>CM062268.1:22160063-23431313 GCA_031216635.1 Dissostichus eleginoides | reverse complement strand
CCTCTCTTTGTGCCCTCTCCTCTCCCTTAAGACTCTTGTCACTGTCTGTGGGTTGGGCCCTTAACCACACACACACACACACACACACACACTGAACAGAGTTGTGTTGGTGGACGCCATTTCAAATAAATGCATAGGCTCAGTGTGAATGACCCAACGCGGGTCATCAGGGTCTACAGACACAATGCATGATGTATACGTGCATAATGTATTTTTGTGTTAAATGCAAATGAGTATAAGTATTAACTAGCAAGTGAAAATGTACCATCAGGGTAGCATGCAAATTAGATTAGATTAAAATAAGGTGTGAGACAGTATTTTACAGTTTACTTATAAATGAGCTGTCCCTGAATGGACTATTGTTCTTTGAAAGCCCCATTTGGTATCTGGGTATAATAACATCCTTGCTTATATTTTCAGAGCCCATTAGATGTTTGTTTTAATTGAACACCATCTTGACTAAGACCATGAGAAATTGTCCCAACTCTAAACCCTGAACCACAATCCTGGACTACATTGAACTAAAGTAAAAGATTTGAGTGGACTGCACTGAAGGTTATTTTAATGGTACTACTTTTCACATCGACATTGTCTAGAACTTTTTTCCCAGTAGGTTATGCCAGTAAATGCAGTTGCTGTTTTGTAGTCATGGTTCAGAGAAATCCCTGTATATTTAAAACTCAACATATTTCAAATCTCCATCCTCAGCTGCACACTTTTGTAATGCTTTCATGGTGAAGTTCTAGATTAGCTATCTAGTTTTCTGCCCCCTGCCCCCACCCCCTACAAACACATGCATGCTCATACACATTCACATACACACACTTCTCCCTCCTGAGCATAGAAGATAAAGCAGGTGTTAGTAAGGAGTTCTCCTGGACCAAATGAAAGCCATTTATCAGACACTTTGCCTTGCTCACAACACACACATATAGAAATTCCCACATCTGCACAAACACACACACTGAGTAAAAAAAAAAAAGGCACTATCCAAGACTATAAGCTTGAAGTGAAGCTAAGCATACTTGATTAGGTGTGTAAGGAGCAGTTAAGGGATGAGTTTGGGGTTAGGTTTTTCACCTGCGGTATTCAAAGATATGCAACAGTGTTAACTGTCACTGGAGAGTGTAGCCACAAGGTGTCAGTGACATTTTATTACACTATCTTAAAAACTAACAGTAGATTCCTTTTCTATCATGCATTTATTTCGGGTAAAGTTTGCAAAAGTGTATATTTCTTGTTATTAAATTCAAACGTTTCAATTTTTTCACAGAAGACACATAAACAAATGCAACTCTAAAAATGACTAATTCAGGAAACAAGTACCTCCATGTCACTTGTAAAGCACCTTTGTTATGTTGAATAACTGTTGTGTATATTTTATTTATATTTGTATATTTTATTGACCCACAGGTGATTTCCCAGTTGCGTGTCCTGAGCCGCTCTGTAGCCACAGGGTCAAAGTTCGACAGGGAGCTCTGGTCCAATGGACTGTCGCCCATCCTTCACTTGTGGAAGAAACTCAACCAGGTCAGTTTCCGTATTTTCAGTTTATCTTTCTCACATGTTTTTTTCCTTTACTCAAACTGGTAGTAAAATATCTCAGTACTTCTTTCCCCACTGGTTAATATGCCTGAGGTTCATACGATGTACCCTACCTCTCTGAAATGACTAATTTAATTTCAATGCCAAAACCTCAAACTCTAAAATTGGTAAATTACATCATACTGTATCTTATACATTTTTTTAATTGAACTGATAGTACTTGCTTAGTATTTAGTTCTTCTCAGGCTTTTGCAGTTCTATGCTAATCTTTATTGGTATGCAAAAACATGTTTTTGCATTGCCCGCGCTGCTCATGCAGCAGCAGCAGCTAGTCTAAATTAAAAGCTGTGAAAGCTAATTGGAAATTAGCAGAGTTTAATTGAGGAGTGTGTGTGATAGCCACTGGCCTGCCTAGTCAGGCTGCACTGCTGTGTGCAGTTGCTTGGAGATTGGCACCTTTTCAAATCAAAAGGACATCCACCTCTACATTAAATAATTTAGCCTCCATATTCCCGCTCTCTCTCGCTCTGCCTGTCTTTTATTCTCTCTCATGCTGTAAATCACACACACTTTCCATCATGTTTTTTCTCATTGGCACCCTCAACCTCTCTCTTTCTCTCTCCTTCTCTCTCCTCCCTCTCTGTCTCTCTTTCTGTCCACTGCAGCAGAGCTGTTTTGTACCCACTGAGAAGAAAAATGATTGACTGTGTTAATTGTTGCCATTGTATCACCAGCTAGCTTCCCATAGATCACAATCTACCTCTGACTGCTTTCAATTAACAGCCCTTTGTCGAAAGCTAACACTCTAAGTTTGACCATCAGCGGGTGTGTTCCCCTGTGTAGCTCGCCTGTGTGTGTGTGTGTGTGTGTGTGTGTGTGTGTGTGTGTGTGTGTGTGTGTGTGTGTGTGTGTGTGTGTGTGTGTGTGTGTGTGTGTGTGTGTGTGTGTGTGTGTGTGTGTGTGTGTGTGTGTGTGTGTGTGTGTGTGTGTGTGTGTGTGTGTGTGTGTGTGTGTTAATGTTCAGCCTTGTGTGCGTCTCTATAACTGTGCCCCTGCATGCTTTTGTTTGAGTTTGTATGGCCTTGTGCATTTTGGTGTCTTAAACTGTCAGTGCAGGATTTTGTACGGGTGTATTTATTTAGCGTATTGTTTATCTAGTCTGGGACAATGTTAGAAGCATGAGACAGAGACTGGTTATTTGGCTGTTAAGTTGCATTTTTGAATAGAGACAATAGCAGAGCTGAATCCCACCCTGCCAGCTTCTTCGTCTCATTTATCTCTCGTCTATCCCTCTCTCAACATGTTCATTCCTCCATCAAACAGACTTACCATCTTTCTCTCCCTCTCTTTCCTCCTCAGCTTCTATCTGAGTTGGTGCGAGGAAAATGCAATTGGATGTGCAGAATGTCATATCTGCAACAGAATACAACAAATGATCAGTGTCTGTGCCTATTGTTCATTTAATATGTTCTTTACGTACACAACAACAAACAGGAACACTGGGTGTACTTACAGTAAATCTTTGTGTTCACTTCTGAAAACAAATGTTCCCCCTGGTTGGCACTGCAGAGAGAGAGAAAGACAATTCCCCATTTTGGTACTTCTTGTTATTCCTGTGGAAGAATTAAGAACGAATTAATTTAGTTTATGTGTGTTGAGCTAAGGAAATCCACAGGGAAGATATACAGTGGTAATGGAGGAACTCATTTAAAAGAAAAATGATAGCATGCTGATGCACAGCGGCAGTTACAAAATGCAATAAACGCCTTACTCTACATGTAAATAACATCATGTTTGTGCTCCTGTGAAGCAACCAATTTAGGTAGCCTGAAGTTTATCAGTGTTCCAGCCATAAGAGGGACATAAAGCAATTCTAGGACAATTGAACAATATTATTCAACAATCTTTCAAGCGCCTATAGCCAAGGGAAAAATATCTATAGCTCTCAGTTAATTAGACTGAGGATTGTGTAATTATTTTTAATGCTTTGTCTGTGGAATAAAATATCTCTTTCTCCTTCCATTATACAAACCTGTCTCTTTCAGTATTGGAAATAACATCTTTAAAGGACTCTAGCTATCTTTCTATCCTGTCAATAAACTGATATGTCTTTTTATGTTCCTACTTTCTTTCAGGGCTCTTCTCTGATCCACCAGAAGGTGGCCCCACCCACAGAAGGCCAGGGGTCCCCGGTCCTGTCATTCATCACTCTGGAGCAGTTCAACGCCATCCGCCTGGTCCAGGTGGGTCCGATAAACTGTGCTAAGGTTATCTCAGAAAAGATTGCTACCCCTGCATTACATTGACTAAAAAGGAAAAAGAAAAGTTCTCATAGTGTGTTGTTTACTAAATTTGATGATACTTCATAAAGATGCATGAGATAAGTGTGAATCATAAACAGTAAGAAAAATGTAATTCATCTTCTCCAGTTTCTTAGCAGCAGTCTGTATTTAACTTGTTATATAAACCACAGGTGCATATGTACTGAATACTCTCTTAACTACTACTCTTTAACATCTTATCATTTCTTTTAAGAGAGCTAGGTAATCAGATGAGAGAAAGAAGCCCAATCAGTCAATCAAAGGGCCTGTCATAATGAACTAGTTAACAGCAATTAAATGGCACAATGTCAAATCAAACCCCAGGTACCACTGCTCTAAATATTGGCACAGTATGTAAACTAAACTGTAAGTGTTGTCACAGAGCATCCACCAATCCCTGGCTGCACTGAGCAAAGTCATCAGAGGGACCCAACTGCTGACTCCTGAAGTCCAGAAACTGGCCACCGCCCTGCTCAATCAAGAGGTAAGAAAGGAGAAAGAAGACATGGAGAGATCATACATTGAAACACATAGAATAAGCATTTTCACAGTGTGAGGTGAGTCACTTTCTCTGCTGAGTGGTTTTAAAGGAGGAGGGTAAAGCCTTCATACTGTGCTGAAGTTGAGACCACACGAGAAGGCATACATACTGAACATTACAGAGAGCTGACTTGTAGACATCTAGCAAACATTGCAGGTGTCCTGGTGTGTGTCCCCGGGCTGCGATGAGGACAAAGAGGATATGATGAGGTAGAGCGGGAGAGATGCACAATCAACCTTTTACTTCTTCTACGCGTGTAATCCCCTGAGAGCAGCCTTGGGCAGAGTTCCCTCTTCACGGCTCTCCTCCTCTCTCTTTTTCTATTAATCAGCATGTCTTTAGTCTCATCCCCTTCTCTCTCCACTCTTCTCTCTCATGTGTCCCTCTCTTCCCTCTAACATATCACATACCACTGCTCTGAAATGTGTAAGTTACCAGGTAGGTTGTTATAGAGTTGAAATCAATCCCACAAAATGCAGTGTTTTTTCAATATAAAACGGAATATGTATGCAAATCAGAAACAGGTTTATTACCAGGTAGGTTTACACGTACGAGGAATTTGAAGAAAATGCAGTTAACTAAAAGACACTGAAAAAAATGTGTCAATTGTAATTTTAAATCACAACACCTCAAACATTCATATTCATATCAAATGTTAAGTTCCTTTACTGAATCAGTTTTACAGTGACAGAACAAGTTAGCCAAAAAAAGACATGTTTGATTTCTTTGTTTCTTTTAAGTATCCAACCATTGCCAAAAATGAGGACACATCGTAGTGCATTCTGACTGACCTGCTCTTGTAACTACTCAGTATATAAAAAGATAAGCCCTCATTCCTGTTTTACAAGTGTATAAATGTCCCCCGCCCTTTTAATTGAGCTGGTAAAAGACTTCCTGTGACCCAGTAGGAGTGAGCAAAGCTTTTGTTCCTTATGATCATTTCTATGACCCATTTTGTAGACATTCTCCCTCTTTGTGTTGCGAATAATCAAAATGCTGCATTTCAATGAGTTGTTTTTATAATCAAAAACATGTATTTGTTATGCATTTGGCGTTTTGTGGGGCAGTGCAACTTTGTAGAGTTTGACTATAGCCTGTTTTACAAAATCAGACCCAGATAACAGTGTGTTGAACAGAAATTGCCTGTAGTATCACGAAACCTTGGGAAAAAGGAGCAGCTGTCACCTCTTGTTGATGCTGTCGTATATTCTTGCAGTTCAGAAAATCCTTGACTTACATCAGATTTACTTGCAGCTGTATTGAGCACGTGATGACTTATATAACACCTGATAACTGGCACTGTTTTAGATCACGGTTGTAAGGATAGCACTTGTGCAGTAGGAAAAAAGAACATATAGCAACAAATGAAATTTAGATTGATTATTATTTTCCTCTACATTAAGTAAATGTGTTTCTGTGGTTATGGAGAATGTATTTTTTATAATTGTCTTGACGTTAACCACTAATTCTATAGTTGGTATAAGACATTTCATCATTATTATTGTCACATGAAGGTAAAGCCGTGTTCTTGCTATCTTCTTTGGGTCACCACTCAGTTCTGCACAGCTCAGAGCAATATGATAATCCTCCATTGTCTATCAGAGCAGAATTTATTTGATGACCTTTCATAATCTGCAGTTAAATTGTAAAGTCTAGATTGATTCTGATAATGACATTACATCCTGGTCCATAACACCTTCAGAAACAAAATAAAAGAGAGCTAAGTTATGTCTCATAAATCTGAATCCCATCTTTTCACTGTATGCTAAATACCATTAATCCCATGCCGTTATATTTCAATAAAAAACATGCCTCTTTTTTCTACTAATTGATTGGCCTTTATGAAGTCCATTTCCTCAGAATAATTACATTCAATTCTACACGTGTTAACAGATGGTTGTCACTGCTCAGTGTACATTACATTAGATGTCTTACCAGAAATAACATGAAGTAAAATGACTCTGCACATCGCGGTCTCCAGCCATGTGCCATTATGGATTAAGTGTCCGTTTTAACCAACCATCACTGATTAGCCCAGTTCCAGCCACAGAAGAGGAACGGGATGAGCTGCTGAAGTGATTTATATATTTGGAAAACGGACCATTTGGGGTTGTGTAATATTGTAAAAGTATAGCAAGCACATCTCTGGAGGGCTCAGCTCCATTGCCCCTCTCCTGAGCTGTGCAGTAAAAAATAATTAGATACTTGGAAACTACCCAAGCGTCACAAGAAAGTTGTAAGCAGCGCTGAAAAGAGAAATAAATATCAGCACTGCCTTTCGTCAGTGGAAAGATCATTAATATCAAGACATGATGCAGAGATGGCTTTTTGATTAAAGGTTAAAACATCTCTAGGATCAGTCATTCTTTTAAGTGCTAGTTGTAATAATTGATATGTCAATCCGTACTTTTTTACGTAATTACCAAAGTGACGTCCAAGCAAATAATTGATCAAATTCATCTTCTTATTTAAAACTTGTATTTGACAGCAAGCCCCACCAGCTACTTTAAGAATGCAGTTACCTCTGAGACTGGATTTGCATTAATGAAATGCTCAGGCAACAAACTGCTATGCGAATGCAGGACGTATTCCTTGATTTCTTAATTTCTTACAAACTAAAGAGAGCTCACACTTGCTTAGTCTTTTAATTTGTTTTTTTAGTCAACAATCATTTGGTCTGAAAACAGATCTTTAGATGTTTATTTTCACAAAAAGCTTCTTAATATTAAAACAAAAGTTTAATCTATACTCACATAAGCTTTTTGTGGGTGTTAATATCTCTGGAAGTAAATGTTTCTTCCATTATCCTTAACATTGATCAAAAGAAGTATAACAAATATTAGCGAATTTCATTGATGTAACGTAAATCTGCACGCTAATCTGCCCACACATTTCAAATCAGTTAGACACACACACACACACACACACACACACACGCAGCAGGAGAGTCACTGAACAGTTGACTTGCAGCTGAGAGACATGCAAGGACCCTTTTAGTTCCATTATGAATTTTCAAGCTTGAATAACATCGAATTTGTAATCCTTAATATCCCACTGTGAGGATGTGTGCTAATGCGTGAGGAGAGTATGTTCTTTGATCTCTGTTTAACAGTTAAAGCAGCGCGGACCCTCTAACCTGTTTCTGAGTTAACGCTTGTCTCCTGGGGAAAAGTTTTCTTTTGCCACCTACACACAAATAGGACGATGAATTCTTTGAGCATTTCAAAACAACACAAATGAGTGTTTTGTAAACTGCCCCCTCTTTGTTCAAGGTTAAAACTACTTAGTAAGCATGTGTAAAGATGGTTGTTATTGTAAAGGACATTGACTGTAGTCTCGTACATTAGCCCATCCTTCCTCATCCAAACATTTTGCTGCACTTTAAAACATTGCTTTGAGTTCTGATTTATAAAATGAACAATGCTGCCTCAAAAAAGTAATAGTTTTTTTCTGTGGAGGTTTATTTTGCCAAATCAGTGAGGCACTGTACTTTAAGATTTTAAAATGTTCTTTTAAAACAGTTCCTGTGTGAGACAGAGGGAAAAATGGATAAACAGACTTAATGATTTAAAGGAATTGTACCACGTACTAACATGATGAGCCAGACCGAAAACCATTTCTGTGTTTGCATCTCAGTCTTTAGTCACTGAAGTTTTGTATAAGCATTTATTTTGTGATAAGCCGAATATGTATACAGTAAAACAAGCACTTACAATATGTATTTATCTGCATATCTGCCACCTCTAACCCTTTACCCAGGGAGATTAAAAAGAGATCTCACCTCTCACACCACAGAAGAAATAGACATGTTGTTTGCCAGAGCACAGTGGCAGTCCAGCCTGGGAGTGTGTATGCCCTTTAGCGGCTAAACCACATGTTTAAATGTGTTAGGTGACCCCGCAGGGTCCAGTGTCGTCAGGTTTATCGAGGACATTTTAGCATCAGTGGCAGCCCTATAGTGATAGAGAAAGAGGGAGACATAATCTCACTGAGATTTGGAGACTTTATTTAGCACTGTTTGTGGTTTATGCCATCAGGAAGCATCACAACTAAGTGACTTTTAACACTGCACTAGCAACCTAATTAAAATAACAGGCACAAAACAAATCAAGTGACTCTTTCTGCACACATTAGCTACTTCTGGAAGAATATCTCCAACAAAGCTCAGTGAGTCTGCAGTCCTGCTGTTGAGGCTCATTGGGTTGTCAGCAGCGTTCAGTAAGTGATGAAGAGGCACGTTCAGTCAACAACACAGCAGCAGGACCAAACCACTGGCTTACTGAGAGTCCACAGCTAATATGGTTGACTATTTTGCTGACATTATGTTTAGTGTTTTATCATTATGGCTTTGAATAAACATTATTCTTCTTTATCCCTTTACCTCTGTTTCAGTGTCCTTTAACATGGCAGACTAAATGGGAGGGACCAGAAGAGCCAATGCAGTACCTCCGAGCTGTAGTAACCCGGGCTCTCGCCATACAGGTAACAAAACAAACTGCACTCTCATCTCTCCCTTTCTCTGAGTTATAATGGTACAGTGCATTTTATTTTTGATGGAACCTTAGAAGACACTATTATAGGGAAAAATCTCATATAATCATTAATCATCATGTGATCCTAGTCATGGTTAAGTTTAGTGTCATTCAGGAGCTGAAAGTCACACAGGCTTGCTTCTATCAGAGGACTTGTGGTAACATTTTGAGCGATAACTGGTAGTCCAGATATTTTTCTGGCGACCTAACTCCTTATTAAAAACCCAACAGCCCCTGGCAACCCTCTGTTCTCTCACAGGAATTAAACTCAAGAGGCATACCAGTTTTGTAATCAGCATTAGTACACTGATTAAGACATGTATTTAAATCCATCATGCATTAATACCCTACCCTTATTACACAAGGGGTCTGTAGTCGCAAGATCGTAAAAAAAATATATTTTCACCTCAGATATCTCACAATGAACCTGGACCTGTTTTCTGGTGTTTCATTCAAAAACAAAATCAGATCATTATATAGAAGCATGAGGTCCGGTGAAGTGTTTGCCCTGGTTTTTCAGCCAGGAAATAAAGGTTCTGGCTGAAACTCCTCTCGACTATCTGACTGTACGCCTACTTCAATATGTTCTGGCAGACTAGAAAACACACATGCTCAGAAATTATTTATTTTATGTGAATTTGATGCACTTCGTTATTCATGTGGGCGAGCATCGCTGCCTGTGTGTGTCGGTCTGCCTCCCCATCTGTTTGTGTGTCTGCCTGCCATCTCTCCTTTCTTTCTGTCTACCTGCTCTCCATCTGTCTCCATGTGTATCTATCTGGAGGCTGCACTGTCCTTAGCTGTCTATTCCTGCCCATCAGCACTGAGTGATATCTCTGTTAGCAGTGTGTCTGCGTCCTGTTAGCTAATCAGCCTAATAAAGGCTGTGTGGAGCTGCAGAAGAATAAAGAGCTAACAGCGCAGCAGAGCACCCCAAACGAGCAGGCCGACCTTGAAAACACTGAACTGCTCACACACACACATAAAGAATATGCACACAAATACTATGCATAGCAGGACACGCTGCCTGGCTGTCTTATTAATGCCCAAAATACTCGGAGCCTGTCTGCCTCTCTGTGTGCGTGACTGCATCAGTATGAACTTGCATTTATGCATTTTTGTTGACATAATGCTCATCCCAATTTATCTCGTAAGCCAGTGAAGACTGATGCTGTGCTACAAGGGAATACATTTATAATAAAGATTGGATCAGATTGTTGTCTCTACTTCTGCCTCTATTTGTCAGCATTTCTCTGAAGCTGTCCTCCAAAATCCTTGAGTTGTTACGGTGTGACAGAGAAACTGTTGAATACAATGCAAATAAATGGCCCAGAATAGATCAAAATGGAAATCTTATGTCAACTCTCAAGGCTTAAATCTGACCACTAAAGCCATTCAGGCTTATTTATATCAAGATAAGCTCGCTGGTAAGGACAATGAAATCAGCTATTTTGCATCTCAGTAACATTTCCCCCCCAAAAAAGGAAAGCGTACAAAAGACGATTGTTGTGTTAGCTATGGTATCAGTCCTGAGCTCTGCCTTTGACAATAACTAGTTTTGCAGTGACACAGAAGGAGGCTGCTTACACTATCAGAGCAGAAGTTGTTGTATAAGGAAGACTGTACACATTGTACACACATCACATTCACATTCTCTCTGCATGTGCCTGTGTGTGTCTAAGTATGCATTATGCTCGTGTGTGTGTGTGTGTGTGTGTGTGTGTGTGTGTGTGTGTGTGTGTGTGTGTGTGTGTGTGTGTGTGTGTGTGTGTGTGTGTGTGTGTGTGTGTGTGTGTGTGTGTGTGTGTGTGTGTGTGTGTGTGTGTGTGTGTGTGTGTGTGTGTGTGTGTGTGTGTGTGTGTGTGTGTGTGTGTGTGTGTGTGTGTGTGTGTGTGTGCAGGTAATTGGGGTCCCAATGTTATCAGCTTGTTGATGTTGTGATAAAAGGACAGGAGGACATGAAATACTCTTCTGGCCACACATTTGTATTGACTTTGTGTTTTGCTTTGACTCTTTGTAACCCTGTTTATCTCTCATTAACAAACACACACTGACTCAAATAGGAATATGATGATCTTTCTACTCACAGATCGATGTTTCCTATCAAAATGTACTTTCTGAATTTTTATAAACTATTGTGGTCATGAGAGGGCGAAGATTTAGAACGAATATTTCAAGTTTTGAGAGCCGGTTCTATCTGTGTCAAATGCCACTAATGGAACTGAAGAAAATGTTATCTTGTATTGATCTGCTGAATGTTTTGGCTCCCTTCTGTGAAACAAATACAATGTCATGCCTGAATGATGTGTTGCTGTGTATTATTTGCTAGGTTTTTGGTTCATTCATGTGTGTTGTATTCTGTGTATCCAGAGCTGGGTGGAGCGTGCAGGCAGACAGGCTCTTCTATCAGACACCCTGGATCTCTCCGAGCTCTTCCACCCTGACACCTTCCTCAACGCTCTGAGACAGGAAACTGCCAGGTGACACTGAATGCTAGTCGATTTGTGTGAAAAATAACCAGTGCTGAAGTTAATACCATCTTTTTTTGTGTGGTTTTAGATCCATGGGTTGCTCTATGGATAGTTTAGTGTTTGTGTCGTCATGGAGGAGTCCCATTGCACACGCCAAGCTGCAAGTCAAGGTACGACAAGCTCACACTCTCCTACAGATCATGCATGCAGACAGCAGGCACACACAACAACACTTAGAGGAGGAAGAGTCTTTTCAGTGATAATTGGAAAGAAATTAAGTAGTAGACTGCAAGAATAGAATACAAATGCACCTAAGGGAGAGAAGCCAGTGAGTACGACTGCTGCAAATCCATTAGACACTCTCTCTGGTGTAATATGCTCTCTTCATGGATTTAATGGACACCAAGTCATACAATAAAAAGAGCGAGTGTTCACTTTGAACAACTCTCAGTTTTACATTAGCATGCTCTGATTGAATGGTGATATAATTGTATTGTCTACAATTTACATTTTTTTTTTTTGTTGCCATTGAGAATTGGCATGGCTTGACTTGCACTTAGTGAAAATATACAAAGAGAGAAGGGAAGGGTCCGGGGTGGTTAAAAAGAGACTGCAGCTGCAGGGAGGGAAGAGGAATACTCAGACATCTGACAGGGAAAGTGAAAGGGGATAATTGTTGTAAAGCAATGAGCTCTCTTACGCACAAGCACACCCACACTCACACACTCACACGCACACACACACACACACAAACACACACACACACAAACACTCACACGCTGCTTTTCTGGGATTAGTCTCTCGCTCACACTCTTGTTTTTCCTTGCCCAGATTATGGTGATCTAGTAGTTGTCTGTGCATGTCTGACTTGACGCCAGAGTTCCCTTTATAGTCTGCTCTTCTGTGGAAAATCCCTGAGTCACTGTGCTGAATTCACTCATATAAACACTCATGTACAGTGAGTAAAACATGCTAGTTAATCTTTTCTCTCAAGCTGTACATGTAGTTGTGTTCAACAAGCATTCTTCTTTTTTATTTGTGTATCTCTTTACATCTCACCAGACTTTTTGCTATGTCATTCCATCCCTCTGTTTAATATTCTGCTTATAATCCTCCCTCATTTTACAATCACTTTGTTCAATTGCTCTGTTCAAGTGTTCCTCTGCCTCTCCTTGCGCCTCATGCCTCCTCTATTACTCCTCTTCCAGGTCGGGGGTCTCCAGTTGGAGGGTTGTAGTTTTGACGGTGTTCATCTCTGTGAGAATCGACACGACTCTCCCAGTGTGTCCGCGGTCCCGCCCTGCTACATGGCCTGGGTGGCACAGGTGTGTGTTTGTCTTTAAATCAGAAGCAAAAAGCAAAAATTAGAACAATTATAAAATATAACAATAATATAAAATCTGATAAAAAAAAAACGAAAGAAATATGTTTACAAGAAAATGTAATATATGGTGTACGGTAGAAATATTTGTGGTTCTGTTAGATCGTTCTATTGTCTGATCGGTCATGCAACAACAGATAGACTTTGTGTGAATCCTAAAGGACGGTTTATCTATTTAATATGAAAGTAATGATTAAATAAGACGTATTCAGGATGAAGCAGTTGTCCATGGCAGAATACCAAACATGTGCTCTTACAGGGAATCTTTGGAGATACATTCATTGATTAGGGTTGAAGCCATCTATAATGTTCAGCTTTCTGGTTTTTCTGATGAGAATAACAAAAATATGTATTTTGAATTAGAATTAAAATATGAGTTATGAAATATACTGTATATAGTTATATATATTTAGATACTTATGTCTACTAGTTATATAAATATGTGTTAATTATGGGCACCATTAGGCTCCAGCTGTAGAGGCTGATAGTCTTTAAATAGACAAGACAAATGTTTGGTCTTGTTTTAGTTGGCCGGAAAGCCTAATGTTTACCGACCACATTTTTTGTTACATTATTTCAGGCAACATTATTTTGGACACTTGATAGCATGATCAGAATAGTGATGTTTTTTGTTTTGGGTTAAACTAAGCAGCTTCTCTATGCCCACTTTTGGGGAAATGTGCTGACCTCCTCACCTTACCTCACCTCAAGGCTTCAGAAAAGTTAAATCCAAGAATTTGCCACTTCAGTTAGTGTGTGTAACACATCTGTTTAATACATGTTAACTACTTGCATTTTCCGTCATTTTGCATACAGTCATTAATTGTTGTGTTCTGTGTTTGGTCCCAGAGCTCTGCTGCTGACTCGGCTGCTTCAGAGGAGAGCATCTGGCTGCCTCTGTACACGAGCTCAGAGAGGGTGAAGGTGGTCACACACATCTGCCTCCCCTGTGGAGTGAACCCCAACCAGTGGATTCAGACTGGAGCCGCTCTGTTCCTCAAACAACAGTGAAAGGAAGTAGGATACACACATAGAGACCCTAACAACAGAGGAGTGTGTGAGCACTGTAAGCCTCAGATGAAGATGATGTTGTCATGAAAGGCAGATATCACTGGGGCTTCAAATAACAGGAACAATTATTAACGCTGCAAAAAAGTCAGGCTCCGACGCTGACACCATCGTTTTTTTAATGAAGCACCTTAGCTTGGAGACCAAAGATTAAAACAAGCAGTTACAGTATGCCACCATTTGCATTAGATGGTACAACAGAAGTGAAAACTGAATAACTGACTGAAATGGTTTGCTTATAGGAACACTAATACTGGAATGTAAAGCCCTTTCTTCTCCTGACAGCAAAATGGAGCAGCAGTAACATAACATAACATTAATTGAACATCAAGTAATAACCTTTGATACCTCTGCATTATCCTAATGTTAGTCCCACTACAGATATCTTATACATTTCGTAAAATAGTGTAGACATCTTATTTATCTTCTTACTTATCTTAAAAGTTATTTTGTGTTAAAAGCTTGTTCTTTGTAACCCTGTTTATCTCTCATTAACAAACACACACTGACTCAAATAGGAATATGATGATCTTTCCACTCACTGATCGATGTTTCCTATCAAAATGTACTTTCTGAATTTTTATAAACTATTGTGGTCATGAGAGGGCGAAGATTTAGAACGAATATTTCAAGTTTTGAGAGCCGGTTCTATCTGTGTCAAATGCCACTAATGGAACTGAAGAAAATGTTATCTTGTATTGATCTGCTGAATGTTTTGGCTCCCTTCTGTGAAACAAATACAATGTCATGCCTGAATGATGTGTTGCTGTGTATTATTTGCTAGGTTTTTGGTTCATTCATGTGTGTTGTATTCTGTGTATCCAGAGCTGGGTGGAGCGTGCAGGCAGACAGGCTCTTCTATCAGACACCCTGGATCTCTCCGAGCTCTTCCACCCTGACACCTTCCTCAATGCTCTGAGACAGGAAACTGTGTGTGTGTGTGTGTGTGTGTGTGTGTGTGTGTGTGTGTGTGTGTGTGTGTGTGTGTGTGTGTGTGTGTGTGTGTGTGTGTGTGTGTGTGTGTGTGTGTGTGTGTGTGTGTGTGTGTGTGTGTGTGTGTGTGTGTGTGTGTGTGTGTGTGTGTGTGTGTGTGTGTGTGTGTGTGTGTGTGTGCAAGACCACACACTAGCAGTAGTCACGTTTGATCAACAGTAAACAATACGAATCAAAGTTCACTCTGATGCTTGATCTGCCACTCACTCAATTCTGCTTAAACGGGCCTTTCAGGCGTGAAACCCCTCACTGTCTTTTCCCAAAGCAAATTGTGCTTCTCTTCACACACACACACACACACACACACACACACACACACACACACACACACCTACATTCACAAGCACTCAGTTAGTCTCTAACCTCTGTGATTGGTTGTGAATTGAGGTAGAGTGGAGTCCGCGAAGCTGTGATGGATAGCCACAGAAGCGCGAGGGAGTGTGTAAGATGTTTGTGTGCCTTTGTGCATGAATGCAACCAAGAGCATCACATTTGATGGATGGCTTAATTAAGCATTTCTCCCTGTATCTGCCTTTTCCCGCCTTTGTGTTTATGCAGTTGTGCAGATGTATGGAGGATATCTGTGTGTGCACTCTTCTGTGAATGTGTGTTTTTGTGGAGACGGAGAGAAAGGCTTGAAATGAGGGAGGAGCGAGTATTGTGTGCACTGCAGTGTGACAAAATGGGAATGAAATAGAACAGCAGGTTTAAATAAAAAAAAGAGAGAGGATTGGATTTCGGCGAAACACGGCCCTCTGGGTCAGAGAGCGAAAGAGAGACAGAGGGGCGGAGGCGAAGAGGAGAGAGAGGGGAAGATGCAGGGAGTGAAGGAGCGAGAAAATGGCAATAAAACCCGTGAAAATTGTAGAGAAACAAGTTGTTAAGAATGACGCCGAAGACGTTTGGAGGAGAGCGGGGGTTAAAGGGGTGGAGCTGGGTAGAGAGGGATCAGACAGATGTGCTATATGGAGAAATGAACACAAGGCAGTGGTGGACAGTAACTAAGAACATTTACTCAAGTACTGTACTTAGGTACAGTTTTGAGGTACATTACCAGAGTAGTATTTTATACTACTTTATACTTCTACTCTAATACATTTTAGAAGCACATTTTTAAATGTTACTCCACTATATTTATTTTACAGATTGATTTACTAGTTACTTTAAAAAATCAAATGTTGACACACATAAGTGGGTTCAAAAATGTATTGCCTACGTATTTTGTTCGAAAATATTTTCCTAGTACATTTTCCTAATCATACTTAAATATGTTCACTTAAGTATCATTCATGATGCAGTACTTTTATTTGCAGTCTATTTTTACAGTGTGGTATTAGTACTCAACTAAATTACTTTTATATTTTTTCCAGCACTTACAGGAGGGCAGTGTGAAAGATCATATTTATCATTTAGCTACAATACTGGGCTGACTTGATTGGTCTTCACCGTTTCAACAATACTAAATGACTGTTTATAAAAGAAAAAGAAACATGTTTGTAAACATGCATATTTGGTATATTATTTAAATGTTTCTGCAGGTCAAATAAACTACAAACGTATACACCTGATTATTTTTCCTGGAATTAAGAATCCACCAAAAGCTTCTTGAAATTCAACATTCGTAAGAGGGAGTTTTGTTGCAACTCTTCCATAAGTGTTGATTTGACTAATCCTGCAGTCCAGGTTGAAATTAACATCGACATCGCAGCAAACAGAAACACATCCGTCGCCAGGAGCTTGTTTCCAAGGTAATGTGTTTACAGTTTGTCTTTATCTCAAAATAGCATGCCAGGTTTAAACTATTGTGATACTTTTCTGACTCTGATGACGTCCAGAGCTGCATTAGGGAGAGAGAGACGTGCTTTATTTTGATCACAAACCCACACTATGTGAGTCATTTCAGAGCAATGACACACGTCACAATGCCGCAAGAGTGCTGAAATTTAAATAATCATATGTTTTGGTTTGTAAGTAAAATTGGCTGTTTCCTTTTTATTCCTTTTATTATGAAACATAATCAATTCCATATGGACAGTCACTGAAATTGTTGGTTAAACTGTCAATTGTCGTAAAGCATTATGTTCATCTGTTTTCTCCTTTTGTCTGCAATTTGTCTGGATCTTACAAAGCCGATTTGTCAATTGGAATGACTCGAGAAATAATTTTATCACAGAATTTGAGCTTACGGTTTCAAATCAATCTCTACTGCTTCCTCCATTCTCCTACGTATGTGACCCTCCTTCAATTCATCCACAACTTCCTCCATTCTCTCCTCTATGACGTCCACCATGCATTGTTTGGATTTACTCTTCTGTTTAACCAACAATGCAATACAATGCTTGTGTAAAGCTTAAATGTGAGACATAAACATTTGTATCTGATAATCTGTCCAACAAACATATAAGTAACATGTAGTCCAAATAAATACTATAAAACATGCCGGTATAAACAGATCAGAATCAGGCATTTCATTTGTTTTCCTATCCGGTAGATTTATAATCACTCATTCAACAACATTAAGTCTGTCCTGACACAGCTTGTCTAAATCGTCAGATCTTGGTATTTTAACTTTTGGCACCAAGCATGCTAACTAGGCCAACATCTGGTGAATCCCCATAAAGCAAGAGTGGAAAATGTGTTTGGTTCCTGCATGAGGCGAGATTTCTCATTTGGGTTTCCGGATTTAATATGTTAATTACTGCTGCCTCCGACTTTAGCCATGTTTCAGAGAGAGAACCACAGAAACCTCAGAAGTGCTACAGCCATCTGCATGTGTGAGTGCAGAATTCACTAAGAATGCAAATAGTATTAGCATATCTGCAGGAATAAAATTGACACATTTGCAGTTTTTATCTGATCAATGTGCTCTATTTATAGTATGCATAATGTAATGATATTTTTTCTCACTACACACCGAGTGGGTTGTGTCAGTGATTCTGAAAGGCTTTGAGTCTTGAACCCGGTCGGGGGGGGCAGCTGGTGATGACACCTCTGGTCTCTCCCACTGCTTCACTCTGTGTGAGATTTGATGCTTTCACTGTGCGGTCTTCCGAATAAACACCCTGGAATACAAAAGATGTCACAGTATGTCCTCCATCAGTAGGAGGGTTTTAAGAGTAAGAGGTGAGAGGACATCATGGATAGGATTCTCAGGAGGAAGAGGATGGAAAAGGGAGCGGAGTGGAGGAGGGGCGAGAAGCAGATCTTCACTGGCTGGAGGGCAAAGTGATGAAGAGGACAAACAGGATCAACCTGGTTTCCAGCAGGTTTGATTGACACAGAGATCAGGGCCATTGACCTTCATTTGCTCATTAAAACGTGGATTGTATAATGCTGGGATAGCTGTTTAACATGTATGTTGCCACGTGAAAATACAGCTATCTACCTACATCAAATGATAGTGATTGTGGTATTTTAGATTTCTCCTGCTGTAAATGAATCACATGAAAAGCTCAAATCAACAGATCATATTTTCTTTTTACAAAATAAAACGATATTGTTGATCAATTTGTACGTGTTAATATATCAGGTAGTAGCGAATGGGCTTTGGTCTGAAAGCCAAAGACAAACTGGCAATGGACTAAAATACTGCTATTATCAATATTGTAATGAGATTTGCGATATTAAATAAAGTCAAGCATATTGCTACCGTCATCATTTTAAAATTGCTGATAAGCAAAACATTACACAAACACACACACACACACACACTTTATTGACACTTCATGTAAAGAAGCTACAGGGCTATATCCTTGTATTAGACATGTATACAGTATGCTATCCAATTGAAGTACAAATAATGTGTTATAAAAAAAATGATATAATGTTTTTTTGTGATACATTTTACAAAAAACATATGCACATAAATCAAGGTTGGAGCTTGTTTTCTGACATACTGCAGTTATATTTACATAGCTTTTTTCCTTGCTATTGACTGCATTAGTGCATAAAATATACATTGATCCCATCAAAGTGATGCAGCATGTTTGGCCTTCCATCCTTCCATCTCTGATCTGACATATTAAAGCACTACCCAACATTACCTCTGTGATATCTATGATTTTTCCATCCTCTAATGGACCCTCCTTATGGCAGCTCTGTCCTCTGAGAAAATATAGATCTTAATAAGGCGATGTATGAAATAAAGGCAAGTGGTCAGCCGTTGCCTGAGCCAGGATTAAACCATCCTCATCTGTCCATATGATCCCCAATGAACACTACAATAATTGCAGAGCATTTTTACCTACACTGAAAAGATGGAAGGTCCAAATGATTTCACATCATTTTGTTTGTGACAAGCCCCAGCCTTGTGTCCTGAGAATAAAGACAGTGTAATCATAGGAGAGAAAAATCGTTCCATTATTATAGCCCTTTCCAGTGTTATCATGCAGTGCTGTTTCATAGGAGTAGGTGCCTTATGGAGCGATTCAAATGGAGAACACGTTGCCAGCAATTTCTTGAAAGGACCTTTTCCTTGTTAAAAAGTAGAATGATAACTGTTCACACTGTTTCTGACATAGTTTTTGTATGATTTGTCCAGAGAGATTTGTTTTAACCCTGTGCGCTGATGTGTGGCTGAAAGCTCTGACACATTTCTCAAAATTATACCTGAAGAATTATTTATCAAGCAGGTTTTTTTCATATTTTGGGTTAGTTAACCCTTTATGAGTCTGCACAGTATACTCACTGTGAGCATGACATTCTGTGATATGTCAAAGTCAGAGAGTAGACAAAATATGAGAAAGACAGAAAATGCTGTTTACTGTAAAAGCCTTCATGATGTAATCTGACACCTTCCTCGCTCCCTTTAAGGTGAAATCACAGCTTTTTGTGTGCAGCAAGTTATTTCCTGTCGTTGCTTTGTTTAGATGTGTGAGTGGAAATGTGGCAACACATATGTTCTCCTCAGTGTTCTCTACAATGTGATGTGTGTGTGTCAGTGTGTTCCTCCCTGGAGAGATATCCGGCCTCCAGCAGAGTCAGAGGGCTGACAGACGACCACAAGGTCAATGGTCTCTGATCGCTGATCCTCTCAGGAGACACACACACACTTCAGGGGGAATATCCTGCTCATTTTCTTTCTTTGCCTCATCCTGCTTCTTTTTTTAGCCTCCTCTGTTGTTCTCGTAGCTTTACACCTTTTTCTATACCTTATTTTCACACTCTTCCTCCTCTCCTCCCTTTCACTCCTCTCACTTTTCTTTCTCCCTTCTGTGTCTTTGCTCCTCTCACGGTTTCTTCCTGCGTGGCTGTTTCTCTCTCTTCCTCTCTTTCCTCCTCTAATCCATACTCTCCCTGCAGACTAAGGGGATTATGGTATTATTGCTAGATGTTAGACAACATTCCTTAAGGACCTCCTGCTATCTTTCATACTATATTTGAGGCTACTGACTGGTTGAAATGATTTGGTAAAAAACAGTTTATTCTTTTTGTTCAGAAATTGTAACCTGCAATCATCCAATTGAAGAATACAATGTTTTCTTTTGAAAGCCACCCTGCACAATAGTAAGAAACGTCTGAGTCAGTGTCACAATATCGACAAACATTGTAGCCTGCATAAAACAAGGTTGTGTTAAAACGATACTTGTTAAAAAAGTATATAGGAAATCCACGGGTTTTTTGCAATATGTGATATAGTGTAAAGCCTTTACTGTATGTGTAAACATGTGTTAAGTATGTCATTATGGTATAATTCCATGTCTCAGCTGAGTACTCATGTTCTCCCTGCAGACTTAAGAGATCATAGTATTAAAGGAGTCTGTATTTGAGATGTGAACGTAGCGCACATGCAGGCTGCTGAGTGAAAGAAAATAGGGTTTTCTGCTCTTATTTATAATCAGTGTTTATTGCTGTCAGTGCAAGAATGTAACTCCCAAACTACACTAACTCATTGAGCTATACACCCTTTTGTGTATTTATACTTTTAAGTATTTCTTAAAAATAAACATTTATCTTTAATTTGAGTTTTTTTTTATTGCTTCGCTACTTTTCAAGTTGCATCAATAGACGAGGTTAGCCGTATTGTTTAGCAAGATTGTACAACATACAGTATCCATCCTAATTGATCACTGGTTTGCTGCGTCACCAAGCCAGCATACTGAGTGACACAAATCAAACACACCCATGAGGTCACATGATTAACAGGGCATGCTGGATCTGGCTAACACGCTAAATGCGTAAATGGTAGATCTTCCATGTGACTCCTGCTTTCACTAACAACAAGTTGTACCTTCAGTGAGGTGTGTGAAGCCTTTCTGCTGTCTGTTAGTGCAGTGTTCAAAATGTTGGAATACTTTGAGGAGTGCAGTGGGACAATGGAGTTCTTGGTGGACTGGATATATCATGGATTGAGAGTGGAGAAGCAGAGATGTTAAACCTGAAGCAGGGTGTGGAGGACTTCAGTGCCTAAAACTGGCAGAATGGTGTTCAGACAGGTGAGTACAAACAAATATCACTGTGTTCAGGAACTGCTCCTGCTTTCTACTTGGATAGTGTGCTGCAGTGTGGAGTAGGGCTGCTCGATTATGGCAAAAATCATAATATCGATTATTTAGGTCAATAATTGATATCACGATTATTAAAAACGATTATCCATTTACTTTGAAAATATCAATTTATTGAAAAAAAAAATGTGTAGTATGTTTTTAACAGTTGATTACCCTGAACTTTAAGTATAATTCAATTGAAAAACCAATAATAAAAAAAAAAGAAATCGTTTTATTTCGATTATGTTGTTTTCATAATCGTTGCAAGCCAAAATCGTAATTGCGATTAAAATACGATTAATTGAGCAGCCCTAGTGTGGAGTTTATATTGTTTGTGTTGTCTGCTTTGTTGATGCTGTTGACTCTTACCCACCATTTTATTGTTGGTCATTTTTATTTGATACAATATTTTAATGTCTGAGTTTTGTATGTTTTCTGGTTCATTCTAGGAAAAGTCACATCGATCATAGGGTGCACAGACAGACAAGGACTATTTTTGATCTGGTCATCAGGGCTTTGTTGTGTCTGCATCCATGTACATGTTATTGCACTATTTTGAAGTGTTCTTTAATTAAATAGGTCAATCTTATAACATCATAATCCTTTGCGTTTCTTTTCTTTACCTTTCCTTTACCCCTACTCTCATCTGAGGGCCATTTAACTGACCTAGTATGGGTTTCAA
The DNA here is from genome assembly GCA_031216635.1 of Dissostichus eleginoides. Taxonomy (NCBI): domain Eukaryota; kingdom Metazoa; phylum Chordata; class Actinopteri; order Perciformes; family Nototheniidae; genus Dissostichus; species Dissostichus eleginoides. The sequence goes on along the minus strand of CM062268.1, from coordinate 23,409,294 downwards.
AGGTCATTTCAATTGTAGTTCAATAGCCTCAAAGTATTTTTAATGAAATGAAGTATTCTCTTCCCTCACTGTTTAAGTGTCACACAGGTTAAAGGTATTCATAGAAGAAGTAAAGCCTTTTTCAAGTAAGATTCCTTATAGCTAGTGGACTTATTTCAATTAATAAATAGAGAACTGGACATGAGAATGTTTTGAATTGATAAGGTCATCAGGACATTCAAAGGCAAGGACATCCTGTACGCACCATTTTTAAAATGCACATAAAAGTGCATTGTATACACACTGAATGGTGACTTGGTTTTTGTACAGCCCATTGAATGATATTACTTTGTTCAATACAAACAATAATGTAGCTTGTGATGACTCAGCCTGGCTGCAGTTTGAAGCTTTTCATTGCATAGAGATAGTTGTGCCCATTAGGTGAAGAGGTCTCCTCAATAAAACAGGGATGGCAAAAATGTATTTTATATTCTGTCAATACACAAGGACATTTTATTGGCAGTGCTAGTGGGCTGCCTAGTTATACTTTCTCGAAGCACTAAAGGCTCAGGTTTGGCTTTGAGCGTAACACTGAGTTTGGAAAGTGTCCAATGGTTGTGATTTCCCTCGATCTCATAGAGTTCTGTAAAGGATCTTAGCCAGCTTCTCATCTAAAAAGGAAAAACTCAGTTCCTTAAATAGCATTCAAGGCATGTACAAATTCCCAAAGAGAGGGAATTAAAACTTGGCTCTGTTCAGGCAGCAGCTACTCTTTGGTTAGAGGCTTCTGCACTTTGCCCAGCAGCCTTTTCAAAAGTCGCCTTCAGCAGTTTCTACAGTTGTCAGTCCCTCCTGAATTCATCTGAAGTCTTTGCAAAACCGTGTTCATTCAGTACAGATGTTCAACAGATGGCCCAGGCTTTTGCAAAGATCACTTGGCACCAATTTGTACCCAATAATTTCAATAAACCCAATGCAGAAGGATGTAGGAATCACATCTTGCTCTACCTAGAATGTATTTGTATTGTGTGTTAGTTTTTTCTTGTATAAAAGATCAAATACATCGATAGTATTGTGTGATTCATCTTTAGAGGAACATCATCTAAATGCTTTTTGAGAGGAACTGTTCCCCTGTACGCAGCTCCTCTTTCTTCCTTGCTCTTTCTATAATCTTGTTCTGTTTATAAATCCACTTGAAGGCGACAGGGACTTTTATCCCAGACATTGAAGCTTCAGCAAGCTATTTGGAGTGTTTTTCCCCATAGTGGATCGATGTCACCATCACTGGCCACACACACCATCTCAAAGCTGTTTTGTGGATTGATTTTACCTGAAGCCTTCAGTCTGGATCAATCAGATTCCAACTTGTGGCCACAGATGATCTCCTTCTCCTGTTATAGTATGTGGTACACTGTTACAGTGGACAGATTCAGAGCAATTTTGTGGTCAAACCATACAAGAAATATGTGTGTGGCTCCTCTATTCTCTATCAACATCTCATGGACTTGGCTGTAGAGCACTCTCCAGAAGTAGTTGGCTGTAATATAAGTTGAATTATATTCTTTCATTTCAACAAGAATGCAGCAGCTGTAAAATGACACCCTATAGCCACTGTAGGATCCTACTGGAACCAAAAACAATCTTGTAGGAGATTGGACTTTCCATCCTTCCTCCTATAAAAGAGGAAGGAATTGGAGGGGGTAAATGGAGGAGGGGGACAAATAAAAATGATTAAGAGAAGGAGATGAGAGAGGCAGAAGGAAGATAAAAATATAATTAAAGTGGAAAAAATACTATACCCTCCCAACAGCCCTCTCTTTTCGTCATCGTCCTGCCGGCAGCTTCTTTCCTTCGATGCACCTTTGGAACCATCATGTTGTTTTAATACTTTTTCAGATGTCCCTTATGTTGGTTTTGCTCACTATTTCTTCCTTGTAGTTCTCTTATGTTATCAATTGTATTCATTTACGACCTACTATTTTATATCCTTCTTCGACACACATTTTGGGTCCCTCTGTATTTGTTGGAAACAGCACTAGCGACTTAGGCACATTGATTATTTGAAAAAGCTTGAATGTACCTTACAAAAAGGACAGGGAATACTATCCCGTCTACAAAACACACTATGCAATGATTCTACTGTGATGAGTTTGAGCATTTCAAATGCATTGAACATGTTTCCTAGGATTCACACACTAGTTTATTGTTGCTGATGCTGGAGCGCTGGTGTGATCAGGATTATCAAAAGAGACAACAAGGTTAAAGGCACGGTTTAAATAATTGCCTCTAAACCCCGACAAGTAAATAAATCAAGAGACTTTGCCGCCTTTATATAAAAGATGAGAAACTGAACGGCACAGGACACAGAAATGTAGTGTGGCCCCAGTGAACCTCTGCGCACTCCATCTAATATTGAAGAATGTAGCCGATTAGAAAGCTGACAGCGGCTAACTGTCCAGCTGCACTAACCCCTCCCCTCTGCCGTCACAGCCAATGGAGCAGCTTAGATTAATGACCCCTCAGAGCCTGGCCAATCACCACACTGGGCTTTCATCCCCAGCACGGGATGCCCTTGAGCAAACTCATAGACACTCATTCAAACCAGGGAGGCACAAACACACACTTGGCACTCCCAAACACACACAGCTACACACTCACCACTTAATTCAGCCTCCTCTGAGGGCAGCGGGCCGCTCAGTGCTGATGTTTATGGTTTCTCTGAACCTGCAAATCACCGTGGTTACGGCTGGGCGGATTTATGACCGCGGCCCTGTCTACCAGCCCTTAGACAAACCATGGATCACACACACCCGCACACAGTCACACACATAAGCTTATTAATGATGATACACATCTTCAGACAGCCTAAAGTGTGTGTGTGTGTGTGTGTGTGTGTGTGTGTGTGTGTGTGTGTGTGTGTGTGTGTGTGTGTGTGTGTGTGTGTGTGTGTGTGTGTGTGTGTGTGTGTGTGTGTGTGTGTGTGTGTGTGTGTGTGTGTGTGTGTGTGTGTGTGTGTGTGTGTGTGTGTGTGTGTGTGTGTGTGTGTGTGTGTGTGTGTCACAGTTTAGCATCTAACCTCAGATTACTAAAACCTGTGAACAAAACATTCACAGTCAGATTTAAAGATGATTCAAATGCAGCTTTTTTGGTCAAATCTCTGCAGAATTGCTTTTACATGAAAAGCGCTGTGTAGTCCTGACTGACAGCGCGATGTCTCATCTCGGAGCTTTTGTTATAACTGGCATCTGAAGCCCCAGAGGCTTTAAGGTGTAAAATACAGAGAAGAAAGTGCGGATCCTTTTTAAGATTTTGCAGTTCATTTTGTTGTTGCTGACAGGGGTGCACTTTCAGAAGCTCTGGTGGAAAAGAGGGAACTTAATAATTCTGTGGATTTGAGATAAAAGTGCAAGGCTTTGACAGAAATTGTTTTTTTTAAAGGGGATTTGTGTGTGTGACAGTTCATGGTGGGAGGTGGGGGTTCAGAAAAATAGCATTTATCATCAGTTTCTTCTCACCTGTATCCATTTTGTTTTCGATGACTCATCATGACCTTGGCGTCACTGATGTGGGAGGAGAGGCGCAGTCGGGAAGTGTCAGTAACAATCACGCAGCGACTGCTTCAGATTCAGACCATGTGTGGGCTGACACTGGCCAATTTGACTCGCATAAATTCTTAAGAAGAATAGAGAACCAAAATTCACCATTTTACTCCCTATAATTGCATTTTGTATTACTGATTTTTCAAATAGAAGCATCAGTATCCTAAACCCAGAGGCAGTTTTCTTCCTGAATATTAGGCAGTGAATGATCAGTTTGAGCTGCGGCTGGTTTTTATCATTGTTAAAACATTGCTTTCGCCACACAACCATTCACAGAGGACCAGTGGCACCAAATGTGTTTCATAATCAAAAACTGTTTCAACACAGGCCACTTTCACAAGTATATTTACTAAAAGTTGAAACTATTCTTCACCTCATGCTATGACTTTATTCTCTCTTTAGAAGAGAAAGAGCACAATAACTTTTTACAGTGAATCAAGAGAAGATTTTTGATTAGCCATATACAAAAATTACCAATATGTTGCTTTAAAACCCAAAATGATTTATATTTGGACTGTGCCCAATGCATATATGCAATCTCAGACATTTTTTAATTAATAGAATAAAAAAAAAGTCAAATGAGTCTGTTAAAAAGACGCATGAGGCTCTTTAGAACAGTTGCACTTTTGGTCCGTCACTGTGTTCACAAGAATATTTGATAATTGCTGTCGCATAGATTATTTTGAGTAGTATATATTTTTGGCAAAACTAATGAAGTGTCTTGCCGGACACCTGAAAAACTCAACTTTTAGCTTCAGCAACTTCTGCAAAGCCCATCCTCATTTCACTTGGCAGAGGACTTTTGAAAAAACAAATGATGTTCCTGAGCAGTGAAACATTTTTGTATATAGAAAACTATTGTGCATGTAAACATATTATTTATGTGGGTTTGTGATCATACTCGTATCTGCTTTTCTGTGTGTACGCTCCTCTTTGTTTGCCTATAAGAGAGACTGTTATCTTTGAATTTCCTCTATATCATCAGCATTGCATCAGAAGATCTGTGGAGTGTTTAACTCAGATTAGCTCTTCAAAATGCTCCCTCTTGAGGAACAGACAACTGTAGCTCTGGCCCCAGTGGTCTGGAAATCTCAGAATCTTTGTAAATACTTGATGAAGAAAATGTGTTTTAAGCCTTCAAATGTGTCTTGAAAAGATCGACAGCTGATGCAACATGGCTTCTTTTAACTTTTTGATTTTGTTTTCCCTCGGAAGGGGAAATTAAACAACAACTTAATATCCCAATTGGACACACACTTTCTCCAACATCATACCAGCTCTCATGTGACTCAATGTAACATTGTCTACAGTACATTTTAATGCCTGTTGGATGGTTTGTCTGTTAATTTGTGTGTGTGTCATTCTACTAAGTGCTGCAGCCAGGGCAGGATTAGTGCAGTGTTTCTTTCACTAACATGCTTCATTAGTAAAGAAGAAGTCAGCCAAGCAGTCAGACAGATAGAGACACAACAGCTGAACAAATGGAGAGTGTGTTAAGAGATGTGAGGGGGACAGGTGGTGAAGTGAAGGTTGGATAAGGTCATTTAATCCTTAGCAGCAACATTTCTACATTTCTAATAAGCTTTTTAATGCTGCATGTGTGCAGTCCATATATGTTATCATTTTACTGTTAATCTATGGTATGAAGAAAATGTTTGGAGAGTAAATTCAATAGAAAAGCCGACCGAATTGCAGCTGGGGTTTGGGCCCTCAAGACAGGACTCTGGAAACGGGAAATGTAGGGAAAGTAAAATTAGAACGGCAGAGAAAGAGGCTTAGGAGATGGAGAAAAGGAAAGACCAAAATATGGGACACCAAGATTAAAAAGGGAGGAAGATAAAAAGCCAAGGTGTTTTTTTTGGCCGAATATTAAAGAGAAAAGCCCATACTGTAAAGAAAAAGGCAAGACTGATGGAGACGGTAAAAGAGTTTGGAATAGAAGAAAAAAGATTATCCTGTAGGTGGAGAGAAGTAAGAGAAATTAAATATATTAACAAATGCATTTACACAAAGACGAATCAACTACAAGGAGAGCTGGAGATTTCATTTTCAAAGGAAACTGAAATACGGTTTGCAGGTAAGAAGAGCATATTATTTTTGCATTACATCACAGATAGGATTTTTTTTTGTGGACACCTTTTATTCAAATGGGGTTATTGATAGTCATATGGTCCCCCTGCATAAATATAGATACAAAATGTGCAACTTTATTCACTTTACCACCATCGCGAGCTAGACAGCTTTTTAAAAATCACTCCTGAGGATATTCAATCTGAATCCATTACGACACATTTACCGTGATCATCTCTGACTGTTTTTATTGCTTTCCACAATCATGTTCTAAACCAGCCCATACCTATCTGAGAGTGCTCTTCTAATGAAACTTTTTCAAGGGAGGAATGCCAGGTTGACTAATCTTCATCCAACTTGATTTCACCCTTTTCTTTGAGAGACGGATCCACAGTCAAAGCACCCTGCACTGAAAGAGACTGTCACACTGCATTGCTATTAAAGGCTGTGCAAGGAGAGAAAATGGCGTTAATGGTTCGAAAAGGCTTTTAACACTCCCACCCACACAAATCAGACTCTTACCTTCTCCATCTTGCTTTCACTGGTCCAATTACAGCATTTGCACAAAATGGTTGCTGGAAATGGAGATGTGTGACAGATACGCAAATAGGTTTTCTATAGAAAGCTGAACATTACCTCTGTATGTTTTACCTCTGTTCTGGTTCTTCTTTTTTTACACTGTTATGACCTGGCTCAAAAGGCCACAACAAAGAGGAGACACACCATATCAACGGTTTAACAAAAGAGGTTTATTAAAGCAAGTAGTCCAAGTTAGCCAAATTAATTAAGTGCAAAACCAAATGAAGCATGAGGTGTGGATGTCAGTGGTATCAGTAGTGTAAGTGCAGGGTGAGGATTGCATGGACATGTATGAGTGTGAGAGTGTTGAAGTGCACAAAGTGAAGCAACTGAACATACTCAACCGAAACCAGGTGCCTGTAGGAGAAAGCAGAGAGAAGACAGAGAGGAGCAGAGGCTTTAGATAGCTGCAGGGCACCAGACCCAGGTGCCCTGAGTTACTGCAATCAAGACAGCACAGCCACACCCTACCTAGATGAACCCACAGGGGCATCACATACACATTGACAGTTTGTGTATTTAGTGTTTGTTTCGTCAGGCAAGATGTATGCCATTTAAATAAAGCCCGCAGTATGAGCATTTAAACCACTTAAAACCGATACTGCTCTTATCCTCATTTGTGAATGCAGACAGGTTAGACCTTACACATTTTATGAAAACCCAGCATAATGTTTAAACCACTAAACTAAATGAAACTATGTTCATTGACATTTATGTGATCTCTCTTTAACACGTGTGGAATAAAGACAGTGTTTGGAATCAAACCGTGGCTTTTTAGGATGGGAGGTTACTGTACACATGAACTGATGATACAATAATGTATATATCTATACATTTATGTAAATATTTATTGTTGGAAAGCACAAAATAACTATTAACTGTTGCAGGATTTAACCTTAACTGCTCAACGCCCACAAATTCAAAAGAGGCAACTCACAGTTCCTGGCTTGCGTTTGTTGAACAGACAGACCTGGGTTGAATCCAATAACAACTATGAACATGACCACACTGTCATATCATGTAAGTTTTATGGAAAGACTGAAAACACTTTTTGTCCAACAGCTGAAAACCCCACACCCAATGCTCGGTAATACATGCTGCATAGTAACACATTTCTGAGGTAAAGTGGCAATGCAAATACAACATCATACAGGAGTCCAAAGGTTTGCTTTAGCCCCCAGACTGCCGAGGACAGGGGGTTCTTTGTATTTTTCTCGCGAGTTTGCAAGCAAGACATAGAAAATATTCTTTAGTTTTAAGAAGCTGCAGTGTTTATTCAGAGACAAACTTAGAGTAAGCCTCCACTTTGCATTGACTTCTACTTGACAACCTTATTGATAAATGCTTCTCTTAATTATTTAAAGGTGCTAAGCTTCCTTTTTATTATATGCATCAAACTGTACCAATAACTTGCACATGTAGGAATACATGTGCAAAGTTGAAACACATAAACTGTGAAATAAATTATAGATACAGAAGAAAAGACACCACAAAAAGGCATATTTTAGAACTCCCAATTCATTTATTTTACAAGGCTTTCTGTGTGCCTCCTATTTCTAACTCTGATATAAGATTAGACATACTTTTCCTGCCTCCCTCAGATGTCTTGTTGCTTGACCTATTAGATAAAGTATTCAATTACTAAGATTATGCTTTATTAAAAAGTAGAAAGAAAGGCCATTCAGTGCTTCATAGTAGGGCTGCTCGATTATGGCAAAAATCATAATCTCGATTATTTGGTCAATAATTGATATCACGATTATTAAAAACGATTATCCATTTACTTTGAAAACATCCATTTATTGAAAAAAAAATGTTTAAAGTATGTTTTTAACAGTTGATTACCCTGAACTTTAAGTATAATTCAACTGAAAAACCAATAAAAAAAATTAAAAAAATCGTTTTATTTCGATTATGTTGTTTTCAGAATCGTTGCAAGCCAAAATCGTAATTGCGATTAAAATACGATTTTAATTGAGCAGCCCTACTTCATAGACGAGCAAAATTATTGTGAAGTTAAATCATAATCCATTTGTATCCTCCTGACCATGTTATTAATAAAAAGTCATTCTGATCTACTTTGATGTAAAGTATCTGACGTTTGTTTGGAAAACTGTATGACACACTGTCACTTTGAAAAGTACGACACTGTGACTTCACCATAATTGCAATTTTCATAAAATATGGAGAGACGATGCATCTCGTCACTTCTCCCCAAGAGGACGCTTACATTATACATCAAGCATGACATGTTTACAGTGAAATGTCTTAAAGTAACATAAATTATATGTCGTATGTGTATTCGTTAGTACTGCGGATTACAACTGAGAATCACCTGTGTGCTGTTTTTGTCTTATAAAACAAATTATAGGCAATAAATAGGCAGCTAAAGCCAGACTGTCCCTTTCCCCACCTTCAGCAAAGTTGCACTAATATATATAAAAAGTGTAACCCTGTCAGGATTTTGCTCAGACTTCATTTATGGTCTGAAACTTTCCACCAACATCATCAAAAAGCAGGTCAGATGTTGTGAGACACTCGCTTTAAAATATTTAGTTGAGGGCCATCAGGGCAGACGTGTGGACTTCATTTAGGGAGTGTGTGTGTGTGTGTGTCTGCTACTGTGGAATGATGGACTGCCGATCACACTTTTAAAAATGCACACACATTCCTCTAAATGCAATTAAAACGTACAAAAAGATAGAAAAGTCACAATCATGTCACTATGCGGTTGGATTAGTTTCAATATACCAAATGCCCATGCAGGATTCACATATTTAATTCAGGATTTAGATGTACATTTCTCGCTTCACAAATGTTTATCGTGTATTTATTTTCTAATCCAGACGTAGTGTGTTTCTTGATTTAAATAAAAGCAACACTTTCCAAATATGTTTTTGATGAAAATGGCAAATGCATTTAAAGACATATATTTGTGGATTTCTAATATCTTTATTTACTGAAAATGATGTGACCCCATGTGGTACAGGGTAGACCTTCAACAGTTGTAATTACCGAAATGTTTTCCACTTTACCTATTCAGGAAATTGTCCTCAAGTGATGGTTACATAATGTAAGGTAATCAAGCTTTTCAGACTCTATTTCAGATGTTAAAAGGCTTCTCTGCGGTGTGCATCTTTTCAAGCAGAACCCAGAAAAGAAAATAACTTTTTTTGCTCCTTGTCACTCCACTTCTGTCCATGTCTTCAAAAAGCATTTCCCCCAACATGTGCTGGTCTTAAAATGACTTTCTTTTCCAGTAAGAACTAGCTAATGGACTGTTTACCAGACACTTATTCACGAAGCGTCTCAGGTGAGTAATCAGTCCTCTCCTGTTTTGCACACACCACAATGAAGTTATTGCTTTTTTTAGTTGTCCTTGTCAAAATACCTTTTACTGATGATGAATCATCTGTATGAGCGGTTTGTTTTGGGAAATGTTGCTCAGATGTTAGCGGTTCACACTGGATTGTTTATTCGGTAGGTGGAGTCATGTCTGATTTGTTTGGCTTTGAAAGCCTCAGATTTTCTAAAAAAGGATGGTATGTTTGGGTGAATAAGGTTTTGTAGACTTTTCTTGCTAAACTATTTTGTCATGTTAAATTGCAAATTGAAATATTTTCCAGTATGTTTCGAATCAATTCAACTTTCAACCTTCTGCATATTTCTACAGTGGTGAGAGGTATGTGTGATGGTGATATGACCTTGTGTCATTGCTGCGTGTGAATAGATACTGTATCAAGGTGAATAACTCTGTCCTCGTCTCCCTAACTATTGCAACTTACATGACCCTTCCACACAATGTGGGGTGCAGAACATTATATATATGTTATGGAGATTCAGACTGAAAACAGCCCAGCACAGCGCCACACTGCTATGCTGGAGGTCTGATGTTAATCCAGGAAGTCCAGTTGGTGTAACAGATTAATGCTTAAAAAACCTTATCTGCAATGCACCAAGGTGTTACACTCATACAGGATACAATACTCTAATCTTGAAAGTTACCCCAGTAACATCTATATTATCTTTCATTACAAATATTGTTAGTTTTGCTGTATAGATGCAGTGTTCAGGTAACCCAGGTGCATCTTTGGATGACACAAGCAGGGTTTATTTTGGTATTACCTCGATCGACTGATAATATCAGTCTGAGATTTTTCCTACTTCAGATTTACAAACATCTTACCTTTACATTAAAACTTTATAGTGCAGTTATTATTGAGCTACAAGTGAGCCCTAAGGGGTTTCAGCAGCTGTTTAAACACCAGCATGGGGAACTTGAAGTTAAACATTGTGTTTAGTGCGGTTCACATTCCCGTTACATAAGTGGTTGTGTGTTTATCCAGCAATTCAGGGAAACAACCTTGGAATGCTAAAGTTTTCGAATGAACAGATAAAGTGTGATGGTAAGCATGTTTGTGCAGACCACAGACATCCCTCCCCAGCTGTGGTTTAGGTAGATGTTATTTCCTTTTTATAAGTTGCTCAGAGGTTTCATTATGAATGTCACACTCACTGGGTTTTATGAGTTGTACAGTACTCGGAGGCCACTGGGTAAACAGAGCAGATGCTTCAGGATTGAAGGATACAGCGCATACTTCTTTGGTTATTCTTAGATCCTTACAATCATTTGTCTCTGTCCATATTTCATTGACATAACTACACTGTAGCTATGAATGACAATAAAAGCCTTGAATCTTGAATAGGACAGACTATTTTAGTGCTTAGGAATAAAATATGAGTTAAATAACTATTTTCGTCATCATCAATCAGTCTGTCCACCCCTTTGGTCCAATTTGAAGTATCTCAACAACTGTTAAATGGATTGCCATCATATTTGGTACAGATTTCCATGTTGCCATAGGATAAATCGTAATGACTTTTGTCATTCCTTAATCTTCCTTCTAAAGCCACCTGCTGATCAGAGTTTACACATTAGGGATGTTAAGATTCACCGATTCGCATCGGTGCACCGGCATAAACGTTCAAGATGCGAGTTTACCGGTTGAAAGAGTGCACATCGGCTACAGTTTGGGTTGAACTCGTGATGCATCGATTGTAGCGTCTTTGCATCGGTAAAAAAACGATTCATTCATATAATATCCCCTCATCCCGTCAGCACTCAGCAGAGACGATCTTTGATCTTTGCTTCGCACTACGGAGGCCGAGAGTCTCAGTTATCAACACACATGGAAGTCGAGGAGAAAGAGAAACACAGCGCACCGAAAAATACCTACTAATCAAACGTTTGGCAACACTTCGGATTTTTCAAGAAAGACGGTCAACTTGAAAAATGGCTCGCAAATTGTAAACGATGCCGTGCCGCTTTAAAGTACACAAGTAGTACGAGGAACTTAGCGACGCACATAAAGAGGCGACATGGGGTCTGCGGCTGAAAAGAATGACATATGAGTTAAATCACTCAGTGAGGCGTTATGTCAGAGAGAGTGGTGTTTAGTTTAACAGCCTGTGACTGCCAATAATAGTTTAAATGTCTTCCTTACTGTAAGCAGTTATGAAAGACCTGTTTGTGAAAGGTTATTTGTATTTTTTATTGTTCATATAGAAACCACTGCTTTCTGCTCACTGGTGAGTTAGCCTATGCATGAGTGTTAAGCACATCAGGCTGGCAGTTGTATGGGCATTGCACTATGGTAGTTGTTATTTGCACATTGTTAATCATGGGCAATGCATCCTTATATTGTTTAACTGTGAGGTGTTATACAATTGTACTGTAGCCTACTCTGGAGAGTTTTTTAAGGTAAAAAAGAAACAGCATGATGGGATGCGCAGTACTAGTAGAGAGAACCAAATATTTAAAGCACTTTTTTGTTAATTTATGATTTGCTGCATATAAGGAATAAAACCTAAATCCTCTGTCGTTCATATTGAAGTATCATTATTTTGCATCGTGTTGAATCACATCGTATCGCCCCGAATCGCATAATGGTTGAATCAAATCGTATCGAACTGTATCGCAACAGGGGTGAATCGTATCGTATCGTATCGCATCGCCCGGTGTTTCAAATGTATCGTTAATGTATCGTATCGTTGGCAACGTATCGAGAAGCGCATCGCATCGCCTCAGTGATGGAGATGCACATCCCTATTACACATGTAAAGGGAAATATCTTAATACCAAGTGGATGGTTTGGCACAACATCTTGTCCAGACATTCATGGCCCCCAGAGGATGACTTTCACTGATGTGCTACTGTAGCAATCTAATAGGCTAACCTACGTTTTACCTTATGAATATCGCATTACAGCAGACGACCCAGTAGACAATAAGATTTCCTGTCCTGCTGCAGGAATTTATTGGAATGATTTCTGAAGATATGAGTGTTTTGTTGGGGCTAATGTCATAAAGTTAACTGTCTGTGGAAATATCTTGTTCTGTTGTTGTGGAACAGAACAATCTATTTGCTATATATCAGTTTACTGGATATCAGGTAGTGCGATTGAAACATTTATAAACATTTGTATCTGAATTGATGGTTGCAGAATTTCCCATCTCAGCTTGTTTGTGTTTGATCTGATTTGGGATAATTCTGTAAAAAGTATATATCATGTAAACGTACCTTTTCAAAGTAAATAATGTATGTAGAGTCTGCTCCAGTGAAACATTGGTATTCAATTATGTGATAACAAACTTACTCACCCCATAGCTAATAATAATAACAACCCTCCAACTCTAATAACCCTAGAACATTCTATTATAGTGTGTGTGTTTGTTCGTGTGTGTGGAGTGTGTCAGATGGTCTGAGGTGAGCTTTTTAGCCTTTCTACCATGTGTTTCCTGTTTTTTGCACTTTTTTGCTCTGACTAAACCCAGATCTCCCAGACAGGTTTCTCTCACACACAAAATAAATGATACTTCACAGACAAATCGCAGACGACACACTTTCCTGCTTGGAGCGGTCAGTAAATATGTCACTTTGTAATGCTGTTTTCCAGGATCTGCTATTTCCTACTCTCATGCTGTTTATAGATTTATTGTGTTTCCTCCATCAATCTTCTTTGATGTTATTCTTTCTTTTTTTCCTTTTAAAATCTTTGGGAAATATGTGACATCAGTTGTTTTTTTAATTGTTATTATTCGTAGGAATTGTAAGGAGTTGGGCAAGCAAAAAGTGGTAAATTGTTGAAGGGGAAAGGAAGTTTCTGGAGGGTTAGATATAAGAAATGTGAATGGGTAGATATTTTATTTAAGATGTATTAACCTTTCTATTCCAATGTTGTATTTGTTGCATTATTCTTATTATTATTAATAATTTATTTCTTTTTAAAACAATTTTCAAATCAGAATAATATTTGTATTCATTAATAGAGCCTATTTCAGAAAACAGAGTTACGGGCACGGTGAACATTAACAGACATTACTAGTGCAAATGTGCAAAAGTTATACATAGCTATCTTTAATCTGCAGTCCCTTCATAAAAATAAAAAAAAGCCACCCTGAACTGGTACATAAAAACACAAATTCAATAGCTATTGATAAAAGAGGGCAGAGGAATAAGAAAGACAGGCCAGACTGTTCATTCATTGCCAATTCCACATTGTGTATGCAGTGTGTGTCACCGCCAAACCATGGCTGGTCCAGGAAACCACAAGTTGCCTTCCTGTGTACACAGTGAGGAGGCTCACCTTGGGAGGATCATGCTGTCCTCTGCAGATTGCACCGTCCCTGCTGACCAGGCGTCCTGATCAACCTGTACGAGTCAGAGACCAGAGCATGATGGTTGCTGAGCTCTGCCAACTCTGTTTTAATCAGGAGAGACAAGTTTTCTTTGATATAACAATATATATTTATTGCCGGGAATACACAGATGCATGTAATGGTGTTTGGCGATTAACCCCGTTGTGCTGGAATGTGGAGGGGAAAAACCGAACCGATGAATCCCCCCCTGGGGTCTACACACTGGTAGTGGTGGAGGCATGAAGGGATTGATGGAGGTCGGTCTGAAGAGTAGAGGTTTAAGCTTGACCTGGATTTGGAAGAAAGGAAGGTGGAAGGGGTGGAGGAGGGCTACGTTGAGTCACCTGAAAGGACAACTGTGAGGAAGGGGAGAGAGCAGATTTAAAGGTTTAGCCATGCACTATGATAGGCTTGTGGGCGAAGTGATAGGTTTAGCTGGGGAGTGACGCCCCCGATCACTGATTGAGGAGAGGGAGAAGTAAGATGGGGATATGTGAATGAATGACTGAGGATGGTCTTCCTGGTTGAACTTGCATAAAGCTTTATTTGCTGTACGGGTTGAGTGTGACACTATTTAGGCTTTCACACAAGTACTTTTCCCAGGAATAGTTCCTGGAACTTAGTTCCCCGGAACCCTTTAGTTCCGGAACTATCTAGTAGATCGCGTTCACACCGGAATAAGTCCCTGAGGGAGGATTACGCAAATGAAGCCGCTGACGTCACTTCTTCTTCTTCTGCTTTGGGTTTACTGGCAGGCCGCAAACAACTTCACGGCGTATACTGCAACCCGAAGTCCCCGGCCGGAAGTCCCCGGAGTTGGGGACTGGCTTCAGAGTAAATCGCCAGAAGTGCCGACACCTCCTCATCACTCCACCGCTCCCATTTTTTCTTTTGTGTTGCCATAAGTTAGTCTCTCTCCGTTGGTGCGCTGGGCTAATGCTAATAATGCTAATGCGAGCAAATAAAATGGTGGCTTCACCAAACTTTTCGGAGTTTTACGGGGCGTGGTTTGCAATTCGCCCAGCCAATCTTTTTCTCCCCAGGAAAGTATCACCTCTTAGCAGGGACTGAAAAGGGGTGAAAAGGTTCCAGAAAAAAAGTTCTAGTTCCAGATCTTTTTGGTGTGAACGCAAAATCCCAGGAACTATCGGAACTATTCCTGGGAAAAGTACTGGTGTGAAAGCGCCTACTGTTGACAGGAATCTGGGTGAAAGCAAGCGATCATTTTAGTACTCTTTCCTCATTGCATGAAGGACCAGCGTGTTCATCCCAAAATTGGTCCAGTTGTTTAATAATGATTACTATTTGTGCTGAAGGATCTTATCCAGTCCCACAATAGATCTGTTGATTCATATAGTAAATATCCCTGCTGTTAGTTTACATCCATTGTACACAATTCACAAAATATAATGTTTATACATGCTACAGATAAAAGTGCATTCTCTTAGAAACTGTTTGCATGGTAATCATTTTTGGCTGACTGCACCCATACAGTAGGTGGTAACTGTTGAGTGTATTTTAAAAAGAGACTACAAATAGAGGCAACCTTTAAGACCCGACAAGTAATCTACAGTAATGACATGGAAATGTGAGGCGTAGCTTAGGGAAAGGCAAGTAAGGTTATTCTAGTGAATGATTTGATATTGATGTTGGTATATGTGGAACGAAAACCACAGGGTACAAACAGGAATCATGCCTGCAATCATTCATAGCTGTGACTCAACTGTGTGTGTGTGTGTGTGTGTGTGTGTGTGTGTGTGTGTGTGTGTGTGTGTGTGTGTGTGTGTGTGTGTGTGTGTGTGTGTGTGTGTGTGTGTGTGTGTGTGTGTGTGTGTGTGTGTGTGTGTGTGTGTGTGTGTGTGTGTGTGTGTGTGTGTGTGTGTGTGTGTGTGTGTGTGTGTGTGTGTGTGTGTGTGTGTGTGTGTGTGTGTGTGGGGTGGGGTGTGTGTGTCCACTAGATTCACAAAGCAAACCCTACTAGTATACGTCACTTAGGAAGTAAAGCTCTTAATCTCATTTAAATGTGACTCAAATCTGTGTTTTCTCTGTCTTGTTGATGTTTGCAGTTTTCTTTTTGCTGGGGTTTGGTGTGTGCGTCTGTAACGCTCTCTGCATGTTTTGTTTGTGACGGCAGTTTGACTGTATTGTGTGTAAGCTCCCAGCTTCTGCACCAGGTAATTGAATAGTCTTTTGGTATAAAGTGTGCCAGGAGGTTTCCATGCTTCCAGAACAAACTATTTTATAGCTGACACGCACCACGCACACACGCACCACGCACACACGCACAGCAGTGAATCACTTCCTTCAAATTAAAGTAACTCCGGCACCTCAGAGCTTCTGTTATTTGTTTCTTCCTGTTTCCTCAACCTAGCCTTCCTTTCTCCCTCTGCCCTGTTATCTCTCAATATGACACAGCTATTTATATACATTTCAAAACCTGACCTTCCATGAACTAAGAAAAAACATCATATATGTGTTTGTGCTTGTCTCCACTATTGTGGAAGTCACGTGGAACATTTAAAAACCTTAAATGCTGTCTCATACGTCAAAGCACCACCGTTTAAGAAGGTTAATAACATTGCATTCAAGTAAAAAAAGGCCTTTATATTTTAAAAGCAAATGTGTCACTTTGAATAAACATTAGCTCATTTCTGCAGTATTTCAGATTTGCAGTAGCTCCTGGAATAATAATACTTTTCTAATCTTTCCGTCTCCTAACACGAAGGCAGACACACACCTCACTTCTTGACTTGCACTTTAAGTTAATCATTTATTTAATGGAACAGTTTGGATCTGAGAATGTCATTTTTATTGGACTATTTTAAATGTGCAAGTGAAGACCTACGAGTACCACTGTCCTTTTTCTCCTTATGTCTGCAGATTCCTCACATAAGGTCTTTCTCCATTATTCAAAAGACATATCTAATATTCATACCTAAATGAAAGCTGTTCTATAATGTAGTGTGAAAGACCGGGTAAGATGGGTGCAAGGGACAAGGAGGAAGGATGGGCCTGGAGGTCAGGAAGGACGGAGAAATGATGATGGTGTGTGTGGGGGTGGGTGTGTGTGTATTTTGGGTCTTTATTCTGTATGTGTTCAATTAATTTAGCAAATGAGTGAAAAAAAAACAAAAAACTGGAGAAGAATCTGCCATAAGGAAGAAAAGTGAGAGAAGCTAGGTTGAATTGATGAAGTCAAATCTTCACCCACACATTTGTAAACAAACTCCTCAGACCTCGTCCTAGGAGACTTCTGGTGTTTCAAACAGCCTAGCAAATGGAGAAAGAAATAACCATGTTAGAGGGACTATGTAAATAGTGAAATTGGTTGCCGTCACGGTAAAGCATGTTTCTTATCTTGTGTTCGACATTGGCTTGAGAAAAAAGAAAGGACAGATTGACAGTGCTCCATATTAATTTCTGCTACATTTCAGCTCAGTGTGATGTAGGGCAGCGCCGTCTCGCTACATCATGTCTCAGTTATGGGTCATATTCTCACCATACTTTCCTACACGCCTCAATGACTTCATCAGCCCTCCTCCACCTCCTCATCATCTGTCTGTGTGTCGCTTTCTTTCTACGCCTGTCTGTCTCTCTAAAACCCTCTTTCTGTCTTTTTAGGTATTTTTTGGTGTTTGTCTACTTCTCTCCATCATCTCAGTGTCATTCTTCTTCCTGTCTTTCTCAGTTAAACAGATCCTCCTTCTCAATTTTGCCTGTTTGTCGTCCAACCCTTCCCATCCCAAACATTGTCCTGGCTGTTTAAGTTTGAAGAGCCTACACCCTAAATTAGATCATTCTTTGCACTTTTATGTTGCAGTTTTTTTACTACAAAGATGACCCAGTTTTCATTGTCGATTGCTGGTAACATGCTAAGCTTGGCCAAATTCAATCACAGCTCATATTGGTACCAGCGTTTAACTATTTGATAATGGTGTATGATAAAGAAAATCATATTAAAGCAGCTGCAGAGACCGTGGATGACTGAAAAGAGGAGAATAAAAATAGATTTCTCTTGAGGGTTCTTTTTTTTCTGAGCTGTATCTAAATTGAACAATTGCTGAGCTAAGCTGTGGTTAAAGGGTCAGGTCATCCAAACTGGAGACAGCATTTCCCATTTAATTCCCTCCCTTTCTTTGCTGTTTTATTACAGTCTCATTGAAAGGTGTTGTCGTCCTTACAATCCATGCTACAACTGCACACACACAAACAAAAATGGTATCACTGATTCTCACTGTTAAAGGTCCATCTACTCTCCATGAGAAGGAAAAGCCTGTCTATGAAAAACAAAAACGGTTATATCATATCTCTGGAGGAAGATTTCCGAAATTTGAAAGGTATATTTAATTATGTTTCAGTCATTTTTATGTTTAACTAGGTTTAAGATGTCTTGGCCTTTACTTCTGTAATTTGAAGTTCATTCATTTAAAATGTTTTTGTGAGTCCCTCATTTATTTAGTTGAAATATTTATTCATGTGTTTATTTATCACTTTTTTTCAGCTCAACAAGTTTATAATTGAGTCACTTTATTTCTTCGTATAACCTTTTAATCTGGGATGATGGAATATTGTGGATTTATCAGAGCCTTTTTCCTGTTAAAAGTTCCCTGATTAATCTATAAATAACAGTATAGAAAGAGCAATGAGAGTGAACCAAAATAACAAAGTTTGAGCCGAAAACTGTCCCAGTGTGGGCGTTTTCTCTTTTGGTTCATCACAACAAGCGTCATCTATCTCATTACGTTTAATAAGTCGATCTATTTTTTATGTAAAAATATTGATTAATGAAGCTTTAAAATTTGAAGATGGCAATCCGATGGTATTCTAACAAGAAGTTATTCATCAAAAATAATTCTTCAAATATTGCCTCAGCTGTGGCTCATGTAATGTGCAGCTGTTCCCTCTGAGCAATGTCGAGCTCTGCCCTCAACCACAGACAAAGAAAGAGATATGAAAATGGTTAGAGAAGCATAGTGAGTGCTGGAAGGTATTATGTTTTTGGAGGCCATCCCCATGACTAATGTATGATAGTACGATCGATAAAATTCCCCTTAACATTGGGGGAATGACAAATGGGTTATAGAAGATATAAGGAGGAACAGAGAGAGAGATATTGTGACAGAAGTTTGAAAAAATGTTTCCCTCCATCTTTTATGGTTTAATTTCCTGGCTTCTCGGGTAACAGCTTGGAAGTGATTTGTCCTGATAAAGAACATAAAAAAACCACATCATGGGACAGAAGCGTTTAGAGAAAGAAGAAGGAAATAATGCAAAAGAGAAATGTGAAACATGAGTTGAACAAAAGGAACGAGGGAGACTAACATGAGGAAGCACAGTAGGGACTGAGGGGACCGCTAAACTCGAGTTAAAAATCAAGTGG
The DNA here is from genome assembly GCA_031216635.1 of Dissostichus eleginoides. NCBI lineage: Eukaryota > Metazoa > Chordata > Actinopteri > Perciformes > Nototheniidae > Dissostichus > Dissostichus eleginoides. Next base: position 23,389,989 of record CM062268.1, on the reverse strand, counting down.
TTTTATACTAAAATATCTTCAATTATTTCAATATGTGTGCATATATAAAAAAAAAAAAAGGAAATACAAAATGAGGACATCCTTTTCTGTTAACATAACGAGTTGACATTTTGTGTGTGTGTGTGTGTGTGTGTTTGCCCGCAAGGAAAAGATAAAAAGCTGCTGACTGACACAAAAACAGCCTTGTAGGAATTTGGGTTTAAACAAAAAGCAAGCCCTCTCTCTCTGACCTTCTCTCTGTCCTTTATGATTGATCTGCCTTCTTTATAGTCTATTTACTCTTTATATCTCCCTTTCTTTTTTCTTTTTTTTTACCTTAATCTTGATTCTTCTCACTCTTGTTTATTTTGCTGGACGTTTCTGAGTGTCTGTCAACTCCACGGGGGACTGAGAGAATGTTATTTTTTTCTTGCATCTTTTTCTTTTAGAATAATGCAAAAACTAGTCAGTGGATAAAAGGATAGATGGACGGACTGATGGATGGATGATTAGATGGACTGACGCATGGAAGGATGGGCCCATGGATGGATGGATGGATGGATGGATGCATGGATGGATGGATGGATGCATGGATGGATGGATGGTGCGGGATGTGACTGGCTTCTGTAGGAGGGAGACTGCTGTGTAATGATAGAAGCACAGGAAAGGTTGCCACAGCAACGCAGGGACAGGAAACAGCCTTGAGAGATATAGAAAAGGTCTTGAATGAAAAGACATATATTCCTTTGATACAGTGAACCCTTTTAAAGAAAAATGATCATTGTGATCACCATATTCTTAACCATGGACTACTGATGTGTTTATATCTTATGGGATTAATTACTTGTTTGTAGCTTTTTTTTACATTATTTTCTATTATTATGAGAGGACAACTTGTTAGGAACATCATTATGTTAACTTAGCATTTATTAATAGCAAAAAGTAATTAAACATGAATTGAACAGATGTTGTCCCATATTATCAATGACAGATCTTGCAAATGTTTTATAATGTCTGTAATAACTGTGAAATCTGAACAAATTGTTAGATGTAATGCCAGAAATGCAGAAGTGCTGGCATTCACGATAATCCGGAGGATGGAGCTTTCTGCCTTGCTGATCCCGACTTCTCCGCTAGTGATATTCACTTCGTGTTTAGAGCTATTAACAACTATTAGCATAATAACATGCTAAACTAAGACCTTGAACATAGTAAACATTTTAGACACTTAACATCAGCATATCAACAATGCCATTAGCTTGTTAGCAAGCTGACATTAGCATCTAGCTTCAAGCACTGCTGTGGCGAAGTAAAGCTTCCCAAAGCAACTAATGTGTTTTAAACAAAACGTTTAGTCGAGTCTTAACTCTCTGACAAAAAACTCTACATTCATGCAAACATATTCAGTTGGAGAATCAATGGAAATCTAAATGTTTCAATGTCAATATCTTGAATATGAAGCTTTTTAAAGTGAGCAAAGCACCCCAGGATTGTGTCGAACCTAGTTACTTTGTCCCATTTGGTCTTTATCTCTCTCTTTTTACTCTCCAATATCCACTGAAACATAAACCATCTGCTATAACACTCTACAAAAGCAATTGATCCACATCATAGAAAAACAGAGTACAGTTAAATATCTGAAAAAGCATTTAGTCATAAAGAAAAGCAATGGAGACAGTACTGTAAGTCTAGAAACATTTTATTTATCAAGATCAAACAGCTAATATCTTTTAATAAAACAATAGAGAAAGACACAATAAATTATTAAGGATAAGCACACGTACAGTTTTGTCATGAATGTTTTTCTGGACACAGCAGAGCACGTTTTTGGCTAAAACAAACATTTCTCAATCCCCACAGTCCTCAGAAGGGGAGGTGAAACTCTGGATTTTATCTTATCCAAAGCATGATAGTCAGAAGATTTCTCAAAGGTCTAATGTTTGTTTTTGATGCACATGAGAAATCCAAAAACCTACACAAGCAGGATTGAAAGTATGAACTTGAAATACATGCGGTTCTATTGCAAAGACAAGAGGAGAAAATAAGTAAAAGAGGAAATTCATTTTGGAGCACGCAACAATGGAATGTGCTGATAACACCAACAAACTGGCAGGCACAGGAAGTACACACACACATACACACATACATACACACACACACACTCCTCACACATTTAAAATAATAATTAACTAAATAATACGTTTGCAGCAGATTTCATAAAATAACTATCGCAATAGTTATCTTGAAAAATTACTGAATACCTCAATTCATTTTTGGTTTGTTAGCTACTTAAAATGTAACAGTATATGATTTCCTGCCAACTCTGTATTATCTGTGTGTTTATCTTTGTGTTTCAAAATGCAACCCAGAGGATTGAAACTTTGCATGAGAACAAAAGTCAAAAGCTTTACAACAAAGGGAAGCAACATCCAAAAACAACGCGCACGTGTGTGTGTGTGTGTGTGTGTGTGTGTGTGGAGGATGTCTGGGCCAAATTACTTGTAATGTAACTACTGCACAACCCGGAAACATCTGGAATATTTAAGAGCGTTTCTGTATCCCACACCTGCCGAATAATACCCATGACTTACAGTACACACATGCACATAAAAGCGGCGCGGGCACAAAGCTGATCGGGTTTCACTGTGACTGAGGGATTGTCTCACTGTCCAGTTTTTTTTGTGTCTTTCTTTAGAACAAAAGAAGTGTGTAAAATCCAATTTTCTCTGAGTAATTCAGTCCTGTAAGCGGGGCCTGAGCGTGTGACACATGGGGGGGGTGATGATAGAGAGATGACTAACGCCGCTGTGTTTGATTCCGCACAGCTCGATCATGTGTTTGGAAATGATAAGCAGTTACTTTGGATTCTTGCTCAATTGCTTTGATACTCTAGCTACCTGCAAACACTCACATACACACTTGCGCGCACGGTCACATGCTCACCATTCCCATGCTTGTATCGGCTGCCAGCTCTCGCAGACTGTTGGTAACCCCCCACCCTTTAAACAAAAGGACCTCTTCCTGAGCGGTAACACACAGCCCTTTCTCTCACCACCACACTCAAGTTATATTTTCAGCAGAGACGAAGAACATTAGTCTAATTCCCACAGATCTTTTTCACTGTGGTGCCGCTGCAGAGTTGCAAAGCAGTGAAGCAGGTTGTGATACATGTTAGCATCTTTGTGAGAAGGTAAAAAGCAGTTTGACAAAAAAAATCAGGCTTGCTGAATATATAAACATGCTGATTGAAACGTAGCTGCAATCTTTTATGTTGCATCTGCAAAGTGGCTCCTTTCTCATCACTCATCCAGAAGTGCTGGTAATCTACGAATAGCTGGCTTGATTGTCTCTTTTCTGTGAGCAGCCTCTCCTTAAAAAATAGCTCTTTCCCCTCATGTTTTCAGAGCTTGAGGATCATGGTTTTATCCGTGTTAGCAGAATTCCGGTTAGCAGTGGGAATGCCAGGAACACATAGAAAAGTAGGCAAAGCGCAGCAGCTTCATCTGACATCTCCTTTGATGTGTTGTGAAAGTGAGTGATGAAGGGAGAGAAAGTGTGTGTGCATGGAGTCGGGGAGAAAGAAACACGAGGAGCAGAGAGCCTATGGATGGAAGGACAGACAAAGGGAAGCGGGAATGTATGCAGTCAGGAATGTATGCACAAAAAAAGCAAGAAATGTGAAGTGAAGAATTCAGTAAAAATAATACTTTTGCCTGGAGTGTGAATGTGTGTGAGTGTGCTAGTGTGCAAGTAGGTTCTGGAGGGTTGTGGTTAGCCTTATTTCACATTAAGATAAAGTGTTATTTTGGTTTACGCTTCCTCCAACCCTTCTCCCTCCCTCCTTCTGTCTTACGCTCACTCATCTCAGCATGCTCCTGGCAGAGGGATTGAAGATTCTGCAAATACCCTTTTGATAACACGCAGAAATGCAAACACATAAACATGAAACAGGAATGAATACTGTTAACACAGCAGTTGCATACAGTTACATTTCAATTCGATCAAATTTGCATATGTTAAACTCGTAAATCAGAATGTAAATTTGATGCGGTGTTGGTGTCTTTTCACATAGTTTGGTATGGTATTTATTCTGTATTAATTTTTTTGAGGAAACAATAGGGAAAACTTAAGACTCCAAGTTCGAGGAAAGTTAAATAAGAACATATTTGGCTAAAAACATTTACAAATGTGGCTGTAAATGCATTAACTGTACATGCAAGAACAAATGTCCCTGTTTACGATGCGAGCAGCGTTTGTCAGTCAGATTGTTGCCTTCTTCTTTGCTGCATGTGTGTCTGCGTTGCTGTAATTATAAGTAGTCCGTTTGCAAAAATGTATAAAAAAGAAACTTGTCCATCATTTCCTGATGCTCCTCCCAGGCTGGGTGTCTCAGCGGGGGGGCTGGGAGGGACACGCACACTCACACTTTTCATGGTGTGTGAGGAAGATCTCATCTATGACCCAGCGCACCTTCACCGGCCTCCGATGGCGCTGATGCAGACTGACCTCTGGGGCGTACTTCAGCACCTAAAGGAGTGGGATAAGAGAGCAAGGATGAAGAGGGGCAGTGATAACATTGATTTACTTTTGCCTGGAGGGTTAGTGTTACGGGAAGGGTCGGTGGGTAGGTGTTGACAATACTTATCAGCTCATTGTAGCTGACGCCAAAAAAATCCAATTTGAAAAAGCGAAGGACATGAGAAATGCTGATGAAAATAAGAACAAATAACTTCATACTGAAGCAAGTAAAATACAGATTAGATAGCAGGCAAGGTTTCTAAAGTGCATTGTTATACTGTGAAACAGTGGCGGCCAGGAGACAACAATTACACATCCACCCTTTATCTTGTTAATCATAAATCACCACACTGTACTATTTCAACATTCATTCCTTCATATTTTTATCAGGGAAACTTGGACTTGTTCCCATTAGGAGAAAATGCAGGACAGGTTGCCAAGGAACTCACTGCTGATTGCGAAATAGAAAATGGTTTGCAGTATCTCAGATAAAACACCAAACATATGTACAGTGTGCACAGGAATCACAGATAAAAACAGACAAACAGTTTGCTGTTTTACAATATATCAAAAAGTTGGCATTTTCATAACAAACGTTAGAGGTTAAAAGGCTCTCTGTGCAAAGAGAGTCTATATAAGTACTATGGAGTTGATTTTATAGTTAGAATAAGTCAGTGTTTCCCTGTTACTGACTGTGTTGTAGATGGCCATATTGTCGGCTAGAAGTACAAATTGTTCCACAACTGATGCAGTCAATTTGTTCTCCAAAGCTCAGTGAAAGCAAAACTGCCCATGATTTATGTCAGGGCTTCCCGGCAATGAAACAATAGTGTGAGTAATAATGTGTTTCTTAAGAAGTGAAGTCAGTGAAGGAACAGATCTAACAGCCTACAAGGGGAGAGGAAAGTAGGACGGAAATCTCTTACAAACACACACAAGAACACAAAACCACACACTCATGAAAACTTGTAAGCTATTTTCCGCATGTACAATATATACAAAACACTATATTTTCAACGCTTACATACACACCGACTTACATACACATACAATTACAACCCGAATCCCACTTTTGTCTACATTTATTTTGTATGGACACAGCAAGGGAGAGAGAGACAGAGAGAGAAACCCTGCAGACCATGTTTCAATAATGAAGCTATACAAGAACAAAGACACAAAGAAATGGAGGGAAGAGTGAGAAAAGAATGAATGACAGGCTTAAAGAACAATAATGGTGCATTGCAAAGGGATAAATTGAAAATGGGAATTGGGGAAAATGAAAGGATGATGGCAGTCTAGAGAGACAGAGAGAGTGATACAATGCTAACAATGCAATGAGAGAGATATGGAGAGATTGGAGAGAGAATTTGTGAGGCTTCTGGTGCATTGCTGCTTCATTGTTGATGCAGCGCCTACCCAAAATCTCTCTCCTTCTCACTCACTAACTCTCACACCATCTTTTTAGCCCCTTTCAAGTACACCTAAAATGTGCCAGAAATGTCACATGTAAGGCTCATGTTGGAAAAAGCCCACGCATCACTTTTCTGTAACGCTTCCAGCACAAATCAACTATAAACTGTCACATTAATGAAAGGGCCTCAGCTCGCACTAGCATTCAGTTTTCGGGAGTGCTACCTAAAGCAGAAAAGAACTACCTTCTGTAAAAGCAAGGCTGTTTGACTGAATTAATGCTCTCATTCCAGATCAGTTGATCAGAGGTTATTTTTCCCTATCAAGGCGAAGGATAAAAAAGGGAATAATCATGCATCCTAACCATGTTCTTGTCAGCAAATATGAATTAGCAAAGGTCACAACCTAACATCTTGTACTTTTTTCCTATGCTTCAGCAAGGTCAGGGATCCACCATGCTCACAATGTTGTTTAATTATGAAAGCAGCTACAGAATCACTGGTAATGTTCTTTCATTTATCATTTCATTACTTTCCAATTTTCTGCTGGAGAATTTGATGATGCTTCCTTTCGCACATCATGTACCAAATACCCCAGGACACAAGACAGAAGTGTGTGAGTGTGTGTGTGTGTGTGTGTGTGTGTGTCTACCTCGTGTAGTTTGAGAGTCGTCTTGGAGGCCTGACAGGTACAGCCGTTGTTCCAGTTCTCCGTTCCGCAGCCACAGTTGCCTCCACAGCGTTTGAGCAGCAGACATCGGGGGAAGAAGACGGCATTGGTGGCCCTCAGCTCCTCTCTCAGGTTCACAGAGTAATTCCGAGGCGTACAGCTGTAGCGCTTGACGTCGTCATAAAGGCGGTTCAGATCAACTGGACAGTGCATCAGAAAAAGAGAGCAGATAAGGCAATTAGTTCAGTTTTTGTTCATTAAGTTTCCCTTTTGATGTGTCTGTTTTGAACTCCACTAAAGGAAGTGTGAAGGAGACAAAAAGCCGTTTTGATTTCATTCCTGGTTGCCAATTGCTTAGCATCATCAATAATACAAATGTGTGATATGATGGAGCAAGAGATGGAAGGATTATACGGGCGAGGAAAGCAAAGTATCAGCAATTCTTGTAGAAAATATGGCCAGCATTGATTGAATGAAAATGGTTGAAAGTGGGGGGATACTTTTTAGATACGAGTACAATTGCAACATAAATTGACTGCTCAGGAACAGATAGAGATAAGACAGACACAAAGATGCAGAAAGAGAGAACATAAGCCATAGAAGGACGCAGGGGTCATTAATTGATTGTACAGTACATGGAATGTATTGACTGCAGTCTTCCTGTCACCACTTTGGAGAAAATGACTGTGTGTGTGGACCTTTGTTCATTGGCCTCCTGTAATGGTGCAAAACTAATTTCAAGAGAACCGAAAGGATTACAGGACAAGCTGAAGGGAATTATGAGACTCCACACTAGTCTAGAGGGGAAAGCAGGAGCTCCTGAACCATAATCTTGATTCAAATATGTCCTGATTCTATGTTACACTAGGATTTTCATTAGAGACCACTAACTATATCAGCAGAATTACATATTGTTGCTCAGGTGATTTAAAAGAGAAATGGGTTTCTGGAGACAGAAAATACATTAGAGGGCATAAATAATATATGGGAAAAAATGGGTGGTGATCACACAATGCCATTGTAAAAGTTATTTTGCGATACTACAATACTAGTTAAACCTCTAAGCTTTAAGATGTTTAGTCTCATCTGTGGATAGAACAATAAATATATAAGTTATGCAAAATGGCAGCATTTTTTGATAACAAAATGCATCCGTCTCTGAATTTGGAAACTCTAAACAACATGATTTTATATTCGGTAGTGACTTCTGCATACATTCCAATAATAAGGAATTATTTATGTGAAAACACAGCATCGTTTATCACTGTGAAGTTGCTCATTTGCTGCTTGGAGGAATAAAGTTTACGTTAACCGTGATATAGGTATTCCTGATCCCTGTTTGTTCTGCAAATAAGCTCTACAGACTTTTTCTAGGAGGATCCCATAAGGACTCGAAACAGCTTGATGACATAGTAACACACAATCAATATAGGCGTGAGCCACATGTCTATCATAATAAACTTGATTAGTGTTAAGTTTAAGAAAAACCTAACAAAACATTGGTGGATTGTGAGTAGAGTCATTAGTCAACATGAATGGTTGATTTTAAGCCCTTGATCACAGTGCTTTTCTTTTGAAGCTTCAGTGTAAGCAGAACTGATTCTAGCTCTATTTGTTCCCCCTTGTTTGTTTTATTTACTGCACTTATAAAAAAGCACGTAAAAAGGCAAGGATAGTCCCTTAATGGTCTGCTGAGGTTTATAAAAGACAGTTTTAAGGGCCAGGGCAGAGACCCACTGGACTTCATTCTGGTGCTTCACTTTAGGAGAGAGTGACTGAACAAAGACTTTTGAACAGAGTAGTGAGTAGATCTTGTCCTTTAGCGACTGATAGTGGACTGTGTCTACGCACAATACATGCTATTCTGAGTCTGAAGCTATTTAGTGCCCATACCATAAATGGCTTCCCAAGTAATGGTATCTTCTTATTTCAGTAGGTTCACAAAAACTGGGGTGTAAGTGGCTTCATCACCAATTGTTTTTATGTTATGTAATTTGGCTTGGAGTAAGCAGTGTTGAGACATTTCAGCATTATCAGACTGAAAGAAAAGAGAAGCAGGGTTTGTAAATGAGGGCCATTTTTACTGCTGATACAAGGTGGAGTGTGTTGTTTGATTATCTTTTGAATAAGTTAATTTGCAGTGAAGATGAATTAGGTTTTATTTGGTCATTGCTAAATGTTTCCCAATGAAGTGGGAAGGGCTTTTATAACCCAATACGAGAATAAAGACTTGCCTAGATCGATATTTGAGGTGAACTAGAGCTACCATTTGTTGTGATTGGCTTGCATTGGCTTTTGAGCTTTGCTGCAACAATAAAGATCAGTCATGCAATAGAAACTGCCTAGAAATCGCATATCCTCCGTATTAGTATAATAAGGGTGAGCGTAAGAAACCAAAGGGAAGTGCAATGAGGTCAAGGAGAGCATAATGGCATTGATAATCAATAAGCAATTGTTCACAAAAATAAGTCTTTGCTGAAGGGGTTTCAATTCATGACATAAAACATGTGGGAAGCCGGTGAACAATGAAAAGATAAGAGCAGGCAATATAATCATTTGTTTTAGTAATACATGAAGAGAGATAAAGGTAAAAGGTGAACTATTTTTTATCAACATCATTGATTGTGCTTCCATCTCAGTGGTAACATTACCCCTGTTTACAACATGTGTTTCATTCGAGCCCTTTACAGTTGCATGGCAGATTACAAACAAATAATATTAGATATAATGGGCTGATAGAAAATACATTTTTAGTTCATGTCTGCATCTGTGTGAGTAATAACAGGTTCAAAAAGGACAACTGATACTTAACAGCATGTTTTTCAGGTTTAACAAAATCAGGGGATGTATCGGTGTGTACTTGGATAATTGGAAAAATATCACTTTTGAGTTTATATCAATCGGGTCATTTTAAATAATATTAAGAGAAACTGAAAATACTGACTCTTTGCTATACTATTCTAGTAATGTAGAAACTCCACTGTATGACCTGGTTTTAACCCCATCATATACTGTAGCAACAGATAGATGCAATGTATGGGCAACAACCTTATAGGCTTGAAGACATTTGAATGTTGAATAGAATAGCAATGCATGTTTTTCTTCAAAATACAGCAAATGCAGGAGGAGCGAAATACTTTGGCTCAAAAACACATTTTAGATTTTTGTTTGCTGCTTTTTCCTTTGTTGTGAAAAATATAGATGGCAGTGGACCCATCTTTGGTGGGGTTTTTTGTTGTGATTTTAGTGAAAAGCAAAATAGCCGACTTTCAACAAGCGACGGTTATATTGTTGATGGCAGAGTTGTGATGCAGAAATCATAACACGTGTTTCTAACCTTTGTAATGTCTGCCTACCTCTCCCAAGGTGATGAAAGGCTTGATGTAAAGAAGCAGATTCAAAGGAACATTGAATCATCGAGACAGACTCATTCAATGCAGGGAACAACAGGTACGTGTGTCTGTGTGTGTGGTGGAGGATGCATTTTACGCTGTATCAGTGAAGACAAAGGCACACGTCATGCTTGAATGTGTAGGGGTGTATACTGCTCGTGTTCCTGCACTTGCATGGCCGAGCTTGTGTCTCTTTAAGGGGAATAAGTGTAATCTCAGAAAGGCAGTGGCGTGGAACCCTGTCAGAGTGTGGAGGAGAAACGACAGACAGGGACAGCACGACTGCAAAAAGTGCTATGTTGCTCAAACAGCAACCAACATGAAAAAGTGAAAATGATCAGATAAGTTTCTGCCCTAAAGTTGTCGACAAGGGTTTGTGTTATTATTTTTCGTGAATTATATATGTGTTAGTTACTTGGACTTAAAAGTGTCCCAATTTATATTATAATAAGGCTTACTGTCCTTCATGGGAACAAAGGTGGGCCTGAGCTACTGAGTGTGTGTCTCCTAATGAAAACAAAGCTAAGCTGCTGACTGAGGCACATTTCTGCTTCGCTGCACAGGTTGAATTTCCAATTAGAGAAAGCTACGCCATACAGTGGATCAAATACCTGCAGCACCTACTGTACCATATGCACCTTTCTGTAGTGCTGCAGCACGCACAAACTCCCAATATATAGACCTTTTAATGCCTGCCAGCACACGCATGCACTGATAAATAGAAATAGATTTGCTGTCAGGCACAAATGTTTAGTAAGGTACAGGAGGGCCACTGGGTAGAAAGAGGGAGAGAGAGATACGGAGGAACAGGTGAGAGACGGAGTGAAAAGCACTCGTTTAAAAGCTTAAAAGTTATTTTACTGTAGACACACTCATGCCCCATGATTGTGTGACGTCTGTGTGTGATAAGCATATTCGTGCGAAGACATCCACTATGTGCATTTCTAGGCAACATCTATTGCGTCAGTGACTCCAGGTCCAGAATTGCCTTGAACCCGCTGTTTCCGTGTCACCTTAAATCAATCAGTGACTCACTTTTCAACCCACGAGAGGGCAAACTGCTCATTTGATGATGCAACGACTGTAGTCAGGCTACAGTAGGTTGTTGCATCACCACTCAGCAGGAGCTGCTTCCTTTTTTTTTTTACTATTGATGTTTTATATTTCTAGATACTAGAAAAAGGACAAACATTTACATTTTACTTTTATATATGTCTATCTTTCAAGTTCAAAAAAGTGCTGTCACATCCAGAATCATCTGAATGTTCTTTTAAGACAATTTTCTTTCTCCGTTTCTGTAAATGTTTCATCGCAAAGCAGTAATATGGCTTCATCCCAGACACAATTCCCTTAAAATTACCAAGCCGTTAACTTTGTCCGCTGCAATGTTGCATAACTGAGTTTTATGTATGGCGCAATATGTAAGAATGGGCCTCATGTTGTGTGGCTCATTCTTGGTCAGCACGAGGCATCACGCTCTCCCCCCCCCCCCCCTCTATTAGACCAGCTACTGTACCAGTGACTGCACCAGTCTGCAGAGAAATACTGTGAGTGCAGCAGAGTTGTGGAGGATCACCATCTGTAGCACAATAAAATGGGATCAAAAGACACCACTCTAATCGTCCTGCATCAACTTTACTGACTTTATATGTGTAGTCAGGATTTGTATTGAACGTCTCATTACATTCAAAGAAAAACATCTCTGCATGTGCTTGAGAATCAGATTGATGCATATGATCATTTCATCAAGTAAAAAACTAAAACCCCAAATTACATTTTTACAACAATTTTCTCCCTGGTATCACATTAAAAGCCACATTTTGCGTTATTATCTGCATTCACTCATTTTACAGCCTTTTTACACTTCACCATTTAGGTAATATTTTACATTTCGCATAATTGGTTTTTCCTTTTCATCTTTTGTATAGTAGGTGATATGCAAATCTGCTGGATGTACACATATTGTAGGGACATGGTACATTTATGACTATTAAATGGTGCAGAACTGGAGCCTTCCTTCAATTTGGACTTTTTATGTGTTTATAGTTTGATATTATCCAACAAATGTGTACTCTTTTGCATAGTATTGCATTTCAGTTTGGTTTTTTAACTATCTCGTAATGTGTCAGCTAATTCTGGTGTCAGCACTTATATCAGAGATGGTCAAACTGATTATTGTCATGCAAGGACAGTGTATGTTTGCTTTCAGTGTGTCTAAACTGAATCTCTTCAAGATTATTTATATGTATTTGTTGGACAGTTTAATGTATGGCTTATAAACTTTGGAGATGTAAAGTATATCTTACCTTTATTCTGTCTGCTTGCCAGATGATAGGCCCTGGATCTATAATGTATGTGTGTTTGAGTGTAGATGCTGTCCAGGTCCTGTCTCCAGGTGTCTGGGCTGAGCGACCTGAACAGCTGCTCTACAGTTTCAAAGGCAGCAATGGTCCGGTCCAAATCCTCCAATGAGAATGGAACCTCGGTGACTGCCACTGGCATCTGCCCTCCAACAGCGTCCTGCAGATAACAAAAGTCAAAGACAAAATGACCAATTATAATATTAATTTAGGCACATTCTTACTTCAGCAATTGTTCATTCATACATTGTTACCAACAGCACATATGAAAGAGCTATGTGTCAAAAGCTCCTTGAAATGTGTTGGTTTGTTCCACCATTATTATGCTTATAGAAATAAAGTGTAACCTCATTTAAAAGTTACTGGACAGCGAGGGGACAACTCACGCAGCACCTGTATACACAGAGATGCAGCTGAGATGGAGACTAACATGAAAACTGAAGTTTACTCAGACTTAGTTTCAAAGTTAACATTTATTGTAAGAGCTTCAATACATGGACTTAATAAGTATACATTGAAATGAATGTTTTATGATATTGTTTGCAATAAATGTGTGTATGTAAACCATGTTATGGCACCACATAAGACAAGTAAAATGCTCAATTAGATTATTGTTCAAATAAACGACATATTGCCATCTGATACAATTGTTTTTTTTTAATTTCCACTATAAATTGTAATTTTTTTTGTTTGTTTTACATTATGAGTCAGGAATTTTGAAAACCAATGAGAGGCGAAGAGATGAAAAAATGAATATATAGCTATTTGTATTTTCTGATTTAAGTTGCAACCAAGAACCCTGATGTAAAATGGTCACAAATCCCAGGGAGAAACCCATGATTACAGATTACTTCAGGGCCATTTGAATATAAAATGGAGGAGACTACATGTGACTCCCATCTCTACTGGCAGTGACATACATAAACATGGAAAACATACACCCACACACACATTTAACCATTATCAATCCATGCAGAAAAACTGCCACACAGCCCAATGCATACTAATTATTACGGTCACATATGTCACTGGACCCCACTACTCTTATACACGAACACACACAGATTACACTGATGTATAAAAACATTAGACTAGAAGCATGCCATTTTAAATCTTAGGCTTCATGCTCAAGTATATAAATGCATGAATGCATTCTGTGTGGGTTAGCCTATGCAAATGGACCATACTGTATGTCATATTCATTAGTGTAGCCATTGTTCCCTGCTGTGCTTAAGAACACACTTATATGTGAGCTGACATGGTTGGAAGGCAGGTAGGTTGTTGCTTTTGAAATATCACGTTATTTTTTCTATAATAGTATATGCAGTTATCAAAACATAGTTTGGAACAAAGGAATTAAAGGTCTTCAAAAAAACACTTAAGATGGTGATAACATTTTCCTAGCTGTACATTTATTTGTATGTTTTATATAACTACTAAAGACACATTTATACCAATATATTTATTTGTATTTTAAATGGCTAATTTGATGGCTCTTTTTTTTGCCGAAAAAATATCTCCTATTTGGCTGAGATCATCATGCATTTTTATTTTCAATTCTAATATATAACTATTTATAAAGTGTGAATGTGCATGACTCACCGACATGGGCATGGTGACGGCCTCCCAGTTGGTGTTGGACGCAGGCCGGGGAGATTCATACTGCAGGAGAGGAACACAGGAATAACCATTCATCAGTTGGTCAATTGAGCAGACATTGAGACACTCAAGAAATCAAACCAAATGAATTGAGTACCTTAAAAAGGTCAAGTGGTTTTACAGATAACTTGAGATTATGATTGATTGAGGACTTAAGGTAAAATAAAGCATTTGCCAATAGTTCCCAAAGCAACTGTGTATATGATTTAGGTGAGAATAATATAATCATGATCCTGTGTTAGGGCGTAGTGACCTACGGGTTTTTGCTCTGCTATGCATAAAAGTCCTGTTGTTGCTGAAACTGCTTTGAAAGTAAAAGTGTATCTGTTCTGTTAGATAGCCCACTGACACAAACACATTGTTGCACTTTAGTTATTAAGCCACTTGTTTTTTCATTTCTTAGACATGGCATTCATATGGTACATAATATTTGATTACAGTTACTGTGAGTGATGTTTGAGGTTAAAAAACAGAAATGAATCCACATGTAAAAAGTTCAAAGGTGCAGCCTAGGGCAGATTAATTCTATATATCACTCAAATGCTCCTTTTCCCTGTATCTCAAAAATAGTTGTCTTGGGGTGGAGCTCAACATGTTATGCACGGTTATCCAAGGTTCTCAGGTATCTGTCTGTAGCTGGCTGACTGAATGTCAGTATGATCCTAAAAGAATTTCCAGTGAAGCCGGTCCCAGCATGCCTTTCTGTGTGTTTGTGGAAGCAGTCAGACTCTGGTCAAAGCATGTTTAGATCATAAAAACACTCATCAGACTGACATATTTGGCACACATGCACAAATTATTTGTGCTCTATCTCTTTCTTACTGTCTCCATTGCCCTCTCTCTCTCTCGCTCATTTTCTCTCTCTCTCTCTCACACACACACACACACACACACACACACACACACACACACACACACACACATACAGTACATCAACTCAACTGGCACTCCAATCTCTTTTAGAGTCTTAAATACCATCCGCGGTCAATATGGAACAGTAAATCTTTCTCAAACACACTTCAAAGACACCGTGCCCTCACTGTGTGTGTGTGTGTGTGTGTGTGTATATGTGTGTGTGCGTGCTAATGTAATACAATTGGCATCAAAGCTTGTCTGTGTGTGAAAGTTTTTGTTGAACAGATTCTCGCATGTAGCCTTTGGATAAATGAACTTGTACATCCAAGCCAGCTGTGATTGAGTTCAGAAGGTTTCCTCTAAGTGTGTGTGCGAGTAAATGCATGTTTACAGATTCCTTGTCTCATTTCCTTTTAAGGTTAAATGCTTCATCAAGCACATCTGGGACACTTATGGTTGGAAAAAGGTTTATGAGACAGAACATTAAGAGGGAGGACTGTAAACCTCTGATCAGTCTGAAGTCCCTGCCAGCTATAGTACCAAACTTTTTCCCTCTCAAATTACGAATCACATTTTTATCTCTAGTTCTAGTTGAATGGAAATGTTGTCTTGCATGGGTTGGGCCTGAGCCGCTCTCTACCTGTCTGAGGCTTAAAGTTTATAGACAAGCCTTAATGAAGCAGAGTGTTCAGACAAAACAGGCTATGAGTGAGGAAACCCTTTTAAACCTCAGATTCACTGCTTACAGTTTTGCTAAACCAAGCAGTATATAAATGTTAATGTAGCATTTAGATATTTTAGATATGTAGTAGTCATAAATGTATTTTTTATGAAGATTAGATTAGAATCGGAGGATAAAACCCTCTTTAATTGTCACACACATGTCCATGCACACAGCACACACAGTGAAATTGGACCTCTGCATTTAACCCATCCTAGTGCTTTCGCAATGAAGTTGCTAAGAAGCTCATTCTGTAGCTGAATTGTTTTTTAATAAACTTTGAAAAAAATATCATGCATAATACTTGTTTAGGAGGCTGAAAAATAATATTGCTGGCAATGTTGCCATATTCTCCAGTGGTGAGGGAATAGATTGTTATTTACAGTTGCAGTCTAGTGGAGGGGACACCAGGGAGCTGCCCTTTTCAATCCCCATTTTGTACAGTTGGACACTTGAGCGTCTGAGGATTAGGTGTGGGGTAGATGGGGAGGAAGGCAAGAGCATATCCCTGTCCACTTTTACTCCGCATGACCGGTTATTTCACTTAGTGCCAAAGGACATTGAAGTTAGTAGATGCTATGTCACACAATGGGGTGTTGTTGGTATCATTTTGTGTGAAATTCTGAGGAATCTCCATTCAGGATGAGAATCACACATGTTGAATGACTATGGGATTCTGGTAACTAGCTTGGATCCTATTTCCTGATCAATAGTAATTTCCCGCTGCACCTGGCTAGCAGCACTTCTCTGGAATACCCATCAAAAATACATTACTGTTACTTGTATGATCCAACACAGCCAAAATCAATATGGGAGACAAACAAACACAATACAAAATCTATACAATTGTGAAGCCTTACAAAGATCAACTGAGAGCAACTTCTCTACACAATAAATATAATGTTTTTGTGCAGTCTTGAGGTTTCATTGAGCCTTTCTAAGCAAACGGTTCCTAAAATCTTTATCTTATGCAATCAGAAGCACTCATTACTCGATTTGAACCTGCACTGCAGACAAATCACACCGGCTTAAAGCAAGATCTGGAAAGGATCAAAGAATAATGAATTAGGGCAGAAACAGTGACCAGAATATTGAGTAAGGCGTCTGTTTGACTGCAGACAATGCTCGTATGTATTTGTTGGAGGGAGCACTGTGTTTTTATATTGGACAAAAAAGTCCAAGGATAAATAGCCCTGTTCTGAAATGTGCTGTCAATTTTATTTCAAGTGTTTTAAATATGAATAAAATTGGGATTTGTAATATACTATACTTTACACTTGGACAAAATGTAATATATGTGTCTCCATAAGTCAGATGACAAATCTGATTGCTATTTGTCTTGGTTTTTCCAGGCTACATGCAGGTCTACGTAATCCTCTCTCCAGCTCAGTGTGCATGCTCCTGAAGCTGTTTGGTATCGGCTAAAAATGAAGAAAAGGAAAATGAAGAGTAAATGGGCACTTCAGCAGTTAAGTTACAACAATAACAGTGCAGCAACATTTGTGCACAACACAAACATCGATAACTCGCCTTTATGTACGACAAGCAAGACAAGTGTTCCTCTTCATGGATTCTACTGACACCGCTTCCTCAACCAAACAGATCAGGGCTCTGTCATCAACAGATCATCAAGGGGGTTGAACTGATCCGGCTTTAAATACATTACTTTAACAACTTCCTATTTATCCTGTATTTCTGTATGTGTTGAAATTTGCTAAAGTTTAAGTAAGAAGAGAGAGAGAATACATACACTGCAGTGACACGATGCTCCTCTAATTAAAGAGCAGCCACAAAAAGTCATTAACGGCAGCAATAAACGTCATTTTTTTACTACATTTCACATCCTCCGCTTTTCCTCAAATAACACATTTTTCTTATTTTGACACACCCGTGATAAGACTTCATAGTGTGGCTGCTCAGGTTTAAAATAAACAAGACCCATACACATTTTAACATGGCAAGGGTTTACTCTTATTTCCCGGTATGCTTTCATGTGACTCCACTCTCCTTTCTTTTTTTTATCTCACACTGACACTTTTCTGCTTCCCCTCATGTATTCTTCTTTATCTAGTCAACCACAGTCCATTCCATAGCTCACTACCTCACACATGCCTCTCTCTGTCTGCCGCTCTCAGTTCAGGTTGTTTCAGTGATTAGCTGACATGCTGATACCATCTCAGACACCTGTTCTCTCCTTCCAATGCTGCTTCTGCTCATTCTCTCTCTGCCTCGCTCTTCCTCCTTTCCTCTGGCTGCCTCCTGTCCTCCTCCCTCTTATCTGTTCCACAGGTCTGGAGAGAACAAATTAGACCTGCTAAATTAAGCCCCACACACAGCTCCAGTCTAGCTAAAGGGAATGTGTGTGTGTGTGTGTGTGTGTGTGTGTGTGTGTGTGTGTGTGTGTGTGTGTGTGTGTGTGTGTGTGTGTGTGTGTGTGTGTGTGTGTGTGTGTGTGTGTGTGTGTGTGTGTGTGTGTGTGTGTGATGGAAAGATATAAACACATACTCAAAAACAGGAGCTCTTTGAAAAATGGGTAAAACGGATCCAATAAGATAAACCTCAGGAGTTGGATTCTACACAGAGTTGCGTTTATTTGACCAGAGGAGGAATAACAAAGGCTGAGGAGGCGAGGGAGGGAAGACGAGAAGGCAGCAGAGAGAACGTCTGAGAGAGAGAGATAAGGGAGTTATAGTTTGGGGAACTTTTACTTTGTTGTCATCATGTTGGGTTGAACAGTGTGAAGTTGCATGCTGGTGGTTTTAGTTGAGGTTGTTTTTGGGCTCATTTGTCACACACACACACACACACACACACACACACACACACACACACACACACACACACACACACACACACACACACATTTGTGGCTGTGGTGCCCTTAGAACTTTGTGCCATGTTGCTATGGCAACCCATGGATTTGTTGTGGTGTGGGGCTTTGGAGGTCATCTGCATTTCTGTGTTTGTCTTGATTTCATTTGCATTCAATAGGGACGCCACCTTAATCTTGGTGTCTGGACATGTTTAAGAATACATTATAGGGATTTGTTGTTGTTGTTTGATATTTTGATGTTTTAATGTTTTGTAAATGATGTGAACAACATACACATATAGGGGGAAAAACAGGATTATTGATATACTTGATGATTAAAAGGTGATTAAATCCCTCATCCCTTACCGCCCTTCTGCCATAAGCACTAGTTAACTACAAATGTGTATTGATCTGCAGTTGTAATATCCTCCAAAAATGAATTATTTACTCCAGTTTGAGTGGCATTTGCTTAAAAACAAAACAAAGAAAGTATATTAATGTTAACGTCTTCTACAGAAACAAATGAATTTATCTGACAGGGTAGGGAAGTTATAAAGTGTTGACAAACACGTCCTTTTATTGGGTCTGTCGGAAACAAAAACCCAAGGAATGATGGCAGCTTATCACTCAAGTAAAAAGTCTTGGAACTTCGTATTTCGGGTGAGAGAAAATAAATGTTTTTGCTGGGGAAGTGTAGAGGTCTTAGTGTTTCAAATTGTGATGAGAGCCAGGGTAACTGTTATTGCTGGAGCTATAATGTAAAAAGAGATGGTATGAAAGTGAAGGATGCAGTATTTCTCTCTCTGTCTTGGCCTTTACTCCATCTGTGCTCATACAATTTTCTTTTTTTCTACTTTCTTTCTCAGATAATAGGCGATGCCACCGGTTCAACCTTGTCCGTGTTTCTATGTCTCTTCCGTTCTTTCTCCTCTGCACTAAAAGAGAAAACCGGAGAACATTACAACAGCTGCTCTTTCTCTCCCCATTTTCTTTTTGATTATAGAGTGGGAGAACATCTTCAAATCAGAGTCCCTCTCTTTCTTCTTTTCTCTCCCTGACAGAATGACAAAGTTAATCTCCTTAGCCGTTTGTTTGACAGCCTTTAAGCGAACACTTTCTCATCGTCACCCCCCCTCCTCCCCTGTTTCCCCTATCACTGCATTTCTCCTCTACTGTCGAGTGGACGTGTGAGAAAAGAACAGTTGGCTAATGCATTTTGGCATTACAATGACAGTGTAACTAGATCCTCCTTCTCCCCCTTCCTCCTCTCCCATCGACATATCTGCTCCCATGATCCCATCTCTCATTTTTATTGTGGAGGTAAAAGAGTGAAAGGAGTACTTTACCTCAAGCATTGCAGTGGTACTTGGGCTGAACCCGATGTGACACAAATAATAATAAAACCTTTAAGCTGTGTCCCATGTAACAAATCATGATTCATCTGTGTGTGTGTGTGTGTGTGTGTGTGTGTGTGTGTGTGTGTGTGTGTGTGTGTGTGTGTGTGTGTGTGTGTGTGTGTGTGTGTGTGTGTGTGTGTGTGTGTGTGTGTGTGTGTGTGTGTGTGTGTGTGTGTGTGTGTGTGTGTGTGTGTGTAAGTGTTCTCACCAGCAGGGAGTAGAAGACTTTGAATCCCGGCTTTGCAACAAAGTAATCGTCAGACTTGAAGGTGACTCTGAGCACGTTGGTTTTGGAGTTGAGACTAGGCGGTGCCTTCTGCCCACACCAGCGACCCCAAATTATAGTGCTGGTCTCTGATTGGTCCTCCACTTCAACAAAGTCATACCTGGAGCGAGAGATGGTGATGGAGAGGAAGATGAATATGTGGCAGGGAAGAGCAAAAGATGGATGATGAAAATGTCACATCGCAACAAAACGAAAAGGTTAAACATGAATGTGTCTTCACCAATAAAGGAATTAACATTGAGGGAAATTAATGGGCTTATAAACAGGGGGCTTATTTTTGTGCTTTTTATCCTTTTTGAAAAGAAAATACTGTGATTGCTGACATTTAGGAATTCAGTGACAATTAGAAAAACAAAAATGTGCACTACGAAATAAGACCCACTTTGTTAAACTAATTTCCCTCAAAGTTATTGTGTGCGTTCAGCTCATTCTGACACTGCTAAGCACAATTTATGTTGATTGTACTGTCTTTAATACTTCAACTATGGTAATCAAAATGTTAACTTAAATCACTAAAAGCCACCTTGCCAAACTTCAGGACAACAATCCTTTTGTAAGAAAGGTTGTGAGAAAAACTTTCTAGCAATCAATGCTACAGTCAATTAGTGAGTGCATCACGCACGCACGCACTTACGCACGCACGCACTTACGCACGCACACACGCACACACACACACACACACACACACACACACACACACACAAATACACGCACACAAGATTTCAAAAACCGGGTAAGGCTAACCCTTTCCAAATTCTCCCCCCTGCTGCTCCCTATTGTCTTTTCAGCAAAGTGCTTACAAAGGCGGCTGAGTTGCATATGGGGATTAAAAAGTCTATTACCTTCCCTCAAACCTCAAGGACAAACTTCTTCCTGCCAAGAAAGCAAACTTCAACTATCCATCCATTCCCAACACCTTCATTATATTAGTTCCCCTTACATCCTTAGTTGGTGCACTAATGTGAATACATCATCAGATCATTTTTACATATTTTATTGTTGTTGTTGTTGTTGTTGTTGTTGTTGTACAGCCTTTCAACTTGAGATTTCTGCTCCATAAACTTTTCCTGTTATCTTCCAAACAGTCCAATCCATCATATCTTTACTCACACTCTGGATCATTAGTTACTTTCATCCGACTGTCCTCCTTTACAGCAGCTTGTAATTCATCAATACTTGCTCTTCTTTAGTACCTCTATCCTTCTAACTTCCACTCAGGTATTGTCCGTGTCTCATTCTGTCTGTTTTGCTACTAAGCTCTAATCATCTCTGCTGAGATCATCCCTCCCTCCATCCTGTGTCTTACCTGCAGACCCCATTCTCAGCCTCCTCCAGTCCGAAGTGTCCGTCGAACTCCAGGTGTATGCGGCTCCCAGGTGGGGACAGCAGTTTCCATGACAACAGCAGATTGCGGGGGTAAGCGTTGGGGTAGCGTGGGCTGTAGATGGCTCCTCTCACCGGCGTTACTGTGATGTTTTCCTCTTTGCGGTAAAAGTCTGTGGTGAGGCGATTGCTGTCTGTTAGTGGTTACAACTTATCAGTTAGTTAGTCCAATTCTAAATAAAAGCAATTCAAGCAGATTGTTTACAGACACAAATTAGAATGCTACGTGCAAAAACAACAATAAACTTATAGATAAGAGAGACAAAAACACAGACGGCACATTTCCTCAGGCACTTCTAGAGTTTCCAGCCTGATGTATAAAGACATACCTAACAAAATAGTTGTGCAAACATGCCTATTTATATTCCTTTTTCAGATTGAAATAAGAGGTTGATACAGCTCTTAGATACGGTATGTCCCCTCAATATGAACTTACAGCCGTAATTCCTTTTAGCTAAACAGTGAGACTGGAAACGCCAAACCTGGCTCCGTCAGAAAGAACAGAACAGATCCTCATTAAACATCAGTTTGATGTAGGATTTCTGTGTTATGTACTGATAAGACAAACAAAATGTAATGTGTTCATTCAAAACTTTATGAATGGTTCTTGGCTTTTTTTCGTCAATCTTTAGAGAGAGCAAAGGGATGAGCTATTCCTTTACCATTCTAGTCCATTCTAGCACGGTTATATTTGATAGCTGACAAAATAAATAAAACTCACCTCTTTCATGATTCTAGGAAAGGGAGAGTTATATTTGAAATTATCATTGATTTTGTATTGTTGTGTCTTTTAAGAGTGTTTGTTCGTGTTTTTGTGTAACTGTCTAACAAGTCTGAACTTATCACACATTTGATTTTGATACCTCTTGTGTACAAGTAGAACATTTTTCCTAACTGGGGTACTAGTGAAAAGGTCCATGTATCAACGAGTATGGTCAGATTCATTTTATGATGATCATGAATATCGACAGCAAATATGGGAGGAAATCTGGTCATGGACCAACATACCGTTCAAATAGGAATTAAGGATTAATTAAAACCTTGAGGAATAATTCTCTGGTGCCCAAGAATCATGTCAAGTAATACATAGTCTTTAACAAAGGGAATATACTGTAGTGTGTAAGGTACAGTATGTACTATACAAGGAACATAGCACATAAAACACGGTGTGCTTTGTTTAAGGATGCTTAGACGTGTGTGTAAATAACAGTGTCTGCCTATATGCTCAAGTGTATTGCACTGCTGTGCTGAAACAGAGTATCTTTGCTGTTACTGTGCACAAAACACAGCATGTATTGTACCTTCCTACCTAACATCTGCTTTTGAGATTCATTGCTGTACTGGCTACTATAAACTATAAACATTTTTAAAGTCACGTTTTAAGTTCAATAGTTTCTCATCAGTCATGATGAACCTCATAATCAACCAGATGTCAAATCATAATGAATCAACTCAATTAATAAACCGTTTTTATATTTAATAATCAATATATACATTTTCCTTTGCCTACTTTCTGTAAATTAGAATTACACAACACATTTTATAGTTGAAGGTGAGGCTGTGTGCCGCAGTAGGCTGACAGGGCTGTATTTTCTGAGAGGTGTGTGGTTTTTGCCAAAAGAGCTGAATGCATAATCAAGCCACTTCAGCCTGCACCCCTGGGAGGTGATGATGAAGCTTTGGCCCTTTCCTCCACCTCTTCACTGCAAACCCTTAATTCCTCCACCGGTCCTATCCCGTCTCTCCCCTTCTTCCTCTTTGCTTCAGTCAGTAATTCTGTCTCATCAGTCACTCCAGCAATTAACACTGTCCCTAAGTGTGTGTTTATGTTTGTTTGTGGGGAGAGAAATATAGAGGGAGGGGGGTATGTGTAAGAATGGGTGTGTGAAAGAGTGTGTGTACTTTCACCTATGAGCATTTATGCTTGTGTGAGAATGTCAAAATGCATGCATGTGCATTTCTGAGTGAGTGTGGGCTTTATTTGTAAAGGAATCCTTCCACTCTGGTGATCAGAAGCCTGTGTGTGAAGGTTCCTTCAGCTTATGTGTCAGGAACTTTCACCCACTAAGGTCACTGTGGAGCTGTGAGTGTAACAGCTTGAGTGTCGCATAGTATCTGCATATTTGTGGAAAGGTTGTGTTCACATATTTATGTAACCATTATCAATTCTCTGTATATGGAGTGGGTGGATAATTTATCTGAAGTCAACAATGTATGGGTTCGTTTCTCACTGACAATTAACAATTGTTCATGTGAATATAAAGAAATATGCATAGCACTTCTTTTAAAAGCATGTTTAGTGTTAGAGATGCACCTTTATTTGAGATCTTGGGTAACATATAAGTGTATAACGCCATGTTGACAGCCACACACATGCGTCTGAGGTGACTGCATCTTCTTACATTCAGACTCTATTGTTTCCACACACAACTATTGAAAAATAAAAGCCCACATGCAGCCACTGCAATCTCATCTCGAATCGATACAGTGTGCGATTGTGACTGATATAGCACAGCTACAACAACTGTCCAAATCCCCTAGTTTCAATGTTGACAAATTCTTGTTGGCTTTTGTGGGTAAATGCTCATTGCCTAGCACATACAGTAGGTCATACTATATCTGGGACTCCCTCAAAAAAATACAGCAAAGCAGCAGTTGTTAGCAGTTATGTTCCCTGCAAAAAATCAATAACCTCTGCCTTGTGTTCCCCAGAAATGCAAAGATGTTTTAATGTCAGGCAAACAGAAGTGGCTAATTCAATCCATGCATATCAAATGAGACATGCCTTTGACCTTCTCCAGGACAACAGAGAACATTAGCAGTGCCAGCATGCCAGTGCGAAATGAGTGAGATAACTTCAAATTGTAAGAAAAAGAAACAAACAGACAAACTCATCTCTGCCTCTCTAAAATGTCACATCCATTAATTTGGCTTTTTATTTTGAACTATGCTGCCCTTCTCTACACTACTGTCTTTTAACTTGCTGTGGAGGGTTAGTGAATGAGCCAATAAGATAATTGTTCTACTGAGTAAAAGGTCATATTAATTCATACTAATCTTGCCTGTAAAATTGCCGGATATTTATAATTGTACTGCTTTTGTACCGATTTCACTGGATTGGGACAGCCAAAAGAGAATATATAATTGCTGTCACTTGCATTTGAATTCATTTGTTTCAGTGTTTCCTATCTCTGCCCTTGTAGCCTCTATAATGACAAGTGTACCTGCAGAAAAGGAACAATAGACACATTTCTCTTTTGCATTTTTCTTTAAACATTTGTTGCATGTATCTTGATTTCCAGTGGAAAGAGAAGCTGGAATAAGAGAGTTCTGTATTACAGTGAATTTGTGGAAGCCAGCTGTGGATTAACAGCCAAACTCCAACCATCCCGGGTCATCAAATTTAATTTGGTTTGTTTGCTTATGTTGGCCTAGCTCTTGCCAATTTAATTGTTTTGTCATGGACACTCAAAATGTAATATTTCCTGCTGGATGAGGGACACATCCAACTTCTCTTTCATTTATTTGTCCTGGGGAAGTTTTTTGGCATAATGATGAATGGTTTCATCTTCCCGAAATGCTTTGGTTGCTGATTGGATAAAAACAGCAGGTGGGCTTAAACTTTTTCTCGAAATGTTCCCGAAAATAAAAAAACATAACAAAAATTAACATGAGTTCAAACATTAACACAGGGTTGTGTGCATTGACATAGACCATGGCACATTTCTGGGAATGATAGATTCAATGAGGAAAAAATATCTCCATTCAATTTAATTTCAGAGAAATCAACAGCTTTGTGCCGGCTTTCATTATACCAACAAGTGCAATGATACTATTTTGGGTAAAATCTGATATTGAATCAGGTTTGGAGCAGAATCCCAAATCCAACACATACTTTGGAGGCACAGTGGGAGATGCTGAGCAGTTTGGAAAGTGACACAATACGTTTTTTCTGTTTGATTCTTTACTGCCCTATATTTGACTTGAACTGAAACAGAGACTAAACTGACTATTGTTTGAGTGTATAAAGGTTTTCAAATTTGTATCGATTTAAAAGGGCAAGATTCAAAAGCTTTCTTTACATTGCTCTAATTTTAAGCACAATACAGCAGATTGTCTTAAGCATACAGAAGAGTCAACCATAATCATAAGAAAAAAAGTGGCATGTACCTAACTGTGTATGTCACCTAAATGTGTGTTTCACAGCTGAAGGTCAGAAATGAGACCGCAGCGAAGATGGCAGCAGTACATGCCTGACAGTGCTTCACTAGGGAAGCTATTTTCAGGGGATTATAGACTTAAGACTGACTGAAGAAAATCTTCAAAATAAAAAACATTCGGATTTTTTACATTTATGTTTTAAATGTCCCTAAAAGGCAGTGAGTGGAGAAAAGGCTAAGAATGCTATACTTGTACATGTGAACACCATCATGTCAGCACTTCAACCTATGCCAGGCTTTATTCAGATCCAATTTTCTGGACCACAGGAACCAATACAAAATAAAGAAAGTGATACTGTCCAAACTATATCAATGCAGTGTGGGAACAGGGAGAATAACATATTTGAGTTCATGAGACGGTGTTATTACTGTTCTGGGAAGACATGTTCTTCCAGTAAATCATTTCGAAATATGGAACAAAATCTAATTAAATGTCTCTTTTTTTATACCCATCACTTCTTCTCTCTTTTTCATCTCTATTTAAAACCCTTCATGTTGT
Organism: Dissostichus eleginoides; assembly: GCA_031216635.1. Classification (NCBI taxonomy): domain Eukaryota; kingdom Metazoa; phylum Chordata; class Actinopteri; order Perciformes; family Nototheniidae; genus Dissostichus; species Dissostichus eleginoides. Next base: position 23,363,829 of record CM062268.1, on the reverse strand, counting down.
CAGTTACACACAATATGTTATTAACATTAAATGAAATTGCTATTGTTTTTCCAAATAGTAACTATCTCAGCTGCTCTGATGTGTGAGGTCTCAGCATCTGGTGCTTTCAATGGGAAATTGATAAAAACAAGTCTTACAAAATTTAGCTCAAGCTAATTTGATGCATTTTTGAATGGCTCATTGGTGTTTTACAATGTATTTCTTAGTGTTTTTTAAATAAATGCAATTATAATTGTATTTGTTTGGATAAAAAAAAAAAGTAGTAGGATGGCAGATCTGCACGAATAGTCAGAAATCTTTGGAAAAACGCAATACCACTGTTTATGAATGTACTGCTGCAACTTATTTCATTCTCTATGTTTGATCCTTCTTTTCCCTGATCGATTCATGGATCTTTTTTAATCCTTTGTAACATACCATTTTAGCACAAAAGGATATCAAATGTTTTCCATCTAAGCCACAAAACCTGTTTTAAACCAGTCGAATAACGCGGATCTGTTCTGAACAGAAAGTTCTGCAGTCTCTTAGGAGATTATGTCAGATGTGACGATAATAATATCACTGACAGTCTGAGTCACATGCCTAGATTTTAACACGCACGCAAGCAATGTCTCACACTGGCAATTAAGCCTTCAGACTCCTGATCTGACACTTAAATAACGTGACAATGATGCTGTGTGACTGTGTGAGTCTTGTGTGTTTAAGGTTTATTTGTATAGATGCACGGCTGCCAGGATGTATGTGGGTACATTCTCACAAATTAAACTTGTCTCTCCCACCTCCAGTACCAGGGTGTGATGTTCTTCATGGCTCTGAGATCTATTTCTGATCCAAGTGCCAATCACACTCTAATCACCTAGCAACCAGTGAAGAGAAACCAAAGAACTCGGAAGAAAAGATCTGATAATGTAGACAAGATATTATTCTTAATATTAATTAAAAGTGCCACAGGTGTGCAAACACTCCTAATATTAAACTTCACTTTTTTAAATCCAAGTCTCCATTCTGTGCCGAACCAAACTATTGCATCTTGAGTGACAGTTTGCCTATGACACATTCTCACTCAGAGACAAACTCCCACAGGACTTTACCTATAACAAGGCCCCCCGTTTCCTACATCCACCATGCCGTCTAACATCTCCTGTTTGACTTTCATCTTCTCAAAATGAATTCTCATAAGCCCAGACACTACCTAACAGGAAAGACATAATACATTCGCTCTCAGCTGTGAAGAACTCCCCAGAGACATGCAATGTTACTCTTCTCGATTTTGGTGGCATTCCCAGATTCTGTCTAAAAAGAAGGTGTTTTAAACCATCATGGATTGGGAATTCCTGTTTTTAGGTATTATAAAATGGTGAAATGAAGTAACTACATCAGTTTAGATGCAAGCAATCTTACCTTGTCACTGTTTGACATTTTAGGAAATAGGCTGGTTTGCATTCTGGCAGAGAGTTAGATAAAAGATTGGAAACACTCTCGTATATGTCCGATTAATCTAACGGTGCTACCGGGGTAAATATTGACCTCATTACTCGCACCTGTTTGACTGCGGCATGATTTGTTTTTACTCGTGTCACTCACAAGGCAGTGTTTACTCGAGAACGAAACGGGTTGTATCCGCTACTTTTCTCTTTCGTATAGCCCGTTCGTTCACACGAGGCCATAACGGAAACGCGGAAACGGACCTCGCAAATGATAACGGGTCCCAAGGTGGATAGATCTGCAACCGGAACGCTCTGAGGGGCCAAACGGCTCAGTGTGTACGCCCTATACGATCATTTCCTGATAACGATGAAGCCATAGCCCCACCTCTCCCCACCTCTGCTGCTCACTGCTGTAGCATGGTCAGTAGCTACTGTCAGTAACTGGCTCTGTCAATGGGTTTTAGTTAATACTGAAGATAATGAATTTTTGTGAGTACGATACAAGACAATTAAAAAAAAACAACCTTGAGGAATACCTCAATAATCTACAAAAATACCCTCCTTAAAAAAAGAGACTAGTAGTTTAAACAGTTCTCTAATAAATGATCATTACTACTAACAACAACACTACTGCTGTTATTATTGCATACTTTATAACGGACCCATTTGCTGCCATCCCTGGTTATCTGGTAAATTGTTTATTCATCTGTGTTTGGCAACAGATTGTAAAACAGTGCCCATTAGCAACAAAACGGCTGCTGAACACTGTGTGTGTGTGTGTGTGTGTGTGTGTGTGTGTGTGTGTGTGTGTGTGTGTGTGTGTGTGTGTGTGTGTGTGTGTGTGTGTGTGTGTGTGTGTGTGTGTGTGTGTGTGTGTGTGTGTGTGTGTGTGTGTGTGTGGTGTGTGTGTGTGTGTCTGTGTGTTGTGCATCACTATGCTGCATCCTTATCAAGCCTGTGCTGTGCTGGCTCTACTGCTTTACCACTCTCTCATGACAAACCAGCTTTAAATATTCTCACTTGTTTCTCAGTCACACCCACAAAAGCATAGAGGCATGAAAAATACTCACACACACACACACACACACACACACACACACACACACACACACACACACACACACACACACACACACACACCCTGGAGGTGAACACTGCATGCCGAGGGGTGTCAGCTTTGGTCAGCATCGGCTCTCTCCCCACATTTCTGCTCCTCTCTCTTCACGTCCTCTGATCCCTCCATCCTGCACCATCTTCTCTACCTCTGCTTCCCTCTCTTTTTGACCATGACAAAAACACTTAAGCTCAATTTTTTTTTTTGGTTAACATCAAATTGACCCCTGATTTACATTCTCACTTGTTTTCATATTTCACAGCTCAGGGACCAAGACACAAGACACACCCCAAGGATTAACTTACTCTCTGCAGCGCTAAATATTAATTCATTGAGAATAATCAAAAAATACAAGTGCGTCACTTCAAGGGCTTCAACTAATAACTATTTGGTAAAAGATTATTAATTTGATTGATCGATTATTCATTGGATAAAAAGATAAAAGCAAAATGGTAATATTTACAGCGCTTTATTTAATAAAAAGGGTATTCCTTATCTTTTTTGAAATTATCTTTTGCTACAGCAAGAAAAAAACAGCAGATTGAATAAATGGCCATTGGGGGATGCAGTCATGCAATGAGAGTAAAGGGTAAAAACTAAGTTATATATTATATACCTGTCTCTGACTTATGGCATACAAATGTTTTAAAACCTCTCCTTTTGTGATGTCTCAATGTAACTGGGATTTAACCACTAATCAATGAAATGTGTAAAAATTGATTTAATTGGAGTAAATGTTGCAGAAATAGCCACAACTGCGTCCGTCTTCCCCTTCTGATATCTTACTCTTTTCTTTCAGATTACCATTTTGCTGCAGCCCCACCTTTGCTGCAACCAATTAACTTCCATCACTCTATGTTATGCACGAGAGCATGTTTTTCGCAGTCAGCGTAAAAGTGTGGGGAATTGGGATTATGAAGTGTAGCTAATGCATGGAGGGGAATGTAGAATATTGAAGGGATAGACAGGCGGGACCTTTCAGTCAGTCTCCAGTCTGACTAACTGAAGTGATGATCAGGAAGCAGAATACATGTTTTAAGAACAAGTGTGTGAAGGAGTGTCCAGTGCATTAGGCAGGCCACATAGGCATTCATCGGAGTGTTACATACGTGTAGAGGCAGCTGGAGCTCACATATCCATGAATTATAGAGAACAGCAGGCCTGTATATATAATTATAGACAAGAACTCAGCACATGCATCATGTGCCTTCAGTTGGACACAAAAGAGCTGCTGTATAGTTTGATGGCAAAAGAGCTGTTGTAAGAAAAGTGTCATAGGATAACATGACTATAAATGTATATCTGGATTACTTTTGGAAATCTATTTAAATAGCAAAAACCACAAGGAAAATATAGATAAAAACAAACACAAAACATTAACTCCCTTTGTAAAATGATGGATGGTTGTTTAAAAACAGAGTCCAAACTGTAGATTAAACCTTTGGTGATGTTTTGACACTTATGTACTTTCATAAAAAAGTTGTTCTCTTTTGTTGGCATCTTCTACAGTGGCTGTCGATGTCATGATCTTAGTCCATCTGTGATTTGAGCTTATCCGATGTTACTCTGTTAGATTTTCTGTTTTCTGATTTCAATTACCAATTAAAACAAACACTAGTTATTTTGTGTTTAATTACTCTGCTAAATTCGTACATCACAAATGGACCCATGACATAATGATAGCCAGACTCTCTTTTAAATCTTGAAATTATATTTGTTTATCACTTTTTCTATCCACTCCCAATTATCTTACTTAACATCTCTTAACATCTAATTAAAATAAATCTTGGTTGCCAGGCGACCTTATCATGTAGAATGTTCAAGCTTTTAGTTGACTCAAGTGACAAGACGGTTTAGATATTGACAAGTCACACTCGGACTGAAATCCTCTTCAGAAAACTTCATGCAAACCTGTGTAACTTTGCAAAAACAAAAAACCCAAAAGCATATAAAACCAAGTGTATTTCTCTCTTTCTCTGATATAGGATCTTTTTCATGAATTCCTTAATTGAATTGTAAAAGTGACAGTGTGCATGAGAGCGTGTGTGTGTGCTCTGTGGGTTTTTGGATGAGCAAACCTCTTTTAAAGGACTTAGAAAATTGTGAGTGTGTGTGTTCCTTTGAAGCTACACAAAGGCATGTTCTGTGACACAGACACAGAAGGTTAGACAAACAGCCACAGACATGACAAAACACTGTTCACTGGGCTTACCTTCCTCTTGACTACACACAGCTCAGTGTAAACAGAGAAGAAAAAACACGTTGACAAAAATACAGAGAAAGCAAAAATTAAGGTGAGAACCAAGAGCTCAAGCATACAGTAGATGAAGGAGGGTGCAATGGATGAGAGAAATGGAGGATATATTTAGTAAAGTAAGAACAGAGAAGAAATGAAAGGGAAACAGGAAGAGAAAGTTCATGTACAAACTGAGCCGATACATACAAAAGGGAGCAGTGGAAAGACACAGAGAAAATGCCACAGGTTGTGCTGTGAAAACAACATTGAAAGGCCTCAAAACCTCAACACGTCAAACACAGCTTACAAAGGGCATGTCTGAGTTGCAATAATGAATAAGAGAAGGTTATAACTGCTTTGTGTGCATGTGTGAGGTTATGTGTCTGGAATGCGAAAATGCAGCACTACTTGCTCTTGTTGTCTATTTCAAAGAAGAGAATTATATAGGAAGCTGTGACTCCCAATGCATTTTACATTTTCTTTGGCGGGGGAGATTTTTTGCTTTTACATCATTACCATCGAGTTTCAATGGTCCTGTTGGGCCTTTGATTAGCATTAGCATCCACTTAGCTTCCACGAGTGCCTCTCAGGCATCTATGACTCAACACTTGTTGATGGGGACAAATCACCCTAATTGGTATAAAGAAGAGGGATGAACAACTCTCTGCCATCTAGGGTGGAACATCTGTGTTGGAAAAATTGAAAATATAATATCCACAAGTCATTCCTTAACCTTTATACCACATTGATAACATTGAATATTAACCCCAGCATATAACACGTAGAATAGATGAAAGTCTAACTTTGTAACAATCCTCTGTTTAGGAAACATAAAGCATTCAAATGTAATTTTTTTTCTCCAATTCAACAACTACATGCCTTTTTCTTCATGCACACACATAAAACATTTTCACACTTTTTTAAACTGCAATTAAAAGTCCATGCCATGGACTTGAACATGTTAGCCACACATTCATTTACATTACTGCAATTCTGTTCAAAGCATAACAGTTCTTCTATATTCTATAATGGACTTGGATCATATTTAATCAATGTTTCTTGACTGTGACGATTCATTTATTGTGTATTGCATTATGGGACACTAGTGGGTATCAAAGCATTTACACTCAAACATCAATAACATTTAGTAGCCTATGTATACTAACTTCACACTACATTCTCAAATCAAAGTCATTTGTGAATGGAAATGGGACACGGTTTTAGGCTTGTTTCTACAAGCTAATCTGTGTATCGCACTATGCTAACATATCTACATTCCCCCTTTCTGGTGCCAGTCCACTTAGCATGCTCCGGTCCTCTGCTGTGATGTGCTCCTGTTTAACGCCTTGGCTAAGCTTGCTGAATAATGCAGAGGGGACCAACACTTGCCGAGTCAGCACTGAGGACAGGTCAGTGGAGACGTTGTGGTTGAACGGCTTGAGCAGCCTTAACATAAATAGAGGGGTGGACCACACACAAGCAGATACATGGATGCTTATAAGTCAATGTATACATATTCATGGTGTCAGTTAAACTGAAAAGCAGTAGCACATTCACATATAAGGAAAGAGGGGTAGACGATAGGAAAGGCAAAGAGAGCCCGGGGCACATAAAAGGTAATGAGTAGTATATCTGCGTATAGCATTGAGCTCTTAAGGTAAAGAGATGGGGAGGAAATGCATTATCAATGCAGCTTACAGCATGCCTCATACTGTAGTCTGAGGTATGATGATATAACATCGTGTTATATGGTTTTAACCAACTTTTACAAATGGTGACATGCATAATAAAATACATTCGCAATAATAGTATACAACAAATAAGCACATATACACATTTTCTCTCAGTCGCAGAGATATAAACGCACACTGAGCAATATGGAGAAAAGCTAACGTCATCCAATGAATACTTATATTGACAATGTAGTATTTACTATATATTTATCATATATTTGCACAGTCAAGATATAATATCAGTTATTATTGGGATATAACGAATAATGTTATAAAGTAAAGTCTAATGTTGAGGCAAGAGGCAAATATTAGATCTGCTAGAAAAATGTCTGGTAAGTTAAGAAAATTCTATCACTTTACTGTACGTGTTTAATCTTTAAGAAAAACAACAACTTTACAATACATGTAAAATATTTTACATCTAAGACCATATCTAGTCTCATATCACAACATCAATTTGATATTGATATATTGCCCAGTCCTAATATACACACTCATTAATTTGTTGCTTGCACGGCCTGACAGGCACACATGCGCTCATGACTCATACACAGCGACAGTGTTGCACTAAGGGAAATGTGAAGGAGGCGTCAAAGGACAGAGTCTGACAGAAAGCTCACTCTGGCTAAATGGGAAGGTGGAGAACAAATTACTACAAACAATTGATGAGAGAAGTTGACATGAAAAAAAAAAAAGGACAGGGAGGAGGACAGGAAGACTTAGAGGAAAAAGCGAAGAGGTGGGACAAGGAAGGGATTGATAAGACAGGAAACCATAAGTGCAGGAAGAAGAGAGGAGAGAGCAGGTGTGTGTAGGAAGCCGGCTCAAGTTGTAACAACAGATTGTGAGGCGGGTTTAAAGGAGGGGAAGGATAGAGAGCAGCAGAGGATGAGGGATGAGAGGGGCTTGTCCCTGTGTAACCTCCTACACTGTGATGGAGTGTATTTACCCACACTTCATTAGCAATTTCCTCCGTGTGTGTGTGTGTGTGTGTGTGTGTGTGTGTGTGTGTGTGTGTGTGTGTGTGTGTGTGTGTGTGTGTGTGTGTGTGTGTGTGTGTGTGTGTGTATAGATGTACAATATGTGGGGCTTGTTGCAGAGTGTTGCATTGCGTGTGCATTCTTCTTTTTTCTGTTTCTACCTTTAGGAATGTGAATAATCAGATGAACTGAGTTTGTTAGTTAAACCAATAGAGGGTGCATTTCTGTTCATACCAAGAACTGCCAGGGAATTATTTGGATAGTTCAAACATCTGTCATTCAAACTGCTAATTATCAAGAAAACCATCATAGACGCAATCACCCCCCACGCATTTTATAGATTTATTGAGCTGCTCTACAGGTGGACTTAAGTGTGACTGCATTTCTTTTTATGTGAAGGGATAATGTGAGTGTGTGTGTGTATGCTTGTGAGAGAGTACTGTATGAAAGTGTGTGAGTGTACACATTTGTGTTTTTGTAAGGCTTGTTAGAGTAGCAGTTGGCTCCTGCTGACAGTTACTGCAGTCTAAACAGCAGGGCTGATGAGGACAATCAATTAGCACACACACACACACACACACACACACACACACACACACACACACACACACACACACACACACACACACACACACACACACACACACACACACACACACACACACACACACACAAGCACACACTGTATATATAACATACAATATAATATAACACAATATTATATTATATAATACAACATTATATTATACAATATAGTATATTATATAAGTACATAAACATTCACAATAACATTTCAATATAATGAAATACCAAATGCAAATTCCCTTATATCTCTTTAGCCTTATTTGCTTCTGTGGGTATTGTCCACAGTACATGACCATTACATGTATGTATGATATGTATGTGTAATGTGTATCTGTAAAGCGCTTTGAGTCATTGAAAAGCGCTATAATAAATATAAGGAATTATTAATTATTATTATGTTTCAACACATAACTTCAGAAAAAACTGGGTGAAATTGGCTGGTGCTGTGTTTGTGTGTATTGGTCTTAGAGTTTGTGCATGTGTGTGTCTGTGCGTGTGTGTGTTTTTGCTCAGCTCCAGCTTGGGTAGCACAAGTTTATCAAATATCAGCCTGGATGTCTCTAAGGGCTGCTCGGACGCTGTTTGCTAGATGTATGTCTGTGTGTTCGCTCTGAGCGTTGTGTGTGATGCTGAGCAGATGCTGATGTTTTGACAGCCATCCTGCTCTCAGTCTGTCTGCCTCAAATCAGCTGTGTGTGTCTAGAAGTGTGCATTTGTGTATATGTGCCAGTGTCAGTCAGTTTGTGTGCGTGTGTGGTCAGAGCGCAGGGTTAAGCAGTGGTCTCACTGTCAGTGTGTATCTGACCTTTCATCTACCAGTGGGATCACTTATCCTGCTGCCGGCTCCACAGTTGCACATAGCACCATCCTCCTGATATTTCACTTCTCCTTTTTATGCTCTGTCTCTCTTCTGCTTCTTTTTTTGACTGTTAACTTTTCTTTCAACCACATTTTTTCTCCTCTGATATCACTTTAACAAGCCTACTCTGTATGCTCCTATCTATGTCCCCTAAACCCATTTCTCCCTCTCTCCTCTATATTTGTATTCTCTAATTCTCTTTCTGCTTTTCCTCACCCTCTGCTGCCCGGATACCAAATTCAGGAAGGGAAAATTATTAAATGAAAACAGGAGAAAGGAAGCTAATGAAGACAAGAACAGACAGAAGGAGAGGGAGAGAGACAGCAGGAGAAATGCTGAGATACACAAATGGAGAATCGGAGAGGGTGAGGGGAATATGGGGGGAAACGCTGACAGTTGGAGAGGGGAAGATAAAAGTGTTTGACAGAGGAAAATAATATTTTTCATTTGTGTCAGAGCACCATTGTCAGAGTAACAAAGACATCGCTCTCACAGTGCACTAAAGGAATTTTCTCTCTCAGACACACACACACACGCACACGCACACACATGTATAAAACACACAACATAAATACACAAAGCGTTTATCTTTTTCTTTCAGCAGGGGCGAATCTCCTGGGGTGAGAGCGGTTCGGCTCTCATCTTTCTGCAGTGTCACTTCTGACATTTGTCATGTTCTCACCCTCACTTAGCCCTTGTAGGCTGAAACTCACTGGCATCACACATTCTTTTTTCAACACTCTGTATCTTGTACTTCAAAAGTTTTAGTAGGCACTTAAAACATTTGGAGCACTTGATTCTTTGCTGTCTTTTTCTCGCAAAAGCACCCTATAGTATCTTCCACTAGAAGTGCAGAATTTAGACTTCTATAGTGTTGTGGCTTTTGTTTTATTTACTGGCCTATTTCCCATCGCTTTTTCTTGGCGGACTGGATTATGAATGAAAGAAGAGGCTTGCAAAAGTTACAGGAGACAAGGCAAAGTCTAAAATGACTATTATAACTTTATCTGTCAGTCAAAACCCAGAATAGTATGTGTATAGTATATCTATAGATAATTCATAAAGAATAGATTTTTGGCTCTGACCTTGTCAAACTCCTCATGGACACACCCAACAACATGACACATAAGATAGGTTTCCCATAACCATTTTATAAGCTGTCATTGGAAACTTTTTGAAATAGGGCAGGTACCTTTAAAAGAAATACTTGGCAGCTGATTTAATTAACCATCTGTCAATCAAATTATTGTCAAAGCCAGTCAGCACAAGCACAAAACATATTTTTCATTGATAAAAGCCTACAGTTCAGGTTTTTGAACTACGCTAACCTCTTAGGGGCCGTACACATGAACATTTCTTGCACGCTCCTTTCCATTCATTTCAATGGAGACGTGCACTGGCCAGTTTTGGGTTAAATGAACGGTTTCGTCTCGGTGTCCCCTCACACACACTTAAAATATAAACTTCCATAGAGGACGCAGATTGGTCTGTACACAAAGGCATTACTTGAAGACAGATTTTTGGTGGATTTGATGGAAGGTATTACACCCAACTCGCCACGGCAGAGATTGAGGAGTGACAATGGTCATTTCCCTCCCAGGATAAGTTGGAGGCAGCAGCAGCGATGTTTGCTAAACGCAGAAGTTACATTAGTTTTCTTGTGAATGTGTGGTGCAGCTTTAGTGCAGCAGCAGGTGTTCAAGCCTGCATAAACAGCCCTATTGGAAAGAACTCATTAGATTTATGTTGCAGTAAGTTATGTGTGAGGTGCAGTGCATTTCTGTTATCTGCATCAATACCTTCAAGCTTAACGATTGTTTTCAGCATCTGTTTAACCATCAACTCATTTTCTAGTCATGTGAGGACAAAAGTGATACATCTCTTCTCAAATTGTGACATATTGGCAGAGCTACCATCAGTCGGCACAAACAGACAACACATTTTCAGTTTGTATAGGCTCAGAAAAATGATATTTTCTGCCATATTGAGAATGTTTGCAAATCCCCAAATGAACCTTCTTTCTTTTGATGTAGCTGCTACATCAATCCGTTGCTGTTATATACATAATTTGCCTGCAGCTTGATAAAAGATCAGCTGGCTGGCTTTCTTTTATTATCCAACTTAAATCCAAGTAACTGCCAATAGCTACACTAGAGATCCTTTTAATTTCCCTTACATCCCCTTGGAAGTCCTGTTTCAATACAACACCTTGCCTGAGGGGATATCAATGTTATTAACCCACCAGCTGCAGCTAAAGTGGCATTGCTACACACCAGTTTTATGTGTATACTATACTGTATATGAAGTGTATTGTTATAATTACTAGAAGCTTTTCTGGCCGCTTGTGGTGGTCCAACACTTTACCATTACTTAACGTTGATGTTGCCTGCCACCCAAATGTTTGTGATTTGATTCCGGGGTTACTTTGTTTGGGTACATTTATGTTAAAGTGTTTATTGGCTACATTATAAATAACTGTTGAACTGAAAGTATTTCATTCAGCCGAGTAGTTTTTTTCAGGTATGTTTTAAACTTCATAAGTATACGTTTACAAAAGTGCATTGCTTTGCTCAACCAACCGTTTCAAATCAAAAGACCCAGCCTAATTTTCCAACTCATTTCCAATCAAAGTAGCTGGCCGTATTACTTCCAAAAGTTGTTAATTTAGCATGATGAACGTATACTGTACCACGAAAATGGCTAATTGTAGTACTCACAGTTGTCAAGCTAAGCAACTTGCGAGAGACTCAGGTGACACGCAAATGAGGTGCACCAACAGATTGCATGCAGGTAGAAACGTAGGTAGTACTCTGCTGGAGTTCAGTGTTAAAATATAACTGCACTTTCATTTGCAAACAACAGTGCACTTTCATTCATGCAGAAACACAAGCACACACATCTTTCTCTTTTTATACCTCTATATTTCTACCACACGTACACAAATGGATCGTACGTTTCAAATTGTTCTTAATGTTAAGTTACAATAGCTCTTTTTTTTTTCTCCCCTTATTACCCTTCATTCGAATCTATAGGTGTTTCCTTCACTTTTTGGGGGTGACTCAATGTGTGTTAACAAACCTTCTCACCTTTTCTTCTAAACTTTGATGTGCTTTTTTTCACAGTCACTGCTTATTCAGCACACTCCTGTTCCTGCTATGTGGTGCCATGCACTCTATCACTCTTTTTTCTCACATCTGCTCTATCTCTTCTCATATTACTTTGCGTCATCTTACCTCTCTCTCTCACACTCTCTCCCTCTCCAGCTCTTTCTTCACCCTCCCTGTCAGCTGTTTTTGTTTTAAAAAAATTACATTTTGGCGCACTACACCATCTCTCTTCTCCATCCCTTCAGTTCTTCCTCCATCTTATCCTTCTTGACCTCTAATTTCCCCTTCAATTATAACTTTGACTTGTTTACTTCTACCACTGTTCATTATTCTCTCTCTTAAAAGCTTTCTGCTACCTTCCTCCAAGACTATCATTTACACTATTTTATCCTATCGTATCCTATTCTATTCTATCCATGTTCTTCATTTTGTCTTCTCATCTCTTTTATCCACTGGTTTAATCCACTTTCTTTCCTAATTTCTCCCTGCATCTCTCTCCTATCCTATCTATTTATCCATGCATCTCTTACTTTCTTTCTGGCTCTGCTGGCGTTATCTACCATGCATCTACTGTGCAAGTCAGATGGCAGAGCTACAAAACTGCCCACTGTCCAATGGCTAAACATCTGTCTCCCTTTCTCTTTCTTTCAGGCAAGCTCTATAATTCTCCTCTGTGTCCCCAACTCAGCTCAAGTTAAAAAGAGATTGTTTGCTTTAACATTTAGTTGGTATAGCCAAAAGAAAATGGTACATTGGAGGTAAATAATTATCTTTACCGAAAGTACACTGAAAAAGCTGAAGCATTGACTTTAAGTAAATGTTTTATGTCAACACTTGTCACATCATTGTATGAGGTTAGTTGAATGCCAATAATTAAATAATAATTAATTAAAATCAATGCTTCAGTTTTTTCAGTGTAAGTTAAAGAAAACTTTGTAATGTAAGTACATACTCAAAAATGTCAAAGTAGACAAACCCACAAAGTTACCTTACACAGCCATGTTCGACTTAAAGCAAATCTTACAATTCTTGGATTTTTTTCTGATGGTTGAATGAGAAGATCTACTGTCACATCAGTTTGTAAGATGCTACAGCTTACACTAGTTAGCATAAACACTGTAGAAAAGATGGAACCATGGCTCTGTAATAAGGCAGCAAAATACGACTGCCAGTCTGCCCAAGCTTGATCTTTTGTTGTATTGGGGGGAGCTCTTAGGGGATCTAAGCAGCCCTTGCTTCCCCGTAATTCAAACAGTGGATTTAGCTACTACTAAATCTAATTTTGTAAGATGTTGTGGTCATGTTGAGGTACTTTGCTTTTAAATTATTTGCATGCAGTTAAAACACAAAGCTTTTAGGAACACTATCATTTTTCACAGTCCCCTTGTCAGGCCTTTGCCTCATTTTATCGATAACTCCTTATTATAATAATTATTCTAGGAGAAAACACTTGATGATGGCTTTAGATTAATTAACTTCTTCAGCATTAAAGATTCAAAGTATTCCTGAATAAGGATCTTCTGTGTATTTGGATAATCTTGAGGAATTCATTGTTCTATTGTACAATCACATTTGGGGCATGAGGTGAAGAAGCTTAATTATGTTTCCACTTCTCTGGGTGTGCACACATGCAGCCTGACCCTCCAAATCTTGGAAGCAGATCTGTCTGGGGCGTACATCAGTGGCGCAGTAATGCTTGCTGATAGAGCTTTGGTCATGCCCTCTTTTTTCCTGCTTTTTTCTTTATGCTTTAAGCTTTGATCAGATACGGAGATCAGATAATCTGCTGATGTTCGGCACTAGACTCTGTCCGCTCTCCCTCTCCAGAAATACCTTATCTTTCCTCCCCTCCACTCCTCTATCAGTGATGCTTTCTTCCATTTCCTCTTTTATACTCTGTCCATTTGGCTTGCCGTTGGTCTTACTATCTCTCATTCTGAGCTGACAGGGCAGAAAAGTGAAGGGACAGGGCTTTCAACTTGGCATATCTCTCTCAAAACACCTTTCCCTATCCTATTCCTCTGTGCCCTCTAACTTTTCTAAGATCCCTTCTAAACTTTCACTTCTGTCCTGCTGCCCTCTCCTCCTTAAACCTGAGCACAACTGAGCTTCCCCCTAACTCCCTTTAATTTCCAAGGCATCATCTCACTTTTTGCTTTCCTGTCCAAGTGGTCACCACCCCATTTTCCTCTTTGCAGGAGAAAACATTGTCTGCCAAATGTTTCGGGGTGGGGTAAGTTTGGCTCATGCCGTTCCTTGCTTGGAAAGTGTGTGTGTGTGTGTGCGTGTGAGATGACATTCTTTATTTGGGGATTCCCTTGGAAGGGAGATCCTGTAATTGTGTCTCGGCCTGGGTGGGCGGGTGGAGAGTACTTCCATGTCGGGTGGCCTGAGAGTGACTCATTGATTCCAATTAATCATAGGTCGCTAGATGGAGTGACCAGGGTGATGGCCCTCTACAAATCCCAAGAGCAAATATACAGTATGTAATTCAAAACACAGAGAAACAATACTTTAATGTCTGCCATTAAGTCTCAGTTTAAATGTAAGAGGTGGTGTGATATAATACGTTTATTTATTGATATGATCAAAAGCTCTGTTAATAAATGGACCTTGTGTATGTACTGTATGTATGTGTGTGTGTGAGGGTGTATGTTTTTAGAGGCAAGGCCACCTTGAGTTTTCAGACACAGTCAAGGACCATGACATCACACTGCCTGATAGCACCAACGCCTAGCTTAGCTCAGTATGAGAACATACATGCTTTTGTTAACACAGCCAATCATATATTACTTGTCAGCATTTATATATGTGTGTATTACTTACATCTTTTAATTCTCTTTGTCACTTTTATTTACAGTAGTGTGAATGTCAATCTTTTAAGTGTATCCATGATAGATGGTAACGTTTCTGTTAGTTCAGAAAGGGTGACTAAAAGTATTGTCCTTGTGCAGGTAGATGTGTTGACGTGCGTGTCTGTGAAACTGTTTGCCGCATTATATTTGTTCGTAGAGCCGACAGGGTGAAAAAGCTTTTGATTAAAAACAGCTGAAACAGATGGGGGGGAGATGGGGAGATAAAGAAAGAAATGAGAAAGGGGGAGATTGAAAGAGGAAGATCTGGAGCGATGGAGTGATACGTAGCGAGGCAAAGACTGATAAGACAGCAATGAGAGAGGAAGGCAACAGATAAGAGTACTGGAAGTAAGAAGAAGAGGAATCAGAAAGAGGCCAGGAGCCTTTCTAAAATATATTATGTTTGTGTACCTGAACTTCGTTATTCTGTGAGCTGAGTATGCACGAATGCATTTAGTGTGTAGAATATACTGTGGGAGTACTACTTCTGCTTAGCTTTAGTTCATCTTAAAGTCAACAGGGTCAAAACAAAAACAAAGATAACAGTGCACTCAAAGTATTTCACACATTCAGACAAAGAATGTTGTGCAACATCTTTCTCTGGATCTTGGTCTTGGAATTTTGAAACACTGTGTAGCCTAAGTGTACCAGGGAATTAAAATTTGAAAGGCATGTGTCCATATATGTAGATAATAAAACATCTAAATAGTATATTGTAGCTAATTAGGAAAGACTGCTGACAGTTTCTGTTTTTGATTGTGACTTATAATGCAAGCATCCCTGTACTTGGTCCTAAAAATAAATCAATCCAATGGAAAATCCTGAAACTTTTAACTAAAGGTATTGTTGGCCAGGTATTGTTTACTTTGTTGTTTGTGTAAATATGCATTTCCTTTGCTACAAGAACACACTGTCCCCCCCCCCAAAAAAAACCTATTGAATGCTATAAGAACAAAATAAGTACATCTTTGAACAAACACAGCAGAAGAAACCTTGGGGGGAATTCCGCTAAGTAAAGCTAAGACCTTCTGTCAAAGCAGTCTTGCACATGCATACACACACATACAGTTACACTGTACCCACACACATCCACAATGATAAATGGATGAGTGAAAGCTGCGGAGCCCCTATCAGCTTGAGGTTCACCCCTGCACACGGAAATCCAAGCTAATCAGCAGCAGTCAATCAAACAAGGGAACTAAGCTCTCATATTCCGCATAAGCCGCCTGGGCACAGTATATTTTTTGTAAGACTGCAGGGGATTAAAACGATTTTTAAAGGCTGTGAAGCATATAACAACCAGTCTGTCTCAATAGCAACTATCACAGCCACTCATAGCCTTTGTGCAACCAAAGATCATAGGAGATCACAGATAAAAGCAATCTGATGTGATATTAGAAACAGGACATAAAGGTGGTTTGAAAACTCTGTGAGAACAATAAGCAGAGTGCAGTGTTGAAGAAAATACCATCTCATCTTTAAAACTATGAGTTTCACTGACTGCTTGTGAGGAACAATTCTTCTCTGATGTTAATGGCCATCTTTTCCTTGAGTGAGTGCACCAAACCAATCATTTCCTGGCAACCTCATCACAGGGAGTTCCCTCAGTTTGGATTAGTTTGACAGATGGCAAGTGTAAACAGCTCAGTTATATGTGCTGCAGTGAGTTTCTCTCTTTAAGTTCAAAAGTAACCAAACTAATAAAACTTTACTATGTGTTTATAACAAAACAGTATTTCTTTAAGGCCTTGTGTGGGTTTGAAACACAATAAGAAGCAGTGTATCATTTGAATCTGGTGATTTTATTGTGAAAGTTAAAAAAAACATAATCATTTGGAGACTTTCTTTAAGATTGAGATGCACTTTAGATTTGTCTCTATAAATAATAAAACAATTATCATTTCTAACAATTGTAAAACCATGTTGGAGCTTTAACTCTGCTTTAGTTCAGATGTTTTGCTTTTTACTTTTTTAGATAGGAGACTTTTTGTCCTGTTGGTGTTTTGAACCTTCACCAAATAGTTAGTGCAGCTGTCATCTCCTAACAGTAACAACTTTTATTTTGTAACTAGATATTTATTTGTCATCACTTGTTGCTTTTTTATCCCGTCTTGCATGAAGTGCTGCAGCACAGCTGTCACTTTCGGCTTCAATTGTGTGATTTATACTCTAACTTTAGATACTGTTGTGACTAGAAAAGACCCACAACTGTTATTTGGCAGGTTGCAATCAACATCTGTAGATTATGACATATCATAGCATGACAGACTCTATGCTAATTGCATGCATGGTATAGCTGACTTGGTTCATAACATTATTGATCAAAGGTAACTGCAGTAGCAAAACATTATTTGAACTTCAGAAAATTCTGAGGAATTTCATCCGGAGCTATACTTTAACAGTAAGACTGGAAGTCATGACCTCCATTTTATTATTTTGTAATGAACACACACACACCACCCACACACACACACACACACACACACACACACACACACACACACACACACACCCACACCCACACCCACACACACACACACACACACACACACACACACACACACACACACACACAAAGGAGTGAGAGGTGAGCTTGCCTCAGGGGGCAGTCATCCAGGTTAGAACCTAATACAGTGGTATTTTCGTGTTTCCCTGCCAAAAGCAACCCTACAGCTTTGTGTGTGTGTGTGTGGGTGTGTGGGTGTGTTCAAAGGTACTGTTAACACTGCAACTTTAGCCTCAGGGCCAAGTAAAAAGTAAGCATGGCGCACCTGCAGGAAGTCAGATAGGCAAGAGGCTAAGGGAGTCTAAAGCTTGATGCAAGAAACTCAAACTGCACCGATGACAGGAGTCTCACTCTTAGTACAGTTGTCTGAGATATGAATGCTACCTTTTTAGTTTTGAAGTCTGAAAATGTGAAGCAGCTTGTCATCTAAAAGACTTTGCTTTTCCTTTTCTTTTGTATCCACTTTACATCGTTTACATTGTCTCCTTCTTTCACCAGCATTTCCACTCTGTCTTGCATCATTCACTACAGCAAACCATGCTAGTTAACTGATACTCTTGTACAAACAATTGATCCTGAATATTTTTAAGTAATGCTATTGACCACTCTAAGACAATACGTAATTGTAAGAAGACTATTTCCTATTTGTCAATAAAATATCTTAAAATATCATTGATCTTTTCAAATCAGTATTAAAGATTAGGAAGAAAATAAAAGGGCTACACATAGATCCAATGAATACATAAAACTCATTAAGCTTTATAAACTATAGGGCTTCAAGTAACCTATACAATAACTTACACACTGACATACTGTAGAAACAAAACCTCTTATATAATTATCCTACAAACGCTCACTACTACAGTATATCATTGATGAATGTTGTAGAGACTCTTAGCAGTAAAGACACAGTAACCACACAAGCAACAATATATAGAACAAATTAAAAATGAACTCACCGTCTCTCCTGATGTTTCCTCTCAGCACTTTGGCGGTGGCGACCTGAGCCCTGCAGACCCCGGTGATAGTCCCCAACAGTAAAACCGTCCACATCTGGAAAACCACTGGTCCGTTCATTGTGATAACAAACTCGTAAACGCCTTAAGAACAAATGTCCTCCTCAACTTCCAGTGGTTCAAACTAAATGTTACTCTAAATACCCTGCGACCAAGAAAGTAGCCACTAACTTTCCATTCAGCAACTTCAAGCTCTCATACTCTCTCTCCTCTAACCGTAAATGAGAGCCACTTGTTGACTTCTCTGCCTGGCGCACACGATGTCCTGTCGCCTGCCAAAGTGCCCAAAAAAATCCCAGTTTTTATCCTGGTCTAAAAAAGTTACGCGCCCACAGGAACCGAGAGCAGAACTCTGAAACAATTAAGTGCAGGTGGGGGGTGATATAGCTCCGTTCACGGCCAGACATGAGCTTACAGGCGCCGAACTTCTTATCGTACATACATTTTGTTGAGTCACTGAAAATATCCCGAATAGTTTTCTGGTTTCTATCAGACGCGTCTGTGCTGTGAAAGTCGGCGCGTCAAACTTTGCCAACTCAGTGGTGCGCGCTCACGTTGTGTCTGTGTGCAATGGGGGGAGGAGGGGTGTAACTGAGTGAGATGCTGCTGCAGGAGTTTAGAGGAGCAGAAAAAAGCACAGGAATCATGGAGAAAAAAACGATTCTATTAAAATCATTACACTCATAGTATCAATTTAAATATCTTTTTTTAAAATAAGAACTTTAGTATATTTTTTCCTTTAGAGTTGATTAAGGAAATGCATCACAGAGGGAAATTTTTTAAAGGAAACCCTCAGAGGACAGCACAGGGAGGTTCACTACAGCTCAACTCTGGAGAGAGGAAGTCTCTGGAGTGAGCTTTTCTCTGGTAGTCATTACACAGAGAGCTGAGGAAACAGCTGGCATGTCTTCACTTGTAAACTAAAGACAGAAGGGAGGCCATTGTATTCCACTTTCTTAGTCCTATATCTACGTATAAGGACTGCAAGGTGCAATGTTGACTATTTTAGATGAATTTAATCTAAATGAATACAGTGAATGCAATCGTCCATCTGTCTGTTCCGACACTGATATTTTTTTTCTTCTTCAAATCACCCACTTTATAAACCAACTCCTTTAACACAACACAGAGGACATGCAGCACTTGTTGAGGATTCTGATAATGTGAAATGAATTGCCGGGAATCATTAATAGGAAGGATTGTGTAAGCCAAAGGCATTTCCGACAGTCGTAACATTTGGGATCATTTTAGTGAGTATTTTATCCACAACTATAACATGTCAAGGGTTTACATGCAATATTTGCAGCAATATGTGTTCATCGCCCATATCATCTTCTGTTTTGGTCACTCATTGCCTCATACTTACTGTAGCTCCTCACCTTTACTCTCTTTTCTTGTCAACCATGTCCATGTGGTTCATCACATCTAGCTCTAAGAGTTATTTTGACTGGCTGAACTTGCCAACTTTAGGTTCTTGCTGACTCAGCAAAAGCCATCCCATTACCCAGCAATTGGCTAATGAGTAAAGCAGCACCTTTAAATCTCTGAACCACTTATGGAATGATATAGGTTATTAATAGAGAGGGGAAATTAATTATAATTAAAAGCTATTAGA
Source organism: Dissostichus eleginoides (assembly GCA_031216635.1). Lineage (NCBI taxonomy): Eukaryota > Metazoa > Chordata > Actinopteri > Perciformes > Nototheniidae > Dissostichus > Dissostichus eleginoides. The sequence goes on along the minus strand of CM062268.1, from coordinate 23,343,796 downwards.
CCACCCTGGTGAGCTTCAAAGGCATAATGCACCCGAGGAGTGAATTTCTAAGTACACATAAAGATCGCTGGTGGGCACAGATGTATCATATGCCATTAATGCATGCACGCGCACACACACACACACACACACACACACACACACACACACACACACACACACACACACACACACACACAAAAGGGCAGAACAAGTGGGAAATTAGGTAAGATATGAAATCTGCTACTGACACTGTAATACACTGAAAAGTAATAATGCTAGAGTATATTAAAGCACCAAACAAAATGTTAAAAGTACTTAGAGAACTTCTCTCTGCTCTATGTCTGTTTTTATCCTAAATATGCTTCTTAATACTGTATATAACATATTAGTTTTGTGGATGTACAGATACTGCTTTTCCGTTCCCGTATACTATTCGTAATTTGGGTAAAAACTAAAAGGTACCATGGGGTACAGGAATCCGTTTTGGTTTCAAGACCCTGGTTCGCGGAGGATTGTCCTAGAAAGACAAGGTCAACTTAACTTGTGCATTTAAAAAAGAGGAATAGTTTCGGCGAAAACTAAAAGGTACCATGGGGTCAGATTATAATTTTCCAAAGGGGGGTTCGTTTAGCATGAAACACTTGAAATAACTCAAGGATAAGTTAAAAAAGGAAGTAGAAAGAAAGTGAGGTCATAGAAAACTACTTCTTCTAAAAAGTTAGCAATGCAGACCTAAACATTTCAGATGTGTGTATCTCACACTGCACTGTAACTTTTATTCATGTACCTTCTTTATCCATGTTTTATTATCTTTGCTTTTAAATAAGTGTTTTTCAATGCCATTTTATATCTTTGCTTTAAATTAGTGTTTTTAAATGTCTTTAAGCACTTTGAATTGCCTTGTGTTGAAAGGTGCTATATAAATAAACTTGCCTTGCCTTGTTCAACGGGAAGAAGATTTTCTGTGTGCGTATGTGTGCGTATGTGTGCGTATGTGTGCGCATGTGTGTGGGTGCGTGTGTGTGTTGCAGCATATTCCTGCTTGAATGATCTTGCATTAGTCTTGTATTCCCTGAAGAGACTCCACAGTTAATAGATGTATTGCAGTGTAACCTTAATGTCTAGTGTGTGTATGTGCATATGGGCACGGCAGGTTTGTCTTTCGGCAAGAATGTTAACCATTGAATTAAAAGGCGCTGGTGTGATCTCCATCATTCATAGACCTGTTGTAATTGCTGAAGTTCCCTTGAACAGGGCTCTACACAGTATACGTTGGTGTAAGGACACCTCAGCACTATAGAAAATATGATTTCTGAATATTTCGAATACGATTTTATATCGATATTGCTTGATAAATAATACTCTGAAAGACATGTTACGTGACAGAAACGTGTATTTTTCATTTGTCTAACAAGGTGATCTTGGGAGAAGCAGATCAATATAGTCAATGCCTAATCCCATGGTAAACTAACTCTACATGGCAGGTGTCTGAGGCTTCTTTGAGTTGAGACTGGCTACAATTATAATGATGATGGTTCGTGTTGTGGTATGACAACTGATCTACGCTGCATCTTCTAAATAGTTTATGTATTTCCAACCTTAACTTGATCAATGCAACAAAATGATGGTTGATATACAGCTGCACTGTATTTGTATTTAACAACGTCATCAAAATGAATTTTTCGGTATTATTGTATACTGTATGTCTGAGGAAAACATTTGAACTCTGAAAAATAAATGTGAAGAGGGCAGACCTCTTCCGAGGCCTGTTATTCCACAGAATACACTTTCAACAGTTCTCATGAGTGTCACATTTTTAAGACAGATACCTTGAAAAGACTATGGGAATCACAATATGCCACTCAGGGTAATACAAACAAAAAGGACATTTTTGTTTTAGTGAAAAGTCCCTTTAATATGGTATATTTCATCCATTTAGGAATGTGCCTTTCACTACACAGCTTCACAAACTTTGTTTTGATTTCACACAAACAAGGCTGTTTTAGAGACATACTGTATATGCTATGTTATTCTCTCTCTTTTTAATACACACACAAACATGCTGTTATAATACAGCTTCTGGTTTTGGCCCAAACGGGCTGGTTTCCCAGAATTGGTGTGGTCCTGATGATATATCTTTGTGTGTGTGTGTGTGTGTGTGTGTGTGTGTGTGTGTGTGTGTGTGTGTGTGTGTGTGTGTGTGTGTGTGTGTGTGTGTGTGTGTGTGTGTGTGTGTGTGTGTGTGTGTGTGTGTGTGTGTGTGTGAGAGACTGATTAAAGCCATACTTATTATATGAATAAAATACCTCCTCAGGTACTGTTTTAGACGACAGTCTGTTTCATCTATGATAGGAAGACTTTGGCTAACAGAGTAGGAAAAAGATAAATCTAGTAATGAAATACACACACTAGAATCAAATTGAGTATCTCGCTTGTTCGTAGGATGAAAGGACATGATAAGAATTGGACATTTCCTTAAATCCTTGTATTCATGCAAGCCTGTGTGGAATACGTGTGCAAATACCTTTTTTATTAATTCTTCAACCTTGGTTTTAATTTTGATCTAGAATGACTCAGATGGAGTGTGGGTGTAAGACATTTGCTTTGCAGTATATTTGAATGAAAACTGCTAGTGTTAAAAGCTTTTTAGATGAGAAATGTGGGTAAAAGTTGAAAGTTAAAATCCTGTCTTATCCGCTGCCATCGTGCTAAAGTAATACGCATAACCAACACAGGGGTTGCAGGATAATCAGTCCCCAAATGTGCAAGGGGACAAGATTTGAACATGTTTGAGTGGGCTTTCTTTAAATGCAAGCAAACAGTCAATGCAGAGAGCAAAAGAGGCAGAAGGCACTAGCCTAAATGCAATCACAGACCCCATTAGCTATCTGACAATGACACAGCTTTCATTAGATTAAAAATGATCTTGTAAACTGGCTTCTATTTATACAATCTTTTCATAGAAGTGGTTTCTGAACTCCAACTCCCTTATTGCTTCAAGCTGCTAATCAGACTGTAAACAACAGTAAAGCACATGGCATTGATATCCACTGGCTTCACACCAAAAACATATCCCCTGCACCCAGAGGTTTAATATTGTATGTCCGATAGCCGATGCAAGACATTTCCCTGCCCCGAACCTTGTAAAGGTAAACATTAAGGCCTTTTTACACATTGCAACCTTAATAGAACAGGAAATCACACATCCACTGAATCACCACCTCACCACAGTTGTCTTTCGTTTTGTGTTGTTTATTTGCTGCTGCTGTATGTATCGTTGTCTGTTGTTTACAGTGTGTGGAGAGGAATTTCCCTCGAGAGACAATTAAGTCTAAAGTCTAAAAAAAACTAAAACTAATTGTGCAGTCACTCGATTTCAGAAATGCACCACCACTAATAGCCCAGACAAGTCAAAGGTGAACAGGGCAAAGACCATTGTTCTCTCTTATTTTCCTTTTTAAATGTCTCTCTCTGCCTATTTATTCTTTTGTCCTCCCTGTCTCATCCCCTGCTCACCTCTTCATCCTCCATCCTTTGGCTTAATGTCAGATGAAGGGGGGATTAGCTTCAGTAGAGGGAGACGTGTGCAGTGTTTTAGTATGGATTGTTGTGTGTGTGTGTTGGCATATATAAGTGTACTAACCAAAAGCCTGAGAGCCATGTCAAAGAAACTTCTTTTAGACAAGTTAAAAGAAGCAATCAATAACATGTCGAAATGAATTCTAAAAAAATAATAGACAATAAGTAAAGGGACAATATATGAACTCCAAGTGTTGCAACTGTGGCATTTCAAGCATAGTAAAACTAAAGTATTTTCCTATGCTTGAAATGCCACAGCTGTTTATTTGGACTCAGACAGATGTTGTTAGTATTGCATACTTTTGTAAGTGTAACACATTTGAGCTGACCACAACAGCTATTATCTTCAAGGGAGAAACTCTAACTCTAACAGGCACATCAAAGCTTGCCAGAAATTGCTCTTTAATACTAAAGTAATATTTAGTTGGGGGGGCTAGCACCACCTAAAATCCTTAAATGTTTGCTCCTATGGCAGAAATGAAAAGATAACGATACTTTTTCCACATAGATTTTGTGTGTGCTTGTATGTTATTCGTTCTAAGATACAATGTTGTAAGAAGTTTTGGCCTATGATGATTCCAAGTAATACTAATAATGGTTTGTTCGAGTTGGAAAGATTAAAAAAAGATGTTCTGATAGACATTAGGACGTGGCTCTATTTCCAAATTATTTCAAATAACCGATAATTTAATTTCGTTTCAGACTACGTTTTCAACATAACATATTGCTTTCTTCTATTGTTTAATTTCCTGTACATCTTGTACGTCTTGAATGTGTGTGTTCAGGTCAGAGGGGCAGATTCCTCCAGGTTCCCACAGTAGTCTGTCTTTCTTGGCTACCCTCTGGGAATCTCTTAATGAGCTCATCATCTGTGTGTGTAGGAACACGTGAGTGTTTGCCTACCCATGTATGTTTGTCACAGTATGAGCAATGAGGCATGCAGTTCATGTTAGGCTGGTTTCATGTGCTGGGCTTGCATTATGTTGCCGTGTAAAGGGAGGAGAAAGGTGAATGCACGTCTGTGGAGCATATGTGTTTATGTCAGTCTTCGTGTGTGTGTGTGTGTGTGTGTGTGTGTGGTGTGTGTCTTTATACATGCTTCGTTCCGCTCCTCCCAATCTTCAGTAATTAGAGATTCTGTATCTCTAAGTTGAGTTACGGCATCCTGTAGTCTAGAGGGATGTGACCCTGTGACCATCTGAGTGTGACGCATATTCACCATGAACACAATAGACACACATAACAAACACATACAAGGCAGCTTTCATTTTTTCAGTATAGTTCCGATGAATTCGAATTATTTTTTTATTTTCATCACTTCCATCTCAATCATTATTCCTGAACTTGCTACTATATAAAATGCATTGCCATGCATTTACAAAATCTGTTTGTTTATTCAGGGTGAGCGGTGCATTTTGATTGATATATATATATTTATTTTGCTGTCATGCAACTGAATCTGTCGTTACTGTAGTAACTACAGGGTATTAAGAACATAAAAAACAAACATAAAAAATCTGTGTATGTAAGGTAACCACTTTTAACAATGCTTTGTTTGTTTGTCTTTTTAATTTGCATCCTCTTGTCAGCTGTTTCAGTAGAACAGCAAAATGATATTACTTAAGAAGTAACTTACGATGAAAGTAATCGGTATAATTTTTGTAATTGCAGGTTGTAATTGTTTCTTAGTGTGTGGTTGTCTGTGTTTGTGCTTGTCTGTTGTTTGATGTGTTTGTGGCAGTTTATCACTGGGTCTGTGTGTTAAGCTGGCTTGATACACAAAGCGAAGGAAGGATTATTATGACAAGCTTATCTGTCCTCTGATATCCTATGATCCACCGACACAGTTCCAAGGTCTACAGGTTACTATCACATGCTTGCATTAGGCTTTATAAAGTCAACTGGTGGCATTACATGCAGACATACACACAGGCATGCATACATACGACAGTTCATGCACACAGATACATTTTTGGATCAGGCAGGTGCACACACAGGACAAACACATGCTCTAGCAACATGAATATAACAACAGCAGTGCGAAAAAGCTGGCCTTGTAGAAATTAATGAGACAACCACTCATTGCATTAAGAAAGAGACAGACATAGAAAACATTCAAGCACACAGGAATAAGATCTGGAGCAGACACACACACATGAATAAAGAAGGATCAGATTCAGAAGTATTTTTTAAGCGTTGGGGAAATAGTTCAGATGACAAATATAAATACAAAATATACAATTCTGAAGCATGTGGCGGGTACTCATAATATCTATTATTAATATTGTTAGTATTACAGCAGAGATGGTGAAAAACACACTAAAGTTGGAACCGTAAAATTGAAGCCAAAAATGTTAAAAAGGACAGTAGCTCCACTCACAGTACGTGAATTGACTCTTTTACCTTATTTTGATAGATTCCCCCATTTGAATGTTCGAACTATCTCAAGACACATCATTATTTAAATAGTTTTTTTATTGTGTTAACACCATTTAACATTCTAGTTATACTAAAGAGTGGTGGCATAGATTGAATGGCCAGTTATGTTGCACTACAGGCAGAAGATGAAGGAGGTTTGTGTAAGAATGACCAATTATGGTTTGTTCCATGACAAGTTTAGCTTGTCTAATTTAACTCGCCCAGTGTATCATCATGATTTATAAAGTGCACACAGTGTGCATAATCTAGTTGACTTGAAAGAGTTTCCAACTGATGTTGACATTATAAATTATAGTCTAGCCTACTTCTACAGTATATTAATAAATGGGACTGTGTGCGTGTGTGTGTCTGATAAACTGCAAAGATAAGTTGATGAGAAGTTTGAATAATTAGTCGACTGTTACTGTTATTCCTTAGGCCAATTTTATTTAAACATGTTATTTTTCTTAGTATATATATATATAAATAACAGTGAAGCATGTTTGCAAAAAAGTATTTTGTATATTCCCCTGCAGTGTATGTTTGAGGATTCCTGCGCTGTCTGCAAGTTTGTGCATGTTTGTGTATGCATGTTTGTTTGTATGTGTGTGTGAGTGCATCCAAGGTTGTGTTTCTCATTCCCCATAGAAAAAAAATGGAAATGTCAAGTAGTCTCCAATGGCCCATTAATCCCTGTGTTTCACTGGTGGTCTGCAGAGATATTTAGCATGTGACGTGACATGATAGCCTGATGCACACACACATCTCACACACGCACACACAATGAAGCGGCTCAGACAAGGACATGCATTCAGATAAGGACTCATTCTTCACTTTTCTTTTTAACTCCCTTATTCTCTGTAGAATATGAGATTTCTGTTCAACAGTAAATGCATCTGTGCGGAGTCAAGATTAAGGAGTGCGGGATTACATTTCCAAAATCAAGCCAAGCCTGAAAGGCTTCCACTCAATTCAATATAACCATGTAGCTTTTGATGGAATCGTGCTACTGGCTGTCAGCACTTATTTTGTTTGCTTATCTCATTCTCAAGCTACCTAAACCAAGGGAGGGAACACACTGCAATGCCATCGTTTTCTCTGGAAAAGAACAGTCGTTTCTGTGTTATGTATTTCTTTCTAACCTAAAAATATGTTGCAATAAGAAATGCAATGACTAAGACATTTTAATTATAGTCTGGAAAATTACATTTATGACTGTGGGTGTTAGTGTATGAATGTTAATAACCCAGCACTTACAACAATGCTATATTCTCCCCACCTTTTTGAATCAGTTTTACAGTAAGGAAAGTGAACGGCAACATCTCTGCAGTATAAGCAGCAGAAGGAGCGGCTGGGATCTGTTGATCACGCGGCCACAAACTCATTATTTCCCATAGTGCCATAACATTTTTTGTGTGGCATTGATTGATTAACTGACTGACTAACAATAACTTATTCAATTCATTATGCTACTGAAATTAAAGCAGCATAAATCAAAGTTTAAAAGAAAATGTAATGTTAAAAACAAAATATTTTACAGTAAGTAATACAGATTATAATGAACCACAGCGCACAGTATGTTAAGTAACCAAGGCACCCACTAATCTTGTGTGGCTGAAGTACTAAACTAAAGGCCGAAATATGCAAAGGAAAAGTGACTACACTGCACCAACCCTTCATCCTCGCTAATTATTCTTCAATCCTGTATTCCACTTTTGGGGCTAAGTGGATACAGGTCAGTGACCTTATTTTGCATTAAGTTTAAAATGTCTCTAAACTTTATATATCCAGGGAGATTCTTCTGCCCTACTTCACATTCATAAGCGTACTTTTTGTATTTTCACAACAGGGAGCTTCTGCTGACCACTGAGCTGCTCTATTGAAACAGTTTGGGGTTTGAATGCTGTGCTTATGACTGTGCTTGTTTTTTGCCAATTCAAGGGATCAAACCGATGATCCGTTTCTGAAAGGCATCCTTCTCTCACATTTGGGCCACCACTACCCAAACAGATAACAACTTTACCATGGCAAGTGTTCTAAGTGCCGATCCTTAATGTCTAGATGATTTCAATTTCCCTTATAAACAAACATTGCAGGTACTCAGTTAATGAACAGTGTGCAATGTAGTTTGATTTGACATATATGGACATCAGCAAGACGGACACAAGCTACTGTATAAACAGGTGAATCCTGATCTGCTTAAGACATTTTCTTGATTATAGCTGTTATGGCCAGTGTTTACCATACCCAATTCTAAAGAGTATGTGTGAACCCCCTTAAACTGATAATCTAAATGCACCCACATGTAATATCAAAAGATAGATAATAGCAAATGGAGTCATATTTTATATTGACCTGCCTTCAATAAGCCTCCATTAGGCCTATATTGCACCATTTTGCAGGGTTACATTTGATCATTACCAAAGAGATTTGAATGTTATACGGCTCCTTTACACACTGTGCACCAATAGACAACAACACATTGAGCGATATGTTTAGTGATTATTTTCTACACCTGCAGAGGATTTACAAAAGGCAGAAGGATATAGCGTACAAATAGTTTCATAACAATGATGCCACTTCACCCCCTTGAAAATACCATACAAATGTTGTCCCTGAAAAATGATTTATATTACCAAAAAAGGGTGGTTTTTCTGTGTGTTACTCTTTTCTGAAGAATAATGTGATTTGCTAGACATTTGTAATGTTATGAATGAGTTTTCTTTCTTGGCCAAAGCCTAAACTGTTGCTGAATAATGGGAAAGATTTATGTTCTTTTGTTGTGTCCCACCCCTGAGACAAACAAACTGGGCAACAACTGCTAGTGTTCATATTCCAATCATTTATCAGCTAATTATTCATTCCCCTCAGGCTTGTAGAGCAATTTGATTGGCATAAAATAAACACATACTGTAAATAAAGATGGTGAAATCCTTCATGCAAGCAGTCACACTGAAAAAGATAAATTGCTCTCCGGTCCAAATGCTAGTGTCAGACTGTTCCTGCCATTTTACTCACTGCACCTTCAGGCACTTTGAATGAAAGAAACCACTTACATTCACTTAGTGGGCATTACATTTGACAGTATATTTTCATATTCTTAAAGTCAAGGCCGCGGGGTAAATACATTTTTGGCAAATTTTAGGGTTGGCTTTCTTTGTAGTAAGCCAAAAGGGAGATGATGGGCATGTGCTCAGAGAGAGGAAGACACTGTAGGGCACAAAATGAGGGGAGGGAAAAGACATGTCTGAGTGAAAGAGAGAAAGAGGGAGTGACGAATATAAATGAATTGCAAACTCAAGAGTATAAGCATCGAGTATATCTACATTCAGTCATAGTACGCTGCTGATTCAGCTGGGATGATCAAACACTTGTCTTGCATGCACAGATTCTCTGTCTTTATCTCGTCTGTCTTTTCATCCCTTGCTCTCTCCCATCACCACTTTCTCTTTCTTTCCCTCCCCTTTTTTTCATCCCCTCTATCCCTTTTTATGGATGCAAAGTAAGTACATAAGACAGCGTCCTTCAGAATTCAGATCAATGTGCTGCAGGCCAAAAGTTCTCTGCAGCAACTCCAGAGGGCCTACGCACTTATTATGTGTCTTTGATCCAATCAGAATCTAAGTTCTTCCATAATGTAGTTTCTATATTCTTTTTGTAACTGTATAGTTAGGCTTATTAAAATGGAAGTTGGAAAGCTTTATTATTCAAAAATACTATCTACTTTTGATCTTACAGTCTATTTAGCAAAGCAAGATTGCATGCTTGGTACTGTATGTCCCTATCTTTGGTCCCGGCCAAACTATGGTAGCGTGCTAAACTTAGATTGTAAACCTGGTAAATCGTAAATGCTGATGTACGAAATTGTAAGCGCAGCCTCTCAAAGCTGCTTGCACGACGGCAGACTGTAAGACCTGTTATGAGTTGTTTCTCTTTTTATAAGCTTCTCTTTCTGACTCTAACACCGCTTCTTGGATGCAGCTCTACCGTCTTTCTCTTTCTTTAGATGGATGTTCATTTATTCTACTACCCAATCCTTCAACTCATCATATTTTCTTCCTATATTCCCTCCATTCCTTCTTCCCTACCTTTCATCCCCTTACTCATCCTGCTTCTTTCACCCCACTTCTGTCTTTTACAATCCCTTCCTTCCTTCTCGTTCCCCTCTCATTGTCACGCTCTGTTCACAATGCCTTTCATCCTCCGCCCCTCCATCCCTGCCCATGCCACCTCCCTCTTTCCTCAGTCCTCTAATCATCTCTCGTTTTTTAATTTCCCCGGCAAACGGCTCCAGTGCTGGTCCATTTAGTCACAGGCTTTTAATTAGGGGAAAGTAGATTAGGAAGGCCACTCTTTACCCTGTTAATTCACACACACACAACACACACACACACACACACACACACACACACACACACACACCACACACACCACACACACACACACATACAAGTATGCAGAGTATCCAAAGGCACGTAAGGGCAATGTTATTTATTCTGAAATGCCATCTCCTGGTTGAAATGTAATATTTGGATTTAGGTGTAAATAGATCTGTTTCCCTTAAACATACGATACAAGATGGGTCATTAATGTAGATAAAGACCTTTCTATATCACTGTGAAGCATGGATTTTTATTTGAGTCTCCCCTGACACAGCTGGGGCTTTAGAGGATTTAAAACAAATACTACATGATCTAGTAAATACATGTAACGACTTATTGAGCAGCAATTTGACGGATTTACAAGAGGAACAACAACGACAGGCATTCCTATTACATTATCATCTTCAATTTAGGGCTTTAAGTAATCCTACTCGATCAGGTTTAAAAAGAAGGAAGTGGAAACAAGGACTCATGGAAAATCTGTTTTAATTAGTGTGGAAGGAACATCACAGCCTCCTACACATTTACATGAAACTGAGAGCTGATGCATAGCTCATGTGTCAAAACAATGTGTCATGTACAATACAGGTATAGCTCTTTAAACTCCATATAGCAAAAAATAAATATGTTGTTTCAATCAAGAATCCACATTCCTACGCAAAACTCTAAATATATTTAATCCAACTCGTACCCAAGAAGATTATCCTAGCTGACAAGAAAGTTAACTTTCTATCCAATCTAATTCTGCATTCCTGCTGCACCTACTGCAGATTAGCGATAAAACCTTATTTAGATTATATGAAATTGGTGCTGCTTCCTTCCAGCACCTGACAGAGTATAACCATAGCTCTACAGGGAGGAAATGTTTGTGTACAAGTGTGTGTGCATGTGAGAGAGCCTTTAATCATCCTGAGGTGGTCATCAAACTCTTGTTATCTTCCAGTTTTCCAGCAGAGTGCATGTGTCCTAGTGTCTGCATGGGCCAAATTAGAATGCCTTAGCATATCAAGTGATTTCTGTGTGTATATCAGTGCATGTAGACACACATTAAATTAACACACATTAGTTGTGTGTGTTATTCCTCCTAATGGGGGTTTGAATAAACATGAATTTGTACTCTTCTGCCCAGCAGGCAACTTCTGCAGTTTGCAACATCAACAGCTGTTCTTTTTGCTATAAGACATAAAGCCGGGCTTGATCTTGACATCCACTATGAAGCAATGTTTTATTTTCCCATTAGAGTATAATCATGCCGTGACTTTCCAGGACAAAATACAATTGCAAACTTATTTTTGGAAGTAGAAAATGTTATGCAAGGCTGTGCAGGGCAATATGCCAGTAAAATGTGTGAATACTCTCACTTTATCTTTATAAAACTTTAACCTTTCGTCACTATCTCAACTAACCAGTTGTTCCTAACTCTTTCTTTTGCTCAACTTTTCTTGAGTTGAACTTTTCTGATTTCATAATTTTTTTTTCTACCAACCTTTCCTTCTGTTCCCTGAAAACACCCACACACACCTCCAAATGCTTAAGCTGTGCTACTGTTTATCATTACAGAGACTATGATTCACACTGACTGAGTGGCTGGCATTTACAATACAATACCAAGGGAACGTCAGTCTTCTAATTCCTCATTAAAAGATGACCTAGTAATGTCAATATTACCACACAATGCGTCTCATCTTTTAGCATAGTGTGATTCATTCTTTTTACGGTTTAAACACAATAACGTTTCTTATAAAATCACGAGTGGGACACTTGCATTATTCTTATAAATAAACCAACCAAACAAATAGAGAAAGGTTGATTTACTTACGGTATAGGTCAAGTTTTGATTGTCATTGACAATTGATTGTAGTTTTTAATACGTTTGAGTAACGTTGTAATTTGTTCGTAAAAGACTGTTGACTGGGCAGAATATTTGTTCTTGTGTTCAGCATTTTTTTTTGTATTTACCATTCTCTTCTCCCTTTTCCCTCTCACTGGTAATGTTATGTTAATCAAGTGTCACAGAGAAAGTGAATGTGTTAATTCGATTTTTTTTTTTTAAGTGTCTGCTGGTGTGTAGGTGTTAGTATTCCCTGAGAGTGTTGGCATGTATTTCTTTCTGTGTGAAATTCTATGTGCACTTTTTTATGAATGTTGGATATAGGTTCATGCATGGGCCATGGCAATAAAGACAACTAATACAATAGCACGCACGCACACACGCACCTATATTAATTCTAGCTGCACTGGTTCTGTTCAACCCAAAGTCCTTCTCCTCAGGGCTGTTCTTTCCTTGCTTTCGTACAGCCTTGAAGCCACACACAGCGTATCACTGAGGAACGGACTACCCTGTGTATTTGTGTGTATCTGTACTTTTTAAAATGTAGTGTTACTTAAATGAGTGCTGTAAGGTAGTCTCAATATTATATAATTCTGCCGTCAAAATAACTGCCAGTGATTTAGCAACGTCGGTTTTGAACTATAAATTGAAGAAAAATTGAGAGAATGCAATTTCTACAAAATTACCTCAAAATGATCTTCCCTGCTTCCATAGCATGTGGCCCGATTTACAGTAAGATTAATCTGAAGATGCTTGAAACAAACACACAACTACACAAACTGCCTGATTTTATAATGATACAACAAAGCTTCCTTTCTTATTAACTCACATATTCTCTCTTGCTTAGAGGTGGTAGCCTCACAAAGCCAAACTACATAATGCAAAGTTAGTTTAAGACAATTAAATTGGTTGGTTTAATTTATGCTCCTACGCAGAAAATGAAGGAGAATGACATTTTGATTCTGGTTTTGATGAAAAATATATTATCTTTGACTATAATAGTATCTATTTATTACAGATACACTGGTTATAGAGATTTCCATAAGAGCTGCCATGTTTTTCTCGTTAAAATCCGAAGCAAAGACCAGTGACAGCCTAGCAAGTTGTGCACTCATCCAGTCAGGTGAAGAAAGGTTTCAATTTAATGTCTCAGTGATGGAGAGAGCTGTCAAGCATCCATTGTAAAGCCATTAAATGACATCCGTCTTAAATTCATCAATGACCTTGCCACACAACATCTGGATTAATCTGGACACACACACACACACACACACACACGCGCGCAGACATCTTAACCATATCCTTAGGATAGGCTAAAGGGGTTTATTTCCAATGAGGTTGATCATTTAATACAATTTAAAACATGTTTTAAACATAAAATATTGCCTATAACTGGTCAGTTGGTTTAAGTCAGGTGCTTTCCTATTTTACATACTCTATGTTGTCAGGTGTAGGTGGGTGTATATTTCAGTATAAGAAGTGCATATTCCTGAGCAGCATTAGAGGAAGGTTAGTCGAAGAAGCTCATTAATATACAGTTCACTCCGAAGACAAGAGAAACACTCCACCTGTCTCTTCATCTCTATCTCTAACCGCAACAACACTGTGTTTATCAACCACTTACCTTCAGACTCAGACTGTCTGTCGGTCTCTCTCTCACACAGACATACGCACACCCACAGAAATATTTCCAATTATACTTTGAAATTGCCAAGCTTGAAATCTGTCATGCAATTGTAAAGCACATTCTCTTTAAAGATGCACACACAGTTCATTGATATTGAAATACATATGTTGCTAATGATAGCAAAAATACCCACGAACATGTGCATATACATATTCATTTTCTTTTCTTCTTCTTCTTCTTTTCTTCTTCTTCTTCTTCTTCTTCTTCTTCTTCTTCTTCTTCTTCTTCTTCTTCTTCTTCTCTTCTTCTTTCTTCTTCTTCTTCTTTTCTTTCTTCTTCTTCTTCTTCTTCTTCTTCTTCTTCTTCTTCTTCTTCTTCTTCTTCTTCTTCTTCTTCTTCTTCTTCTTCTTCTTCTTCTTCTTCTTCTTCTTCTCTTCTTCTTCTTCTCATAAGGTAAAGTAAGAATCTCAAGTTTTAAAAGTGCCATGGTGTCTGTGAATGTTTGTCTTCTCGCCTTCAATTCCTCAGGAAGGTCAGTGTTTTCTTTAAACGAGAAGGCAGTCAAGGATTTCTTTTCAGCTTTATCAGACTGAGACATTAGTCATCAACACATTCTCATGCAGTTACACAAGTGTAAAGAACTATATGGGAAATTCACATCTGTGGAGTCGCTATTCGTTGACTCATGTCTTGTGAATCTGTGTTTGCAAGACAGCAAATGTTCTCTTCTGGTGTTGCGTGTCTTCAGGCTTTGCTTTCTAGCTGTGAATGTCTCTATAGGCCGTTGTTTTGCTGTCATGGGTTAATATATATTGCATGTTCATGCGCACCAGTCATCATTACGCGACACCCCTTTGGATCAATACTTTACCAACTCTTACCATCCCACCCCCCCCCCCCCCCCGCACGCACGCACGCACGCACACAGCCAGCCACTCCATTTAAGCTAAATTGGACATTGAGCTGTAGTGAGCTTCACTACCTATGAAGTGCAATAGAATGAAGCATGCACATTACAGTAATATTGTGTATATTGTTGTGATAAACATGTGTGATGTGTGTTTTGAGTTTCAGTTTCACTAAAAATCGTAGTATAATATATACTGTATATTTATTATCACATTTTTACCTAATTTCAGTTTGGATTGTACAGTAACTTGCATAAATCAGTTAGATCTAATTTGCCGTGGAAGTAACGTTTTTGTGATGTTATGTGTGAATACTGGGACTGGTGGATGTTTGTTGTTACAGATTTAGCAAATTTGCCTTTACATTTTGTCTGGTTGCCGTTGGCATGGCTTACCTTCCACGCTCTCCTCCCACGAGTGCGCTTTCTTGTGACTCACCTGTCAACATTTCCAACCCTACCATCCTCTTGCAATATACAAAAATATTTTAAACCACCAATACCCTGTCCGTGTCTTGTGTTTGGGTCCCTCTTATGTACAGTGTTTGCAATTTACAGAAAGGGTTTTTTTCTCATTTTGACATCTGGTGTTTTATTGTAGGCTTTTTTAAATTGAGAATGTCTATGAGTTTAAGCTGGTATATGCTGATTCTAGAGTGTGTCTCTCTCTCTCTGTGTGTGTGTGTGTGTGTGTGTGTGTGTGTGTGTGTGTGTGTGTGTGTGTGTGGTGTGTGTGGTGTGTGTGTGTGTGTGTGTGTTAATTAGTGTTTATAGTGTTGCTCCCTAGCCAGTAAAACTAGAACAGCAGTAAAACAAGCTAATTGCCCTCACAGCCCTGTGAGATAGAGAGGGACAGAAGGTAACAGGGGATGAAGTAAGTGATGGAGGGAAGAATGGATACAACTAGGGCAATTAGCTAATAGAGATACCAGGTTGAGAGTGAATGAAGTGAACTGATAGCTATTCTGAATTACATATAAAATAAACACAATATCTTCATTAACACAACAAAATAAATCCAGATGAGAAGAAAATAGCATGGTTTTACTCAGGTTTTATAATTTAGATCCTTTTTTTTGTCTTTTTAATTGATGCCTACATTAAACTTTTCACCTTAATTGTTCCACACACCCTCACAGGTGTTTTCACTTTTCTTGACTAATTAGGTTTATGTTTGGTGCATCTGTGCTGGGAATGGATAAGGTCACTGTACGCAATGTATTAAAGTGTATCTGCCCCAAGGTGCTACGAAGTAAACAATATCAATCACAGTAGGCAAGCTCAAACTGTTCTTTACGTGTTCTAAGCTAATCTAACCGAAAATATACGTTCAAAAGACCAAGACCATAGAGGCTCTGACTGAGACTGCATGTGAACAGGAATTGTCAAACCCACCTATAAAGCTTGTAGTTGACTGTAATAACTCACAGATAGCAACTTTGATTTGTTCTTGAAGTTGCGTCCAATGTGCTTTTTGAGATCATCAGTTTTAGTCCAAAAATGTCAACTAAAACATTGTGCATTTCTAAAGGTAATTTCTGTTCGAATACTTACAGCTCCTTAAAAATGATTTTTTTTTCTATGGCTGTAGAATCACTCAAAATTCTACTTTATTAATACATCATTGAATGGCATAATTAATAGTCTGAGCAGAGGCAGCGAGGCTGGCTTCATCTGGATCTGTAATTTGTGTGTCTGTGTGTATACATACAGTGCATAACCAAAAGAGACATACCCACATGTGTGTCTTTGAATGCATACACCATGTTGCAAATCATAACTTGGATGTGTGTGTATATGTGTCTGTTTGTGTGTGTGAGTGTGCGTGTGTGTGTGTGTGTGTGTGTGTGTGTGTTTGTGTCAGTGTATGTACGAAGGCCTCGAAGGTTCCCCTTGTCATGCATTCTGAAATTTGCCCTGCGGTGGATCGACTGAGCAGCTGCTCTCTCCTCAAAGGCTCTCTCTCATCTTCTGCTCCCCTTCCTCTCAAGACCTATCTCTCTGCTTCTGTCTGTTTCTGTTTCTCCCTTCATATCTCATTTGGTGTCATCGCTGTTTATGCTCATCTACTTCCATCTATTCCGCGTAAAGAATAAACATGGACTTGCACCTGGAAATACCACACAGATCTCACTACACCTTAAAAACGTTACTTCTATTCCCGCAGAAAAAATCTTCAGTCTCAACACCGAAAAGGTGCAGGTGCAAGTCACACTGATTTTATTTCGAAAAAAACTTAACATTAAAACCAATATTTTCTCTTGCTGTTATAGAAATACTTTGGCTGGTTAAAAGACATTTAAAGATTTAACTGACCATTTTAAAATGAAGCTAGGCTTCTAGTGTAGAATTAAAGGGTGTCTGTCGTCTTCAAACCTTAACAAAATTGTACATTTATGGAGATATTGTGATGCTGCCACATCAGCACTTCAGCAGCTAACTCCTGTGTATCATAGTATATAACACTTTATCACAATTTCATCCAAAGCAATGTCTTTTTTTTAATGAATCTTATATCTGATTAATGACTTGTTACTGTGTAGTTGTTTTGTTTATGCCAATTGTGTTTTTATGCCTATTTCTTGCGCTCTTGTTTCTCTTGGAGAAGAGATTTTAATCCTAATAAGACTGACTGATTAAATAAAGATACATTAAATCATTTATATAAACTCAAGTAACAAATCTAATGATTTTGGAAACATCTTAAAATAATTTACTTGTGAATGATTTATGATATCACTATGGCTTTTGACCTTAAAATAACTAAGGATTAATCAGCATAAAAAATGTAAATGTGCAGTGTAGCTATCTAATGTGAAATGGACAGAAGTATCCCAATATGTATGATGTACCAAAACCCAATTTATAAACTCATATTGTCTAATTTTGTTCCAGTAATAACCAGTAGAAGCATAACAAAAATACAAATGTGTTCATAAGACATTAGGTTACCAGCAGTAAATAGCCATCTTGCTGTTCACAGAAAGCAACATGATTGCATATATAGTTAATAGAAAGCTGCAATAAGATTCAAATTGCTCAGTGGTGGTGTGAACTATGGCTTTATGTATTGACATCATGAATGTGGAAGTATGAGAGAGACTTAACATTAAGACATAACATAAAGGTATTTAGCTGACTGCTGCTATTGGTCATAGGCTGGGACACACATGGCACACTCCCAGGCATCCATTGGTAACAGCCAACGTTGTATACAGTTGTTGAATCGGCCGTTAGGAGCAAATCAACTGCACACAACCTGACATCTGTCAAGTAAAACAAAATAAGCTTTGCTTTTGGTCTCAACCCGACCTTGGTCTTTGTTTGGTTGTTGCATGTTTTTATCTCACATTTTGCTTATCTTTACTTCAAAAGATAATTGTTTATGATTGAACTCTAAATGTGGTTTTAAAATGATCCATACTTTGTAGTTCTCTATCTCTATTCATCCAACTCTGTTTTTCCATCATCATTTCCACCCACCACCCCTCTACTCCTCCACCTCAATTTTCAATTAGAGAGGAAATGGAAGTGAAACATGACAATGAGGCATTTCTATTTCAGCTGGCCAAATAGGAGAAGGCTATTTCATACTGGATGAGAGCAGAGAAATACAAGGAGAAGCAGACAATCTGGTGGCTGTTATTTGATGGAAGTGACACGCTTCCCTTTGCACTGTGATGCAGAAAAGAATCGCCCTATTGCTTATTCTCTGTGCTTCCCCCACTTTTAATTTCTTCCAACACCACTTTCCATCTCTCACCATCACTTCCCCCTCTTAAGTCTCTTTTACCTATCCATCCCTCCATCTAATCTAACTCTCTGTGTTTCTGACAGCTCTCCTCCAATCTACACCGTTGCCCCTCCCCCTCAATGGGCTCTTTAGATTTGTAATGAGCCTATATTTAGCACTGCTGGATAGGAGGAATATTTCTGAAGCATTTTACCCTGAATAGCATTTCTCCTGTCACCTTGGACATTTTTCCCCATCTGCCACATTAATGTAATAGTCTCATCCTTGCCTTGTACAATTACTTTTATCCATCTAACTTTCCTTTCAAGAGCGCCATTATGACATATCAGATGCATTAGGAGAAGAAATGAGGGCAACATATACTTGTATCCAAATAATAACCTGTTTTCTCCATTAGGAACCTATCTTCCTGCTCTCAAATGGGGTGTGTGTGTGTGTGTGTGTGTGTGTGTGTGTGTGTGTGTGTGTGTGTGTGTGTGTGTGTGTGTGTGTGGTGTGTGTGTGTGTGTGTGTGTGTGTGTGTGTGTGTGTGTGTGTGCGCGCGCATAAGTGCATGGTTTATCTGCCTGCATAAAGTGCCAACATGCATATTTTAGTCCAGCAGAGATTTTACTATCCCTAAAAAGAAAAGCAGCAAATTGCATGGTGGATGGAGATATAGTTCTTCTTCTCTATAGACGTTTAGGAGGTGGTCTGAAACCATGACATTTTGTTTTTTTATCAATCCATCTGCAGGCCACTATACCCAAAGTGTGTCAGTACATTTACTATAACAAATCGTACCCTACTGAAACACACACACAATATATTCACAATTGAGTATTAAGAGTATAAGAGTATTAAGAGTATGCGTATATTTATATTTTGAATATGTGAGGGTCTCTTTAACCATTTTAAAAGAGTGTCTTTTATAATGATGGATTATGGGGGAAAGGTTCTCAGGGCTGGGATATTTTATTGTAGTACTACAGTTCGTCACAAGGAAGAAATGGTCGGAAAAAATAGCATGGGATGACCCTGCCATGCCATATGGAGTACAAGGCCTACAATTTGTGATAAACAGCAAGGTTTTCAAACTCAACTTCTCCATTCTGCTAATGTCTCTAAACCTAGTCAGACACATGTGTGCCTCAATTTGCAGTACAACTTTCAATTGGCAAAAATCAAAGCTGTTGACTTGGATTTTCTTCTGTATGGGAAGATCTGTTTCCCTCTTTTAGGAGGTCTGGCAAACTGTAAAACAATATCTTGAATGTAGATACCATTTAGTTCAGTAATCATCTTGTAAAGAGAAAAAGAAAAGCATACACACTTTTCTCATTAATGGAATGCAGTGCAGAATTCCCTAACATGGCCTAATTGCTTGATTCATTTTGACTTCTAACAGTTCTAATTTTCCTTCATCCGACAGCACTGTGGGGTTTAATGACTGTAGTGAAAGGCAAAACGAAAGTGGAAGGCAACTCTAGATTTTACTCACAATCAAATCCAGATTAGGTTATAGTGCTCCTGGAAGGTTGGTATGAAAATACATTATTTAAAATATGGAATGCAGTGTTAAGTGCAGAAGAGTGCCTTATTTAAAATGAGGTACGAACAAAATTGGAAACATTAAAATGACTCGCAGTTTAAACGCTTTATACGTCTTTCTTAAGATAGATATTGCGTTACATGATCTGATTTATTCAGGCAAGAAAAAGTATTCTGCAGATGCGGTCAGATTCCCAAGACTTTTTAGGCAGGCACCTTGTGGATGATTAGTACTTTTCGTGATTATTATGCTCATAAAATGCAAACATCAAAGGACAATGTGCTTTCATAACCAGACCCCCTGGACATTTATAACACAGCCTGCACTGACCCCTGACAAAAAGTCACGACCCCTTCATGAAAACTGTTGGCACTTAAAGGTAAGCCGGTTCCTCTGGTGTACACACATGCAACACATTTGTGCTAGGTGGAACCTGAAGTAAAATACAATAGCAGGAAGCTCACACACACGCACAGTCAGACACACACTCTAATGAAACAGTGGAAACAGAATGGAAGATACATAAATGCTCGAGAGAGAACAAACATGCTGAGGTAGGAAAAGACACAAACAACACTTACGCACAGGGCTTTTCTCAGCTGTTGAAAACTGTTATCCAGTGTTGGTTGGCGGGGGATCAGTGTTGTGTCATTAAACTTTAAAGAGAGTTGCTTCTTCTTTTATCACCTTCTGTCAGGAAACATTTCACCATCGGATAAAACATGAACAACTACTTCACAGCTGACCATCTTCTCTTTCTTCAACAGCTTTTCTTTCACACTTTTTACTCAATTGCTCTTGTACACTTTTCATGTGAAGTCTACCTCTCCTTCTTAACCACCTTTCCACAGAAGAGCTGCCATTGGGTTGCCAGTGATGATGTGTTTGATTATTTATGTATTGTCTTAAATATTTTTTTGTTTTTCAAACTAACTTGGAATGAATTATAATACAAATCAACATATATGGGATGTGCTATGTGTTAAAACAAGAATACAGACTAGAATAAAATGAAATAGATCATAATCAGGCCGGCTTACACATTCTAATTCCAAACTGGTAAATTACCATTTTTATGAGATACCTGTGAGCAAAATAAGCCTGCTAATCTACTGACTAACAATCTTGCTACTATTCAGCTCACAGTGGTGATCAGAATCGTATCTCCCCTATCATAAAATAAGTCTGAATAGCATTTGCAATAATGTTGCCAAAACCTACTGTTTCTTTCCTTTGTTCTGTACTCACTTTTCTTTCATGTTTTTTTTTGGGCTTGCTGAAAGGAGGTTGGGAGTCATTGAGGACAGTCTGTAGCATCCACGCACATCTAGACACACACACACACACACACACGCACACGCACGCGCACACACCTACACACACACACACACACACACACACACACACACACCCACACAAACTTTTAATCAGGAAAGGGATGGGTTCCTTGTATAATAGATCATCATGTGCTCTCTCTGTGTGTGTGTGTGTGTGTGTGTGTGTGTGTGTGTGTGTGTGTGTGTGTGTGTGTGTGTGTGTGTGTGTGTGTGTGTGTGTGTGTGTGTGTGTGTGTGTGTGTGTGTGTGTGTGTGTGTGTGTGTGTGTGTGTGTGTGTGTGTGTGTGATGTGCCTCTGTATTCCTGTGTGTGAGCTTGTGATGGAAGACAATAACAGGTGATCAGGAAACAGGGGACTCCAGGAAATTCCTCAGGGCATGGGAGAGAGCAGCTGCAGGAATGTGCAAACACAACAAATACCTTCAAGAGAATGAATGCACATGCACACGCACACACACACACACACACACACACACACACACACACACACACACACACACACACACACACACACACACACACAGGCATTTTTATATACTGTAATGACACATTTATATACAGTAGTGAAATTTTTTTTCCCAGAATGTCGAACATTATAGCAACATCAAACACCAATGCATTGTTAAAATATGACAGTTAGTAGGTTATTTTACATTTTAGGACAGATAGAATAACTGTTTGTCAATTTTAGACATTTTGAAGTCCTGAAAAATAGATAATCTTTGTTTTATTCGAAATCAAGTGTAAAAGAGTGGAGCTAAAATAATGTTTTCAATTTTGACATGTTGTGAAATAGAATTAGTTGCAAAGTGCAACAACAAAAGTAAATTAAAAGTAATTAATAATGTCAGACTACAATATAATTACTGCAATATAATTACACCCATCACAAGAGAGTAGCCGGTCTAATGTCCACTTTCACACTTCCAACCCCCTGCTCAGACCACACCCATCTTACATCTCAGACTTCATTTTAGTCTCAACTACTCACCTGTGAAGTTCTAGTAACAGGAATGAAATCAAGCAAAAATGTTTCATTGTGAACGTTTAACGGTTTTACAAGTTGTACAGAGACAGATGGCAGAAAGGCGTGTGGAATAAAATAAATGAAGCTTTCTGGTTAAGATTTTAACTCAGTCTGTCTAAACACATGCTGCCTGTTTCCAATGCAGTTAGGGAGCAATATGTGGCCAAACACAATCATTTACTTTCCTTTATATTTAAACTCAGCTGGCTTGTTATTTTGCTGAGAGAGAGAACACAAAACCACAACTTAAAAAAAGATTCTCCAAGGCTCCTACTGTGCTGCTAACATAGCAAAAAATGATTTTGTTGACACTGCAATCATGTTGTACATCAAGAGAAATCGTTGTTTTTTTATCGCAAAATGCTGTGCTGCATTATGTCATTATATGGTGGAATGTAATGAAGTACATTTACTCAAGTACTGTAATTAAGTACAATTTTAAGGTACATGTACTTTACCTTCTGCTTCACTACATTGCGGAAGCAATTATTGTACTTTTACTACATTTATTTGACAGTTGTGATGAACACATAAATGCATCAATAATAATAATCCATTCATTTTTTATATTTAATAAGTATACTTTAAGTATTTGATAACAATATTGTTGTACTTTTACTTATATTAGACTTTGAATGAAGGACTTGAGTTATTTTACACTATTGCTACATAAGTATCTGAGTACTTCTTCCACCACTGCTTTACACCCTTAAACAGACTATCAAGACAAAGATAGATCGTTGGTCTCTTAATGGCTTCCCCATGCTAATAATGCAAATTAAGAGAGTATGTCTAACCAAGCCAGGGGCACTGCTGCTGATAACATTAATCAAAATTAGGCTACTTGTTGGTATTTAACTCAGTTGATGTATTGTTTTATAAGAAGTCTGTATCTAGCAGACAGCCTTAGTCCCCAGCCGGTACAGCACATATCATAAAACATGTCACTCCACAACCTTAATTTAAATAAAAATGCCTTCATGTTTGGTGGTCAAAATGCTTTCTGGGAGTGCTGAGATCATGAAGCTCAAATGATTGTACCGACAGGTGTAATAGGAACCATGCTGCAGTAACGAACAGGAGGTAAAGTGATGTATCGGTAGGGAGCTGCATGAAGGAGGTTTGGGGGTGCTGAACTTACCTGCTGTCTGAGAGAGGAAGAATACTAATGACACTGAGACAGAAGAATGGTGTGTGAGAAGGAGGAAGAGGAGGAGAGAGATGGGTAGCTAGGAGTAGATGACAGAAAGCTGGGGGAGGTAATGGAGGTGGCGAAAGGGAGATAAATGGTATGAGAAAGTTAATAACAAGCATTGTGGCTTCTCAGCTTCGAGTGTAGAGAATGGTAGGAGAGGGAAGAAATTAGGAGAGTGAGAGGAAAATGGCTAAAATGTCAATTCCCTCAGAAAAAGATAAAAGACACAGATTCCTCTCTTTCAAAAGTTCAGAAGCACAAAGACCAAAATAATAACAGTCTTGAAAACTGTGATCAAACCCCGAAAATCAGGAATAAAGAGCAGAGAAGACGACTGAAACCAACTCCTGTCAGAATGAACAAAGAAGGAATATTGTAGAAGACAAATATTTCTACTCTTTGTTCGACACTACTTGTGTTCTTTTTTCAACTGTGTGTCTGATGTTTTAAAGAGAGCAAGAGTGGCCTGTTTTTCATTATTGTATGATCTGTCACAGTTAAGTGAATCTTTACCTACCGATTTGTTAGAACTCAACACAGGAAAGTCATCTTGCGGTCTTTGTCCTAAGTGAAAGTTATTTAATTTGATTCAGAGGGACTGTTTGAGTTTGAACATTTAAAGCTACCTCAGGGGGCTTTACAATCTATACAGCATACAATCATCTGTCCGTAGCAGAAAAAGGAAAAAAGCTCCCCAAGAATACATAAATAAAGGGTAAAGAAAATGTAAGAAACTACTGGGAGAGCAAAAGAGGAGGGACAACTGTGGATGAACAGCCATGCAATAAACAACATAATACAATTGGAACATAGACATTCCATATGTGAATTATGACAGTTTAACTTATATGAAAAATACTAATCCTACCAGAGTACCAACTCTGAATATGACCAAACAAAAGACAAGATAGCAGGGATGATTTCCTGAATTCCAACTTAGTTACATACATTTATGCAAAATTAATGGAAACACATTGAGAGGAGGAGAGAGGAACTGAGTGTAAGGCTGTTTCAAGGTAAAGGAATTAATTCTACTTCATGTATGTACAGGTCTTAAATGTGTCGAAGACTGAGTTCAACTTGCAAAGTTCAAGTTCCCGAGGATGAAAGTTCAAAGACGAAGATGACAAAGAGATTCCCACAAGAGTGAAGAGTGTGAGAGGAAATGAGCAGAGGCTCACCGTTGCATGAGAAAATATTAGCTGGCATACCAAAACACATGTGACAGATAACATGTGATGGCACACATATGTTAGCTCTCTGTCAGCAGCCTCTGAGTTAGAGAGAGAAGGAAGAGGCTGACGCAGAGGGAGGCAATTAGTGTGAGAGAGGAAGCAGTATGAGAGAGCGACAGATCGAAAGTGACACTGGGGAAGACGAGGCAGACTTTAAATGAGGAGGTGGATTTTTAGAGTAAGACGCAAGTAGGTAGGTCATGGAACAGTAAACAAGTAAAAAAGTAAAATGCACATTTATAAGGCAAACATTTAGAAAATGTAATCAAATTCAACAACCCCACTCACTCACCCCAGCCTCAAACAATTATATTTCTATATAGGGCCTCAACAAAAACTGACATTTCCTTCAAGTCAAGTTGTAAAATGCGATGATTGCTCACACAAACTAGAATAATGACACATACAACTTTTCTTATGATCAGCCACCTCCATGCCAGGATAACTTTGTTGCTATGCCTTTCAAAATCCTCTCTCGTATCACTATTGAGAAAAATATCCGTTTTTATGATGTGACAATGCTATGGTAAGTTAGGTGAGGTATGCTTTTGGCACATAAGATAATTTATGATATTCACCATAATTTCTAGATTCAAAGAATAATTGTAATATGTTGTAAAGTGTAAGTTTAATAGGGGAAACATTGTTTATGGTAAAAAAAAAAAAAGAATAGTTGACTGACAACTATCTCCGGTGTTAGTCTGAAATGTTGTTGATATAAATCAACAACCTCTCTACACAGACTTTGTTTTGTATAACAGACAAATACATCATTTTTTCAATATTTACCCAGCTTGGGTCAATGAAGCTCCAACACAATACTGGGTTACTTTTATCCAGTAGAAATGTGTTGTCGTGACCCATAATACCAATCGGTTACTGGATCAAATCAAAGAAAAGGCCTTTGGTTTTCTAGCATGCCCAGCGCTTTGTCAATTTTAACCAAGTGCTTGTGGCCACCTCCCTTCTTTACTCTGCTTTGTCACTTCACTGCGTCATATTTAGATTTTGAGTGCTGGCTAAAACGGCTAATGCTGTTGCTCCTCTATGGAGGAAAGTCTCACATCATAAGCTGAACAGAAATAGGATTTATTGCAGAACTGTTCAATTTGATAACATTAGATTCAGCCAAAGGTTTCCCTAATGAATGTTGTAAATACTGCAGCTTTGTGAGCTACAATGTAGAACAGTTCAGTGAGGATAAAGGGTTGTGCATTTACTTAATGGATTCTGGTTCTTCATCTTACATGTCGTGTCTATTTAATTTACTCCAAGGCTGTCCACTATTCTCTTGCGTCTGTAAATGTGTTTCAGTGTCTGTGTGTGTTCCATATTTCAAGACGACCTATTTATTCTGCTTTTATGTATGTGTCCTTCTGTTACTATGCACATGTGTCTATGCATGTGTTTGGAGAGTTGAATGTGCATGCATGCGTGTGTGTGAAAATGTGCATACTGTATGTGTATATTCCACACTGCTATATGGCCACTGTGCTGCCATCCTTGAGCCCCTCAGGGTTATCATCTTAGAGAGAGAGAGAGGGGTGGGGGGAAGGTATAAAAGAAGGTTTTAAAAAGAGATGCGGCATTAGAGAGCTAAAGAAGGGACAGACTGATAGAGTACTCTGTAGATGAGAGAGTGAATGACATTTAAGGAGGAAGAACGAAGGAGAGGCCTTGCATAGAAATGCAACACTCAAGCTACATGGAGCATCAATAATTAATTCTATGAATGTTTGATTTTGCTGTTTTAACACAAAATCAATTAAAATCATTATTTTATAATGTAAACACAAGAAAGCAGAAAAATGCCTGTTCAAAACTGATGACAGCAAGTTCCCACTTTCTGCAAATGGTATTATTTGCAGAAAACATTAGTAAAATGAACAAAAGAAAAACAGAGAGTAGGGAAGATGTAAATGGTGACAACAATGCCAAAGGCAACAACTGAACATTTCATTTCCAGTAAGAAGAGATTGAGTGGGACACTAAGAAAATGGGGATAGAGAAAGGAATGATAAAACTGTCAAATGTGAAGCAAGCAACACATGAGAAAGAAAAAGCACAAGAGAGATGAAGAGTCATTTATGAGTTGTTCTTAATGTTCTCAGCAACTCAAAATCTAGGTGTATGAAAAGGATGAGAGACCAGAGAAGCAGTATTGAGTATCAAATGAATTTGTATGGCTAGCTTCATTATTATAACAGCAGGTGAAGTCAAAGGATTCATTCATTTTCGGCTCTAGGTTTCATTCATTAGTTTGTTATCATCAATATATATTACAGGAACAATCATGTTTGCAGGGGATTGTTTGTGTCCTCACTATTGAGGCGCTGTGAGCAATAGCACATGACTATCCTCTCTCAATCACAAGACAATGATAAGACTAAACAATTAATGTAGACATGCTGTTGTGACCAATAGAGAGGAAATGACATTGCCAAGATCAAAGGGAAAATTACAAGCAAGTTTGAGGTGTGGGAGAGGTGATGCAGAGCTCAAGAAAGCCAGGGATGAATGAAAGATGAGCCATGGAACGTGGGGAGGAGGTTAATAGTGAATGCTGAAGTTCAAGGTGGTTAGAGAATAAATAACACAATATCACACAGGAGAGAAATATGGAAGACATCTTTTGAAATGTTAAATCTTTTAAAACCATCAGGACAAATGTAGCTCTGTGATGATTCATAGTTAGATAAATAACTATCTTACAAATAGAAAACAGAGCTATTAAGGTTAGTCATAGAAAGCGTGTTGGCAGATCATTCTCTCCCTCTTTCTATGTCTCTTTTCAATATATATACATATACAAATATATATATATATAGGCAGATGACTGAGTGACCATATGTAAAAAATACATTTAATGTTGCAGCCATTGTTCTAAATAAGATTATCAATAGAAGTCGTGGAAAAAAGGCACTTTGATGTAATCTCCATTCCACAGGTGTAGTACATTAAAGTGTTTGTTGTGTGTCTACCTAAAGGCTGACATTAGATTGCAGCAGTTGTGAAGAAATCTGTAGTGTTGCATAGTAAACTACCTGATTGTCCTCCACAAAGACAAGACGCCAGGGGGTACAATATCAGCAAGGTGTTTTTCCACCAATTGCCACAGGATAGTAAAAATACAATTTCATACAATCTTTAGTGCCTGCAGTGTGAAGGCCCTAGTCCTAACAGCCGCATTAAAATAAAGTCCAAACACTTGATGGGCTGAAGTCAGTAATGACGATGTCGATCTTCTTCATGTGGCTCCTCAGGAGTCGGCTGTGCTTTTAATGCAGTGAAACATCTGTGAGGGAAGTATGCCCACTTGATCAGATATCCGCTCTTTTTCCTAATACACAAGCTAGAGTTCTCTAATCACACCATTACAAAAATAATTATCATTTATTAGTATACCGCACTGTATAAACCTGCAATTGTTGGGGTTAGGGAGGTGACCAACATGGACACTTATAAAGGTCAAATTTGAAAATACTTTACTGCTTTTGTTGCATACCAGCTTTTACATTTACATTAGAGTTTAAAGAATCAACACTCAAGTGTATACTATAAATACCAATGAAAACTACTGTGTGTTTTTGTATGTGTGTTTGCAGTGCCAGGCTGCTGAGGGAAATTCGGCACTCAGGGCTGTCGGTTCTGTGCAGTGGAGAGCTCTGAAAGCTCAATGACATTTCTGCTATGTTAACTTGGGTGGCTTCTATTATCTGACACGCACAGAACACACAGGTTTACACAGGCTACAGGAGAACATTCACACACAGCCAGACACACAGTTGTGTGAGCAGGAATGTCGACACTAAGCAAAGCCCACAGAGAGTCGCTGATGTACATTTACACACCTGAACATAAACACAAGCTCCACAGAAAGACACAGATGGACATACAGACACAGTCACTGTTAGTATTATTTTCAAGCACACTCCTAAAGAATGTAATTCAAGTCTTCCTCTCTTCAGTGTGTTGGACCCTGTTTCCAGACGCTGAATAGTTCTGTAGTCTGTTTGAAGCCTGGGCTGAAGTCTGCTGAACAGTTGTCCCCCTTTTATCTTCGTCTCTATTCCAAACAGTGATCCCTCTGATTGATAAACTTCTGGGAGTGCTGCCACTGCACATTTAAACTCTGTTAAATGGTGAGGGAACTTTAACAGCGATTCTTACAAAGAGCTACAAACTCCAATGCAACTGTCTGAAGTCACACTCAAATTGGTATTTGAATTCAAAATGCAAAAATAATCTAATATTTACATGAAGTCAATTGATTTTGCCTTTCTCTTCTATCTTTCTTATCCTCCAGTATTGGCAACTAAGCATCACTAACCTTGGTAAAAATGCATGGATTTGCTCCTTCTCAGCATGACCCTCCTTTCTTAGCATTTCTCTTTTTTTACTCTTTGCTTCTGCTCTCCCTCTTGATCATTTGCACGCATTGTTTCCTCACCTTTTCTCCTTTCCTTATCTTCTTATTTCACTCTTTTGTCTCGCTTTGCTGCCCTCTATGAACTCATCTTTGTCTCTCTATGCTTGTCTCCCTCCCATGCCTCTTCTCGTCTGCGGCTCTCTCTCTCTCTTTCTCTATGCTGGAGGTGAAAATTGAATGAGAGTGAATGAGCCCGCTGGAAATCCCATCTGAGATTCAGAGGTCTTCGCAGTTATTAATTACCTGAGATATTTATATCGGCATACGTTGCAGTGAGCGAAAACATGAACAATCCTGTCTGTGGATAGAAATGTATACAGAAACAGATGCACACTGTGTGCACAACAAGCACAGGGGAGAAGGAGGGAATAATCTTAACTCGTACAATAAAATGTCCAACACTAAGGGCCAGAAGAAATTAAGTGTGGCAGGAAAAAAAGGTAAGGCAGGGAAATTGAAAGAATAGGGGGCATGTGTTAAGTGGCTTGGGTTTGATACATTGAGACTAGAGATGTAGGCTTTAGAGGAATATTCCACTAAATACCTGTGTGTTGTTGAAAGACTCATCACATGTATGTATAAAGTGTGTAGCTTGCTCCTTTGAGGATGACAGCATCTGTGGTAAGCTTTGTTTAACAAATACTATGCATTTCTCTTTTGACCTTTTTTGCCAAAAATAATGAAAACTTCCATTGAAACTTCTTAAACCACTCCTGCAGCATAATGAACTAAGACACTGAGGAGCAAAGAGATGGATCTGCTAATGTGTTTTGACCTCCACAGCAGCTGGCTTTACAACCAAAACATTTAGGAACTAATGGAGAATACGTATTTACTGGGAATTAATGAGCCTAATCTGTGATCATAAAAAATGGTGTCTGGACCCTCATAACAGCTGTGCTAACTAATTGGTATACTGTATATTTACCAGGTGTATACTGTATATCCACCAATACTCTCATTTTACAGGGTTGTAAAAGAAGATAATTTGCTAGATGTGCTTGGAGGTGAATATATTTAGCAGTAATTATAGAGCGATAACATATTTAATGCAAGAGATTCTGATGGAGTCAAGTACAAGATCAAAGCTAAGAGCTGTGAGTGAAAAGCAGCAGCATGTATATAGACATTAATGTGCAGGGTGAACATGAAAAAAGAAATCATGGCTCAGAAGGCACAGATTTATGGGGAACTGAGGTCCAGAGCAGCGGCTGTGGTACACAGAGTGCAGAGAGCAGGTAAACCGCATAAATATGTCTTTTTGGCTAAATTAGTGCACTTGGTCTTTGCCCAGACGATAGATACAGGCAATTTGTGTTGCAGTTGGACCTTTATCACCCAAGACTGAATGAGGGGGTGTTCAAATGCCTGTGCACACCAATTACAGGAGTATATGATGCCACTGTTTGTAACACTAATCTTAACTATTTTGGGGCAGGGGATTTTAAAAGTCTGCACTGTGACAAACAAAATCTAGAAAACTGGGTCCACCCTTACCCCCTAAAACTAAAGAGTTCCCATAATGCTTTGGGGTTGTCAACAGGTAGCTACAATGGAGAAAGTAGCACCACTAAAGGTATGCCGAATTAGCCAGTTGCAGATCCATGTTTTCACTCTACAAATATATAGACTAGCAGATATCAATGTATTACTGAGGAAAACTTGAAAACGTGTTGATTCTCAGGCAATTCTGGAGTTATATGGAGCTTCTTTTTCTGAGTTTTCTAAGCGGATGAATACGTATTGAATCGCGACAGCCAACAAATATCACAACATTAATCGAAAAGTGTAAGTCGCTCTCATTTGAAATATATGTGTACTATATCTGTGTGTTGAGATTTGACCAAGCTACGACTCCGATAAGGATTCGATTTTGGCACAAATTGCCAAAATCCGCTGTTTTAAACTAGTTTAGTTGTCTCATGTCGCACAGTTAGACATGTCTCACAGCTCAGCGTTAAAACTTCCTGAGCCTCTGCAACACCTGTTCACAATCTGAGTATGTGACCACATAGATTTCAACATAGATGATACCTTTCTCAAAGGCTCTGCAGTCTCCAGTCTTTAACACACAATTATTCTTATACGCTAACATGCTTTAGTGACAGAAAGAGAGGAGTAAGGGTTGAGTCCAGTGCCAGGGCTGATAGATTGGTTGGATTGTGGGTTTGGATTACTGCTAAGTAAGAACGAATCCCTCACGGTTTAGCGGTTTAGCCCATGAAATCTGTGTTAGCCACCACAGTGTCACCCAAGCCATGATGCCATTTATCTTCTGGATTTTATTTTCCCATATTCTCTCTCTTTTTCTTTCCTATCTCATTTTTATTGATTCCTCCTTCATTTGCTTCTCATAACTCTGTCTTAAAGGTTGCAGTGTCCCCTCCTTCACCTGTAAAATGACTATAATTTGAAATTTACCCAATTTAGCTCTGTCTGGTCTTTTCACCTGCATATTCATATTCACTCATCTATGCACTGCTTACTTTAACCTGTTTGACTTTCTTACATCTGCTCTCTCATTTGTACATTGCATGGCTTGCTGTGATTGCCCCTGTGTTTAACTCACCTCCCTCTGTAGACCTGCTGCAGACATTCCCTTTTACCATACATGCTATGCTACCCAGTGTTCATTATTGTTACCTAAATTATTACTATCAGAGTCTAACTTGAATCAGGAAGTCAGTCTGCAAAATCAGTGCTAACGGCAAGCTATGCTACTCTCCATTTGTACCCTCTCATCTAAATGTGTTCACTTTTAGTTTCAAAAAGCAATATTGACACAACCAAAGTGCTTAACTTGAAGCTTAAAAAGGTAGTCAACAAACTAATAGGGTTACTATGATCACTTTTCTTTTAGAGTCGCTGCAGCATTATGCGATACAGGTCAAACAAGTTATCTTTAAAAACAATTCTATATCATACTCATGCAGTCCTTGACAGTACTCATTCCACTGATCCACCACCTCTCAGTGTGCATGTTGTTAGGTGTTGCAAAGCCCAATATGTACCCACATGCTTTTACATTCTGCTCCATCCCACCACACACACATATCATGCTGGGTCGATTTGCGTTGTGGATGAATAGTCATTGGTGTGAAGCAGCTGTATCGACTGGCGGAACAGCCTTTATTGATAAGGCCATAAAAGACGAAGCATCTAAGTATTAATAACTCACCACAAAGCTGTCCTCCATATAACACAGATATCATTAACTGTGGCACTGCTGTCACACTGGTAATGGCTATAATCAAGCTTCCTGCAGCAGTTAAAAGTTGTTTGAGTGTATGTGTGTGTGTGTACTCACAATTGTCTAATGAAGGAGTATGGAGCAGCCCTCTGAGCATTGTTTTGACAGAAAATGGATAAAGCAGGGTTGCTTTCGTGAAAGGAAAGGCTAATTCCATCTGATATGGCAGGGGCTGACTTGAGTATAATTCTATATTACAGACCATAAGGTCTCATTACAGAGCCAAACAGTCAGAGTCATTTGTAGTTTCTGTGTACATACAATATACTGCACATGTGACTATATTTACAGTTTTATTTTGTATTACTTTATTTATTTGTATTATGATGGTACTAACTGAATATCTAAATAAATCATGTAAAATTATAACCATTTATCACATGAAATATAGGTTTAAAATAAGTGAATTTCAAAGTTATTGTGTTCATTTAAAGTTGGAGAAATGAGATTCGTCAAAGCATCATCAGCCGCCTGATGGACTAACCAATTTACTGAAACCGCCAGCTCATGCTTTCAAACGTGTTGAGCACAGAAGCAGATCTATGCATACACCATTCCATTTTGGGCAACAGAAGGTGTTTGTACTGACAGTTTTGATTCGGAGCATAGTGGGGGCAGATGGACATTAATATTGTTGATTAGGATGAAGGTTTTTATTGATATTTTGTGACTGTTGCTGTTGAAAACTGACATGAATCTATGCACTGTATCATACAATTTACATTACACTGCTCTACACCGTCTTCCATGTGATGCCCTTCCAACAGACCCAATCCTTTTAAACCCCACAACTCTGATTTAGGGCAGGCTTTCTGGTAAAAAAATCAATGTTTCCAAGTCCAATCCAAAATAACCATGATCACATCATGAGAGCTATTTTTAAAAAATACAGAAGATACTTTACTCCAGTTAAGAAGCATCCCTTTAAAATTAGCTATTCAGTTTGAAAAGGCCCTAATGAAAAATGTCCAACATAAAAGTATCTTTGTTTGCACCTGAAGTCTAATAGTTTTATTTTTAGTGGTACAACAACCCTAAAACAATATTAATATTTTGATATTTAGTAAATAGGAAATTGTGATGATCACTGACTGCTACCATCCCATCAGTGAACAGTTTCAAACACACACATTAACTCATTCTTTAACACGCACACACACTTTTTCTCTTACATATAAATGCGCTCAAGAGTTTGCCACATAAGAGGGATTTTCAGTGGAAACACTTTCTCTCGCTGCTATTTTAGTACTAAATATGCAGGAATTATCTTCAAATACAAAGAACATGGTTAATGCATTAGTGTGAGTGTGTAAGGAACATATGCCAATCTCAATGTTTAGCAGTACATAATAGGTCTTTAGAGAGCTTTTTCAGGACGGACTTACAATTGCAGACGGAACAACTATACCCTTTTATGGTGCTTTTAATAGGGTTTGCAGTCCATTTTCATTTCTGTTTTATAATTTAGTCTTTTGAATAATGGCACATAACTAAATGTAACAGTTTTAATGGAAATAAAGTGATAAAGCAGATAAAGAGATAGTAAAATAACTACTTAGGAGAAGAATCTGAAGGAAGGGAAGGAGAGTTGGCAGTTTTATGGCAACTTGATTGTGTTTAATTGCAAGGGCAGTGCAAGTTACATGAGTGGGATGTTGAAAACCACCTATTTGCCTAAATGGAGCCTAAATCAGGAAGACTCCCTTTTAGTGTACATTAAAAAAAAAGAGTGTACAACATCAAGTGTATCCAACAGTACAACAATCTGCAACAATACATGTTCCTTAAACTATTAAGAAATGTATCAATATATAAAAAAGCATGACATTTTGCAGTGTATAAAACTCAATTCGATCCTGTCATGATGGTTACTTTTCGGTTGAATTTGTTTAATTATTTAGTCCACTGCAGCATTATCAGTTTCTGTAGTTTTACTATTTTTAGGTATGTGTTTGAGTAAAACCATTTTTTTAATTGTATTTTATAAACTACTGACAACATTTCTCTTTGTTGGAATTCAACAGACACTGAAATGGTATGTAGTGTAGTATTATAATAATTGAAATGCTGGTTCTTCTGGGGGTCTTCTGTCCATGCTCAGCTACCGCAGCTGCACTGTACAATCGCCGGAGAACTGGGCTGTCACTCAAAAACTGAGTAGCCAATGAGGACGCACCCCTGAATGTCCCGCCCACCTGGGACGTTTGTGTCAGAATCGAAAACAAAAAATGAAGGAGCGCAAACGAGAAGAGCTGCAGCGAGAGCAAAAGTCTGATCATTGAGAAAGAAGCAAAGAGAAGTCCAAACAAAAAGATATGTTAAAACAAAGACTTATAGTTTACATGATTACACAAATGATTTGTTTGCAACTTATAGTTTTATTTTTGAAATTAATTTTATTTTGCTTGACTCAGTTTTTTTTCTCTTAAACTCTTAGTTTTACTTGATTCTGAGAAAGTGTTGCTTTATCTTTATGACACAAAACTAATCCCATAAAATGGAATGGCTGCCATACATAATAATCACAGCCCCCAAAATAACCACAATTGAATAAGCAGCCCTCTTAAAACAGTTCCAACAGAAACTTGACATTATAACCTTGATGATAGGGGGATTTTATTTATTAGTATCAGCTTTATTGCAGCTTAGGTGAAACAATGCTTTTTAAAAATCAAAACCTTACTGTTCCTAAACAACGTTTTTGTTGCAACTTTGAAAAGTTAGTTAATGCTTCAACTCAGGCGGCAAACATTGGCTCCAACTGAGAGCGACATGAAATCCTCTATGGACTACAGTCTTGTTTTGACTTTTCAGACATATTTTAGATATCAACATTGCAACTTGTACACAAATAGTTAGAAAGTCATCCTTTAAGGCGTTTTGTCCTCAGAACGCTCTTTTAAGTCCAATTAAGCAGTCGTACTAAAAACAAAAACACGATTCAACATTACAAACCCTTCTCATCATGAATAATTAATACGTCCATCCCTTGAAGCTGTAAACACAATGTGCAGCACTTTATAACTGTCATGTAGATTTGGCCTACGCATGAGTGTGTGTTTTCCACGCCTGCTTGAGAGGTCATAAAGAAGTGTGTGTCCTAGGCTTCAAATGAACACATTCATGTAAATCTGCCTCAACAAAACATAAACATAAAAGAGATCTCTGCAGAAAACATTTTTTACAGTAGAAATCAAAAAGTCTGTTAGAATCAAAATACAATATACAAACTTCAAACATAATCAAACCAGCCTGTCTGACGCCCATAACAGTGGCAAATTCAAGTTGATTAAATCCCTTTTTGTAGTTCATTCTGTTGCTTGGTTGGAAGATCGTCTTGACAATGTCGTTTCTAATTGCACTGAGTTGTTGCCACGTAATTGGCTGATTAGATATTTGCGTTGTGTGTGCGTGCGAATGACTGTGAAACGACAGTTCAGATATAAATAGAGTGGAAGTCACGCAGGTTAAGGGGGAAGTAAAGCTGTGGTCATTTATTATGAATGACATGACCGGACCACCTATGGTGACTGGAGCCTGCACCATATAAGAGACTGAGGACAATGTAAAACTAGAAAAGTTAGCACAGACAGAGAGATAGAGGTTTATTATAAAGAAGGGGAATGGACAAAACCAAGGAAACATTTACAAGATGGGTTTATATAGGCTTAAAGCGGTGTGCAATGACTAAACAACGATTAGATCCCGCGAAAATAAGGGACACAATCTGCTACCACTGTTAAAAAGGTTTTTGTTGAGAGAGGAATTACATTCAGCAGCACAAGGGTCTCTTTACCTCACGAGAATATCTCAAGACACATAAGGCGCTTTCACACCAAGTACTTTGCCGTAATTAGTTAATCAGAACTCTTTAGTTCTCATGAACTAAAGAGCAGATCGCGTTCACACCGGAATAAGTCCCTGAGGGAGGATTAGGCAAATGAAGCCGCTGACGTCACTTCTTCTTCTTCTGCTTTGGGTTTACTGGCAGGCCGCAAACAACTTCACGGCGTATACTGCCACCCGAAGTCCCCGGAGTTGGGGACTGGCTTCAGTAGAAGCTGCTGGGACTCCCAGCAGCTTCTACTGAAGCCTTCCGAGTAAATCGCCAGAAACGCCAACACCTCCTCATCTCGACCGCTCCCATGTTTTCTTTTGTGTTGCCATAAGTTAGTCTCTCGCCGTTTGTGCGCTGGTCTAATGCTAATAATGCTAATGCGAGGAAAATAAAATGGCGACTTCACAAAACTTTTTGGGAGTTTTACGGGGCGTGGTTTGCAATCCGCCCAGCCAATCAGAAATGGGAACCTTTTTCTCCCATGAAAGTACCTGCTCTCTAGCAGGGACTGAAAAGGGGTGAAAAGGTTCTCATGAACTATTTTTTTGGTGTGAACGCACATTTTCGGAACTATACTGGGAAAAGTACTCCAGTGTGAAAGCGCCTATAGTTATGTAAAAAAAAAAGAAGAATGAATTCTTCATCTTAGAGGGGCTCGTGTGGAATGAACTGTTTTTGACAGCCAACACTAACTGGCATATACAAGCTGTTTGGTTGGTTTTCAAGGTCTGGGGCTTGCGAACACTCACTACTTACCGATTCCTTGGCGGCTGTGAAAGCTGCACCCCATTGAATACAAAACAAAAACTAAGCTTAAGCAACAATGTTGGGCAATGAGGCACACTGCAGGTATCAGATTAAGGCTTTAAAGGCACCAGAGTGCAGGAATGG
This sequence comes from Dissostichus eleginoides, assembly GCA_031216635.1. Classification (NCBI taxonomy): domain Eukaryota; kingdom Metazoa; phylum Chordata; class Actinopteri; order Perciformes; family Nototheniidae; genus Dissostichus; species Dissostichus eleginoides. The sequence continues at coordinate 23,306,583 of CM062268.1, read as the reverse complement.
GAAGTGGATTTATTTAGGTACTTTTACTCCTTTACAATTCAGAGGCAAATAATTGTACTTCTGTTCTTGTACTTATATGATCTTTTAGTTACTTTGAATGTAGTACAAATGTGAATGCATGACTTTACTTGTTTTTTTACGCTGTTACTTTGCTACTTTTACTTGAGTAAAATATTTGAATACTTCCTCCACGACTACAAATGTTACTATCTGTCCTTACGAAGAGGAAGTATACCCTTGATTGATAGTAAAACGGTCTGTATCTGAGAAAGGGAATCAACAATGTCAGCATTCAACGCAATTAATGATGCAGGTTTTCCTGTAAATGCCTTAAAAAACAACCAGCCAGATTTAGCTCTCACTTTAAGGATAGGGGAAAGTGTCACATACTGTAAGACAGGATTCCCACAATTGTAACGACACTGGCGCTAAATGTATCCAGGTTTAGAGTGATGGCAAATAAATGCGGGGCCATTTCAGAAGGTGATATATACAAACTACACTCGTGTTTGTGTGTGTGGGAGCAATCAAACATCATTTAGTTTGTTTACACACCATGACATGACAACCCATAATTTGATATGTGGATAACAAGCTGACAGCATGAGAATAGGTGTTTGTTGCTATAGATACGTTAAGCTTGGACAATGCTATAGATACGTTAAGCTTGGACAATGTTCTACCAAGGCCCTGTCACGCTGCTATGTTACCGTGATATACTGATACAAAATGTAACCACCATATCCCCCTGTAATCTAAGGGAGCCTTCCTTTTGTCTGCATTCATGTTCAGATTTTTACATACGGGCACAAGCATGTTCAATATGTGCAGCTGAGAAGGTCACGGTGATTGCAAATAACCCTTGCGGTCCCAGTAACCACTACTTATAAATGGTAAATGGACTGTACTTATATAGCGCTTTATCCAGTCTTTAAGACCCCTCAAAGCGCTTTACATACTACATGTCATTCACCCATTCACACCCATTCATACAGAGCAGTGTACCTTACTCTAGGACCTAACATTCACACACATTCACACACCGTTGGCCATGCCATCGGGAGCAACTCAGGGTTAAGTATCTTGCCCAAGGATACATCGACATGTTGATTGCATGGGCTGGGATCGAACCCACAACCTTCTGGTTGAAAGACGACCGCACTCCCTCGCAGCCACAGTCGCCCTTAAAGACCCAGTGAAGTGTGCGCCGGTGCATGATCTGTTATGCTAATACGTATAGTAATGACCAAAATTGTCCATTGGAACCCATATAAAAGATGTTGGAATAGCAACGAATTTGACGAGTTGGAATTTTCCGCTGGGAAATCCGCCTTCGTGGGCGTGGCTTGCGATCTACTGCGTGACGTCAGAAGATGGGCTCAGCCGAAGTGTTTACATTCACCACCGTTCATTTTGTCTCTGTTTCAAAGTGGAATTTACCAACGTTTTTGAGCGAGTATTTTATTGGAAAGTGTTTCGCAGTCGACTGGAAGTGATTGCCAATCGAGGAAACCTGACAATGGAGGCGACAGTGAAGAAAAAGGGAGGAAAAACACACGGGAAGCGATGCATTGCCGCTGGCTGTGGTAATGTCAATTCTGCCGAAGTGGCGATGTTTCTGTTCCCAAAAGATGAAGGTGAGTGGCTGGTGTTATTGTTTCGTAGATTCGTAGATTGTTTATGAAAAATAAAGGCCACTGTGTTTGTGTCTACTAACAAGACTATCATGGCGGCGGCAGAGCTCAAGTCGAGTTTCTCCGCCTGGAGATATTCTCACTATTTCACTTTTGTCGAGCACAAAGAAAAGAACGTTTTAGTTAAATGTAAGTTGTGTCTTGGCGGGTCAAAGATCCTATCGACTGCCCAAAACAGCAATTAAAATCTGTTGAAACATCTGCAGAAACAACATGCTGGGACGAAGCTAGTAGCTAAGACCACAGACCCAGACTCATCCGACGCCACTCCACCTCCACCTAAGCAACAGCGGCTGGATTGGCACTTTGAAACATATCTTTGTGTTTGTGTTTGTATAGACCACATTGCTTAGCAGAGTTCAGTGATGCAAATGCATGTCAAGTTGATCAACAGGTTGTATTATTCTCCGATGCAATAACAGTACTGAAATGAAGGCTACAGTATAAGGGCATTAATGGGTGCCCTTTTTTAAGTAACTAAAAAGTTACTTTTCACAGTAACGCATTACTTTTTGGTGTAAGTAGTGAAGTAACTAGTAATTGTAACTAGTTACTGGTTTTCAGTAACTAGCACAACACTGCATGTGAACATGAATGTTGCATCATGCTATGAACAGATGAATGTATGATCAGGTGATGGCCAATCCTGTGTGTAGATCTACTCTAGATCTATGACAAAATATTGTCCTCAACTAAATTGACTTCCATGGCCACTTTCCTCATCTATCCTGTCCGAAAAGCTGTCAAAATCACTCATTTCTCTCGCACCAGTATCACTTTCCGAAGTCTCCGCCATGTTTACAATCACAACTGGGCCCATCTTGTGACGTCACAGCCGCTATCGTCTGCAGCAGCGGTAGGCTCAGACTCTGAAAAATTTGCGATGTTTATCTCGTCCCTCGCACTTCCTAAAAAATTATTTTAGCCATGAACAGGTACAATTATATGTAAGAAATGAAACTGCCATTTCATTTTGGCGCAAAAAAATGCACTTCACTGGCACTTTAAAGAACTTGTGCACAGGGCTATTTCTATCGATAGTATCTCAGCTTATCAGCAGGGGTACCACCCACTGTTGGATCATCATTTATTTATAGTGAAGAGAGAAAAAGGGCATAAGGGCGAGTCCCAAATGATTAAACTTAAAGGGGACCTATCATGCAAAATGCACTTTTGTACGTCTTTTATACATGAATATGTGCAGTGTGTCAGGGAACTCACCAAGTGTCAGAAAACACAACCCTCTCTCTTTTCCTCCGTACCCAAATCTCTAAAATCGGGGCTGCAACGGAGCTGATACAGACTGATACAGATTTGAAATTGTTCTGACGTCAGAAACGTGGAGCTCCGCCTATATGGGCAACTCTCCACCTATCAGGAGGAGACAGCCACGGCCATTGCTGCTCGAAAGCGCTGGAGATGCTGTAGTACATATGCCAGGCCTGTAAGTGGTGCTGTAGTCTGCCACAAAAGCAGCGAAGAAGACTTCTCACAGAATCAGCCCTTGCAAAAACAGGGCTAAAAAAGAGCAAATAGAGCAAAATGAGGCATGGCTAAAATGCATGATCTGTTTGGTATTTTGAAAAAAAAACTTCACAGACATGTTTTATATAGGTATGGCCCTACAATATATTATTAAAATATAGCATGATAGGTCCACTTTAATGAATAAACAGTTAGTAGGAATATCTCGGGCTGTCCCCAATACTTTATTTTGGGCTCCGGACTGTCAAGGCAGTTATCTGCAGCGAATAATTGATGCTTTGCCTGGGGGAAGAGGGGATTTCTGGGCTCAACCTGCTCTCAGAATTTACTCAGAGTTTTACAGCGGTCCTAGAGACATCACCATCAGGAAACAGCTGTGGCTTTGTTTCCTACTCCTGCTTAATCTGCCCTGTTTTGACGTCTCGTGTGAATGGTGCACATGTGTGAGCCTCAACTCTATGTGTGTGCGAGAGTAGACGTACCAAACTTATGTGTGTGGGCTTTTTCCCCTCTGTTTTGTTTATCCTGAAGACTTGTAACACCTACCTGTTTTTACCTGTCAACTATAATTTTAGTTGAATGTATTATTTGATTTGATATTAAAAAACAAAACAAATTGTATATAGTGAAATATTCTGGTCCAACCATAGAAAAACTAATCCAATGCTATACAAATAATGTTCTGGTGATGTATTCTTTATTTCATATTGATTGAAGGAGCTTTTTAAAACCGCCCTGCAGCCATTTGGCAAAGAAAACAGTGCAGACGGATCAATGTCACAAAATGATTGGGATTGTATTCCCTGGGGTGATTATAATTGAGTATTGTTAGAAAAATGGCTGAAGTATTCCAACGCATTAATTTCAAGTGTTTTATTGTTATTCTTAGTTTTCTTAAAAGTGGAAACCTACACATAACAAAGACCACCAAAAGTTGCATTCAGCTAAAAAATGTATGCAAAGCGAGACATATAACAAAGAAAACATAAATTAGAATAATACAATGATAAAGCAATTACTAGGTCAACATAGGTGTTATAGAGGTGATATGAGGTAAGTTAAGACACGTTAAGTCACGGTTGATTTGTAGTCCAATCTGGGAACAGTAAAATGTTCTTGATCAATTCAGCCACCTCGGACCACCTTAGACAATATGCCTCATTATAAAGAACAACATGATTTGTGGCGGTCTTCTTCATTACTACAGTTTGATGTCAAGAAAATACCTCAACCACTAATCACCATCCCATAAATCTGTACGTTTCTAATGCAGTGCAGTAGATCTCTTGGCTGTCATGTAACCAATAGGTAATATTAGTTTTTAATGTTTGGACAGTAAGTCTTGAGGTGTATTTAATGATGCACAGGATAAGATGCCTTAGGGCAGTGGTTCCCAACCTGGGGGGCGCCAAACATCACAGGCTTCAGATGATTTGAGGCCTAATATCATATTTAGACTTTAAAAAAATAAAAAAAATGTTTATACATATAATTGTTACACAATACATGATTGTTGCTAAAAGCATTGTCTCTACATTACAATAAAGTATACAAAATTATTGATTAATTAATTTTAATAAAAATTCAAGTTAGTAGCTAATAAAGGCATAAAAAGACAGAAATGCATAATTTTTTCTAGAAATGTTTCTTCTGCGCGTAAGGTGTCCAAACCGGGCTTGTCTGGATAAGCGCATTTTTTAAAAGTAGTCATTGTCCATGCCGGTTTCAGTTGGATTATTTGTCACAGTTGCTCCGATCAGATCGGTCTCCTCCATTTTGTAGATTATTTACGACTTTTGAATCCACATAAACACATCGGCAAAATCCGGCTTACTTTGAGCATGTGTTTTAAACATTTTAATCCCTTTGCGAGTTGTTTCCACTTGCGCCGTCCTTTATTTTCTTCATACAGCGGGCATCCAAATGAATTAATCCTGAGTCCAATAACCATCAAAGTCACTCCAATAGTGCTCCTTAATTACGCTTTCATCCTCCTTTAACAAAATACTTCACATTCATCCAGTTTGTGACAGTAGTTGTAGCATTTTGAGACTTTTAAACTTTAATTACCGCTGTTGCCTTGTCTGTTGCCCCCCCCCCCCCCCCACCCTTGTGTGGGGGGGTGGGGGGGGTGGCGGGGGGGCCGCAACTTCCAACAGGAGTAATTTGGGGGGGCTCTCGGGGAAAAATGTTGGGAACCCCTGCCTCTGTGTTTGAAAAAGATGCCAAGCGCTAAGACACATCCAACAAATCCTTTCTGTTCATTCTCACTAGAGTGACGTATATGCTATATCTCTCTTATCTAGTTATCAGCTTGTTTATCACTGATTGAGAGACTTGGTATAAAAAAATGTATATTGAACCTGACACATCTTTTTCTAAGTTTTTCCCCAGGTCCTGCTACAGCTTTCCCCGATGTCACTCCCTCCAGCCTTCTTATAATATCTGCATGAAAGAAGAAAATGATGAGCAAATCTCTGCTAAACACAAGATATGTGAGTGTCAGATCAATAGATTTTTGGATGAGGTCAGCTCTGATTGTAATGCTATAAACACGACTACTGTTCTGAAACTGGAGTTCACTATTCTTATTTAAAGTCACAGACTGTTAACCTTTTATTGATACTGATGTACATTTTGTAATTTGTGAATCTGTTGTAGAAGCTTTGGGTGGGTGAATATTCACACACACACACACACCCCCCCACACACACCCCCCCCCACACACACACACACACACACCCCCCCACACACACACCCCCCCCCCCCCCACACACACACAACACACACACACACACACACAACACACACACACACACACAGGGACTAAGAGAGAGACAACCATCTCAGTCTTAATTGAAAGATGTAATCTTGCAAATGGAAGCCATGAAACATTCAGAGAGTGTGTGTGTGTGTTTATGCGTATATATACAGTTAGTGAGTAAGCCTCAAGAGACCCACTCAGAGACACTCCTGTCTGAATGAAGAAAAATAAACACGGGTGACCTCCCCTCATCTCCTTTATAATCTTCTCTCCCTTTTTATGGTCACTTACTCCATTGCCTCCTTCTTTTCCCAACTTGCTCCCTTTTCAGCGGTCTTCTCTCTATCCCTGTACTGTTCTCTTTTTTTTTCATTTCCATAATCTGAATCCCAATCCCTTCCATACTCTCTTTCCCAACCACTGTACCTTATTCTCTACCTCCCCCACCTATTCCTCTCCCGCTGTCTCACGTTTCCCTTTCTCCTCATATCTCCCGTTCACCAATAGCTGTCCCCATCTCTCACTTCCTTTGCACCCTTGTCATCCCACACACTTGTCCACTCAATCACTATAATATCTGCTCCCCCCATTCACACTTGCTCCTGATATCTACAACGTGTCTCAGGCCCTGCTCATGTTTTTTTTATGTTCCTTCATATCTGCTCTTTTTTATGCCCATGTGCTCCCTGTGACATCTATCACTCCAAACAATATTTTGAACGACAGAAAAAAATATCTTGCCTTTTTGTTTTTGCAAGGCTGCAAAATATAAGGGCATGACAAATACTTGAAAAACTGTTCTGAAGAATCGCCCATTTCATTAAAAATAATAATTGACCAAGCTTTGCTAGTGTTACATAATTGCTCTGACATATTTTATAGTCAATGTAATAACTATGGATGTAGCAGTGCTATGTATGGACAGTAGGCTTTTTTCAGGTGCATACATGCTACAAATCCTCAAGACCATCCAAACCTAATGCAACTGCAAATTGTACTTATGTTCCAAGTTATTACATTATTCTTGCACATTTTAATTTTTCCTATGTGGCAGCGTTATTTGTCACCTAGATAACACATTTCTGCTCTGTGATATTCATTTAACTTTTTGATGAAGTGCTAATTGGGTGTGCATGCACTAAACCTAGCTCACCAATTTCTACTTAATATCCTTACATTTTCTATAATCTACTTCTATATTAGAATTGTTGTTATTTCTTAATATAATTTTAACACTGTCTAGACTTAAAGTTTGAAGTAGCCTTGTAGCCTCTCAACACTATCGATTTCTGTCTCTTGTTGCTACGGATATTGGAGTTTCATAGTCTAATGCAATGGATTTCTACCTGTGTTCTGGTCAAACCTTAGGAATGGAGAAGAAAGAGCAGCAGGTGGACAGATAGAGATAGGGGAGGATTGGCTTAGAAGACAGAACAAGGGGTACAAAGTGTCATTGATCTGAAAGCCTGCAGTTTCCGACCTGCAGTTTCAGTCTAACCTGTGCCACCTTTAGTCAGGGAAGTAAAAGCTTTAAATGCACCACTTTCAGGCAACTAGTGTTACATTTTCCATTCTTCTTTCTGTCTGTTTTAATTTTCTTTGTGCAGCTTTGTTAGGTTTTTAGTTCATACTGTTTGTCATTTTAAATAATCTGGCCTTCAGGTTTTTTTTGTAAAAAAAAGGAAGGGATCCATTCACATTGAGGAATATTGCGAAAGACACATATCAAATATCTGGTCTATTATTTGGCCTATTTTAATGTATCTTGCTCATCTGATAGTGGAGTGCATAAAACAGTGGATAAACACTATACTAAGACTTACAAAAGCCACAAGATGAGTTGTACCTACAAATACTTCCCAGGACATAATTCCTTGCTATAACTCAGGAACAGAAGAGGAGATTGTGACCATAACTCACAGTTGATCTGATACTGAATTGGAATTGAATCTTGGGTACTAACCTTGAAGCTGGGTTGATTCTATGGATCTTCTGTGCTGCAGAGAGATGTGTATAAAGCATCCACATTTTAGAATTGTAGCTACTTTGCAGAAACATCCTAAAGTCAAATGTATGCATTGTCTACTGTAATGGTAACAACTGTGTGTTTTGTCAGAATCAGCTTTATCGGACTAGCCTGAGAAGAAATGTTACTTGTGAATTCACAATCTGTATAGCGAACAAGATCCTCTATCCTTAGACCCTTGAATCAGATGAGGAACAACTCCCAGGCTTTGAGCTTTCACCTCATCTGAATGCTATTCTGCAGCAGTATCGAGGGTGAAAAGTGTTATCCAAGATGGCTTGTCCCTATCTAAAGAGAGCTAAGTGTTGTGAGTCCAGTACAGTTTTGTATTGATTTGAACCCCATGGTACCCTGTTTTTCTGGATGACAACCTGGCCACCACAAACTCATTGATTTTGCTGATTTTAGGCTTTTGGTGACAGCCCTTGAATAATGTGACAAAGCTCTCTGTAAATATATCTCATCATTTTTACTGATGACTTCCATTTTGCCAGAAAGAATACACTCAACACCTTTTATTACAATTCCTCAAAGTACTAACTACATACTCTATATAAACTGTATCACACATACATATACTGTATGTCTCGAGGACATGGATGCAAAATGGAACTTGATGGTTGGCAGCATGCAATGCAAACAAGATGTTCGGTTTTGTTGTGTTTGAATTTTAGCACATTTTTGTTTCATTGCCTGGAGGTGATGCAGACAATAACTCAACAGCTTCTCCTTGTGGATATTGTGCTTGCTTTCAGTAAGTTCAAACCTGGAAAGTAAACACTAGGAATGTGTTTACTATCTGAATGAAGCAAGAGATAATTTCAGAAAACATTTCTTGCATGCGAAAACAATGTAGTGTATTAAATCCTTGAATTGACCAATTTGGCAGAGAAATAGGCTACACATACAATAGCACCAGCGAGCACACCCAATTACACATTTAAACTTCCCTAGTTACAGAGATACACACACATGCACGCACTTGTGCATGATTCTGTATATTGAGACACAATCTGAGCTGTGTGTGGTGTTTGAGTTCAGGAAAAGAGACTGCCTTTGATGGTCCCTGGAGGAGTTAAGCAACACGTAGGATAAGGTTGATCGTTTGATGGTGTATTTGACTGAAAGTATTGGTGGGAGTGGATGTGGTTGGTCGAAAAGTATGCTCTTATTTGAAGTGTAATTGAGGCAGTTGAAATGTTTGTGCAGAGAAAGGCTGCAAGGCAATATCAGTGAGCCCTTCATATACTGCAAAAGTCGTGGACTACCAAAGCTTATTTGAGATATTAATCGATCTTCAGTTTATTTTAAAGTAATCATTTATTCGTATTTAAATAGTGGAGAGTCGCCATCAGAAGATACCATGAGCAAAAGGGATGTCTTTAAAGCACATAGGAGTTTGTCTACATTATTAACGTTTATGAATAGCAACAATAAAGATAAGAATCTGATATTAAAAAAGCCTTAATTATTATTTATTAAAAATGTATATAGTTGAACATTTAAACAAAAATAGAAGTAAAACTTCCAATTTTTAACATTTCAGAAGCTTTCAAATAACTTTTGCTCTGTTTGTCATCCTCATTTTCCAGTTGACTGCTGGAGGAGAAAATTCACTCTCAAATTGATAACGCTGCGGTTGGCCACTTTTCAGGTTGAAACAACAATCAGCAAAGAGAGATGTCCAAACAGGTTCAACTGTGAAGCCTTTAAACACTTAAAGACCACCTATCAGGGTCCCCTACTTGCTGTTCCACATCATGTAATGTGATGGGTTACTCAGATGAGCTGTGTCAACCACCTTAACTAACCCAAAGGGAGGTAATGAAAAATCAATAGGTTTGAAAGTTAAAACACATAAACAGCAACAGACTCACTCACTGCCTATAATGAGCAATGGACGCAGGGAAAGGGTCATTGAATTAGCTCATCAGGAGGGAGCACATCACTTCACATTCTGTTTTTTGTAAGACGCAAAACGCAGAACCTGCCTTAAAAGGGAGCACCTTTATTAAGATTCAGAGATTTTCTTTTGGTTTTAATACTGTGAAGAGTGAATTAAGAGGAGTCAACATTAAGTGTGGACCTCATCAATTTCAAGCTGGGCCATCACAGCTTGGCCAAATTACAGACAAGGACCACTGTTTGGTTGTTTTTAAAGACACACACAAACAGTTCGCAACAGTACAAAATCAGAGTCGTCAACAAACTGTTTCCTGTGTTGGCCAGTCACAGAGATCACGTAAGATAAAAGGTAGAGACGAGTCATTCTTGACTCTCTTAATGATCTGTACCCAAAGGAAGTGGACGTTACACAGACATATGGATGCCACTTGACAGAAAGACAGAACACATTTTATTAAGCTACCTTGGTAGAAACCGAAAGTAAAGGGCAAGAGTCAGATGTATGGAAATCCGGGCAAAGTGATAACTTACGGGACAAGATGGCACAGACAAAGAGGAAATAATATGTATGAGATTATAAGAGCGACAGAACGGAAAAAGGACAGGCCAAATAAAAGACAGGAGAGGAGGGTGCTGGTTTTTGGGGAAGAGATTTGCGAGATAACTGAATAGAAGAATAAGAAGCAGCTAAAATGATGCCTCGGGAATGTAATGATGGTCCACAATAGAGTCACAGAGAATTTTACAGAGAGGATTCCTTGGAGGGACAGACAAAAGAAAAAGGATGTGAAAGAATGTGCAGCGTGTGATTGAGGGAGGAGAGAAGATTTAATTTTTAAACTGGAAAGAATCAAATGAAAATGAACAGAACAAGAGCTATTAAGTAATGGCCATATAGTGAGAAATGGGGGGTTTATTCCTTAAAGAGAAACTGGGGTGGGGAGACAGTTGTAAGGATGGTCGAGACAGAGAAAAAAGAATGAGAGTCAAAGTGATATTCAGAAAGCGATGGGGAAGAGGTGGGGGCACCCCTTCCGCTCAGCTGTGTGTCTTGGCCGACTGTGAAAAGCCGCTCTCTTCCTGTCAGCACAGGAAGCCCACAGGGCGCCATTGTGCCAGAGTCAGAGGGAGAGACGGGGACAGAGAGACTGGCGGACAGAGATTTGAATAATTTAGTTGAATTATTGATGAATTTAAGTTTCTGAAGGTTAAATGCATTGACATTCAAGTTACACTGGTTTTGCTTTATTACCTCTCTCTCAATTTTGCTGTTATGTGTTTGCATTGCCAATACCAGGCAAGCATCATCAACTAATAAGTGACTGATTGGTGTTTGTTGGATTGATTCACAGTCTAAATAGCTACAAAGACTGAATGAGGCTGCCCTTAAGAATGACAGAAGCTTACTGTAAAGCTAAGGGCTTATTCCCACAGCCCCCCTTCTTCCACCTGTGCCTATTTTGACCAATAAATTGAATTATAGTGAGACTTAACTCCAGGCCTCTGATTCACAGACAGTCTATTGTCCTCTTTATGGTCACAATTTGCCCTGATGCCAGTCACAGATTAGTTGCCAAGGGTCTGCAGCCGTGACTGGTTCTCCTCCAGGGAGATGACTCTTTCAAGGTCTTTCAGGGAAATGAGAATATCTTTCATTTCACTTGTTTTTGTAAGTAATTGAGCAAGTCGCATACACTCAGAAGAACTGGCTCAAATAGCAGAGCACAGCTGTGGTTATACTGGCACAAACATGTGAATCATTTCTCCTGACTCATTCAAACACTGGAATGAATGAGCCCAAATTGCACATCACAAGAATACAGTACATGACAGGCAATCATTTCACTTTTTATTGTTTATTTTTTTATTTAGACAAATTATTGTTTAAACATGGTCAATCATCACTGTGGCTCCTATTGTATATATGCATTTTTGGCCTTATGTTTTGGATGAAAGTTTTAATTTATTGTATTTAATCTCCAGAAACAACCAGAATAGGGTTAATGTAATAGGTTCAACTATTGAAAACAACAACCATATTATTGGAGTTTGTAGAGAAAGAAGCTGCAACTGAATGCATTTGAAATCAGTTTCACGCATCCTTAAGTCCTTATTAAAAAAAATTCTCCTTAAAGTATGACTCAATTCAACTCAACTCAGTTTGTCCGTAGCGCTGTTATCCCACATGCATTGTTTGTGTGTTGTGTGAAAGGAAATAGGACAAAGACAGAGAGAGATAAACATAAAGACATGACCTGGAAAAAGTAACCATTGGATCTGATTATTTGTGGATGTTGTCATGCTTGTTTGTGGCGGTGTTTGTTCATGACTGTATGTTTACATTAATTGCATTCAACAGCCTGTTCCACAGTGCTATAGCGCATCTATCCTGCTCCATTCACTGCATGTTCGTCTTGTCTTCTGTATGTGGTGTAGCTTGATATATGTCTCAGCAGTGACATGACTCCAGAAATTAGAGTAATTGGTAGCAATGTGTTTAAGGGAAGGAGCAATAAGGGGAAGGGAAATGTAAAAATGAGGAAGAGATGCAGAAAATGGAAAATGCCAAAGAGAGCACTGCCCCTGAACCTAGAAGAAACCCTGCACGGAAGAGAGATAAGCAAGAACGGATCGGAGAGAGGAAGTGAAGCAGTGGATGAATTAAATATGTTTCACATCAGAAGGAGTGAACAGAGATCCAGGGATATACCTTAGCTTTCCCAGGCCTCCCTTGCTCCTTGGTTTAGCTATACTTTTTGTCCATTCCCAGCAGTTTGTGGTCATTGTTTTTTATCGTTTGGGTTTCCTTTGTTCGTATTTTCTGCTTCTTCTTTACGCCACTGTCATTTTTTTCTGTCCACCCTTTCATCTTCTCTTTTCCCACTCCTCCCTTGTTCCTCTAAACTACTATTTTCTACTTTCCAACTCCCCGTTCTACTTTTCTCTCTATTATCCTTACTCCCTCTCGTACCCTGTTTTGTTCTCTTTATTCTGTTGTGTTCTCTCCTTTTGTTTTAAACTCTCTCTCCGCCCTTTTAATCCATCCTTTTCTTTCATCTTATCTTCCATTATTCCCATCTCATATTTTGTATTCTCTGACCCATTCCAGTTTCTTCTCTCATTTCTGCTTCTTCTTTTTCCATTACTCCACTAATTCCCCTCCCCATTCTTGACTTTTCATCTTCTCTCCCCTCCTCCCTGTCCATTGCTACAACTACTCCACCCCCAACACATGTCAACATGGATCAGTTGTAGGCTATACTCTGCCTATTCACCCCAATGCCTTAATACTACACTAATGCCAAGCCATACTCAACACAACTGTCTATTTTATGCACAGATGCTAATGTTAGAACAAAATACCCAAGGCAAGCTTCTGAACGTTCTTCAACCCTAATTCTATCTAGCTGCTAGCTACTTAAGGCACAAGCCCCGCTGTGTATTAATATGTTGCACCATTACAGTGACAGTGCGGGGTTTCCTCTGCTCGTGCTTTCCTTTCACTCAATGTGATGCCATTTTCAGATTTTCTGGCTTTCAAATATTGTATTATTTGGACCAAAACAAAGCCTCTAAATCAAGTTAGATTTAAATAATATGGTAAGTAAGCTTTATTCTGTGGAGAATCAGTATTTTTTGAAGTGGTGCTTCTTGAAAACATATGTTTACGTTCAATGAGAAAGACCCCGAGTGGCTTTTGTAATTATAACAATAGAAAAGGCAGATGTCAGTAAGCATAGGGAAAGGTCAGGGTGGAAGGATGGGTCGACAAAAGGTCAGGCTTGAAGAGACTGACATTTTTTCTCAGTTTTCTTCCAAAGGGTCAAATTCCACTTTAATTTAAAGCATTATCACAATAATCCCAATGTTTTACTCAGTCTTTTTATCCTAACTATGACTAAATATTTCCCCTAACCTTATTGAATTATTTTGCAACCAACATCATGTTTCCCCAAACCTAACCATGTCGTTTGTTGTGCCTTAACCTAACCGTAGCCTCCAACTATCACATTATAAAACAGATTTCCTTTTCAACGGGTTTGTAAAGATTTGAAAAGCCTCAAAAATGACATCCTGCAAAAGGAGGCGTCGGATCAGAAAACCCTTCTATGTGTTGTTGAGGAGGGCATGCACAGAAAATGTCTTCTGTTGTTTCATTTGTAGAACACGTTTAGTTTAGCTGTGCTGTAAACCAAGACATTTTATTACATTGGCAAATGTTTATCACATTTGAAACTTTTACCCGTTCAGGTTATTCAAAACGGGAGATGGTAAAGATAGAAATCAGGATTGAGGCAATTCCTAAACGTTCAATCAATTAAACCAGGCAGCCTGTAGGGGAAAACCCACAGCCTGTAGTGTGTTACGGTGCAACAGATTACTTTGATGTCATGGCGAAAATATTCAAATTCAATTTGAGTAAAGGCATGTCAGATATAAAACCATTTCTATAAGAATATCCTAAAAAAAAAATGTGTTCCTTAAAATAACAAAATACTGCCTTGTTTTTTATTTGCAGGGTGGCACCAGGCATTGCCAGAAAGTATATATATAAAGATAACAAATGTTGTCCATACTATAAGAATGATTAGCAGTATCTTTGCAAAGTACATCCTCTGGTCCTCTAATTAGCACTGCATCACATGTAGGATCTTAATTCTGTGTTACTGTAGCAAGGCTGCTATGCCGTATGTGTTAGAGTGGTGTTGACAGCCACACATACACACACATGCATGTACACCCACATACAATGCTCAGCACACGCACACACACCACTCCCTGTCGCCCCCCATTATCATCATGATCATTTATTAAACGTGTCTTCCGCCAGAACGAGTGAGGCTAAGAGTGAGGGAGCTCAGGGGAAGGAGGGATTGCTTTCTTAATTAAACGAGAGGAAAAAAGAGAAGGGGTACGGCGCCACAGGCCGACTCCTTTGAATAAAACACATTTATCTCATTCACTGCATTCCCCTGCTCCTCGTTTCTCCCTCTCTGAGCTGGCTTAGTTACTCTGAGGCAAAGAACATCCCAGACAAATACATACACCTACTGCAGTGTACTGCGGCTCACTTTTTGTAGAGGTGTAACATGACATTTGTTTCTTTCCAGGTCAAACTAAACCATTTTAAATTATAAAACGTTTTGACTTCAGCCATAAGGGAAGTTGACATTCCAGGGTGGCTGGCAGCATGGGGTTTTCCCCAAAAATAGAGGGTACTTTTATACGTTTCTGGGTACGTTTTTTTATTGGAACTCGATCCAATATTGTTAACCTACCAAATTATGTTATTGTTGTAATAATTGTATGTTATTATATCAACACAGTCACATACATGGATGCTTCTATATGCAGTGCTTCTACGGAGGCCAATCTATATGCCTGCAAGCATTGACACACTGTCAACCACACGCAAGACGTAGGGTTTGGTTTTTGACCCCTTCTAAAAGTGGGTCTTAATCATTTGGCTTAAATATCTCAGACTAACAAGCAGTATTGGATCACTCATTAACAAAAAGGTTTAGTATTTTTGTTGTAAAAATGACCAATCCTTTTTGCTGATTTCAAACCTAGTGGAACAGCTGTCTTGACAGAGAGGACCTTAAATGAAATATACTGAATTTGTTCAAAGAGGACTCCAGAGAGCTCTGAGCTCCACCGGAAGCTCCAGCTGAGGGGATTTAAACACACTCTGTGTTGCCTGAATCCCTCCCTGCAGGAAGCATATTAAGATAAAGTCACTGAGTCATTTTGCCAAACCCCAATTGACAAGGAAATATATGAAACAAACACCTGATAAAGGATAAAAAGAAACAGGGCTTCCATTAAAGCGTGTTGTCGTGCTGCACAGCGCTGCATTGCTCGAGGCCAGTTAAGACATGATGTTCTCAATAAAATGTGCAAAAATAGACATTTGAATAGTTTAAAACAATGTGTTTTTTAAAGACAAATATTCAAATGTCATCTTGTGTTAATTTGGAAAGCCCAACTGTCAAGTAGAGTTTTAAGTTATAATAATAATAATAATAATAACTTGGATTTATATAGCGCCTTTCATGAGACCCAAGGTCGCTTTACAAAGAAGAACAGGAGTAGAAACAAACATAACAAAAACAAAAGGCAGTTAGACAGGCAAAACAACAAATAGATTAGGTGCCAAAGGCCTTGGCAAACAGATGGGACTTGAGGGCCCCTTTGAAGGCGTCAACCATGGGGATGTTGCGGATCTCCGCAGGGAGAGCATTCCAGAGGGTGCCGGCTGCCATACTGAAGGCTCTTTCCCCGAAGGTTCGCAGGTTGGTGTGGGGGGTGGTAAGCAGGCCAGAGTCTGAAGACCGCAGGTTCCGGGGTGGGGCATGTGGGCTGAACAGCGAGCCAGCTAGCAGCTAGCACCATTAGCCTGGTAGAAACCGGACCTCGAACCTCAGCAGCGGTGATGGAAAACAGCCCAGTTGAGATGGCAGGACTGAGGGAGGGTTCGTGGATAGTCCTGGGAGCGTGGCAGAGAGGAGCCCAGTCGGGGTATTCCGGAGCGGGGATTCCACGGATAGCAGAGCACGACGGTGAGCTCGTTTTGCTAATGGCAGGACGGCAGAGGCTAGGAGCTAAACAGCAGCCAAACATAATCGGCTGAGCAACGGAGATGGCAGAAACACAAAACCAGAGCAGAACAATCTTTTCGCTGTGTATGTGAAAATAAATTGACGGCAGGGAGTGATAGACACGAGGAATAAGCGTCGGCATGAAGAGCGGCGAAAAACACGCCAGCGTCCCCTCTAGCGGACTTCCTGTGATGTGAAAGTCGGCTAGAAAGGGGAACAAATTGAACAAGACGGTGGGAAATTATTCTCACCAAAGCACTTTTCAAATTGTATTCAGAGTTTTAGGCGGGAATGGTTGAAACATCAAGTGTACTTTTGATCATCCAATGGGGAAACGACTCAAAATGTACTAGACAGATCCACTCAGTGCCCAAAGCGGTTGCCTCCAACTGTCATCTGGCCTATTGCGCCTTTCATCTGAAAAATGCTTCCCTGAAGGCTTTGACCAGGGAGCAATAACACAACAGCTTCCTACAAATGCAGCCACCCACAGGAATGGATTTTCTCAATAAGTTCCAGGAAAACCATGGGGTACAATAGATCTTCAGCCTTGATACAAACAGTAGGAATTCCATCCACATGAGTCGAGTCTCATGATGTGAGATGGCCCGCATATAAGTATGACTTCAGCACTGAGGACGCTAATCCCTGGAAACTAAGGGGCTGTCAAAAAGCAAATATTCTCGATTGGCCTTATTTCATTAGATGAAGAGGACACAGAATCACCTATCCATCATATCCATCTTCTATATTGATGTGACCTATAGGTCACACACCATCAACTGTTTTTGATATGTTGGTCCCCTCTCCAACCCATAATGGATGTAAACACTGACACATACTGGACGGACACTATTCTAATAAGTGTTTTCCACTTCATAGAGAGATTAAGTGGCAGATTTACTGCTCCAGCAACAGTTATGTGAAAGTGTTTGAGGTGTTTCTAGTCCAGTCCAAACGCATTAGGCTCGTTCTCATCACAGCAGCTGATGAGGCATACAAGATACATGCTGACATTGAGGGAGGCACTAAAGCAAGGAAAGTGGAGACAAATGGCCACCAGTACAGATATGTTGCAAATAATTAACAAGTCTCTGGACTTTACTGAAAGGACGTTCAGTACACCTAAGGAAACCCACTGATTGCTGTTTTGATAATTTTGTTAAAGAGCATTGTCAGAGCCAAATCTTCCATAGGTTTTTCATTGGGTTAAGATCTAGTGGGAGTGAGGGTCATAGAAAACGATATAAATAATTGTCATAATCGTCAAACAATTTACTGTCCCCTTGTGGAAAAGCATCTCCATGTGCTATGTGTCTACATTCTTCTTATTCAGGTATTTCATTTCCATCCAAAATATCAATAATTGAAAATGGATGCAGGTTGGGGCTACATACAAAAGGCTATTCACGATCATACTATGGTAAATAAAGGGATGAAAGAAAAAGAGTGAGTAAAGACAATGGACGCTTTATTACGGAAAAGGCTGCGTGAATTAGAAACTTCTATTCATGGAACCAAAAGGACAAAAAAACGACTACAAATCAAGACGGACACATACCATATTTGGTCTATATCTCAATTGTTTTGTTATTCTTAACTATTGTTATACTCTTGGATTTTGCAGCTTTACTAGCTATTTAAAATGGTTTGATAAAACATTGCTATCCATTCCATACATAACAATCATTGTTTATTTATCAGGATAAATACCTGCACAGGGAGAGAGAAAGCTCATTGCACTGCAGATAAAGGTTGTGAAAGGTTAGCAACTTCTCCCACAGCTCACAGTTGGTGCACAGTCAGAGAGGGCCAGTTAGATGTGGAAGAAGTAAGAGAGGAAGATGGAGGAGGAGAAAGCGGAGACATGGAGGTGCAGTTACTGTAACGCCAGATATATGGATGGTTGGAGAGAGGGGAGAGAAGGTAAATGATGTGAACGTGATTAGAGAAAAGGGAAAAAGGGGACAAAGAGAATAAATGAGACGGGGGGACCAGAGAGACCTCAAGCTAAAGAGAGAAAATGAGAAGAGAGTAGAGATGGGAAGAGGTTAAGAGAAAGAGCTGGTTTCACACAGTAGACTGCTGACGGATGGTTGGCATTTAGCTCACCACCTCCGGAAATAACTAATTAAGCATGGTCTGGTGTGTGTGTCAGTAGATGTGTTTGTGCATGAGGATAGAGCTGGGATCTGTGACGGGAGAATAAGGGATTTCAATTGAATCAGAAATGTGTTTCTATTCAAACACATGCATTAACAGCCTGTGTCTGGTCTTGCAGGATCTTCTGAGATACTCTGTACTGCTCCACTGTTCTCTGATTTCTGTCATTTAGGCACTAGATGATCAAAAACTGCACAGATAACAGCAGGCAGTTTGAAAAGTCACACTTCCTTTCATTTTCATCCAAAGCTTTGATTATTTTAAACTACAGGAGAGGGCTTCACTTTTGATAATGCTGACAGGTCCTGACACATAAGCTTTTGTTTTGATTACTTTTTTCTGGCCCGTCCACCTTTCATATCGTTAGACTATCCTCTCGTGGAATACATTTCCATGTTTTGTTTTTTGCACTCCGCACAGTCTCTGTAATTTCAGTGAGTCTGAGAGCTTTGGGATTGCTTTGGTGGAAGTACTCCAACATAGTTACGGTGAGCCAGGGGTATATGACCTACTGGCAACTCACAAGATGATTTTGGAAAGGTATTTTTAGACTTTCATCCCTTTCCCTCTAACATTTAAGCCAGAGCCCAACATTTCTGCTCTTCTGATTTTGGGAAACAGGATCAAGGAATTTGGATACATTACTTTATTAAAAAAATTCTACATGCACAAACACTTAACTTATCAGTTTTGTACCTTACATTGTAAATCCAAATCTACTGTACATTACTTAACATACAAAGTCCGTGCAGCCTCAGATTTGAGAGAATCGGACAGGAGTACAGCAAGGGTGCTAAGCAATGTACTGCTGTGAATGGGGAAGCAATAATACATATTTTAGCCACCTCATGAAAGACCCTCTTTAACAAAATACATTAGTTTATACATGTACGCTATATTTAAAGTATTTTTACTCTAAAACCTTTTCCGAGATGTGTCCTCATGGACACTAAAGACAGACAGTAACTTTGAAAAGAAACACAACTTAAATAATGTCAAGAAAACATGTAACACAATAGAGCATTACACTGTTCAAAGGTCAAATATACCAATGATTCATCTAGATACATACATTATCATATTTTGACTCTAATGCCTTTTGCAAATAAGATAATGATTGAATTTTGTGTGTCAATGCGATTGCAACAACAATTCCCAAGAGACGATATAATAATGAGAACAAATGTATCCACGATTACACAAATCATTCTCCTTCCATATGATGAAGTTGGAAAACTGTGTTGCCATAATCATGCTTCTCGACTGATCCACAGTTTGAATGACTCATTTAGACTATATTTAATCAGTGTGCACGGAACAGAGTGTTCGAAGTTAATAAATGTCTGTCAGAGAGCTCCACCTTTGTGCTGTTGTTAACTTGTCTTTAGTACTGCAGATGCTATTCAGGTAAAAATCACCTCCATTACACTTGTAAAATGATTTGCTTGAGTTGTTGTGGTGGTTTCCGAGAGGATAGAAAAGAAAGTGTTTTGTTGTTTCACAGCACTTTAAAAGCCATTACTATCTTGGTGCTTTCTTACAGGGTGCTCAAAAGGAGAGGCAAAAAAAGAAATGTACAGCTTTCCGAAAGCCCACCCAAAACACTCTAAGTATCTTCAGCTATTGATAAACACTACTCACACTCATCTCATAGTCACGCATGTTCACACACTTTTTAGTTTAAAAAGCTCAACATATAAAATGTACACACATAAACTTCATACACACGCCTTTTCTATAGACGTGACAATACTTGCACTTTCACTACATGTGGAACTGCTGGTGTTAAATCTACACACACAACTTCACAAGTGCTTCATATTATTTCAACACAAGAAGAATTAAAACCATGCTTGCATGTTAATGTGGCCCACATTGTTTTGTTATGTTACTTAAATGTGTTTTTCTTTTCATATTTTATGCATTTATACACCGATTAACCCATCTGCACACAATTGTACATTACAATATCTGAAATTAAATGATTAATGATGATTTTATTTGTGCAATGACAGTCATGCATAAAGTATTGCCATGCAAGAGTTGGCACACAATCTGGCATACACTTTCCTTTTGCCTTTCACATACAGTACATCGAGGAATGACTGTGTTCGGATACAGTGAAAACAAACAAGCGTACATTATTCATGTTGATTAAGGAAACAGTTCTGTTTCTGTGTTCCACTAACAAGCCGAACAAGAGGACAAGTGGAGAGGGAAAACGGCTTTTGCTTCTTTTCCATTATCACATTCACTAACACAAATACTGTACACAAAACTCGCTTACAGTCACATTCAGCTAACTGTTCGCCATCCCTAAATGACACATAGCTCAGGTTCTGCTGTGCTGAGTTGCTTGAAGGTTGTTAAAGATTTTCCACGATATTGACTCAGCAAAAGTTAGTTTTTAGGTTTGTATAAGATGGGGGCAGTATACTTAAAAATGTTTGTTATACTGTATATGTCTTTTATTCAGATAACTTGATTGCAATTAGAGTCCTTTATGAATTTTTTTTCTTCTGTTCAATATCAAAAAGATTCATGAGTTAAAACCATAGACTGTATATATAAATGGACGTAGTGTCCGTGACGTCACCCATAGGATTCTGCAGTTGCCGAGAAGCCTAAAGTAGGCAGTGTCGGCCACTAACGTCTCGACAGTGACGTCAGAGTCTAACTCCTGCCTGCTCCAGCCTGATCCAAATAAGGGCAAAGAGGCGGACCTGCTGCCACTGAGCTGGAAGTTCCAGAGCTAGCTGAGGCTAACAAGCTAAGCTAACATGCTCAGCAGTGCTGATCTGTGAGGCTAGCCGGCTAACCTCCGTCTGTTGCTCCCGGTCTGCACATTTTACGTTGCTTAAGGTAAGTGAACATGAAACTATTCAGCAAAACTTTCAATAATAATCTAAGGTATTGACTTTTGGGATAATACTTGCATACAAATCTTAAAATGCCTTCAGGTTTCTAAAATATATATTTTGTGGTAAATTCAACAGTGGATCCAGCAAAGATTCAAATATTTGCATGATTTTAGTTATTGATTTACTTAATTATACTTTAAATAAATTCAAGTCAAGCTTAGTAACATGTGATGGTAGCTAGTGAGTGCTCTTACCTGTGTGCCGCCTCCACAACCAGACTGTATTACAACTCTTAAGTACCAGTTCTATCTACTTTACTTTAAACAATTGCTGATCTTAAAAGACAAAATCAACTAAATGTATTAAAATAACAATCTTCATTTTAGGTGCCTCTTCTTCTTTTAAATTAAACTTTCAGACGTGAGATATTGAAATACAGTAATAGTATTGTTTATTTAAAAAACTGAGCCACTCCTTACAGTTAACTTAATATCTATTTTTGTCTAAAGCATTTATTACATTACATTACATTTTCCCCTCTCATATTCACAGTGTGGATCAATTGAGACAGCGTGGATGTCCAGGGAGCTGCAGACACTTTGGGAGAAACCTCAGTGTGATGGATGTCCTGTCTGTGGGTTTGGCTGGAGAGGACTGAGGTGGAGCGGTCTTTCTCTGGGAGGAGGACCAGGCCTGATGAAGAAACCACCTAACTACATCTGTGAGCCCATACTAGGCACAGCTGTCACAAACAAATTATGGTCCTGTTTGACTACACACTATTCAGTGTGCAGATCTTTGTGTTCAAAATAAAAGTGTAGTTTCTTAGTGGATGTCTTGTATTGGTCTTTAATCTTATTTCAGCTTTTCATTTTCTTCTTGCCCCTCGGAGAAAACGGTGAGGCAGTTGTGTCCTTCAGGTATGTCCTTTCCTAACAGAAATGACAAGAAACATAAAACATATGACATTATTGCAGACTAAGTGTGCTATTTATGAAAGAGGTGCGTTAGAGGGCTGTAGAAATAAATACACAATTATTTGAATGTGTTTTTGAAATTCATCACTTTGTACTAAAAAAGATAATCAGATTATGAATGAACAGTCTGCAGTTAATCAACATTAAAATAAATGTTATTATTAAAATAATATTCAACTGTTATCAGAACTTAGTGTAAATGTAGAATCATGCTGTTCGGTTGTCTCATTGCAAGAACCACTTTTACCACGTTTTTACAGACAATATGTACAGACAAATGGTAGTAATTTTCACAAAGTAAAATAATAATTTCCTTAAATACATTGACATGTGAAAGCTGACAAAAAAATCATGTTGCTTGGTAAAATCTAAATGTAACTTTTTGCAAGGAAGGAACAGTCAACTTCCCTGATGTCAGTATTTAGTCATGTTTAATGGAATGTATATCAGTGTATCATAGTTGTTACTTTATCTATTTAAACCAGAACATTTCTCGATTCTTTGTAAAGTATGAAAGGGGTCTTTGTACCTTTGAGTCCATGCTGAAGTTCACTGATGTTAGGAATAGGTCTGTCTCTCGTGGTCAGCATCCTCTGTCTGAAACTTTAAACAAACAGATAGTTAAGTAACAATGTGTTGGTCACAGACTTTTTTACATGCAAACGTCATGTCCTAATCTTTTTGATTATCCTTAAAAAAAAGTGCTGGATATCACAGCCCTTACTGTATCTTATCAGTTGGATTGTGTATTATTGTCTAGTTGGGGTCCTTTTTATTTTTACTGTTACTTTGGAATAGTTTTTCATGAGACAGTCAAATTAAATATATGTCCTATGCCATATTCACATTCATTTGTAACACACACGTAAAGGTAAAAGACAAACATCTTTAACAAATGTAATGCAATGAATAAGCTTAATTGTCACAGAAGCACACATAACGTCATATCTAATATTTAAACAAATCATTTCCTTGTCCCTAAAGCATTGACTACGCAATTTAAGTTACATGTTCACGTTCTGCTGCCACAATAAGTCGGTTTCTCCAGTGTAATGATAATAAAATGCTTAGTAACTATTGGTAATAATATTAATAAAAACAACAACGTTTGGGTTTGTTCGTTTATTATGATGATAACGTTAACCAGTAAACTTCAATAATCAACTCCAGCTCAACAAACCATATTGCATTAACGTTATTTCTGGAACCATCTGGAAATGTGAGATTCATATTTGTCAGATACACAGATCTTATAGTGAGGTTAATCTCATATACCAGTACGCTGGTCTTCAACACTACTGTGACGTTAGCTGTCTGCATCGTCGAGCATGCAAATTTAAATCAACAATATCAATGCATACAGTTATCTAACTAGCAAACTAACTAATGTACGAGGATGACCTTATTATACCAACCTCACACAGAAGCCTTTTGTTCTACATTCTACATTTCTCTAATATGTTTTAACTTGTATGCTACGGATAGCATCGTTAGCACAGATGTAGCTTCCTCTCGCTCGTTAGCTGAATAAAAAGACCAGTAAGAAATAAAGTGCTTGAATTTCACTTACCGAAGAAACTGCATTCAGGGACGGTCTGTTTTAACCGCAGAGCCATAAGATAAGTCCGATATTTAAATGAAGAATACTCCACCAGGCACCAACACAACAAACACATCAACGAGTTCAAGTTGTGTTCCCCGGATCAGCCGAGCAGTTGAGCCCCTGTAGCATCCTGGAGCTTACTGAGCTAACGGAGCTACTAGCAGAGAGACAGAAAGCTAGAAGCAGCACTCACTTCAGAGACCTGTCACTCAAGGTGACCACGCCCTAATTTATGCAAAAACGTTAAGACCTAATATAACGAAAAGGGTTGCGTTATAAAACAATTCACTCACCAATCCATAGTCATGAAGGGGGAATCTAACTATACAGAGAATATGGTTTTTTGAACCACGATGTAAACATGTTTATTTCTGCTGTAAAGTTGGTAATTTTAACATGGGGGTCTATGGAAATTGCTCCCTTCTGCAGACTGCTCCTACTGGCCACTAGATGAAATGCAGTTTGAGGCACTTCCTTATTGGCATCATGGCTCTGCCCAAGAGTTTGCCGCTTGGTTAAAACAACATTTAAAATATTTTTTTCATAGGCATTGTAGTATATATTGGTGAGTAAATATACATGCGCATGAAAATTTCAAACAGCAAAAGCTTTATTTTGTAACTAATTTGATATCTTAAAAAACAATATTATTATACATTGCATCTGTAAGTGAAAGGGGGGAGGTAGGATTAGTTTTTTCTGTATCTTTTAATGAATAAGTTTCAAACAGCAGCGGGATCTTTTTTCTTAACCACTAGTGAGAACCATTTTGTGTGATCAAATCACAATATGTAGATGAAATCAAATTAGCAAAAAGAAGGACAGGGCATCATTAACTACCTTGGGATTTATACTTGGTTTTCACAACACAATTAATGTTGTTTCTTGGAGGCACAACAGAGAAAAATAACCTTGAGAGATGTATATGATGTTGCTGGTACAAAGGAAACTGCAAGATTCCTGTTAAAATGCGTTTTCCATGCCAAACCTAACTGCATACTGATGAGAGTCTAGATGTTAGCAGAGAAGAAGATATTTTTGGTCTTAAATGTTGTTAGAATACTTCAGATTTTCACAACCCTATGCCCCTTAATACCTCCGCCTCCTCACCCACGCACATGCATGCATACGGGTAATGTTTATTAGGTTGAAAAGCAGACATTTGGACCATTTCCATACTTTTGAATATTCATGAGCACCTGCTTTCTACCCAACCCTCATGAGATAACTAACACAACATCACCACAGTGTATGTGCCTCTGATAGGCTGTGTAGTACATTTCAGTCTGAAGTGGGACAAGTTGTGTTGAAGTTAAAAGAAAGAATGCTCGACCAAAGATAAATTGATGTGTTGAATGTGTAGATTGTTTATAATGATATGCCTTTTTAGCCCTTTGCCAGATAATTTGATTTACAACTCTATTATAATCCAACAGAAGTGAAAGTTGGACTAAAGCAAAAGTGTTGTAGAATGTTATAGTCGGCAGAAAAATTATGCAGGCACATTTTTATTCAAACCTAATTACAATAACACTATATCATAACCTACATAAATCATGCAGAAGAAAAACAATTTTTTCGTTTTTGTTCCTACTGTTATGCAATCATTGCCCTTATTTGGAAGTGCTATGTCTAAAGCAGTTTGTGATTTTTCTTTTCTTTTCCGATATTAAAGATGTTTCATTGTTTGCTTGAAGGACAAGATAGCTATTATGCATTGGGTGTCATTGGATGTAGTGTTATTTACTTCTGTGTGATCTATAAACAAATCCACAACAATATTGTGAAATATAGAATTGCATTACAGGTGGCTGTGAAATTGCTTAATCCAAACATTCTTATTCTAAATGGCTACGCTAATGGAATTGACCTTTTAATGTTCTTTCCTCCTTTGTTTGTTTGTTTTTTCTTTTTTTCAATCGTGGTAATGTAAATTATAGAATTGTATGTTCTTTCATACTTTAAGCTTTAGGTTAATGGAGCACGTGTGTATATGGACTTCTTTTTATTGCTGTATGATGTCTGTAACATCTACTTCTATTGTCCTTTGTAAAACACATGAGAAGTATATCAATGAAATTACCAATATTTGAACAACATACTCAGAGTTGTGAACAGGCATGCCCTTTCCCTTTTTATGTGACATTATCTCTTAAAACTGTTATACTCGAGTTGTTCTCAGAAGACATAAACTCTGCCTGTGTCAGTCATTGGGATTCAGATGCCACTTGGCCTCTTTTAAAGCAACGGTTTGCTTACAAGGCACGTTCTTCCGAAATCCCAAAATATTGGCAACATCACTTGAAGGGGCCATTACACATATTCATTTGTGCAATGATTTAATTCTGAGGCTCTATCTATCAACATTATCATGAAATATTAGACAAGACTTCATGAGCTCTGCTGTATGAGTATTTCAGATGACATAATTATTATCTTTAAAGCTGTCTTTGTTTGGGATTGAAGCTATATTTTGTATCATTAAGAGAGACCTGGATGTTGACTTTTGGGAACGATGAAGATTGATCGTACTGATGAACAGTCCCAGGAAATGGATTTTTAGCACAGTTCAGCTCATTGGTGTTTACATGAAAGGTCAACATACTGTATGTTATAATCCCCTAAATATGAAACTCACACACGGTATGTCCTATTTAGGGTTAGGACTTAACAACCAACAACCATGTAGTGAGGACATGTATTATGATGTACACACACACACACACACACACACACACACACACACACACAATCACACACACCACAAGTCATAAAAGCCTTGATGTAGACCCCACCTTCCTCTTCCAATCTAATAATTTCTCTGAGGCCAATTCTCTGCAGGCACATTCACATCACACAGACATATTTCATCTCTCTCTCTTTATCACACACACGCGTACACACACACACACACACACACACACACACATACACACACACAGCTATATACCATGATTGGGGTTAAGCCTCAGGTTATTGTTAGGGAAGGTGGGCGCATGGTTGGAAGAGTGAGTGGATCTAGGTGATGGTCAGATAGATTGTTTGTGTGTTTATGTGTGTGATAGAGAGTTGAGGGCATTTTTTTTTTAATCTGCTCTGCATTTAAATTTGCTGCTGAAAAGGTCAGGGATTGTTTTAGGAACAAATGTGCTTAGCATGCATGCAGTTATTATGATCATTATAACGGCCACAGCATTGAACAACACTCTCCACTGAATGTTCTGCTGTTCTATAAAAAAAATAGTATATATTTTTTTTTCTGTCATTGTTAAAAGAAGGTTGGATTCTGCCGATCTTGTTGTGTTTTATTTTTTGTTTTATACAGACCTTCAAGTCTATGATATGACTGTTTTGGGGCTGAACATTCAATATGTGTATTTGTAGAATCTGTAGCAAATGTCTGGTATTTCATGGAAAATGCTTTGTTGACCTGAGCATTTAATGCAATGCATGGTTTTGTAACTTCTTCTACATTTTGGTAGTCTGCTTTTTAGGTTAATCACACACAATTGCATATTGCAGTTACCATGTTAAAATCTTGCACTACATTTGTTTAATATTGTTTGATATAAAAAGCTAAAGTGATAGTATCTACCCTTACGAATTTTAGATTATACAGTGTTTATTATGTTATAAAGCTTTTGGATCTTATTAGCACGCAGGCTCTAATTAAAGCCTACAGATAAGTGAGAGTTACTCCAGCTGAGTATGTAACTTTCCTCACCTTGTTGGTGCCAACAGTGGAGAGAAACACTTGATTTGATGTTCAAACTTCAGTACCTAGGCATAGTATCCATAGTGAATGTCTTATTTTACATTTATGTGGGATGATTGATTTAAATGGCATTTATAGGCACTGTGAGTCAGAAAGGGAGCAAGTTGCTACTTAGAAACAACACTGCAAAGCAGCACATAAATCGCAGATGGCATGAAATTATTATTTTTTAGATATATCCTTTTTTTGTTTTTATGTGGATAAAATTGATAAAAGGAAAGCCAGATTCAGACAGAGTGAAAAGCAAGATCTTCGGACTACTAGGGAGAAGAGAGATAGGAAGATGGCAGAGGTTTGTGACCGCTACATTAGCCTCTGTGCTTGGCTCCCTCCAGCCCCATTAGCATATCATTAGAAAACATCTGAACTCACAGATGTTGGTCTCTTAGCCTGGCAGGCTTGCTGAGAAGCCAACACACAGTAATGCATGGCACAAACAGGCTCACTGCATATCTAGTGCACTCTCAGTTTGAGCACACACCCAGTGTGTGTTCAACTCCCAGATGTTTTATTGGCCTGTGGCAGGATCAGAGAAGAGGAGAGAGGAGCTGGCACAGATCTGACTGAGAGATCTGATTGTGAGATTCACAGAGATGTTCTGTGTTAATCCATTCAGTAAAAGCATGTTCAGGTTCAAACTATTTAAAGATGGGCCTGCAGACCCAACAACACATGCCAAAGTCTGTCCATCTTCATATTCTTACATCTGCACAAATGCATATGCATGTGTTTTTGATCTGTACTTGTATGTTTAGGTGTGCATGCAGTTGAATCAGTGCATATTTGTGTGTGAGTTTGTGTGCTTATACACCCATATTATCTAGGCTGTTTATAGCCATCTGCCAGCCTGTGGGGACAGCGCTGTCTATTATCTGTCAAACAGTCTGCGTTTAGTCTGCCTTGCCAGAACCAGGGCCGAGCGTTTAGACAAGGTGTGTGAAGATCCAGGACCATCGCACAAGAGGGTAATCATTGTCTGACAGGCATCCCGGGAAGGCATTTAATGGTTTTGGCATCCAGCCCGGCAAAGTCATTCGCCTGCCGGCTCTGTACCATCCCTACAAGGACTCATCAAAAGAAAAGGTGATGAAGACAACTTAAATCTTGTGCCGATTCAAGAACATAAGTTCAGATTCAGTCCCAATAGAATTGGAAAAAAAACTTGTAGTTAACTTAAGAAATGCTGCAGGTTTCTTCTTATAAACACTAGAGGATTCTGGGATTTGATGTAAATTGTCAACATTATGTATAACCTACACAAAGTCAGACAATATATCCATTTTTTATGTCAATCAATAGTTTAGCAGCATAATGGCCTGAGTGCAACTTGCTGGGGGGTACGCTGAATGTATACTGTATTTTATGGGTTGATAACATAGTTTTACTGAAAATGTTTGGGCAATTTCAAAACATTTTCGGACCACTCTACTTTTCTTTCAATTTTGGGACAAAGTTGCTTATTTGAGTATACATTCTTGACACATTAGAAATGTCAATTTTGAAAAAAACAAAAACAATAGCTTGTTTCTTGATGAGACAGCCATGAGCAGAACTGTGCTGGCTTAATCTGTAAATTACTAGCTACCTCATAGTTCCAGCATCCTTTAATTTAGCCTGACGTTAATTCTTGCCGGTAGTCATATTGATGCAGCACACTGCCAGTCTGTCACTGAATCAAAACATAATACAATTTATTTACAAGTCACAGTTAATCTGCAGGCAAGGCTGTCATTTGGCAGGTCGGGGAGAGACTGAGTGGAGTCTGAAAACAGTAATGAGCATGCTAGTTCAGTCAATCATCACTGTCTTGTGCAAAGATCTTCAAAGGTTGCCAAAACTACAAGATGCGTGGGATGTTGCCTCAGCCTTCCTTACACTGCTAGAGAGCAAGCCGCAATGATTTGTTATGACACTTTTGTACCGTTTTGTTTTTGCTGAACATTTTAATCGCCTTTCGAAAACACAAGTGCCATCAATGCCTACCTTTTAACAGAGATTGTTTCTTGAAAATAAAGTATTTTAACCTATTCCATAAGTTAAAAATAGGTTCTCAACAATGAAAAGCGTTGTTTGCCATAACAATGAGAAAACGACACTCATGACTACTTTGCATGCCCACTGCCTTCTGTTCACTGCTGTTGAAATGTTCCATTCATCCTTTAAATGAAGAAATCAGCCAAAAGTCACAGAGGCTGAACAATTGCTGTTCCATGTTATAAATGCACTGTTCATCTGCTGCCATTGACTCGCATTGATCCTCCCCTTACTTAGAGTAATGTGATGAGTCCCCTGCTGCAACCTCACAATGTAACACCATCAATTGATTTGTATCTGCTGATACAAGAGATCTGCTAGGGTCATTGGGGGCATGAGAGAGAAAGAGTATAGTAAAAAGAGATGTTCTGCAGCAGAAATAAGGAGAAAATAAGCGTGTTGGCACAGTAGGTTGAGTTGGAGTAAAGAAAGGCTTCGGGGCGAAAAGGAGATGAAAGATAAAAGTGAGGAAAAGATACAGAGAGGACTGGTGGATACTGATATTACCCTAACGGTTTGCTGAAAGAAATTCCTAAGGGTTAAAGGAAGGATGGAAATTTGGAGGAATACAGTTTAAGGGGTGACTCATAGGGCACATGGCTGGCTAAGGTGAAAGATAAGGCAGAAGAGCTGTCTAAGGATGAGTATAGGGAGGGCTGGGAAGGAGGAGGTGATGGTGGGGAGGAGAAATGCATTTAGACTGATGATTCACCACAAGCAAGGGATAGAGAAGGAGAAGAATGATGCATGAATAACCAGCGATAAAAGTGGAAGGGAGGAGGTTATACTTGTAACCTTTAAGTAGGAGTGGTGACAAGTTGACTGGACGAAGGCTTGCAGCGACAAAACAGAACCCTCATGACTCACTGATGATGGTTATATGTATATATGGATGAATGGATAGATAGATGAATCGATGGATGGATAGGAAGATAAACATCGCAACCATATGTCGCTGTGTCAGGAGAATGATTTTAAAGGTGGCTACTAGCATGGAGTCCATTAGCGTGTAATGCACAATCTATGGGAGGTCTATCCGTAATGACTGCTCGCTCTGCATGATGATAGCAAAAATAGATGGAGTTAGGTCAAGGGAAAATGGGGGGGGAGGTGGGCTATACAAACACATTTACACACACTCACACTGACACATACGGCTTTATCTCTCACAGAAAACGCAAAGATCAAATACCGTCATATAGAAATGTAAACTTTTTTAAACATGAACACACCAGCAGTTAACATTTACCTTGACTGCAGATAGGCTGTTGTCTATTGGTGTCACAAGGTCTATTGCAAAGTTACATCACAATGACAGATACAGATAAGCAGTAATAACTTTCTGTATTGATGTATGAGAGCTGAATGTCAGTGTTAAGTGGTTACATTAGTGGTCATAGTACAAGGGCACATTTAGATGAAAGAAGAAAAAAAGAAGAAAATAATGTTATTTGAAAGCTAATATCAAAATGTCAACATTTCTTTTTCTAAATGTAATCACTTTTAAGAACACGCAAGAAAACAAATCGTTCAAATACTGTCCAAGTTCCTTTTGGGGCCAATTAGATATCGCATTATGTCTCCTGGAAGTCTAATAAAATAGGAAAACAAATTAAAAAAGGATAAAATATTCAGTTCTCTTTTACTCTTTATTTTAATGACCACATAGCTAGTGGAATATGATTGTGGATGGAATGTGGCTCACACCTTCTCATTATACATTACTATACAAACAAAGCACAACATATGGACTGGCAAGGGGGCATTAGGTGGTGGAGGAGCCAAGGAGCTAAAGGGTCGTAGCGAGATGATGGGGGGGGGGGGACAGTTTTTGGAACTGTTTGAACTGGGTGGCAGCCATGTATAGCTGCTTCTAAAGGGAGACTGTCATTGCACAGTTGTGCTTTGAGCAAAATACAATGTTAGCACGCAAGCCAATCGCTAATTAATATCAGCAGCTGTAGCTCAGTAGATAGAGTGCCCGGTCCACTGATAGCAATGTTGATATCCTTGAGCAAGAGTCTGAACCCCAAATTCATCCTGATAGTTGGGCCAGCACTTTGCATAGTGGTCTGCTGCCATTTGTCTGTCTGTCTGTCTTTCTTGATTGATTCTGGATCAACAAGCAGACATTGTCATGCTACACTAATGCCTCTAAAGTAGTCTTCATTATAACGAAAAGGATTGTTGGGTTTTGGGCTAAATCACCATTTGTCTTTCCAATTGTTCTGATTTGGTAGTCAAACATGGTTGTCTCATCCATTATCCAGCCATATTTGGCAGAGTCTTACAGGAAGTTGAGCTGCTGGCATTGGGCCAGATAGGCCATGTTATGTTTGAACTCTGGCCAGTAGAGACTTGGCATTAAACTTGTTAATTTGTTCTACAAACATGTACTGCCATACTGACGATTGGAATCTGATTAAACACATTTTGCACCAGGAAAGGGTGGACATGGTGTACAAAATGAGGTTTCTGGTCTGTCACAAAATATTTAAAGTGCCCGTGAAGTGCATTTTTTTGCGCCAAAATGAAATGGCAGTTTCATTTCTTACATATCATTGTACCTGTTCATGGCTAAAATAATTTTTTAGGAAGTGCGAGGGACGAGATAAACATCGCAAATTTTTCATCCCGTGAACGGCCGTCTGAGCCTACCGCTGCTGCAGACGATAGCGGCTGTGACGTCACAAGATGGGCCCAGTTGTGATTGTAAACATGGCGGAGACTTCGGAAAGTGATACTGGTGCGAGAGAAATGAGTGATTTTGACAGCTTTTCGGACAGGATAGATGAGGAAAGTGGCCATGGAAGTCAATTTAGTTGAGGACAATATTTTGTCATAGATCTAGAGTAGATCTACACACAGGATTGGCCATCACCTGATCATACATTCATCTGTTCATAGCATGATGCAACATTCATGTTCACATGCAGTGTTGTGCTAGTTACTGAAAACCAGTAACTAGTTACAATTACTAGTTACTTCACTACTTACACCAAAAAGTAATGCGTTACTGTGAAAAGTAACTTTTTAGTTACTTAAAAAAAAGGGCACCCATTAATGCCCTTATACTGTAGCCTTCATTTCACTACTGTTATTGCATCGGAGAATAATACAACCTGTTGATCAACTTGACATGCATTTGCATCACTGAACTCTGCTAAGCAATGTGGTCTATACAAACACAAACACAAAGATATGTTTCAAAGTGCCAATCCAGCCGCTGTTGCTTAGGTGGAGGTGGAGTGGCGTCGGATGAGTCTGGGTCTGTGGTCTTAGCTACTAGCTTCGTCCCAGCATGTTGTTTCTGCAGATGTTTCAACAGATTTTAATTGCTGTTTTGGGCAGTCGATAGGATCTTTGACCCACCAAGACACAACTTACATTTAACTAAAACGTTCTTTTCTTTGTGCTCGACAAAAGTGAAATAGTGAGAATATCTCCAGGCGGAGAAACTTGACTTGAGCTCTGCCGCCGCCATGATAGTCTTGTTAGTAAACACAAACACAGTGGCCTTTATTTTTCATAAACAATCTACGAATCTACGAAACAATGACACCAGCCACTCACCTTCATCTTTTGGGAACAGAAACATCGCCACTTCGGCAGACTTGACATTACCACAGCCAGCGGCAATGCATCGCTTCCCGTGTGTTTTTCCTCCCTTTTTCTTCACTGTCGCCTCCATTGTCAGGTTTTCTCGATTGGCAATCACTTCCAGTCGACTGCGAAACACTTTCCAATAAAATACTCGCTCAAAAACGTTGGTAAATTCGACTTTGAAACAGAGACAAAATGAACGGTGGTGAATGTAAACACTTCGGCTGGGCCCATCTTGTGACGTCACGCAGTAGATCGCAAGCCACGCCCACGAAGGCGGAGGTCGACTGCGGATTTCCCAGCGGAAAATTCAAAACTCGTCAAATTCGTTGCTATTCCAACATCTTTGATATGTGTTCCAATGGACAATTTTGGTCATTACTATACGTATTAGCATAACAGATCATGCACCGGCGCACACTTCACTGGGTCTTTAAATGATATGTTAATAGTCTACCTTTAACATCACCATCATAGTGTCAGATACCAAATCCCATAGGAGTCTGTTGATGGGTCTTTTGTTACCAAGGTTGTATATTGACTCTGACCTAAGTTATTGTCTTTGTTCAATTTGACAGGCAGAGAGTAATCCTAGAAGGCAAAATATATATATGGATTCATTGATTTAGATATATTTGAAAGTGGTATATAGATCAGACGCAATGGAGACTTGGCAATATTTTCCTTGTGACATAATCCTCATTGATGTGCTATGTGCAGAACTAAAAAGGTGGTTATGACCATATATGTGTTGTATATGTCCATCCATCCAT
Organism: Dissostichus eleginoides; assembly: GCA_031216635.1. NCBI lineage: Eukaryota > Metazoa > Chordata > Actinopteri > Perciformes > Nototheniidae > Dissostichus > Dissostichus eleginoides. The sequence continues at coordinate 23,272,318 of CM062268.1, read as the reverse complement.
CCATCTTCTCCCGCTTATCCGTGGTCGGGTCGCGGAGGTAGCAGTTCCAGCAGAGAGCCCCAAAGCTTTCCTTTCCCTGGCCACATCAACCAGCTCTGACTGGGGGATTCCAAGGCGCTCCCAGGCCAGCGAAGAGATATAATCCCTCCACCTGGTCCTAGGTCTACCCCTCGGTCTCCTCCCAGCTGGACGTGCCTGGAACACTTCCCTAGGGAGGCGCCCAGGTGGCATCCTTACTAGGTGCCCGAACCACCTCAACTGGCTCCTTTCGAAGCGAAGGAGGAGCGGTTCAACTCAGAGTCCCTCCCGGATGACTGAACTTCTCACCTTATCCCTAAGGGAGACGCCAGCCACCCTGCGGAGAAAACCCATCTCGGCCGCTTGTATCCGCGATCTCGTTCTTTCGGTCATGACCCATCCTTCATGACCATAGGTGAGGGTAGGAACGAAAATGGCCCGGAAGACAGAGAGCTTTGCCTTCTGGCTCAGCTCTCTTTTCGTCACAACGGTGCGGTAAAGCGACTGCAGTACCGCTCCCGCTGCTCCGATTCTCCGGCCCATCTCACGCTCCATTGTTCCCTCACTCGAGAACAAGACCCCGAGATACTTGAACTCCTTCACTTGGGGTAAGGACTCATTCCCTACTTGGAGTGGACAGTCCATCGGTTTCCTGCTGAGAACCATGGCCTCAGATTTGGAGGTGCTGATCCTCATCCCAGCCGCTTCACACTCGGTTGCGAACCGATCCAGTGAGTGCTGCAGGTCGCAGACCGATGAAGCCATTAGAACCACATCATCTGCAAAAAGCAGTGGTGCAATCCTTAGTCCACCGAACTGCAGACCCCCCCCCCACGACTACGCCTCGAAATCCTATCCATGTATATTACAAACAGGATCGGTGACAAAGCGCAGCCCTGGCGGAGGCCAACCCTCACCGGAAATGGGTCCGACTTACTGCCGAGGACCCGGACACAGCTCTCGCTTTGGGAGTACAGAGATTGGATGGCCCTGAGTAGAGACCCCCTCACCCCATACTCCTGCAGCACCTCCCACAGTAACTCCCTGGGAACTCGGTCATACGCCTTCTCCAAGTCTACAAAACACATGTAGACCGGATAAGCATACTCCCAGGCCCCCTCCAGGATCCTTGCGAGAGTAAAAAGCTGATCCGTCGTTCCACGACCAGGACGGAATCCGCATTGTTCCTCCTCAATCTGAGGTTCGACAATCGGCCTGACCCTCCTTTCAAGTACCTTAGAGTAAACTTTCCCGGGGAGGCTGAGTAGTGTGATGCCTCTGTAATTGGCACACACCCTCTGATCCCCCTTTTTGAAAAGGGGAACCACCACCCCGGTCTGCCACTCCTTCGGTACTGTTTCCGACTTCCACGCAACGTTGATGAGACGTGTCAACCATGACAGTCCCTCAACACCCAGAGCCTTCAGCATTTCTGGGCGGATCTCATCCACCCCCGGGGCTTTGCCACTGTGGAGTCGTTTGACGACCTCAGTGACCTCCCCCCGGGAGATTGGTGTTGATCCCCCGTCATACTCCAGCTCTGCCTCTAACATAGAGGGCGGAGTTGTCGGGTTCAGGAGTTCCTCAAAGTGTTCCTTCCAACGCCCTAACACTCCATCAGTTGAGGTCAACAACGTCCCATCCTTACTGTACACAGCTTGGATGGTTCCCTGCTTCCCCCCCTGAGGTGTCGGACAGTTTTCCAGAACAACTTTGGTGCCGCCCGAAAGTCCTTTTCCATGGCTTCTCCGAACTTCTCCCACACCCGCTGCTTTGCCTCGGCCACGGCTGAGGCTGCTGCCCTTCGGGCCCGTCGGTACCTTGCAACTGCCTCGGGAGTCCCCCGGGATAACAAATCCCTGAAGGCCTCCTTCTTCAGTCGGACGGCTTCCCTGACCACCGGTGTCCACCAGGAGGTTCGAGGGTTACCGCCCCTTGAGGCACCTAAGACCTTGAGACCACAGCTCCCCCGCGGCTTCGGCAATAGAGGCTTTGAACACCGCCCACTCTGGTTCAATGTCCCCAACCTCCACAGGAATGCCCGAAAAGCTCCGCCGGAGGTGTGCGTTGAAGGCCTCCTGAACTTGGGCCTCCTCCAGACGTTCCCAGTTCACCCGAACTACACGTTTGGGCTTACCAGGTCTGTCCAGAGGCTTCCCCCGCCACTCGACCCAACTCACCACCAGATGGTGATCAGTTGACAACTCCGCCCCTCTCTTTACCCGAGTGTCCAAAACATACGGCCTCAGGTCCGATGATAACAAAATCAATCATGGACCTTCTGCCTAGGGTGCTCTGGTACCACGTACACTTATGAGCATCCTTATGTTTGAACATGGTGTTTGTTATGGCCAATCCATGACTAGCACAGAAGTTCAGTAACAAACCACTACTCCGGTTCAGATCAGGGGGGCCGTTCCTCCCAATCACGCCCCTCCAAGTGTCTCCATCATTGCCCACATGTGCGTTGAAGTCTCCCAGCAAGATTAAAGAGTCCCCTTCAGGAGCCCCATACAGGACTCTTTCCAGGGTCTCCAAGAAGGCTCTGAACTGCTGTTTGGTGCATAAGCACACACAACAGTCAGAGTTTTCCCCCCCATAACCCGCAGGCGTAGGGAGGCGACCCTCTCGTCCACTGGGGTAAACTCCAACAAAGAAGCACCCAACCGGGGCATTGTGAGTATCCCCACACCCGCACGGCGCCTCACACCTTGGGCAACTCCGGAGAAGAATAGAGTCCAACCCCTATTGTGCTGTCTATCTCCCGACAGTATGGGTGGAATCAAGATGGACGGAAACAACTCCTAGTTTTGATAATTTAATCAAATCCAAATAGGTTGTTAACCTTAGAAGAAAAAGGACAACAACAATACAACAATTAGGATCACACATATCCCATACAACTTAAATCACATTCAATATAATAATCACACTTACTAGTGGCCTCTCCTGATTCCTCAATCTCAATGACGTTCATTTATTTATCCCCTCTATTTATAACACATCAATAAACCCTGCGAAGCTCCACCCAGATTTAAAGTCACACTCACATAAACTGAACCCTATTAATTGAACCCTCATACAACCAGCACAAAACATGAGTTTACAGCACACCACCCACTTGGCCTCCTGGTCGGATGACCCAAGGAGGCCACCAACCTAAATAACCTTGCTCTGGTGGTGGTGTCTGAGGAGGTTCCTTCTTCTTAGTTCTCTGCTTCGGAATCTTCAACGACCCCGAAGCCAGGTGCCCCCGCAGAGGCACAGGTTTGCCTTTTCTCTTGTCCAGGACTCTTGCCTCCCACTTTGCTTGACCCGCCACTCGGCCTCTTCTAGTCAGCCATTTCTCTGCAGCTCGCCGGACCCATGTGACCACTCCACATAGCCTAGCCAGACTGCTGAACCTCTCTGGTTTCACCAGGTTCACAACAGCAATGCTCCGAAACTTTCCTTCCGGTCTTCTCTCTGTCAAGACTGAAGCTTCTTCCCTTTTGGAGGTTTCCTTAACTAGGGACTCCTCAGTCTCTGCGTCCTTTCCACTGGTGTCGTCAGGGATAGGGGTTTTGTTTGACTGGGCTCTGGTTAGTATTGCCGAGAATGCCTTTCTTTGAAGCTTGCCCACACTCTCTCTGGCACCAGTTGCCACCTCCGCGGCCGGTTTGCCTTTCCACCCGGATGGCGTGAGACTCCTGTGGAATTTGACCTTGCTCAGCCTCACATACTCCTCAAATAGCTTGATAGCATCTTCTCGGAGGTTCCCTGAGAGTGGGCTGTCCCAAGTCTCCTTTGTCAATCTCCCTCTCTCTGCCTCTTGGAAGGCCCTTCTGACGAGGATAGTCCCCTTCTGCTTTGCAGGCGTAACCAGACCAATTGGATCATAGAGTCCACTAACTTGACTAAGTAGCTCCCTTCTAGTCAAAGGGTCAGGCGTTTCTGGTCTTACCTCCTCCTCACGAAGATTCAGTCCCACTCATCTTTTTCTTCTTTCTTGAGAAGTTGATCGAGGTCATCATGTAAAGTTGATCTTGGTCCACATGATATCCAATCCCCAGAGCCTTGTTGTCCTCGTCGCTTAACTGGTTCGGGAGTACCAGCGTCTTGACCCCTGGCTCTGCTACTGCTCCAGCTTGGACCTGCTCCGCAGTCCTCTGCTTCCCACTTTGGCCTGACCTGACCCATGGTTTGAGGGAGAAGCCTCCGGCGCTCAGGATCTCTTCTACCCCCTCTGTGATTTCCTCCAGTCTCTTTGGGTCATTGTGGGACGTTAAGATATCGTCCACATAACTGTCCTCCTCCAGGACCCTGTGTTCTTGCACCACGTGCGCAAAACTGGGCAGCCGAGCAGTCTCCCTCATTGCCAACTGTGCGATGCACCCAGCGGGTCGGTCGCCAATATTTACCTTGGTGATGCCGTACTCACTGATGTCCTCTTCTGGGGTGTCTCTCCGTAGGAACCTGTGCAGGTGGACTTGGCGCTCTTTTAGCCAGACTGAGTTGTACATCTTTCAGATGTCTCCTAGGACTGCATGCTCTCCCACCCTGAATCGGAGTAAGACCGATCTGATAGGGTTCAGCACATCTGGCCCCTTAAGCAGAAGGTCGTTCATGACCCTCCTGAACTGTTGACTGCTGTTCCAGACCAGTCTCACTGGTGTCGTCACTGAGTGGGGGTTCGGCGCGACCATGTGGCTCACATACCACACTGGTCCTCTCCAGCCGTCTATCATCTCCGTGGTTAGTTTTACTGCCGCGCCTTTCTCCACCATCTCGTGAATCTGACCTTTGTAGGCCGACTGCCACTCAGTTTCCTTCCTGAGCTGCTTCTCTGTTCTTCTGTTAGCTCCCTTACCCTCTCGCTGCCTTTTCCAAGTTTCCCCTTTGGTAGCTGTTCCCATTTTGGACAGAGGAGGTAGTGGTGGTCCGAGGAGGTCCCCTCTTGGCAGTCTTCCCTGTTGCAGAGGAACCTGTCTGTGCACTCTTCTACCACGTCGTGACATCCAAGACAAACGCGGCATGCTCCTACCTTCTTCACAGCAGTCTTTCTCTCAGCCAAGCCAAACCCCTTGAACTTCTTGCAGAATAACTTGTTATTGTGTTTCTCCTCTCCACACACGACGCACTCACCTTCTGGAGTGTCCCTTCTGGTGGCTTTTGTGTAGGCATACTTCCTCTCGAACCTGTTTTGCGGCTTTTCCATTTTTTCAGATGTCTCTGTTATTTTCAGTTGTTCCAAGCTCTCTAGAATTTCTTCTTGCTCCTTCAGGAACTTCAGAAGCGCATTGAAATGGTTGACTGGGGTGACACCGTTTTCGGGCTTAGCCTTGAAGATGACCCACTCTCGCTTCACCTGGTCGGGCAGCTTGCTTTCTATAGACCTAATCATCAGCGGGTGGTTGATGGCTCCAGGGTTCCCGAGGTCTGTGAGGTCTGCCAAAGCCTTTTCCACAGCTTGGATGAGGTCTATCACCTTCCTCGGCTGGTCTCCTTTCACAGCTGGTATCTTCTCCAGTTCTGCGACGATCTGCAGTGCAATCGTGGACCTGTTCCCGTAACGGTTCTCCAGTACTCTGAACATGTCTTCGACTGTACTGTAGCTGGCCAATGTGACATCCTTTTTTACCTTCTCTTCCATGCTGTCTAGAAGCTGGAACTTCTTGACTTCAGGCGACCCGGACGGTTCTCCCTGCTTCTGCAAAGATTCCCAGTCCTTTTTCCAGCGGTGAAACACCCTCATACTGCCACTGAACTTGGGAAGGCTTACCGACTTGATTCGTATCTTTGATATCGCTCCCATTGGGTTGTCTCTGGGTTCCGTGCCTGCCACGCCAGTAGTGTGCGCCTCTTCCACTGCTTTGTGCTGCGCTTTCATGAGTTCAAACCGTGCTTCTTCTGCTGCAATCTGAGCCTCGGCCAATTTAGAGCGTTGGGCCTGGTCTTGTCTTAGCTGAACCAGGGCGAACTGGGCGCGCTCATCCTCTGCTGCGGTGCGTGCCAACTCTGCTGCACCGCGTGCTTTGTTAAACTCAGCTTCCTTTTGACGCTTGAGTGCGTTTTTCCTTGTCTCCAGCTGGCGCACTATCTCTTCCACATCTTTTTTAGCAGTCGCAGGAGCCCATCCCCTCCAGGTGCTGTGCACTTCCTTTAATTCCTTAATGAGTATTTCTAAATTATTTAGCTGCTTTTCGTAACTCTCATAGCTTACTAGGTCAATTTGTGTCGCTTCTGCCTCCTCATAGACCTTTTCAGCTTCCCCGACGGCAAACATCACTTTCCTTTCTCCATGCCTAGACCAAAGGTTTGCTTTAATCACTTCACTGACCTCTTCAAGCCTTTGGCTGGTTTCTCCTTCCGTCTTTTCCACGTCTGCCCTCAGCTCTTCTGATACTTGGTCCTCGTCGCTATCAGCGTTCAGAATTAATTGCATCAGGTATTCACTGTTGGCCTCTGTGACTTTGGTGGCGGCCTTGTGGACTTCACCATATTCTTTCATCAACTCCTCCTCTAACATAGTGTTCACCATCTTTGTTACTGAGTTCACCTTACGACCTAGAGCCACCTTCGCCCTCGTCCGCAGGTCTTTCAGATGCTTCACTGTTTCCTCCCCCTTAATCATCTCTCTGAATTTAAGGCTGAGTTTAGCTCAATCTGTCTTATCCTGGCTAGCTAGCTGGATAGCTAGCTGGTTGGCTTCGTTTTCTAGCCAACAGCTTGGTGCCTTTGACTTAGCTAGCTTCTCCTTTACTCCCTGGGTAGCTCCGTTTGCTAACCAATAGCTTGGTGTCTTTGACTTGGATAGCTAGCTTGGTTCTGTATGCTAGCACCCTTCAGTTTGCTAGCTAGCTAGTTATTGTCTTCTTGCTGGTTAGCTTTGTTTGCTGGCAACCTTCAGTCTGCTGGCTAGCTACTGCTTCATCTTTGCTATGCTACCGCTAGCTTCTTTGGCTAGATAGCGCCGAAAAATAGCCTTGTTGCTCACGTGTGCCGACCACGTTAGCTCCGCTAGCTTTGCTAGCCTCGGGCCTTCACTTTCCGCCGACCGTTGCGACCACGGGGTTTCCTTGTCGTCCGGTCGTCAGTTCGACTCACAGTCCGGTGTCCCTCGGTGCTTCGTGAGCTCCGCTAGCTTCGCTAGCTTCGTTAGCTCCGCTCAGCTAGCTTCGACGGTCCTTGCTAGCTTTGCTAGCCTCGGGCCTTCACTTCCCGCCGACCGTTGCGACCACGGGCTATCCTGCTCGTCCAGTCGTCACTGTAGTCTACCTTCCTAGCTGTCTCTCGCCATCGGTTGAAACCTTTATCCCTCCCGATGCGGTTAGTTAACAACTGTGCTGTCTATCTCCCGACAGTATGGGTGGAATCAAGATGGACGGAAACAACTCCTAGTTTTGATAATTTAATCAAATCCAAATAGGTTGTTAACCTTAGAAGAAAAAGGACAACAACAATACAACAATTAGGATCACACATATCCCATACAACTTAAATCACATTCAATATAATAATCACACTTACTAGTGGCCTCTCCTGATTCCTCAATCTCAATGACGTTCATTTATTTATCCCCTCTATTTATAACACATCAATAAACCCTGCGAAGCTCCACCCAGATTTAAAGTCACACTCACATAAACTGAACCCTATTAATCGAACCCTCATACAACCAGCACAAAACATGAGATTACAGCACACCTATCCAGAAGTAAGGTTCCAGAGCCGACGCTGTGCGTAGAGGTGAGCCCAACCAGATCCAACTGGTAACGCTCCACCTCCCGCACAAGCTCCGGCTCCTTCCCCCCCAGAGAGGTGACGTTCCACGTCCCCAAAGCCAGCTTCTGTCGCCCGGGTCTGGTCTGTCGAGACCCTCTGCTTTCACTGCCACCCTTCTGGCAGTGCACCCGACCCCATCGCTGTTTCCCATAGGTGGTGGGCCCGCGGGACGGAGAAGTGGAGGTGTTGCCCACGTTGCCTTTTCGGCTGTGCCCGGCCGGGCTCCGTGGCCTGGCTCCAGAAGGGGACCCCGGGCTTCCCCCGGGCCGGGTATCCTCACTTCTTAGTTCGTCTTTCATGAGGTCTTGTATATGTACTGACATGAATTAAAAACACAACACAATGTACAACATGCAAATGGAGAGTTGAGGTTAGTAGTATGTGTCGTAGTATGTAACCAAAGGGGGGGCTGCAGGGAAGGAGAGAGGGAGACTGTTAGCAGCAGCCAGGGCTTTATAGACTAGGAAAACCCAGCCTAGTTGGGACTAATGAGGCCCTACCACCAGGTACCTCAGGAGTAGAGGAATGGCAGATTGGCAGGGAAGGGCATGGGTAGTAACCAGAAGATGTAGGTCATTCATTAGTAGTCGTGTTTTTGGCATGCACCATGGAGTGTGTTGAGTTGATGCCCGCACTGAATCCTACAAAATACTTTTCAGTAAAATGTTTGTTGGGTTTTTCAATGCAATGCATTAATAATGTGTCCCAGGATCATGACCCATTTTATGCCTTTTCTGAACATGTCAGCAGCGCTACAAGAGGTACAGGGTTCCAACATGAGGCAGATATATGCAATCATTTCCCATTCATGTGCATCAACTGTGCTGGCAAAGACAGTGTCGTTTTCTTGCCTTTGTTTAATCCTTCACAAGCCAAAATATTCCCCAAGCTTGTTTTCTTTAATTCATCTTTGATCCTCTACACCTGTTAATCAGCTAGGATTCACATGATCTAGTTATACAACATGTTGTTCAGGTTATTGATAAGTCTGGGTTAGACTTAAACATTAGGAGCCATTTGGAATATTCCTTTCACTTGAGCAATACTGTTTTGGACCCAAGCCCCATTCAAACCTTCAGACCAGAAATACGTTTTAAATGTCGACCTTAATTCATCACAGTTTGTGTCTTCATATGAAAGTGATTGTGTTTGGAACATTTACTCACTAACTCTTGTCGTATTGATTTAAGGAAGGCAATTAATTTTGGTAGCCTTGCTGATATGGGAGAGCTTTGTATTAACAGCATCCTAATGTGTCCGAATGAGTGCATTGTTTTGTTTTTATTAAAGCATTTTTTGAGATTACATATATGGATTAGTGAGGAAGAAAAAAGAGGAATGCTCATAATTAATGTTTTCCAAGAGCCATCAATGTAAGAGGTTTACCATTAATGGTGTCATGTGGAGTTCAGCAAGACATATCGCTTTAAACACCCAGAGCAATCCAGCCTCCTTTAAAAGGGAAAATTCCCACGGGTAGACCTTGCAAAGGTGTAAGTCTCTGCATATGTTCATTAGGAAGAGTGCCATTAAGAAAACATAAATGGAAACCAAAATATAATTTCATGTTTCCCTCATATTAGCCACAATCTTTGTCACTATTTCTATGTACTGTATACAGCCCACTTACAGTAAAACATCAGGTCCCAAGTTGGACTGTACAACCATGAAAACACTCTGGTAAGAGAAGTAGTTATCACAGCTAGTAAGTGTTCATAAATTAATAACAGAACTGAGTCAATTAACTCCCTTCATGACACATTTTCTTCTGAATTTGACATCTGCAGCAGTGGCTTACCATCTAAAAATAAACTGCAGTGAATCATTATAACCATCAAACGAACATTCAAACACATTATTGTACAGATGGCTTAACCCTGGTCAACCAAGACAAGTTTGGGGATTCAGATGTGTTTGCCTGCACTGCATCATGCGCACTCTGGTAAGCTGGCAGTTGTATAAAGCCAGCCGAAAGTACACTGGTTGTATTACAGCATTATTTTGCATCAATGCTGATGTGGCCTATTATTTCTATTCGCAACAAGACAAGAAAAAAGAATCATAGAAGTAGCAACCATCAAGAGACATTAACTGAGTAAGCATGGCTCTCCCTAGGTGTAATAGTGAAAAAATACAACCGCACAGCCAGTGATTTTTGTATTGCTGGTGTTCTAAAAAGCTTTCCCACAGAGCAGTTAAAGCTTGGTGTAAATGTCTGCATATATGGCTCAGCATTATTGCTTCACAATTGTTATTATGAATTTAATATAAACCTAACATATACCTTGATCAGTCGGCTAGGTTAAAAAGTCACTGTCAGCAGCATGAGGGTTTTACTAATTAGCACACCTTCAGAGGGCAGCAACAAATCAGTGTCATCTCCTGGCGTGGTGTTTGTGTTTCAGTACTGCGTGCAGACTCTGGGCTCTCTGTGGCACATGGTGTGGGAGCAGAGAAGAGCCAGGTCCCCGCTTTATCTCACTGCCTGCATACAGTTTAGCACAGTTTGATTTCAGCACCATGGATAGAGCCCGTCAGTTGGACAGGGGAACTGGACTCCAGCAGCATGAAAACAGCTTGGCGCTATGCTTGCTGTAGCCTACATTACACTAGCGAAACAACCAAACATTTTCTAAGGCATGTGGGCATATTTTCAAATAAGTTGTACAGAGGTAATTGAGGCAGCTTAGTTGGCATGTACCTACAATAAGTTCAAAACAAAACTTTTAATTCAAGTTTAGGGCTATCCCTGAGGGTTATCTAGAGCTGGCTGGCTCCATGTCCTCATTTAAAGTAAATGAGCATGCTGCCTGTGTAGGAACATGTACTGTGAAATGCAAGAACTTGCATTTTTCCAGGCTATTTGATTTACTCGTATGCTCAGCAGCAGACCGGGAAAACCCCTCAGAGTTGGGCAGACCGCATCTTTCACTGGGACAAGCCGTGAAGCATCCCTTTCGTTTTGCCATCTGGAAAAATGAAACTGTGCTCTCCACCGTGTAACTACGCGATCCCAGACCGTCTGTCAGTTTTACCGACCTGCTACCGGCAGGCTATATAAAACGACTGTGAGTGGGATACGGCTATAACATAATGCACTCTAACAGAATCTACTCCAGGCTATGATTCCTTTTCACCGTTTCATTTTCTTATGTTAAGGTACACACCACATTAATTCCAGCTTTCATACTATAGTCGCGGAGTGATCGCGCATGAATGTTTTTTTTTCCTTTCCGTGCCCAGATGTTAATGCTCATGAGGTCGTGACGGTGAAAAAAAATGATGATTTCAGCGGGATCCCGTGGCGTCTGCTTCCTGCAGCTGTAGGCGGCCTGAAGTTTCCTCTCTGTAAGTTGGCATTGGTGGGACGCACCAAGTCTGGGTTGATCGCGGAGTGGTCCATTGCGTCAGGATGAATTGGCTTTGTAATGCAACTAATAAGAGCACCTTCTCAATCCCACGTTGGTGTGCTCCAGCAATCCAAACTTTCAAAGCACAACAGATTACTATCTCCGTTTCCCATGTTCACTTAAACACTTTCTCTGTTTTATTTCCTAGTTGATGACGTTATTGCGCAACATCATTTCTGTTTTCATGAAAGATCTAGACGAGTGGTGATGGATACAAAATAGGAGTCTTGTTAAGATTTCCACTGTCAAGTTTACACAGAGGGGGACCACGAACACGCAGTGCTAAAACACTCACGCACTTACGCAGATTTGTTTCCTCTTTTTTTTTTTTTTTACTGCTTTCCCTACATGAAACTCGATAAAGCCTTATCAATTGGCAGCAATAAGGCTCGGTGTTACAGCAAGTTAAGGACGGCAGACAGGGGAGGGAAAAGTGTTGGATGGAGAGGAGGGAAGAGAGAGAAGGGAGCTGAGTGGGTAAGAGAGAGAGAGAGAGACGGGGCGCGCATGTCCGGTTCTTCCATGCAGGCTGTTCTCCGAGCCAGTCATTCTAGCGAGTTTTCCCACTCTTCCTCTGCCTCCGTCTGTACATGTGCACCGGACACACAACTCTCTCCTGAGCGGACACTGCGGGGGAAGCCAGGAACGAGCTCACCATGGAATAGGAATACTGCTGGACAAAACGGGGGAAAAACCTCTCTCTCATCTTTCTTCCTTTTTTCCCCTTTTTCTGACGCCCTTTTCTCTCTCTCTCTCTCGCGCACCTCTCCCCCGCGCTCTCCCTCTCGATGTCTCTCAACAGTTTCTAAAGGAATTGAAGGAAAGAAAAATGAGGATTATTATTTTGTCTTGGCACTTTCTCGGGGTGTATTCCGCCCTAATGGGGCTGGTGACGGGGGCTTTCCCCAGCTCAGTGCAGTTAGGTGAGTTGGAGGATTACTGAATTTACGCACGGGCACTCAGAGCTGACACACTACACTGAATGGGAGAGGATTTTAGCGGACAGCAGTCACCAGGGAACGGGGATGCACTGGGACGCTCCAACACACAAAATCAATGTAAAATGAGAAATGTGCGCATGAATGAAGGAACAAGAGCACATACTAGTATATAAAACATATTTCCTTCTGGTGCATCTTATCTTTCTTGTCTTTTATACAATACATTTTAGTTGTTAGGGGGGATTGGTGTGTTATCTCTGCTGTGTGTTTTTAAAGGAACACTTTCACTCCATCTGTCTCTTTTTTGAATGTTTGTGTATTTTAAAGACTATTCGGGGCTCATGAATGTTTCGGCAATCTTTGTACCCTTCTAGTCTTCTTCACTGTTTAGACACTGCAGTATTCTCTCTCTCTCTCTCTCTCTCTCTCTCTCTCTCTCTCTCTCTCTCTCTCTCTCTCTCTCTCTCTCTCTACACCTCTCTGCCCTTTTCCAGTTACCCTCATGTCAGTGCGGAGGAAACCTCTCTTTTCAACCTGCCTTTTAGATCAGAGATAAAGTTAACTGATTCTTGATCATCGTTGGTTTGCTCAGTGCATTGGGACTCCACATGCATGGAGCTGTTCCTCTCTCTCTTGCACATACACAAACGCACACACACTTAGTATAGGCATGTGTGTGATAATGAATGCACTGCATCACTCCTTGTGGGGGGCAGCTGGGAGGTCCTATAATGAGATTCAGCTCCTTGACTCCTCCCTACAGCTGCCAATAAACTTAATACGCAAATATTTTCTGCTTGGCACACACACACCTATTTGCACAGGTTTTCAAGCATGCATGTGCAAACGTACAGAATGCAAATGCAGTCATACAAATGCACACATGCTGGATACTGTGCACACAGCTGCAAACATGCATTTTAATAAATGTACAGCATGCGGTACACACTTTTTGTACTGGAAAGCGTACATGTGCACACACTGTGAACATGCATGCATGCACATACAGTATAAAACACATGTGATCGTACAGAAGCATACACATGCACTCTTTCCTTCTCTCCCACTGACCGTCCTCCTTAAGCACTCGTATACATGATCATGCACTCGGCTCTCTCTTAAAGAGTCATTTGCATATCTCTGCATTGCACACAAGTATAATTTCAGTTGAAGCACAGACAGTTTCTTTTTGCAAGTGTGTGTGTGAGAAAGAGACAGAGACTGACACAGACGAGAGCATTAGTCAGATTTCCTGCAGAAACTGCTGCATTTACGTGTCATGTTGGGACATATTTATAAAGTCTTTATGTTTTTTACATGTATGTGTTTGAAAGTATGTGTTCCAAGGTGGAATTCTAATCAAAAAACAAATCATATTTTATTTCTAGGCAAATTCACTTTAGATTTCTTATCATTCACAGGAAAGTCTAATCTAGATTAATCCTAATGATTGATCCTTTGTATGCAAACATGCATGTGTTTAGTGGCTCTCTGTGATGACTGATCTATTAAGGCACACAATAAGAAACGCAGATAAAGAATAAATGAAGGTGATACAAACTTTTAGCATGAACGAGACACTGAAAGTTACACACATAAGTGACATTTTATGTGATAGTTGCTTTGTTCAATATGATCTGCCTCCCGACTCCTCCCCTGTCATTTTTTTCCCACCCTCCCTCCCTTCCTTCCTCCCTCCACTTTCTGTTTATCCCAATGCGATGCCAAAGCTTCACAGTCCGCCATTGTAATCCAATTCAGTTGGGTTGAGTCTGATTCAGTTAAACTTAAGTCAAGTCGGTTTGTTTCCGCTCAGTTTAACCTACCATGTGGAGCAATGTAGAACTAATATATAGGATTAGCATATCAAACAAATGTATATCAGTGAAATCCACAGCAATATAACACAACATCATGTTTTATTTATGTGAAACAAATGAGACACAGAAGATTACCCTTTTTCAAAGAGACAAGCGTACATTTATAAAATGACAGTTTATCCTTCCTTTCCCAAAATTGACATTTTTTATCCTGACTTTGACTTCACCTACAAATATTCCCAGCAATTTAAGCTTTTAGCATTGCCGTGAATGTTTTGTCAATACATTGATTATGGCTTGGTTAAGGTTACCCTATCTTCCCCTAATGGCCTGACCTACAACCCTTTTCCTCTCTGGGCAGGTCCTGGTTAAGAGGTGTGGATTAAGTTACATGGTGACTTTGACAGTTGTCAATGGGAAGTATCTATATCAGTAGTATGTTTGATACATTTTCAGTGTATGTGAGTGGTTATTGGCATTAAATTAAAGTGTCAATATCAGTGGTTACTCTCAGGTAAGGGAACACATTTGAAAGGATCTCATGACATCTAAATTAATAGAAGAGTCAAAGTATTTTAAGCAACTGAGGTAATATGCCTCTTCTCCTTCTTAACTTAACTCTTCTCTTTTAAATAATACCTTCGCTTTATTTCTTCTTGTCATCTCTTCTCTCCCCTCTAATTCTTAATATGTCAGATGGGCCCTATTAAGGGATACTCTCCATATTAAAGGGCAACTGACACATAGACCTCAATTCCCTCTTCCTCTCTTATTGAATGGCCCGTGCTCCCCCTTTATTTAGCCTACACCGTCTATTTCGACCCTACTCCTCTGTTTTCTTTGATGTCCTCTCCAACTCATTATCTCTTTGACTGCATTCCCCGGTTTTTCACAATTAGCAATGTAATGCGCAGTGTCGGTATCCATCTTTGTGTTCATGTTTATGTTTGTGTGGGTGAGGATGTGCTAAAACACAAATTACCTTTCGTGACAAAGCTAACGAAGATCTTTGCATTCTTCTCTCTCCTATGTTTTTTCTGCCCCTCCCTCCCTATCTATCTTTCTTTTCCCACATTGCTCTTCTTCTTGCTGTCTCTCACCCTCTCTCACCCGCTCCCATCTGACCCCTCTCCCCCCTACAATGACTAATTCCCTTTTTCACACCATCGTCCTTTTCCTCCTCTTTGCCCCGTACCCTTATCCCTCTCTCTAGGTGGGTTGTTCATTAGGAATACTGATCAGGAGTATACAGCGTTTCGACTAGCTATCTTCCTCCACAACACCAGCCCTAATGCTACGGAGGCTCCATTTAACCTGGTCCCGCATGTCGACAACATAGAGACGGCCAACAGCTTCGCCGTCACCAATGCATGTAAGTACATGAATATGTATCACTGAAAATGAGGCTTAAACTAAAAGCCTAGACTATCTATGTTTCTAAATTTGTGTTGGGTTCAGATTGATTAATTAGCAACTCAAGTTGTTAAAGGATCAAATTGAAAATGTATTGTTGTAGCCTTCTTTGGTGGACATCATGTGAAAACACACTTTTCTGCAACAGTTGCTATACAAATTGCAATTTTGAATAAATGCATTTGAACCATTCATATAAACCCATTTCTCACTGCAAATGTATTTAGAGGCAATGTTAGTGGTGTATTTATCCCACATTCTGGCTGATACTGTTCTTTATATCATACCTCTGCTCCTTTATATATTATTAACATCTTGGCAGTACCCATCGCTATTTTAGCTAGATATAAAGTTAGTTTTGGAACTGCAGCAGACAGTGGTCAAAATGAGTCATTTGTGTTCAGAACAGTTGGTACTTTAGTCATCAATGATCTCTTGAAAGATTGAAAGCTAGTCTTTCAGTGTACATTGCTGTTCTCTGGGAACCTAGATCTTATCTTCATACACCCTTTTGACCTGATATAATGTGCCAGACAGTAAGTGGTTTTTGTTAGCGTTGGTATTAACATTCCTATTTGGCCTCTCTGGTCCAGATTTTGCTGTGGGACCCCTGCAGGTTTCCACTTGGTGCCGCTCCGTCCTCTGCACAGCTTCATACCAAGATTATAGCAAGATCTTCATAAAGCTTATTAATGACATCAGGTTCCCTATTTATATTGAATTTATATTCAAAATATTGGCATTAGCGGCTTTTGAATCAAGTTTTGACACCAAATTATTCGCCATTGTCTTGTATATCAATTCTATGAAATCAGTGAAATCCTGATACTCTGTAGGGTTGTGAGCAAACATCGGAATAGGTGTATGCCCGAGTGACTCCCGACTATCTCTAATATTAAGTGTTTGACTATCCCCTTTCTGTTGGGGCTTGTCCTTTGCATATATCAGAGAAAGAATAGTATTAACCAAATGCTCGCCAGTTTACGTCGTCCTACACTTTTACGTTATTGTTTCCCTCTCTTCACTACGCCGCAACATTTAGTTGCTGGACCACAATGAGTGACACTGGTGTATGCCACACTGATCTTATTTCCTTTTAAATTGGTAGGTTTGTTTCTGGGTCGTGACTGTTTCTCAGATGAGAAGAAATCTCTAAAATATATTGGTTGTGCAATTTTCTTGCTTTGCCTTTGGGTAAAGTAGTATTAGGTTTTTAG
Organism: Dissostichus eleginoides; assembly: GCA_031216635.1. NCBI lineage: Eukaryota > Metazoa > Chordata > Actinopteri > Perciformes > Nototheniidae > Dissostichus > Dissostichus eleginoides. The sequence continues at coordinate 23,255,735 of CM062268.1, read as the reverse complement.
TTGTCTGTACTTTGACACAACACAAAGTTAAAAGTTATAGTAGTGGGACTGAGCTGTGTATGGATGTTATGTTGAGAAAATTTATTTAATCAGTTCCCTTTCTTAAGGTGTTCAGACAGAGCACTGTTTTTTGCACTTCCCTTACAAGCTGATGTCCCTCAGGGGTATCATATCATATCCTCTCATTTACAATGCTCTTTTGTGCATCAATCTTATTTTAGGGACGTTTTCAAGTGATTGTACTGTAATGTTTCATCTTCTTATGTTATTAAAACTTTAATAAATCAACCACTAAATCAATAGAGGAATACAGAAGGGTCCTTTTGACGTAATATCATTGTATTTAAAAAATAATCCTTCAGTATTTTCTGTTTGTAAATGAAAGCTCACAAGCTGCTCCTAGTGAAAATCCCAAATAAGTGGTTCTCAAAGTGCTTCAAAGTCTGAAGGAACGTGAATACAATCTAGCAATCGATATATGTTGTGTTATGCCTGAGTAAAATACAATTGGACATTTTACATCACTGGATGGTAATATTGTATTACATATAATCAAATATCAGTGTGTTTGTCTCCTGCCCCCTGTAATGTAGCCACACTTGAATGAACTGACTAGTTAATACCACCTACAGTGATTGGAAAATGAATAGACCATTTAATACCTCCCACCTACAATATGATCACATGCGGCACCTATTTCTGTTGACTCTTAAGTTGCTTGAGTGGGAAGCTACACATTGAGTAGTCATTAAGTAGGTTTGGTATAATGTAAAGGGAGGAGTATGACTTTATTAGTGATGAGCAAATGGTTCTGCTCGAGGGAAAAGATAGGCACAATCAGTTTTAAATGTTCAAAACAATCCGGTAGGGGTTTTAAAACATGTTCCAAAAAGCATGGCTAATAGATGTTTTACACTGAGCATCAGAAACCTTCCTTTCTCTTTTTACCTTTACTAATTATGCTATATTCACTTAAATATATCAACAATAACCTTCCAGAGGTTGAGTATCAACAAAGTTCATGATGTGCAGTCAAACATAAACCGAGGGAACCATGAATCCTGTATATGATAACTCTAAATTATTTCCGAAAATTATTCATATAAAATTGGTTAAATCTTCTGTTAACTACTGTATGTTATGCTGTTTGACAGTAACACACACATGCGCACACACCAACTCACACACCACACAAATGCACCTAACTGTTGTGGTATTGAACGGACATCAGACCAGAACATTCTCTTAACAAACCTTTCTATATGTTGTAAATCACAAAACATTTTTATTTTTAATTCTTATAATTAAAAGTGTCCTGAAGCGATCGGGTATTTATTTATTTCTGGTTCCACATATTCATGTTAAACACACTTTGGATAACCACTGGACACCTCTGGCTGTCAGTGCTGTGACATCTTGATGCAGCGTGATAATCAGCCACTTAAGCAAGAAATATCAGAATTGAGGTTCTGTTAAGTAATTGTACAACACAATTGTATTTCATTTCAATACACACACTCTTGCAGGCATTGGGGCATGAGGGAGGAGTGTTATTGCTCATATTGGAGAACCCTCTGCTGTCTCTCTGCAGGCTTCACATAACAAGTGTAACCTCTTCCCGGTCTCTCTTTCTCTCTAACTTTTTCTCTTTCTCTGTCCCTCTCTACAACTCTTTATTTTCCACTTGCCATCACCCTTGTCAATCTCTCTTCATTTGGCTCCCTGTCACTCTCCACCTTGTCTCCCCATCTTCCTCAGGTTCTCTCCCTTTTCCTCAGCTCCTCTATTCTTCATCATGTTTTTCCGTCTCTCCCCTCTCCACAGGCGTGGTGAATGGATCTCTAAATTAATCCCTGACTCTTGCTCGGGGTGGTGACCAATGCTCAGAATTAGAATTGGGAATTCTGCCTCTGACCTTGGCTAGTTCCTCTTTATTCTATTATTCAGGAAGCCTGAACGGATCATAAAAATCCCTGGTCCCCATCGTTTTCCATATTCACAGAGGAATACAACCCATTTCCTTGTCCCAGGGTCACACATTCATATATCCTCTTTGGCTGTCAATCTCTCTTTGTTGTACCCTGCTTGCAAGCGTATACCTTCGAGTCTGTGTCTTTTGTAGTATATATATGCTTATATCTGTGTTGGTGTGTGTTTGTGTCTGACGTTCTTCTCGATGTGTTGGCATCTGTGTTTTTGTGTGTGTCTCTCTGCCAGTGAAGCACACTATTCTCCTGGGCTCACCGATGCGTCTCTATTCACTGGCTTATAGAAAATAATGTACATGGATTAGCATGACCAAAAGCTGCAGCGGATGTGTGTGTGTGTGTGTGTGTGTGTGTGTGTGTGTGTGTGTGTACGCATGAGTGGTGACATTTCTGTCAATCCCGAAGGCATGTGTGAAAACTTGTGTGTCACTGAGGTGCAAAGGATCATCCGCTGAGACAGAGCGTGATGAAGATAGACAGAAAGTGATAAGGTGAATTAGGGACGGAGGAGAAAGAAATGGAGAAGAAAGGATTTGTAACAAAGAGGTGGTTATGCCAGGTTTGTGGTGCCAGAGCTTAAAAGGCTCAACGATGTGCCGCCATGGCTGTATGTGATTCTTGATATGTGGGATGATAGACCTTTTTAATCAGTTTCATGACCAAAACTAAGACAAATGACATGATTACAAACAGTACCTACTGTACAGCAGTTGTAATAATGATTATGATGTGTAGTGTGGTGTCTTGGTTTTGGTGGTTGATTATTGCAGTGATGCATAACCTCATTTGTCATCTAGAGTTAATATAGATTGCACTTATAGTGAATCATTCACAAATCAATACTGTTTATGTGTTATTGACAGCTACAGATTGCATTTACATGCAGGCTGCACCTGATTATCTTTGCAGCCTGACTGATTTAAACGGTCAGTCAGAATCTCCTTGAGGTGTCAGTCTGGTTTTCCCTCCATTGTTAATTAAGGACTAAATTAATGAATTCAGATATGTGGAGACGATAAGGCTTCTGAATTAGGAATGGTAGTTAGATCTGCACTCATTTCATCAATTACTGTATTTGCATTTATATAAAGTTCTAATGAAATATTTACGCTTCACCTCAATGTAACCTTGCCTGGCATGTCGGTTACTGGGGTTACCAGGAGATACCACGAGGGGATTTCTCAGCTAGCGCTTCTTGTGTTTCATGTTTTCATGTTTCTTATGCCCCTAAAGACTGTTCATATCAGAAGACAATATAAAGAAAGTTAATGAAAGACTTGGTTGTTGAATGAATGTAAACTTGACATTTGTAAGGGCAGTCGTTTTTCCTTTTTAGGTAAAAAGACCACACAAGTAAAGAGTAATGTGCAGCGTGCCACTCATTAATGAGAAAAGAACACCTACGGGTTAGCAGCTAATCACACGGCTACGTTCTAAATAAATCAACGGCTTGACTCACAATATTCATTTGAAATTGATCGTATTGCTTCTGTTTAGAAACAATGGTCTGTTCCACTGCGTACCATTGACTGCTGCGACAGCAACATGACCTAACATGACGTCAACACTGATCAAAATGTTCTCTAATTGTCCTAGTCTGTTCACATTGACTTTTCCATTAACCAGTCTTTAAACACTGCAAAAGCACATACCATGTTCCCTTTATTTACTTCCCTTCTGTCTTCTTCTGCAAATGTATGTGGTCTAGCTTTCTGAGTCTTTTAAACTCTTTCCTTCTCTCTTGCTCTTTTTCGTTTCTTTACTGGGTACAGTTTAGAAATCATTAATCCAATGTTTCGTGCTCTCTACAAATATAGAAATACATATTCAAAATGTTTTCCACTGCGTTTTGTGATGTAGGAAAACTAATGTTCTTTTTGGCCATCTCTGACACTAGCCTTAGCAGCGGTCTGATTACAAAAAAGGGCACACCTCAGAAATGTTAAATCAAATTGAGTATTCAACTAATATGTGTAATAAAATACTATTAAAACATACCTGGATGTAACTCCTGATACATTAGTATATGGTGAGTCTACTTATAATATCAAATAGTTAATACATAAAGTGTTTACAAAGATAATGTGGGAATTAAAGCCAATATGGCCAGATCACAAACTCTGCATCTACAGTAGTGTTTTGGTAGTGCTATAAATGAGCAGATCTGATGCTATAAATTACATTTGAAATAATCTCATATACCATAGGAATGTAGGACTCCCATAAACCCCTTGCATCATATATCATTTGTAAGTGCTCTACCTAACACACCTTTGTGTTGCTTGTTACAACTGACCAATCACAGTTTAATAGCTCTTTGTTGATTTTAAGTGGCTTGTTTCTTAGCACCTGCTTATTAAAGACTTTAATTTTGAAAACACCCTTCAGTCTGTATTCTCCTGGTGACAAGAAAATGACAGCATCATTGGTTTTGCTAGCTGAAAGGTTGTTTATTCAATAATGACCATTAGGACACACATGTATACCCACACACTTTCAAAGAGTTCATCATCAGTGTTTCGCATTCACTCTACATGTCCAGGCTTGGAGCTTTGATTAAATTGATTCTTGGCACACACTGTTACAACTCAGCACCACCCACCTACACACTCAAGTGCAAATACCATTTTTTACAGTCTCCTTCTCTCTGACACGTGTACACATTGATTTGCCACCCTGTCCGTATATATTTCCAACTTCCTCACCTACAGCATTTCTCGTTGCCTTTTGCTTGCTCACTTCTTTCATTAAATGGCTCAGTCGTCTTGTAGATGATTTGAGACGTTCAATAATGGCACTGTACCATCATCTTTATTGGTGATGTTTTGCGTGGTTATATGTCTTCTTAATGGCCACACTGGAGAAAATAGAGTGAAATGATATCTGAAACCCTGGCAGGGCAAGGAGATTTATTTTTGCAGCAAGCCTTCGTTTATTCATGTTACTGGCAAACTGAAAGTCTGCCTCTCACTGCAACCTACAGTAAATGCTTTTCATGGCATTAAGACAAATTATCTGGTTGAGTGTTAATTGCATGAGAATAATGGATTTAATTTAAACTCACATTTACAGGTGCCTTTAGTGGAGCAGTCATTTGTAAGTCACCAGTAGGCATTAACGCTGTCATTTAAATGCTTCTACAGAACAGCTGGAGTTCCTGTCTTGTAAATTACTTGTAGACTGCAAATCTAAAACAAACATAGTTATTGCAAATATGATGTTCTTAGAATAAATAAATACTAATAAAACATATTTTTGGAACATGATGAAGCAAAACATGCACAATCTGATTACGTATGGCTCTTAACCATGTAAGGGAAGTCTATAGTCATGTATTTTTAAAGGAATTAATTGATATGTCATGTATACTTCAGCATCATTGGGGTCATGGCGCTTGCAAACCTTTTCATTTTCTGATCCATTGATGATCAAATGCTGAACTGTATTTAGGTGTGTATATGTGTGTCTGTGTGTTTGTGTGTGTGCGCCTCCATGCATGGTGGCTCCTATGGAGTGCTGAGTGCTCCCTAAAGAATCGCTCTGTTGCATCTTTTTATTCTAACATCAGCAGTAATGACCAAACAGCAAGCAATATTATTAGACCATGCAGCATGTCGCAGTGAATCCACTCATTGGCTCCAGGTAATTTGATTTCATTTATTGGTACAATAAAACCGACTGTTTCTCATTGTGTCTCACTTCTTTCATTAAAAAGTCTACCGCCGTGGAATAAAACTGACGTTTTAAGGCACTTGCAATAGGGAAAGAGTTTTTTAAAAGCAGTAAATGTTCTTGTTTTCCACAGATATTTCTGAAGGCAATGGTAACCGGGCTGCATTAAGCTCAAGAATTCTGACAAACTATATTTTCAGTCATTTGTTTTTTCTTTATTGCCTGTTGGGCAAATACACATGGGGTCACTTTTTTCAATTTCTAAGAACAGGACCAAGCTGGGAGCAATGTTCTAGTTGTCATCTTAAAGTTGTAATCCTTTATATCGTAACAGCAAGTGGAGTTCAATACGGCAAGCGCTCCTTGAGCAGCAACTTTCTTGGTAATGAAACACAGCTAGTGTATCTGTTTAAAGAGCAGCCACACAAACTCATAATAATAATTAAAAAAACACTCATTTGTAATTTCAAGTTTAATTTGAGTTAATGCTGCACATGGTGTGAGTAGTTTACCACACAAGAGCAGGGCACAGTACATTGTATTACCTTGTTAAAGAGTTGATGGTCTTCAGCATGTCATCCCCAGCTCTTTTGTTATTCAGAGGCTTACTATAACTGTTTATCATTTTTCCATTACTCCCTTGAAAAAGTGATCCGCTGACAAAACAATGTTGTAAATGATCATCTTGTTTTGCCAACATATGCCATTTGCATCAGCAGTAATTCAATACAGTTCAATGCAGTGTACAAGATTACCCTATCTAGAAGTATTGAACGCTGTCTGTGTGGTTAAGCCAACACAGGCAGCTATGGTTATAAAATATTAATGTTATGACTTTTTAAAGACCTATAATATCATAAATATTTTGGAGATAAAGGTGTTAGTTTGAAATATGTTGCAGTGCATAATCTTGTGGTATAGGAACAAAGGGTTTTAGTTATTAGGATGAAGATGAAAAGACATCTATGGAGTCATACTGAGCCGCAATGATACCGTATTAATGAAATTCTTTTTTGTGGATCTGTAGTTCCTTGAGGCAAGATGAGACACAGTGAGACAGTCGTGTTGCAGGTTTTATAGAGTAGCAAGCCTGAAGCTGGTTAAGTAAAATCCTCCCACAACATGCTGCAGTGTTTTGTCTGCGCCAGCCGAGTGATATTAAAGTAACACGTCAATCAGAAGGATGGAGAGGTTTCTTTCTCCAAGTGGATATGAATCCTTTGTCAGCAACGTATTTACTTTCCTCTTTAATGAACAGTTATTAATATTGTAAGACCATGCACTGTGTCTCAATGAATCGCCACATTCCCTGGAGGCTGTGTCTCTTAACCCACATGGTGACCCACACCTACAGACTTGTATATACACATACAGCCTCAGGTGCCTTCGTCTAATGTGTTTCATTAAGACCTCTATTTTCCCAGTGGGCATGATATCTGAAACAGAAAAAAAAAAGTCTATATTCTCTGTTTGTTTTTCACTCTGTAGTTGTAAGATGAAAAGCATGAGAAGAGATGACAGCGGATTTTAAGTGTTGCCCATCGCTTAAGCAAAACACAGGGGTGTTTATACTGAATGGAGACATGTCCCCAGTAATTGTCTCTCAAGTCTTTTTGTTGTTCTTCACTCTTTGGCTTAGCTGCTGTTGTTTTCATGTTCATGATCAAAGGATTTCCATTCGCAGTCTTTCTTCTCTTCCCTTTCATTCCTCTCACTTTGCTTTTTTTACGCTTATAAGCACAAGCATGCACTCATGCATAATCACAAACAAACATGGTGCTTTGCTGCTTTGCTGGTCTCACTTTTCTGCTTCTACTGCTTAAATTCTCACCTTCAATTTCCTGGAGTCATGTTCACCATTTTCCTTTGTTTTCACCTTATTTAGAGTATTTCCTTCCTCTTTTTTTCTCTCCAGGTCTCTCTTGAACACCCACCTCTGTCTGTCATTGCGCTGTCTCATTACTCATTAGCTGTTAAGTGGCTTTTTGTGTAGGACAAAAGCTGTGATGTGTGCTTAGTTAATTTATTTAAACTCAAACTGACACATCAGCTGCTGAAGCACACACTGTACCTACACCTACATCATCACATCTGTCACTTACAGTACATTTATGTCCCTATGTTTGCTTTGCTCTACCTATCTCTGTCCGCCATTCTCGCAAGCTGGAAATTGGATTCATTCCAATCAATGATATATTGTAAATAGCACTGTTTTACTGCAGTACAGTTTATTAGGACATTTATTTGTAATCATAAGGCTCACCGTGCAATCTAAGTCTGCCCCTCTCAAACACAAACCCTCATGCATGTGTGTTTGTTTCCATGGATTTATGATGTGGATGAAAGGAAGGGCGTTAGTTAATATTGATGAGTGCTGGCACTCGGTCCTCTCACCGAGGCTCACTTAGAGATGAGAGGCATGACCTTTATACACACACATACACACACAAACACACACACACACACACACACACCACACAAATGCACTTAAAAACACACAAAAAAGTTCCCCAATCCGTGTCCTTCTCTGGAGTTGCCAAGCGTCTGAATTTGTGTGCATGCACGTGTGTGTTGGTCTACATTTGTGGAAACTCTGGTGGCATACCTAGAACATTGAGAGATTTTCCTATGCCTTGGAGCCATTCATCCATTCAATGGCCCATTGGTATTCAGCAAGGGTAATAGATTCCTATGTAACCAGCAAGTAATTCATCACCCTTTCAAATAGGAAGAGACAGAGTATAAAGCAAAAGGCTATTAAAGACCCAGTGAAGTGTGCGCCGGTGCATGATCTGTTATGCTAATTAGTATAGTAATGACCAAAATTGTCCATTGGAACCCATATCAAAGATGTTGGAATAGCAACGAATTTGACGAGTTGGAATTTTCCGCTGGGAAACCTCCGCCTTCGTGGGCGTGGCTTGCGATCTACTGCGTGACGTCAGAAGATGGGCTCAGCCGAAGTGTTTACATTCACCACCGTTCATTTTGTCTCTGTTTCAAAGTGGAATTTACCAACGTTTTTGAGCGAGTATTTTATTGGAAAGTGTTTCGCAGTCGACTGGAAGTGATTGCCAATCGAGGAAACCTGACAATGGAGGCGACAGTGAAGAAAAAGGGAGGAAAAACACACGGGAAGCGATGCATTGCCGCTGGCTGTGGTAATGTCAATTCTGCCGAAGTGGCGATGTTTCTGTTCCCAAAAGATGAAGGTGAGTGGCTGGTGTATTGTTTCGTAGATTCGTAGATTGTTTATGAAAAATAAAGGCCACTGTGTTTGTGTCTACTAACAAGACTATCATGGCGGCGGCAGAGCTCAAGTCGAGTTTCTCCGCCTGGAGATATTCTCACTATTTCACTTTTGTCGAGCACAAAGAAAAGAACGTTTTAGTTAAATGTAAGTTGTGTCTTGGCGGGTCAAAGATCCTATCGACTGCCCAAAACAGCAATTAAAATCTGTTGAAACATCTGCAGAAACAACATGCTGGGACGAAGCTAGTAGCTAAGACCACAGACCCAGACTCATCCGACGCCACTCCACCTCCACCTAAGCAACAGCGGCTGGATTGGCACTTTGAAACATATCTTTGTGTTTGTGTTTGTATAGACCACATTGCTTAGCAGAGTTCAGTGATGCAAATGCATGTCAAGTTGATCAACAGGTTGTATTATTCTCCGATGCAATAACAGTACTGAAATGAAGGCTACAGTATAAGGGCATTAATGGGTGCCCTTTTTTAAGTAACTAAAAAGTTACTTTTCACAGTAACGCATTACTTTTTGGTGTAAGTAGTGAAGTAACTAGTAATTGTAACTAGTTACTGGTTTTCAGTAACTAGCACAACACTGCATGTGAACATGAATGTTGCATCATGCTATGAACAGATGAATGTATGATCAGGTGATGGCCAATCCTGTGTGTAGATCTACTCTAGATCTATGACAAAATATTGTCCTCAACTAAATTGACTTCCATGGCCACTTTCCTCATCTATCCTGTCCGAAAATCTGTCAAAATCACTCATTTCTCTCGCACCAGTATCACTTTCCGAAGTCTCCGCCATGTTTACAATCACAACTGGGCCCATCTTGTGACGTCACAGCCGCTATCGTCTGCAGCAGCGGTAGGCTCAGACCGTTCACTGAAAAATTTGCGATGTTTATCTCGTCCCTCGCACTTCCTAAAAAATTATTTTAGCCATGAACAGGTACAATTATATGTAAGAAATTAAACTGCCATTTCATTTTGGCGCAAAAAAATGCACTTCACTGGCACTTTAAACTGATCAGCGCAGCAACAGGAAGAGAGAGAAGGCTCTCATTGAAATAGGAAAATAATTAATTATGCACTGCGTGGCGATTATCAAGGGGGCAGATTCACATAAAGTGGCATTCACATGTATGCACACACACTCACACAATCTCAAACTGCAATGCAGTTGAAGCAAGACATCTAACCTTTATGCTAGACAGAGAGATGGCAACTGTGTATGTTTGGACATGTTCTTGTTGTTTGTGTGTTTACTGGCTGTGGAGGTCAATTTCTTTCTGACAGCATTGGTATTTATCTCCTTAAGCTCACTGGTTTCATGCGCGTGCGTGCTTGAGTGCGTGCGTGCGTCCATGTTTCAAAAGTCACATCACGGTTTGCCCACTCACATTCTGGCTCTTCTTTCTGTGGTAGTTGAGTGCATCAAATAACACACAAACACTTGGCATGCGCAGGCACATGCACACACACACACACACACACACACACACACACACACACACACACACACACACACACACACACACACACACACACACACACACACACACACACACACAGGCACACACACACACACACACACACATAAACACGCACACAATTGATTTGGCCCTTCAGACATTCCCAGTGATGGATGGACCCTCCCTTGCTTCTATTTTTACCCCAGAGCTCTCTCTGTGTCTGCCTTCTTATCTTTGCAGGGATAGAAACATGAAGAAATCCCTGTATCATCACAATAGAAACTGGTCTGTGTTTGTACTGGGAGGATACTGGTGATTGTCTGCATTTTGGACTAGCATGTTCTTTCATTCAGCCTCCTGAAACTCCTTCTTCTGAGGCAGCAGTGAGGCAATCTGCATGCAACCACTTGCTGCCTCACAAGGAGGTACCTGAGGAGTTTTCCTTCTCTCATCAAAGAGAAACATGCAAAGAAAAGCAAAAAAAACCCAGTGAGCAGGGTTGGAAGACCAGGCACATTGGAATCAAGTTGGATATGCAATCTAAAGTCACCAAGATATGTCTTATTAGGGTTTTACTTAATCTTTTGACTTTAAATATTGCTTCTTCTACATAAATACTTCTTCCATCACTAGTTTTGGTCACCCATCTAATGGCTTGGGTGATCACAGTCAAAGGGCACACGTCTTGTGACATTGAGTATTTGATAACATGGAGATAACCCATAACATGAGAAAATGTTTCTTTGTTACATATACAGTATACATAACAGTAGAAATGTATATTATATGGATTATATGTCCACAAGGAAGCCTATCAATAGAAAGTAGTTAAAAGCCAAGAACTGACCCCTGGGGAATACCACATGGAAGGATGGCACAGGATGAGGGTAATTTCTTCATTACAATAGAGAAGGATCTGTTAAGGCCCGGACACACCAAGCCGATTTGGCGTCGATGGCCGTCAGGCCGACGATGAGCGTCACACGCCCTACTCAGATTGGTGTGTCCCGCACCGTCGTGTCTTTTCAGCCGTGCCGACACCTTTTCGGCCGAAAACCCACCGATTCAACATGTCGAATCGGTGGGCAGTCGGCCAAAGGCTGTCGGCAAAAGAAATCACTGATTGGCTGTTCAGCTAGCGAATCAGTGCTATGAGAAGCGAAACGGAAGTGAGGGACCCAAACAAACTACTAAGAAGGCAAACCTGAGATTTAATTTAACTCCAGCTCTCGAAACCAACTGAGACCCGTCTGTCCGCCGCATCTATGCACTGTACAACACGCACCTACACACTGTAGGCCTACCACACAGACCTACAGCTCCTAAAGCATAATCAGGCTACAGCCGTTGTGTATTTTATTATGTGAAGCACTAATGGTCTTAGAAAAATATCGACTCTTTGTTTGTAGATATCTACTAATACAAATAAAGAGAGTAATGTAGGCCTGTTATACTGAGTGATATATATTTTACACACTGCTCTGCTTTCTGCACGGACCTCACAGCTGTTCTCACTGAACATCGCGTCGCGATGAAAGCAGTTACTAAAATAATATCCAGAGGATGCATGCAGAGCTGTCATTGGCTGAGATAAGTCCGGCCGTGCGTCACGCCTCCACCGTTCCCGGAAATGCATCCGCGGAGGAGCCTTGGAGGAACCATCAGTGTATCCTCGGTTATAGCTCCTCCAGAGAGCCTCCTCGATGCTCGATGCTCGGTCCTCGATATGCATTTAGAGAAATTAGATGTCCTTCAACATGGCGTGCTGAAATCCATTTCCAGGTCACTACCGGAGGACCGAGGAGTCGAGGAGTCGAGGAGGGGAAATTAGAGTATTGAGAAGCCTTCCAAGACGCAGAGACGCGAGGCGACACAACAATCGGGGTCCGTCTGTGTCAGTTCTTTGGTGTCAGCTTGGTGTGTCCGGGCCTTTAGAGGAGCAAAACCAGGCGGATGTAATGTTTATAATACCAACAAAGTTCTCAAGATCATTCATAGGGATACTGTGGTCAACTGTATCAAATGCAAAACTCATATTAGGCTTAACTAAAATAAAACAAGCCCAAAATTAGTAACAAGCAAAAGATCATCCCTTACTCGAGCTGTTTCTGGGCAGGTCATTTTCATTGATTTAACTTCTGTGAGATTAATTGAGAAGCAAAAGCCTTTTATTTTTAAAGTTAGGTTTTAAAATCAACTTAAAAAGGGTAGAGTGTGTTTCCAGCAGAGGTTGCACTACTGGATGTTATAAAGCTGTGTGGGACAGAGCCAGTTGACAATGAGCACTTGATATTAGAGTGCCCATTGTGTTGTGGGCCAACAGCTTGAATTATAGCTTTCAAAAATGTTGGTGGTGTAATCTTCTGGCATTAAACTTAGTTTGAAGTAAGTTGACTGGCAGATACTTCCTTGTCAGATGAGAAGTGTTATGGTCACAGGCCTGATAAGGACCCTAATGTCATCTATTCTGTTTAAGAAACTGCTCATATCTCTCAGGGGATCCTTTATATGCTGGCTGGCGGGAAGGTTAAGCACTGAGTTGATTGACTGAAATTATACCCCAGGGTTGTGGCAGCTATTACTAATTCAATTAAAAAAATAAAGAGCTACCTTGCTTTTTAAATGTTTGCTGATGGTCTAGTATCAAACTTTTAAGGATATTAAAAGACACTTTTAGTTGGTCTTTCTTCCATTTATTTTTTGCTCAGCTCTCCTACATTCTCTATTTAAGTTCCTTAAAGGGCATTATGTTTTGCTGATTTCTGAGCCTTCTGATAAACGGTATCACAGGAAGATGCAGCTAAGAACTCTTGGCAAAAACTAGCTAGCGAGAGAGTAGTCATTCAATGTTATTTAGAGATACACCATATGGGACTACAGGTCATTTATTTTCCCTTACATGTAGGATAATCATGTAAGTGAATAATTACCGCTTGAATGAAAAATGACTAATACTTTACATTATAAGAACATACTTAATCCCAAGTGTGTCATACATGCTCTGTGTGAAAATATGAGCATCAACCATACCTCTTGGCAGTGCAGAAAAAGTTCAAAACAAGGTCATAGCCTTCCCATCTGGGGCCCTTTTAGTTGGAGGAGTCACCAGAGGGTGCTTGCTAAATGGGATCACCAACTGCCTGGAGGACCCCACTGCTGTTATTTTTTTACTCTCAAATTTTTCTCAAGGTAGAGGGCACTGCACACGGTCTGCTCCAGAGTTATTTAACATGTGCTTGAATGTAAGTACATAAGTAATTCGTACAAGATATATTTTATTTTTTTCGAGTTATGTTTTTCATTTTAGGTTTTAATCCATCCATTCGTCTGCAGTGAACACTGCGTTTTTTTCCTAGTATCTAAATACTGTTCATTAGTAGTTAGTATTGTCTGTTGACTGAGCAGCTGGATGGAAACAACAACTCTGAGACCCTGGATTGCAATAGTTGTCATTGCACAGTAAGTAATTACACATATACAGCGATAGATTTCCCATAGCTTAATGTTAAACTGTGTGTGGGAGTGTTTTTATGCTGCAAAAATATACTTTTATTTTTCTTATAAATAAAGCTCTGTCGCTTCCATCTTTGTTTTTTTTTCTGTCTTTTTGTTTGTACTGTCTCTCAGCAATATCAGTTGGTCCACCACTTTTTGAGGCTGATATTTCATCTACAGTGTTTTTTATCCAGTGAAACCTCTTAACATCTTCCAACATTGCGTCTTAGTGACTACTGTGATCCCCTCAGATTGGTCCTCTAGCACCCATGTGAGTTATGGTTTGGTTTTGATAGAAATGTTCTGACAATTCTGAAAAGGGTTACACATATTCAACTTTGTATGTATTCTGAATTTGCAAATATGAGCATGCTAACACACAACTCAAATGGTGAATATGGTAAACACTATACTGGCAAAGCATCAGCAGGTTAGCATAATTGTTTTAAGCATGCAAACATTAGCATTCAGTTCAAAGCGCAGCGGTGCCAACTATGTGATTATTTTTTTCTTTTTTCTCTGTTTCTCTGCTTGTGGTAAAACATAACTGACATATGGAGGCAAAAGGAATATTGCATCAGACAGGTTATGGTATTTGTAAGGCAGTAGGTGAGACTTGAAAAGAAAGATTGGGGTCATGAATCTGTTTGGTGTCTTCTGTAGGATAGAACAAGAGGGGCAAGATAGAGGAAGGAGATGTATAGAAGTGACACTTCAGAACTGTACATCAATGTATCAACAGCTCTCTATTTATGAATATGTTTCCATTTTTATCCAAACACATATGTGTTAGTGCAAGGCAAGCTAGTTGTGTGATATATATATACAGTATATTGTTTCTGCTTGATGCTCTAGAAAATAATGTTCTTGTTGGCTGTAGTGTTTGCATGGAAAATTATAATTTTGTTTGTCAGTGAAAGAGTCATTAAAGCACCCCCACCGACAACGAGCATCAACTATAACAATCAGCTAGGTGGGGATTATTACAGTGTCTTATCATGGCACGGTTATGCAGACTGTGAAGTGTTGGAACCATTGAACATGCACTTACTCTTCTATCTCCATCTCACTCATCCACATGACTGTAGTCATGCACACTCACACATGTCCTTTATCTCGCTGCGCTCATTCTCCCAAAGGCTCTATTCCTCACACACAGACACA
Source organism: Dissostichus eleginoides (assembly GCA_031216635.1). Taxonomy (NCBI): domain Eukaryota; kingdom Metazoa; phylum Chordata; class Actinopteri; order Perciformes; family Nototheniidae; genus Dissostichus; species Dissostichus eleginoides. The sequence goes on along the minus strand of CM062268.1, from coordinate 23,240,685 downwards.
CACAAACGGTCACACGCCCGAGGGGATGGATGATAGTACAGATGGCATACAAGAGTAATATTCTCCATATGGGAAGGTAATATTGTCAGAGCAGTCGGCTGGGGAGAAGGAGAGGCAGATTATATCTCAGAGTGAGAGGCTGTGTTTCTGTCGTACATGGCCACAGGATTGTAAAAGCCAGAATTTGGTAATTTGTCATAATTGCTGTTTATATCATCGTAAAAAGATACTTTTAATTGTAGTTGTAAAAAGAAAGCTGCAGCTCCATTGGGCTTTTTCTTTTAAATAAAGTTTTGAATCTGTATCGGATCATATTTTAATTTCTCTCTTGTAAAATAGGAGGTAGCTGAATATTTATATGTTGTTTTAAATAGTAAACCAGATATATGAACTATTGCCGTTATACCTACAGTTGATTGTGATTGATTTGGAGAGACTGACTCCACCTCTCGTAACTTGTACACAGGCGGACAGGGTAAGGCAGATCACTTTAGTTTTCGTGGTGATTGGGTTTAGTTCAACTGTGTTACCGATTTGCAGAAACACCTGTGACAACACCACTGCGTTCCCTATTGGATGTGGCTTTTAAAACTAATAAATATAGACGCCTTAAACACATACTTGCTAGGGAGCTGCCTCAATATTTAAAATCAGAGTTCCTTCACCACCTTGACAATCATGATTGCTTATTTAATTAATCTGGAGTAAAAAAAAAAAATACTAAGCAATGTGTGACAATCCCAGAGACGACGATATGGTTATACGTTTACCCGCCAAAACAACTAGCGGCAAAAAAGGTAATTAAAAGAGATGCTAAATGACATTACTCTGCTCTAGATCGCTTCAGTGTTGTAGAAACAACTCTAAAAGACTACAGGGTATAGATTGTAGCTTCTTTTTATAGAGCAGATCTATTTTTTATGAGAAGGTTTCTGCATTCTGATCTCCCAGGATCTTCTGAGTGTTTGTCTGCTGTGGATTCTATATACAATGCTGCCAACCGAGAGAAAATGAGAGATAGGAGAAAGAGATAAAGAATAGTCACATATGACACTTACTACATATTAAGCTTGGGAACATGTTTTTCGTTACTAATTGGAACAAGAATGCATATTTTCTCTCGGGCAGTGTAAAGGCAAACTGACTCTATAAATGCGTGTTTGTGCTCATCCAACCATTCATCTTAGATGTTGTTCATATCCTGCACACGTCTTTGCACATTTTCCGTCATTTTTCATTTTGTGTGTGCAATTATCTGCACTGTTTGTGTGTGTTTATCTGCATGCAAACAGCTTAGCCTGACGATAGAGAAAGAATCAGTCATTATCAAGCAAAGTCCCTGGAAGCTTGATGTTCAGATAAGGCTTTGAATGTTTATCTGCACATGTGTGATGATACGTGTATAGCATATAAGCCCGGTGGTGTATGTAAGTAGCATGGTTACTGTTACAAGGAAATGTGTGTGGATGACCTAAGTCACTTCTTGAATGTTTATTGCTCAATTTAAAAAAAAGAAATTACCAATTCATTAATCTTAACTCTCCAATAAAAATGCGAGATAGGAGTACTGTATACGGAAATTAAAAAAAAAGGAGGTTGTTAGTGCTGGTTCAAGTTTGATTTGTTATGTATAGATGAGGAGTAACCCCAGGCTTTGTAAGCAAGAATAATAAAGACTAAGCCCTCATTCAACAGACTTGGTCAATGGCGAATAGCTTTCTGCTGACATACTGTATTCTTCCACTTGTCCTTGTCCGTGGTTTCAAAGCCATACTTGTTAATGGATTATGTTGACTGAACTCACAGGGCTAAAATCAATGTTTTGCACACTTTCTCTGTCAAGAAGTAATCTGTTTTTTAACTAGGACATTCTGGTGCTGTGTCTCTTTGATAACGTTTTTTCACTGTATTCACTTGGCAAATCCTCATCATTGAATTCCCTACCCAAGGAAAAAATAAATAAATCACTATGAAATGCAATGTGAAGAAAATTCAAAAGAGAAAACAAAATCTGCACAATAGCTGCAGTGTGTTTGTACGTCTTGCAGACCTAGTGTTTACATGGCATTCTAGGTGACCTGACTATTGTCATTTGAAATGGTATGGATCTTCAGGGCTTAGGTTTTGTATCTCTCTGGTATGGATTGAACTAGTAAAGCCATTAATAAGACAATCGTTTTTCTCACACTAAGTTCAATCTGGATCAATGCTATATCCGTCATGGGAGGGTTATTTTTTTCCATTTTCTCCTCATTTTCTTTACTCATATCCACTTTGCCAACAGCTCAAACTTGTAGAGTATTAGCTATTGTTACCTAGCTCTCAGCTGCCCTTATTTTCAATGATGTGCCCCTACCTATTGATACTTTAGAAACATTTTTGCTCAACCTCTGTTCTTTTTTATAAACCACTGAACAGCTTCACTGGATAACTAAATATCGGTGCCTTGTTCAAGGGCACCTCAACACAGTTTTTTGAGAAAAGATTCAGAGCACTACTAATTTCCTTTCTCTAACAACACCTGAACCTGACATCCTCTGGTCACATCCCTGTCTCTCTCTATTAAAATCTGCCGTCACCCTAACTGGATTTACTTTGACATTTAAACATGTTTTGCTTTGTCAATTCACTCAAGTTACCCAAGCATGTTGACAGGTTATTCTGTAATAACAGCCTTAGGTTCTGCTCTCTTGATGTTGAATGGCTTGAACAGCATATTGAAACTCCACCTGTATATAATACCTGAACATAACAAAAAAGTAAATAGAGATATTTTGTAAAGAAATTGGCATTGAAAAGCATTTACCAACATTTAAGAACATTCATTATCCCCTCACTGATAGAGGGCAACCTAAAACTGCCCTCACAAACTAAGGAAAGACTGCGACATAGACAAGGTTCATTTAATGTTTGAAAGGTCAGTTTAAATGATTAAGGGTGTATTATAAAAAGGTTTCTGTAGGCAAATGAAAGCTGTGTTTATCCTTCGTGTGTGGTTTGGTCCGGAGAGGCTTTAAATCTTGTATAACTTGTTCAACCATGACCATCAGTAATTAAGTCTCGAGAGAATTCCTCAGTGTTATTGTGATTCTCGTATGTTTGTGTGTGTGGATATTGTATATCATTGATGCTTTAAAGTGTGAGTAAGTTCATATAGGGTTAAGGTGGACTGTCTCAAGGGAAATGTATGAGCATACAGTGTTGGTGAAGTGTGTGGGTGCATGTGCGTGTCTGTTTAGCTTTCATCAGCAGAGGTTGACTTCTTGCCTGGGGACCGGTACTGTTCACTGCTGCTACCCTGCAGTCTGTGGAACATTCTATGGAAGTGTAGCTACTGTGGCACTCAAAGGAACAGAAAGGATAAGAAAAGGTCTTGGGTTTTTTTACACAATCACCTCTGTCCCTTCATCGAATCGTTTAACCTTTTCATATTCATGTGTGCTTTTTAACCAGAATTCCAAGAGATAATTGCAGCAACAGACGCACCTGGCAGCTGTGATTAGGGGATACGGCTGATTACTGAGTTAATGCTAACTATTAATACTTCTGAGTGTTTCGTGGAGGCGTATACCAATTACAAAATCAAGACAATCACCATGTTTGGTAAACAGACAGGAGTAAGATGAAATGTCAAAGTCTAAACACAATTACCACACATGATTTGCTATTTCCCTTTAAAGTAATTCAAAGCCTCTAAGTTTGAGATTTCAAATATCAGCACCGTGACAGGCCAATCTAGGCCACCAATCATAAATACGATTGAAACCTTTATAACCCCTAGGGTAATTTGCATTGCACAAACTGCACGAAAGTATTTTTAAAAAACACCATAAACATACATAAATGACAGGACATAATATTACATGAAACCTTATTCATTTATCTTGAATGCACTCGTAGAAATAACCTTACCTTCTTTTTTCCAGGGCTATTGACTATATAGCAAATAGCTCTCATCTAAATTCAGCAGATTAAGCAAGATTGTGTTTTGTTACATGGTATTGTTATGTGTTCACTCGCTTAATAGCTTCATCTGTCAAGCTTATCAGTGTTTTTTAGAACAACCTTTCCAAATTATTCCCCCTTGTGTAGGGCTGAGTTTAGTCCTTGACAACTACATTAGCATTGGAAGAAACATGTCATTACCAGACAAGTTTGTTCACAAATTTTCTTAAATGATTAAAGTGTTTGTTTTGGATTCCCAAACCTTCTGTCTAGGACAATCTGTGTTTACCCAGGCTGGGAGCTCAGCAGACACACAAACAGTCGCCACAGTCTGGTGGTTGGTTTGGAGAGAATGCAGTCTCGGTTCCATTTTTTTACATTTTGATTGTAGACTTCTAAGTCACATGCAACAAAGTTTTTTCTTTGAATTATCTTCAACCCGCTGGTACATGACACAGTCACACATAGTTTAACTGTGCCCACCGTGGTTGCCAAGTTGTCCTCATAATTTCTGCCAGTAAACATGTGCTCATTAAATACAAAATGTGAGGCTTTTGATTTTTAATTTGAACCACACAGTTGGCTGGTTAAACTCTACATTAACCCTCGCTGTTATACAGAGAGATGTACAAAGATATAGCTGATTCTGCGAGAAAACTAAAAAGTGCATATACTGTGCAGAACAACTTGGTATGTTAAAGGCTGTATATACTCCTTGCTGTTTTGTTGTTTTTACTATAGAATAGGCGGTGAGTTAAAGAGTACAATTCTTGAAATTGCAAAGTCAAACCCACTTTTGCTGGTGTTGACAATGCAATATATGCAGCTCATGTCCACATTGCACACATAATACAGTTAAACAGGTCAAGTAGGACTGTGTATTGAAATATTGTGCTATTAAGTTGACATAATGTATGGGGGCCAACATTGTTATCACATAAAGTTGGGTAAGAAACCTTAAAGGAGCTTGTTTATATAAAAAAGATCCAAATACAAGCTTGAAATTCTACACCGCGCTATTATCTCCTCCATCAGCATCAGCAGGGACTGCAGGGTCAGCTGTGGAAAGACTTCCAGAGATTGAGAGTCCTTACGAGCAGAAGGCATATCACAGAGTTGGAATAAATACAAACAAATACGATTTGGTACTCCTAATTAAATAGCTGCCTTTGCTCATTCGCAGAGAGATACAAGGCACTTAGGGGTTGATTCCACCAAGCACTTCTTTTTTTTCAAGCTAGCAGCAGCATTTCAACAGATGCTTGGGGGAAGTGCTAGTTGCTATGCGATGATATGAGACTACTGGAAGCACAAGGCTCTTTGGGTAAACTTGTGCATAACTTTAATCACACTAGCAAACCAAGTAAAAATACCCTCAGCTCTTACAGTTTAGGAAACATATTTTTAATTGCAAACAAGGAGGTGTAGAGGCCAGTGAAGGATGCTTCCAAACACACAACCTGACTGTGCGAACAGAAAACTGTGAATACACACAATTCTCCTTTTTTATTTTCAATACATGTTTTTTTTCTCATTTTAAACTGATGTGAATAGTATGTGATCAGAGACTCTTCAAATCATCATTTTAGACCTCTTAGTTTAAGTGATTGAGAGGCCATCTTACACATCTTAACAGCCATCTTAACACATTGTATATATGCAAAAGCTATATCCCTTAGTTCTACCGTAGCAGAGAAAGTAATTTGTTTTTTTAACCATTCCCCAATGAGCTATATTACAGTTAGGGTTCCTTGATTAAGACATTTAACAGATTGAGTTGGGAATCGACCAACAATCATGCTGCCAATAGACAACTGGTTCTACCTCCTGAGCCACAGCCATCCAAGCATGTCCTGCGTTGGGATAAGACGAGCCAGTTGACTTTGACATGCTCTAAATTGCCTCGAATTGAATTGAATTGAATTGACCAAATTGTATCAAAACAAATCAAATTCAATTTAATGCAACAGTAAAGACAAGTAGAGATACGAGGGAAGGAGATAAATGGAGATGGAGAAGAAGACAGAGGGGACAAGCAAGAGAGTGAGATGGATGGAATGAAGGAAAAATGTGGAAAGGCAGGTGAGGAGTGAGAGCAGGAGAAATGGCTGGTGGGATGTCATTTCCTCCATTAAATTACTACTCTGTTTATTTTGTGAGCACACTCGATCACTGTGGACCTGGGAACAAACACGTGTGTGTGTGTGTGTGTGTGTGTGTGTGTGTGTGTTGTGTGTGTGTGTGTGTGTGTGGTTATATTTGTATTACTTTTTGGGAAATTACATTAAGTAATATTCTGATATTCTGCCTATCGTTGTGGTTATAGGAATGGAAAAGGGTGAAAACACACATACACACAACAAAGATAGATACACACTATGTTGCCCAAACTTTTTGTCTGAAATGTATTTCTGTCTTATCTTGACCTGTCCCCATGTGAAACCAGATATATAAACACACTCACTATCTCTCTCTCCCACTCTCTCATGTCCCTCTCCCATTGTTTACCCATACACATTTCAATCAAAGCAGAAGAGACAAGGACAATCATAAAATGATAGTGATAGAGATGTTGCATGTTTACAGGGAACAGAAGGCAGAAGGAGTTGCACCATAGGAGCAGGCTACACAAATGTATCCCTAAAAGCTTCTTAATCTGTCGCACTGTCTACATCATTATGCATCAGTTAGTGATCAGTGCTTGTTCTAGAGAAAATTATGCAAGGAAAACGTTTTAGTTAATATGGGCATCTTTGTGATGAAACTATTCCCCAGCTAAAACTGAAAAGGAATACAGAACCACGCAGGGAGAAAGTCCTTCTCAAAGTAGCCCTCTAACCTTTATCCCATCCTAAGCCTAACCAAATGTTCTGCATGACATTAGCAGATCATATAATGGTTACATTTTTCCAACAGTCATTGTTAACAGTTTTATAAGGCATAGGCCAATGGTGTCATCCTGCCACGTAAGAAAATGTCATATGCCGTTCTTAAGGGCAGCTACAAATGATATCATTTGATATTTAATTTGGAGATCTTGTTGGTTGTTTTAAAGAGATTCCATTGACTTCATTCTATATTCATCAGTTTGATACAAAACAACAAATAAAGAGACCATTAGGTGTTAATTAACAGTTGTATAGTCCCAGCAGTCCCCTGTACAAGCACACTTCTGTAATAATGTATCTACATTTGCCCTAGTTATCTCAGTAAACTCCTCATGTTCTGCACAGAGATGCATCCACCTGGGGCTGTCAGGCCTGCATGTGAAATTGACAAGATGAGGATATTTGAAGGTTTATGCATTGCTACAAAACTGCATGGAAAATATAAAAGCACATCACAACAGAGGAGTGCATGCCAAGTGTGGCATGCCAACGTAGGAAATCATCGGTTTCTGCAGGTTTGCCTGTGTGATGGCTCCTTCAGAAAGAGATAAAAGGACCGTACTTATTCAGTATGGGCCTTGCATAGCGAGTGAGATTCTCCTCCCCTCCTCCCTTTCTTCCCCTTCTCTACCTGTCTGCTTTGATGAATGGTTTTGATATCGTGTGTTTATGTGTGTGTGGGTGTGCATGTGTGTGTGCAAGTGCGTGTGTGTGATGAACGACTGTGTTCGTACCGGACAGGCCCGCAGGGCTTTAGCTACTGTTAGTAGTGCTTAAAAATGACTGGAGTAAAAAGGCTCTCTGTCACACATCTCTCTCTCTCTCTCTCTCTCTCTCTCTCTCTCTCTCTCTCTCTCTCTCTCTCTCTCTCTCTCTCTCTCTCTCTCTCTCTCTATCTCTCTCTCTCTCTCTCTCTCACACACACACACACACACACACACATGCACACACACATATGCACACACAGATTAGCCCTGCTTAAAAGAGTGTGTCCTAAGGGTACACTGTGCAGCGCTATGACAGGTGACATGTAGTTTCCTCCTTTTTTCTCCCTTATCTTCTCCCTGCCTCCATCCCCCTCCCTATATATTTTTATCTCCGTGGCCGCAGACCTCATTGTTAAGGCACAGTTTACACATTGTCATTCTACTAGTATATACCGCTGCAAGTGTTTGTGTGTGTGTGTGTGTGTGTGTGTGTGTGTGTGTGTGTGTGTGTGTGTGTGTGTGTGTGTGTGTGTGTGTGTGTGTGTGTGTGTGTGTCTGTGGCTGCTGTGTCATGCTGTGAGCAGATATGCTCTGAGCCACAGTTTTGCCGTGGGCCTGTTTTTTTGCTAGGTTTAGTTTAACAAGATGTATAGCTTGCTTCAGTGAACACAGGTCCTAGGGATATTTTTTTATTGTTGCCATGATAACAAGAATTGTTTCATACCTTAAAGAGCATGATATTTAGAAGGTTGGAAAGCTTATTCCAATGACTGATTGAATATTTAAAGTTCTTATACAACATTCAGAAAATAAGACAATAATATAGCAGCAAATAACTGCTTGTGAAATAATGGCGTCACGAGTAGAAAATGAAGTTACACATCTTCTGTTTGTGTTGTTATCCTTCACTTTTCTTTGCCATCTAACCTAAGCCGGCCAAGTGTGCAAATCCCTCCTTGTATGTCCCGATTTCTGGCTAATCGCCCCCGCTCTGCACCACACTCCCACAGAGGTTACCGCTTATAACGCCATCTGACTTGCATCAGGAGCGCCCAGCCTCCCGTGGTTGTTTGCACTTTAACATTGTTAGCACGGACATCACAGCTAGCCGCCACCATCTAAGCTGCCTCTATGATTGTTCTTCACATTAAAGATGCGAGCCGTTTGCTGGAATCCCTGAATGCCGCATTAAGCACACAAATTATAATTTGCCATGAATTTACATCAGTTTTATGTATTTCAGCAACCAAACTGCATTATTTCCATACTGATGTCGTTACAATGTGCATGGCAGCTGTGTTAGCCTAGCAACCAATACTGCATTTAAGGACCCTGATTATAGACACCCTGTCTTATCTGCTCTGGTTTGAATATGCTTTAAATGCAACAAATAAACCTCCTGCTATTAGGCTTTGGTCGAGTGCATTTCTATTGCATACAACATGGAGCATTAGACAAAACCATAGCCCTAACTTCACCAAAACTAACATAGGTCCTACATTAAGTACATGTTGTAAGCATTTGCATGTCATCTGGCCAATAAAGCAAATAGTTTCAGCTTTGTTTCCTTAGGTGCTTTGTTACAGCATCAGTCTGAGTCTCTGCTATCATTTTCTGTTATAGTATGATGCATGATGTAGATACTTCATCATAACTCACTTGCTGCTCAAGGCAATTGTCTACTGTATGTTTTTGCATGACAAAATATGTACAATATTTGCCTTCATCAATTTTGTGGGTAATGCCTCGTTTTGACAGGAGAGCAACAACCCAGGCCAACTCTGTCACTGTGTGTGTGATGTGTGTGTCTGTTTTTGCACCACAAGCCTGATCTTCCAAGTAATGTGCTGAGCTACGAAATATGAACTTAAAACACTAATGGGATGTCACAAAAATATATTAATTTCCTCCTGACTTCACAGAAGAGGAACCGATTGATGATCAGTCTTGTCCATGGCTCATTGGACAGAGATAGTACCAGATAATACCGATGAACAAACCATCAGTGTTCAATCGCATTCCCATGTAATTGCCTCACTCCCCATTTTCTTGTCACTGTCCTTTTTCACTTTTGACTGAAAATGCCACAAACTTAATGGTCAGTCATTATGTATGTCCATGATTCCTTTTAAAGTCCAAGGCTTCACGACACATCACAACAGGGTATTAAAAATTAGCAAACTCAAAAATTGGCTATTTATAATACGTCAATATCACAGTCCTGCAACCCATTTGTTGTTCAGAAAGTAGAGAGCATTTTTTCCCACCAAAAAACTTATATAAACACTAAATATCAGTTTGTCAAACAGCAAATCTTACATCTGTCTTTCAAAGTATTAATTGAACTGCCTGTGTTAATTGGATCATGCAAAAATAAAAGGTAAATCTAAAAACAATAAATAAAGTAAACAAAAAAAAGATTAACTGAAGTTACATTTTAGCATATTTTTATGAGCATGTTGTATATTATAAAATAGAAATACAGACCAAAAACATACAAAAGATATGAAGACTTTAACATACTTGTTTTTGCCCTCAGTGGTGTACACACGTCTTTATCTCAGGATGTGTACAGCTACAACAACAAACTCTAACAAGGTAAGCTTGTATGTAATTGGAGGCGAAGCCCAGGGCAATCTGCACATGGTTACTGAACAGTCAGAGGACACACTTTAGAACGATAGAATACAAATGTAAATGTTCATTTTGAAGAAAAAAATAAAGCTAGTATTGTGGCGGCACCAAATACACACATTTCTGAAGGCTCTCTCTTCTCTCAGTAGATAAATCAATAGAGGAAAACCAATTAGAGAAACAAGTTAATAAGCTTTCAAAGAACACTACGCTAAAGAGAAACAAGACAATGTGTAAACTGGTTGGAAACTCGAGCGCAGATCGATGCCATCATCGTCCCTTTTGTATCCTGAACATTTACCCTTGTGAGTAACAGAATGTGGAAGCCAGTTACGTTCCCAAAACTTACCTTGTATATTTTACCTTGTGATTTTTTAATAAAAGAAAGCACTTCATAAGCCAAGAGTGAAAATGCAAGTGTTCGAAATGATACTCAAGTGAAAACGAAATCATTGCAGTTGTGTGGTTGATTAATGATTATCTCTTTTTCTTCTTATTAGACTGCACAAGGGAGTAAGCCATGTTTCAGCAACAATTAGCATATTCACTAACAGGTCACCAAAGGCCATTTATAGATAGCTGACCCCCACTCTTAGGCCCTCATTTCCCCCAATCAGTGCTCTTATTCTTAGACCCTTCATTCGTGCAGCCTTAAGGACCTGGAGGAGAAGTCGTGGGGGGGGGGGGGAGGGAGGAAATGGAAGAATGTAATCAAAGAGAATAAAGAAGTGACAGTGGAGTGTGGCTGTTCTACCCAGGAGCCTTTTTCTCCTTCTGTTCCTGACCTCTGACCCCATATTCAGCCCTGTATTCATTCACGGGTGACCGAAAAAGACAAAACTGTGTTTTCTGCATGGCCTTTGAGGCAGCTCTGTGCATGTCTGAGTTTGAAACTGAATATGTTTGTATTTTCTGCATTAATTTAACCAAGAAGGCAGACACACACACAGGAAGAGATGTAAGGGCATTTAAGGACAATTTCCATTCCCTAATTTTCCTTCACTGGCCTGCAGGGCAGCATTTCCTCACTTTCTCTTCCTCCCTCTATGTGTACATTCAGTATATAACTTCAACATCCAACTTCTTCTGCTTCTTTTCCTACCCCTATGTTTTCTCTGCAGTGTCTACTTGGCAGACGTACTCTCTCCTTCATCCCTGTCTGAGCCCCTTGTGGGTTTTGAAAACTACTCTCTTCCACTTTTGCTCTTTTTCTCTCTCTCTGTTTGTCCTTTCTTCCCCTCAATGAGTGCCACTGAAGTCCTCTTTTCCTCTCTGCTTGAAGCTGTTATGTGAAAGAGGGACAATAGGCAGACAGCAGAAGGAGGCACACAGAGGGATGAATGGCATCATTCACAAGCAACACACACAGCACAGCGCAGCGCACATTACACTATCACTCTCAATAATCACTGCCCTGTTTATGAAGCTATTGTGGCTCAGTTATCTTGTAAACTATGTTCTGGTGGAGAGGATCAGATATGAAATCCATAAGGTGGCTGAACTCCCCTGCCAGACTATTGATTGTAAAGCTTTATTTTTTATCTTGTCTTTATGATGCTGCTGACGAGCACACTTGAGGCCTGTATTAACTGAACATTGCATATTGGCAATCTCTATATTATAGATTTATTTTAATTTAAAAAATAATAACATATCTATTAAAAATAACTTAAAATAAGCATATGTCTCTGGGAAGCACTTTACAGTTCTATTTGATTCACCAAGGATGTAATTGGCCGAAAACAGTCAGTGCTTAAAATATGTTTGCTTCCCATAGGCCTTCTCATTGTTGTGTTATGAAATAGTGAGCATGCCTTCTTGCACAATATCGATCCTCAGGCTTTTATCTTGTCCTCATAACATTGCTGCTTAGGACGGATGAGTTGTTGTCTGGGCTAAAATGTAGAATAAATAATGTTTATCTTCGAACGAGGAGTAATTGTTTCAAGTCTAACGAAATGCAAAGGCTGCTCATATATATTCTATTCTTTTATAGTTTTTGTGATGATGTCATTTGTATGGCATGTTCTTATCTCTACAGTATTTTTTTGTTCTTAAATCCACTGTAAAAAAACCCCACTAAAGCATCACATTTTACACAATTCTAACCTCTGAGGTTGCATTGGTGTATTTTTCTAAGACGTTGCTCTATTGTGTCATGAACTACAGAATGTTGTAGTCTAGAGGAACAAGTTGAAAATCCATACAGGGTCTGTCTTCTCCGCCAAAAATTGATCTCCACCCAGTGTCTTCTGTCTTGCCTTTATGCTACACTCAAACAGAGCTGTGGTGCCATTGTCATTATAAAATAAGTGTTTTAATATCTCTACAGAAGAACCCTTTAGTCTTTGTGTCCATATAGCGTTTTTCACTGGCAGAAGAGTGCTGCCAGGGCACTTGGGAACCTCCTCTAAGCTTTATCAGAACAACACTCCCTGCTTTTAAATGACATCAAAATCATGACAACATATCACACCTCTAACCGCCATTGTCATACTATGTCATACAATTGGCCCTTTGCTTTGTATTATCTATATTGGTTACTATCTATCTGTGTGCCATTGATTTTTTCACAATGATCATCAGCCAGAGGATTCTTAGTTGCCTGAAAAGGAGCCACAGTAACGATAACAGTGAATAGAGACTTTGAACTACAGTAGAAGCATTAAGAGCAAGATGGTCTGAGTACTTTTACACAAATACTTGGTGCAGAATTTGTTTTAGATGGTAGCACACCAAGTACTATATGAACCATTTTATCTGAAGCAACTTACAATAAGTGCATTAAACCAAGACACAAACTAAAAGAAGCCAGAATCATGCTGGTACATGAGTTATCACAAAGTCAAACCTTAGTAAGTGCTAGTTGCAAATAAGCCCCCATTTTCTAAGTGCTAATTTATTTATTTTGTATTTTCCAAGCAGCCGTTGAAACAGGTTTGTTTTTTGTCTGAGACGGAAGATGCGTAGAGTCTCTGCTGTCGTGATATCAATGGGGAGCTTGTTCCACCATTTTGCAGCCAGTATAGCAAACAGGCATGCTTCTGTTGAGGGGTACCTGAGTTCGACTCGCAGTGATGGAGACGTGAGAAAATTGGCCGATTCAGAAAGCACTTGCAGGAGAAAGGAACAGATTTCACCATGTCCTGGATGTAGGAATGGCCAGATCATTTCGCAGAATGGTAGCCCAGTACCAGTGTCTTGAGGCAGATTTTGGCAGACATTAAAGGGAGGGGGAGGAGTGGTGTAATGTGGGATAACTTCCGTAGGTAAAGACCAGTCAGGCTGCTGCATTCTGGATGAGCTTTACAGGTCGGATGGCACATGAAGGTAGACCAGCCAGGAAAAAGTTGCAGTAGTCAAGGCCAGAGATGACAACCCTAGTCTATAGTTTACAACTTACTTTCCATTTTTTTACCATATATGTTATTTTGCTGTTATATACTGACAAAATGCAAAGGAGGAGAGGCTTTTCTTGCATCTTGTGCATCGTGTGTTTTAAATTGTTCATGTTATCTACAGGTAAACCTGTAATGCAGGGCTGGGTGTGGTGATCCTGATGGTGTTTTATGAATGATTTAACTATTCTACTCAGCTCTGGCTGCTGCAGACTGCAGGGGCAGCTGTGACTGGCACACAAATCTCTTCCCTGATATCTGGAAACACTCTGCACAGAACACACAGTCCCCGTCATATACAATTATCACTATAAGGAGAAAAAAAGACAATAACTTAGCATTGAATAACAACTAAATATGGAACTATTACGTCATGTAATTCATTATAACTCAAATAATATTACACGGCGAGGGTACAGGGTGTCAATACAACAGTTAAATCATAAGATTATAGATGACTTATTTACATTTTAAGAAGTAACATCTTGTTAATGTGTTTTTTTTAAATAGTCCCAACAAAGATATGAATACAACAATTTTTCTAATTTGAGTTTGATTTATAGTAATATAATGCTTAAAATAATAATCTGTATATGTTTTTGATGAAATAAAGGAAACATCGCAATTATAAATTCCATTAAAAAAAAAAGATTGGTTTCAGTGTTGTAAAGCATTATCCTGTATTTCTGTTGTACAAACTTGATCTCATGTCTGTCTTTACCCCTGAGAGCAGCTATCAAACACTGGAGATAAATAGGCAGTTTTACCCAGCATGCACCTACCATTCCCCTGGTGAGATCTATGTAATTGAGAACAGTGAGGCACAGAGATCTCCCCATTGTTCTTCATTGAATGTTTAACCTTTAAAGACCCCTTTTTGTCGTTGTTTGAGAGGGACAGGGGATGTTTATGTGGAAAAAGCAGCTCAACAGTTGATGCCTCATAAACGTGGTGCACATTATCTGAATGCAGAAACCCTGGCGATTATTTTGAGATTCAGCCCAGCAGTACCAGACATTTACTGTATAATTCATGCAAAAAACATAATTTTTCCCAAGGCTGCATCGGATTAGCATTAAGTGGGCATGTATGTAAAGGGATGACTTGTGGGAACATTAATTTTAATTTAGATATCTCGAGGTGAGAGGTCAAGGGACCCCTGTGAGTATGGCCAGGCATTTCCTCGCCATAGTCTAACTTCACCTTAAATGGTTCATCATTCATCTCACTTTTAGAGCCTACATCCCTAGAGGTTACAACTGTAAATATCTGAAATATTAAATGTCAGTGTAAGCCACTCGGTGCTCCCTAATTATGTAGCTCATAAAAGCTTATTATTGACATGTACCTTCCTTCCTCTTGGTGTAGTAAGCTGCACTGTAGGTAGCCCTGGAAAGGAAAAGTACGGCAGATGGCTTTTGAACTATTTTGTATTTTTCTTTCACTCAGGTGCTTCTTTTATCTTGGCCTTGACCTGCATGTAATGAGCGCTCACTGTGTTCTCGTGGTGTTTCTGTGATGGTCTGGAGAATGTGTGTCTGCAGCAAGAGAATTATTGTTCACACTAATGGGAGAGAAGTCCCTGCAGCATCAGGACTAAAAATCAGAAAGTTCAGTGATGGAGGAGGGGGGGCTATGGTTGTGTGTGTACAAAGTGCATATAGGTGACTATGTGTGTAGTGTGTGTTTTACTTTTGATGTTGTGTAGTGCAGTGACAGTAAAAGCAGGAGCAGGTTTATATGTGAGCATCTGTTCTTGCTGTCATGTGAAATACAAACAAGCAGCCGGACTGAAGACAGGAACACGATGCTGAGGGAGGTGAAGGGGGGGAGGGAAGTAGAGAGAGAGGAAGGGGAGACACATGGGAAACAATTCCAGAGAAGCAAAGAGAGCTAGATATTTGTCTGTGTGATATTATACTGCTTGAGCAACATATTTTCTTCCCTGTTATGCAAATTGGACAAATTGAATTGAAAGAGAAGAAATATAGTGATGTGCCAAGTGTGCAGATGATTGAGGGGTCTCTCTAAACGCACAGAGACACAAATTAAATGAATCAGAGAGACAGGGATCGCTGCAGTGGAGGATACAAGGATGCTTAGACTTGATATTCTGTATAGAGTAATGCTGATAAAGGAGGGTCGTTTTAAAGAGATTTATGGAGAAAGCTGCACACAGAAAGAGCACGGTTTGACAGACAGAGGGAATAATTAAGAACCCGAAAAAGACAGGAAAGTGTACACAGAAAAAACGAACATATGGAGATTCTGAGAGAAGTGAGGGGGAGGCAAGGAGAGCTAGAGGTAGAGGAAGTCCCAGGAGACCTATTGTGTCCGATGCTTTTACTGTGGTGATGATGCACCCTGTCGCTATTCCCCTCCTCTCATTAAAGCTTTATGAAGCAAGCTTTGCACACACTTTATTACAATGACGCCACTGTCTGGCACATTCCTGCCTTGCGGCTGTTGCTGGTGGTGGGGGGGGGGGGGCTGGTGGTGGTGGGGGGTAGCAGGGAAACAGGCCCATGGAGACGTACATCAGAAAGGGAAACATGGGAAAAAGAACAGATATGGAGAGTCAGAGAGGCAAAGCCAGAATCAGAAGGTGGAAAATAAGGGTATTTGAGGATGTGAATGATAGGAGAGGAAAACAGGGAAAGTAGATGAATAGAGAGTGAGACGTACATAGAGATGTTTGTTATGTGCTCTGGGCCTCTCTGTGTATGGTTGCAGATGTCTTGGTGTTTAAAAATAGAATGGTTTGGGATTAACACTATCAATATTTCCTTATAGTTTTGATGGGGACCCAGGAGGTGGGTGGAAAATAAAATGTGCAGACAGTGTTGTCACAAACTGCATCTAGGCCATTTGTTTCAGTCAAGTTTAAAAAGAAATTCATCATTCGACATGGGAGAAGCAATACACTCCATGTCACTTCAATACTTGCTCTTATTTTGCTGCCTTTCTTCAGTTTCTGCTCTGTGCCCTAAAACAGCTGGTCCCAGAAACACAATTTAATTGGGAATACCATTTGCCTTGACGATGCTGTCAAATACATTCAGATGTATGATTCATAGACAGGATAAAGACAGCATTTCTCCGCCATCACGAATAAATGGAAGGTATAATCAATCAAACTAAATATGAGGAAACAACCTAACTGTCTCTGCTTTCTTTTTGCTTCAATCCTTGTCAGTACGCTGTTATTTAGATTTGAGATTAGTTTTTCCTGCCTTCTGAGCACCTCATTATAATGTCGAACTCAATGATTTAGTGAGAACATCTTTGTGCATTCCAGGTACTGAACTGTAAAATATAGCACCTGTCATAGTTCATCACACACAGTCTCATCTCCATCGCCATCTCTCAAGTCATGTTGCTATGATCTAAGCTATCAAATTAAACCTGGAAGTGCAATAAAAATCATCCTGGAAAGCACTAAGTTTGTTGACTTTGAGGACGCAATGACTCAGCTCCTACTGAATGACGCATGCTACGTACGTATGCTAGTTCTCTGAATTGAAGACATTTAGCTCCTGTCATAATCTCAGGCTAAACCCCTGCCTTATCGCCTCCTGGGTGCAGGGGCCTTGGCTTTGTTTAATTGCCACAAGCCGAAAGCGTCAAAGCTGCATCTCCCTCAGTATATACCCCCACCGAGGCTTATAGCTGATAATGGAATTACTCTGAGTCCCAGGAGGAGGGAGAGAGGGAGGAACAGAAAAGAGGAGGCAGTCGCAAAGGGAGAGAGGGGGAAGCGATGAAGGAAAGTGGATGTTTGAAGCTGAAAGAAAGAGGATGGATGCAGTGTCCGCCTTGAAAACAGAAGAGAGGGGGGGAAAGGTATGGGATGCAGTGATGCTGAAGGAGATCAAGAAAGGGAGAAAAGGTTACAGTGATGGCCGGCTGTTGCCAAAAGCAAAGTCTGCAGTCCCCCTGGCTTTCTGTTTACTCCAGTGTGACGTGTTACGGGGTGGAGAGTGAATTATGACGCAGGATAGAGCTCAAGCTCAAAACATGCTTGCCTGAAAGAATCTAGCCTGAAAGGATGAATGGGGCTGAAATAGAAAGGAGAGAGCGGATGAAATAAGAGGATGAAAGAAAAACAACCATTAAAGAGCGTAAAAAGAAAAATGAGTAGTCACTTCATTTGCTGAGTCCTAAGAAAGCGAAACACGTGTTTGTGTGCACATTTCGATTGACTCTCTCTCTGTCTCAAACACCTAAGTGGTTTCTTTTTTTGTGTTCAAACATAGTTGTGATCAGGCCACACTGATGAACGACAAACCGTAGCAGAGAAAAGATTTTTGAATAAGCGCGATAGCGGGGGGGCGTCGGTGCTTTTCACTCTCAGCTCTGTCATGGTTGAAAGCTGCGGGGTGTTTGAAGACTGAGTCCCAGCGTTGTAGTAGAAAATTACTTCACATTTGAAGTGAGCCCGCAGCTTGGTCAAGGGTTTTTTATCTGCCGGTGTGTGTATATGTGTGTGTGTGGGCATGGATGAATTTTAAGGATGTTAGGCTCCAAGCAGGTGGGATTATTTGACTGTAATTTCCTTAACAACTGTATAAGCAGCCGTGCCAGTTTTGCTAGTGGGAACGATTTGGTGACAAAAAGTGTTAAATTGCCTGCCAGGGGCTAGTAGGGTTGTCTAATCTTCACCCTATGTGTGGATGGTTTTGCTTGTACTAAAACAGAGAGATTTTAATTTGAAGCCACAAATCTGTCGCTTTTTGTTTTGGATAAAATAAAGATTTTTCAGGCTCTTAAAAAACGGATTGATGACTATTTCAAGATTTATCTGAGTTTGATGAGACTTTGTTTTGGTAAACCATTTACATACCGTACCACTCAAAGAGCCTAATTAGCTGAGAGTCACTAAAACGGTTTAAATGTTGAACCAGATTCCACATTGTGAATTTTAAATAAGCAACATGTCTTTTCCCTTCCTTCCTCTTGTTTGCACATTCTTCTTATACTGTGCATTTGTGTTTTCTAATGTCTCTCCTCTTTTTTTACTTCCTTCATTTGAAATCCCTCCCCAACAACCCGCCCTCATTTTCTCTTCCTTCCTCACATCAGTCTGTTCTCAGTATTCAAGAGGGGTCTTCGCCATCTTTGGCCTTTACGATAAGCGCTCGGTGAACACGCTGACGTCATTCTGTGGGGCCCTGCACATCAGCCTGGTGACGCCCAGCTTCCCCACCGAGGGAGAGGCTCAGTTCACCCTGCAGCTCCGGCCCTCCATCAGAGGGGCTTTGCTGTCACTTCTGGATCATTATGACTGGAGCCGATTTGTCTTCCTCTACGACACAGACAGAGGTAAAAGCACAATGAAGAATACATTAACAAGTTACATTCAAGAGTTGGTGTTCCAAATAAAATAACAAATGTCTTTAAATGTATTTTTTGCAAAAGTTCTTTGGATTTTGTATAGGATTTAGAGTGGGTTTCCATATAACCAGGAATAATCCTCCAGGGAAATCATCAATTCGTCCAGTAATATTGTTGGAGCCTTAACGGATTGTTCCTTTTATTATCCAATATAATATAAAGCACTATAAAGCGTTATTTCTGCAGCACAAGGGACCCTAACCCTAACAAATAATTATACGTTTATAAAATAAAAGTTAGAAAATAAGTAAAACAGAAACTATACAAGAGCAATTCATCTCTGAACTACAAGGCAAGCAGTTTATATAAGTACCCACAACCAGTGTTGTTCATAAGCTAATAATGGAAGAATGACTATCTCAAGTGAGGGTGTGAAGAGTACAAAAGAGCAAATACATTAGTTATTTTTTCTCTCTGGGTTCAGGGATTGAAGGAAGAAATTGCTCGAATTTAGTGAGTCAAAGTACATGTTGATTTATAAAACTCCACCAGTTTTAACATCAAAGTGCAGTAGCAGTTTCTTTTAAACCCTGTATGATTCAAAAGAAAAGGGTCAGAGGCATCTTGGGGGATTATAGGGTAGTACGCAAAAGGGGCTGCTACTCAGTATTATAGTCTGCATTTACTGTATACCAGAGCTGTCCAAATGAATGTGAAGATGTGTCCTTATGTTACCCCCAGAGATTAGTCAAGTCTGATAACAAGACCTAACTGAGTATATATACTGTCTTCTATTGCTGGGCTTGAATGAAACAGTTAAAGGACTTTAAAACAGATTTCCAAATTAGCCTAGTTCCAAATAGCTTTCTTTGCATGAATAATTATCCATACATTTGGGTTCAGTTTGAAATGACGAAACAAAATTATAATATCATTATATCAAGTCGTAAGAATCTCTTTAAAGGTCTGTTTGCCTGGGATTATTTGGCCTGAATTTAACTCCCAAATGAAGCCTTGTTTTCTTGTTGAAAAAGTACAAAGGTTGTTCTTTTGGATATTTGCTCTCCTTATGTAAGGATCCAGCCGCAGAAACAGGAGTGTAATTTGGCAACTTTGAGCCAGAAAGTCGGGTTTGGCCTCAACTTCTGCAGCATTCACCTGGCTTTAATTTAACCATCCTATCATACACTGCACGTAAGTTAGGGGCCAGGCACAGCTGACGCCCTCGGCCCCTAACCACTGTCATGGGAATGCTTGGCACGTTATCTCTCTCCCTCTCTCTCTCACACACACACACACAAACACACACACACACACGCTCAAACTAAGTCCCTGCCACAGGGAGAGAAACACAGGTCAAACATGACACAGAATCCCCAGACCATGGTATAGTGGCGTGTTAGGAAATCAGTGAGCTGCACTGTGTGTGTGTGTGTGTGTGTGTGTGTGTGTGTGTGTGTGTGTGTGTGTGTGTGTGTGTGTGTGTGTGTGTGTGTGTGTGTGTGTGTGTGTGTGTGTGTGTGTGTCTGTGTGTGTGTGTCTGTGCTCTGTGCTTCTGCCAGCCTTTTTTCTTCCTCTGCGCCCCCGGGTACTAACCCAGACAACTAGGAGCATAGGAAGAAAAAGGAGAGACAAGGGGAAGCAGGAGGGTTAAGTTAGGTGATTCAAGCCTGTGAGACAGCCTAAAAGAGAGAAAGAAGGAAAAGACAGGTGTGAGAAGTTTCAGGAAGAGATAAACAAGGTGACGGGAGAAGAGGACAAAGTTGAAGTAGATCAGAGGCGCCTGAGGCAGGCAGGGGGGAGATTACATTAGGGACAGGAAGGAGTCGTAAGAGGACAGACAGGACCACAAGGCTTTGGGGATATACAGTAGCATATTACAGGAAAGGGGGTAAAGATGGAGAGAAAGGAGGGAGAAATGGAACGGAGGATGGATGCCTAGAGTTTAGACTTTGCTCACCCTTGACTTGGCCAAGGCAGGGCCCTTCATTATAGGCTCCCATCAGGCCCTGCTGCCGGTTATGTGCTGGAAAATGGGCAGTAACACTGTTGTTTGTTTTATGCTCACTGCTCTGCTCCACACACAGCCTGCAGACACACACTCACAAACACAAATTGAGTATGTCCAGAAACCTGCACATGAGCATACAAATGCAATGTTTATACAACATGCAGTAGATGTATGTAATAAACATCTGAATGTGCATTAATGGATAAACAAGGCAACTGTGGCACAGGGGGTAAAATAAGTGTATATATCAGAGAGTCACTGATTTGAATCCAGTTCTGCAGTCAACATATCGTAGTGTCCTTGGGCAAGATTCTTAACCCCATAAGTGATCCAGATAAAAGTGTCAGCTGAGTGAAATTAATTATAATGCAAATTCAACAGTTCAAACGAACACATAAATGTACACATAAACTACTCTAAGACTAGTGTATCACTGAAAGATACAATCATTTAGGGCTGAGACAAACCTTTTCACAAAATCTCTCTGTGGCAGGAATGGTGAAAGAACAAGCTGCACACATGAATATAGACTCCACACAGAAATACACTCACATTCCCACACATACACACCTTGATTACCGAGGCTTCAGCTGTGCTTTCTGTTTCAAGTCAAGCAGTAAATTGCTACCTCCACATAAGCAGAAAAATAAAACGGATAACAGTTGGAACTGTTGCGCTGCAGTGTGTTTCATTTTGTCTTGTTGTGAGTGTATGTGTATGTCAGTGTCATAAAGACATATGCTGTGTGTATAAATGTGACTTTGAGTCAAGTGTGAAATTATTCCGTTTTATTCCCCACACAATCCATTCTAGCTCAAAGCAGATTTAACAAAATACTTGGAGATTTGATAGAGATTACAACTATCCTCATGGTAACATTCAGTAGCTGTGTGCCAATAATGTGATCCTGGGTTGTCTCGCATTTATGTTATTTCTTCAACTTCCCCGTATCATTTACCTTAATTCATTATTGCTTGCGTGGCCACCAGCTGCACATGGGGTCATATTAAATATGAAACGTACCCTATATCACGTAGAGAGTCACATTCACCTGATTTAATCCTCCATTACTGTGTGGGAAAAAAAATGTCCTTACTGTGTTTGGTTCCAGGATATCAAAAGGATGAGTTGTTTGAATCGGAAGCGTGTTATCAGATCAAGTGCATTTTAATCAAAGTTCACTTCAGAACAAGAGGCAATGAGAAGTTTAATGTCAACGAAATGTCACTATCAACAGTCTCCATTGTGTTGGCACATAACTCTTTGTTCTGATAAGCTTTCTGAGCTGTTTGATAAAGTGACATACAAGAAGGAGTGTTGCTTGAGTGCTAAGTGCTTTGCCCCCCCTTTTGAAGAGAAAACATGACTGTGTTGCTTTGTCAAATAAGATGGACTGATAAATCTGCTGGATATAATTTCACATCAAAGATTTGGGAAATACTGGTGTGAAGGGGCCCTATTATGCTCATTTTCGGGTTTCATATTTGTATTTTGTGCCTCTTCTGTGACATGGGAACATGTTTTAATGTTCATAAAGTGCTTTATTATTCTCATACTGCCTGTGCTGCAGCATCTTTTTTTCACCCTATGTCTGAAACCAGAGCCCAGTCTGCTCTGATAGCTAGCCGGCTCTGTTGTGATTGGTCAACCGCTTCGACATGTTCCACCCCTTAGCCTATCATGTACAATGTGTTTGAGCGCTAGCCAAAAGAACCATGAGTGTTACATAGTGATGTCACTACGTCCTTGAAGTAAAAAAAAAAGGACTACAATTGAGGCGTGTCAGGCAGAGGGGAGTGTGTGGGAGACCAGACCATTTACATGCACTACAGGAAAGCGAAAACCAAAGAAAAGTATAACTTGCAAAAAATGCAATATATTACAACCCCACATGCCAAGAAAACAGTATTAATTCTCTCTTTCTCCCTTTTCCTCCCTTTACTCTCTGTTGTCTAGGTTATGCAATACTGCAGGCAATTATGGAGAGAGCGGGGCAGAACGGATGGCAGGTCAGGACACACACACAGATACACAGATTCCTGGAAACAGGCAGGAATGTGCAAGGACACTCATCATCTCATGTTAAGCCACCACACTTAATTACATCAATGTTTTTGTACTTCATTCTTCAAACACAATTCTTAAAAAAATGTTGGCGTGTGTTCATGACATTTATCCGATACTGTTGTCTTTGTTATATGCTTACACACACTTCCTGTATGTATGTATATATGTTAACCCAGGTGAGTGCTATCTGTGTGGAGAGCTTCAATGAGGCTGCATACCGCCGACTCTTAGAGGACCTGGACCGACGTCAGGAGAGAAAATATGTTCTTGACCTGGAGCCTGAGAGACTACAGAGCATCCTAGAACAGGTAATATCATAATACTTCAAACCAAAGTTACTTTGCACCGGACAGAAAATATGTTACGTGTACGTATTAATGTTGTGGTTATTGGCGGCTTTTGCTGTGATAATTGCTGTACATTACATAGTGCCTTACTAAACACTGTAGTACCCAGCTAGAGCACACAAAAGAAAGAAAGAAAAACCCTGCTAGCTTACTGCAGGCACAGGATGATATTTGAAAATGATCTGGAACCTGAAAGACCCTGAAGCATTTTAGATCATGAGATACTGCTTTATATTGAGACCACACTATGGTTAAAGATGCACTCTTACTATCGCTCAGATTCTAACAGACAGGGCAGAGATTACATAATTGAACTGGACTTAACAGCTCTCATCACTGAATAATGAGCGGCAAACACACCACAATAAGCCACAGACAACAGAGAACGCTGTTTTGGGAAGTAATTAAAAGCAGAACCTTTTTAAGAAATTCAAGTTAACTTGCGCTGCCAGTTATAGCACCCCATATTGTTTTTTTTCAATGCATTACTGGTGTCTGTCTGCCTGCTGACTACTTCTCTCAGCCAGTTACCACAGCACTCCTTATGCTTTCTGACATCTGGAGAGAAAACAAGATTTTAGTTTATCCCTGGAGTTCATAACAGGGAGTGAAATGTGTCTTCTCCAACAGCTACTTCAGTGTATGATTGCAGTAAACACACCATACTGTCCACTCAGATACTGTGAGTGAGTGAGTGAGTGAGTGAGTCACCTGTCATCACATGTGATCCTCTGTCTGCACATATGACAAACTCAGTGACACTAACAACTAAACACTAGTGCTAACATATAATTGGCTACCCCTCCCACACACACACAACTCTCATATTGCTAATAATGCAGTACATACCAGTGCACAATATATGCAAAAATAATATACACACCAGCTTTCGAATACACTTACTCATACAACACACACACACACATACATATACACTTATCACAGTATCCCAGACTGATAGGAAGACAAGACATTTCCTTAATTGGCTGCTGAACAGAGAGACAGAGACACAAGTACATAATGAGACAGACACTCGTACACAAACACACACTCCCGACAAAGTGCATTCTGCAGTGCTGGCATTGGCAAGCGCCCATGCTCTGGGACAGAGACTGCTCTGTTTGACTGCTCCTGCCAGCTGCGATCTGTGTGTGTGTGTGTGTGTGTGTGTGTGTGTGTGTGTGTGTGTGTGTGTGTGTGGGGATGTGTGTGTTTCTGTGTGCGTGTTCATGGGAGCATCTGTATGTGTTAGTACTTAGCTGTTGATATGTGGCGGTGAAAGAAACAGAATTAAAAAGATCTAAGCAATTTATTAATTAAGTTAAGGCACCCCGCTAATTTGGAGAGCCTTTTTCCTCTTTTGTCAAAACTAACAATGCTTCATATTTTATTCTTCATCCCAATGTCCAGATGTAACACAGATTCCTAAGTTGAGTAAAATTAAACTTGACTTCCCTACTATGCCATACTGTTAGCCATGCAATTTCAGTAGATGAAGTGGATCATCTTGGACGAGCTGGTTTGTTGTTGGGATAGCTGAAAAGCGTTAAAAAGGTGTTTTTGTACGTATGTTCCCACTTATTATATCTACAAAAGACTATTTTGTGTACAAAAAGGAAAGGCTTTGTCTGTTTTCTGTTTTTTAATTTTATAAAGCAATCATCAGTTATCCCAAAGCAAGTTAAATCATTCTTCCTGCACGACTTGGGGTTTTTACATGAAGTTGGACTACACAGGTTTTTGTGTGTGTGTTCTTTATAGAATAATTTTATTGGAGGTTATGGTTGAAAACAGTCTACATTGGTGAATAAAAGCAATGTTATTTCCATTTTTCTTACAATATCAACTTTATAGCAGGCTGGACGGATTAACAGAGCCCTAACGGAGCCAACACATTGCAGCAGCTCTCTAAACGTTCCAAGAGGCAGCAGAGTTTGAGCCAGTGTGGTACCACGGTCCTCACAGGCTCATCACTCTGCTTTTAATCAGTTTGACTATAACCAAAGCCACAGATGGGACGGAGTCTCTTTATTATTTGTAGTTGGACTCCCCCTCCCATGCTCTTAAACTAAATTGAAACTAACTTTATGTTATCAAGCATGGTAATTCAATGGTGCATCGTTTAATGTGAATCCTAAACACTACATGCATTATAATTTGATAGCAAAGACATTTCCAATCTTTCTCTGTTTTTCTTTCCAGGCTGTCAGTGTGGGGAAACATGTGAAAGGTTACCATTACATCGTAGCCAACCTGGTAAGAACCTTTGATAACATTCCTTTGCTCTGTTTGTTTTATTTTTCGAGATGTCTAACAAAAAGACAAACAAATAGGATCAATATGAAGTCTTAAAAATTGGAATAAGCAATAAAAATACAATCCCTGCTGTTTAGCTATTATTATAAAAAAGTGTTTTACTCATCCCAAAGTAGATTTTTGTGCGGTTATTAGCAGTAAAATAAACCATGTTTCTTGGTTCCATATTGATCTTTTTAAAACTCCCTCCATTGTCCCTTTCACATTATCTCTCCTCAACAAAGTCAGAGCTGCATGTAGCAGCTGGAATTCTCTTTCCCGACATGAAGTATCGCTTTAACCTTAATCTTTACAATCTGTTCCACCGCAATTCTCTTTGAAACTGTGAAAAAGGGTCCATTGAGCTCAGGTCAAGGATAGGCTTTCAGCAATTAGCATCCATCACCCAAAGATCACCCTCACATGTCTCCACCCCTGTCTTTGGCCTGTTCCCAAATGGATCCCTCTTCAGGAGCACTTAACTACGAAGTGTCACTCATCATGAGCTCACTCTCTCAGCAGGAGAAGTCACTCTATATTCAGTGGGGGTAAAAATAATCAAATAAATGTTTGCAGTTTGAGGAAATATGATTTTTGTCAGCAGAGGTCCACACAATGTCAGAGGATTTTGTAGTACATTTCCACTCTGTGCAACATCCCATGTTTCACCTCTACATCTCTGTCTCTCTCTCTCTCTCTCTCTCTCTCTCTCCCTCTCTCACTATCTCTCCTTCACAGGGATTTAAGGACATATCTCTGGAGAGGTTCATGCATGGCGGTGCCAATGTGACTGGTTTCCAGCTGGTGGACTTCAGCAGGCCTATCGTTATTAAACTGATGCAGCGCTGGAACAAACTGGATCAGAGAGAGTACCCGGGATCTGAAAGCCCACCTAAGGTGAAAAAATATGCTGTCTCATCCTGAAACATAAGGAGAGGAACAAGCTGCCACTACCTTAACAAATATAATTTTTAATTGGTGCAATAGCGGGTTATGTTATGGAAATGTTCTACCTTAGGCCACTTCTCTTTCAGGAAACAGAAATGCAGAACTGTACTCAATTAAGCTATTTTCCATGATATAACACATTGGTACCATACAAAACACGAAAATATTTGCAGTGAACGCACACACACATACATTGAGTCGTCGTGACATTAGTGTAGAAATTCTTCTTCATGCATGAAATTCCCTATGGAAACCAAATGTGCAGCCTCTTTACACAGGTAACCCATCACAGGGTGATATGCTGCATTTGAACCATTCAGAGTGTGATATGGTGCATTTGGTACAACTTCTAAGCCAATCAGAGTGTGACCTCAGGCTGTTGGAGAGGTGAATTGGCTGATCCTACTATGATTGAATACATCAATTGCTCAATGATTAACGTGATGCATGCAGATTCAAACTCTATTTCCCACTGAACGCATTAACCCTCAGTCCCTCTCTCTGTCGCTCATCCACACTCTCACTCAGGCCATATGCTCTTATACCAGCTAGATAAAAGATGAACTTGTGGCTGCAATTGCACCTGGCTTTGGTCCTTTTTCACTCGGTTAGACTGCAATCTTAAAAGCTTGCGCATGGCATTTTGCAAGTTGTTTCTTTATAGTATATAAATTCATACTTAATGCAGGGCAGGGGAGTAAAATGAGGTGGGTAACATGACTGAATCTCCTTTCTGCACCATATTTCTCTCATCTTATTGTACAACCAGATTATAAGGGGGCGACTTTTTATATAAGCTACATTTCACATAATTTATTTTATGTTAACGTTTACATTTAATAATGTTTAATTTGTATCTGTTTATTTCATTTAGGAATTATATTTGTTTAATTTTCAGGTTAATTTTCAGTATTTATGAATATAAAGACAATTATAACCATCAAACATCTGATTTGAAAATGCATCAAAAATAAACCCATTTGATTGGCTGCTATTCAGTTTCATTTAGATCCAGTCAAATGACCTGCTGTAGGTCACAGGGACTCACTACATTGAACACTTTCCCCTTCATTGCTTCAATAGTCTCTCTTACTGCCCTTACTGTCCTTATAATTCTCTCTATTCACCAACCTGAGTGTCCATTTCCTCTCACTGCAAATGTCCCTTTTTCTGTCACATTAGCGCACCTCTATTTCTATCCTCTCCCCCTTTCTTTCTGTCGCTGTTTTCATCCCCTTCTCTTCGTTTAGCACACCTCCTTTGACCGGATACTGACCTGCTGCCAATTGCGCTTGATTTGTGCATATATTAAATCAAAATGTGTCCACCTACCCATTAAAAACACATCATACAGCAGCTATCTGTAGTTTCCTCTCTGGCTCACACCCAACTTGCAGTCCCTCTCAGAAAGAGACACATAATTACATACACATACACACACACACACATGTTCAACGCTGCAACTATATGTTGACGGTCATAATCTTTTATTATTGGAATGTCCTCTTTCACCCAAGGACAAGTGTTAGTTGGCCAGTCATCATTCTTAGATGGACCTGATGACTTTGCATTAGTGCATGACGGATGCATAAATCCACACATTTACACGAGAGCCGTTAATGGGGGTACAATTATTTACACGTGATTGTGAAAGATTTACACAGTGAACATGCTTAGTTATTGTCCACTTCTTGAACTTCCTGAACATATCTGAAGTACACTCAAATGTTATCTTCCAAATAATATTTTCCCTGCTTTTTGCAAACAAGGAAACTCGGTTTTAATGTTAATGATTTAATGAAATGACACAAAACCAGATATCTCTAGTGACAACAGATGCTTCCAAATGGCTCTAGGCTAATTATTGCTGTGTAAAAGCTGAGCTCAGTTAGCCTTGGGCCAACTCGTAGCCTCAGGCTAAGTAGAACTCTGGTCTAATAATGTGCGGCGTGAAAAACCCAACAGGGACATGTCCCCGGCACACTGGAGACTGCATTTGGAGCTAGCTCTGTGCTTTTGGCCATCAATCAAAATCTCTTAACCCAGTGATTCTCAGCTGCTGTGCCCCGAAATGAGCTCTGGAGTGGCTGGAGATTTTGTTGAAGTGTAATGAAAATGATCAGTGACCTGGCAAAGAATATATTAACTTCATAAAAAGTGAAGCAAACTGCTTGTGATCATCACACATATATATAAGGTACAACCTTTTTGCTTTCTATTCAAATATCAAATAATTTCACACAGGTCCCGTAATTGCATAATCAGAATATGAATAGGTCTACAACATCTGTGTTAGCATATACAACTTATGTGTTAGCATATTCAACAGCTTATGGGCTCCCTTTATCAATATTTGCCCATGTGTAAAACATTAAATGTTTGCCAGACACCAGCGCAGAGTTAATTGTATTAATTGAATATGCGTGTTCACAACAGCAATAATGAATTAGCTTTGTGTTGTTTTTTCTTACTTTGATTAACACAGCCTTTGCTATATTGTATTCTCTTAGGTACGTAGGTCTATGGTACTTAAAAAGCACGTAGTGTACGCAGTCTTTGCACTGGATTTATTTTAGATGATGATAGAGACAGAGAAAATCAGTATTGACTTGTTGGATTTTAGCTGAACTTGGAGATTTAAAGCAATCCAAGAAATATCTATAATAAGTGTTCTTTTTAAAAGCCATTACTGTTTCCCAAAAGTACCAAAGGTGTTTATGTCTCTCCTGCTGCAGAAACAGACACAAAATGCTTGGCTCAGGTTTGCTGTTGTTTTCTCCTTGAGTCTGATCCCATAGTCGTCATGTGTCAGTCGCACAGGCTTCTTTAGTTTCAGCGGGGAGAGATGAAAGGAGGATGACATGGTTTTGCAGCCTTCCAAAACACACCTCATGGGATTCAAATCAAGGGATGTCAGTAAGAGACCTGCAGAGGCGTGGAGAGCATCGGCAGAGTCTCAGCCGACTTCCCTCTTTCCTCCCATTTTTATCTCACCACTCTTCACTGCTGTGATGTGAAGGCGCCCGCTGTGTGTTTGACTGCCTCTGTCTGTCTGCCAGGCGCTATGCTTCAGTGTGTGTGGGCTGGATGGGTTTGTTGCTGCTGAGTGTGGTGCTCTTCCTCGCTGCGCTGTCTCTTCCCTGTAATGAATTCGTCAAACAATCTGTCAAGATCACCACTACATTTAAGAGTTTCATTAAAGAATAAATCTTGTAATCTCTTACCCTTTCCCTTTTTCTTACTGAATGTAACATTGAAAAGGTCCCCGTTTTAACTCACATTTGAAGTGCCACATCTTATTCAATGTAATAAAATGAACATTTATACATATTGGAAAGGAAAGTTCCACCTTCAAAAGAAGTACCTTAACAAAGTGGATTGACATAATGGCAATGCAATATAATTTAAACCTGTTTTAATGTAACTTTAATGCCCCAGTTACTGTTTTCGAAAACTATAAGCCTGTCTAGAAGTGGCACCTTTACAATGATGTTACATTTACAGTGATGTTGATTGATGTTCACCGGTGTTAAGTGTTGATGTCAAATAAAAGTCAGACTGTTAGCGAGATGGATTAAGGCTCAGCATTTTTAAACACCGGTAAGGGTATTCATATGGAGTTAAGATGGTCAAATGTTATACAGCTTGGATTAAGTTACGTCTCATTTACGGAATAAATCATATAGACAGCAACATTAGCATATTCTCATTTGGGTTTTTAAATCACAGGAAACATATATTCATTGCTGTGTTTCTCATCGAGAAAGCGGAGTAGCAAAATCTATGATCACTGTAAAGAAAATGTGGATGCTTTTGTAAAAAGCCAATGAGCACCAAACATACCTTTAAAATGTATTTGGGTTTCAGTTGTTTGAATTACCTGAAAAAGTGTGTGACAGGATAACTTTCTGTCATACTGTGTACTGACAGAAGTATTTATTTGCCTATAAAAAAAGTTGAAAAAATGATAAAATTTCTCTTGTTTTTTTTCCTCTCTCGTCTTTCATTCTTCAGTATACCTCATCTCTGACATATGATGGCGTCCTTGTGATGTCCGAGGCCTTCCGCACCCTTCGCCGTCAGAAAATTGATATCAGTCGCCGTGGCAACGCTGGTGACTGCCTGGCTAACCCAGCTGCTCCCTGGAACCAGGGAATAGATATGGAGCGTGCACTCAAACAGGTTAGCACAGGATTAAGGTTGTATAGTTTAGGATAGACAGGTTGCAAAGTGCTTAGACAGATGTTGCACTCAGACACACACACACATACACATTACACATACACACACACAAAAAGCAATCAGAAAAACAGCTGGCATGGAAAAGGGGAAAGTATACCAGAAATCTATTTCGACATTTATGTGTTTTCTTGTTTGGACTTTGATAGAGTACCCACCAAAGTCCAAACACATACACACACTTGACACACAAACTTGTATGGCTATACTCTCGGGTACATTGACAGGGTCTAAGGTTTTCATAAAATCAAACTATTTCTATTCCTTTTTACGGTTTCAGTTTTGTATGCATTTTTTACATTCAGTGATAATCTAAAAACACATATAGTAGTTATCAGTGTCCGCCATTCCTGCCCTGGATTTAGATTGCCTGCCTTAGCAAAGGATCTGCAGGAACCTATTAATGCATGTAATAATACATGTAATAAGGTACTGTAGTGTATAATTAATTTAAATATTAAGATATGAACCTTAATGCGACTCTTCGCCAAGTTACTGAGTATTTCACTCTGATGCTGCTTCACGTTTAAAATAATATGAATTGTAAAACCACTGTTTGTTTGACTGCACTTTACACATATATAACCTTTGTTTAAAGAGTTTTAAACAACACTTTCATTTCTGTTACAATATATAATATAAAAGCATTGCCAAATCACCCCTAGAAAAAATACTCAACATTACTAGTGTATTCTTTTTTTATATTCCTCCAGTCCTTACTTTCCTTGTTGTTGTAAATGCAGGTGCGCATTCAGGGCCTGACTGGGAACATTCAGTTTGATCACTACGGTCGGAGGGTGAACTACACCATGGATGTGTTTGAACTGAAGAGCAACGGACCACGCAAGGTAGGCACTTCTCACGACTTAAAAACAATTCAAAAACACTTTGATTGTGTGGTTTGAACAACTTCAAACCCCTACCACAGCCAACCTATTCTATTCAATCAATATTTATTGTTAAAAGAAAATAATTAACTTCATAGTTATCTCCTTGATTCTTAATTAATAACTGTCCTAATGCCTTTATATGCCTATATGTTTATATAACTTCAATTGGACCAACACAGCTTGACTTTTAATAGCTTTTCTCAAGTACTCATTGGGGAGCAGGTACAAGTCAACCTGGGGCTACATAAAGCTCTGCAGCGACACAAATAGCAAAAGTTTGAGCATAATCCTTCTTCGGAATAGCAAAAAGTAGGAGGATAAGGCTCAGGTTGGAAGTACTCATAATTTCTCTTTACTGGAAGAAAAGTATACATATAGCGCCGATAATAAAGAAATAACACCATGTTCCAGCTTTTCAAGTGTTCCTTTGATGGCGATGTGTGTTTATTGAAGGTTCTTCGCTCACATTCAATATCTCAGTATCTTCTACAGTTCCACTGGGAAATATGTCGGAGTGAGATCATTCTGATGAATCTTTTCTTTTCTTTTTTAACTTTTTATCCCTTCTTCATCATTTCTCATTTTCCTTTTATGTATCTGTTTGAGGACCAACTTGATTTCACTGTACACATTTTAAATGTCATATTAAAATGATTTTCACTACAAAGACTGATATATTTGATATTTTCTTTTCTTTTTATCACTCTGTTTCCCTCAGATTGGGTACTGGAATGACATAGACAAACTTGTGTTGGTCCAGAATGAAAATGTTCTGTCCAATGACAGCACGTCGATGGAGAACCGAACAGTAGTCGTGACAACCATCATGGTAATGTACCCTCAGACTGCTTTAATTTCTTCATTAATTTGGGTGAAGCTGTCCTTCAACATCAGTCCGTTCAAATCCACCACTTCATTTCACCCAAAGCTTGCTTCAAAGCTCACAGTTGCCTCATATAGATTATTGAAGTTCATGTAGATGCAAATGGGAATAAAAATCTGGTGCCCTAAAGGTGATTAATATTAATTCTGTTAATAATTAATGTTACATTGGTGCTTGATTAAAAAGAATCTGACATTTTCCAAAATTAGGTGCATGCAATGAGAAAGAGAGGGAAGAGGGTATGCCAAGATTTCAATTCTAATTAGTTTGACATGAAATATAGACGGATTGAAAAGTAACAATGGGTGAAGCCTTAACAAAGAAGGTGTTACAGGTAGGCCTTTGCTGCTGTCGTATGGGGTTTCCCAATTTTGGGTTTGGGAACCAAATGGTTAGAAAACGCATCTTAGGGCTCACAAGATGATTTAGAAGCTATAAGAAAAGGAGATATTCCACTTAAGCACATATCTTTCAAATGTTCCACTGCTTGCATTTTGTTCAATCAATTAAGGCAAAGAAAAACATTCATTATTGGTTATAATCAGTAAACATTCAAGTTTTCAGTAGGCATTGCTTTGTTTTAATTGGTCACATATAAAAAGGTGAGAAAGTCACTGTACAAGACATACAAATATAATTTAAGGTTGAACCACAGGCTGGAGGCTGGAGTTTTGCTCACAGTATCAGAAAGTCATGGCAAAACGTTAAACTTTAAGATGTGATGCGTCGGAGTTTTATTAATGTCAAAGAAAAATGAGGTTGGAGTAGGAGGAGCTGTGTGAGTTGAAGAGAGCTCTCAGAGCACAGCCATGAAGGAGTGGCACTCGTCCAGCTGGAAGATTGCACTAATGTCTCATTAGTAGGCAAATCTAAAACTGGCCTCACATCACCATTTAGAAGTGACCTTAGTCCAGTGTCCTCTAATGGCTTCCACATAGACACCAGTCTGCAGTTCAGTGTAATTACTTCTATTTCTTCTACAAACATGGATAAAGGAGGGCTAATCGGTGGATTTGTGCACATCCTCTGCTTACATTTGATTTCACTTCACCCATCTGCAGTCTTTTTATGGTGGCCATCCCCTTCCTGTAAATGCAATCAGACTAATTCAATTGGGCATGCAAAATGATGCAAGTGAAAGCAACTCAAAAGACTAATTTGAGCCCAGATATAAAACAAGCCACAGATGCTTCAACTACAGCAATTCAGCATTTTGTTTCTAGCTACGTTGCTTTATCCAGCAAACTTCTAAGTATGACCAAAATATCTGTATTTGTACTGCAGTGCTTATACCTACAGTATAACATGTTCAAAGACTCTATAATATGTTGAAAGTCTTCAGTGCCTCTCGTGACCGAAAGGGGTAGTCACCAGTCTGTTCTGCACAGAGGAAAAGGTTACACAGGAAAGAGTTCAGAAATATGAATTCAGTTGGACTAAATGTCCCCAGTGAAAGTCCCGCCTGCAGGCCTGCACACTCCAACTAGCAATGTGTTAAACATCAGTGCAGTGTGCAGAGTGGTGCCTACAGCCTGGCCTAAGACAAGCAAATACAAACACATGAGCACGGTCAAAAAAATGAAAGGGCAAGTTGTTTTTCTACGTCAAAGTCCTATTTTGAATATGTTAATATAGCATTACTGTAGGAACATATCGCACTCATTTGTTGTTCCTGTGGCTTGTGTCTCTTATTACATTCATTTTATGTGGTTGAAAAATATATGCAAATTAGACTTTGGTATTACTGCATACGTATTTTTGGTGTTTGTTCCTCCCCTATATCTTCCCACCCATGTCTGTCTTCCCGCGTTCTTACCTCCATGCCTCCCCCACCTGCATATTTTTATGTGGATGGTGACCTCAGCAGGCCTTGGCTAACGTTAGCTCAGCCACCTCCTCCTCTTTGCAGCCTCTGATGATGAGGAAGCCTCTGCTGCGACACTGATGCCGGGTCTGCAGACAGAGCGACAGGCTCCAAAACCCTCGAAGAGGACAGACTGATAGACTGAGTGTCTCTAAAGCTCTGTACAAAGACTCAGTGTGCACATTTTTTCTTTGTTGTAATGGCTTCTGTTTATTTTTGGTTTACAAATGTGATTTTTAAGTTATTTCTTTGTTAGGAAAGGGTCTGCAATGCATTAGCACAAAATAAAGTGCAAAGAGGGATTGAACGGATGAGAAGTAGATTCACAGCCACCCTGTGTTGAACCTATGAGTCACTGGGATGCTCCTATCTTTTTGTCACGACAAAAGCCACAGCTGGACTGGAGCTCTGTAGGGAATTCTGTGGATTCTGTCAAGATTTGACATTTGGCCACATAGAAAACTCTCCAGACCATCAGGCCCTTTTTATTCAGACTATTTACCCTCCGCACAATAATGACTAACCCCCTGCTACACTACAGCGAACCGGCAAGAAAATTACCATCCACAGATCTATGTTTTTTCTAAATATGAATAGTTCGATTTTTGGTAAGGAGAGAACTATGTGGAAATTATTTGGCGTCATTCCTGCATTTTTCACACCACACTTTTTGATACTACCCGCCCTCAATCATCATCTTTCTGCTTCGTCACTCTGTAAATCGACTTAGTCATGCTCACTCGATCACCTTTTCTCGGCTGTATTTTAGTTCCAGCGAGTGCCCTAAAAAGAAAGGTTTTAATCACTATGGGTGTTTGTCTGACGCACAAAAGATGAACACACTTCACATTGTAATGGCACCATTATGTGTGTCTTGTCTTATTAACTTTTACATAAGCATTGAAGCAAAGTGCATTGAAGAGGACTGATTGTTAAGCCTGTCAGCATGTGCCTCTACTAGGGTATACTAACTGCACTAGTTAACAATGACAATCTATTGTTGCATTTGCTTTGCCAATAGTTAATTAGAGCCTACAAAATGCTTGTGAAGTGATTTTGTATGTTTAATTGTCTTAAATATGATATTAGCATAAAAAACGATATTTTTACTTAAAATGTAATTTGCATTTACATATGATTTCAATAGCTGGATTATCAAACAAAGAGCTTAAAAGAATCTGCACAGTCCAATAGCTGTTAAACTTTCCCAAAAAGTATGTCTATAAATGAGAGGTCAATATACCTTCTTCCACACAGCTCTTCATCAGGATGCAGGACACTCATTCATAGAGCTGTAGATAGAAAATCAAGAGAGTTACATTATTTATGAGATCCTATTAAGTAGGTCGAATTACAAAGATAGAAGAAAGAATGCAAGCGTCTAAAAATGTTGAAAAATACGTAACACGCTCAACCCAAACTTAAAGTGTGTTTGATGGACAAAGTGTGTGGTGGTTGAATCATTGGCTGGACAGACAGCAAGGCTTATTTGCTGTTTAGTTACCTACAAGAATGACTTACTCTGCAGCTGACAGTCATTGTGGCTGGAGGACTTCATTGGAAAAGCCTTGTAACTGCAGCTTACAGACTGTCATTGTGACTAAGAGACTGGGTACTGAATGACTTTCGTCTGCTAAATTGTTTACTGTTAGAATGACTGACCAACTGACTGCTGAACTGCCTTGCTCTCTTTATTGCTAAATAACTGCAAGATAATCATAATGACTTACTGGCCAAATATGAGACTAGATAGATGATTATGTACTATAATTGTGATAATGAATAAATGAGTGAACTGATTGACCAATTTTGCTGACTGAAACAGGCTGCGACGGCCTGGCTTGCTTCTCTGGCCATCTGAATGGATGGCTCGCAGGCTTATTAAATGTCTCAGTGGTTGGCTACCCCGTAACGTGAGAGTCTGGCTTTATAAATGCTGAACTGATTGAGCATCTGGTTGGCAGCCTGAATTAATTACTTGACAGATAGGTGACTGTCCATGTGGGTGCCTGTCTTCTCACTGGCTGGCTAACTGGCTTACATACCATGTCCTGTCTGCCTTTTTGGCTCCAGTGCGAAGTGTTTCATGTCTTATCAGCCCAAACCATTTGCTTCTACAAAGCCGTGCTCCCTCTTTCGCCCACCCGTTTTTCCTCCATATGTCTGTCTTTTCAGCCTTTCCCCTCTTTACTTCTCGACTTCTCTTTTTCTTTATCTCAACTTCACACTTTCAGAATCAGAATCAGAAACAGGTTTATTGCCAGGTAGGTTTGCACATACTAGGAATTTGACTTGATGTCATGGTGCATACATAAAATATAAAAAACAAGAAATCTAATATAAAACAAAAAATCTTTTACACTGTAATAAAATACAGTTAAATAGCAATACAAATTAAATAAAGCAGTAATTTACATGGAAATAGAATGCTATGAATGAATTTTAGAATATAAACTATGAAATGTGAAATAAGAATATGTGCAGAAAGGAGTATGAACATTGTGTGCATTAATGTAATGCATATAGTCTATGATGTGGCAGAGGTAAAGTGTCAGTGGGGGGGCCGGGCCTTGTTTAAGAGGCCGGTAGCGGAGGGGAAGAAACTGTTCAGGTGGCGAGAGGTTTTGGTCCCGAAGGAGCGCAGCCTCCTGCCAGAGGGGAGGGGGGTGAACAGTTTGTGTCCAGGGTGGGAGGGGTCGGCCACTATCTCCCCTGCCCGCCTCAGGGTTCTGGAGGCATAAAGGTCGTGGAGGGATGGCAGATTGCAGCCGATCACCTTCTCTGCAGAGCGGATGACATGCCCTTTGTTCTGTTCCTATCTGTCTTCTGTTCTACCTGTAGCTATTTTTATTTGTATTCTGATCTGCTCCTTCATCTCTCTTTAGTTTTTTGCAGCCAGTATGCATCACATCCTTCTCTCTATTGAATTTCTATCTACCTTTTTCTCTCTTTCAACCACTTAATCGTTGCCCCTGTTTCCATCCTCTCTCCTTACCTGCCATGAATTGCCATATCCTGACTCATGATGCTTCGTGCAACACCAAAACCAAATGCGTAAAAAAAGTAATATTATTATTCAGTACACGCACTTACACTCACACACATCATTGGCATTACCTTCACACCAAGACAAAGGCGTCTGGGGCAAACTGATAACAAACCTTAAGGAGGCTTTAAAGTGAAACAGTGCCAGTGTTGGCAGAGCTCCCACTGATGTGTGTCTTTGTGTGTGTGTCTGTTTGTACATGAAGCTAAATTAACTCAACAGAGTAGCTTGCTCTAGTTTCAAATACTTTACTTCTAACATTGTTATTGGGGTTATTTTATGAAGAAGGCAACTGAGATGGTTGCGTCGACTTTGTTATCACGAATTAGGTAAACGATTTGCCTTGAGATAATAGCCTTCTTAAATCTTTCAAGGGAGGGTCATTACTAAGGCGCAATCCTGATATGGGACACAATGTACAAATGAGTGCCCTGCAGTAAATATAAATGAACCTAAATTATTGGTTCAACAATCTGGAAAATATGCTAGGTTGCTTCTTTGCCGAAAGTTAAATGCAGAATGTGATACATTGATTGTATACATTACATGTTGTAGAACGTTTCAGTTGTATTATTGTCTTTGAGTCCAAAAGTTGCTCAAAACATTACAGGCATGTGAGAATCATTCACAAAATACTCATAAAATGCACCGTCTCATTTTATGAATACAATGTATAGGGTCTCTAGCCAGTTAATATCACAACAGGTTGAAAAAAATTAAAGCGTTTGATGCAAATCTTACAAATCAAAGCAAACACGCAATTGAGCAAAGCAAGATGATTGTAAGAACTGTTTCATTTAGAGCAGGGGGGTCGGCAACAGGCGGACCGCGGTCCGGATCCGGACCCAGACGCCGACCTATACGGACCCGGACCTATATTCAATACATTAATAGGGGATTTCAATTTTGACGGGGCGATTCTATTTTAACCGCTGCCGACAGGGGACGAAAGAGACGAGTGAGCGATACAGGGAGAGAAACACAGAAGAAAAGACGAGAGAGCGGCAGATAGAAGCGGAGAGGAAAGTGAGTGAAGAGAAGAGTTAGCGATACAGGGAGAGAAGCGGAGAGGAGAGTGAGTGCAGAGAAGAGTTGGAAAGTGAGAACAGAGCTTTTAACCCTGAGTGGACGGACTCATTCATGTTCATCCTGCCCACTGGGAGCACAGAGCAAGTGTGTCTCATTCAGAGACCGTGGCGCTCATTAAAAGTGCCAAACGCCACTATGAGACAAAACACAAAGTGTTTGACCAAACATTCCCTCTCAGAACTGAGGTCACAAAAAATAAGCAGTCTCAGAGCCCGATATGATCAGTCCACCAGGATCAAAATTAAAACTAAATATCGTTCCTGGGCAGGCTAACCGAGGCTAACCAATGAGCACCTGCATGTGTGTATGAGAATGGCCCTGACACCATTTCAGCCCAGATGGCAGGACAAGCTCAAGCTCAATTCTCGCACTGAATTAAAAAAAAGTGAGTGAGGGACTGCAATATAAGAGGGAAAGAAAGAGAAACTTTAAAACTGTTCAATTGCTATGATGTGTGATGGTGTAAAGACTGATATTGTTCTATCATCGGCTGAAACTGTTAAGTCATGATGTGAAACGGTTAACAAAGAAAAAGGGAAACTCAAGCTGCTGCTACACTTTATTTTATTTATCTAAAATTAAGCACTTTTAAGATGCACATATTTTCAAAAGCTATTTTATTTATTTTCTCCTATTTTATTTTTTAAATGCAGCCAGAGAGGAACATTACACATATCCACAGTATTTTACTGTATATCTGTATAGTTCAATGTTAATTGACAATAAATATTGTTGTTTATGAATTGTACTTTCTTTATTTGATTGGCAGTCAGTTGTTGATGACATGCAGACGTTGATAAAGCTACAGCTACTTCAATATATATCACACTAATTCATAAAGCAAGCTAGACATTTTGATGTTCCGGACCTTTGCATGGGGAGATTTTCTCTAACTGGACCTCGTTGAATTTTAGTTGAATACCCCTGATTTAGAGCTTCACAGTAATTAGACCACAACCTTGAAACAAGCTGGTGTTGTCCTTTAAAGCTCACATATTTTTTACTTTGTTCCTTTTCCTGCGGCAGTTCTGAACAGTAGTCATTGCTACAGGATGTTAAACTATAAGAATGAATTGACTAGGAACTGCTGTTTGCTGTTCATTAACATTATGATTCATGTTGAGTCAATGGAATGAGCCCTGGGACCTGCTAATGTCCCTGATAATGTCATTTTTAGAAGAAATGTTTTTGTATGTTTTGACATTCAACCCAATGGGGAAATGTTTGTATTTGATGATGATGTTGGTGACAAAAGTGTTATTTGTCTCATGTGTGTGGTGGTTTTGGAAGCAATGTATTTTGTTTTAACAAATTGTATACTGATGACTGAATAATGGTTCATTAGAAATGTGGTAATGCATTGCTCCAGGCGGTATTTGTATGTTTTAAAATGTGAGTTTGTATCCCAACCTTTCATATGTAAATTACCGACTATTATTATTTCATTTGTTATTTTTTTATTGCGCAACAAAACGTATGCATATCCCAGTTTTTAGGTTTTTTTGACAAGTGCTAGAGTTATGGCTTTAAATCCAGCTTCAGGAGGTTGTGTTTATACAGTTTAATTTCCATTGTGAGATTCTTGTATTCCCCTGCCTGCTTTCTTGTGATATAGACTTACTTTCAATGTAATTCAACTTCCCGTATTGAAGATCGTTAACTCCAAATCTGTGGCAGAGGAGTTGTATTACTCATTTGCTCCTGTTTAAAAATCCCCTAAAATCCCCATTGTTTAAACTGTAATTGTTTTCAATGTGAATCAATTTCCTGAATGAAGAATTCAATCCAAAATATGTTATCTTTTATTGTGTTTTATGAACTTCATAAACCTTTTCATAGCATGGGAGTGTTGGATACAGTAAAAGCTTGTTTGATTAATTAGATGAGATTAGTCTTTGATTAAAAAGGCTTTGATAGCATTTTAATAGGCTTAGTTTCAGTTGGATTACAGGGTGAGCAGCCTCAGGCATAATACCATAACTCACTGCTCCTGATGGATGCGCTGTCACTCAAAAGTGTGTGTGTGTGTGTTTATTTTTCCTATGAATATCCTACGCAGGTGTGGTAATGTGTGTGCATGCTGTGACCATGTTTCTGTGTCATCCCTAATACACCCACAATCTCACTAGACAACATTAAACCTCCTCTCTGCTTTCATCTTTTTGTTTACTGCATGCATAGACATTTCTCTATCTCTTACGACACATTACCAAAGCTGCAGTTTCCCTCTTTTTCTCCTCTCTTCCTGTTTTTTTTCCCCCCAATCTCTTGTACATTACTTACCTCTAAACATAAGTGTTGCACTGAGTCAGGTGCAGGTCCCAGTGGAGGCATGTAAAGTCAGATGGAGGAATTAAACAAGGCACTGCAAGTCAGAAACACAAGATATAAAACATCTTTCTTAGACATGGTCTTGTAAAAAAATAAGGAAAACAGCTACATATCTATCAGGTATGCATCTATTTCTATACATGTTTGGGTGGCTGCTGTGTTTTTCTGACAAGATATCTGGTAGACTTCCTTAATAGTAAAAGGTGTGATTTCAGAATATGAATGTTATAGTAAAATGTCTGTTCTTCAGTTAAATCTGTCGACATTGCATTGGTGTATATTACAGAGCCATGGCCCTTTCTGTTCAGTTCGAAAAAGTAATATAAGTGTATTTTCAAACCGTATGTACCTTGATTTTTCTTTGTGTAGTATGTGTTTTCTCTTGGTACAATGTTCACAACTAAACTACTTTTACATGTTTATTCCTGCTTTAATATCGTTGCTGTGATGTTCCTCCAAACACTTTTGTCTTTCTCCCCTTATGCTGGCTTTGTAGGAGGGTCCCTATGTGATGCTGAAGAAGAACCATGAACTCTATG
This sequence comes from Dissostichus eleginoides, assembly GCA_031216635.1. Taxonomy (NCBI): domain Eukaryota; kingdom Metazoa; phylum Chordata; class Actinopteri; order Perciformes; family Nototheniidae; genus Dissostichus; species Dissostichus eleginoides. Next base: position 23,199,230 of record CM062268.1, on the reverse strand, counting down.
AAGGGAACGACCAGTTTGAGGGATACTGTGTGGACTTGGCCTCAGAGATCGCAAAACACATCGGAATCAAATACAAGATCTCCATCGTACCGGATGGGAAGTATGGAGCCAGAGATCCAGAGACCAAGATATGGAACGGCATGGTGGGAGAGCTTGTTTATGGGGTAAGTTTGGATGGGAAATATTTGGATTGTACTGTTTACTCCTAATTGTTTATTACTTAGTCGTTAGAGGTGTTTGTGTTGCAATGTCATTAGCTTAGGTTAATGTCTTTAGTGACTCAGACCTTGGGACGGGTCAGATAGAGATTGTAAGTGATGCCAATTCATGGCCCCAGATGAAAATAGAATAATTTCTCGAAGATAAACCCACTGAGGCAACAGTTCAAACATTTCAAAATGTACTTTCTACAAAGTGTAGGACATTATAACATGTTCAACTTCCAATATACTGTAATGCAATCCAGTACACAAGATTGCAAATTATTGCCTCAGAAAAAACGTGTTGAATCAACACTTCTCTGGCTCAGAGTCAACCGAACTTCTGTAATTTCATAATGAAATACTGCAGGGCTTAAACATTGCTTTATTTGTTCTTCTGATGTTTTGAACCCACCACGGGCCATCGAGCAACGGCAGAAAAATGCTCAAAATAACTGTGTCGCAGTAGAGGAACTTGTCGTGCAGAGAAGCTTTGTCTCAGAGGGTTCACGTATTTTTAGAAAAGTTGTCTAATAATGCCGTTGCCCATGCGCTGTTTGAGATTTCACACTACCGTCTCAATGCAAACGTTATATGCAGGAGACAATGTCACTCTTCACTATGCGGTAGAGTGGAACTGGAGACGTTACTAGCAGAACACATCAGAATTAATTAGCCTCTAGAAGTTGTCTAGTGGAAGGTGACACAGCATAAAACCACTGCTTTGACATATAGGTTTATTTTATTATTCCAAACACTTGCAGCCATATATGATGACTCTTCTGTCACATAGAGGAACTTCTGAACAATGGCAACACTTCTCTGCCTCCTTTATATATTATATTTGTATATCATGTTCTCTCTGTGTATCTGTAACCTTCATCTACTTTTCTATTATCTTGAGTTCCTTTTTTGCCTGATTTCTGTCTCTTATTTCTTACATTTAATGGGTTGTGGACATTTCGTTGCACCCTTGTTACTTCTCCACAAAGCTTCCATTTTGCTGTTTATTCTCCTGCCATTGTCAAATCCTCTCGCCTTGAGAACACTTGTCAACCTGTTAAGCCCCATTCCACCGCGGGCGGGGGGAAAAACGCATCACTGCAAGAAACAGCGTCTGAGGGCTTCTTAATATTTAAAAACCTATAAATGTGTCTACCCAACTAACGGGAAGAAACTCAGCTACCTGACGATATGAACCATTTTTACCGAAACAAAACACAAGTCACAAGAAGCGTCTAAATGAGCCCTGAGCGAAAGAATGCTATCGCTCTTAGCACAGAACTCACAGCTTAAATACCCTTATTACTTATCGTATCTGCAAAAACAAGATATCGATTAGCAAGCTGAGATTCCACAGATTCTAGAAATATTAGTATCATCACTGAGCGATCCGAACTCGCGACAGGGGAAGACATCACAACACGTAGCTTCTCGGAGGAAGCTTCTTACCTTAGCTGTTGTTCTGATCAAAATTTGTGTTCAATGGCATCAAAACGATAAAAACGCTGCTGAAGGTTAATCCAATGGTTAATCCAATGTGTCTGTGTCACTTTGAAATGATTCCTGATAATCCATCTTCATATTTACTAGTTTGAGCCTAGGTTTCAGTTTTCAGTTTTCAGTTTTCAGAGCATAACATTTCTTTCGACTGCGTGCGCATAGCTCTCACTTGTCAATGGTAACGTGTGTGTGTATGTGGAACTTCGCCTTCGATTCTATTGGCTCTAACGGTTAAAAAGAGGTGTCAATCACCAAAATCGACCAATGGGTTCCAGAGAAACGGCAAATCCACCCAAATCCACCCAAATGACCCCAAAGGTGTTTTTTTTTTTTTTGCTAAACCTCTATAAAAAGGTCAAATGTCCCTTTTTTGCATCAACCTTGATACAGGGTACTTATTATATGTTATAGTTTGGATTCCTAAAGCTTTTAGTCTACTATCCCATCATTCAAGGGTGGTTTTCACTATAAGTAATGTTTTTTTTTTGGGCGGACACTATAATTTACATTTTTTTACTATGTTCAATCTGAATTTACTTTACAATAAAACAATTATATATTGATTCTGACTTTTCTACATCCAACTGACAGGTTTATCATTGCTTTGAGAAAAAAGATTATTAATTTACCCCAATTAGAAGTGAAGTTATGGTAATTTGTTCTGGGAATGTCATTTTCGAGCCTGAGGCCTGAAAAACAGGCTTGGGGCTTACAAGCCTGTTTTTCAGTTGAGACTGCATACATTTAGATACAAGCAGCTACTCAGAAACAAATAATTAGTGTGCTGAGTGAATGACGTTTTTGACTATTCTAAAGATTTTGAGTGTGTGTGCACACAAATGTGTTTAAGTCCTTGCAGGCTCATTTATATGCTGGCAGTTTCACTTTCATGCCCAAGTATGAATAACTTCTCTGTCATCCTACTGATATTCCTTCTACCTCCTCTTTCTTTTTCCACCCTTCTCCCTCCCCCGCTGTGCCACTGCCCTTTCTTTCCCCTGTTTATTTATTTATCATATATCCTTCCTTTTATCGTCATTCTTACCCTTCCATCCTGCATGTCGAGGAGTTCACAGATAATTCCTCCTCGCAATCACTGTTCTGCTTTATGTCAAGTTACTGAGCATTAGCTACCATTTCCACTTTATATCCAAAATCATCTAAACACACTCTGTTTTTCCCATCCACTCTTTGCAGAAAGCAGCAATTGCTGTGGCCCCGCTGACCATCACTCTGGTGAGAGAAGAGGTGATCGACTTCTCGAAGCCCTTCATGTCTCTGGGAATCTCCATCATGATCAAAAAGCCCCAGAAGTCTAAACCCGGTGTTTTCTCTTTCCTGGACCCTCTGGCCTATGAGATCTGGATGTGCATAGTGTTCGCGTACATTGGAGTCAGTGTTGTGCTGTTTTTGGTGAGTGATTGTTGAACACTTAGAACTTGAGTTGGATTGCAGCGCTGTAGCAAAAGAGTTTTTAAAGCTTTAGGGATGATAGAGCAGATGTCTTATTTGGCTCACAGAATAAAATAATCTCAACTATCGAGCGACAGCATATGCTTCTGATTGAGCTTGTAGACTCTTACAGAACACATTTCAATCAGAAGACAGTTTGGTTATTTTTACTAAATAAAGAAAAGAGGAGATGAGTCTTCTTTTCATGGAGGGTTTCGTGTACAGCTGATGCACTTTACTGATGATATAATAACTTAATTATTGAATCTTCTGGGTACAACCATGTGTAGGTTTTAAGTATTATTAAAACTCTCGACAGCTGTAATGTATTTTACAGTCTTCTTCTATGCTGAAAAATAATTACATACATAAAGATGTCCTATGCAGAAATAGCATCACAAACTGCTATGTATATATACAGCTCAGACCACTCCAAATGTTTCTTAAATCTCAATCTCTACATGTATGGTAGCCATTCCATGTCTGTTGAATTCCAACACAGAGAAATGTCGTCAGTAGTTTATAGAATAACATTTTAAAAAAAATATTTCATTCAAGCACATACCTATACATAGTAAAACGAGAGAAACAGATAATTTTGCAGTGGTCTCTTAATGTATCCCAGAGCTGTATATACAGTACATTTGAGACATGCAAGTTCACATAGTCAAGAGACACCAGAGTAACTGAATATTCAAGGATGTCTCTTCCACAAAAGTCACAAGAAGCGTACCCTCTAGGCCTAGTGTGTGGTATTTAGCTGAATAGAATTCTCCCTCTGCTTCATTCTGTATAATAAGAAACTAGATGTGTTTTGTACCTGCACTGTTCGTTCTTCCTTTCTAGACCTCTTAGTGATCTATGACATTTATTTCTTCCTCCTCTGTCTCAGGTGAGTCGCTTCAGTCCGTATGAGTGGCATGCAGAGGAACCAGAGGAGGGAACAACAGAGCTTGGCCCCACCGACCAACCTCCCAATGAGTTTGGTATCTTCAACTCCCTCTGGTTCTCACTGGGAGCCTTCATGCAACAGGGCTGCGACATCTCACCACGGTGAGTGAGGGAAATGGTGTGTGTGAGACAAACTGAGTGCATTTGTGTGTGCGCCCAACTGAGAGAGTAAGAGATCGTTTTTGTGTCTGTATGCAGGATGTGTGGGCTGGGGATAGCGTGTATGTGCACACAAACAAAGACACGCACTCTCACAAAAAAATGGTGACAAGTGGGAAGAAAACACCTGAACATTATCCAGTGGTCATGTCCGTATGGGTGTGCTCTGGTGGGAGGTCTAGCAATTTGCTAGATGTGTATGAATATTTAATACACCACTGAAGAGGCAGAGTCTGGCCGTATTTTTAGAGTATTTATAAGAATATGGCATTTTATTATTGATAACCTGAGAATGCAGTTTATTTAAAAATTCATGGCCATCATACTCAAGAGCTTTTTGGAGCAAATCTAAAGAGAGAAGCAGATAGGAAGGAGTGATAGACGAACAGTGGAAAGAAGGAAAAGGTGTGACATGCTGAGCGAAATGTGTGTGGTTGAGAGAATAGTAAGAACTGGTTTAAGAGACATGAAGAAAAAGTGGTCAGCAGTTCGTATTGTACTCAAATCAAATGGTTAAAAATTCAGAAATGTCTTCAGTACGCAAAGATGTTACAGAGAGATTCTGTATAGGCCTACCTAACATTATCGTGTGCAAGAAGCTTGCTTGTCTTGACTTGGCTTGGAGGAAAAATAGTCCCTGCTGTTCTGATTTGCTCTACTCTTAATAACTTTAGTTCATGTGCAGTCTCACTGACATAGGTTAAATATTGACCTATATTTCTCATATATCGCAATATACATCCCTTCTGCTTTTTAAACATATCTTTAAACCTAGAATGTCTCAATCACTTCTACTGCGATACAACTGGCAATTAACATCTAGGACAAAAGTTCTACATTGTTTCCCGAACTTCACTTTCTTCCTCCTCCTCTTTTGCTATTCTGCCCTTCTCCTTCGCTCTTTCATCCATCTCTTTCATGCTCTCTCTTTTCCTTCCTCCCCCGCTCCCCGACACCTGTCGTCTCCCACTCCTCCCCTCTATACTGTGACTGACAGGCCAATTCTAGCCCCAACACACAAAATGGAAAACACTCACCAGCTGCAAGCACACACACCGAGACACACAGGATGTGCAAATGCATACACATCTCTTCTCATTCTGACATGCTTACACACATATGCAGACCTCTCCATCACTTGCAGGACTTGTTATAGATGTGTGTGCATAAGCTGCAGCTGTCATAGCGATAATGTGATACTTAACATGAGGCCACTGTTCGTCATACAAATCACCCGACCCTGTCACTTCCAATACAGCACAGTCCCTCTATAGGGCAAGATTACTGCAGTACTACATGCCTGATCATACTCGTAGAATGACAAACAAATCACTTGTGTACTTTTTTTCACAGTTTCTTTAAGGTTTCAAAGCACCCTTGAATCTTTCTCATAAAAGCAGCTCATATAATAAGGAGTTGTTATGCATGAAGCACAATGCCATGACATTCACCATAATGCAACCAGAAGTGCTACAGCTGTATTTATTGGTGTGGCTCTGCTCCTATGAGGATCAGGAAACTATTTGATGGAGACCCGCTGTACATTTTGAACAGGGTATGCAACGTCTTGATACGTCCAGAGGACATTTGAGCAAACATTATCTGAAAACCGGTTTCTCGATTAGGATGGGGGACTAGCAGGGGGTGAAAGCAAGGAAAGAACATCACATGGCAATGCTAGTAGCAGAACATGAAAAAGGAATATTGGCACTGCAGCGACTCTAAACCGCACATTCATTCAAACGCTGCGAGTCAGTCCGAGGTCATTATTTTGTGACATGCTGTTTCCAAAAAGCCTTGTACCTATGGCTATAATCAATGTTGCTATTAAAACAACATTTATAATGACAATGTGAGAAAAATGTGACTGCAACTGTTGGCTAATAAGTCTGCTATATTTACTTAAAAGGTGATGATATGTTAATATTGGGTTCACAGCTACAATGAATCATATAGTTAGGCATGATGCAAATGTTTCTTTTGAAGCTGGATTGTCGGTTTTAAATGTTGCAAATGGTGTTGGATGCAGAAAAGGTGTGGGGGAGGGAGATGTTAGACAATCAAAAAAGTATCAAGATTAACATACAGGACCAAAGCTTCTTCTCAGTGTTTCTTAAAGGTAAATGTCAACATAACATTAGAGCAGAGGGAGGTTTCACTGCATTTGAGTCACGCTTCTACACACACCTCTCTTTGCAACACTCGATTTAATCTGTCACGCTCTGCTCACTCTTTTGTTCTGCTTAAGCTACTCCTGCTACGCCTCTCACAGTGAGCGTCACTGCAGCATCATCATCATCAGCTGCATTCACCTGTAGCTGATGATTATAGTGCGTTACTACTTAATCTCTCGACGCGTGGGCTTAAGTTCATACAGCAGGGAGTGAAGACATTTGACTGACTTATATGCATCAAACAGGTACTTTAAAACATATAACCCTTCCATGTGATCTTAGTTGAATACAGTGACAAAGTCATGATGAAAATTTAGAAAAATATAATGGCATTATGACAAAAGAGTGAGATTAACTCGTTCATTAGATGTTATTAGATGTGAATGATAGAAGCCTGCGGGCCAGTCTTTCTACCATAAAACCATTTCAGACAACTCACATGTTTCTTAATATGTTTATTAGAAGCAGCATATAGTTTGAGTTTGGCGTCGAGGCTTGGGCCTCATCACTCCACAGATTTACAAAGAACATTCAGTACAGGTGGAAGCTGGGGTGGAAGCTGGGGTGGTGGTGGGGCAGGCAAGCAGCAGCAACATGAAACACAGCAGCAGGAACATGAACGTAGCAATAGCAAGTGACCACAGCAGTGCAGCAGCAGCATAGCGAGGCAGAGGCAGGAAGACCTGGCAGCTTAAATAGAGCGGCATGTTTAGGAGAATGTGTTTGGTTGGTTGTAAGAGGGACGAGGTGCGTCACGTGTTAATGTATCATTGGTGCTCTAGTTGACTGCCTGAACTAGCTCGCTGGCTTCGCCCCATGTGATGAACGAGCCTTCACTGTGACGCCGTGCTCTGCAGAGACACTACATCATGTCCTTACAAAAAGGGAGACGTGTCATGCATATTATCATGTAATATCATTTTTCTATCTCTTCACATTTCCTTTAATCTCCCATTCTCTTGTTCACCTTTGCAGGCAGACAAAGTCATAGGCTAACTTCAGTCATGACTCACAGCAGAAAGGGGCTAAAGCTTCAACAAGAGAAACCTTCCTGAATGCAAATTTCCTTCCAACAGAAATATCCAACATTGACTTTCATTACTACATTAAGAATATAGTATGACATGCTCACTTATTCACTTGCTGCATAGCAATTTCTAAAAACACTGTGAGCCAATTACTCATAAAGGAGAATATATAAAGGAATTTGAAACATTAGACTCGGCCAGACTTTCACGAACAGATCAAATCCACAGGGTCTCAATTACAGAGATTAACACTCTTCTGTGTGCTGTGTTGATTTAGAACAATAAGGCAGGTGTAATTTTACACAGAAATGTGCCTTAGTTTCTGTATGCTTCAATGATCAAGGAAATGCTTTTAAAGCACGATATAAGGTGGCAATTTTTAAGATTTAAATGGTGTAAAAAGTAGGACAGTTTGTTGGGTTGTGAAGCTAATACGTTTTGAGTCTGTATTGACTTTACATAACTCCTCTCATAGAATCGTGACATGTGACCATGACGCCAAACTATTTCTTTGCTATACAATATTTTTCTTCAGATCGTTTCCTTTTTCCATCTTCCATATGTCTGCCCCGACAATAGGATACTCATTCATGGAGTTATTCATTTTATCCATGCTGCCACTGTATTGGCTCCGGCTAGTCAGCAGGGATCAGCGGATTGAGGTTGACATTTACTGTGCAGCTGGGAATAAAGGGAAGGAGGCTCAGGAAGACTTTTTTTATCGAAGGTTGAGTGCCTTATCTATCTTTTGTGTGTATATATACTGTATGTATGCTTTGCAGTCAGCCTGCTCTGCGATTAACTGTGTGTTTTAACTGTGTGGTTTTTGACTCTATACTGAGAGAGTATAGAGTCAAATTGATGTGTGTGTGTGTGTGTGTGTGTGTGTGTGTGTGTGTGTGTGTGTGTGTTGTGTGTGTGTGTGTGTGTGTGTGTGTGTGTGTGTGTGTGTGTGTGTGTGTGTGTGTGTGTGGGTGAGAGAAAGACTGTGAGGGTTGTGAATTGTGTATTGAGCTGCCATAGTTGGCCCATTGGTATTCAGTGTGGGTCCCTCTGCCGCTGCAGTCATCTCTGCAGTCTGGGGGACACAGTAACACACACTCCTATTCAACTCTCCCACTTCCTCCTTTCTTTCCTGATCCAACTACCATTTTCACTTGTTCCCTTCATTCCCACAGACTACCTCCTCTTGTTAGCTCAAATGTATTTCCTGTTTTGGACTCTTTGTTGTCTTATCATCACATTAGTTAATGAAACGGCTAAGGTGATGATATTTCACAGCTAGAAATTACAGCATGTGTGTGTGGTGGTCAGCATGCATAGGAAAGAAAACACTTTTTGTTTCTATGAGACTCATACATGCTCTGGCTTTTGCACTCAGTTTTTTTTCTTCACCTTTCCATCAAGCAGAAGGTAATGGCTGGCAGCAGACATGGATGCATTCACACACTCACATGCATCGTTGAGTGACCTTGAGATGGCATTTGCACCACACACACCTGTCATCTCTTTTGGGTTTTGTAATGGCTGTGATTGGACCGGTCAGCTCGTAAAAGGGTGGCAACAAAGTGATGGACAGTCAGGTGATGGGACTGGAGATATTAAAAAGTGGAAATGAATACATTGGAGAACATAGTGACAGGATGTACATTGAGGAAGACCCAGAGTCAGTGCAGGAGAAGGAGAGATGTAAGCTGATCACCAGTGAACATCTCTCAGGGATTGGATCTGTCTCTGTCAATAAACATCTGAAATTACAGCTGTCTTTTGTGTGTGTGTGTGTGTGTGTGTGTGTGTGTGTGTGTGTGTGTGTGTGTGTGTGGGTGTGTGTGTGTGTGTGTGTTTGTGTGTGTCTGCTTCTGGGTTAGGGCTTCTGACTCTGAGTGTGTGTGTGTCATTGTGTGTTTGTGAGTGTCATGTGTAAGTATTGAGTAAATGGCCATTGGTGTGTTGAATAATTAATGATAGCAACAGATCCAGCTAATGGTTCGACAAACTAACTACAGTGGAGCACTTGAGCTTTTTTACTAATTTATGGTCTCAAGGTCACTGATAAGAACACATCACCACTTCCTGCTGGTGTTTTTTAATTTCAGTAGTCATATTTTGTTTTATATATATATTTATCTTGTCAATCATTTGCTCCCTAGGTGTCTTGTATCTTTTCTGCTTCACTGAGACAATATTATCATTTTAACATGGCTTTCATTATCTGCCTGCTGCACCTAATCTTTAATCTTTTAATCAGATTTTCCTTCATGTGTGTCTGTTTGTCTTTACGCCCTTAATTCTGCCTCCATCTACTGTATTGTATTCTGCCAGGATCAATCACACATCGATTCACTTTATTTCACACCTGTAGTCCATGTTAGAGTAGGATAAAAGACAAGAAGAAAAACATCTGTTTGTCTGTCTTTCTTTTCTTTATTGTGTGCTTATCCAACATGAACGCTTCACTTTTCTAATACATCCGACACACTACCAACAACTGTCAGTCTCAACATTTGTTAACATGTCTGTCACCATCCCTTGAGAAATTATGTTTTGGTTGCACCCCAAATCAAATAACAGCAGAATTTATTGCATTTCTCCTCTCGGCATGTCTTAAAAAACAAGCAAAATTTGATTTTTATAAGCTCACTTTGCATTATCGAATGAAAAGGATGTCGCCCGTGACGTCTGGTGTCCTAAGTATTTTTCGAATTTCTACTGGCCCTAAAAAGATACTTTCCTAAAATGCTCCCAATGCAAGAAATGTGGGACAAAATCTAGTGCTTGTAAAAAGCAATATTTCAATACAAGTAGTCTGGGTTTTGAAAAACAAGCGGGTATCTTCCAAATTTAGAGTTCAAAATGTTCTCTTTATGTTATTGCCCCTTTATTGCAGCTCCGCACAGAAAGACTTTCTGTATAAAAAACTCAGAGAGAATTTTCTATAAAAAGACAGAAACCTGTTTTGACTGAACATTTTCCAAGGCTCGCACAGACTATTATTTTATGATAGACTTGACGAAATTTATAATTTAAGACTGAACAATACAATGAATGATTCAGATTGCCAAAACAGACATTGTTTTCCAATCCAAATACATTTTCACATAGACTGTGTGTTCACAACAACTCAAAGACATATACACAGTGAAAAACATCCTTGCATTACATAGACAACAGCTATCCAGTGCTGTCTCAGTTTATAGTTGTTTGTGTCTGCTTGTATTTTTATGTTTGGATGTGTCAGCATCAATCTACTTAAGTGCTTTTATGTGTTTGTGCATAGCCATGTGTGTGTGTGTGTTTGTGTGCTCTTATTATTATGATTACTGGCATTCTCGTAAGCAGCCAAAAAGCATGATCTGAGGAAGTTGATGATTGAACTACAGGGTAACATGACACTTCATAAGAAGGAAACAAAAACATCACCCCACACCAAAAATGTTAACATTTGCCCCTTTTGTTTTGTGTTGCCATGTCGTGTTCAGCCTGCCATGTCACCCAATGAAAAGCAATTCACTATCCACCTACAACCTACAATCTGTTAGGTGATCAACAATCAGATACATTTCCTCATAACACATGCATTTAAGTAGACAGAATACTCCACACACTAGCTTATGAATGCTAAATAGGAGTAATTTAAAGTGAAGTGTTACCGGAATACTCAATGTATCTAAAGCACAGGCTACAGAAATAGAGATGGTCCCTAAACACTCCACTGCGGTCGCCCACTAGGGATTGGCCAGTTATCGCCCCCCATCCCCTCCCTCTCTTCTCTCTCTCTTCTCTCTCTCTCTCTCTCTCTCTCTCTCTTCTCTTGAATTCCAATGGCTTTATCCGTATGACCATAATGCCTTACATTATTTTCAATGAATTGTACAAATATAAACAACTTCAAAAACCATATACATACACATACATACAACAAAAACAACCCATTACTTAATACCAGCTAAACCCTACTTGAACTAAAACAAAACGATTAATAATTTTGGCAAGTTTTGGATAAGAAAATGTCAAAAAGCACAGAATGGGAGTATTACACTCAGCCAACACTAGGCAGGGTATTCTGCAATACATGCATGGAAGGTGTACGCATAGGAAGATCAATGGCTCTTTAAAAAAAGACATGCTTAAAGGCATTTAACACAGTTTTTTGAAGTTTGTATAACTCCAAATGTTGACACTAAGATTTGTATTGTTAGTGCAAGTATTGTATATTGGTTCGCAATATTGGATATCCGTCTATTTGATTGCTGTGAGGTCTTACCTGGTTGGGAGAAAAAAAGTAATTGCTGTCTCCTAATAAGTATAAAACAAAACCTTACAGCTCTTTTTCGGAGAATCCATCACTGTGTATGCCAGGTTCATTAATTCAGGTAAACAGATCAATGCCTCAAGGACACATGCTATCAATTCATATCCGCGTGTGTGTGTGTGCGTGTTTGAGAGGATTAAGAGGTTTGCTGGCTTTTGAACAGCAGCAGAATGCGGAGTTGCTCCAAAAGGTGACAATTTATGCCGAGTCAGGCGTCAATGCACCTCAGGACTTTCACTCCTCTTCTCTCTCTCCAGCGCAGTCCACTATCTAATTTATCGCTGCTTTCACCTCACAGTGCTATCAACTAATTGCTTCCTGTCCGATGCTGGGCCCTATTTTTGTGATGCACGTAAGAGGATATAGTTGTCACCAAAATGCTGTTGAAGAGGATGAAAGTCAATATTTGTGTATTTAAATTAAAGCAATTGTTAATGGTTTGTGAATGTGAAAGGGATCACTTGTAGAGGCAAACCTTCTAATAATTATTCCTCAATTACCTCAGCTCTAGCGTTTTGTCATCTTTCACCTCATTATTTTGTTTTGCAGCTCGCATTTTTAATGCTTTGGTTCACTCTCACTGCTCTCAGCATCATTAAAAGCGAAAAAGCTTGACAAATTCTCTCTACAAGCCCAACTTCAAAAACAGCCAAATGTAACAGACTCGCTGATGAACAAAGAGCAGCTCTTGGCCCTTAAGGACAAAATGCATATTGGATCAGGTGACCAGAAACTGGACTCAAAATGATTAATGCTGTTGGATTTTTGAAAAAGCAACAGTTTGGTAACATGACTCAATATCAACTTACAAAGTTTCATAAGATTCACTTTTGTGTTCAAGACCCTAACTGGCTGAAAAGAAATGTCAGTGAAATGACTTGCAAATATAAAAAAGATGCAAAGATAAGGTACGATCTGAAAAGGAATTGCTATGAAACATGTTTCCTTTTATTCTCTGTGAATAACAGAATAACTATTGTTGTACGTTCACAGTATACTTCCCCAGAAAACCCAATCCACTTCCTCTCTCGCTCTTTCTAAGGCGTGGATATTTGATGTAGCTTTGTGCGCCCATTAGATCTTCAAGGTCTTTCATTAACGGCAATGCTTAAAATAAAACATGTTGCTACCTTATCCCATATCTCTCTCCTTTTGTTTAATGTTCTCACTCTCGCTTGCTCTCTTCCCATTTACTCGATGAAAACAAGTTTGTGCAAACAAAATGAATTGCCACTTACTCTGATGCTTTAGCTCACAATTGGTAGATAAAGAGAGTAAACATGGAGAAAGAGAAAAGAGAGAATGAGGATGAGAGAGATGAAGGGCCGCCCAGATTACAATCTGTTTAATGTAGCCTTTGTTATTGTTTGTGCTGAATTGGTTCGAGGGTTGAGAGAAAATTGCTTTGGCAGTACTGTCATTTTCAGTCATGCAGAGTTTTTGAAAAATGCTTTGTAAAATTACAGCGTGTTGTGTTATATAACTCTGACTCAGGAAATAACCTTAATTATGTTTCCTTCTCTGTTTTCCCCTCTGTGTTTCTGTAATTTTCCTTTCACCCATTTAACATCAACCTTCATCTTTTGCTTTATCATCCTCTACTCTTTTTATGTATCTCCCAAAACCTTTCATCTCTCCTGCTTTCCTCAAATTCTAACTCCCCTTTTACTTGTTCTCTTCCCTTGTCGCCTTTGTCTCTCTTCTCTCCAGGTCCCTGTCTGGGCGTATTGTTGGAGGTGTGTGGTGGTTCTTCACCCTCATCATCATCTCCTCTTACACAGCCAACCTGGCTGCTTTCCTCACAGTGGAGAGGATGGTCTCCCCCATAGAGAGCGCGGAGGACTTGGCCAAACAGACCGAGATAGCCTACGGGACACTGGACTCAGGTTCTACTAAGGAGTTTTTCAGGGTAAGGACTTTTCACACTCATTGACTTAAATATTTAGGAGACATCAGGATCAGATGACCTACTGGTCTTGCAGATAATAATTTAACCTTTTTAAAAACCAAAGCAGTGTGCACAACCGATTTCAACTCCAGTTTCAAGGATACCATTCCTGTCATGATTAATAACAGAATAAAAACACAATTATCCTATCCAAAAATGTAGGAGATCCCAAAAAATACAGTTTGACCAGTATTGCATAGAAGACAAAATTATTTATGAGTTTCTCCCGTTGTGTTTGCATCTAGCTGATGCATATTAGCACACAAAGATTCAACATTCTTCTGTCCCACTGGTTTCTCAATATCCCACTTCATTGACATTTGCTGGAAGAAGTGTGTTAAAATACCTAGTGTAGAAGAAGAAGGCAGCAATCTGACAAACATAGACGTAAACCATTCAGGTTTACGGATCTTTGGTTTCATTTTTCAAATAAATGGTTTCCTGATGAACAAATGCATTCTCTAGTCCTCAAGGACACACACATGGGTGGTTGTAAGAAACACTGAATGTACGTAGTATTGAGCGTAAATTCCACGGGGTGCCTTTAGGGAAGTGGATGTCAATTTTCAAATTGCTTATGGTCTTTATTTATTTGTTAAATGACTGTTATATAAATGTGTTGATGCACGTCATTGTGTACCTTGGAGGGGAACAATGCCATACCACGGTGCTTTGCATCATTCATCACCCCAACTCCATCCATTATTGCATTATTGCTCACTTTACAGCATAGAAATTGGATGTAAACAGGGTACAAGGGGGAAATGTTCAGTGGCGGTTCAGGAGGTTAGATCATGTAGAACTTTAAAAGCTTTAAAAACAAGCCAAACAATCTCGAAGGCACTTCTGAAATGAAAGGGCAGTCACTAAGAGAAAGAAACTGCGAGAGAGGTTCTGTCGCTCATTTGTTGAAGCTGACAAAAGCCAAACAGCAGAAATCTGCTCTGTGTGTAGGTGGGACAAGGACGAGTGACTAATGACGGTGTAAACCAATTTACAATAGTCCAGGTGGGAGGAGGAGAATGAATGGATGGCTTTCTCCCGAACTTGAATTGAGAGAGGCTTACATTTTGGAAGTGATGCTTGGCTGAAATTCATGGCTTTAACTTTTCAAGCGTTATATAAAACTAGGTTTTGGAGGTGCAGCGTGGGATTTTAATTCATACATTTTGAAGTAAGATTCACACAAATACAAAGGGGCATTTTTTGTCTATCAACCCCTGCATTTAATCACTTCCTTACTCTGTAAAATAAAGCAATAATAATAATCATAATGCAAACAATAAAAAGTGGTGAAGGTGGACAGAGCTGTATTCCTTAGGGAGATATGACTGTAAAATAGTTAGCAGGAAATTAAAGCTGAGTAGAGTGAAGCGGCCCAGATGAATCCTAGTGGCTTCACCCATTGACCTCTGCACCCATGTGGATTTCAATTACAAAAGAACTCATAAACACACACACACAGAGACACACACATGCAAACAGTGCTGATGAAGACACGGGCAAAACACCAGCGTCACCGCATGTACAAAAACAGATCTGCTCTGTCACATAATCATGCTCTGTAGGAATATTCAGAATTGTTTGTGTGCTCAAGCATTGTGTGTGTGTGTGCATATACCAATTTACAGTTATGCTTTGTAAAGATGTGTGCGCTAGAGTGTGTATTTGGGGATGTGGAGGGGGGGGGGGTTGTAACAGACAGTTTGTGCTTCTGTGAGCGGCTCTGGCATCATCAACATAACGAGCGGGCTGAAATCTGCGGAGGGTGAAAAAGCAATTTACTCTACCACAGCTGAGGGGGATACGCCACCACCATTAATTATCTGTGTGTATGTATGTGTGTGTGTATTTTTGTGTGTACGTAAGCATGCACGTATGCATATCCAGCCACATATGTAAGCGTGTAAATGTGCATATTAGTGTGTGTGTGGCGATTCTCACAAAGAACAGATTTGTGTGTGTGTGTTAAATATACTAGTGTTCTCCATAGTGTGGATGCCTGAAGGTGACTTGCAGCATCCATTTCCTCCTTCAACCTCACTCATTGTTAAAGAATCTGGAAAGAGTCACACCGCATTGTCACACATCCATCCCTCCGAGGCCAGGCGCTGCTTTATATGTGCACAGTCATCATCATCACTGTCTCTCCCTCTCTCTGTCTCATTCTCTCTGACACACAAACACACACACGGGCGGATACAAATACATACACACAATGCACAAAAGCAACGGCCGATAGCATACTAAATGAAAGATGAGCAGATATATTACACTTATGGAATGAGAATGATAGAAGGGCTGAAGGTGTGAAGGGAGAGCATGGTGTTTTTTTATTTTTTATAAGTAACAAATGAAAAGATAAAGAATGGGGAAAGAGACAAGGTGGAGAGAAGACAGGCCGGCTGGTCCTCATAGATGCGAGTGACATTATTATGGGAAAGGTGTCCGTCACGCACTAGTAACACACTTACACACACGTACACACCACCCCCAGGGCGCTGGTTTCAGTATGAGGCCGTGGCTTGTCTCTTGCAGAGCAACAAAATCACACTTAATCACCAGGAGAGAAAAAGGAGAAAGAAGCAGCTCGCTGGTGGAGGATGACAGTTTGACTCCTCTGCTTGTTATTTTCACTCTCGAGTACACACAGTCCACACACACATTACAACACATAAATTCACACTTACATAGACTGGTGCAAAGAACTTCACACACACACATATGCATGGGATATACACAAAATAATGCAATCTATTGCCTCATACCAGACAGATGTCCTCGGAAAAGCTGTTCTGTTAGAGCCAGTGACCACATTCATAACGGCACAACCGGATCATGATGCCAGTCATAAGCCCATTTTAAGTAAGACAAATGTTCGACTTGTCAGGAGAGATGTAGTGTTACATTTTAAATGTAGTTATAAATGTCATTATGCGCCAGAGGATCAAAATGTAAGATGCGAGACACAGCAGTCCATCAGCATTGTAATTTTATTCAAGGACTTTAAGATGGAAAATCAGAGTCAGCGGTTAGCTCTACATCAAAAGAGAGAAAATAATGAAATGCAGTAAAAAAACATCTCAAACAAATAGTACAGTTCGCAGTTCAATATCCGAACTGTATTGTAGTAAAGAAGAACTTGTGGATAATCAATAAACAGCATTAAGTGTCACTGTGTTACCATAATGAGTAGCATTGTTTTCACCTCCTCAGCTCTCATATTAACATCTCAGTGAGCATGGCATGTTGATTTGAATAATCAAATCTGTGGTTGGAGGAGCTGATAACACTTCAGTGAGGTGTGAATGGACACCCAGAAGTAGACAGAGCATGGATGCGTAAACAATAACAACGCATTCCTAAATAATGAGGCTGCCTCGTTATGTATTTTTCTTATTGTCATCAAAAAACCAACAATGTATGTTTCAAGTACTTTGAGTGTATCTACCCTGTCTGTTGATCTCATTACCAATCCTATGAATCCCTATTTAAGACGCAAATTATTTCAAACAGTTTACATTTTTATAATAGTTTTAAAGCACTTGACATTGTAGTTCTAGCTAACTGTATTTAATCATGAAAAATGATTAAAATTTGACTAATTGTGGTGTGGATTAATACACATTTAGCTATAGAGTATTTGCAGCTCCTGGACTTTGTTTGATTGACTCACCAAAATACAAAAGTCATGTTTATGTTAATGAAGGAACATGACACCCACTGTGGATGTGTTGCTTACTGATGTATTTCCACTAGTTATTTATACAACAATAGGTGTCTATGGCCCAGAGGAATGGGCTGTTTGTTTTCACATACTTGTTCGCAGGATTAAATCACAGCCCAACAACAGAATGTTCTACCTTCAATGAGAGTGACAGTTTTCAAGTGTCCTTAATTGTGTTTCACAGAGTCACTTAAATGCATGCTTTAATTTAGTGTAAATGCACAAATAGCCTGAAATCTTACTCTATGTTCTTTGATTTTGAGACCTTACCGATCCACAGTATTCTTTTTATCTAAAAAGACAGACAATTGAAGAGGGACAAATATTTTTTTCTCAAATTAGGCATTTGTAAGTGTTCCAACTTACATGGTCTTCCCTTTAGAAAATTCTCCTCCGTGTTATACAATCTGTTTTGGACCGCGATGTTATTAAAATGATGCCAATTAATTCCTAATATACACCTTTGTTATCCTTCCTCCACCCTAGAGGTCCAAAATAGCCGTATACGAGAAGATGTGGTCATTTATGAAGTCTGCCGAGCCGTCAGTCTTCGCCAAAACCACAGCAGAGGGCGTGGCGAGGGTCCGAAAGTCCAAGGGAAAGTACGCTTTCCTCCTGGAGTCAACAATGAACGAATACACGGAGCAGCGGAAGCCTTGTGACACCATGAAAGTCGGGGGGAACCTGGACTCCAAAGGATATGGGATTGCTACACCGAAAGGCTCACAGTTAAGGTGGGTGGAATAGTGTAACAATAGAAGACAGTAACAAAGCTGATACTGTCCTATTGCTGCAATATTCCACCTACCCTGCTGTGCCTTTTATACTTCACCTAGAACTGCCTGTCACTGCTGTCAGGTGAAAATCACCCACAAAATGTCAAATGAGTTAACAGCTGACCAGCGATTTGGATATTTCTTATCAAAATTACTAAAGAATATGGCATCAGTACAATTTATATATTTATCTTTAATAAAATCCCAAGTTAAAGCAACTGTTTTCACCTAGCAGCAGCGATATAGAAGAGAATGTTGAATATGCTAATCATTTGTTTCATCATGGTTTGCTTGATTTCTTTATCTTTCTCATTCTGGCCTCTACTTTGCACATGTTTGTCTATCCGTCTGTTTTTTCTTCACCTTTTTCTGCCACCTCTGTTAATTTAGGGCCTGTTAGCTCCATTTCTGTGTCCTCTGTCCTTTGTCTGTCCCTTGCTGCTCGCATCCCTTCTTTCTATCCTCTTTTAACTACTCTATTTCTCCCCAGGGCCACCTTACAGGTAACTTTGTCCATCCGTCTGTTGTCCTGTCTCTTTGTTCCTTTCATCCCCAGAGATGGTAGTCATGATAGTTATGATGATGGAGATGATGATGATAATGATGGCAATGATGGTTATGATTATTATAGCAAAGATTTATTAAATGAATATGACCGCGAGGAGGGTCAGAACCTCAGACTGATGCCGCTACATCCAGAGCTGTGAGGGGGAATTTATAGACATCAGGAGACAAAAAGTGAGAAACAGGAAGTAGAGGGGCCCGGCCAATGGGGGGACTAGAAACTAAACATAATGCAGGATCCCACAGCCAATTTTAAACAAACTAAATGAAACAAATATGAATGGTAATTGGAAAGACACCAAATTAAACTCTGATCATGGAGTAATCCTTGGTTAATTTGTTAAAACTGCACACAAATAAATCCTAATAAAGAGAGCATAAGCTGGAGGGAATGAATGAGAAAGTTTGAGTTCCATAGTTGGTCCTTTTATTGTGATTCTCTCTCAGCAGACATTTGTTTATCGGGCCTGTTAACTTGATCCGACAGTAACAGTCCCAGTAGGTTTCACTGAGGTATTCTGTCAATGCAAATAATTCATTTTCAGGTGACTCTGACAGCACGATGTTACAAATGCCTGCTGAGGTAAAATAATTGACTAAATTCAGCAAAGCTGGGCCACTTGCTGCCTCTTCTCTCCCTCCTTCTCTCTCCGTCAGCATTTCAGATTTGCCTTATGAAAGGCAAAAACAAACAGCACATCAGCCTCACATCCTGTCCTATAACTTTTCCCCTGTGTGTGGTGCAAACAAGTCTCACAAACCCCAGTCACTGTAGTCTATCCCTTGTTATTTAAACAAAGGTTTTTCCGTTTATGAGGGGAGTGACAGACAGCGGGTGGATAGGTCCCTTTTTTAAGCCCCCTCCAGACAACATTTCTGGGACTATCCACGGTTGTCTCTGGCTTCTCTCAATCAGCGGAAAACCCAACCTACCAGGAGCGCACATGTGGCAGGAAGGTGTGCACATCAGGTGAGCCTGCCCCTCCTCTCGGTGCACTATAATTACAGCGCTAATTTCACTTGATGAGGATAATGAATACCCTGATGATTAGAAATGTATGAAGGTATTGCTGCTTTTGATGTAATTATTGGTATTTGACTGTTGTTTTCATGACTGGCAAAGATGTTTGAACTGTTTTCATCCATACCTTTTACGTTGATGAGATTAGTCATGGCTTGTATATAAGATCCCCCCAGATAACACTGTCTCTCTCTGAATCTCTTGAAAATCTTTACTTAGCTTAATCTTTAAAGGCCTGACGTGATTACTATTGCTTTCCTAATTTGTCCTGAACTGAACTTCCAGTCAAAAGCCATCTGTTACCCGCAGTCTCCCAACATGCTGCGTTGAGATACCTCCAGATAGGCAGGTGTACAGACAAAGGGGCATACTAACAAACAAGCAGGCAGCGACTGCAGTGACCTTTTTGGAAGAGATTTTCCAGCTGATTACAGCATCTCACAAACAGAAGGATAGTCAGCGGTCGGTGGTTGCAGTAGGAAGGTCTTTTACAGGTGGCTGTAAAAAGCAGAAAGGTACTAAAGCAGGAGACGTAGGACTAAATGAATAAAGGGCATTCAGGAAACAAATTGACAAAATCATTCAGCCCCTGCAGCTCTGTTTTGTACACACTCCTTTGGAAATCACTGTAAGGGAACAGGCCACACATTGAGCAGCAAACGAGATACATTTGCAGGGATAGGGAAATGTTAGGCCAATTAAAACTGCTGGTTCTTTATGTCTCATGCTGTTGCATTGTTGGTCTTATAAAGGGCATTGTCATTGTGTGTGTCAGCTAAATATAGTATAATTTTTAAGAGCTTTATAAAAAATGCCTGATATCAAGAGCTTGGCTGAACACCTGTGCACACAGCATGAATGCCGCATGATGTTTAGCCCTGTGTCCCTGAATTTTGATTAGAGGTCAATTCCTTCAGGGGTGTTGTAGGAAACTCAAGCCCACACACACACACACACACACACACACACACACACACACACACACACACACAGAAGCTGGCAGGCCGGAAAGCATCAGGACAGGAGGGGACAAGAGCACCATCAGCAGGCTGCAAAGACCTGGTTAACACCACTTTATACCAGCAATCTGACGCTCAGCGTAGAGCATCCTGTGTAGTGCAGCCAGCCCAGCAGCCCAGTACAAGAGAGCAACAGAGGAAAGATACAGTACAACTTATTTTTAACAAAACTGTTAAAACTGTTAAACATTTAAGAAAGTAACTGTAGCCCAAAAAAGGGAAAAGAGTAAGAGAGAGCGTTGTCTGGGGTGCATTCTTCCCCACCATCCCACCTTTGTCCCATCCTCCCTTCTGAGTTCTCCCCCCTCTGCTCCCTCTCCTCCTTGTCTCCCTCCCCTTCTTCCTCCTGGCTGTGGTACACGTCCATATTGTTTGTTTGACCCTCCATCCTCTGCTCTGACCAATCTTATCTGTCCCCTCCTTTTTTACTTAAAGAAACGCGGTTAACCTGGCCGTGCTAAAGCTCAACGAGCAGGGCCTGTTGGACAAATTGAAAAACAAGTGGTGGTATGACAAAGGAGAATGTGGCAGCGGGGGAGGGGATTCCAAGGTTAGCCCTCTCTGTCTGACCACCCCACCACTGGGGGGACAGGGGCCGCTCACCGGCTATGTAGCCCGCGACGGCCCCTGTCCCAAGAGTGTAACGCATGCATCTGCCCTGGCGAGGAGTCGAGCAGCAAAGAGCATCAAATGACACCCTAATTCTCCTGGGACACCCTACAGCTTAGAAAACAGCCACAATGTTGCATCTGCTGTCAGTGGTGTGTGCCTTTTTATAAAAAAGGTTCAGACCCAGTGACAAAGGTACAACACTTGAGCTTGCTGAAACACAGAAAAAGTAATATTTCTATTTTTTAAAGACACAAATTGGTGAACCCAAAAGGGAACCAATATAATTTTTGGTTGAATCATTAGCAGGAAATACATTGCATTTTCAATATCATGCAGGGAAATATGTCCCATTTGTGGGTTAGTGCCTGCCAAGATAAATCAAGCAAACCTCATGATCACCATTTTCGAATGTGGCACTGATCTGGTAATGGCCCTTTGAAAGTACAGAGAGTGAAGGTGAAAAGATAAAGAGAGCAATTACTGTCAAGGCAGGAATACTCGCCCCCTAGTGGCAGCTCTGGGGAGAAGAGTGTGAAGAAGGAGTCAAATTGCAAGACACACCAAACTGAACCTTATGACTCCTTCAGCTGAGGATCTGTTGTCGGGTACATGGCAGATGAAATAGGTTCTAAAACGTTTAATGGAAAAACGAGATCCAAGTGTAATTGTAGCTCTCAGATTCTTTTAGGCTCAAGTTGACTTGAGGCGGAGGGGACGCTGAATAATTGATAGCAGCAGAATGAAATTACCGTATGAAAAGTTTCCTACATCTCTTGTTCGTTTGTCAGGTTTAAACAACTCTATGTAGTCTTTTTCATTTAAGCTTTCCCTATTGTGTAAAATATTCAAATATTTATATCATTCTTTTGTAACTTTAAAGTACTGAAACACTTCCTGTTATCTCTTGTTACGTCTTGGCAGAGTTGTAATTGAATTCTTATTCTTGTTAACATTGTACATCTAGTGTTTTTATAAAAGAGGAACACTTAGAGTCAAGTATACCCGTATTGTTTGAAATATATAAAATCCCCAAACTAAGAGGTACAATTCCAAAGCCTTACTAGAATTAGGATAATACAATATAGGATAATATATTGGCGCTACAAAGTAATTTGTATTTATTATCTGAGAACCAAAATGTTTGTTTTAGTAGTTTAGTAGATGTAGATATATTTAACTGGATACTTAAAAAGGGGGGGGGGATTGGTAGCACCCTCTGCAGAGCATGCCAATCCATAAATTGTTGAGATTTTTCAATCTAGACCAGAGTAATGGACAAACTGGATGACGAGCTGACAGTTAACTTGCAGTGAAAATATTTTTTTATGGAAGCAAAATGCGTGCTACAAAAAAAGATCAGACCCGACAAGACAGGAGCTTCCTTTTGCCTTCAAAGTCCGTAGAGTTTAGGGATTCCTCAGCTACACATTCAAGGGTCTGTCTCCCTGTATCTCTCTCCCGGTTGTAGCACAGAGCGAGCCTGACGCCATTAGTCCTGGCTTAACAGTACTTGCCTCTGGCTCAGTGTAGGATCAGCTGGGGCAGCATGGGTGTGTTACCTGTCGTGACAAAGGTGGGTCCCACTCATATGTCTGTAGCTCGCATTAGCTCCTCGCTCCCCCCAGCCCCTCAACGAGCATACACACATGTACTCAGTGGGATCCATGCTAGGTTACTTGATGTGAATAAAAGTACTTATCTATGTAACTGAGCTGTGCAATGCAAATGTGAAATACTCTAATAACATAAAATAACATGTCCTATGATGTTATTTATGTTATTTTTACACGCGAAGAACCCCGGTAAACCTTGCAGTTTTGAAACTGAGCGAAGCAGGCGTCTTAGACAAACTGAAAAACAAATGGTGGTATGACAAGGGAGAGTGTGGACCCAAGGACTCTGGAAGTAAGGTCAGTCTCACGCTGCTGCGGCCCTCAGAACGCTAGCCTGAAACTCTCACCTTTAATATGCTAGCCTGAAACATATATTGAATGTGCTCCACAGTAGACTAAACCCATTAAGGGGATTCCCTACAACATGTTCCCTTCCCTATTTTGATTTTGAAAACACATTTACCGAAATATGCATGGAATAAACAAAAATTCTCAATTTATGTAGCAATCTGTGGCAATCCCATATTTATTACAGTTAGCTTTATACAATACAATGTAAATTACGATGATCGATAGCGAATTTTTACTCTTTTTCTTTTTATACGGAAGCATTTTGAGGGAAAACAATACCACTGTTCATTTAGCTTTTACAACTTCTTAAAGATTTAATCAGGACAAGGCTATTTGTTTATCTCCATCAGTTGGAGGAAAACATGGTAAAGCTTCATATTACAGGTTCCAATTTTTTCAATATCCTTTTTGTGGAAGAACTTTCTTAGTGTTAAGCTAATGCAATTGAATAAATGTGTAAAGACTTCAGTGAACAGCCGGCCAGCTGAACATTCATCTGAATTGTGTCAACGAACAAGCTTTCAATTTAACATATATGGAGAACATACTACTTTTTAATAATAAATGAATACTGAATTAATAATTGCATAGGTTTAAGTGGAGCAGTCCTTTCTCCTGGAACTCCAAAGCTGCTCATAGGCTTGACACAGCTGACTCAATGTTGACTATTAACTGCATTACTCCATATTCCTTGTTTTTAAAAACAAATAATGTAGTTTTCTCTATTAGGTCTCCTAAAAAAAAGAATGGACCTGTGAAATAAAGCGTTACTATTAATAAGCATTTTCTATTAAAGTGCTATAGCTAATGTATACCCCATACAGAAACAAACAAGAAATTAGAGCCCTTAATCCCATTCAAACTTTAGTAAAATGTCCTCACCGTTCAGATTAAAGCCCGCTCTTTTTGACTTATATTAGCTGTTGATTCAAGCTGCTTTGATATCATGTAACTCTGTTGAAGTAGTAGTAATGTAGAATGTACTGTAGTTGTATTGATTGTTAAAGATGTGTAGTATGTAGTATCTGTTGTGTTGATAGTAGTATTAATTGTAGTTGTAATATATAATTGTATGATCATTCATAGTTACAGTAAGCATTAAAACAAATGTAATGTCAGTAGTGTATAATAGTAGATTAATACTGTATAACATAACTGTATCAGATTTTGTCACTAAATGATTTTTCTCCTGATAATTTCAGCTTCTGTGTCTAACCCACTGTACCTTTCTGTCTCTGTCTGCTTTTCCCCACCTCTTTTCTGTCACTCCAAACACCTCCTTAACTTCCCTCTCCTGCTTTCTCACTCCCATTCTTTCTCCTATTCTCCTATCTCTCAAATGTTCCCTCTCTTCTCTTATCCCACTTGCATTTCTTCTCTCCTTTATCATACGTCATCTATTTCATGCATCTACCTAAACTATACTCTATCATGATCCTGCTCTGGTCTCCTCCTTCTCTTTTTCTTTCCCCCTTCTTCTAAACTTCACCTCTCTTTTGCCTCATTTATCTCAACCTTCCTATTTCTTCGTCCCCCACTCTACCCAAAACTTCCTCACACTCGCTCTCTCCAGGACAAGTCGTCCCAGGCCCTGAGCCTGTCCAACGTGGCGGGGGTCTTCTACATCCTGGTGGGCGGCCTGGGCCTGGCCATGCTGGTGGCCCTGGTCGAGTTCTGCTACAAGTCACGGGCTGAAGCCAAGCGCATGAAGGTGGACCTTAGCCCCCCCCACTGCCCAAGCCCCTCCCCCAGCACCCAGAATCTAGCCACTTATAGGGAGGGGTACAACGTGTACGGCTCCGAGGGGGTCAAGATATAGGGGTAGGATTTAGAGGCTCCCATATAGGTGGGGTAATGGTGGTGTTGATCATGGTGGTGGTGCTGTAGATTACTGTATTGTGGATGTAGAGGCTGACGCAGCAGCCCCACGCAACCGTGTTGTTCTTCATGTGGTGATGAGGATGTGGTCAAGCATTGTGGAACCAATGTAGCTTTTTATGTTTTATCAAAGCTTATTTTAGCTAATATTTTGATATTTTTTGGGTTCAAATTTGTATTGTCTTCATTCTATAGCAGTTCTCCCCTCCATATATTGGGGTTTGATTTGTGTGACTACAAATTTGGTTCCATCGTCTTTGGCTGCATGTGATGATGATGATGATGATGATGATGATGATGATGATGATGATGATGATGATGATGATGATGATGATGATGATGATGATGATGATGATGATGAGATGGTGATGATGGTGATGGTGACATTGCTGGTCATGCTCATGGCTCATTACTTGACTAGGCACCTGCATTGTTTCTTTACCTTATAGCTAAGAAACTATTGAAAAAGCAGGGATGCACAACTCCATTCTCAGGGGCTAGTGTAGAAGTAAATAAATGTTTATATACTCTATAGGGCTGCAATACCTAACTTACTTGCTTATTTTTTTCAACAAAAGTTAAAACCAAATACAACTCATTGTACCATCACATTAGTCAAAGAAAAAGCAGAAAATCCTCACGTTTCAAGTGTTTTAATACTAGACCTGAAACACATATTTCAATTTTGTCTTGGCTAAACTATTTATAGATTACAGTGTTGGTCTCTGTACCTCCCTAAGAGCTAAAGTTACTGAGTGTTCCTCATTAAAATCTTCGAAATACTTGGAGTGTGGACACCAATTAGCACAGATTTGGGTCTGAATAAAACTTTTCAGTTCATAATCTGATAGATATCCCAGGAATAATAAAAACAGTGTTTGTCCGCTATAATTACTATAACTAGACTTGCAGCACCACTGTGAGTCAGAAAAACATATAGGCATGAGCTTACGTGCATTGACTTGTTTTTGAAGGGAAAAATTACTCTTGAAAGCTGGGCCAATTTATACCAATTTAGGATGAGACAGCACTTCTGACAGCTTAAGCAAAGTTTCAAACACTCCCCCTGAAATACTGATTTAATCTTATCCATTAAGATAAAATTCATACTCAGGCAGTTTTTTTAATTACTTTTATTGTGCGATGATTGTGTTAGTGAGTTTGAAA
The DNA here is from genome assembly GCA_031216635.1 of Dissostichus eleginoides. Taxonomy (NCBI): domain Eukaryota; kingdom Metazoa; phylum Chordata; class Actinopteri; order Perciformes; family Nototheniidae; genus Dissostichus; species Dissostichus eleginoides. Next base: position 23,172,775 of record CM062268.1, on the reverse strand, counting down.
TCCCAGAATCTTGTCTAATATACTTCTAATTATTAGTCAAACCCAAATTAAGAAAAAGTACAACCTACTTATCTTGACTTCTGGAAGCTAATCAAAATACTAGGAGTGGATTTGTTTTTGATTACCTCGTATGCACTCATAGATTGACATTTAATCTGTGTTTTAATTCAAATGTTTATTAGGCAGAAAGTATTAGAAATATACATGTGAATCTAAATTAATTATGGCAAACCCAAGTGCAAAAACCTTCATCCATATATAGCTTCAGTTTCCCCAGCTGAACTGATCCTTCCCAGCTCAAGTGGAGCTGGCACTATTTCCTTTCCATAAACTGCATCTTCAAAGTGTCGTCCATAAAGTGGAGTTGTGCAGCCCTGTTGTAGAAGGTCCAAACAGCCACTCTGACTTATTCAACCCCTGACAACTTCCAAACAGCCCACTTACTTAGTTTTAACGCAGAGGAATAATTGATGAAGCAAACACTTCATATAGAACGGCTACCTAGTGATGGTGTTGTAAAAACATGTTTATTGGTGTAAAAGAGCACTTAACTAGAGTGAAAAAATACATTGTACCGTCATTTGATGACCTGCTTTACAAACCATTCAGAGGCATTGTAAGGTCATTAATAATTACAGAGTATGCACAAATAAAGACAGCAAGACGTGACTCTAAATATGAGCTAATATCTGTCCAAAACCATATATTTACATGAAGTTTAATGTCAACCACGGATAAACCATTTTGAGAATGGACTGTAAAGCCCTTTAACTGAAGAATGTGTTTGAATTTCTTTAGAGCAGTCCGTATCATGTTTTGTCTTTTGTTTTTAATTAAGGTGTAGTACATCAGCATGACAGCAGTCATAAAAAGAGAAAGAGGGCAAACGTTTGGCTGTTTCTGGCAATGAATTACCAAACAGCAAAAAGACATTTAGATGAAAAATACTTCATCTAGATGTCTTTTTTCAGATATTGTCTTCTTTGTAAAAATGCGAAGAGATTAAACTAAAACCATGTTTTATTTCCTAACATAGATAATTCTCTTACTTTGTCAATGATTTCTGTGGAAATCGCTTCAAGCGGAGACATTTTAAGAAGTGTCCCAATCAAAGCACAAGCAAAAGCCGTTTAAATCATTACAAAAAAGCTTTTTGGCTGTTGTAGATATGAATGGGAATCATCACAGAGTTGTCGGTCTGTGTGAAGTGTTGCCCTACTCTGAGCTGTAAAATCATTCAATCCCTCTCTATAAATCTGACACTCCTTAATGTTTCCCTTTTGTCTTCCCAAAGTTGTCACTTTCCAAATCCTTTCAAATTCCTCACCTTCCAAATCCTTTCAAATTCCTCACCTTCCAAATCCTTTCAAATCCTCACCCTTATTTTTTGGATAACTGAAACGCAGAACCAAGAAATGCATGGTCACCTATGAAATGCAGATGTCTACAACCCAAATCCTCTCGTCTACTATGAACATGTGTGTCGATTGTTGCCTGCTTTTACATTTAATTTTGCCTTAAGTGAAAGTTATTTACCACAGCACTTACACTGTGTTTTAGTGAGATTTGAATGTGTGGCTGGTTTGGGGTGCATTCACTAAAGAAGTCAGATGCATTTCTCCCAGTAATTATTTTAGATTGAAGAGTGCAACAAAGTAGTGCACCAAAAATATCTGAAAATACTTTTTCAGGCTGTTTTGGGGGAAATGTCTTTAATAACACAAAGCATAAAGGGATTGTTCACCCCGAAACAATATACATTTGATGTAGTACTCACCTCCCTGGGCTCTCTATGGTCCCACAAAAAAAGTGTCTACCATGGCTTTAAAGGTGGGGTAGGTAAGTTTGAGAAACCGGCTCGAGATACACTTTTTGTTATATTCCATGGAATGCTCTTAACATCCCGATAGCAATGAATATCTTAAGTGCTTTGACAAAAAACCATAAAAAAATGTCATCTGTGGAAGCCGTAGTACTGTAAAAAGCACGACCAATCATTTTAGCCGGCCCGGCTAAATAACTGGATGGCCTACCTGCCTGTCAGCCTTCCATCTGTGCACAAACTTATCTCGTGCCCTCATTGGTCATGTGCGCGTTCGTGTGTGTTGGAGGGGCTCTGTAAGGAAGTGGCAGATTTTTTCCGGTTGTGTATTTTCAAATTCTAGCGCACTCGAGCTGGTTTCTCCAAAATTACCTACCCCACCTTTAAGGAGAGCTGACTCAACACAATTTTCAGAAAGTTTTCAGATTTGTTTTGCTTCAGATTGAGTCAGATTGAACATAATGTGCTTTCTTTTTTCTGGGGCTCAATGCAAAAAGCGAAATAGCAAAATGCATATCGCAAAACTTGTTTTGACTATGTGTGTGATTGCACCCTCAGACCTTTCTAACTGTTAGCATACTTGTGTGTTCAGTGTGTGTACCTGCAGATGCATGAATAAGTGTTCTGTGTGCATGTATTTATCTGTCTTTACGCAAGTTTGTAATTGCAGTTTTTTGTGCTAATGACTTGATTTCTTCAAACTAAATGTCTACTCTGCTATCTCCAACCTCTTCTCTTCCCTTCACCTATCCTCATGTAGCTTTCTTTTTCTGAAGCCATGCGGAATAAGGCCCGTCTATCCATCACAGGAAGTGTGGGGGAGAATGGCCGCGTCCTGACGCCAGACTGCCCCAAAGCTGTGCATGCTGGCCACGCCTCCCTCCGACACCCCGGCCTTGCAGTGATCTCCTCCGGACTGCCCTGAAAACCAAAAACACCTGCCGTGCCTTAACGACACACAAACATAGATACTTGGACAAGGATACACACACAACCACACACAATCATACACTTACCAATATCCTGCATAACACACACACAGACACACAAATACATGCATTTAATAACAGATACTCAAAGCTCACATTTATACACACTTGAAAACAGAATCACAGACTGCGCATCATCTTCTCACTTTCCTGCTGCCATTGACTTATTTTACAAGAGATAAGTGAAATTCAACTATGGAGTGAGCAGTGGAGAAAAAAGCAAAGGACAACAATGATGTGCACACTTGCCTGCAGCATTCATTCTATTGTTTTTTGGGAGGACACATGACAGGAAAGCCAGCACAGACTTTTGTGAAATGAACTATGAGCTTCGAACCTCACCGCAAAACTGATCATGATGATGATGAGACAAATATGGTGATCGCAGCTGACTGTAAAAAAAAAAAAAAAGACTACCAAACAACTCTGTTCCTGGTCTTTCTTCGTTGGACAGTGTTGGCCAATGAGCCCCACACCTTGACAACGCCTTACTAAGACTACAAACATTGTTTTCATCATCATCATCATCATGGTCAACGTCCTCTTAACTTGCCTGCAAAGAGTGCCAGGTATTATCACCCTTAGAAGACCAGAAAACTGTAAGCTTGAACGTTTGGACTGTGCAAACCCCCCTTCTTTGCCATTGACTGTTCAAACTGAATGAAAATGCTTTCTTACTACGCATATAGAATAGTTTCTCGCCCCCAAAACCAGCGAGATAATCAGCCAATACAAAACAGAAGTAACCTCGAAACACACACATGTGGCTAATCTCAACCACATTATTCACAGGGGTTTGTAAAGAAAAAAAACAGTAGTAATTAATGAAGTCCTTCATCAATAGCATCGTCACGACAGTAGAAATGCTAAATAGCTAATTGTCCATTACTTTTTGCCTAGGGGCAAAAGGTGAGGTTTAAACTGTATATTCAGTGATGGAAAGAAAAAATAAAACACATGGGCAGATCTCAAATGGCTACCTAACAAAGTGCTTCTCAACCTGAATGCAGGGACCTTATTAAAAATGTACAGAATAAATGGGAATGAATATTGTGTTTAATTATGGAAACTAATTCTGCCTCCATGTCTTCTTGAATAATTAATCCAGGCAATGGAAAAGGCAAATAAAAGTTCATCATTCTTTGCATGTTTCCTACTCACGGCTAGAGTAGTAAACCATTTGTTTCAAGTACTGTAATAAGGTTGAGAACCACTATTCTATGCTGTGGGCACTTCATTTAACTTGACCTACAGTATAGGTATCATTTTAAATTTTCTCTAAACGTAAATGACTCTAATTGGCAGTTAGGTTGTCATTTGAGATTTTCAGTCTTTTACACTGGCCGGGTAAAGGTACCATATCAGAAAGCTTGCGTTTTAAAACTGTTGTAAATAACTGCGTAGCAAAACAGAACTCACCTGTCTTTTTTAATCATCTTAGATAACAATTCATTGCAATAATGAATATAAAAGAAAATGCCAATACTTGTAATTAAAATCAAATCTTTTTTATAAATCTACATATTATATATATATAATACAAATAAATATATATCTATACGTCTATAGAGAGCTATAGAAAACATTGATCACAGATTGTCAGAGGCCATGGCATACATTCTGTTACATGGCTGTTTTTTTGATAACTTGAGAATATTATTATGCCACAGTCTTTGTGTGTCCTGCTCAACACTGAATGTCCATCTGACACTCACACGGACACACACATAGAATCGCACGCACACACATTGTTGCATACACAGGGTCAGCTCAGAGTGATCACCACTTTATTTTTGCCTGTCTGTCTATTTCACCAGTAGTTTATCACTGTTCTTCATTGTCTAACGATGTTTGTTTTGTTATCACTAAACTTTCTGATAGCGAGCTGCAAAGGCCCCTGAAACAGCATGGAGATGCCAGTATTCAGCACTGGAGCCGATACAATGAGAAAGCTAATTTAGGCAGGCTGCTAGAGAGGATGGGCCACTGCGATCACTGTACTGTAGGGAAACAATGCTGTCTGACTTCTGGAGGGTGTAGCATTTGTGTTGTATTTCATAATGCCTCAGTGCTTTTTGTTATTTGTCTTCTCACCAAATGTGAGTCAGCTTCAGATTGAAATTGAGTTCAAGGTGAGCAGTTTGTTATTTCTGGGGACATGTTTTGGTCTATCGTACTTGGCAAGAGCAATCAATCAACATAAAAATCTGTTATATACCATATGGCAGTCTGCTTTGGGACATCCACTTAATTCAAGCCTTGGTGAGAGGAAAATATAAAAAAAATAATAATATCTGAGGCTCACTTAGGATAAATTATTTTTAAAAGATTGTCAGTGCAGTTCTACTTTTTGTTGTAATGCAACTCGGTATGGTGGAAGTGCGAGATAGTGTCATAATACAACAGTACTGTATGTGGGAATGAAATATTGTGTTTTCTGCCCTGCTGCTTTTTCCTTTTCTCCCTTGACCTCTGGGTTTTTTCTCCCTTTTATCCTGTGCCCTACCGCCCATCCCTCAAATCATACTTCCCTCTTGTTTAGTCTCTCCCTTCCTCTCTTTCTGCTTTCGTCTCCCACTCCTGTCCTACAGTGTGACACAACTCTCTCTACAAGGAGCATCTCAGAAATGAAAAATGACTTTATTTTCTGCCTTGACACACTGCAAAATAATGGGATAGAGAACTTGAGACATCATGGAAAATCTGAGTTTCTCCTGGTTCTTCGATCTGAACCTGGTATACCTCTAAAATCATAACCTCTAACATTTTACACCAAAAAGTCCCTTATTTGTTTAACTCACACATGTTTTGTTTTACTTACACTGGACATCAATCCTACATCCAATGTAAAACACAAAAGAAAACGTTGAAAATACTATCTTAAAACCACAAGCTTCTGGCAGAAAAGATAGTTAGACAGTTTCTAATAACCTCTACTCCGCCCGGGGATCAGTACAGCAGCACTGCAGCAATCAAACAGGAGAGGAAAAAGGAAATAGTTATCCAGAGGATACATTTGTGAAGAGACATTTAACAAGGAGTTATCACCACACCAAGCAGACTGTACATTATACTGTTGTGTTTATTTCTTTGCCACCTCCAGCACATAAGATTTCATGCGTCGACAGCAAAAGCAGACTGCTAGTCTGTCCACACTCTGGCTTAAACACTGTTTCTTTCTTCATTTGTTTCTTGTCTTTCCGTTTGGTTTCTTTTCTAGTAAAACATCAATGCTAAACCTGCTTTCTCTGCGTGGTTATTTATCCACTGATCCTGTCCCTGTACAATATACCGTCACCGGCCTGTGGGCCTTGTTTTACACCCAAATCATACTGTAGAAGTGATTATATTCAACATACTAAAATTAGACATTGAACTCATAACTAGCACTAAAACAGGATTAGCAGATATCAAGATTAATCAATAATAGTCAAATGTGAACAAAAACATGATTTGTTTGGTCGAGTATTTGTTTTACCTTTTTTTTTTTAAGTGTTGAAATGCTTGACAAAGCTACTAGGTCCACCAAAAGAGATGTACAGACATTCATGTGTGTACCACATTTCATGGTAATCCATCCAATTGTTGTTGAGACATTTCATTAAAAATCATAAAAGTAAAACTATAAAATGTCAGGGGATCACCAAGTCAGTGTCAGTATTTTGGATCTGGGGATAAATGTGTGCCAATCCATTTAATAGCATTTGAATTATTTCCACCTGGACTAAAGTGGTAAACTTAAGAATGTTTATATGAATATGTGCCAATCAGGGTCTTAATCAAACGAAGCCATAGTGGACGATTTAACCTTCAAATAATAGCTAGAACTCAATTAGTCAGTGGCTTTAAATGTTTAAAGAACAGCTGGAACTTTAATACTAACCAGAGTTTGTATATGTTTCTGTTGGGTATGTGAAGCCTCACATGGCGCAGTTTGGGATGATTTAGACCAGATGTTATGGGGTTAAATTCCACACTGCAATTTTGTCATTTAGGCTAAATTATTATAGGGAACCTTACACTCCTAATGCAGAGCCATCACTGACAAGCATTTCCCATTATTTCTCTTACACACACACACACACACACACACACACACACACACACACACACACACACACACACACACACACACACGTCATGCTGGGTTATTACTGACAAGTATTTCCCATTTACCCAAATATGAAGCAAAATAACAATTTTGAAGTGGTTCCACGACCCTTTTAACCTTGCACCTTCACGTGCAAATGCACATGCACACCTTCAATCTGCCCCTTTATTGTCACTGTCGAGCGACAGCAGCCTTTTCACCTTTTTCATTTTGATTGGCTCATTTCATCTCAGCTTCTCAGTCTCAGTCTTTCTCCTCTCTCAGTTCTGCATTATCCCTCATCCTGTTCAGCTCCTGCTCATCTCTCCTGTTTTCACTCTCCACTCCTCTTCTATTATCCCCCACCCCCCTGTCATACTTCATTCTTCCATTTTTTTGCATCCCTCTCTCGGGTGGAATCCATCTCAAACCCTCATTTCCCATCCACGGCTCTCTCCCATCATGACCAGCTCCACTGCTCTGACTTTCTCTTTGAGGTGTCTCTCATGATTGGATAGAAAATTGAATTCCATCAACACTCTCAGCACACACAAGCAGCTATTCCCCATGTCTTGTCCTTGCTTTTGTTGATGGACTGATGAAATGCATGTTTACTGCAGATATATTGCACACTTACCTATTCAGATAAGACATAGGATGACAACAAATAAACACAGAAAGCTGTGATTATATCTGGTAGGCTCAATAAGACTATGATTGTCTGGATGAAACACATTTTCATTTTAAATGCCATGAGAAAAGACTGAAGAGTGATTTAAATGGAACTGATTACAAGTAAAATTAGAAGAAGAAAAATAAGGATTTGTTTCAAGATGATTATCATAGATATTTTCAGTCAGTGAAAATTAAATATGTGCTGCTTGGCTACAAAGTATTCTCTCATCCTTAAATAATTATATTAGAAAATATTAAATGTAGACTTGGATTTGTAGTGTGAGTCGCCTTCTGTTCATGTGCTAATATCAGAAGCAAGTGAAGAAAGGTTGATAGAAAATGAAATGCCTTGGAAAGGAATGCCACTATTAATGCACATCAAGATTTTGAAGCTGCGCAAAATGCAGCAAATCCCCAAAGTGCTTTTGAAACTCCTGACAGTCTCTTTGAACCAATCCCCAATGGCCACAACAGTATCATGTTCTCCCCTAAATGTTATGAGTCTGCTGAATATCAAAGACCTGAGCCCCTTTTTCTCACGCAGTCTATCCCTATATTGTCCAAGAACACTGCGTTATAAAAAAAATTGGTTGAAAGACTTATTTCCTGCCCAGATATGGCCCAATGTAGAGTGACTGACATGGAACTGGTGTACAAAGTGGACCTCATATGTTTCTGATTAACATTTTTAAAACAATTTAAACGTGTGACGTGTCAATTTGCATCCGAGTGTGAATAATCACATAGCAGCCCTTTAATATAGGGCCCAATAACTTAGTGAAAGCTTAGTCCTCCCTTGCTTTCATTACCATCTGCCCCTGCAAGCAGCTAAGCAGATATCACATGGAAGGAAGTCCAAACGGCTGTCTTGAGCGTAGGGTAACTATTGACCTCAATACTTCATGCCTCCTAGCCCGAATCCATTGAAAGACCAATAGCGCAACCAATAGAGCTGCTGGTCGCACTCAAAAAATGGCACAGCCCACCATGACAAACCATCTGACTGAAAGCCATAATCGACACCATCAATAAAGGCATGCAAGTTGCTTTATCATCCTCACAGAAACCTGGCTGTAGATTAAATACTGGTCGCCTCCAAGGCTAAAACTGGGGAGACCCAGTATATTACAGCTGAGGAATCAAGCTGTTTGCCATGGATGGTTTAAAGAATGACTACACAGTGGACTTTTCAGTTTACACCAGCAAATGCAACATCCCCTCTCAGCATGGCCTGATGTTGTGATGTCCCTTTAGCAACCACGTTACCTTGGCACAGGCTATCACATACTGTGTGGACAAGTTATATTCTAGCCCCAAGCTATTCAGGGTTTGCCTGGAAGACTTACAAGGAAAAGGGAGAAAAATAAATTGTCCTCAGACAAAAAAAAAAGCATGATATTAAGATTATCATAAAATAGATTTGGGATGATCCAATCATCTATGTAAAATGTATGGACATAGTATAATTTTCCTACAAATTTCACACAGCACATTTGGCGGTTGAGAATTTAAAATAAAATAAAAACGTGGACAAGACCAACATTTAGATAATTTTAGATTACGAAAAATGTACTCTTATAAAGGTATCAGATCACTTAGTATATTTCAAAAAAAATTATTTTACATTAACCACTAGAGTAACAATGTGGTGCAAGTTTTAATCAACAATTCTCCGAGACAATATATTATACTACATGTAGCCTACCGGGAATAGGAGACAACTGTGTGTACTTTCAGTCATATGCAGATGACACAGAGCTACTGTATGTTTAAGTGCCACTCACTGATTTAAGCCTCCTCATCAATATATATATATTATCACTACTTGTATTGGTGATGTTCAACACCACAAGCACACGTCCATGTTAACTATGTCACATGTACAGCATTTTACTTGTTGCAAAAGTGATACATCAATGTATTACTTTATAACCATCATACTGGGCATCTGTATTTCTCTCATTTTTCTCCACTGATAGAAAGGGCAATTCTTCTCACAAAGACCTAAGATCAACTCTGAGGTCCATACACTGTTTTTCAAATCCTCAAACACCCAGGTGAATGTCAGATATGCTTTTAAGGTATTAGGCCCAAATGTGGCTTTAGATCAGAGACCAGAGACAGAGGCCTTTTACCAAGAGTCAGATCCCTTGCAATAGGGAGGCATTTTTTTTATCATTGCCACCTTTTGGACCTGAGCATATCTTAGTCTTTGGACATTAAAGTATATTCTTTAAAGCTGTTTCTGCTCTGCTAAGAATCATTAATGGTTAGCTGTAAGGCTCCGGCCTGTACAGCCTAATATGATTATTTTTCAATTTGACTGCATTGCTGTAATAGATAAATAGTTAATAACAGTATAGATTTAAAATGTAAAAACTGGCAACTCCACCTCTGGTTTCGACTGCCTTGTCTTTTAGACAGTCCACAAAGCAGTTGATCGAGTCACTGCAGAATTGAGGGACCCTTTTTCCTAACAAACAATACAGTGGATTGTCACACCAGTTCTTAATCCAGACAGAGCTAAAGAAGAACCTTTTATATATAGCTTTCATCTCGCAGGCAGACAACAAAATAACCCTTAAATGGAAAAATATACTAGTCTTTGTGATTCGATCTGCCCGCTTTGAGTCCCTGCCTTTGTGTGTGTATGTATATGGAAGCACAGGTGATTTCAGAGTTTAAAAGAGGTCTCACTGATGGATCATTAAGATATTTACTGTCAACTGTAACTTGCCAGCTTTCTTGGCTATTTTCAGTTAAAGGTTTGTGGATCCCATTTTGCAGCTCTCCTGCCAATATGACACAGGTAAACAATTTTAAAAAAGGCAAGAGTGTCACTGGGTTACATCAGTTTCATGAAATCCTCAAAATGTTTCTACTTAGAGATGCAGGGCTTGTGTATCACATCAATGTTATGCTCTCCAAGTGATTTGAACGCTTGTCTCTTCTTATTAGCCTGCATTGATCCAGGGAACTCCTGATGGGCTTCATAAGGAGCATCACTACAGAGGAGATGAATGCTTTATTTCTAATTATCTCCTTGTTCTCTTTTCCCATTATTCTTCAAAGGCAACGCTGAGGACATAAAGGCACAATAAGAACCACAGAGGCTTCGTAGCAGTACTTTGGGGCTTGGATGTGGAACAGATTTTATTCATTTCTAATCTATAATAATAACACATTTTGTCTGGAGGTCACATTTTTTTCTTCAACAAACTTGTCAACACAGACCCACAGAGAGTAAAAAAAAAAGAAGCATACAATTAAAATAGAAGAAAATAATTTAAAAAAGCCATGTGACCTGATAACAACTTTCTTAAAAGGATAAATTGGTATTTTGTTAGGAATTAAGTTACAAAAAACTTTTTTTAATAGTTTACAACAAAAAGGCATAATATCAAAGTGTCTTTGATGTGTCTTTGATGTGTTAGACAACCTTCAGTACACAGTAGCAGAATGTAGTTTTCAGCGGCAAGTAACACACGAGAAAAAAAAGAAGAAATATTTCACTATAATTGTCTAGCATGCAAACAATACTTCCAGTAGCTGCTCATTTCAGGGCTCTTTTCAAAATCCACACATCTTGATGGGAAAAACATCAAGTGTTATTTCACAGCAGACACAGTAGGAAAGACACAGGTGTAAATATCTCAATCAATGATAGCTGAATTCCATTTAGCTTTAAGGGACCCTGTATTGTTATGCAGCCTCACTGTCAGGGCTAGCTGGGATAACATAACAGAGCCATCATTAATGTTATTAGTAACACTTGTGCTTTTCATGACATGACAAATTAAAATATCTACTGTGAAAAAAAGCGAAGATGAAATATTTGTTTTAAAGTGGTGGACGAATGTACAAAATCCCAATCATTCACCTGTAAACGATATATTCATACCATCGATTGACAGCATAATATAAATAGCATACAAATACTTCCGTACAAGTAACATTGGTTTATTTTGTTCTTGTGTGTTGGAAGCTAAATTATACAGAGAAGCACCCATGCAGTAGATTAATTGGCACCGGTTTTGTGCATAAACACAGAGTGAAACATCATGATTCCATTCTTTCAAATGGCATTGTCATTTAACATTAGTAAGTGTTGATATCCCAAAAATTCATGTTTAACCTCATTTTACTGCACGTTTTGATGAAATACTCAACATTTTATAAATCAAATAGATTCAAGGCCAAACAGCTGGATGTGCCAAACTAATTCTAGATGTTATCATCGTGGCGTATTTTCTGTCCTGTCACCCATTTTATGAAGACATCATAAGGCACTGATTTATCATGGTGGTCATAAATATGTCAGCCCTCCATCTCAGTCTTCTCCTTGGCCAAATTCCAGTCAGGAATGATCATATAACTGTCTCACACCTTCCTTAAGGATGTTTCTTTGTAAGGAAGTTAATTAAGGAGCAGCTGCTGATGCAGTTCATTAATTCTGGGTTGTTTTCAGTATTACGAGCAAACCTGAAGCTGGTGAAAATTGAATGTATTATCCATCCCTTTTTTATCTCTTTTATCCGCCTTATTCTCAGTGGCCCTGATGATCTTTGTGCAGCTGCATTCTCTCTTTCTCCACTTGGAGGCGCTCTCTCTCAATCTGAAGTCTGCCGGCCTCAAATTTGAAAAACTGCAGCCTCTCTTTCTCCAGCTGCACTCTCTCCTTCTCTAGTTTTAGCCTTTCAGTTTCCAGATCCACCAATGGCATCCAGCCTTTACTGTCTTTCTCCCTATGTCCATCATGAGTGGAGGATAAAGAAGACGTGGAGGACGAAGGCGGGCCTTGTTGGGGCGGCAGGTTAAAGGATGAGTCCACACGCTCTGAATGTCTGAGCAGCAGAAGCCTCAGCCTCTCCCTCTCCACCTGTAACCTCTCTCTCTCCAGCTGAAGCCTTTCCCTCTCTACCTCCATCTGACGGAGTCGCTCCTTCTCCACCACCAGCCGCTCTTTCTCCACTGCCAGGCGTTCAGTTTCCACGGCCAGGCGCTGTTTTTCCAGCTCCAATCGCTGTTTCTCAACAGCAACTACAAACCCGGCCCCCATGTTTTCATGATTGTTTAATCCACCCAGAGTGTGAGCCTGCATCCCCATCAGGCCTCCAGCGTGGGGCAGGTCTCTGTTGGTGGTGGAGGTCGGTGCCTTAGAAGAGCTAAGCATGCCCAAGTCATTGTGGCAGTAAACATTCCCAACATGTCCCTCGCCGCGTGACTCTATGTCGCTGAGGAGTGAGGGAATATCATCATCTTCTATTTCTCCTTCTCCCATATCACCATCACCATGCAGCTAGAAGGATAAAGGGAGATCATTAAATACAGACTAGACCTATTTTCCCATAGACTGTATTAAACATGGACATGGTCTCCATGAAGACACCCACATGTTTCTGACGTGCCATGGGCGAAGAAGTGGGCTGTTGTAGGAGCATAAACTGGCCTGTGTGATAAAGCAAGCAGACATCTAGCAGCTCCTCTGACCACACCCACCTGTCACTGAAGGCCATGACACCCTTAATTGTGCACTCAATATTTTAAACAGGTGAGTTATATGAAAAAATACAGCCCTTTAAGCTCCTATGAATAGGGAGGTTAGCATTATATGACCTTGCTTTTCTGCTGTAGAGTTGGGCGTTTTACGATGGGGGTCTATTGGGATCAACTCACTAATGGAGAGGAAGGTCGACACTTGGATTTTGCACATGACTTTAACTTTACTTGTCATGAGAGGCAACACTGCTCTTATCCTGTGAAAACAGCTCTACTGTATAGTGTGTCTCTAGAGCAGGGGTCTCAAACTCAAGGCCCGGGGGCGAAATCCGGCCCGCGACTTCATTTTATGTGGCCCCGCAAGAGCTTGCAAAGAATATAATACGTTTATTATACGGTTACATGCCACTTTACAGAAGCAGGTTGCCCATAAACTACATGTCCCACAATGCATCTCGTTTTGTGACATGCGCACTGAAGAGACTTGCAATTATTTGCCCTGGACTTCTGCTTTCACGTAGTTAATTACTAAGTTATTATCCTATCCGATAATAATCCAATTCAGAGGCAATAATGTAATATAATACATTATTTTATATATATATTATATATTTATATAGTTACAACCGGCCCTTTGAGTGCAACCTTTATGCGAATGTGGCCCGCGATGAAATTGAGTTTGACACCCCTGCTCTAGAGGGAGTTCTCCAAGTCTAAGAAACTAACCCTGATGATAGGTGACGAAATGTGAGATTAAGTTGCATTATGGGAAAGGTAGGATTCAAGCGTTTCTATAGCTTCACTCATGTAATTGATAACACATATTGCAAAGTGTTGATAGTTATATTCCTGACGACAACTCTGAGCTTCTGTGTTGTGAGTTTTTGGTTGTGTTTGTTTTTATATAGACTTGATACAGGTTCATAACACTGGAGAGAAATAGGCTTTAAGGTTTTTTAGGGATTTTATGAGGAACATTGTAACACTGCAGTGTGAAAAGATTATGATTATCTGATAACAAATCTTAATGCAATCAGAAAAACATACATTTTAAGTCAAGTTTTAATTAAATCCTAATGAATGAACACATCCCTTAATTTAATGTAATTCCTACCTTGTGAACATACAAGAGTGCAATCAATAGGCCAGATTAACAAGAGCCACTTGATATAAAACATGCTGGCATCATCACTGGGATGTGTAAAACATAAGTACCTCTGCTGATGAGGATATTAATTAAGCTCATTAACACATCATCAAGGTTAACATACGTAGGGTACTTGTAGTGACATTAACCGTGTTAATGTGAGCTCTGTATCAAAAAGCATGAAGGAGATTGAGAAAATCATTTTGTCCTCATTTACATGCAAATTTAATTAATAGACTGAGGTTTACTTAGAGTATCTAATCTATAGTAAATGTATACACACTCACTGTGGCACCATAATGTTGATGATGGGTTTCTTACCCTGTATTCAGTGACATCTTCCTCCATCTTCACCCCCATCATGGACTGCCCGCTCGGCTCACTGAGAGCCACCAACTCCGGCCAGTCGCAGTGGCAATCCTTGGAGAGGCTGGAGAGGTCAAGCAGCTGGTCACATCCAGATCCCAGAGAAGCTGCCTCATGCTCAGGGGAGGACTGATCATACTCAGTCTTCAGGGCCATAGACGAGGATGAGGAGGAGGAGAGGGACAGCTCAGCCCGAATCTGTTTTCTCTTCATCAGTGCACGCCAGTCTAGGTAACGACGCTTCACCTGCACACGAGATAGGGATGGAAAGGGAATAGTGTTTTTAAAGGTTAAAATATAGGAAATATAAAAGTGTGATTTGAATGTAGGGATAAACAAACCTCTGCTGCAGTGCGTAGCTCTCCTTCCCCCAGTGAATTAACACCTCGAGCCACTTCTTCCCATGCCTGTCTCTTCAGCTCATTAATGGCTGTGTTCTGTTCACACACAACGAGGAGAATAGAAATAACAATTACAAATGTTGTGTTGGGATAAGTAAAGTCTGGAAGTGTGAGTTATGCAGGTTCCTTTCAAAAATACCGGAGATGCCAGTTTTTCATAAACATAACAAAACCATATTGAAGTAAAGCAGAAGGATAATTTTGAGGCCAATAGCAACACTGAAAGAATATTATTGCCATGAATAAATAATTAATTATTTTTGACAAAGAACGCTTAAATATGTATGAATATATTTGTTTTAAAAATTGGGACCAAGATGTGCAGTGAGCTGGCTATATTGCAGATGAAAAATAAATGTTAGTGCTCTCTGGTGGACAGTGGAGATAATAGGGATGCTGCTAAATAATTGTTTTACATACTTTGGAATTTCAGCACTGCGCATTTGTTTTACTTATCAGCTGATCTACCTGTGACGCATTGAATAATCTAGGTTAACTCTTTTATGCTTCATAATTTGTTTTTCTTTGTTGTATGGATGAGCATGTCAAGAACACAGTACAACTTACTCATATATTTAAAATGTATGATTTCAGTAATGAGTTAGTATACACACTCACAAAGACATATATTAAAAAACAAATTCTTCAACTAAAGTCACACACATAGAGGTGAAAGAGAAGAGGAAATCTGCACCTGCTGTCTGGAGAACAACACGTCCGTCCTTTTGTGGATCTCCCTGATAAGAGTCTGTGTTTCTTTCACACTGTAGTTGCTCTTCCTCTTCCTCTTTAGATGTTTCATCTGCAGGAAATCCAGCTTGGCGGCAAGGAGGGGACCGACACCCCAGAAGCACAGAGAGACAAACAGAGACAAGGAGATATACCTGGAGAGAGAAGACAAGGGTGAAGTTATGGAGATAGCAAGAAAAAGTAAGAAGGTAGGTTTAAAAAAAAAAAAGTGTGGATGGAAACTTGAAGTTCTCCACCTGGGAGGCTCATCCCAACTCTTACATTCAATGCAAGCTCTTTGTAACAGCATGTGATACTTGAAGTTGTGGAAAGAAGTGTGATAG
This sequence comes from Dissostichus eleginoides, assembly GCA_031216635.1. Classification (NCBI taxonomy): domain Eukaryota; kingdom Metazoa; phylum Chordata; class Actinopteri; order Perciformes; family Nototheniidae; genus Dissostichus; species Dissostichus eleginoides. Next base: position 23,156,713 of record CM062268.1, on the reverse strand, counting down.
GTTGCAGAGCTCACACCAGGTTGGCTTAAAGAGGAAATTAAAAGCCTTATTATTTCCCAGTGGAAGGTTCACTTTTACCTTGATAAGGCCCTGATTCGATGACGTTATAGCCACATTATTAAGAAAAGGCTCTCAGGTGTCCAACCAGCCAGGTGAGCTTACACAGGAAGATAAACACCACAGGCTGAAAGGGCTCTACACATTTCCTGTATGTAAAAAAGGGACACAAAAAGGGACAAATTAATGTTGTTGGGATATAAAGTGTGTATGAAGTGTGTGTCAAATCGTCAGTATACCTAAAATCCCTAAATTTGGCACAGATGGCTTTAGAGTGTGTAACACGTTCGCCACCTTAGACCCTCAATTTGTAGAAGGAAAAACTCGAGATTTAAAAAACTGAAAAAAAAGAACACACCATAAAAGGGGAAAATATGCTATTAGCTTTGTAGTATAGGATATACAGTAAACACAATATCTAAAATCCCTACATACGCTCCAAATATGGAAAATATTCAGTGTGTGTAAGGTTAATTGCAGGTATATGACATGTGCGTTTCTTCTATTTGACTACATGTAGATACAATACCCACATACGCAATATGTGCTTTTTGGTTATACCATCCTGTTTCTCTAACATGTATTTTATAGTTTATAAAGAAAACGTGTATTTTTTCGAGGAATAAGCTACGATGTATTAGCTAGTGATTCCTAGTATTTTTAACCAGACGAGCACGACACAATTTTATCTTCGTAATTACACATGTAACACCGTCATGTCTGTTGCCTATTCTACCACCACCCAATATAACTATATATGCAATATATTTCTAATACAACTCACCTTACGCAGACAGATGTTCCGAAATCACAACAACATCGTAGAGGTACAATTGTAATGCTGCATTCATTGTGAGTCGGAAAAAACTTATATTTTAATATTCACGCTTTAGATGCGTCTTTATAGGTGCAAGTCGGATAAAATAATTTTGAATAGAAAGTTGGACCGTGAATTAAAACATTTTGTTTTCTTTATTAACGCATCAAAGCAATACCCCGCCATTATGTAGACGAGGAAATATGTTTAAAAGCTTTGTAAGAAACAGGCGTGGGTAAATGCTTTTTTTAAAGTGTGATAGTAAGGAAATCCATGTATTTACAATCAACTGGCTTCGGGGAATTATTTATGTCTAGGGTATGCAAAAACTATCGTATTTATTGAAACCACAACATGGCTTTGCCGTTTTTACAATATTCCTGAGAGTACATAAATGTGTCGTTTGTTGCGCACAGTTTTGATCGCTCCTATTGGCCAATCCTCCACCGCGCCCACTTATGACGATGTTGAGTCACGCCGGGCTCTTCCGGGCATGTTAACCACTCTCAAATCCAAAAAGGTAAACAGGGAGTTATCATTTTATTAGCAGCTCTCAGTTATGTGCTGCTCTGGTGCTCCTCTGTTAAGTTATAAAGCATCAGATGAGTGCTGTTGTCGGTCAAGTCGTACATGCTAATGTGCGATGCTAACTCGTTTGCTAACTTGTAAGCAGTCTGAAGTTGTGGAGGAGAGATGACCAAAGCGAGGTGAAGAGATGGGCTCTGTTCGCTGGGCTTTTCTCTGTGGGTCCTGGAGACCCAGCAGGTCTGAGTGGATGTTAGCTAACCGCTGCATCCAGCGGGAGGAAAGAGACAGGATCGGACAGTTCGTGTTTGCAAAGGATGCAAAGTCAGCCATGGTGAGTCTGACTGTAAACTTTGGGTTATCTTACTGTGGAACGACCACCCGAGTTAGGTCCGACTCCTTTCCCAGTGGTCAAATCAAGATATCCACGTGTAATATTATAATATGTCCACAACCAAGGAATTAGTAGACAATACCTAGGGGAAGTCCGTCTTAAGTTGGCAATGTAAGTTCACAGACTGACTGTATTACTACTGTACACTGGAAGAGTATGACCTGTTTTTATTAGATGTTTGTAGGCCTTGTATTTTATATAAATATTTGTATTTAAAGATAATCATATTTCAATGGGAAAAAAACCTGCCATATTTGTCCAGTGTAGAAACACACTGCATGGAATTGGAGTCATTAGGTCACTATGGCCTCAGAGCTATTGTGTTCATAACATTCATAACAATATTAATTTAAAATAAAATAATCATGTAAATATCATTCAAAGAGTTGTGCCATACGTGTACCTATACAATTCCTTATATAATATTCCTTATTCCTAATATAAGATATTTCAATTTGAATAAAAAAGATTATTTCCTAAAATGTTTCAAATAAAACAGAAATAAGCACTCAAATCCCGTTAAAAAAGACTTTTCCTAATGTATCTAGTATAGTTATTCAACGCTGCATTGACTCAGCAACATGTCAGCTGAGGACAAGAGACAGCTGGACGTAATGGAAGTCATTAACACTGCTTTAAGGACTATTAGATGAGGCTAGACATCAAAATAAGATCCTAACGTTTCAAGAGCTGTCCTTCTTTACACTGCAGGCCACGTGGCATGGTAAATAATGGTGCAACAGGGCAGATGTTTTTATGCACTTTTAGCCCTTTATGTAGTGGGTTGTTTGATGTTGCTGCTAATTTCCTAACAGGTGCCATGTTTCATCTACAGTTTTCTCAAGAGAGGATTTTATGTCGCCCATATGCTTTATGTTTTAATAATTATTTTATGACTATAGAAATTACCAAGAATGTATCTTTTATTATATCTATTATATGCTTTACGAGTGATTAGCTCTACTTTTTTTGTCTTTCTCTGTCTTTGCTAAGTGAGCTCACTTAGATACATTCCAATCAACCATGTCGATATGGCAATAAAGTATTTAATTTTGAATACACTGACCATCTGTCTCTCAGGCTGGCAGGTTGCTGCTGAGGAGATTTGTGTGTGAGAGGATGGGGATCCCGTGGTCAGAGATCAGATTGGAGCGATCTCCCAGGGGGAAACCTTACCTGGCAGCTCCACTAAAGGTTAACACCGTGATTTTTATCTAAAGTAAACAAAGTCTGGATGTGTACTTCCTATCCCACCAGTGGGCCAGTGGTGACTGTCAGAACACAGTGATAAAGTATTGAAATTCACTTGTTTGCCCCTTAACTACGCTTACAGGGAAAATTAATCTTATGTAGTATTTTAGATGTATAACAGGGTATGTGTTCTACATCACATTCTATATAGTAAGAAAAGAACCTTGCATGGAACTTGGGCACTTGTACTTTTTGAGCTCGTCACATAACGTATGTAAATGCAGTTATACTGGATTGTTGCTTTGACTAAGGGGTGTTGCTAGATAAAGTTATTTGGATTAAATGTGATATTTAAAAAAAAAAAAAATAGTTATTTCAAGTCAATGCACATATTATAATATTGTTTAATCCAGCGCTTATAATGTATACTTTTGTACAGTTATGGTTACAGACTTTCTCAACCAAAACAAATATATGTCCTGTTTTTTGTTAAAAGATTCTATAAATAACGATGTTATCTCAAACTTTTTTTACCGAAATAATCTTGAAGGGAAGAAATCTGACCTACCTAGTCACTTGATTTAGTATTCTATATTTTCACCTAAAGCTTAGACCATACTACAATTGTCCCACTATAATAGACTGAAAGAGTAGCCATGTTCTATGTCGTCTTATAAAAATATCCACTGTTTGATGACTGTGATGCCCTTTATTTCCAGGTCAGATCAGATTCAGGCACTGAACCCCCGTCCTGGAGTTTCAATCTGTCCCACCAGGGGGACTACGCTGTGCTCGCTGCAGAGCAGGGGGGGCAGGTGGGAGTGGATATCATGAAGAACACCATGCCAGGTAAATGCTCTGAGAATGTGTTTATTGATTTCAAAAGAATGGTTTGGAATAGCAGCAGAGAGGCAAAAAAACATCAACTCATGTATGACACATTTTGAGAAAAACTGTTATAGTTGGGGACTTAAAAGCACACACACGTGTTGTTACAGACATTTTGTTGATGTCTTCTGAAATGTAAAACTTTTCCAAATTCAAACATGCTCCATTTGATCATGATAAGGCTTAAAATATGAGACTTCTAAACTCAGTGTCAGCAGCTGAAGTCCTAACAATAAGGCAGAAATATATTTTATATTTTCTGTGTGTTTTTCAATTTGACCACAAGAGGCCACTGTTGCCTTTTTAATGTAAAAGGTTAAGGCGTGTATAAGTGTTTGGATTCCTCTGTGTGTGCACGTGTGTGTTACAGTCACATTTATATATGAGGCTTTTCTGAGAAATGAACCATCCACAAGTATCTAAAAAAAAATAAAATGTAATCCTGGTAGCGCTCTATTCTATCTCTGACACCTAATTTTCTTTCCCCTCGTCTCCCTCCTTCTCTTTCCTTCTGTTTTTGTCTCTTCCTTCCTTCTCTCTCCTCTTTTCCTTTCCCTCCAGGTACCAGCTCTGTGCCGGAGTTTTTCCGCATCATGACTCGTCAGTTTACAGCGTACGAGTGGAGCGTCATCCAATCAGCCGGCTCGGAGCACCTGCAGCTTGCCGCGTTCTACCGCCACTGGGTAACCATGGCAACCATCCTACCCTTTCGTCACAATGCATTGCTGCTGGGCCCCACGGGCGGTGTTTGTGTGGGGGGGGGGGGCTTATGGAGGAAATAACATTGTCAATGTCCTTTGAGACACACACACATTTGTACAAAAATAAGTATTCCTGTGTGATTTCTTTACTAAATTCAAATATGTATCTTTTTGTCCCGTTTTGTGCTTCTCTATCCCTGCATTTCATTGTTACTTAGTCCTCTCTTTCTTCTCACCACCTCTATCTTGTTTTTTTCTCTATGCATGCGCACACACACACACAGACACACACACACACACACCCTAACACACACACACAGATGGACGGCGACAGCAATGGTGGTGCTAAGTAAAGATGTTGTGAGAGTGAGAGGGTGGCACAGAGACGTCAAGCTCTGATATGATCATCACCACACTGTTGACTAATGGCAGAGTTCGACGGTTGCCATAGTGATTAGCCTTGTAATACTGTTATTGTGGCTCATTGGCTGCCGAGCTGGGTTGGTTTTGGCTGGACACACACACATTCACACAAACACACAAAGTCACTCTTTTGTATACACACTGTTATACATGTGTGCACAGATTCCCATCTGTTGTGGTTTTAAGTTATTGTGCTATGGAGCCAAAACAGACAAACACACAGACACACACAGAAACACAAAGAGGCACAAACAGACTGAATTTCTCCGATTTGTCAGGCATACAAATGTCTTTCTTTTTCCTTATGTGCCGGGGATCATTTTCTGCATGCAACTGATCAAGTTTCCTCCCTTTTCCTCCAAGGCCTTGAAGGAGAGCTTCATCAAAGCCATTGGCACGGGTCTGGGCTTTAACCTGCAGAGGGTGGAGTTTCACCTGGCCCCTGAACCGCTCACACAGAAACATGTACTGCGCCAGACCAAGATGCATCTCGATGAGGAAGAAGAAGAGGACTGGATATTTGAAGTGAGTCTTGTGTGTGTCAAAGGACAAAAGGTTATACATGGTAATATTCCAAATATGATGACCTGATATAAACAATAATCTTTAGTTTTACCTTAATTTCCTGTTCTATTGGAAGCAGCATGCAGTGTTTTTGAGCGAATCATTGGCAAATTAGCTTTTTCATTTTGTATGTGGGTATGATTCATGTTTTTTATTTATTTGGATCCTTCAAATGTTTTATATTGCCCAAAAGAGGCTTTGCCAATGTGGTTTTTCCGCACCATATAAAGGAATAGTTAAATCATATCCGTATCTCAGTTTCAACGCCTAGCCAAGATATTGTCCTGCACATTACACAGCTTGTTTAAGTATTTTCGCAAAATATTCATCCATTAATTTAAGAGGGGGAACAAAGACAGTTTTGTTATTGAAAAGAGGCATGTCCAATGTATAGTATCACAGACAGACAATATTTACTTTGACAGCACTCCTTTTATGTAAAGATAGTTTTAAAAATACTAATGTCCTCTTATTAGTGTAACTAACATATGTACAGTTTGACGCTGCTTTAAGGGAATCAATTAGCTGAAAAGCAGCTCTCTGTGGGCTCCCGTTCTCCTCCGTTCTCCAGTGGCTGCCCCCCCCCCCCTTGAAAACATCTGCAAAGTGAATCATTGTGTCTTTGCAGAGAAATACCCACAAGGGATTGCACTAAGGGAGCCTTCAAGTGGCCCTCCAGCCCTCCTAACACTGGGACAAGAGTAAGAGGAGTGTACCCTCATTCACTGTCAGAGTATAAGAATCCTCTGTTGCCATCTTTTCCCCTTTTGATCTCCTTCTTTCTGCTCTTCTTCTCTCCTCACCTTCATGTATTGTCCTCTCCACCTCTACTTTGATGTATTTTAGTCTCTTTTTCTCTCTCCGCCTTACTCTCCCCCCTGTATTGTTCCTCTCTATTCCCCCTCACATCCTCCTCCTCTTCCTCTTTCCTTCATGGCCACTGGTAGATGGATTGACAAGTGACTGCTAAAAGGTTACCACTGGTCTGAAAAGCCTAATGTCCCGTCTCCTCGCCTCTCTCCATCCCTCTCGAGGTCGCCGAGGCTTAATGCTGTTTTAGTGTCTGTGTTTTCACACTGGGGAATAACAGCTCACTTGTATTGATCGCAGGTAGATGGCAATGCATGTGTCCTCTTTTTAACTGTAGAGTGTAGGGCAAAGTGAGGCAACAGCAACATACAGGATGAAGAGGAGCGAGTTGAAGCAAGAATCAGTGAAGCATAAACTGAAAATGGGATGCTCCCGCTAAATCTCCCCTGCACTGCCTCATTTTACAGCTGTTTGATTCCATATTTATATAGTATTAATTGTTGTAAGTTTGTCAGGTATTTGAACAGAAAACCTTACAGTGCCATTTTTAAACAAATATAAATAAGGGCTAATTTGCCAAATTAATCTTAAAAAGTTAATTAATGATTTTTTTGTTGACAGAAAATGAACCTGCACATATTTTGATAATCAAATCGTCATACAAGCAGAAATGCCAAACATTTGATGGTACCAGGATCCTAATATATGAACATTTCCTCCTTTATCTGCACTGTATATCATTGCAAATTGCGTACCTTTAAAGTTTTGAACTGTTCAACATTTTATAGACAAAATTATGAATCAATGAATCTAGAAAATAATCAGCACACAATTCATTAATATCAGCCCGAATACCATGGTATTCGAGCTTACTATTTTCTCCTATCATCTATAGAATAACTTAACTCTGTCTTCAAAATAAGGGAATTAAAAGTAGATATTGAAAATAATGACTTCATATGGCTCCAGCTGGCAGCAATTCATTTGATTGGCAATGAGAAAAGTTCTTTCAATTATTCCAAATAAACAACAAGATTTATTTATATATATTACAATCAATACAATACATTTGACATTAAAATGAAGGGTTGATAGATTCTAACACTACGTTAAGCAGGTGTTGTAAATCATTTACATCCGATGTTTAATCCTGCAAAGTGCTATTAAATATTACATTGTTTAGAGCACACACACACTACAGAGAAACTGTTCCTCTCTTTGTGCTTGCCCAATAACAGAGACACGCATTATTATATGTAATCAGGGAATGATTGCAGTGTTCTTGAGAGGTCAAATCATCTCAAATTTAAATGTTTAGTTTTTCATGTCATACAGAAATTGACACATTCGGAGCTCAGAGTGAACAGAGATGAGACGAGCAGCAGTCTGGTGACCTCCTGTCCTCTGACTCGCTGAGTGCTGATTAGCTGGACCAGAGAGCAGCTGTGACTGATTACTTCCTGCTGACCTCTGCTGATCACTCCTGCAGACTCTAGACAGAACCTGAAGGACCTATCAACGCCAAAAATACACAGAAAAAAATCGAAATATTCTCTTTTTAGTAACAATTCCTGCAGAAATGTATCTAAACCCTACATGTTTCTGTTGGGCTCTCTATGCTTCCTTCTCTCTGCCATGTTGTTACCAACCCCCCACAACACACACACACACACACATGCACGCACCACCTGTTACTCCCACGTATCCACACTCAGTTTTTGCCCTTTCATTTCCAAGCATTTTTTGTCGTCTACAAAGCAAGTTATAGAGTGGACACATTAAGAACGAACATTTGAAAGGATATTTTTTAGGACAATCAAGGCTCAACAGGATTGATAGTAATAGTGTGAGAAATGTGAATAAAAGATGAAATCAAAGGAATGTTTCATGTTAAGTAGTGTAGTATAAGAAGGTCAACAGAAACTAAATCTGCACAGATTCAAAAAAGCTGAACATATAGATTTGAATCTGATTTTGCCATTTATAATTGTAATATTATTAGCACAGATGATATAGCATGGGTTAATAAGTTAAGATAAGATAGTACTTTATTGATCCCAATTTGGGAAATGTGTGTGTTGCAGCAGCATAACATCATCTAGCTAGGCATTGGCATTTTTCAGTAAATGAATTTATGCTTGATGTTTTTCTTTCATAAGCACGGGTATCGCTTGGCAAGTGTTTGCTCTGAATTTTAATTAGCAAAATGTGTTTTAATATGTTATGATATGGGGGTTATATATAGTTGGTACTAATGTGTGTCTGTGTGTGTGTTTCTGCAGGAGAGCTTGCTGGATGCTGACCATCATGTTGCTGTAGCACTCGGACCAACAGACAAAACAGGGTCTGAGGTAAGGATATTAACAATATTAACAGTTGCTCATATTTATAAAAAACAATGTCAGCATGAATAATTAAATGGAAGATTTCAAAAGTAATTTAAATGTTTCATTAGCAGCCAAAACACTGCACAGTTTTCTTATCACCTCTGAAACCGTGAAGAAGATGTGCTTAAAGAGTCATTTTTACACCGGGCTAAAAGTATAATTTAAAGGTCACGGCTTTCTCTCATAAGAGGTTTAACACCCGACAGTGAATGTCCAAATGCTTGCCTTGTATATCCTATAAGCATTGGTTAGCGTGAGTCATAATCTATGATCTTAATTTGATTTAAGACTCCATTTAAAAGATCTATCCATCAGATGACAAGCAGACTGTTATCTACAACAATTTCTATCATTTAAATACATTTTTTATAAATAATAATGCCAAACATTTGAAGGTTTATTATTCGCCAATAACAATAGTGATCTACAATACATGTCACATAATTTAATCTTTTTAAGACATGACACATTGGTCTTTAGGATTGTGCATTGTAGGAGTATTTTGAGGTATTTTAGTAATTGAAGGCTCTTCTCTCTTCCTCTCAGCTTTTTCGTCCGTCTCTTCCCCCTGCCAGCTCATTTACGCTGCTGTCGTTCAGCGACCTCACCGCCTCCGCCTCCCCTCTGACGGAGGAAGACCCCTCCTGCTGGGACAGCTTCGAGATGAAGGCTGAAGCTCCACAGAGACAAAGAGACACACACACATCCGAACAACCACCTGTGTCACGCTGACGCTCACCTGATATGCACACACACATACACACCTTTCATAAGTGCCAAAATGAAACACACTCTCACTGACAGTGAAGCTGCTTTTTCATTCAACACAAGTCCAGTCAAGTTTATTTATAAAACCAAGGATCACAGGTCTGTCTCACAGGACTTCAGAATCCTCACAGAACAGGACACCTTCTATCTTTAAATCCTCGGTTCAGGTGGAAAAGAAGTCTCAAAAGAAATCTGATTCACACACGAGAAATACTGTGTGGTACATCCGAACATTAAATGTTGATCAATACATTGATAGCGTGTACATTATATTAACTTCCTGTATAATTTAAGAATACACATTGTCCAACGAGCTTCTCATTATTGATCCTTATCGGCCTCACCAATTCATTGTGTGTGTGATGTACAATATGTAATCAAATGTTTCCTCTCAAGGCATCAGCCATTTATTTATTTGTTTCTCCTGCAGTTATTACAAGTTCCATGCAGAACAACATGTAAAGTATCCAAGTACTACTTTGCATTGTGTTGTACATTTTTTAAATCTTTTCAGTCCTGCTCACATCTGTGTGTGTCCTCTTCTTGTCTCACATGGAAGTACATGTGCACAGAGCTGGGTAATCATTCAATGTGGTTACAGATCAATATTCTGTGGTATTTTAGCTCATGATCATATTATGTCTTCCTGTTTTCATATGCTACCATACCAGTTAAATGTTTTATTAAAATACATTGGTTATTGAGCATTTTGTTTTATTCTTTAAAGTTATTATTTGTGTTATAATCTGAAGCATTTCAGTGGCAGCGCAGTTTGCAAATGAATGCAAAATAAATCATATTACTTTACATGTGATTTTGCTTTATTTTGCCAAATTGTGACGATATTGGAAATACTTTCTTTGCTACCATATTGTGTGTGTGTGATGCTTGTGAGCTGTGTGTCTTTCTATTCTTCCTCTGTACAGCTAAATATATCTGACTTTTTCATCATGCTTTCTTTCTCTCGTCCTGTCTTCCTCTCTATCTCTTCCATTCAGTCTCTTTCCTTTTCTCTGTCTATCTTGTCCCTCCATCTTGTAGTGCATCTATTTGAATCAAGGACATTTAGTAGCATCTCTCTCATTTTCTTTGCAGTTGATTTCTTGATCCATCCTCCCTCTCAGTAGATGCAGTCAGTCTGCAGGTTTAACCCTTCTTTCTGCATCGCGTTACATTAATCACAACATATAATCATAAGCCTCCTCCCCTGCACACAGAGAAGGAAATTACGAGCTAGAGGTCAAGAGATATGTGTGTGCAGTTGTGTATGCGCCATGTTTGTGACATTAATACCCCTTTTTCATCCCTGAGGTACATATGCCTAAAACAGTGTGTCCTGACACTCCATAGGTAATCATACAGCTACGTAGGGCCTTTGTTATCATGTGCTACTCTGATATTAGAAGAGTACATTCAGTATTTTCCCAACAGGTAAACAGATAGAAAACAAACAATGAGGCTGCTGCAGAGCAATAATCTTTTTACCGTAATAATGTGAGAAGAATGGCAATGAGTTATCTTAATGTCAATACAAATTTGAGTTAAAATTCAACTTTTTAAAACAAATACAGAGACGGGTGAGCAGGAAAGGTCATTATTGACTTTTGTTCTTCTTCTGACAAGTCTGGGCTGTCACAACCTCACACACCTGACACAGACCTGAGGTGTTACCGACCTGCTATCTGACACCACGACCTGTACACCTTCTGCTCGTGTCAGGTATCACTCTTGTTCATTTCTTTCTATCAGATCTATTCTCTGATTTACCTCACCATTGATTTTGCTTTTTTCAATTAAGGGAGGTGATGATATAGATGAGCCTGCTGTAGATGGTTTCATGGAAGTCCTTTGTTTTTGTTTGTATAGGACACACACCCACACACAAGTACTTACTTTATGTTGAAGAAAAAGGGCAGTCATTCAGTTTTAAGTATAGTAAAACACATGTATGCACGTGTGTATGCTGTTAAAAGAGCTTGAAAACACACACACACACACACACACACACACACATAGATGCAGTCATTGCCTCCAGCTGGAGTGAATTAGTTTGTCTCCTCACCATCTTAAATCTTGTGCTCTCTGCAGCAGTGAAGGAGGAGAGAGGAGGCGGCGGGGTCAGACTGGAGCCACACACAGCTTCCTGACAGAGAAGCCATTTTTAGTTGCACCATGTTTACTGCCGTGTCAGAATGGAGACCTTTTTTTAGCAGTGCTTTTGGCATTAGGAATATAATTTACTCTGCTAGAAGAGTTGAGACCCGGCTCAGCCTACTGTTAAGAATAAGAGCAACATTTGTCATCTAGAAGTGGAGGATATCTTGTGCTGCATTTGGACAGTTAATGTAAAAAAAGAAAAATGTGATTCAATGTTTAAAAGTCCCTGTTTTACAACTAGCATCAAGGACCAGACTTGGTTTGGTGTTTGTCTGGAAAACATAGTCAAGGGGGTTACATTTTTCCTTCTTATTTTCTGCTGGATACTTTATACTTTGGAAGTGGGGTGCTTTGATGAAAAACGTTGATAGCTGCAGCTCAGAGTAAGCACAGAGGTAGACATTACCCTGAGTGAACGATTCCTTTCTCAATCCCAGCGTTGAGGTCTAATTTCCTGTGACCAATGAATTCCTCTTGCGACTAGAATTAGTAAAATTCTCAATTTGTTTTAGTCTTTATTCTTTGTTTTACTTTTGCCGTCATGAACCCAAGTTCAATGAGTGTTTGAGCCACAAAAAGAGCACAGTGATAATAAGTAGCATCCATCAAGAAGACGTACAATGGATGTATGTTGAGCAATAATCACACAGTACAGTATTTTTTAAATGTTGTGCAAAAAGTTATTGTATAGTATGCAGAAAAAGTAGGGGAGAAGAAGCATAGTTGACTGTCAAAAAAAGTTTTTAAAAAGTCATAGTGTAGTATGTGGAAACTTTAATAATATAATGAAAGATGTCACACTTGTATATGTTGAAATTATCATGTAATATGTTGAAAAAGTAATTGTGTAATATGTCAAATAACTTTTAAAATACATTGTATAGCATGTCGAAAAATATGTGGCAATATTTGTCATTAACTGTAAAAGTTTAGTTGAAAATATTCATAGTAAAGATTGTTGAAAATATCATGAGAAACACCTCTTTTTTTATCGGAATAAATTCCAATATAAAGAGGTGTTTCTAACTGTCAGTGTAGTTATACCATGCTGTTTATATTTGTCAAAGTGTTAGAGTCACTGGGTCACATAAAATGAAAGATAGTCAAATTAAATGGAGCTTTTCAATAAAGAAACTGCTGAATTTGTATAAGAACATTACGGATTTCAGTTGGCTACATTTTGTTTTACACGGCTGACAGCAGCAGGCAGTCGGTTGAGTCTTATTGTGATAAGTGATAAGTCTTATTGTTACAGTGGCCCTGAAGTGCAAGTCAAAACAGCATTTCAGGAAACACCACAGCATTTCACAAAACACCACAGCATTTCACAAAACACTACAGCATTTCACAAAACACTACAGCATTTCAGGAAACACCACCGCATTTCACAAAACACCACAGCATTTCAGGAAACACCACAGCATTTCACAAAACACTACAGCATTTCACAAAACATTACAGCATTTCACAAAACACTACAGCATTTCACAAAACATTACAGCATTTCACAAAACACTACAGCATTTCACAAAACGCCACAGCATTTCACAAAACGCCACAGCATTTCACAAAACATTACCGCATTTCACAAAACACTACAGCATTTCACAAAACGCCACAGCATTCCACAAAACGCCACATCATTTCAATTTATCCGGAAAGGCTATTCCTTTAGCCAGAGACGCACCGCTGTGATTGTTTTTTTGTTGCTGCCAAGCGCAACATGTCCCAAAACATCAGCCGTTAGCTGTTAGCACACAGAGCTCACAGCTCCTCATATGTATCTGTTCAGAAACTGGACAAAAGTTAAACATGAACAAACCACAGACTTTACGGAGATAAGCCCCGAATATTCGCATCGCTCTAATCGCTCGAGTTTCACCCATAGACTGTATATATAAATAGACTTCACCCATAGACTGTTTCACCGCGGCTGTCAGCTGTGTTTACTCCTGTCATTCAAACAAGACGCGCTGGAGAGGGGGCGGGGCTTAAATCCATGGAAATACTTTGGTAGATACCAACTACAACAATGAACATATTTTACCGTGATTTAATTGTAATACACGTTTCAAAATATGCCGAACATACTGATACCGGTTAGTAAAAACCATGAATTAATATTGTGACATGTGTGCAGACAAGACGGCAGGCGAAAAACCTTTTAAAATGCGTGTTTTCTGAATGGAGATCGGATCGATCAGGATAAACCAACCTGCAGCTGCTCCGTCCAAACTCACAACAACGGCATACAGACATAAAAAAAGCAGCGACTGTATTCACCCAACCCAGTCTCACGGCATTTCGTGTTATAGTCACGACATTTAATCTATTGATTCGTGTTCACCAACACGATTTCCACCTTTTTTTCGTGTCACACAGAACAGTTTTAAAAGCAATGTATTTCTATTGGTAGTATGTTTCGTGCCTGCAACACGTCTTTTTGTCCGGTCGGGTCTTGGAAGACCGGAAGCTTTGGGGTTCATAAAAACATGTTCTTACTCAAATATCAAGCCACGATTATTGTTTTTATTTTAAATCGTATAATGTTGGAAAATAAATGGTGCCCAGAGCCTCAGAATACTGAAATCTGTATTTTTTAAATCTTTTTTTCCTTCTAATTTGTTATTCTTTTCTAAATAACACACTGTTATTTACACAACAATAACACACAATAATCTATGTTTTTATTTATTTGTTTTATTCCATAATCTCGGGCTTTTTTGGCGTCCGTCAGATCCTCAGCTATGGTTTAAGCTCGGTGATTGGATGTTTTAGCCGCAATGCACGTTGGGATATGGTGTTAATGCGATATGAAATCCGAAAAACTTTTCGGAGTTTAGGATGGCTGAAGACACTACACTACCCATAATCCCCAGCTATCGTTTGGGACTACAGTCCCCGTGATTAATCTTCAAGCTCTGGGATTGGATGTTGGAGTGGCAGTGCGCCAAGGTTACGCCGAGCGTCAAACAGCTCTTTGAAATGGAACGAAACCACGGCAGACTATCTAAACTGGATTCGAACGGGACCAGCAGATTCTGATTAATGATGTGAAATATAAACAACCCTTAAATCAGACTTTAGTTACACCTGAGTAAAATTCAGGGAAGGTGATTGTCAAGTGCCAACAATCAGGCGAGATATTTGATAATTGGTGCTTGAGAAGACTAAACATTTATCTGCAGATCCCTATAAAGTATATTCATTACTCGTTATTCTCTACTAATAGTTAATTAAAGACTGTATATAATGGCTATTTTGCACATCCCTTTCAAGATTTCAAGATTTTCTAAGGTTTATTGACATATCACAACTACGGTGTAGTTATGCAATGAATGAAAAACTTGGGTCGCCGGTTCCTCAACAGTGCATTACAAGACATCTATCAATATGTGTGTATACCTCCACCATTAAACTGTCATATTCTGCACATTTCTTATACTATCTAACTCTTATAAGAGTATAATTCATATGTATAATATCAGTTAAAATAAGTGCTTCAACAAACATTGCAGGAAAGCAATATATTAGACGTTAAGTACTTTGTCAGGCTTAATATTTATCTGTAGATACCCCCAAAGCTTTTCTCTTATTTAAAAGAAGACCTTAATCTAAAGTATTATTTAATGTTTAAATAAAGGTTAATTCGTTTTTCTGTTTTGCACATCCTCCTATCTTTGTACATCCTGCACTAAACTGTTTTATTGTAGAGATCACTTACAGTATCTTCTTGATTTTTTATATTCTATATTTCTATCATTGGCATTCTACTTTCCCCCTATGAAAGTATGTACTCTTAATATTTTTTTCATCGAATATAACACATTAAAACAATAATTCAATAATGTGCTTTAACCACTAGGCGGTGCACACAAGGTACACACAGCCATAATAACTTTTTATTATTAGTGTAGGCCACTTATGTATGTATAACATCTGAAGATGTGTAGTTTTATTCATGTTTTCACATAATTTTACAGCATATTGCTATATTATTTCACATGTTTTACTTCCACACATTAATATCTGATTTGTAAAACAGACAGAAAGGTATATCCGTCATTTGATGGTAAGCTATTGAAATTCTGAGTCCATAGATGTGTCTCCCATCACCCAAAACCCCTGACTATTCTTTCAACTCAGCATTTACATTCTTATATTCAAAGAAAATCAGTAATATCTTCTAAAACTACAAGTCCTTTTCTATCAGCTGTGCACCGTTATGGTGTAAATATAACCTATCTACGAATTGGATCAAATATAAAAGTCAGCCGAATTAATGTTGATACTGCAAGGAGCAGTGCTTGAATTGGGCCGGTACTCACCGGTACGCAGTACCGGGAATTCTGATTTTTACCCATCTGGTACCGTTACTTCTAACTGAGTACCGGCACGGTGCCGGTACGGCGGTACTCAGTACTCAGTAGATGCGTCATGAGGTGCCGCCGCCGCTTTGCCCGCCTCGCCCCCGGGGCAGCAGTCTTAAGCGCCCCAAACACCGCCACCCCTCGGCGGCCCGCAAGTGCAAGAGGACCTCGGCAAAACAGAGCCTGCCCAGGTATATTTTAAAAGTTCCCAACTCGCCTGTACAGTGGGGTAAGGCGCTCATTTTGCAGCTCATGGTTTAAAAACAGAGATTGGCTGGAATTTCCTGTAAAAAAGATGCCATCTTCTGCTATGCCTGTAGACATTTCGGTTCAAATACATCTAACTCAGATGCCTTCACCACAATTTTTTCATTTCATTTCAAACCTTTATTTATGCAGGTGAATCCCATTGAGATCATTGATCTCTTTTGCAAGGGTGACCTGCTGCAAGTAGGTTCCACATGAATACATATAAACATAAAACAACAGAAAAACAAAAAGGACATCATACAGCATATTTACAGCGACTACAGTTTACATAGCTAGTGACATTTACAGGTTCCAACAGTTTCCGATTGGATAGCATCTATCCTTGCTTTAAAAACATTTAGTGGAACCAAATTGCTCAGCTTCCATTCCTTTTGCAGACTGTTCCAAGTTAGTGGAGCTGCGCATCTAAAAGCTATCTTCCCTAAGACAGTCCCAGCAGTTGGCACATTTAATAAAACCACAGCATGCGATCTCAGGCAGTAGCCACTTACAATTCGCCGTGAGATCAGGGAGCAGATGTAGGATGGAAGTTTCCCTAACATGGCTTTGTATATAAAAATGTACCAGTGACTGAGCCTCCGTACAGTGAAGGCAAACCTGCCCTCAGGGTACAGTGATGGGTTAATACTTTACAGTTTGTCACAAATCTCAGTGCACTGTGATACGCAGCATCTAACTTGATCAGGTAATTGGCAGGTGCATTCATATAAAACAAATCACCATAGTCCAGCACTGGTAAAAAGGTCACAGTGACTAGCCTTTTCCTGGCCTCAAGCGAGAAACAGGACTTGTTCCTGTAAGAGAACCGCAGTGACGCGTCCTAAAACCCGGAAGTAAGTTAGCATTTTTACCACTTCCGGTTCCTTCGTCAAAAAGCAATGCAATTTCTCCATAGGGTTTTGGAAAATAGCTCCAAATAAGGTCTGTGTTTGACACAAAATTAAGAGATAGATCACGTTTTGTTCTACCACATTAAATACATCAGCAGTGACCCCGCTGGTGATTTCTGAAGAGTTTACGTGTCGGAAAAACGATGGTTGTTAACAAGTGGCATTAGTGGACTACAGAAATGGTCGAGGCCGTTGTACGTCATTACGCCGATTACGTAAACACTCCCGCTAAATTTCTTTCCCCCTGTGTTCTGCTTGAAAGAGAGTATATGCCCTAGCCCTCACAACACCGGTAAGCACACTTCATCCAGGCTGCACTGTTGTACGTGTCCTGACTTGTAGTGGTTCTCCCTCTATCTACACTCTTCTTGTCATCTTTTTAAAAAGATATTAGACTGGTAATGGACAGAGCCATGACTTATAGTTAAATTCAGCGTGGCTAAAATGAAAAGCTTTGTTAAAATATGCAAGCGCGCGAAAGTGAGTTGAGGCGATCTTAAGTTGGCGTGACGTTGAGTAGTGCGACCCTGCCGTTCTAGCTTGTAGTTCCTTTATAGCATAACGTTAGCATTTTGCTTCTAGCGTAGATATGTGGAGATTATCTGGCTGAACAAAACGTGATCCCTCTCTTAAATGTGTTTCAACCACAGACCTTATTTTGAGCTATTTTCCAAAACCCTATGGAGAAATTGCATTGTTTTTTGACGATGGAACCGGAAGAAGTTTACTTCCGGGTTTTAGGACGCGTCACTGCGGTTCTCTATTGACATGAAGTTTAAAAGTGAGACAATCATCAAGCCAGATACCAAGGTATTTGTAACAGGTAACCACTTCAAGTTTTATTCCTTGCGTAGTTACAATATCTAAAACAGGCTCTGGTGTCTTTTTAGCTTTTGAAAAGAGCATTACCTTAGTTTTATCAACATTTAAAAGAAGCTTTAGTTCAGAGAGCTGAGTCTGAATAATGTTAAAAACAGCTTGCAATTCAACAACAGCCTCCTTAATGGAGGGACCTGCACAGTACATCACGGTATCGTCCGCATAAAAATGTAAGGTTGCTCCATCGACATTTTCACCTAAACTATTGATATAGATGGAGAATAATAGCGGACCTAAAACAGAACCTTGTGGTACACCCAGTGTTTCCCCTAGGTTTACTGCCTTGGCAGGGTGCTGCTAGGGTACCCCCCCCCCCCCCCCCCGTAGCCTACACTTCTTCCTTTCATTGATACATTTAAATCACCTGACTATAGCATATAACATACCTGCTGCAACCCTGTGATGCTGTGCTGCTGCTTCTCTCTGCCTCATCCCCTATTGCTGGAGGCAGCTCCACCTCATCTGATCTCTGATATGAAAGCAATCGTGTTATGATCATATTGAGCTATTGGTGTGAGTCTAACATTAAACAAGCAGTCTGCTTGTCATACATTGCTGACGATACATTTTAAGAGGCAATTTGTTGAGTCACTGCCGCTAAATGCCGGTAGCATCAAGCTAGCAAATCCTGCATTAGCCCCACATCAACAGGTGTAGACAGAACATCCAATTATCCTGAGCTAATTTACTGAATAAACCAACTCACATCTCCTGTCTTTTTTTTCACCCAACTCATTAGACTATTCTTCTGCTGGCGTTTCATTGTTGTTTTCTGTCAAATTCAATACTGTAGTTCAAAACCGCGGTACCTGCTCACCATCTGTGAGCTATTTTTAGAATGCGCACGCTACGTTCCTTGTCGCGTTCGCGCGCGTCCACCTGGGCAGGCTGTGTGTGTCCTTCTCCTCCGTGACGATAACGGCTTGAGGTTAAAAAATAATAATAAAATAATTTGAAACTGGGGGACACACAAACGGGCAGACAGCAGAGCTCGGGGCAATAATGCAGATTTGTTTGACTTTTTTACACTTTGTTGTTCTCCTCCTTTCCTCGCTCTTGTCTCTTATTGTGTGTGTGTGTGTGTGTGTGTGTGTGTGTGTGTGTGTGTGGTGTGTGTGTGTGTGTGTGTGTGTGTGTGTGTGTGTGTCAGAAACAGAGCGGAGGGAGAATGTGAATACGCAAAGCAGTGGACACTGAAACATGCAGATACATTGGATAAATAACATAGGCGTTTAGTTTATTTAATAAAAGAGCACATGTTCAATGTGAAAAGTGACCGTAGATAGATTACTTCAGTTGCAATTTGGTGCTATATATATTTTTTTAAAATAAAAATAAATAAATAAATAAAACACCTTGAATTTCAGGCGGGGCGCGGGGCTCCGTTGGCAGGCGCAGCGCCCCGCCAAGACAATGGTAGGGGAAACACATTAGTAATGTTTAACCACTCAGAAGACAGCCCATCAAACTGAACACATTGGGACCTTTCAGAGAGATAGTTCACAAACCACCCCACTGCATGGCTGGATATGCCAATACTGGCCAGCCTCTGCTTCAAGATGCGATTAATTGTACCAGAGTACCAAACGCTGTCTCCTGGTAGCCTAATCATCTGAGTAAGTCACTAAAAATGAAATACTATATGACAGTAAATCAAGAATAGAGTTTAAAAAGGGAGTGATTTGTAAAATATCCATAAAGAAATAGAAAATCTGTTTACAGTTCTGTTTCATATGGATGTTGAGAGATGTATCCATAGATCTCTTAATTTTGCTCTCAAAGTGCACCAGATTGATGCATTTAACTTCAATATTTAAAAAAAAATCTTGTGTTAGATCCACTCCCCACTTATAAAAATAGCACTACAGTGAGCCTTTCTAAAATATACAGTAAAGAGACAAACCCACCAGCATTATATGATATACTATATGACTTTGAGGCAAATTCTTGTTTTTGGGCTGTATAAATAAATTGACTTGAAACAGTTGCTGATTTAGAGTACTGGCACCTTTTTTATTCCAATTCAAGCACTGGCAAGGAGACGTATTGTGTGAAGAGAAATTGAAGATGTTGTTTAATTGCTGATATATTTATGATCCACATCACGTTTTCAGTTTCCGTGGCAGTTCTTCCAGTTTGTCTAGAAGTCTTCTAATCAGGGCTCTATGAATAAAGAACTAAGGCAGATGTGTAATATTTAATGCAGCGAACCGTGTATTACAATGCCGTTATGTGATGACTTTCAAAGAGAAAAGCAAGCACACTCGGAATGAAGTATTATTTTCTTTTTTTTAAATGTTTTTCTGATTTCATATCGCATAAACACCATATCCCAATGTGCATTACAGCTAAACAATCCAATCACTGAGCTTAAACTATAGCTGAGGATCTTGGGTAATCAGTTCAGTGGCTGTGTCCGGTTATTTTATTTTGAAATTCAGTTCCTGACGGACGCCAAAAAAGCCCGAGATTATGGAATTAAACAAATAAATAAAAACAAGGATAATTGTGTGTTATTGTTGAGTAAATAACAGTGTGTTATTTAGAAAAGAATAACAAATTAGAAGGAAAGATTACAAAAAATACAGATTTCAGTATTCTGAGGCTCTGAGCCCCATTTCTTTTCCTCACAGACGGCAAAAAAGTCAGACATTATACGATTTAAAATAAAAAACAATAATCGTGGCTTGATATTGAGTAAGAACCATAGACTGTATATATAAAGAACATGTTTTTATGAACCACAAAGCTTCCGGTCTTCCAAGACCCGACCGGACAAAAGGACGTGTTGCAGGCACGAAACACACTACCAATAGAAATACATTGCTTTTAAAATCGTTCTGTGTGACACGAAACAAAGGGGAAAATCGTGTTGGTGACGAATCAATAGATTAAATGTCGTGACTATAACACGAAATGCCGTGAGACTGGGTTGATTCACCATGACATAGACCAGTGCTTCTCAAACTTTTTTCAGTAATGTACCCCTGACCGACCCCGAACATCTTTTAATAGAGAAAGCCTATATAAATAATTACATTATAGTGATGTTCCATCGGTGTGTGATTTATTAACTCCTTCATGCATGAATTACAACAAACTAAGGATATTTTCATCTTTATGCATGATAACGACATTATTTAAAACAGATTTTTCCAAGGGGTTTTTCAATTGAAGTAATGTATGTTTAACATACAAAAATGATAAATTATGAAAAACTATAAAATACAATACAAAATTTGACATGTTTATATGAGGACCCCCTTGGTGGTTCTAGGAATATTTTATGTAAAATTGTTTTTTCTATTTAACTGATTGTACTATGATTATTTTTGTAATCATGCATGGTGTTTTTTTAATTAACCTTTTTTTTTTATCTCACGTACCCCCTGCAGTACCCCAACGTACCCCTAGGGGTCCGCGTACCCCCATTTGAGAATCACTGACATAGACAGTCTGTGGTTTGTTCATGTTTAACTTTTGTCCAGTTTCTGAACAGATATGAGGAGCTGTGAGCTCTGTGGGCTAACAGCTAACGGCTGATGTTTCGGGACATGTTGCGCCTTCGGGTGCTGGCCAATCACGAAGCGTCATTTCTTGACTGGCAGCAAAAAACAACCAATCACAGCAGTGCTTCTCTGGCTGGCTCTGTCCAATCACAAACAAGAAGTGTTCTCCCTAAAGGAATAGCCTTTCCGTATAAATTGAAATGCTGTGGTGTTTTGTGACATGCTGTAGTGTTTTGTGAAATGCTGTGGTGTTTTTTTAAACGCTGTGGTGTTTTGTGAAATGTTGTTTTGACTTGCACTTCAGGGCCACCGTAGCATTATCCCAAACTAAACCTAACAATCATAATGCTTACCTCAATCATAAACCAAATCCTGAATCAGAATCTGTAAACAGTGAGAACATACACAATTGTCAATGTGGAGGATTTTGCTGTGATTATCTTTGCACCAGTGGACACACACACACACACACACACACACACACACACACACACACACACACACACACACAAACCAGTTTCTATGATATGACATTTGCTCAGCCATGACTTACATGAGCAGAAATAGCGGCTTTAAGACACAAATACACACATTCACACAAGTTAATTACAACCACTGTCACTGCCCTATTTTCAATATGTAACTGGGACACCTAAATCCAGCCAGCTGTAGTAATGCAAACCTGTGTGTGTGTGTGTGTGTGTGTGTGT
Source organism: Dissostichus eleginoides (assembly GCA_031216635.1). Classification (NCBI taxonomy): domain Eukaryota; kingdom Metazoa; phylum Chordata; class Actinopteri; order Perciformes; family Nototheniidae; genus Dissostichus; species Dissostichus eleginoides. Next base: position 23,134,403 of record CM062268.1, on the reverse strand, counting down.
GTGTATGTGTGTGTTTGTGTGTGTGTGTGTGTGTGTGTGTGTGTGTGTGTGTGTGTGTGTGTGTGTGTGTGTGTGTGTGTGCGCATCTGCACAAATGCAGTCTACCGCTGGAGGCAGAACAGTAGCACGATGGAGAGGAGGGGGTTGGAGAGGGCAACAAGAGAGTAACTCCACTTCTGAAGGGAAAGAGAAAAAGATGAAAGCAGCAGGAGGGTAAACCGAGGCTTAGAGACAAAAGGAAACACAAAATAAGATCAAGAGAACAAAATACAGAAAAGATGAGGGGAGGAAGCTTGAGGGGGAAATAACTACACGCTAAATCCAGATAACAGTGAAAATAAGCGAGTAAAGTCAACCTGGAGACTTGGTTTAATTGTTTGCTCCTTCAGAATTGGACGAGAGGCAGTCATATTCGCAAACTAAGCTCCTGTCACCACATATTGATAGCAACTTGGACATTCAGGGAGCCTAACTCACTTTGTTGTCCAGAAGTATACATATTATTTTAAATACATTTTCAGTTTTTATATGGAGATGGTGATGTGGAGCTTCTGGTCATACAGGAATAGCTGGCTTCGAGGAGAGAGGAAGAGGGAAACTCATGTTGAGGCAATTACATTTTCTTATGTAAGTAAGAAAATATAAAAATAAAGTCAAAGGCTACTTGAAAGGAAAAGGACTGAAAGACAGAGGTCATATCAACCTGTTGCCAATAACAGCAACAAACCTTGGTTGAGTTAATCAAAACGATCGATTGCTGGACTTTCCAAATGATTCATTAACGCACATGGACACGGAGAGAAGCCAGTGGAACTGATTGTGTGCACTCGGGGAATGGTCATGGGTGCACAAAATCAATTCACCTTTAGGCAGTGACACACGTACACACACAGCGCTAACGTCAGAGCAACAACAGAACTGCCACAGAGGATCAGACCTCAGTCACGGTCCGATGCCCTGCACCTGTCTGCCAGAGAGGGGAGTTTCTGTAAGACAGCTACTAAAACTGTACTGTGTCTCACAGAAACACATTAAAGCTAAAAAGTTAGAAACTAGTGTGATGAAGACAGGTGGAGGAGATTATTCACTGTTAGGGTCAATTTTAATTTTTAGGTTTATTTTTATCACTTTCATCACAAGACCCCAAATCAAAGTCAAAGCAAAAGAGCCTTTGTATGATGCATACAGTGTACAGTTTCACCAAAATGCAAAGCAACTTGGGCGGGCCCCCATAGGCCTTCTATCACCAACCATCATGTGTAAGTTCATTTCCATTTGTATCTTGTTTAGTTTAAATAAAATGTATATATATATATATAGATATGAGTTTTTCTTTGGCTTGCCATATGTTCAAATCTTGTTTACTCTGCTGTTCTGTCTGCCATTCAACACTGTGCATGTAGCATAGGCTTTCAGAGGGGTCAGTGAAATCCGTTGGGATTTGACCATATGGAACTACATGAAAAAAATCCTCTGAAAGCTGACACTGCTGCAGAGTCAGGCGGTGTTTCTCCGTGCCCTCAGCACTACTTGCCTCTCTCGCTCACAGGGAGTTTGACTTGATTCACATTTAATGGCAAAAATATTGCATATACTGTAGAGATTGTTTCATTTGTTGTTTGAGTCTGGATTTGGCCAATATGTTTATGCCTCCTCGACTTATATAGGTCTTTTGTCTGTAATTTGTCTTTTCTTGTCTTGAAACCTCAAGTAATGTTGTTACATTTGTACTTGCTTCACTCATAGCTGAAGCATGAGTGTTTGAGCAAACACATACAAAACATGCAAACATACAAACATTCCGAGCCACATCCATAAACTGTTAGCAATAATATGTACTGATGCATAAACAATGCAAATAACATAGCTACACCTATCATGATTATAAACACACACACACACACACACACACACACACACACACACACACACACACACACACACACACACACATGCAATGATTTGCTTTGACAGTGTCCTATGGCCGCCAACCATCATGCTTTGCCCCAATACCTAGAGGGTAGAAGACAAGACGCATTGACGTCACACACACACCTATATACAGTACATACAGATGCACATCCAACTCACTCAAGAGGAGAGAGAAAGTGTGTGTTTTTTAACAAATACTTCACCATACAGTAAGTATGTATGAGTGTTAGTGTGTGTACACGGTACACATGCACGTACATATAAACTCTCACTAGAGATAACATGCTATTTAAAGACTTAATCACTTTATTAAACCATATTTGTGCTTCATCTCTTACAACTTGCAGCTTTTGGTGTACAATTGGTTAAAAGTGTTATACATCAACCCATATAAAGTGATTTTGGCTGACATCAGTGCTCCACTATTAGAAAAACAACATAATTCAACTGCTGCTTAACCTCAATTTAACAAGGCATTAACAACATTAGATGGAGTCTTTATGAAGTTAAAAGTATATTTAGCCAACACAAACACACTTTCCTCTCCCTTTTCCTGACCACTAAAGGTTAAAGACTGTAACATTATCAAAACATCAATAAATTCTCAGCTGCTTCTTTATGTGGATACATGCACGCACCCGCACGTTGTACAAAACTCATTCTCACACAATACAGTGAGGATTGTTGTTGCAGCTGAAGCAAATGGAGCAAGTTCACAACGGACAAAAGTCAAACAGGCCGGGGGAATGTTTACTATTAAACTGTATTTCAACTCGGTGCATGCTTGTGGCCGCACAAGCATCAATGTCCTTTAATACAAAGTATTGTATGTTAATGGAGAGTGTTTAAGATGGTTCCTTTTAATTTAAATGAAGCAGAGTGGAAGAAAACGGCAATTTAGGAGAAATATAGAGAGAACATTGCAATCTGTTTTCAGTTTTATCTTATTATGATTTAAGAATCTTCTGTTGCCCTTCTTATTTGGTAAATGTATGCAGCAATCTATCCCTGAAAGAGATTAATACCCAGGACTATCACATTACTCTGTTGTCTCAGTTATAAATAGATTTGGCTTGCTGGAAGAGGATTTTAATTCGGAAAAGATGTGTCTTTTTGGCACAAAATATATGATCTGCACTGTGGTTGCTTAAGCATGTTATCTTATTTATAATTTCATCCATGTACACAGTATATACAGTGCAATGTAAAGGAAAAGATGCATGCAACTTATCTCGTAGCATCTATAACTCAAAACAATTTTACTTGATACAAATGTTCAATGGCCCCTTGCTGTCAATCAAAGTCACTTGGTGGCAATATCTGAAATATTCAATTATTTTTGTATGGCGGAGTTTAAAGAAAAAAGACAAAACTGTCTGGCCGCATGTTTTCTGATTGACATGTGTCTCATAAAGATTGTTAGCTTCACCTCACCCCCACCATATTGCCCACATGTGAATACTTTATCTCCAAAAACTGGGGACATGATTTCAGCAATGTTACAAATGCAGCTGTATGTCAGTGTTTATTCAGACGAGCAGCAGTAATGAGGCTTTGGGATGTTTTTATGTACTAAGATAACCTTGGTTTTAGATCCCTGTTGTACCCTCTAATTCAAAATGGCAGATTAGGCCTGTTTTTGGTTCTTTACATCGAGAAAATGTCAGAATAATAAATGGAAACTGGTAGTGTGATCAACAGTAATGCAGTTTCTCTGGTCTTTGTAGTATTTAAAGCAGTCTTGTGATTAGTCTCAAATGTATATTTCTTAGCTGTCAGAAAACCTGTTTCCATTTCGAGCAACAAACAGTGAAACTATGGCAGTGTCTTTTTGAAACTGTGTGTTTCCTGTTTATCCCTTTGACTTTCTGTATTTTTCTTCATATTTTGTTCACCTGACCATTACTTTTTTCCTTTCCTCCTTCCTTTGTCTTTTCCCTTCTCCTCAACTTCACCTTAATGAATTTACTCACTTATTGTTAGTTGCTGCTCGAGCATCTGCCAAATACCCAAATCCCATTTCTGCTTCTCATAATCATTCTGTCTTCCTCTTCTGCTCTCATTAGGGAGGTTAGACTTTCTGTCAGCTGTCACATAAAGACAAAGAATAACAGGAAACACACACTTTTCTACACACACATGCAAACATAGACTTGACAGGAATTTGAACACATACAACAGGCTTTCCTACCGTCATCATGATCAAAGCCAAGTTAAAGTAACTGCCAACACACCACACAACCTGAGTTAGCACTATCAGGTCAAGGCGACCGGTTTTGTCTCTGTTCATAGCTCTGATTTTACAAGAGCTTATCAGGAGGTTACACACATCCACATGGTAAAAAACAAAAAAACAGGCCTACTCTCACCAACACACACAGCAAGACAACAATGATATATACTGTAATATATCAAGACAGCCTAAAATGTCTTCACTTGAACAGTGTAAGTCCCAGACAATGAACTGTACAAGCAAACAAAGAAACAGCAGGTGATGTGTCCCGGTTTTAATTATCTGGATGTTTAGTGATAATGGATGTCTCTCATAATATATGCGGAATGATTAGATTAGAGAGCAATCTGATTGGTCTAAATGAGTATCTAATGAGAGCACAGAAATTAAGTTACAGGATGTTCCAGGAAGAAGGATGGTACTGAGCGAATCCTTAGATCACACTCATGACACACACACACACACACACACACACACACAAACACACACACACACACACACACGCACACACACACACAGTTATGTTGTTTGTTTCATCAGCTGTGTCTGTGACCTGATAGTTCCTTTGAACAGAGATGGACTGACTTCAAAGCCTGACACACACACAAACACACACATACACACACACACACAAACACAACCACAACCACACACCACACACACACACAAACCACACAACCACACACACACACACACACACACACACACCACACACACACACAGAGTGTTAAAAGAGGACATTGTGTTTTACCTCATTATCTTCTGTTTCAGCTGTATCAACTTATTTTTGAAACATCAGGCATCCAAACCGACGAGTGTTAAAATATACATGAGTGTTAACATATACACGAGTGTTAAAATATACACGAGTGTTAAAATATACACTTTATCTATTATCTAATATATCATTCCAATAACTTGTATATAGACTCGTATTGCACTATTCCACTTTTTTTTTCTCACTTTTTTAAAAACTATTTTTCTTTTTGTATTACTTTTAATATAGTATATTTTAATATTGTTTTAATATTGTCTGCTTATCTGTATTATTGTGTTGCATTGTTGGAGAAGCCTGTGAGCTAAGATTTTCAACGACATAATTACTCTGTAGCTATGTTAGTTTGACAATAAAGAACCTTGAACCTTGAACCTTGAACCTTTTGGAAAAATGCTTATTCGCTTGCTGGCAGAGATAGATGAAAAGACTGATACCACTATCATTTCTGTACAGTAAATATATATACAGCTAATAGCTTAGCTTAGCTTAAAAAATAGACACAGGGAGAAAAACTACTGTATATGATTCCTTTTACATTCATTTGTAAAATTAAATGTAATATTCTGAAAACCTTATTATATAAAATGTATAATGATTATTTTTAGAGTTACTGTAGTCTTGCTTTGTCTAAATGTGACAAAGTCTGATACCAGAACCTAGCATTGGGTGGTGAAAGATGCTGAAATGCTTCGTGGAGCTGAGATAAGATGGGCTGCAAAATTCATGCTGATGGTTTTTCACAGTAATAATCCTGTGTCCTGTAAAAACACTGCTAAAACACAGGCTGTATACGCAGATCTCAAAGATTAATTAGGATTTTACATATGGTTGACAGCAGAGATTTCTATGAAACATTTACATTTATGATCCAGGTCACAAAAAACGCTTTGTGACCACTTCATCACTTCCATCATCCTACAAGGATTAGTGCAAGTCAAATATCCACATAAATGCATGCAGAAGAGTGAAAATGCACATGTTGAAGGGACATGGAAGTATTATGGGTGGTCACAAGCTGTCACACACACACACACACACACACACTGTGAATACACAAACACATGCAGATTCAAGCAAAGGGCTTCCAACGCACACAGCCTTGTGAGGTTGCCTCTATGATCTTTTGATTTGCATGGATCAACACTAATCCCCAATCTCGCTCATCGCTTTTCCACTCTGGTGACCCTGGTGGAAAATATCAGAGCGATGCAGGACACGCGGATTACTGCTGGTTTGGGATAAAGCTGTGTGAGGTTTCCGTCTGTCTCTTTCAATGTTTCTGATTCTGCAACTTGAACATGTTGTTTACAATTGAGGATTTAGCGTTGTTAAAATCATCTTATTCCAACACTGTGGTGTTATTTATATTCTGTAATTCAGGTTGTTCCAAATAGTCATTGAAGCTTTTGATATTTACACTGCTAAAATATTCAAACCCAATACTCAATGATTTATAGCTGCATCATTCCTTCGAATAATAACCTTCTAGATTTCTGCATCTTTTTAGGCATATTTGGAATGTTTGGAAACCTTAGGATCTACACATGAATTTAAAAAATATATTTTTAGCTTTGAATAATGTCATACTTTAAACTCAATACAGTGTCGTAAATCTGTTGAAGAGCAGCAGTTCTTAAATGCGAATTTTGGGTAAATAAAGAAATACTATTTCAGTAAATAAGCCATGGTCTGACTTCAGATTATTAAAATGTTACTGGCATTCAGAAGAAGGCGTATCATAAAGACAGTGAAACAACAGAGAAATTTACGAGCGAGCTGATTAGAAAGGAACTTAGCTGCCTTTGAAAAAAGAGAAAGAGAGAGTGATGTGAAAGAGTTGAGGGAACCAGAGAGATAAATGTAAAAAGTGATGGATGAGAAGAAGGTGGAGGGAGAGGACAGATGGAAGAGGAAAACAAGTGAGAAGGCAGTCTAAGATTCATTATGGAGGAACACACCCCCCTACTAAACTAAACACACAGACAAACACATGGCAAGGCTGGCAAGGTGGTCTAAAGGGCGTGAGCAGACACGCCCTGTACAGAGAGTGTCTGACAGTTAATCATCTAACAAGAACCATGAGGAAGATGAAGGTCAATCCTTCCTTCATAAATCTTCATCTACATGTTTACAGCCAACAGATCCATATTAATCTGATGAAGGTCGCTGAAGCCCGAGACGTCACAGATATTCGAAACCTTTGAATGTTTTCATTTATGAGTTATTCAGTTCTGCATGGGTCTGGGGTCTGGGCTTCTTTTGGGTTTGACAAGGAAGTTTGGGACTTGTGAATACTTCTACTCTACAGCGCCCCTCTAGTGCAGAAAATGCAATGCAATCCTTTTCTGGATCTTTTAACCAAGCTGGACGAGAAGTCCTAAAAGTGCTATAGATTCAATCATAATAACATCATCAAATATTCCATGACAACTGTAGTCAATAAGCTCTCCGAATATAAAAGTAGGAACCAATGTTCGCTCACTAGGGTTTCGCTGGAAGGCTAAACTGATATTGCCTACACACATACCCAGGCATACGCTGAGGTAAAGTTTGGCTAAGTTTGCGAAGTGTCATTTTTCTACGGTGATTGAGTCTGATGCAAGTTTAATGGACAACATTAATGGAAAATAAATGTTAAATGGCGCTTTGAGCACCAGGAAAAGTGCAATATAAATGACATGCATTATTATTATTATTATTGTTATTAAATAAGTGTTTGATTGGAAAAAAATCAGGCTTTTATTCACCTGACAAGCTAAAGCATGTGTCAATTACGTCAACAAAGCAGCACCTCAGTGGTTTAAAGCCTTAGCTTAGCCTCTGCATTGGGTTTGTTTCTTTTGTTAAAAACGTAATGTTGTTGAACTCGGACGATACAAAATAAATTCACAGTAGCATTGTTTGAAGAGGTCAAGTAGCAAAGGAAACTAACTTCTTCAACAAAGGCTTCATACACTCATATATAACAGAGATTCTCCTCTACATATGCACCCATGAATATTGGGTGCATTATTCATTATGATGCAGAGTGGTCTACATACAGTACACACACCTTAGCCCCTCACTAACCTCATAACTCCCTGTCAAGCTGTAAAACTGTCAGCACCCCATAACTCTGCCCTGCTTCATTTGGCTAATATGACAAGCAAAGTGTGTAAATTACATGACCTTTGCTCATTCAACCATACCTCAGTGTGTGTGTGATTTCCATTAGCACGTTAGCTTGTGCCATGTTATGCTTGTGTTTATGTTTATTTAGGATCCCCATTAGCTTTTGCTCTTGACAAAAGCTACTCTTCCTGGGGTCCGACACTTAAAACAATACAACAATAATACAACAACATTCAAGACATAAGTCCTGACATCATTAACAACATTAACAACATCACCAATATCATCAACAATCTCCAACATCATCAACAATGTCATCCTCTTTCAATATCAATCTCAGCCAAGGATGAGTGCACAAGACACCCACCAGTACAAAGCATGAGATAAAATTCAATTAGGGTTCACAGTTCACAAGGGTACATGGTCATTAGTAGATGGCCCTTCAATCTCTTCTTGAAAGAGGCTCTGGACTCTATTTCAGCAAGGTAGTTTGGCCATGAGTTCCATTCCTTTATAGCTCTATAAGTCACGGAAGATTTCAGAAGATTTGTCCTGGGTTTAGGTGCCAGTAGATGGCCTGATGTAGCTTGTCTAGTCTTATGGTCATGCTCGTCTCTTGTGTAAACTATTTGATCATAAAAATACAATGTTTTTTTGCTAAATTGGACATTTTTTTGAAAAGTGATAACACGAGATTGCAGACGTTTCTCAACCGGAAGCCATGATAGGTTTCTATGCATAACTCCAATATGAGTGCGCTTCGAACAGTGGAGAGCTAGTCTGGCAGCCTTGTTTTGAGCTATTTGTAATATCTGTATGTGTTTTTGCTGCTGATGACCATATGACCGGACAGTACTCAAGATGTGACAAAACCAGAGACTGAATGACTTGTTTCAAAGTGGTTGGTGTTACATACTTTGTACATTTTCTCGTCACAGCTATGCTCCTTCCCATTTTAGTTACGATACTGTCAATTTGCTTTGTCCACTTTAAACCAGAATCAAGAACAATGCCAAGCCCATACTCTCTCGTCTGTGCAGTGAAGATGGTCCACGTGAAATATTCAAACCTCCCAGAGCCAATTAGAGTAATGGAGACGTATTTGCATATACAGAGGGGATAAAAGATAAAGGCAGGAAGGGATGGGTGGAGGGCTGGAGGGTTAGAGGAGAACATTAAACTGAACAGAGAAGTCGGCGTAGTGCGAGAATACAGGGGACGGAAAGGAACAACTCCATTGAAAAACTTAACGTTTTACAGGCTTTTTAAGTGTTTCCTGACTGACAAACTAATTTACCAATAATGTGCACCTTCTGAGAGGATTTGTAAAAAAAGTTGCACAAGAATAACAAAAATAACAGGAGGCAGCAAAGTAAAGTCTGCGGGTTACCCTAGTTTACATGGCAACCAATTTGCCATTGCATATTGCATGCAGGCTGAAAATTATCAACACAATTTGAAAAGGCTCACTCAGAGCAGTCAGAATGGTTGGCTAACATCAACATCTCCTTGTTTAAACATACAGTACATCAGTGTTTTACAGTTTAGAAAAGTTAATAACATTAATGACTTACCACCTGTATTAGTTGTCAGTAATGAGAACGAGCACAGACAGAACAGTGCTGAAGCTTATCGAAAGCTGGGACAGATAACAAAAAAGCAATTATTCAGGTGGTCCGAGCTTTAGTTCACAATTTTACTGTTCTGGTTTCACTCTCACTGCTCTTATAGCGTTGTTTTTCACCGGCAGAGAGCTGTTGTTACGGTGAAAGTCCCTTTACAACACCACACTGCTCAACACCAAACAGCACTTTGGCCACCTCTACAGACAGACAAAGTCTCTGTCTGTAGAGATGAACAAAGTGGAGCAATTAGCAGCTGTGAAGCTAGAGGTTTCTCTCCGGAGTTAGTGGAGAATAAGTGTGGAGATGAATGGAGAATTACTTTTGGACTTATGTTGACTTTAGCCAGAAGAATTGTTCCTAATAACTGATGATACTAACTTAATGGATTAATGAGCAACTGTTTGCCAACAAGTTTGCTTAAAACAAATTCAAAGATAACGATTCATAAATGTTGTGTTTAGGTTTAGTCTGTGCATGAACTCCCAAAAAGTAAAAAAGCACACTTATGAAGTTTTAACACAATCTCAACCTGATTTACAGTTGGCCTATAGTTGTGCTTTTTCTAGTTTCCTACCTGATAAATACAACTCGTTGAAGTTGAGGAACAAGAGCTCCTGAAAACCAGACGCAAGAGTTTGAAGCTAAAGTGAGACTATCCTGGACCACATACAAGAGAAAACCTTGCCTGGTCCAGACAACTATGATGTTCTTATTCATCCTGCCAAGTGAACAGCATTGTTTAAATCCATGCGGCTGTAGATCCATTGATAACTGCTGAAGGACAATAGTTTCAATCTGTCTTCTTGAAAACTAGCCCTAGTGTTTCAGTATCAGTGTGACCCAACCACACTTGACAAATATATAAAAAATAAAACAGTTTAATGAGAAAAGGCAAAAAAAATAGAGGTTAATGCTAATTTATCACATAAAATGCATCCTCAGACTCAAACATTAATCAGTCAAAAGTGTAAAGTGTGTAAAGACAGTAAAAGCCACAGTCTTTCTTCCTTATTAAAGATACTTGGTGTTTTTTATTTACATCATATTAGACAGAAGATGTGCCCTTAATGTCATCAAGCCTCTTCTACACACACACACCTGATTCCAATAACAAACAAACAGGGTTCATGTCCAGGGTCAGCTCTGTATGTTTACAACATGACAAAGTACAAAACACTGACCAGATTTCGGACACGTGACATTACCCAGTGGTTCCCTAAGTTACACTCTGTTAAATTGTTAAATGTCACAAATATTTATTTAGTTTCAAAGTGAGCTGGCGTACAAATGTTATGGAAGCTACTATTCTCATGTGAGATCGATGAGTGGAGTACTATGCATCCTTTACAATGGCTGGATTCTTTTTTTTGGACCCTGGACATGGATGATAAGCATCCACCATGTTTGTTTCTGCTTTTAATCCAAGGTTTATTATAGTTAAACAAATATATGAACCAGTTCGCCATCAGCTTAGACCATTTGTCCTGCAAGTCAGTCGGGGGAAAGATGATCTTGGCAACAACAGTTTATGACATTGTCCTGACAAAAATCCTATGTTAAGCAACTTTATCTTTCAATAAAGACATTCTCATTCAGTTGAAGGAAAAGTGTCCATCATTAAGAAAACCAATCAAAATATGTGGGAGAAAAAATGACAATATTGTAAATGGAAAAATAAACAATTTTGTTCACGATTCTTGAGAACATTAATGTTACTTAAGGATGGAAAGGTTATGTTGCATGTTGGAAAACCAGCCTGGCTTTCGATGGCACATATACTGACATAAAGCATCTGATATAGAAAACACACAACAAAGCAGTGGAAAATGTGAAAATCATGTTGTGAATTATACAAAAGAAATCTGCAATATAATTGTATTACAAATTCCATTTCTCAATTTTATATATTAAATAGATCTTAATTGTACAGATTTGTTACAGGTACAATAGGCCTTTATTAACAAATTATTATCTGCGCACTCATTATTTTCTTATATGATTTGACACACACACGCACACAGACTCACACAGCAAAGCACACACACAACAGTTGCTTGAGTTACGGATGTATTTGGCTTTGTCTCACTGGACACTGGACCCCCCGCACTTACCTCAGGCTCATGACAACATTTTTTCATGTTCATTGTTTGACACAAATATTCCAGCATAGCTCAGTTGTATTGCCACTGTAACTGTAATGTTCCCCTGTGTATGAGTAAGTGACCTACAGTATGCAATGCAGTATAATGGACTATTAGTGACAATAACAATATAGAGAACCAGTACCTGCAAACCATCCCCATTATAACAGCAAGTATTGTAAGATGTGACCAAACGTTGACTATTATGCTGTGAATTTACAGACTTGGACACATGAGCGTTGGACACAAGTTGCGTGGGTGTAACGCTGTTCTAATGTCCTTTAAATAGCCTCCATGAAGAATGTAAGCACTGATGAAGTTGAGTGTAAATAACACCACATTTATGCTACAATAGATTTATTAAGTATACATTTATGCATGTATGCGCTGTAGAATATCGCTAGGATGGCAGTCAGAGAGCATCTCTATGATGTGAACGCCTAGAAAAACTTCACCCCAGGCTCATTAACACAACTGTCAAATACACTTAAGAGTGGTTCAGCTACCTTATGGGGACCTTAAGGACATTCTGTTTTATGTTGCTTTATTCCTTGCTTTATGAATGTCTATGCACTGAATTCTGTATGTGGCATTAATATGACTTTCTTTAATATATCCAATGCTGCAGGTGTTCCATATTTTTGAATCTTTACCCGAGGTTAAAACATACTATAAACGAACTACACCACGGCTGCAATACTTTATTTAGCTCTGGGCAGACAACTGTTCAGCGCAATGACTTAGAGTTGTCCTATTTGGCCATTTGTTAGAAACTGCCTTTTTAAGAAACGTAAAAAGATAGAAAATTCACGTGTGGGGTATTGCCCGACTAATTCCATGTTGTAGAACAAAGCAAAGGCCGTATATAAGGCATCTTACCTAAACACCCGTGGAATTTTAGGCAAGGGGACCGTAAGCGAAAAAATGCTAAATAATTTCCATATTGTTTAACTCTTAGCTCTACAGTATATATTGTGAACTAGAACATAACTGTGAGGCTGTATTTATATACGTCTTCCTCCATGTGTAACATCAAATTGTTGCTTTTCCTGTGTTCCCAATATGACCCACTCTAATAAGTGCATACACAAGCTAAGAAGACTTCCATAAATGGTCCATTTAACCTCCTAAATGATTATCTTATACTTATACCATCAGTTCAAAAGTAAGGCTTAGCAGTATTCACTTTCCCAGGACTTAAAGACATGGGGAACTTCCCAGATGGACTATTCTCTGGTGTATTTGGCAATAATAATATACCTATTTAACTTTTCATAGGCAGGAAAGTAAACATTACCATGAGGATACATGTTGTGTCTTAGCCACTGAAGTATCCCTACAGATTGGGCCTACATGAAGTGTGTTTCCCTGATGTCGAGGTAGGTGTTGCAGATTATGGTTTTCTATAATATCACCCAAACAGATATTAATGTTCATCAATAGTCTCAGGAACTGTATTGGCTCTGTTGCCACAAAGCAATATAACTTGAATAACATATATGCCGCTTTCAAAGTGTAGCAAAAAAATGATATGCTAACTTAGTTTAGTTGCCACATGGCATTATTTCTGAGTTAATACACATCATTTGATTGTGTTACAGATTCTTTAAGATAAAACTATGCCCCCAAGTCTTCGACTGAGTGAATGTATGCTTAGTTGACAGTGTTGGCTAATCCACTATTAATTATATACTGCATAGTAAACTTAAAGGAACAGGAAACAATTGAAAAAATAGGTCATACGTTTTGTAAATGTGCAAGCGTTCCAAGCTAACTAATGCTACGGCTGTCAGAGGAATGATGTTGGAAATATTTATGACAATAATTACCAACATTTCAAAAACGATCTGATTCAAACACTGGCAGGTGAAAATTAGTGCTTTTCTTTTTCTTTTTTAGCTTCCCCTCCCATCATTTATTCATATATGGCACATTGCTTTGTTATGCTGGTGTCCATCTCAGCCACTCCTGTCCCTCGAATCCAGGGTCAAGCTAAGCCACTCCCCTTCAGATCGAACCCAACTATCAATTCACCACCACCAGTGTCTAGACCCCGTGGGTTTCATCGGATCGGTTCTCCCCTCCCGAATGATACTCCTGCACAATGGGGCCTAATCGCCAAAACTCCATTACATTAATTTGTGTATTCCTGGCAATAAATATGTATTCTTACATCAAAACCATCTCTCCTGATTGAAGTGACAGCAGGAACCAAATCCTTTACTTTGATAAGCCTGTGCTGGTGTTTTCTCAGAATTAAATTGGCACATTTCATTTAAAGTTTTAGAGATACATCAACTGTGTCCTTTATCAGATGCAATGAAATTAAAACTTGCTAGTCTCTTTCCATTCCTGGTGGAGGTTTGTGATTGAAAAGATAAATAAACCCTGTGCTGGAGTTTTCCATTGTCAAACGATGTCTTTAGAAGAGCAGCTATTAACAGTTGAGTTATTACATGTAGGTTGTTTTATCAGTAAAGTAAGCCTTATTGTGATGCTGTTGTTCAATTAAGAAAACATTTTTATTTTACACCAAGTAGGGTAAGCACGCACAGGTATTAGTACTTTAAGTTTAAACAATCTAGATTTCAAATCTTTCTTTTTCATTTATAATAGCCTGAAAGTGGGATGTGATGTTAACACATATCTAAGTACTTTGTTTGGTTATGTTATAGAAAACATTTCTATCAACATAAAAACATAATATTTCATGAGACTTCTCTGAGGGCCAACTCTGCAACACCTTTAATTGATATAAAATGTATGTTTTGTACTCCACTGATGTCACATGTATGTGATGTCAACAACCAGGACGGGCAGGAATGTAATGTTAATTACATGAAGTAGGTTTTCAAATGTGACAAGCCTGTCAAATATTCAAAGACTATCCAACTTCGACCCTTGTCTTCTCACTTTACGACAGATAATGAAGCTTCTCTTGCTCAAAACTTATTTTCCCATGTCTGGGTTACTAAGCTACGCAGAAGTATTTGGAAGGCCTGAGATTTCCACTGAGTCAACTATACTCAGTCTACCAGCAAACTAGTAGACTTAAATTTGAATCCTGTTGGTTACATTTGCATTGGGTTAGTGTATACTTTTATATAAATGTGGTAAAAAAAACAATGCAATTAAAAAATATTACGTATGTCAATGTGAACCGTGTCAAGCATGCATACTTCGACTATGTGTACAAGTTAGTATAGTACTATATTATTAGTACTATATTGTGTGTATTATCGGTTGATCCGGACAAATCAAAGATGGATAGAACTTTAAATATTTTAAATATTTCAGAAGCGCTTGATTTATCTTGTCACTTATTACCCTCTCAAATTAAAGAACTTACTAGTTGTAACTTTTGGTGGCCTAGAGCGAAGAAAAAGACATGAAAAAAAAAGAAACATTCGATAAGTGAAGCGCTCTTGTGTTTTATTTTATTTTCAAATATTTAAAACCAACCCATCTTGTGTTTGTCCTGATTTGAGCAGTAAAAAGGCACTGAGCTGGGAATAATTTTCAGTCCTAAACATATTACCTGCAATGAAATGGCTGTATTATTGTTGGTTATAGTTTCCTGTGAATTAGAAGCATAAAAGGCTCTAAGATCAGCTTAGCAGTAGCGTTATTTGGCATTTGTCCTTTCATGACCTCTCTTCAAACCTATCTCCTTGTCTGTGCCTCTCATCCGTCCCCTCCCACACACCCACCAAATGTCTTTTGAAGATGGATGTAACGAGCAGCAGATGTTAGAAGTATGTTTGGTAAAGCATGACATGATTTAGGGACAGTTGAAAGGGGAGTTGTATTGTTCTTCAGCAGGGGTTTAACTTGTACAAGAGGCCATGAAACACAATGTTGCCATCCTCTAAAGTTCATACAACTTCATTCTTCTGCCTCGTCCTTGTTAATGGGAATTGGATATGTTCTGTTTGCCCAATTCCATTGCTTATGTGTGCAACAGTGGTGATGATTTTCCTCCAAGAATTGTTGCCTCTTGACCCACGTCAAGGTGCTGTTTGGGAGAGAACTAGGAACTTGGTTAGATCACTGTGTTTTATATTAAGGTTTCTCTGCTCATCGCCCCCATCACTACACTTCCTTAGGGACGGTCCGTGTGAGACTAACTCAACTGCTGTTCCTCAAGTTTTATGAACCATATCTCTCTGCTCAGGTGAGATGAGGACATGTTGTGTTTTTTTCACCTACAATGACGCAACAAGTTCATTCATATTGGCCAGCCCACAGGTCTGAATACAAGTTTTCAGAGAACTCCGTTGCATATCCACATTTTTTCTCTGTGATCTGTTCCCTGCATGTTCCATAGGTTCAAATCCAGCCTCTCTCATTATGAATATGTGCGTATCCTAGTCCGTGTACAGGACCTACAGACTTGTTTCCCTTAGAAACATGGTCCCAATGCTGTAGGAGACTTTCCTCATAGAGGCCGGGGGGGCAGAGCGAGAGCTGGTCAATGAGGCGTGGCTGTGAGATGTTCCCGCCTCCAGGAAGTAACATGTCCCCGGTATTTCTTTGGGAAAATTATCTGGGAGCTCCAGCCTTGAGCGAGGGACAAATGAAAAGGAGCGGTCATCTTTCAGCAACCTGTTGAGAAGAGAAAATAAGCCTTTTTTAAAATAACATTCAAAAGTGTGAGTGTCATGATAGACACATGGTTTAAACAAGAGTTGTCCCGCCGTTACTTACTGATAAGTTGTGGGACTGACATTGATACATCTCGGATGGCTCCCCGATTCAAACTTGCTGGCCAGTGTCACGTTGTTCCCAAACAGGCAGTAACGTGGCATTTTAACCCCGACCACGCCTGCCAGAACCGAACCTGTGTGGATCCCGATCCTTAGCTGAGAGAGAGGGGGAATAAGAAGGTGGTGGGAGAAGAGTGTAGAAAAAAAGAGGTAGAAGGGGATGGATTAAAGATTAGAGCAATGACAAAACCAGCAGTATTTAAAAAGTTTAAAGCATGTGTTTCATGTATGATCCTTGAACTGCCTAACATGGAATATATTTTGCTTCTGTTGTTGATATTTTCACTTAAGTCTGTTTATAAACATTAATTTTCCTTTAAATCTTAATTGCTCATCAACAAAGTCTGATGTACAGATTAAATGATTAGTCGATAAAATTATGAACAAAAAAAAAGTAATTGGCACGTCTTTTCATATTTCATTCATAAGTCAATCAGAAATGCAAACGAAATACTATTTCATTGAATTACAAAACTTGTCAAATGTGAGGATTTGATGATTTCTGTTTATCGGCCTTTATTATAAACTATATATTGGTGTTTTGATAAGATGTTTTTATAAAGGTCTTCACTATTTTCGGACTATTTATAGATATTAAAACTCACTAACAGAAAATGTAAATGGGAGATTAAGCATTATAATAACTAAATTGCTTTTAAGATCTGTTAGCAATGTGATCAAATCTAAATGATCGGAGCTGTAACAGACCTGGCTCTGCTGTGAATGTTCAGATTTTAGATTTCCCTGCAGAACAGATCCCATTAATTCATGTGCCGCCTATCCTGCAGCTGAGGCCATGTTCTTCTGAACCAGAGTTGCTGTGTGTGCATTGATCCACTGAATGGAAATTGTACTGCAGCAATATTACTTCCATATTAGCAAGCTTTTATTATCTAATTTCATATCCTGTGGCAGCAGATTTGATGAAAATCTTAAAATAGCAAGAGAGAGGAAAACTAATCAAGTACATAATTGCCTTCATCTCCTCTTGGTAATACTGTAGATATAGGGCAGCAACATGGTACTCATCTTATAATCTGGCTCAAGTATGAATCTATAAATGGCCAGAGGGACACTGAAAGCTAGCCATCTTTCCAATTTGACTGCGCCACGTCATGGCCACCTGACTAACTATTGATTTCCTAGTGGAAACAACAAGTTACCACAACACACACACACACACACACACACACACACACACACACACACACACACACACACACACACACACACAGCCAGTGGAACCCAGTGGATTTCCAACGATCTACTTGAGCATCTCATCACCTAGGTATCAAACGCCAATGTGTGCATTCCAGCACTCTGCGAGGTAGTCATGGCAACAACGGGCTATGGGGTTAGTGAGGTAGAAAGAGCACAGACAGAGAGAAAGACAGGACGACAGAAACACTAGAGAAAGAAAGAGACGGAGAGGAGGCACAAATAAACTTATAATTAGCTGTCCAAACCTTGACAGCACAACAGGAGAGATGTCGTAAAGAAAGCAGGACAGAAAGCGGGAAACGGGCTGGCAGGTGCACAACAGTGACCTATTTTTCAGCTAAACTGCTTACAGATGGCCGTGCGCTCTACTGTCTTTCTCCACAACCACTCACAGACATACACAAATAAACCTACATCCAGCGCCCACTCTTCTCTTTATTTCTTAGTCTGAAAACACAGACACACTAACACTCATGAACTCTTCCTCTCCTTTTCGCTGTGAGTCAGCACTGACAGCACAGGGCCCTCAGTGAGCCAATGAGCAAATGGCGCAGCAGCATAGACAACCAACCAGATTGTAGCCTCCAGCCAAGTTGACAGAAGGATACAGAGATAGAGAAAGACGATGATAGAGATGAGGGAGTTGTTATAGAGACACATTTGCTTCACATTCACTCAGTTTATTGGTAACATCGGGCACAATCATACAATCGCTGTGCAATAAATTGTACATTCATCAACGTTTTAATATATATATAGAGAAGCTGATCCAACTTTAATGATATTTTTTGAGGATTCATTTAGTTGTGCTGTTCAAATATGTTGCATTACAGAGAGGTGGTATCCAGCCATCCCTCATTGGTAAAAATGAGGTGTACGAAAACATTTGTATCTTCATTATGGGGGGATTCTAAACAAATCAAGAGAAAAGTTTTTTTTGTTTGTTTTTAGTGCCAAGAAGAATCTGCCGATAAATCAATTACCTCTGTGTAGAAAATGTGGTCAGTTGGTTAGAATGACGAGCCCCTGACCATTTCTAAAACAGTGTGCTCAGATATTGCTCGTGTAATGTTTGTATCATATCAACAGAATCACCAAGGTAGCCTTTTTTTCCAGAAACATTTTAAAGAATCAAGACTTTCATCCCAAACTTACTCGGAGAGTCTCTACATGTGTTTGTTATGAGCAGGCTGGAATATTGTAATTCTGTTTTTGGGTCTTTCAAATAAAACAACCTATAGATTACAATGATCTTCCAACCAGGACAAAAACATCAGACCATATAACCCCTCGTCCTCTGAAGCCTTCATTGGTTAACTTGCTTTCTCTATACAATTCAAAATCCTCCTTTTGGTTTACAATGCTCTTGCTGGTCTAGCTCCACAGTACATCTCCGACAGGCTGTCAGTTATTCCCTGGCAGATCTCTCCGGGTACAAGATGGAAATCTCCTCCATGTGCCTAGAAAGCTCTTTCTAAATCAAGTGTGATGGCATTTAGTATTATTCAACTAAACGATATAGAACAATTCGTCTGCTCATATTAGACTTTTAAAACCCAAACAAAATACCTTACTTTGTACACTAAGATGTACTTCAAAGATTTGTACAGTATGCTTGATATATGTGGTATAAGATGCCTGTTCACTTGTTTTGTATGTAAAATACCCTGCTTTTGTATGACATGGTGCCATAAAAATAAATCAGATTTGAATTGAATTTGAATGTGCCCACATTATTATTAGCAGTGACAATATAAGCACTACATCCCCAATACCCACACCCACTCACCTACTCATACATCCACTCATACTGACAAGCACACACATGCAAGAAGGTCATACCACTGGCCTGAAATTGACGCACACATTTGGTTAAAAACAGCTCTGTTTGCTGGGTTTCTACATGTGTTTCTCTCTTGACATCTCACTCCTGCTGTATATTTCTCTCTGTGTCCCCGGATCACTCTCTCCAGTTCTCTCACTAAGCATTGTCTCTCAGTTATCTCTCACAGCTCTCATGCTAGTTTGCATAACAGTGCAACATTGGCTGAAGTTGAGTGCACTCACTGAACAGTGTTTATCATGCATAAGTGCTGAATATCTCTATAACTCTTGTTCATAACAAAATGAAGTGAGGAGGGATGAGAAAGAGGAGAGGATAGCTGAGAAAGAACAGGAACACAAACTGAGGGGGAAAGAAAGTGAGAAACTGAAGAGGAAAAAGAAAGGAATGAGATAGAAAAGGGGCTTCTGAGGAGAGAGCGAGGGAAAGGGAGGAGGGGGAGGGAAAGGTAGGGAAGAGGAAAGACAGCGAGGGAGAGAAAGTGGAAGAGCAGGAGAGCAGGCCAAAAATGCTTGGCTAGTCCTTTCTACTTCGAAACAAACGGACAATATTGTGAGCACAGTGTCCTGTCTGTTATTCAGCAGCAATCTGTCTTTGCATCTCTCTTATAGATGTTTTGTTCCTATCTGTGTCATTCTTTATGTGTATTTTAAACAAGTGAAAGACCAAATGCACCCAGTGGCGAAAAAAAGAAAAAGAAAAGGAACAATTCTGCAAAGATTTAAAAAAAAAAATCTAAATATTCTTCAACGCATGTGTTTCCTGTAGCAGTATTACAGTTTTCAATGTCCCATAGCCAACATGCTGAAATAAACCATGATGTTTACATTACATGTCATTTTTTTTGTTAGACGCTTTTGTCTAAAGCAACTTACATACATTCAGTACTGTGGACAATCCCCACAGGAGCAATTTGGGGTGAAGTGTCTTGCCCAGGGACACAACGACATGCGGACTGCAGTGGGACTCGAACTTGCTACCCCCTGATTTGAAGTCCAGCACTCTATCCACTGAGCCACAGCCACAAATAGACAAACCAAAATAACTCTTTATCCTACGTACTGTTCAATGGGAGGATAAAATAAATCAATTTGATGTACATGTCAACCAGACTTAAGGAGGTTGTGTGAGGTGAATATGCAGTAAGCACAGCTTAATCGGCGCATCAACGTGAAGCGGAGAAAGAGGGGAAAAAAGAAACAGAACAGTAATAGAGAAACCCACACACACATACTGTACACACACCCACATACACCCTTCAGAAGCATATGGTACATAAATAGAACAAAACATCACCTGCATACACCTACACGGCCCACATAGGCACCAATTAAGTCTCAGTGTAAACACAAGTGTATCTACATTAAGAGACATCCACTGACACGAGAGAGGCTCTGCAAAGCAGCGATTCACTGCAAATTAGAGTGAAAATTGTGTGGATGTGAAAAATTGCTTGGTTGGATTAATTTGCTCTGCTCTGATGGAACAAGTCCGTTAATTGTCAAAGATCTGTGTACAAAACATTCAGAAAGCCGCTTCTCAGCTTTTGCTAGCATAAAATACTCCACTAAAGACATTTTTATTCTTTACAGGTCTTTCAAAAAGGCATTTGCTAACAAGTTGCAAAAAAAGTTGTCACTGAGACATTTCACTTTATCAAGTCTGGCTCTAGCTGCTGGTGACGTCATGCGACCTTGGGGTTGTTTTTTTGCAGAATAAAGTTATCTTTTTACTTTTGCTAACTACATAAACTTTTCAAATATTAAAGTGTTAAAGTAAAATCACATTGGTTTGTGTCGAGGGAACAGATACAATGTTTACTTTCAGGTTGGCCTACAAAAATATGTCATCTCTACAGCACTCAATTTAAATCTCGTACCTATACATTATTCATCGTCCCATTATCACCATGACAACTGCACATAAAGTCAGTGCTGCAACCTTCAATGTCAGTGTGCAGTCTGAAATTGTCAATGATGTGCAAATATATACCAAAGGAAATAAACAGAAACATAATTATAGACATGTCAAAAAGGCAGGAACAGACTGGAACGACCTTTTTCACTATATTACACTCTAGCCCTAACCCTAAAGAACAATATTGAACTGCTCAGCACTAAGCGACAATACTGATAATCCACTTACTTTTAGGTAAATAGTCCTTTGTGGTTGGCTTAAGTGTGTTAACTCTTCTAGCAATGCACAGTGGATCTCAATCACATGTTTTTAATTGGTCTCCATCAGTTTCCCGAAATGTTGCAGAATCATATGCATTAATTGCTCGTGTTCTTATAGTGAAGGTATCAGAATAAAATGAAACCAAAATAACTTTATAATACTAGGCTTATAACGTTCAGCAAAAATGAGCAGTGGCACAACATAACAACAGCAAGACAGCCAAGACCCTGTTGAATGTCTTAAGCGATTGTTTCAACTTTCATATAGTAACTACTGCTGACAACATGTGTTCATCTCAGCAAGTGATTGATTGTGCGTTCATTTCATGGTGATTAGGAACGCCACAACAAAACAACAAGCTAAAAATAATGTTTTTATTCAATTAGGAAAAAGTGGAAAAAAACAATCAATCACAATCAGGTGCTGATTTGTGACAAAATAACACAGCAAACGTGCCTTTTACGCACCGCCTTAAGTTAGTTGATCAACAGCAGTCGGACACACATTTACCTTTTATTAAGGATAAATCCTGAACTATATCCACATTTGAAATTTTACAGACACCGTTAAGCAAACACTCATATTTGCAAAACGTCCTAGAACATACTATAACGATAATTTAAGCAAGTAGGAAACAGTGAATTGCCCAGAAATGGCCTACTAACAAGGAGTACATTAAAACATGCAAGATAAAAATAAAAATTGATTATAAAATGGCACAGAGGGAGAAGTCAAATACCTATAGCAAATAAGAAATGCATAAAAAAACAAAGCAATAAATGAAGGAAAATATGAATAATTAGGAAAAAATGTAAGCATATCAGGCTAGTTTCTGTTTGCAAGTAGCACAGTGTTGTTAAAATAATAATAAAAACCCACCTTGATAGGTCTCCCATCAGGACTCAGCACTTCTTCGGAAAGCTCCATCATCTTCAGGGCCATGTGTGCGATCGGCTTGGCGTGACTGTCCACCTTCTTGTGAAGTCCTCCCGCCACACAGTAGGCATCGCCTATTGTCTCGATCTGTAAGAGAAATGCAGGAGGAAGAAGGGCAGGAACTGTGAGTACATGCTAATGTGTGAAACTAAGAAGTTATTCAACCACTTATGCCATCTCCACATTAGCAATGAAAAGCCCTACAGTATTGCTGTTAGTTTCTCTCTCTTGGGCCACATTATTCACAAGAGGATTTGGTGAGTGTTTCTAGTGGATCTCTGCAAAGCACTTACAGCAACTTGCATTGTTTCTGACCCAGTCTGAGAGGCCAAAAAACACAAGCATATCAAAT
This sequence comes from Dissostichus eleginoides, assembly GCA_031216635.1. Lineage (NCBI taxonomy): Eukaryota > Metazoa > Chordata > Actinopteri > Perciformes > Nototheniidae > Dissostichus > Dissostichus eleginoides. The sequence goes on along the minus strand of CM062268.1, from coordinate 23,111,287 downwards.
CAAGCATTTCCATTCATTCTTGACACCATTGCAGCCATTATGTCATAAAAGCTTAAATGTTTTAAATATTTTAAGAGTTACAAGTCAACCAGTATTTTATTAAATGCTTTACAATGAGGTTTTGTGTACTTGTAGGACACCATGAAGGACATGCTTGACATCTTGAATGATGCAATACAATGCTAACAAATAAAGAATTTTTGTAACAGGACAAGTGTTGATAAAAAAAGCAAATAGTGTCTCTTTCAAATATGTGTTGCCATATCTCCAGAGCAGAGTGAGCTTGGTGTCATGACGGTTAACAACATCCTTTAAGAGAGAAAGAAAAGGCAGAAGAGAAAGAAAAAAAACGATGAGACAAACTGCTCTCATTTAGGATGGCCACGGGCTAAATCATTTCGACAGTAACCATGACAATGGCAACATCTGTGTTCCTCAATTCCTCAGCATATCCTCCTGTTCCTGCGTCTCTTTTACAAATACACACTCACTGCCCTATTGCTATACCATAAACCCTGTTACATACACCCTATCTGTCTGCCTTCCTCTCTGTATCTGCTCTTCTTTCTCCTTCAGGCATCTGATACAAGACATCTCTGAGAAATAACAAAGAGGAAAAGCATGTTTTTGTTGTTATTACAGTGACTGAGGATAAAGAGATACAGAGTAAAGTTGATGGCAAGTAAAAAAGAAGAAAAATACTGATCAGAAAATAGAAAGAGAGGATGAAAAGAAGGAAATATGGCTGACGAGAGTGAAGGCTGTAACTGGGCCAGAAGCCACACTGTCAGAGGGACAATGATGACATATCTTTGTTAGGCTCCAACAAACTGGCCATTCATTGGTTACATTTGTTCCATAACACAAGCATAACCACTATCAATACTGCATACATGTAGAGTATACTTGTCGACACATACAAATATATCATGTTCACAGCTAAAGGGTTAGCCTTAGATACAACTGGTAAACCTTTAAAGAGCCTGTCAAGGTGGCCTCTAGGTTCCTCGGAGACATTCAAGAAGTTTTAATTGTTTTATTATGACCTGATTCTGCACAATAACGTATTTTTCTGTAATCCCACTTTTACAGTTTCAACAAATGTCCCAGCATCCTAACCCTTAGGTATTCCTATATCATATAAAGAAGATATCGTGGATATTTCTGTCTACTGACCTTATAAACATCCAGAATGCCACACTGGTAGTCGAAGCGTGTGTAAAGCTCATTCAGCATTGAGATGACCTGCATAGGTGTACACTGGGCACACACGGCAGTAAATCCCACGATGTCTGAGAACAGCATGGTCACATCATCAAATTTGCGTGCTGGCACCGGCTGACCCTGCCACAGTTTCTGTGCCACATCACCCGGAAATATGGAATAAAGGAGATCCACGGTTCTCCTCTTTTCCTCCTCCAGTGCCTGGTGAGTCTTCTCTAACGTGGCCTGTGAGGAGAGAAGCAGATAAGGAGATAAGGTTTTGTTCTGTGTGCTTTGCTTTGATAAAGGCTCTAAGGATAAGGAAGGGGATGTGGGAGTACTGCACCAAATTAAAACTGCTGGTGCATCTACATTTATTTGTGTATTGATTTGATTTATTTTTGATTGTGTGAATCTGCATATGTGTAATTGTGTCCGTGGGCGAGCTTGTGAATGCTAAATCTGTCTGATGCATTGCTGAACCATTGCATTGTTCAAGCAGGCAAGTCAACCTAGATTTAGCTATTTATAACAGTGGCCTAGGGGAGTAGATGCAGAGAGAGTATTGCAGCGAGCAGATGCAAAGATTGGGTCAAGACTCGAGACTTTCTCAAGGGTACTTTGAAAGCAAATTATAAGAGCAAGTCCCAGGAGCAGCTCTCTCCGAACCATTATGAATGAGTCAGTCAGCAGAGACACTGGATTTAACATGTTTAGTGAGTTGTCTCGCAACCATCATGATGGGAAACAGAAACAAAGACTTAAACAACATACTGAATATTTTGTGTATTTTCACTATCTCAAGGATCAAGATCAAGGGTTGTCATTACTCATGTTGATTGGTTGCCAAATAGTCAAGTCAAGAACTCTTCTTAATAGCAAACAATATTATAAACAGTGTATGTTGTTGCCTATTAGAAGCTAGTAAGGATTCGTGCTAATCAAAGCCCCTACTACTATCTGTGCAGTGAATCAGCTTTTTGTAAATGAGAAGATTAGAACATTTTAAACATATTTAAGCAGGTGGGTCCTGTTTAGGTCATTGTTTTACAACAAGAAGACACAAATAAAAGCCTATTTTTTCATAAAGTCAAAGTTTTCTCAGTGGCACTGTGAATAAGAATGGACCCAGTGTTTACTAGTAACAACCACTTTACCTTCAGTTTGTCCATCCTCTTCTTTAGGCCATCCTGGGCCTTGGCCTGCTCCCCCACCAGGATGACGTCTCGCGTGGCATCATGGATGGGGATATCTGACAAGTGGAGACCCCTGCCCATCAGCTCCTCCAACTTGTCGACACGTGGCGAGCCCAGAAACATCATGGAGCTGGACTCGGGCACATGGATCATCTGACCCTTCAACTCCATGACCTGGAGGGCAGAGCAATGGGTAAGAAAAGGTGTTTTAAGAAAGTTAGGACGTTTGTCAAGTGTTTTTGAAAGCTTTTTTTATAGGTATTCAGTTCAAAAATAGGTATTCAGTTAGAGAAGGTGAAAACTCAAAAAATCCTGATGATATGTACAGAGGCACAGGAGAGGACATATTGTGAGAATAGGAAATGATGTCCTCTCGTTACAATGGACGTCAAATCCAGCTGATACTGTTTTTCCTCGAACCAATGTGCTCCAACCCAGGACAATAATTGACAAAATATGATTTCCTGAATTGGCACTAGTCCAGTAACTGCCCTTTACATGAAGGTCGACAAAAAAGGGGTAATCAAGAAGGATGGCTTTGTTCATTAATGCTGCCTGACAGGGAGCTTACCTCTTGAATAATTATCTAAGTTATTATGTAATAATTTCCCACCTTCCTTTGCAAGTCCATGGAAACATCTCAATGTCACATTGTGGCAGCGACTTTACTTTTAGAAATGCATTAACAAGAATACTGAAGATAATCCATCAAGCAATGAATGGCTTTCTATGCATACATGCCTGCACACATACATGTACATCTATACACACATACCATGTTTTGCTCGTACATACCATAGATTATAACTAAAGCAACAGCAGATAACAGTTAGATGCCAGTCAATTTCATTTTGCAAGGCAAAATATACAATATGCATGTAGTATATTGATCTTTATGGAAAGAGACTCTAAAAACTGCGTAAACTGGTGACCTAGTTACTAAGCGGACAATCCCGTCATCATCATAATGTCACTGGTTTGACCCACATAGTCTATCCAGCCTGTGTCTTTATTGTATAACTAAATCCTCAACAGCTTGTACGTCTATATATCCTTGAACAACAAATGCTGCTCTATTATCAAATGTTATGTTTAGTATTTGAGCAACACAAATCAATGAGCAAACACGTCATGTAATTACAGATATTTCTGTTAAAAGGACTGAACAATTGGTTTTACTAGCTTCTTGACATTTTGCTCACGAGCACTTGAACATTATGACAAATGTGTGCAGGTTTTGCAGAATGTCCTTAACACAGGTGAGGAGTATAAAAACAAGAAACCCTGTAGATAAGCCACATTTTGATTTCTCCCTTGGCACTATTTCCCTGTTTACCTGCTTAAACATTGGCTCTGTTTCTTCCCGTTCTGTATTTCTCTGCATCTTCACCTGTCTTCTATTTCTGCTCGTCCCTCCCTCCCTCTATGCTCCTCTCTTGGTCTCTACAATAACTTCTACCTCTCTCTCTCTTTCTCCATAGTGTCAGATAGATTATTCCGCCAGTGAGCACACTGCAGCCCTGTTTTATTTATAGCACCAGGCTCTCTTAGGTCTGCATAATACATACAGTCTACATCTACACACAACCAGAATACATCCAAAAGGGACACACACGTACTGCATCTGCCCTGTCTGTTTTTCAGAAACACTGCCATTCATACATATAAACACACATCCAAACATATATGCACATATGCAGCCTACAACCCACAGGGTCCAAGATCAAGACACACCATCCTCTGCAACACAACACAGTGTGATCCAGTTACTATGATTGACATACTCAAAACAAACACACACACACACACACACACACACATACATTTGGTAGTATAGCTTTCACTGTTCTTCTATATTACTGTAGCAGCTTTGCCTACTGTAGGCCAAACATCTGCACACGCTGCCACACAAATACAGCAGTAGCCGTATTGTCCAATGTGAGTTTAAGAAACAGTCATGTGATTTAGGGTTGGGCTGATGAACATTGTCCATTCCATACATTTTAATACATATGTACACTTCTGCAATCCCCCCAACATCCCTCCGCCATTAAATAATAATTTCAGTTATTATAAAAAACAATTGAGTGTTGCGTTGAAAGAGTTTTTTATGCTTTAAGATGATGGTAATGTAGATTGTTGAAAATAGATTGCAACTCATTTACAGGAAGGATGTATCTGAGAGATGTATATTCAGTGTGTTTACCTGATAGCAAAATACACGTGACATTTTGTGAAGTGAGACTGAAACAGTTAAACGTATGGATTTTTTACATAGAGGTGACTTCAAGCAACGGGATCTGCAATGCAGACAGCCTTACAAGCACCAGCTGGGACAATTCTTAATTACATTAACCTTAGAAAAAGGTCACTTTGAAAACTAGACTCAGTCCGTGTCCTGACGCACATGCACCCTGAATGCCTGAATGTGGTAGCCCTGCATTGCAGCATGACGACCAGCAACTTTTTATTTTCTCTGTAACTGTTTCATTGAGTTTTTCTGGTTACACAATAAAGGTTAAAAACAACTTCTTCTTTTTTTTAAATCATGTACAATAGATATACTTATAGCAGTATCTTATCAGATGTCTCTCCGTGTCGGTCCATGTTGTTCTGCCACTCTCATTTTCTGTCTTACTCAGTCACAATCTCTCAAATAAACTGATGCACAGATACGATTAAACATGGACACACACACACACATATACACACACATCCCTGGAGGCAGTTGTGTTGGCCTAGTTGTGCGTCTGTGTTTAACTCAGCACTCTCCTCTCCTTCTGCCTGCATCTGTTATCACAGCACAGAAGAAGAGGAGGTGAGGGAACGAAGGAGGAAGGAAGGGCAAAATGAACATGGTGGTTAGGAAAGAAAGCAACACAGAAAGACGGGGGAGGGGGGGCGAGATGGATGGATATAGAAAGTGAGGGGGGAAGGCTAAATAAAAACATGATAATGATAATTAATAGCATTTAAGAAATAGCTGGACGGATAGATCGAAGATTAACACTGGAAAAGGGAACAGTAATGGTGAAGACAGTAGAATCACAATGAAATCAGTCGGAAAGGAGAAGCAAAAAGGCAAGCTTATATCCCTTTAGGGATGCGGAAAGAAGGTATAACATTTTTCAATTTCAATTCCAGCTGATAAAAACTCAGCAAATTGTAAGAAAAGGCCAGTATGTTTTGTCCCACACGTTTGTAGTAATGATTCTTCTTTGTGGCGTGTTGCACATTTGCTCTGAGCCCTTGTTGAAGGTCACTGCATTGTCATTACAGGGAATTCATCTAAATTACATTTAGTTAATTCTGAGAATTCAGATAAGCTATGGTTGCCAAGATGTTTATAATGCGATATATCAGGGCATGGAAACAGATTTTAAGGAGCTGAAATCGTTAAAAAAAACATTGTGTTTTTTACAGATTGGTTACATCAGAAAAATCAACATCAAAATGTGAATAATCTTTCATTTACTCTTGTATTAGCTGCCTTAGAAGATACCCTGTGAGCAGAATTATCCCTCCCCTATTACACTTGTAAGACTATATTTTTCTGCACAAAACCAATAATCAAATGCACATTTAAGATCAAAACATAAACATTCAATTGTACAAGACTAATCTTCTGAATCGTATTAAAAATCTCCACAGCTATCAGTGCATAGCTGCTTCAATAATTGACAACATCTTAGACTGTTTACCAAAAGCAGGCACCGCCGGTTTCCTGTCTAAGCCAATTGTTATTTGGTTTGAAGGTAATCAAACGGCAAAAAATATTTATTTGGCAAATTAGATTCTTTCCAACTGTATAACAGCTATCTTTTTTTTTACTTTCACATTGTTTTGTAAATAATAAATTGTTCTTGCAGTGCATGTTTGCTATTATAGCAAGTGTTTCCTCACCTCCCAATTACGAACCAATATAATATTCATTGATTATGTATTGATCAAAAGCTGTGTCACTTGCATTTTTCTGCCACCTGACTGATATTCACCCTTTGTGCATATTTTTGCTTTTTGTCTTAATGCGTGATTTAGTTATGTATTATACAGAACAATTGTATTTAAATATTGTTATGTCCAAAGATAGCAAGGCGCACATTGTGTTTTTAAGATTCTACATAATATCTATCCAAATGTACAGATTCAGGTTGCTATCGCCATTGTAGTTCGATGAAAATGAGAGAACAAAGGGAAAGGATAAAAAACAGCTGAAAGGGCCACAGGTGGAAAAAGAGGCAGAAAGAAAGGGGGAGACAGGAGAGAAAAACGAAACGCACTAGACTTGAGGTACGCGAGAGAGAGATGGAGAGAAGGAAAGAGAAAGGTGGAAACGGACAGCTAATGGATTGTCTTTTGTGAGCAGACTGTGGCAGGTCAACACACTCTCATTTGCATGAACAAGCATCGAGCATCTTAGTGGAAAAGCGCCATGAGAGTCAATGAGTCAGCCTCTCTCTCTCTCTCTCTCTCACACACACACACACACACACACACACACACACACACACACACACACACACACACACACACACACACACACACACACACACACACACACACACACACACACACACACACACACACAGCTCTTATCTTGTCAGACCCTGGCTACGTGTGCCATGCTCTTACATCCCCTGTTTTCTCAGTAAAACAAACACACACAGAGAATGTAACATAGATAAACATTGTATAAGCTTATTTCATTTTTTTTATGAAACCTGTGAAGAATATGGATTTTGTACTCATATTAAAAGGGAGTTTTGAGTCTCAGCAACTGTCATATTGCAGTATCCGTGCAAGCAATGGAAAAAAGTGAAGACTGCCAAATGTTTAAAAGCAACTGGGTACAGTTAATCTGTTTATATGACTGGTTGAGTCACGTTAAGCTGAAACCATTAAGTCACACACAATAAGGCGGCCCACAATTAAAACAGGTATTTTTTTAAATGCAGTTAATTGAGAAAAAGTCTGCTTTACGTGAAGTAGAAATAGATTCCTTTTCCCTTTAATGCAAAAATAATATTACTGGAGATGATAGATTGAAATGCAACAAAATGAAGACAATATGTTTTTTGTTTCATAGTAAAAAGCAATCTTCTGATACCTTTGTATTTTCATTTACCCTTTTTTAATTTAAATGTATCAAGAGAAGACAAAGAGGGCAGTGATTTTCAAAGCCTTTTCGAGTGAACAAACAAACCACAGCAGTGATTTATCTAGAAACAGATCAAAGGTGGTGCTAAATGTCAAGATTATCTTTGTACTCCGACACGCAGGTGCACCCATGCACAATCAAACAAACCTCATTCACCAGCCCCTACAAATACAGAAGCATTTGTAGAATAACAAGTATGACATTGCAAATTTGAACATCCTGGTGGTTTCCCGAGCTGGTACTCCTTAGCCTTGACCAATTGTCCTCAATCTCCCCCTTTAACTACACTACATCGGGTGCAAATGTCAGAGAAAAGAACAGGAAATGTCATTTTGTTGAGCTACTGCTAAGTATTGGCTAAAGCTAAGACAGCTGCTGGGTTAGGTTGCAGCACACATACTGTTAACTTAGACTTAGACATTCAGGACATACAAATAAAATGACTCATCCTAACTTCACTGTTGACTCTTTGACCCAGAGAGTCTAGGAATGTTTGGATGTTCACAGCAACAGCACCACTACAGTGGGGGCAGGTGTTGTGTATGAATTATCTGTCTTATTCATCCTGTTCTTTTCAAGAGAAAGAAAACATATTCTAAGCCTCTAAGTAACATTTACAGAAATGGCATCAAACTACATTTACTTTAAGAAATGCATTTTTAAACTCTGAGGCATTATGCTAAAAATTGCAACAACATAGTCTAGCCAATCCAACTAGAGGCAAGTCTAACCTTTGTTTGACACGGCAACCTGTGTTCACTGCTGTGTGCTGACCACAGTGCTCACACTAAATGGAGAGACAGAGAGAGTTGCGACTTGACCTTTTCAGTAGGTCTTTCTCTGGATGTCTTTTGTACAACCCATGTCCCTGGGCAAAGACAGGAGAGAAGTCAAACTGAAAACCCACTAGAGGCCATTCAAACACACACACGGTGCAGTGAAGTGGAGTGCTCTTTTGTAGCCTCTTTACCTTGGCCTGTCGCCTTCTCTTGCTGCCCTTTGTCGTGAAAAGGTCAGCGCATCCTTCTCTTTGTCTCTCCCTTTGTTCTACTTTGCTGCCCAGGTGACAAAAGACTCATATGGCATACGTAAAGAAAAACCCTGCTCCATAAATGCAACACAAATCTGCCAAGTCGAACGTTTTGGAGCTTGGAGGTGGACTTAAACTTCAGCAATGCGTGAGAGAGAAAAGAAAGGGCAGCTGCCGCAAATAACTGAAAACAGCAAGAATATGATAAAGTAGCTCGGTTCAACAACTGTGGAGGAGAGATGAGAAAGATTCAAGCTCAAGTACAATCGGCTGATTAAACTTCCTGTCAGTAATGAATTTGCATGCCCAAACTTTAAATAAATAGTCTATGGTAAATACATTATATGTTTGTATGATTCTAAAGTGTTAATAGCCACAAACACATCATCTTTTATTATTGAGGCAACAGTGATATACAATTAAGTCGATATTATTGATGAATCCCAAAGCAAATCAAAAATGAAAGTTGTGACCATATGTTCTGTGTTGTTATTCATTTGTGATTTTGATTTATTTGATTTATAATTTTATGAAACTTTTGCATCAACCTGTATTGCTTACATTGGGTTTGTGAGTGATCGTATGCCTGTGACTTTAATCAAGTGTATTGCGAACAGTGCTGAACAAAGCAGCTATAAGAGAGGAAAAAATAAATCACTGTTTTAAGAATTCCATTTTTGACAAATGTAAACCGTGTTTAAAATAATTAATGTCTGAATTTACAAGAGGGAGAAAAAAAAGAGTATTTTAATGATCCTCGAGGCTCGACTCTGAAAAGTGGAATCCTGCAGATAGTTTAGAGGGCTTAGTGACTGTGCACACATTTCGGTTTGATTAGTAATATGTTCGGATAAATGCACTAAATCCCAGGATTCATTTGCCCAATGCAAAACTGAAATGATCCAATCAGATCTCTGTGTATAAAGCTGAAACACTATAGCCTTCATACTGCAGTAACTACTTTTATGAGAAGAGCCACAATAAGGGATTCACTTTTGTGGTACAGACATGTTCAGCTTTTACACACCTACTACTACTTTTACTATATTAACAACTGTGAATAATTCTCAAAGAGTTTTGCCCTCTATAATCCTGGACATAGACAACTCTCCAAGGCATTGAAATGATATGAATTGAAATTAAACCCTCCTATCATCCTGCATCTGGCAACAAACTAAAATAATACTTGTATGAGGGTTGTTTAGAAATGTTTTCTACCTTGTTTGTGTGCCATGTGAATTTGTAAGTGGGTTATATGTATGTGCCAATGAAGACACTAGTGCAAACATGGCTATGAGAGGAAAACTTGACACAGGACAAGACTTTTAACTGCACCATCTGCCTTTGGCTGCAGATCTGTGGTGCAGTGTATTCCCATCTTACCACTCTGTATGAAACTACATGACGTTCAGAAATATTCTCTCCATTCGTTGGGCCAGTTTCACACCAATGTGAAATGGCACAGAGGTTAAAAAAATATGAGACGAGTAAAGAATAATGATTTACCTTCATACCCTCCAATTCATATTTCACTTATCGTCACCCACCTTGTGCCTCATATTGATGCTTTGCCTACCAGAGCAGACAAAACAGGGTTAAATCCTTATCTCATCTCACACATTCAGCCTCCAGCTAGACAAGACACCACTAAGATCACCAGAAGAAGAAAAACAGCGATGTTTAAACAAATCTTCAAAAGCCTCAACAACCACAAAGTACAACTGAGAGGAACCGTTTTTAACTTAAGGCTGAAAGCTGTCATTGGCACTAGCATCCAAAAATGCTAGCAAGCATTGGAGTACTCTTTGATACAAATCAATTTTATATGCCCGTATCATTTGCACCCCTACATTTCCATGAATGTATCCCATTGGAACAAAACATGCCCTTCAAAAATATCGATAAACTGACTTTTAATATATTGATTGTTCGTTCGTTTGTCCTGGGGAGAGTGTGTAGCAGTTTCTACTGGACATGAACACTCAACAGCTCAACGCCCACTAGCATTTCCATTTGAGTATGAACTGGTGGTTCTGCAATATACAAACACCATTTCACCAGAACCATCCGTACGTTGTCCCTATCAGTGTGTCTTCAGTACATGTACCTTTTGCTTCAATTTGTCACCAAAGCTATTAGAAACTAGCTTGTATCTTAGAGGTGGATACTCACTTTCATACTTACTTTCCAATACAATAATACTCATATGTGTGCTACCTAAGCCTCACCCATTTATAAACAAGCAAACAAACACACATCACCGCACTGTGGCTGAACCCTTCTTCGCCTTGTCAATTCTATTTAGCATCGGGGTGTTTGGGACGACACTGGCAGCCTGCGAGTCCTTATTGTCACAATCCTAGTTTTCTGTCACTATCTCAGTTGTCTGTCTTGTCATGATTTTATGTTGAAATTCTGTTCTCCCTGTGTCTTGTCTTCCTTCCGGTGTTTTCCCTCATGTGTCTGATTGTCTGATTGTGTTCACCTGTTGCCCGTGTGTTTCTGCCTCCCCTGCCCAGCTGTGTCTTGTCCTGTGATTACCCTTCTTTGTATTTAGTCTTGTCTTGTCCCTTGTCGGTTCATTATCTTTCCTGTCACCCTTCATGTTTGTCACGGTTAGTTTTGTCTGGATGCTACCTCGTGTTACCTACTCTTTGGATTACCTCGTGTTACCTACTTTTTGGATTCATGGTTTTGTTGAAGTATTTTTCATTGTCAACAGTTTTTTGTTACATTTTGAAACCCGCTTCACTTTTTAAACTGCATTTGGGTCCTACCTTTTCCCGAATCTTAACAGATATAGCATTCAACACTGATTGATTGATTGTGTCTGGCAAATTAAAACTCATTAAAACTCATTCCTGCAATGCAAAAACATCCAAGGCCGTGGTGTGGTGCTGCATGTGGTGGAATGACAAGTAAAGACAGTCAGTATGGACACAATTTCATCAACAATCTAACTATCTTTTTTGTTTTTAAGAAGGTAAACCCAAACAAATAGTATGCAACAACAACGCTTCCCTGTCTACAAGACCAAGAACTAGCAAATAAATTATATTTGAAACTATGCCAAACCCAGACACTCTGTCTTGAATCTGATAGAAACATTATATAACAAACTGGAAATTAAAGGAAAGTGTGGCCTTCTTGTGCTCCACCTGTTTCAAAACAAACAATGTAAAGTCTAGAGAGATGTTGATTCTTTTACATATTTCACAGTGCAAAAAGTTCTGTACTTGACTGTGATAGATTAGTTTTGTTGGATAAATATAAAACAACATACCAACAGCCTTAACATTTACATTGGGAAACCAACTAACTAAAATGGCAATAATCCTCTATAATATGTTGTTAGAAAGTAGGATTTGAGTAAAAGTGTCATCTGTTATATATGATATTATTACCTTCTCCTTGGTGCCAGACTGTGTGATATCAGGCCTGGTGCGGATGGTAAATGGGGATGCAAGCCTCAGCAGGATGCCCTTGAACGAAGGCTCCATCTTGGGTGAGACAATCTCAAAACAGTCCCTGAACGCGTGGCACCGGTGCGGCTCAATGCGAGCCTGTTTCCTCAGTCCTTCTCCGAGCTGCAGTAGCTCCATGCGAGGCCCCAGGACGAGGTGAAACGGAAAGGCACGGCAAAACGTGGCCAGGCTAATGCGCAGATCGCTGGGGTTGGTGGAGAGTGGGAGGAGGGGGCGTTTAGTGCACACCGGCGCAGAATTTGGGAGGGAGGGGAGGGAAGGAGGGCTTGTCTCCTGGATTTGGAAGGACAAGCAAACTGTGGGAACAGAGGTTTGGAAAGGAGAGGGAGGGGACGGGGACGACGAGGGTGAGGCGGTGGGGGACACAGTCGGGGTTGGGGTTGGGGTTGTGGAGTCATCGTCTGTGTGTTCTGTATCTTCATTGGGCAATAAGGGAGTTAGAGGAGGCACCTCTTCCACCTCAACTTCTGAATAAAAGATCCGCCTGGCAACAGCTCTGATGAACCCTGGCATGACCAATCCAACCACAGGGCCCGGGTTGAAACAGTGAAGAAGCAACTCCTTCCCTCTTCCATCTGTTTCTCCTCGCTCTCCAACTTTGTCCAATTGTCTTCTCCCTGTCTCCTCCTCATAGGGGTCCTTGCACTGGAAAGAAGGGCTCTCAGATGAGGCCCGGCGACCCGTGGAGGTGCGGATGTGTTCCAAGATGGCATCAAAGCCGTTGAAGAAGTCCTGGAGGTTGCCGCCTACAGCCCGAAGCACTCGTTCATTTTCTTCAAAGCAGAGGCCAAAGAACTCCTCTCCGAAATGCTCTCGCAGCTCACAGAATGGTATGCCTGCGACAGAAGGAAAACACAATGTCAGAGATACAGAATACACAGACAAACTATCAACGAATAATAGACAACAATACACCTAACATGCCTCCATACACACATCCAGATAACTACACTCAAATACCTGCAAATTGACATGAGAAATGTGCTTGACATGTATTTAAGCAGCAGGCAGAATTGCATCTTGGGTCACTGTTTTTCAGTGTCATTGTAAGATGCAGAAATCTCCACTGAGTGTGTATAATAGTTTTGAGTAAGAGCTGCCTGTGCTCAATTATATGTTTTGACAAAAATTTAAATTCAGCATATTAATTGTGAGCTTATCAAACACAGAACAGTGTTAAGAGTAAACAAACATCAAAGCGTTACTAAAATAATGAATATTGATAAAATAAAATAATCATGTCACATGCCTACTAACTGAATAATGAGAAAGAAATAGGATTAAAGGATTAAAGCTAAATTAAAATTGACATTTGGAATAAACAAAACCTGATATCACAAATATAAAAATCCCAAAATGTGCCAAAAATTGTTTACTTCATTCAAAGAAATAATGAATAAGGACATAAAAGGGAACAACTATATAGGCTTGTAAAAAAATAACTGCAAAGGAGTGACAATGATACTGAAGACAACATTTGTTAAACGTTGTGAAAAACACCTCTCTAATTATCAGATCATTTATGGTAAAAACTTAAACACATCAAAAATGACTTTGACATACACAAATCTGCATGTGTGTTAATGTGATTAGTTAGTGTCGCAGTGACCAAAGGGCCAAACCCTGTAAAAAGCTCACTGCTCCTCTAAAATGTCACTTCACCAGCTAAAAGACACATTATGTGTAGAGTACATTTTAAAAACTGAACTCATGAAATCAGATCAGTTTATCATGACACAGTGTGTAGAGGTCAAACGGGAATTTAAGAATGTTTCTGTGCCTGCTATGACTCAACCTTTAGGAGAAAAAGCTAATTCTCAGAGTCAGATGAGGTGGTTTGGGCACAGACGGCATTATTGGCAGTGAGGCCTCCTTTCACGCCTCCATGTGGATGTATTTCAGGCACATCAAAGTGAGAGGGCAAGCCCCGGCAGATCGATAAGATTCTGCAGGGATTAGATATAGCATCTAGCCAGGGAACACCTCAGGATCCCAGGGGAAGAGACGGAAGACCGGAGAGAAATACTGTATTTCTCGACTTCTTGCTTAGGCTTCTGCCACAATGACTCACATTCAGATAAGCGGCATAACATGGATTGTTAAATAGATAAACTGCAAATAGTGAGGACTGATCTAACGCACATGGAGGGCTGTATCAGATAAACATTGTGTACCAAGTTGCAGCCTCTCTAAACAGGTGCTATAACTACACATAGACTGCAAGCATGGCGGAGAGCTGACAAAAGAGAGTGATGTAGATAAACAGACAGATAAGAAGATGACTCAAGGACAGAGATATTAACAAACACTAGTGTATAGTTAATGCACACAGTGGTGGCAACTCTGCAATATGGGGACAGAGATGGAGGACTAGAAGGAGGTAAATACTGTAGATAAGAGCCAGGAGAATAGAGAGGGAGGACAGAAATGTACTGAGTGACTCAGCAGGACAATGTGTGTTTCTTTAGTTTTTTTCATGGGAGGCCTTAGAGACTGTGTAAGCCTTTACAGTGAGTCACACAGTGTGTGTGTTTCTGCATATGTAAATAGCTGTGTATTTGTGTCTGCATGCGCCCTGCCTTGGCCAGGATACTGTAGATATTTTTTTCTGTATTTCCCTATTTAATATAAAAGGTCTACTGTGTGTTTTAGAGGTTGTTCCTTTTGGGGATGGCTCTGTTTAATTGTGTAGGTGTGCTCCCCCCCATCACAAACACCATACTAATACTGAAGGACGTGCACGGGGGGAAAGAAAGGAAGCATTGTCTATGTGTCTTGGCATGTGATAAATATAACACAGTAAAATCCATCCAAAGCAACACAACTAAAAAAAACACAGTTACAAAGGGATGAAAACTATATACTAAATATGTACACACACTCATTACCAAATCTACTTATTTGCAGAGGATGCCAAACACACACACATGCATAAAGTCTCAATGTCCAGTTCACAATAAGACATGCACATGTTCCTCTATTGCACTACTCACCCAGTATGGTGGCCATGTACTGCAGGATTTGTAGGACATCTTCTTCCGAACCTGAATTTTCTAAGAATGGGCACTTCTCATCTCTCCTCTCTTTCCGTCTCTCCTCACTGCCAACTTCCTGACACCTGTCAAAGACCAAAACAAACACCCTGAGGGTATTAGCCATGAGATCACCAAATATAAGGTTTAATAAAGTAATGAGAAGCTAATAAACATCCATCAGGGACGCTCTTTTGCGTGTTTTTGTGCCAGAAGCCATTGGATTGTTTACCACTTTAATTTAATTTACCACAAACTGTGCTGTCACCAGTTCTTTAGGTTTATTTTTTTTCAGTAAAAACAACTCTTGACATGTCTGGGTTATTCTGAAAGGTTAACATGACTTGAGCTTTTTTCTATAATTGCAGCTGAACATTTCTAAAGCCATTTACCTGTACAGGGAGCTTTTCAAACAAAATACACATTTGAAATAGAATCCATTTGGTGAGGGTGGTGGGAAAACTCATGGATAGATACCATTATGGTTATGTGAAATATAATGTATAAATTATTATGATTTGGGTAATCTGACACTTGAATTAGCCTATGTAGGTTCAAATGTGTTTGTCGTTGAGCCGATCCATAGAAAAAGCTGGATGGGAAATTAGCTCAAGGTCACCCCCACAGAAGTAATAAGAGAGGAAGGATGCTCTGTACTTCCCACACAGATTTGTCTCAGTCTGGGAATTAGACCAGAGACCCTCTAGTCACACACATCATGTCTAACCTTTGCGCCGTTACTATATGTTCTTTCCAACAGAAGAGATATGATTTGCTTATGGGTTGATTTTGTTCACAGTAACTGAACAGGTGTGTGACAGAAAGACAGGCAGAAGCAGAAAAGTAAGGGCAAAGGAGGAAAAAATGTATTCTCAGGACACAAGAACAGGCAGCAGGTAGACAGAGAGTGTGTACTGAAGATTGATGGGTTGAGGAGGGGGAGTTAGTTAGAAAGAAAACCAGGAAGAGAGACTGACAGCAAGCGAGGAGAGCCTTACCGGATTTCTTGTTGTCTGTAGAAATGTAGAGTTCGCTGGAGAGCCTCCTGAACAGTCTGTGTCTGCAAGAAGGAGTGAGAATATGAGACGAGAATATGTGTATTTGTGAGTGCATTTAGGCAACAATATTGTAGTTGCAATTATTATTGATTCCTGACTCCATGCACACCCAGACCATATGAGCAGACCAGAATTACCATCTTGAGACATTTTTCTTTTAATGTCATAGCAGAAAGAACACAGGTGTAAATAATCAAGTTAATGATAATATGTAGCTGCTACAGTTTCAGGATTCTAATAATGTGCATGCTGTTCGACTGTCATGGTTTACTAGGACACCTGAATAGAGAAAAGGCAGTGTTCATTTTATTAGTAAATCCTTGGCTTTACTGTGACAAGATATCTGCTCTGAAAAAGGTATTTCTGTAAGACTACATATGTCTTGTGGAAACTAAAAGTTTAGAAAAACCAACAAATTAACCATTTATCGATCTGCGATTACTTTCATCAATTTCATTTGATAGACAGGAAGTTGTCATTGACCAAAGCTGTTGAGTTCTGCTAATCGAGTGAAAAATATCAATTTCTCCCATCAAAACAGATCCTTGTGTGTGTGTGTGTGTGTGTGTGTGTGTGTGTGTGTGTGTGTGTGTGTGTGTGTGTGTGTGTGTGTGTGTGTGTGTGTGTGTGTGTGTGTGTGTGTGTGTGTGTGTGTGTGTGTGTGTGTGGTGTGTGTGTGTGTGTGTGTGTGTGTGTGTGTGTGTGTGTGTCTGAAGATGGCGCAGTTTGCGGTACTGACAGCCTAAGCTCGGGGAGGCGGGTCAGATGTGATAATCTGTGATACGGCTTTAAATGCAAGGCTGTAGTGACAATACTGGAACACAGTGTGCCAGATGGAGAGGTCATTCTGAGGCCTCCGCCCACTACGGACTGATACAGATTTTGTGAGTATGTGTGTGTAGAGGACAGACAGAGAGAGGGAGACAGAGACACACACACACACACACACACACACACACACACACACACACACACACACACACACACACACATACGCAAAAACATTAGGCATGTGAAAAATGAAGGAGAAAGAGGAGTGTGTGTGCAATATGTGCGTCAGTCAGCAGGTGTTTCAAAGGTGAATATAAAGTAGTTTTTTTCACCATCAGGTTACATAAGAAATAGACGTCATATTGTAGCTAACCAATGGTATTGCAAATGTTTGGAGCTTCTCTTCTGTCAGTGCTGACTCATTTTTCTTTACACTGTATTTATATCCATATCCTCAACAACACTAACAACGGAGAATCATGTTGCAGTCAGAGCCACGTCTTATGATACAAAAATATTTTCACTTTTAGCTACAGTCGTCGTAAACCCAGCAACAGCAGGAGAAAGATGAGCTATTTTCACAGTCTATGTATTTATGAGGAAAAACCCCACATCACCCCCATCCCCCACCTACACGCTGTGTGCACATGTAAACCAGAAACAGTGTTTCTCATGATAATCTCCTCCTATTGCGTCCTTGATTCAGCTACTCATTTACCACAGAACATGCACATTACAGGGTGTGCACACAAGATTCCAATATGACCAAACACACAGGCACTACCTGTTATCAGCCACGCATGTGCAAACATACTGTACACATACATCATCATTAGTCGGCATTGTTGCAATCGCTGGCATGTTTACTCGATACCCCATCACACATTGATCTCACTCAGCCACACACAAAACTGCTTTGAGAGCTAACACCTAGCAGATTGCCTTGTTCTTAGATGGATTCTTAAAAACACACACTACACTGGGAGGATTTGAAAAGGACAATATAAACATAAAACAGAAACATGGTATTAAAGGGGCCCTATTGTGCTCATTTTCAGGTTTCACAATTGTATTTTGTTCTTCTACTGTGACAAGATTACACGCTCTGATGTTCAAAAAGGGCTTTATTTTTCCTTATACTGCCTTTGCTGCAGCCCCTCTTTTCACCCTCTGTCTGAAACCAGAGCCCAGTCTGCTCTGTGGTCTGTGGTGATTGGTCAACTGCATGTCCCACCCCTTAGCCTATCACAAACAATGTGTTGGAGCGCTAGCCAACAGAAACGCAAGTGTTATAAAGAGATATCACTATGTACCGGAAAAAAGGGGTCCAATTAAGGCGATTCAGGAAGAGGGGGAGTGTGTGGGAGAGCAACTCCCTCTGGAGGGAACTTTGGGATTTTAGCATTTGCAGACCATTTACAAGCAAAAACACCTTTGTAACACACACAAGAGAAAGGGTAATCCCCAAAAGCATAATAGGGCCCCTTTAAATTAAACGTATTGATGTCACTGAATAAATATATATATTAAATATAATTATGTAATTATGGTGGTGTCCCTCAGTATATCATTAACATTCTGTTTTATCATATTTTATTCTACGTGTACATGGTTTGCTTACTCTGTTCTAAGTATTTTGTATGCTGCACTGTTGGAAGATACTGGGACTGAAATTTGCATTGGAAACAAATACGCCGTATATATTTTGCAAATGACCATAAAGCATTTGAATGTTGACCGTGTGTTACCAAGAGAAGAAGCATGCAAAATGAAGAAAGGGAAATCGAAATGCTCCATGAAGATGAAATAATGTCCAACTAAATTACAGGTTTAGGGTTTGAACTCAAACTTTCTGTCTCTCTTAAGACACTCTCCCCTCTCTTTCTCTCGTTCCCTGTGGTCTTTATCCAAGCCACTCTGTCTCTTTTGTTTGCTCAGTTTCTTTACCTAGGGAGGGAAGCAGAATCTCACCAATTCCCACTCCATTCCTCTTGCTCTGTTGCTCTGCATTACTTTCTTTCCCAGCTATCATGCTCTTCTCTACTGTCTGTGAACCTGCTCTTCCTCTCTGTCCACGTGATTCTTCCTTTCCCTCCTTTTATTGCATCTTCCTCCTCCAAATTTCCATTTACATGAACTGGTGTGTTCTACAGTCACAGCACAGTGGGTACTGGTGCTTCAGCACAGTTGGAGAGCTGCCACCACTACTAAAGAAAATAGAAACTCATAAACCAGATAAGTCCCGCAAGATAAATCCCAGCATGAGACGCATCAGGCCTCTCTGTGGAAAGTAATAAAGCAGGTACAAAGAAAACAATTCTGTAGCAATCTGCTTTCTATTAGGATTCTTTAGGCTGTCCCTAAGAATAGTTCAGCTATAATGTAACAGTGAAGCAATGCAGTGTTAGCACACAGCCAGGGCATGGGCATGGCAGGGGTGAATATTTGGGTCTGAATATGCAAAATATTCAATACCTTAATGTTAAGGATTGGACCAAATGCTTAATTCAGTTTTCTCCCTCACTTTGCCTGAGAAAAGGTTAAATCCATTTACTTTAAATCACTTGACAACAGTGTCTGCTGAAACAGATGCATGATCTAAACATTTTTGTGTGATGTTATTATAAAGGTGGAATCGTGTTTTACAAATTGGTTGCTGCTAGGACACATTTTTGTGGCTTCTTCCTTTATATTTGTATACTTTTTGGAACATGAATTGAAATTGTCCAATATAGGAGGAAATACGAAAAGATCGAAACAGTTTAATAACAAATCCATTTGATTTACTTTTTTCAATTCTGACTGGTACATACATGAAATTGACAAGTAAAGCCAGCTGCCTTTTTGTTTCTCAGAAACTTGCAAAATAGAAAAATGCTAGCAAATAATTTGACTTTGAGAATTACTATCCATCGGAAGCAGTTTCAAAAAACTATTGAGCGATGTCTGTGAATTGATTTTGAACATTAGTTTTATGTGAGATAAAAACCTTGATTCTTACATGAGTCAATTTTTCCCCCAACCCTATAATTTCACTGAATATATAACAGAGATAAACCTGTGTTTTGTGGATTTTTAAATATTATTCAACAGGTGAAATCATAGAAAGCGCAAAAATAAAAACTTGTCTCTGATAGTGAGTATGTGACCACATAATCGGGATGTGGACCTACCAGAAGACACACATATGCACCCTCACACACTTGTCTCACACACTTCATATTTGTGGCCAACACTCATGGCCTTTGATCGGCATCATGGGTCACTAAGCTAATGGCCACCTTCCATGTGTATACACGAAACTGAGAGAGGGAGTGGGAGAGAGACAGAAAATGAATGTTTGCCCAAATGTAAATGTAAATGTGTTTGTGTGTGTGTGTTAGTGTTTGTGTGTGTGTTCTTGCTTCTGGGTCAGTGTGGTCAGGGTGAAGACAACCACAGAGAGCTTGCTCTGTTCTCTCTGTCACGGTCCATTGCCGTCAACAGCAGACACTGCCACTGCACGCAGCCACTGTGTGTGTGAGAGGGCTGTGTTTGTGTATGTGTGTGGGAGAGAGAACACAAAAGCTAATAAACAGTGTGTTGTGTTGTGACTGAGAGAGCGGTTCCTATTAGCAGTATTTTCTTTTATGGTGCCATAATACAATGCAAAAGTGGATAAACATTAAGATGCTTTAGGAGAAAACTGATGTAAGGAGTTGTAAGCTGTCCAGCCTAACACACAAACACACCCACACACACACACACACACACACACACAACCTTTAAACACTGAAAAAAGACCCTGGTCATTTACACTTTCCCTGTGACAAAAGCACAACTGAGAGCCGAAGTTGGCCCTTAGTGGTCCTTTCCAATATACACCAACTTCAGATTTTTAGCTGTGCTATTGAATGTCAATATTTTTGTGAAGTTGTGCCTTGGCGGCAAAAAAAGGGTGACAATCACTGCTCTACTTTAAAGACTTTGTTGCCACATTGACAGTATTTCTCCCAGGGATGGGACCACAGAGTCTGAGCAAACGCATTTGGAGAAACATATTCCCAAAGCCTCCTGTAGTTTTGAGCAAACACAGCACTCTCCTCATTATGCGGGGAACCAACATAAATAAACCTTGAGACCATGTTAGCTCAAAACTGCCAGATTAGAAAAAATGAGAAATGCTTTCTATCTTTATCAATTTACTGTTTGCTAAATCCCTGAGAATAAGATCCAAAACTCATCTAAAACTCCTGTTACACTGCAAGTCTCATGTCACCGTTCAATCTAAACTGGGTCATATTATCATGGCCTGTCACATCCTGAGTATAGTTCGTACTATAAAGGACTCAGATAATGCCAGGGTTGGAAATAATAAGTTTGCTTTGTCAATCAATGTACATTACATCACCTATAAATTTGACTTTTGTAGTTGAAGCCACCGAAGCATTTCCTGATGCAGATTAACATTTGTTTGTTAATACTTGAATTTGACCAACTATGACAGGGTCCACATTACCAGACATGCAATTAAATCCCAAAATGACTGACTAAGCTATAGCAAATGCCCTAATCACACGTCATCCATTGTGCTCAATTCTAGTAGCTTCTTTATTACATTACAGCCTGTAATACAACGGAGACACAAACTGGCTCACTTGTCACACTCCTCCCATCATTACATATACAGACAGAGCATGGGCATCTCTCTCTCTCCCTCACAACAACATATTTATTATATAATCTGCCAGATGATTCAGGCTTTCAGAAGGATGGATGAAAAGAGGATTTTTTTTGTTCATAGACAGCACAGCACACGTCAGATTTGATTGAAAAAATACATTGTCTGGGATTGTGGATAATCAGGGTGGAAAAGCTTGAATGATGTCTTTTCCTGGTAATAAAGGCTGTGTACCTACTCGACTTTGGAGACAGCTGTGCAGGATAAAATATCTCTGTTTGTTCATCATATTGACTTTCTCATAACAAATGAGTCTATAAAATTGATTAAAGTTCTGATTTAAACACTGACAACATGAGCAGATTGATGTCATACAAAAACTACACTATCAAAATTGTGTCCTCTGAAGACCAGGTCATTGATTTGCTTCATAACATCTTATTGTGCAATACATTTTTAAAAGATTAATGAAGAGTGCTCTACAAATTGTATAGTAAAACTAGAGATTTCGTCAAAGGACCCCAGTGGTTATGCAGGATGCCTTTATGAGTATGGCACTTCACGTTTGGAATATGTAATGATATGTCATTGAGGTACAGTGTTTAGACTGAGCAAGAGGCCTACCGTGGGTGAGGTCAGTCTCCTCAGGATCTCCCCCAGCGAGTCCAGGTTCACCCGTCTTCTCCTGGTCACCCTCTTGTGGGGGCCCCCGGGTCCTGGATGCTCCTCTACCACCGGACACGCCGGCCTCTCGGCGGGGCTGCGGCCGTTCCAGAGCACCGCTCTGTGGGAAGAGTGTAGAGAGGAGAAGGGGCAACCTCGGATCTCCTCCGCCGGCTCCAAACCTCCATCCCCCGCGTCTCCCCCGGGGCTTTCCAGACCGCAGTCTGAGCCCACCGAGCTGCTGAACGACTCCGAGGAGATCTTGCGCGACGACGAAGACATGTTGGTAGTGAGGAAGAGGAGGATGGTGAGGATGACAGTGGTAGTGTTAAGGATGATGATGATGCTACAGTCGGTTCCGTACCACGTCCACCTCTACGCCGGGGAGTCATCAGATAGTGGTGAGTGAAAGGGTCGGGTGGGTGAGGGGGGTGAGGTCTGTCTGTATAATTATGTATGCATATGTGTTTGCGTGCGTGTAAGATAATGTCCAGGTCTGTGTGCATATGAGATGCGACTGTCTGCGTGTGGGACTCAGCAAACCTATTCAGAGGAGAGGGAGAGGGGGGTCGACAGAGAACGAGAGCACTAACGGCACGCAAACATTTATGTAAGGGGGAGGAGGAGGTAGGGGGTCGCCTCTTTATAAAAAAAAACGTCCTCCTTTACCCCCAAAACAAATCTCCTTAGGAAAGCCAAGCACAAATGATGCTTCAAAAAATATACCCCTAGCAGCAATTTTGTATTTCTAAAATGCGTGTTTAGCTGTCTTACGCACAGTGAAACGCTGCTGCGCGACAAAAGGTTGCCAAAATTGACATGTTGGTCCACCACAATAATTCCGACACATGATAATTATTCCTCTCACACACGGTGAATTGTTGGCATCCTCAGAGTGTGGCGTCTTGCCTTTTCTCCCTCACTTTGCCTGAGAGATATCTCCAAAGTCACAGCAGATGTGACTGTTTCCCTCTCTCATCCTCCCTCTTCTTCTTGTCCTCTGCGACAGCGGTTCTCCTGTCCGTCAGCTAACCGTCCTCTCATCATTCCTCCATCTTTCACTAATAATATTCCTTTCCTGCTGCTCTTGGTATTTGCTTCGTCTTGTCTCTTTCTGTCGTCGGCTGGAGTGGAGGTGCGCGAGGGACACGGTGAGAGCGAGAGAGCGCGCGCGGTCAGCCAGCAGCAGCACGCACCGGTGATGCTGTGAGGAGATCAGCGATGTGAAGTACAAATCAGAGAGTTTTAGTTCAACAAACCGCAACCAATCAGAGGAGATATGCAGAAAGACAGACGACAGATAGACAGAAAGATGGGTGAGCAGATCACATCTAAAGTTGGGAAGCATTCATTTCTTAAATTGGGGGAATTATCCACAAGACAACACATGGAACACAACCTCAGTGTCTGTAACATTTTGCAAATCTTACTATTGTATGTTGCTATTCACTCATTTCTTTTCAATGTTTTTGTCTGATTAAAATGTTTCTTCTAATGCACCAAATGCTTAATTCAGTTTAAACGCTTTTTAGAGAAAAATGTGTATACCAAGCTGAAAAAACAGGTAAATGTCCCACATTCACTGCATGACAGTGTCAAGATCTTACCTCTAAGTATTTTATATTTCAAGTTGTATTGTGCAAACATGTTCCATATTCCCAAATATAAAAAAAGAAATAAACATAAAAAAGACATGTCTTTTTTATGTTTATTTCTTATGTTTAAGATGTTTCTTATGTTTATTTATTTGCAGGTTACCACGAACAAAGTCACTCACTGAAAACCTGGAGCCAGGCAATTATACTCCGTCATATTAAGACTGTTTTCATGGTCTAAATTTTACTTTAGAGTTAACCCTATCAGCTGTCAACACAGTATCATAGGTCAAACGATAAGGATAAAAGTCAAGTTAACCTTTTTGATGGATTTTTTCGTTTAAAATTCTTATTCCAGCATAGAAGGGTAGGTCTCTGAGTTTAATGCAACTGCTAGTCTGCTGTGTGCACTTTACCTAATGGGTATTTATAATGCAGAAAGGTAGCAGGTGAAGGTAACACAGGGTCAATATAGGGGCCCAACAGCAAATGTTTGCCCTGGGGCTAACCGACATGTTAATCCCGCCATGTCTGTGGGGATACATCAGGTTTGTTTCAAATGGTGAATATAAAACATATATATAAAGTCTGAAAAAGATTCCATATTGTTATTTACATGTTCCTATCATGTTGACATGGCCGGTGGAAACTGGAAATGGAAATCAAGCTACACCTTATTTGAATCAAAAAACAGGCACGGCCAATGAGACAGATTAATGGCAATCTGCCAAATGTGTTCAACATATTAAACGACAAATATGGCTCACCATGCAGATAATGGAGATGGCAGCAGTGGCACACGCCTGTTGTCTGCTGTCAGAGGACAGAATTATGCTCATGTCTGGAACTAATCACAGCCATGACCTTGACCTTGATTGGCAGAGCATGTCTGTTCATTGAGGGCCCCAAAGGGACACGCAGAGAGAGAGAGAGAGACACTGAAATAGACGTGATGAATCATGCAAGTGCACCACATACACACACACACCGCAGTGTAATTTCCTGGAGGTGCCTCCTAATTCATTTGACTTTCTGGAGCCGCATGACCCCAATACATTGGATAGAATGTAGCTCCTTCTGTCTCTCTAAAACACACCCACACATTCCCTTTCTATCACACATAGCCAGCACTAACACACCACAAACACACCAATACACAGTCTCTGTCTCTCCTTTTCTTTCCTTATCTGGTCGCTTGCTCTTCGCAATCAGTCTGTCATCCATCAGTAATATTGTGGGCATTTAATAAAGCGAACACCACAATGGAATAAAATACTGTTCCAGAGAAGATAAGGCCGCTAGCAGCCAGACATCTGCAGCTGGGTGCAGACAGGGCATCAGCTCAGTCTCTATGCAGACATGAAATTAGAACCAATAGAAAGGGCACCACAGGGGGTATCATGGTAATCTCATTAAATAGGTACATTTAACATGGATGACACCACATTTTAAGAACATTATCATGGAAATGAGGTATGGAGCAGTCCAACTGGATTGAAGAAACACACTCTTTTTAAATCACTCCTCAAAACTCACTTTAAAAGGCTTGTCTACAGTAAAATGTCTAGACCTTCCTCTCTTTTCTTATACCTGTCTTATTACCCTGTTTTGCTGTTTTGTGCATGTTCAAATGTATCTTGATCTGTCAAGCATCTAACAGTCTTTTTGCAATCTGCTTACCAAATAATGTTTATATTTTCATTTATGCTTATGTTTATGGTATAATAAATACCATGAATAACATTTCCTAATGATGATAGTGAGTCATTTAATCATGAATTTATCTTTAATGCAGTAACGTAGCATTTAGTGCAGACTGTCAAAGTCCCAATAATCAAGCTGTTTTATGAGTAGAAACTACGTTTAAAATAAAAAGGAATACATTTGACAGTATTGCAGTGAAAAATACAATCTATACCCATGAGAAGAGACACACATGTATACATTAACATGCACATAGGGCACAGATGTTTCAATAAATCCTTGAAAAAAGTGGAAGAAACAACATATAAGCAAAACATTCCAGGAGCCGAAACACATTTTCAGAGAAAAGATTCTGAGAAGACGTGAAGTTGTGGAATGCAGGAAGATAAGAGGTTCATCCCGCTGACACACACACACACACACACACACACACACACACACACACACACACACACACACACACACACACACACACACACACACCACACACACACACACACACACACACACACACACACACACACACACACACACACACACACACACACACACACACACACACACACACACACACACACACACACACACACACCCCGGTGAGTCAAAAACAGGTTTTCCCCAGAGATACGCAGACACTCATCCAGACACACTCGAGCATAAAACTAAATTGTAAACTCAGAGACACCCACACCTTTAGAATTTAAATGATACATAGCACTCTCTATGGCTTTTAGATATGTAGCTTTTATGTGTGTGTGTGTTTGTGTTAGAAATGTCTTTCAAATATGTTAAGCAGATTATCTAAATGAAAAAAGCGAACGGGAAAGAATCATAAAAGGAAATAAAATAGAAAACCTGATAAGAAGCAAGCAAATGAGGGAATAAATAAAGAAGATGTGTGTGTGTGTGTGTGTGTGTGTGTGTGTGTGTGTGTGTGTGTGTGTGTGTGTGTGTGTGTGTGTGTGTGTGTGTGTGTGTGTGTGTGTGTGTGTGTGTGTGTGTGTGTGTGTGTGTGTGAGTGTGAGTGTGAGTGAGAGAGAGACAGCGAGAGAGAAATGTCTGTCTTGGTCATAAATCTGCCCCCAGCCAGTGTAATTGGCCATAACCATAAATCACTCCACGCCACTCTGCTGCTATTACCCATGAACCTGGGCCTCTCTGTCACTTGTGCAATATAAATAACCTGCTTTAACATCCCAAGGGATTCAACATTTACAAATCAGTTTAAAAAAAAATAGCATAAGCACAACATTTATGTTTTAGTGTTACAGTAAAGACTGCATTACAGATCAAGCTGAATTTCCTAAAAATGACAATATGATATGATTTCTGCAAACACCTTTTGTTGGTGGGATTTATTGTTTTCAGATAACATCATATTCAAGCTGTGAACGTTGACTTATGATGGAAGTTGCCCTGTGATGTTCATATAAACAACATATAGTACACAGTCCATTGACTGCTCAGCAGACACTATCGTAGAAGCACAAAATACAAACATGAACCTGGACATTTGCATAATTGGTCCTATTTTAACTCTCAGAGATAGTCTGTTACGGCCTGGCTCATAGGCTGCAACAAAGATGGGAGACCAGACAAGTAAGTGTAACAAAAGCATATTTATTTACAATACCACAAAAACCAAAGGTCTTCAAAGAAACCTAATAAATGTGGAAGTCAGTCATCAGTAATGATTGCGTGTGTATGGGTGTGTGAAAATGTGCCGAAACAAAGACGCGGCCGTGTCCAACAGAAGAGTGAGAGGGCAGTATGGGTTGGTGTTGGCCTTTTATGTCGACGGCCCAGGTGTGGCTCATCAGGTTGATCACCTGAAACACAAACAAGAGCCAGCAAGCAGAACACAAAGGCAGAGACCCCTAGTGGAGTGGAGGGGGTCGTAACATAGTCATTCAGGTTTTTGATAAGAGTGATTAATAAACAGGAATACACTCTCTCCTTTAAAGCCCCGGCCACACGAGGACGATAACGGTCGTATCTGCTACAGTTCTCTATCAGATAGACGGTTCGGCCACACGAGGCCGACATGGAAACGCAGAAAACGATAACGGGTCCCAAGGTGGGTAGATCTGCAAACGAAACGCTCTGGGGGGGGCAAACGGCTCAGTGTTTACGCCTATACGATCATTTCCTGATAACGTTGACACAATAGCCCCGCCTCTCCCCACCTCTCCTGCTCAGAGATCAGCTGCTGGGCTGTCAGAAGAGGGGGAGGAAAAGAGAGGCTCCGTTTTTTATTCTTATATTATTATATAGAGTCGTTATTCATTTGTTTTAAAGCTCAATAAATAACAAAGAAGACCTTTGACCGGCACTTTTCTAATTTTGTCCGGAAGATTTAAACGTTAACGGACATGTTGACCGGCGAAAAAATATCTAACTGAAACTCTGCCGCACGGTCCCCTCGTCCCTTGGAAGAGGCGGAGATGTGGGTGTTTTTCATCTGCTGGTGGACTACCGGAGAGATTTAGAGCAGGAGCAAACACTTGCCTCGGGGAGGGAGAAAAAGAGCCAGAGCGTCCACAGCGGAGAATAAACAGAAGGGCAACCATGGCAACCATGCGCGGGAAGTCTTCTTCGCTGCTTTTGTGGCAGGACTACAGCGCCACTTACAGGCCTGGCATATGTACTACAGCGTCTCCAGCGATTTCGAGCGGTCTCGTGTGGACGGACACGTTTCTGGTGCCTGTTGCGTGTGGACGGAAGACTTTTTTGATAACGATTGCGGTCCGTTTGCGTTATCGTCCTTGTGTGGCTCCAGCCTAAGTGTCACACTGGAGAGCATGCAAGACTGACAAAAACACTGATTCTAAATCTTGAGCCCCTGTGACCACATACACTAAGAGTAACTCCATCTTTTGTGATTCAAACAAATGATGCCCTTACAAGTTGCCCCAATGCGCCCCATGGTGTCTTAGGTGGCACCGGAAAATGAGTCAGGTCTCTGAAGTGATGAGGTAATAAAGATGAGGTTGCATGCCGGGGCGTGGATGCTGATTGCTCGTGTATACACTTGAACATGTGGCTGTGCTGACACTGAAACCTCTTAGAAGCGACAGTGGCAAGGTGCAGGAGGCCATAGAGTAAGACATGAAATGCAGAGGCTCGAGAGCAGGAAAGAGCAGTACTGGCAAGAGAAGTGTAAAAATAAAATGGTGAACAGACAAGGCTCCAAATCAGGTCTTGCTTCATAGATATTTCACAGTCCACCCGCCTAGCTGTATGTGCGGCATAAAGTGAAAGAATATACCATAAAGTCACAATATTTGTTCGAAACTCAATAGTACATAAATCCCCCAAGCTACACACATATCACACAAAGGTCTTGAATAAATGAGGACATTAAACCATTTCTGGCATGTTTACTTAACATTAAAATAACCACAAATAACCTGATGGAGGTTGTATTTTCTTTTTTATTGAAGTAAAAATGTTATCAGATAATATCTCCTAAAAAGAATTTTACATCAAATTCTAAATTGGTAGGTACAACAGTTACTGCACCAAAGTGTGTGTGTGTGTGTGTGTGTGTGTGTGTGTGTGTGTGTGTGTGTGTGTGTGTGTGTGAGTGTGTGTGTGTGTGTGTGTGTGTGTGTTTGTGAGTGTGTGTGTGTGTGTGTGTGTGTGTGTGTTTGTGAGTGTGTGTGTGTGTGTGTGTGTTTGTTTAAATGGAAGTGTAGTGTTTACTACTCTGCAGTCTTGGTGCAGTCGTACGGTTTCCACCACCCTGCAAACTCCAGGACTTTTTTCCTCTGGTCATCAAAGTTCTCTCTTATCATTTTTCTCCAGCGTCGCGGCTCCAAGTCCATCATTCCTCCTACCACTTCCTGTGAGGGGATATAGGGATTTGGTCATATTGACAATAACAATGTAAAACCCTTAGTTCAGGACATTTGCTCAGCTTGTTTCTCTGAGAGAATATACAGGTAAAAACTAACAAGATCTAAAAAAACACATTAGGGATAAGATTAGATATTTTATATTTAATGCACACACTGACCTTGCCAAAGTAATGGGGGAACTTATGTTCATTTTCAATGACATGAGCAAACCCTCCCTGGAGTCCAAAGTCCACAGCAAAGTAGGGCAGACCTCGAGGAACCTAAGAGGAATTACACAATTAACAACAATTAACAAAGAGGGTAAAACAACCAGGGGAAAAAAATACATTTGGACACACAGGATTTAAAAGACAGAAAGAAAAACAGGCAAACAGGAAGTGGACATACAGCATGGCGGATGTCTTTCGATGAGAGGTCGACGACCTTCTTGTTCATGGCCCATTCCTCATCGCACTCCATGATGGCTTTCTGAAGGCACACAGACATTTTTGGGTTACCACACAACTCAGATCTACCCCTACTCTTCTCCTTATTCAGATTGATGAGAGAAAGTACACACCTTGAAGTATATGGGTGCCATATCGCCCAGTTCTCGGGGAAGTGGGAGACACTCTAAGACCATGTGTTGTCTTTTCCGTGGGTCCATGTGTGTTTCCATGAACACACAGTCGAGCTCCTGGGACTCAAACATTCGCACCAAAGTACGCCGGAACAGCTGAGGAGAGCAAAGCAGCAGGGAAGTGTACTCAGTGAATTGTAATCATTCTTGTTTAAAATCATTTGAAAATGAAGTATTTGATTGTGATTATATAAAATAAGTTGGACATTGAAACTTTAGCCCTTTGACGTAAAGCAGTGATGGCTGACCTGCATTTCTGACCAGACGTCTTCGTCCAATCCGGTGGCAGAGCAGTGATGCTGGAGGGGACAGATGTGACAGTGGCCCTCAGTCATAGACACTCCTGCAGGCACGCTCAGGTAGACCTGGACACAAGACGGATAAAACACACACACAAAATACAAAATTAAAGATATTTTATCTGTAAATGTTTTATCTGTCATTTTGTTTTCTTACCTTTCTTAACAGTCAATTTGGGGATGCTATGACTAGTCCATTAATATGTTTGATGAATGACAGAATATGTACTGGCAACCCCTCTGTTTTTCTTATTATTTTAAGATTTTAAACAAAATGACATGATTAGGTGAATTTGAATATATTGCTGTTGCCGGCCTTTTCCAGGATAAACTAGTGACTTGAATAATGATTTTGTTTACCAAAACTGTTGACTGACTAATCAGTTAAGAGCCTAATGATTTCAGTCCACAAACATCCTGCAGCATCCCTCACCTTGCTCCCTATCGCCACGACGAGGTGCTTCTGCAGCTCTCGGCTGCTGAAGCAGTGCCGGCATCTCTCCATGGAGGCATTCAGCCTCCGACTCTCCCCGATGGCTTTGCTCCTCATCCTCTCCTCCTCCCTCCCCTCGCCCTCCCGCTGTGCTGCACTCGACACAAACATGTCATCCAGAGTGTAGTTGTCACCGTCTGTCTTCCCCATCATCTGGAGAGGGGAGTGGAAGGGGCGGCCATGGAGAGGACCGAGACAACGGAGGAGACGGAGAGGAGAAGGGGAGCAGAGAGGAAGATGCAGGGAAGAAGAGACATAATGGTGAGAAGAGTTTAACAGCAGTGTGTCCATTCTTGAACAAATATGGCGTATTTTCTCCAACAAAATTGTAGAGGGAACACACTTAAGTATGTGGTTTATTAAAGTAAATAACGGATATTTTTCAGAAAGAAAAGTAATAAAAAGCAAATCGGAGAGATAAGGACTGTCCTCAGAAACGGGCTGGTTTCTTTACCAATCGGTGTATTTATGTGCTGACGTAATAGTGCCGTCTGTGCCGTTTCCCTGCCATCATTTGTGTGTCTGTACATGTGCGTGTGTGTGTGTGTGTGTGTGTGTGTGTGTGTGTGTGGTGTGTGTGTGTGTGTGTGTGTGTGAGAGAGCCTGAGCTGCCCTGTGTGTAAGTTGGTCCCTGGTGTGTGTTAACAGTGTGAGGCAGGATGCCAAGCATCGACTCTGGTGTTTCTACGTCTGAGTCTTGTCACCATGGCGACCGGGCAACAGGTTTGAATCTGTGTGCATGTGAGAGAGCGAGAGGCAAGCATGGCAAGTGTGTGTGTGCATGACTCGCTGCGTAGGAGTGAGTGTATGAGAGTGAAAATTTGATTAGTTTAGTGACAATGTGGGAGGGAATGTGTGTGGGAGGGATTTTGTGTGTGTGTGTGTGTGTGTGTGTGTGTGTGTGTGTATGTGTGTGTGTGTAGCTGAGTGTGCGCAAATGACTCCACCTAAGTGTGCCGGGTCTCTCCGAGAGGACAGTTCTATTTTCTTACACCCACATTCACACATACTCTCACACACTTACCTGTAGATTCATTCAAAATGTTTTTTTTAATCTACCTTTAGGTTCCACACTGATGTTTTTTTCTTTACAAAACTATTGATAGATTGACACATTCTTGATGCAATTTCAATTATAAATGGTGAATTCAGCATGCAGCAGCAGAGTGGAAGACATTGACATGTCTGGCACACTACTCATGTTTTATTAAGAGATAAACTTCATTAAATCTCCAGACAATGCTAGTCTACTAACAGACGTTGTTTCTGACCAATGGATTGAACTGGTATTTATAGAAGCCCTGCCATGGTAACTGTAGATGTATTTTTAGTGTCACTCTTTGTAGGAGCAGAACGTGTGTGTGAGTATTTTTATACGCATGTGTAATGAATATATGAGTGAGGGCAAGTGATTGAGCAGTGTGTGTGCACTTGAATGAGGGCAGAAGTCGGAGAAAGGAAAAACGCCGACACAGCCTTTGTCTCTTTTTTTTCATTGCCATAGCAACTCCTTCAAACCCCTTTCTTTATACTTAGTTTGCACATGCATGTACACACGCAATCTCTTTTCACTCGTGTTTTAAAGAGCAAGGGAGGACATGCAGGAATCACACTTCTCACATTTATCCAACAGACATTTCCTTAAATGCCAAATAAATCAGCAACCAGAATATTGATAACAACAATGTAATGTTGCTCTCCTAATGCATACTAAAAGGCTGCCTCTTTTGATCAATCAAATGTAATACATGATTCACACTTCCCCACTGCAGTGAATTAAACAATTCAAGGTGAAAGCAGACACAAATATGGCCTGGTAAGGGTGGAAACATTCAGGTGCGATATGTGTTTATGTATATGTTGTGGATTAAATGTGTCATATTCCTAGGTAGTAAATATCAGAGATAGTCAAAATCAAAATCACAAGTGTTGAGATTTGGGTAGGACTTGTTTTTTATTCTAAAATCAATCAAGGAAACCGGTTCATCACTACTCTGCAGCGTTGCCTTTAGCAGTGGCTCTGAAACAGTGGGTTCCGTCCCAATACATGTGTTGCAGACAGATTGTAATTACTCTACAAATTATTCTAAATACATGAAGACCAATTGTGCTGGGGAAAAGTCATTCATTTTTTCTGATTAATTCTATATTTAAAGTCAAAAATCGACTTCCTCCTTCCATCCTTTGTTGCATCTCCCACTTTCTATAAGTGAAACTTTATAAGTAATGTATACGTTTAAAATTCAGAAAAAATTGCAATCTGGCTTAGTTCATTTAGCTGAATAAAAGTTGTTCATCATGTGCAGTGTTTGAATCCATGATTGAAGCTTAAAGTTGCAATGTTGTGATAACACCAGCTCTTAGGTTTCCAGATTTAAAATAAAACATGAGTGTTGCAAGCATAGACTGTATGGTTGCAAGGCTGGGAATTAAGTGAGCACATGGATGCCAGGTTGTTATTTCTATAGGTGAACAACTCAAAGTCAGGGGCATTTTATATTTGCTGCTTTTCACGAGTTGATTAGT
Source organism: Dissostichus eleginoides (assembly GCA_031216635.1). NCBI lineage: Eukaryota > Metazoa > Chordata > Actinopteri > Perciformes > Nototheniidae > Dissostichus > Dissostichus eleginoides. The sequence goes on along the minus strand of CM062268.1, from coordinate 23,077,935 downwards.
ATTGTTTCCTACCTTGGAAGCCATGCGAGAGTAGAGTGCGTTCTGATCCTGCGCAGAGCTCATCTTCTCCCTCCTCACCATCTCCTTCAGACCCGTACTGTCATCATCCTGGAAGTAGCGCACGCGCTCTCCGTCAACATGGGTCTCAATCTGAAGAGAGAAGGGGGAAAAAGAGAGGAATGTGAAAACTGAGGTGAGTACAGATGAGGTGGCGGACCACGGAAAATGGCTGATGCATGTAAAAAAAGACACAATCCTAAAATCTTTGTAAATCAAATTCAGAAACAATCGATTAAATAAAGGGTGCATCAGTTAGAGACAGTTGGTGGAGAAGAGAGAGGTATAAGAAGAGGAAAAGCTCATAATGTGTGTTGGACATAAAGATTTGAAAGACATGGAAAGAGACAGTGAAGGAGACTGGGCAGCAAATGTCCATGATGAATTCCTTTGTAGATAAATGCCCTCCCTTCTTGCTCTCCTATCATCTGTTGTTCTACTTTCTTTCCACCCATCATCCCTCTGTCTTTACCGCTTTCTTCTTCCGTCGTCCCCCGTGGGGCTCCTGGGGTCCAGAGGGGGCGTTGACGGGCCAGGCGCGCCCTGATTGGTCAGTTCTGAACAGCAGGAGTTCCTGGGCTTCACTGGAGCGGCCGGTGACCTGAAAAGAAAAACACACAGCCAGGTCATTTTTACTTTTGTCCGTTTTTAAACTAAAAGGTTGAAATGTTTTTATGTATGCACCTTTTGACATTTGAACAGATGGTCAAGTCAAGATACGGATAATTCTTCAAAGCTAATGTTTAATGATATAATAATGCAACGATGTCTGCAACCTATTCAAGGTCAGAAACACTGCGTTTGCTGATCAGATTTGAGCATGGATGACTGTATTAATAAGCACCGGCTTTAATCTCATCTTGCTTTGGGCTAATGTTTAATAAAAATGAAATGTGACTGACTCCAATTGACATGCAATATCTAAAACACCTGAAGAAGTGTGTTTCAATATGTCTTGTGACATTTAAAAATGACTAACTTGTCAGTCTCCCTTTGTATTTTAGAGAACCCAAATCATCAGTGTCATGCTGGAAGCATAAGCAAAGCTGATGAAGGGAAGTAGGGAACATTCATCAATACTAATTTGGCAAGAGGAGAACAGAGTAGAAAAGAGGAGAAAAGATGGGCTTTTAGGACAGAAAAAGTAGCTGCAGTTATAATAACAAGTGCTACATAAGAATATAAATGCCTTACACCTCAGTTAACCTTGCTCATGTCAAAAATAATGTCTTTAATTTTAGAAGGGCTAAATTAATCTGTCTTTATCTTTATCCATTTTCTTAATATAGCCATACTTTTTATGTTGAACTGGATTAAAGTTGTGAAAACCAAAATGTTCCTTCTGTTTAAAAAACATCAGTGGTATGATGTCATAAAACTGCTGCTTCAGAGCCAGTTTAGCACTTTAGCAAAGATCAAAAAGTTTGCTTGTTATGAGGAACTGCAGTCTGAAGTGCATGAAGATCAAAGTTGGACCTGACAGGTAGAGGCGGACAGCTGAGAAACACGAAGAAGGCGGAGTAGCAGAGAGGATGGGAGGCAGTCACAAGAAATTGAAAGTGGACTGTCAGAAACAAAATGATAGAAGAAAATATTTCTCTACGGGTCGACAGTTAGATGTTTCAAAATGACTCAAAACACTGAAGACAAGCCAAAATTATTCTATCACAAGACAGATTGAAAGGACCTCTAAAGACTGCAAATCAACCGTTCTCCACCTTCTCTGCTGATGGGTGTACTAAAGCCTAAAAATGATGACATCTTTTTTGGAATCTTAATGATAAATTCACCCTTGGCCGAACTTGCAGATGATAATATAAAGGTTATATAAATAATTACAGCCTGCTTCCCATGTGTTTATAAAGTTGTCTGGAGTCTGTTCATGTTGGAAATAGACCGCCATTTGTTTCAGAGAGAGCATTAGCAACACCGAATAGCGGAGAGGTGTCAGGGCACTGCCATCGCTATCTGTTAATTGCCTCTAATACAGACAGGATGGCACATGTAATCTCTGCCACTCAATCTGTCTCTCTCTCTTTACTCTCACACACATAAACACTTGGGGCCAAACTCTGAATGACCCCTGGTAAGAGAGTTTCGTCATCACGCTGTAAGACATTTGTTTCCCATTAGGGTCCGCTAAAAGGCCAAGCAGGAGAAGCGACCATACAGGCAGCAAGACGCAAGAGCCGAAGAGACCTCAAACAAACAAATTCCTTTGAAAAGCAGTCAGACGTTAAAGCAGAAGGGTTCAGTTTCATCTGGAGTCAAGTGTGTGTGAAGCTCTTTTCCTCCGTGCACAGTGAGGGAGATGGATGCCCCTGCAACATGCTGAGAGTGTGTGTGTCTGTGAAGTTTAGAGAACACATAGCCCTGAGTGTTTGGATTAGCATTTAGACTATGGGAGAGGAAAAAGAAGAAGACAAATCTGAAAGGGAAAGATGCAGTATGTTTGTGTGTGTGTGCATGCCAGGTCAACAGTTGTGCATGTGACTCTCTATCTATATATTCCTGTGTGTGCATGTGTTAACATCTGTGCATGATTTCAGAGTAAGTGTAAATACATAGTTACATTAGAACGTTTCTGCATCTGGGAATATAAAATCTGCAGTGCAAGTTAAATGTTTATTTAATCTGGGGGAGATTGCTTCACGTGTTGCATTTACACACCTGTTTTGAAGTCGCCATTTCTTGTCTTCGAGCTTCGTGGCTTTCTTTAGCTTTATGTGCTGCGTCCAGCTGGGACTTCAGCTTCTCAACCATGGCCTGAAACAAACAAATATACATTTACACAAAGTCCCTCAGTAATTACAAATGGTTACTTCAAAAGTAAGGCCTATACAGATACATATAATGGATGTATATGCTGGAAGATATGGAAAATCGTATATCAGCAAGGCTGCTTTTAGGAATTGTAGTTTAAAATGTTTTTTTAATGCAGTTTTTCCAATGGTGAGATACATCAATTTGAGGCTGTAAAACGACATGAGAAGAAAAACATTTGGTAAAAGCATCCAGAACCTCTTAAGCCATACCGTGATAGGTAGATATCAACACCTTTATGTACAAGACATAAAAGGGAAGTGCACGACTGTTAAAGCACTTAATACACACACACACACACACACACACACACACACTCACACACACACACACACACACACACACACACACACACACACACACACACACACACACACACACACACACACACACACACACACACACACACACACACACACACACAAAGTGGTTTGGGAATATCGAATATTGCTTTGTCGTGTAGGGAGATACTGGATGTTACGCTGATAACACTTAGTTTTGTGTGTGTGTGTGTGTGTGTGTGTGTGTGTGTGTGTGTGTGTGCGTGTTGTAACAGGCAGCACTGTAACACTCTCTATAAGAGCTCCCTATAGCACAGTTAGGATTGACACGTGAAGGTTAAGTGCACAGATCAATGTAGGCTATAGGTCCCTGATGAGCTGTTGAGGTTACTCTAATAAACGACTCAAAGTAAATGGGCAGAGAAAAGATAAATCATACTTACATCACAATAAATAAAAGCTCAATGAACACAAAAATACAAAAATGTGGAATGTATGTTCTGATTTAACGGAGGTGATTTATGTTTCCATTGAACAGGAGAAAAGGGCATTAAGGATAAGGACTCTCTTATCTATGGAGCTATTGTATCTCAGGGACACTTTCCCAACAGGAGGAGGCACATCAATCTTAGCTTATCCTAAAATATATTTTTCAAAAACTGGTTAGAATCTGGGTTTGAATCCGGTTAGATTGATTGTTCTTATACTCATATTAAACCCAATACAGTGACAAACAGTAACAATAACAATGAAATACTCACCGTGTTGCCCATAATCTCAGCCTTCACCAGTTTGGCTCCCAGTTTGTTCATCTCCTCCTCTGACATCAGTGGAAGCTCCTCTTCCTCACTGTCACTGTCACTCCTAGGTAAAACATGAGGAGGAGAGTTTAAAGGCGAGACTAAAACCAAGAGATATGGCACTTTACAAAAGATTTCCTGATTCCGAACACGATATGCAACCAACTTGTGGCGAGAAAACATAAAACTTCAACAAGAAAACCTTTGAAAATAAACTAAATAAATAATCACATCTGTCAAGTTAGGCTAAGATTCACATTGTAACACTTCTTCATTTATTTTCCCCCAGATCCACCCCCCTTTGAAGAAGAGTATTTAATCACTTCATTATTCCACCCTCGTAATAGTCCTTAACACTCTAATGGGAAACGTGTTTGTGAGGTTTTTAATTTAACCATTTAGTTGTTTTCTGGAGAGCTCTTAGACTGTTTATCTGTAATGATTCCTTTGAGTCTGTGTGCCCCCCCCAGCAGAGATCATTACCTCCCTGCCTGGCAGATCTGAACTGCATCCTGGGAAGCATCGTTGTAGGCTATTACACTCCTCACAGCCTCATTTCATTCTGCTGCCACACTGCAGACTCATTTCATGCTGCAGGGGTTCTGGCTGCTGGTTTACCCAAACAACTTAACCTAATGAGGCAAAACACAGAACAACTAACGATTTCAAAAGCACTGATGCTCCCACTCTTTACCTCCAATGGTGCTGAATGTTGGACGGCCACTAAAGTGTGGTAAAACATATATGATGCAATCATTTGATTAAAGGAGTTCCTGTGCCACTTGTCGATGTCAAAGTTCAGTTTTCTTATAAATGAGATAGAATATCCATGTATGATGCAGATAAAGCCTAAAAACATGGATGATATTAACATGAAATTCAGAAGAACACAAGAGAGAGATATGTGTATGTTACAGTACTTTGATTTTTTAGCATAGTGAATAATGTGTGAGAAAGGAGATAACTGACTTCATAATGCCTGAAAAACCTTCATCAATGAACTGATGGTTGATGTCAATAAGTAAATAAAGACAGATACATCAATGAGACAATTATCCTGCAGGTGTAACTCTAGGTTAACGCAATAGAAACATTGTAGACTACAGACTGAGAACTATGTGAAGACTGTATGTGTGTCCAACTGTATGTTACTAAACTAAGTGCTTTACACAAAGACAACTGTTAGTGGAGAAAAAGTGTGGATAATATATGACTTCAGAGGCCGGGGGAATTTCTAACAAGACTAATGTTCAAAAGTAGATAAGAACTTCATCAGCTAAGGCAGGAAATAATCAAGAACATATGTGAAGACACACACATGCTTTATGGTAGGGATTACAGTGAGAACGTATCTGGGGAGCTTGACCACATTACGAATTAAACCCGGCACTGAACATCTACACAAGCTGCCCGAAGGACACAGTGATTACATATGCATCATTTGTACTTTCCTATTGCAACATATGTGCTAAATCCTGAGAATAAACCAAGCGAGATATAAAAATGTTTAATACTCCCATTATTTGATTATTATGTAGTAGTACCAATTTTTAACATAAATATATATATTGGTTTCAATGCTTAAAAGTCCATTGCCAAGTGTTCTATGTGTATGTAATATCAATGCTACTACTTTCATAATGGTGTCATCCTGTTTCATGTGAGAAAGGGGAATGGAAAACTTCTATTACAGTGACTGATTCATTTAAAATGTAAACCCAAACATTTACAGATTTATAAAAGAAACATTTTGTACAGGCACAATGTAATTACTGTAAGAAAAGAAAACAGCAGGGGGGGGGGGGGGGAATCTTTAAGAAAAAAAAGAGAAAGTGAAATTTCCTAACTGGTAACCTAAGACAGGCTTTGGAGCGATGAAAAAACCTTAATCGGCAGATTCAGTAAAAAGGGAATGAAGACGAAGTTGTTGCAAGTCCAATCTTTTAAAGACTGTGCTCCTCAACGAAAAGAAGATTTTGCAAGGTTGTTTCAGTCCTTCTAAGAAACATGCAGAGTGCCAAAATCATGGACATGTTCAGTCAGGCGAAAATAGGACAATGATTGGATTACAACGACCTCCATACTGTCAGTGTAAAACCATGGAAGGAGTTCTGGCCAAACACTTGCCCATCACTGTGGCGCGATGATAGGTCCACTGTAATTCACATATAAAAAGCTATAGAAGCAGAGATAGCCGACTCTGCTTAAAACACTTACTGACAGCTTTAGCATCCAAAAGGATACGGGAGATCTTTATTTGTGGATTTCAGCTTAGTTTTATCTCAATGGAGAAACAGATTCTCCTAAAACGTCTCATTGATCTCAACATCAACACAGGGTTGGTTCTCTGGATCAGAGAGTTTCTTCTCTGCCGCCCACAGACGGTCTGTGTCGGGGGGGAGCATGTCAGACGCTGTGAGCACAGGCGGCCCACGGGGCTGTGTTCATCCCCCACTGCTATTCAATCTTCAACAGCAAATGTATGCTCAACATTTTAGCTTGCTTAAATATGCTGATGACATGGCTTTGCTGGCAAAACAAGATCTGAAAACAGAGCCAGTGTCACTTGGTGAAATGTATTTATAGTTTTAGAAAACTATAAATATCTTGGGACAGTGTTGGACTCCTAGGTGAGCTTCTGTGAAACGAGTATATTTTCAGGAACTGCTCACAGACAATTTATTTTAGTTTGAAGTGACTTCTGTGTTGATCAGCAGTCTTAAGAACAAGTGTATTAAACTATAGTTGTTGCACCTTCCTGCCTTCCTTTACCTGAGCCGTAGGTCCAAGAATGAACTTTCTAGGATTGTGTTAATGGCAAGCAAACTATTTGGCATACCCTAAAAGCCCTGGACGCAACATTATTAATTTTACTCAATGAAGAAAGAGATCATTGTCCTGGCAGATTCTATTCTCTTGAAGCTCTGACGCCCCTGGAGGCACTATATGGTCTCTGATAACTAAACATTTAGATTTTCATCCCAAGACATCAATATTCACAAAGTGACTGACAAGATTTAAGACATAGATGTTGGCATTAACCCTTTTACATGTAATAAGAGTCTGTAATACGGTAAGGTTGTTCATCATTAAGCATGTCTACAGAGTAATACAATAAAAGCTTCAAACCTTGACGCAGAAGCTTTGTTGCCAGTGGGACCATCTGTAGGAGCTGTCACAGTTTTCCCAGGATGCCTCTCTCTCTCCTGCTGTGGTTTCTCAAAGCTGGCAGATTCCCTGGCAGGATTGCTGCTCTTCTTTGAGGTCTGCATGCTGGCATTACGGGGACCAGAGTCTTCATCGTCAGAGCTGGGTTTCAGGAATCCTGAGGACGGCCGCGCTGGAGGACGGCGACGATCTGGAACTGCACAGGAAACTTGGCATGTTAGTTTAAAACTTATTTTAAACCTGGGCTCATTTTTCCATTTCTTTGTGACGGGGACAAGACTTTTTTTAATTGTCAAATATTGGGCAAGAATGGCTAAATGGGTTCCAATATAATCGCATAGGCATTCCTCACGGTCAATACATGCCACTAAAATAGCTTTCTTTGCCGATGTCTTACATTATGAAAAGAAAGCCTACAGAGAAATAAAACATGTACTACCTTTCGCATCTGTTTATGTGTCATGTGACTGCAGTAAGTAAATGGTGGTAACGTGAGTGAGAGTTGGAGAGAAGAGTCACTTAAACACAAGAACATGGGAAAACAGGGTCCAGGTTAAAAGATACCAAGTACCATTTCATTCGTGATGGAACTTGAGTTATTATGTGACTTATGTTGTTGCTCTTTTTTCAAAAATGACTTTCAAAAGAGCACAAGGATAAACCAGCATGATTTGAACCTGTGACTGTACAGTGTAGCCGTTGCCATCCCAATAACACCTGTGCTCATTTCTGCTAAATGTGACTCAGACATTTTTTAGAAAAGGCCTTGATATCAACCCACCGTCAGCACTGTCATCATCTTCTGAGGGTTTGAGGAAGCGACCTTTGAGTGACCCGAGAGAGGAAGAAGGTTGACTCAGGTTTTGGCCAGATGATGATGATGAAGAAACGCTGCTACTGTCTCTTTCTCTATTTCTTTCACTATCCCTATCTCTATCTTGATGTCTGTCTCTGTCAGTATCTCTTTCTCTTCCTCCATCCCTATCCAGATCTCTATCCTGATGTCTGTCTCTTTCAGTATCTCTTTCTCTTCCTCCATCCCTATCCAGATCTCTATCCTGATGTCTGTCTCCGTCTCTCTCAGTATCTCTTTCTCTTCCTCCATCCCTATCCCAATCTCTATCCTGATTTCTGTCTCCGTCTCTTTCATTATCTCTTTCTCTTCTTCCATCCCTACCCTTTTCCCTTTCTCTTCCTCTATCTCTCTCGCTGCCTCTATCCCTCTCTGTATCCCTCTCTCTGTCTCTGAACCTGTCTCCGTCTCGACTTCTGTCTTCCTCTCTGCCGCGATATCCCCCCCTCTCCCTTTCCTCTCGTCTCCCAGCATTGTTTCTCTCTCCATCTGTTGGTGACGAATCTCTTTCCCTTTCGTTCCTTCTCCAGCGTTCTCTCTCTTCCCCCTCTCCATCTTTTCTTCTCCATCTCTCTCTGGACTCGTTTCCTCCTCTCCTCCACCCGCCTCTCGCTCCTCTGTTTCCATCTCCTCCACTGCAGTGTCCGTACACAGCTATCTCAGCATCGGCAAGTTTTTGCTGGAACTCATCCATTGACTGTAAAGGACAGATAAAAGACATATTAAAATACTAACTTGCAGTTCAGAGCTTAACAAATGCCCATCCGAGCCACGTGGTTGAATGCCAAGTAGAGAATGTTACAAAGCTAATAATATATCTAACTGACAGCAGCAGACCGTGGACTTAAGGTAGACTTGTTTAATCATTCTCAGCAGGTTACCATGACATATAATAACACATTTGTTTTCTTCCCTCTGGGGTGGTCAACTACATGCAATATAGTTTAAGAGGAGTCTACTAAGTTACTGTAAGCCAAACAAACAGCTGCTTTATGGGCATGCTGGCTTCCTTACAAGCAAACAAAAACCACACGTTTAAATTCACATACTAAACTATTGGTAAGTTGTTAATATTTACATCTGATACACATAAATCAAACAACAAAGGGGATTAGTGTCAGGTATTCTACTCAAATCTACTCAGTTTTTCATTTGTTATTTCCACAAGAACTGCCAGAATTAACATTATGTCGATTGAAAGCAGCTCCTTCAAGACAACCAAGTGCTTCACAAATACCAATAAAGCATCTGCATGGGTACAAAAATGTAATTATAAAAGCTTAAAGAACCATTTTATGACAGACTATAAGATGTCTCTGCCTTGCTGGGAAAAACTCAATGAGGTGCACTGCTGTGGCTGGCTTAGCTCTGACAAAAGAAACATAAATTGTACACACACACACACACACGAACACGCGCCTACAATGTTCTGACTGTGACAGTTTCTATGCTGTCAAATGGAGGAAAATGCTGACACAGCTAAATGTAATTTAACAAAGGACAGTGTGTGCCCCATTAAGTCAGACAGCAAAGAGATTAATAATGAAACAAGGTATCTACAAACACATTCCATGTTTCAATTTTTTTAAGAACATTTAGTCACGTCTTTTTTGTCATTGATATTGCATGTTGAGATCATCACAGTAAGTGTTTAGTGACGTTGCTGGCACCTCATCTTAGTCATGGAAACAAAGGTCACTGACAAGCATATTTACTCATAGTTTCTGATTGCAAAGTGAATATTGATCAGCTCTTACTCCGTATCTCTCGGCCACAATTTCATTGAGGCTGCGCTGCTGCCTCTCTGCCTGCTCCTTCATCCTTTGGAAGCTCTTCCTCAGCCAGCCCAGACCGGCATCATTCACCAGTGTGTTTCCTGGGAACGAGACGAGAGAACTGTCACAAACATGAACAAACTAAAATACACAACTTGAGGCAATTCACTTATTCTGAGCCTCCAACAAGTCAGTTATAGTTTCAAACAATAGAAACATTGAAATCAAATCACAAAGTGGTATGTTTAAACCTTTTAATTAAAAAGTTAGAATAATATTAGTGTTGCTTGTTGTGAGAAGCTGGAAAATAATATAGAGAAGAATCCCTAAAGAATGTCATTGTGCGGATGAATAAGAACCAGAGATGAGTAAGTGAGGAAAAAGGAAGGTCAGGAGAAAGGAGGGTTTAAAAAAAAGAAAAAAAGAGAAATGTATTATTTGAATCCATGGAAATAAATGTCCTACAACACTCTGTATACCTTCCCAGAGATAAAACGTGACAAATGTTTGGCCCATAGCCTCAGCTCAAGGTCAGAGCTGAGTATTGGCTTTAAGAGTTATCAAAGCTTAATCATCTGCACTTCCTACGATAAACTGTTAAAGAAATCAACAAACAACCAATCGAGCTTTATAATGTCTATTCTATACACAAATAAAACCTTTTCCATCTGCCAGGAGGACAGGATAGCAGTAACAACTTGTGATAGATGGGCTTCTGCCTCTCTGTCATTAAACAGAAACGTGGCATTTGAATAGTTTGGCTCTTGTTTCACAACTTCAAGCTGCACATTGTCCCTTTTTTAAAACTAATCCAACCACATGTCACCTGATCATTAACCAGCAAATGTTTGTTCAAAGCAAAACAAAGTGTAACCAATGTGTGTGTGTGTGTGTGTGTGTGTGTGTGTGTGTACGCTATTTGCGTCTGCTTGTTTTGCCTTGCTGTTAAAAAAACACTTACAACAGAGGCCGAGCCAACTAGAAGTAGCTGTACTTCCCGTGTAGAGATAAGAGACACATGCACACATACCTGCATTTGCTTGTCAGCTTACTTCACGTCTGTCTCTCTGTCTGCCTTTCTCCGTGTGTGTGTGCATGAGTGTGTCTGCCTCACTCTACCCCCAAATTCCTGACTCAGACTACTTGCCATATCTGTTGTCTCACTCTTCTCTGAAAAGCAAATGTTTTGTTCTTGTATAATTGTATTCAAGTTATCTCTGAATTAAAAAAACGAATGTTCCTTTCTCCTGCACTCTCCAGCTTCTATCTATGCTCTTGTCAAATGGCTCAATTATTTAAGCAGCGTTGTTTAAGCTGGTGTATCGGTAGCAGGGGAAAGGACAGTCAACGGGAGAAAATTAGGGATGAGGAAAGAATCAGGTAAGGAGAATAGTGTATGAAAAGTGTTACGGCCAATGCCTCATCTCCTCAGCTAACCCTGGGAGGAGGACTAGAAGGTGAAGTAACTCTGGACTGAGACCCTTATAACTCTGTCTCTTTTTCACAACAAAATGAGGCAAACACAACAATACTATATTTTAGTGTAGTATTTTTACCTTTCTTTGTTGCAGCCTTCTCCGCTGGGGGCAGACCAGTTCCTCCATCTTTCCAGAACGGGTTTAGCTCCAATTTGTGCAAACCAGCCTAAAGGGGAAACACAAAAACACCTGAATAATTTCACAGACTTCCAAAAAAAAAAGCCAGACAAAAACACCCTGCAGACAACAATTAGTACACACACACACACACACACACACACACACACACACACACACACACACACACACACACACACACACACACACACACACACACACACACACACACACACACACACACACACACACACACACACACACACACACACACACACACACACAACACATTCTGTCCATGAGGGGACACCCTTTGTTACCTTGGTAACTGCACAGTTGGTAAAAGGAGGAAACTGACTGCCACTGTGTTTTCATTTCATGCATACACGAACATGGCTCTTTATCTCGCTCTCACAGAGACATTCAGGTCAAGTTGAGCACGGATACGTGTGAATCATTTGACAGAGGACATCGTATGAGTTAGAGGAACCATATGGTTGTCTAAACGTGAAACATTCAGAAATAAAACACACCTGTTCGATGGCCTGAGCCTTCGCCTTCTCCTCCTCTTTCAGTCGATCTTTCTCAGCCCTCTTCTCTGTTGTGGACGTGGTTTTCATTGCCAGGAAGTCAAACGTCATCCATTCGTCTCTCTACAACACAGACAGTCCGTTGAAAAAAGAAACGTGAGTGGATGATACCAACATACAGTACATATGTTTTGTAATAAAGCAGAAGAAGGAAACAAGGCATGTACTGTATAGATGTAAAAACCTCTAGATACGGTTTTCCCTTCAGACAATTAAACACACATCTCCTGTGTGGAAAGGGACTTTATTATAGTCTTGATTTCACCATGTGTTGTATTAAGAGACAAAACCTCTTCAATGAAACGTTACCTCGACGCTCTGTGCTGTGCTGACGCTGCTCTCTGAGGGTTTGGACTCATCAGGAAGTTTCCAGGCTTTGGCAGCTTGTGTCTGAGCCGGAGCCTCCACCCACTCCCCCTCTGAGTCCTGAGACATGAGAGAGAAACAGAGAGGGGAAAGTGATGATGAAGAAGGAAAACAACACGAGGGATTATCCTATCAAAACAAAAGCGTGGAAAGTTAATAAATAAAGTACAAGTCCCAAAGCTGAATTGTTTTAAACCGCCATGTCTGTATAAGAAAGACTTTGCTTTATCACAGCTTTGTAAGGTGTTTACATGTAATGAATTGCACACTGGGGGATAAAAGGAAAATGGATATAGAATGGGGCGTATTATCATGCATGGCAATATATGATCGATACATGGACGCCTAGTATTGATCTTTCATTATAAAAACTAATAGAAATGCAAACACGAATGGCTTTTTCAGTCAACTAGATGAAGTTTTTTTTCTGATGAGGTCATGGCCAAGGTCAGGGATTGTAACTTTTTCAATTGCAGATAAAAAAAAAGAGGTTATAAATCACATTAAAAATTGCAATATGTTAGTAAAATACTCAGTATTGTCAAATATTAAAATCACAACAAATCATCTTCTCATATCCTATTTATTGCGATAATATCGTATCGGGGGGGGCCTCTGCTCTTTTACCCACCAGAATTAACTTTCATTCAAAAGTAAATCACCATTTCATCTAGTAACATTTAGGTCAGTTTTAAATCATTGTAGTTATTAACCTGTGTGGCAGCATGTCCTGACCAATCAGGAGAAAACGTGGTCCTTGTTAAAGGAATCTTAATGCTCCATTCTTGCCGTTTCATTTGTACTAATTCATCTTGTTATAAAACATTTCCCTCTTGTTTATATTCCAGCTTAACTTGCAATGAATCACAGTATGACACTGATCTTTGCGAGTCATGGGAACACAATCATTTCACCTGTAAAACCTAGATTTCTTTTTTTTATGCTTTTTTCCTTAAACCTGTACTTAAAATAATGTTCCTACTTTAAAATGCTGCAAATGTAGTTTTCACTCTGAAAAAAATAATAACAGTATAAAACAATTTAAAATGAATCCAACATTTGAAAATAAATGAATAACTTACATCTGAGCTGTCTTTGGAGCCATCGTCTGCTCCTGCTGTCTTCTTCTCCTTCTTGCCTTTCTTTTTCTCCTTTTTCTTTTTAGATTTCTTCTCTTTCTTCTTCTTGCTTTTTACAGATCCCTCCTGTAATATCAATAAATGATGTAGTTATTTTTCCTTGGTTGTGTTTTCCTTTATTATCAAGATGCAATCTATTCCTATAGCCAGCTCTGAATCACGGAAGGTATGCAGTGATAACCATGTGGCTCCTCATGTTTCTCTATCTAAGGGTGTTTCATAAAAGTATGATGAACTAAACCATTTTATTTCTGGAAACCACCATCAATATCACCAAGGCCTCCCTGTCTTTTATCTGCATAATGGCTTCGATATAAATCAAAATAATGGGAGTAAGAGGGTTCATAAATGTTGGATACAATGACATAACGGCAACATAGTGATGAATGTTTGAGAAACAGTGCACTTGTGACTTTACAAAGAGTTAACAATCTAACAATCTCTTGTAATTGAGTGATTAAGGATTAAAAACACTTTGTATCTTACTTCCTCCATCTCCTGCAGCCTCTGGTTGATCTCAGGAAGCATCCAGGTGTCCTCCCCTCTCTGCCGTTTGAGATCCTTCCTTCTTTCTGCCTTGTCATACTGCTCCTTGGCCTGAATACAACAATTGTAAATAAGAGGGATTATTCAAAAGAAAAACAATTTCAAAGTTAGTGCACACCCAAATTAGTTTTTTCATATTTAGTCTCCTTTTTTGTGATGGAAATATCAAGGTTAATGATGAATAAAGTCAGTAGAGGAATACGTTTTTGGCATTACTTAAAGGTAGGGTAGGTAAGAATGGAGAAACCAGCTCGAGTGCGCTAGAATTTGAAAGTACACAACCGGAAAAAATCTGCCTCTTCCTTCAGACTTCCTTACAGAGCCCCTCCTGCAACACACACGCACATGACCAATGAGGGCACGAGATAAGTTTGTGCACAGATGGAAGGCTGACAGGCAGGTAGGCCATCCAGTTATTTTAGCCGGGTGACAGATTACATTTTTTTATGTATTTATTGTCAAAGCATTTAATTTATTATTGTATATTTATTGCTATCGGGATGTTAAGAGCATTCCATGGAATATACCAAAAAGTGTTTCTGAAGTGAATAACCTACCCCACCTTTAAGGAACGACACACTCTTCACATTATACTCACAACATGGTAGGGCTGACAAGAGTTATGATTTGCAAATATTGGAACATCTAACGAGTTTCAAGCAGCACAAATATATCTTGGCGCTGCACTGATGAGTTTGAAGTCATAATGAGCCGATTCCTCTTCAAATACAGCGAACAACAAACCAGACCCGGCTCCACTCTTTGCTTTGGCCAGTGCAAACACAGGTGAGCGAGGCAGATAATGTGATTTACAACATTGAGTGTTCATCTACGGGAAGCATCATTTGTCAGCATCATCTGCTCTGTGTATCATACAAACACAGGCTGTGGATAAGCACCCGTATCTCTGTGGTCAAATTAGCAAACACTACAATCTGACATCTATGATTTATGCATCATTTATGTCCACTTTTCTCCTTTTAGACAAATATATTTTCTTAAGCTTTATTGTCTGTAAGGAAGCAGGATCAAAGATAGCAAATCCAGCATATGCCATGCTACTCTTTTTAAGAAACCAAGACCCCAAGTGGATAAATAAGAATATCAGAGAGTTAATAGAACATTCTTTATTAAGGAGCAAGTCACTTTCCCTGAATTTCTACACTTTGTCCAATTCCTCCATTTGAGTGGACCATTTGACGGGCCATGTCTTGCCCCCATTCTGTATGTTTGATGTCTTTATTCTTTGATTTGGGTTTGTTGGGGGGGGGGATATTTCCTGACAATCAATGACTGATATGTTTGAGTTCAAGAAATCTATCACTACACAGAATCAAGAATGTATAGTTATTTATTTAGAGATTCTAGTAAAAGTCACACATTAGTGCCTTATTATTGCTAACTTGAGGTGTTGATAAATACTGCCTGACCATGACTGACATATTTTAATTACATGATCATATATACAATAAAGAAGCAAAATGTAAACAGTTTCAAGACATGCATTTTCAAAGTTCTAGTCTCTTATGTGAACCATTAAATAGCTACAATTCTAAATATGACATGCTCTACAAACAGATTCCCTTCAGTGCACATCCACAGGAAGCATCATGTCATGTGTCTGCATCATCTGCTCTGTGTACCATGTAAACACAGCTGCACACAATCCAGATAACACGAAATTAGATTCCTGTGTACATACGTGTTTACAACGAGGCAATCCTGATTTGTACGTTAAGGAGTGCATATCTGCGACCATGACATAAAAACCTGCACAAAACAAAGCCGCTGGTCTCCTATCTTCAACAGCAGTGTACTGTTAGTCCTGTAATTTGATGCCTGCAGTTGGACAGTTTCTGCTGTCCAGACACAGGTAATCATAAGGTTAATGTGAAGGAACACATAATGAGAGATGGAGAGAAACGCAACGATAGCAATCTATGTCACTTTTTAGCCGTGGAGCTCATTCATACCTAACGTTAACTAGCTGTTAGCCAACTTAGCTTGTTAGCTTTCAATAAGGACTTAACGGTTAACAAGCAAAGCTAACCACACATTACTTATAGGGTTGCTTACTACAAATTAAACAGTTGTTACCTTGTCTATCACTTCTTGCCGTGCCTCTCGTTTACTATGCTTCCTTTCCTCTATGCTGCCCTTACTCTCAAAACTGACTACATGCGCCGCCATGACACTCTCTGAATGTTTTCACGAGTGTCGTAAAGCGCTGCCGTTTACGTCAACAGTTGAATTGTGGTACTTGTAGTACAATACTGCACCGTGTTTTAGACATTTATTTTAAAGCTGTTCTCGAGCCTTTACTAAGTCCTTTAAAAAACACATGTAATATATTTGACTGTACCTTCCCTCCCATTAATAAAAATGGATGTGTTGGATAAAAAAAATAAAGACAGAGTCAGTCAATCTAAAAAATTAATACAAATGGGGGACTTCTTCTTTTGGTAGGATATCCATAATTGTTTTGTGCACATCGGTATCGTCATTGTGAAACAGAAAATTGAATTATTCCTTTTTCAGCACTGCACAATTATATCCCTAACACACCATGCAGGGAAGGAGATATTTAATTTTATTTCAGTATAAATGTTCATTGACTCATGGTAAAGGTACAAATTCACTCCAAATCACATCACAGCAAGTCACATAGTTGGGCGTTCATGGCTTTAAAAACGTATTGGTGGTCCATGCATTGGCTTTTCATGATGGAGCACAAGGTTCAACACCCAGGGGAGGGACATCTTTTGTCTTCTGCTATGCTGATGTTAAATCTGGAGAAATTGTCCCCACCACTTTTTTAACAAAGTAATGCCCATGATACGGACACGCACACACATTTACAGAGTAGGCTGCTACACCTTAATCAATAAACCACCGTCAATAAATGCCACCAAACCATCTCCTGCTCAGCACCAGTGTTTGTTTGGGTCCCAGAGGATTTAGGAGCCACAGGGGTTTAGTCAGAGCTGCTGACCAATTACCCACCTGCCACAGAAGGGCCACAACAAATAACCGCGCTACACTCCACTCCCAATACCCCATTATTCTACAATTCATTGTGTCTTATCAGCCGTCTGGTAAAACTCATCTGATTAATGGGATGTACACTCAAAAAAATAACTCATTGGATGAACTCAATTCAATTGTGGGCAGGATTTCCATCCAATAAATATTCGTAGACCCAACTGAAACTAAGAACATCCATTTAATAAAATTGAATTGAGTTAGTCCAACTCATTTTTATCAAATACAGCTGAAATAAAATTATTACGTTACGTAAATTAAATGAATTTACATTTGTCCAACTCAAACTAATATAATTAATTGGTAAAGAAATAACGTAAAATATAATTATTTTTCACTTTATCCCCCCATTAAGACACTCATGAGACAAAACCTGGTTGAGATATTTTTATTTAAAATTCTCAGATAACAATTACACCTTGAGGTGGATAGCCAATCCTCCCCTTTACTTGTGTAAACAGAGTCACAGCTCTCTGTCAATTAGAGTTATTTGTCTGTCTGCATTTCTTTTTTTAGAAAACATATCAATAAACAGACTGAGCAGGAGATAAAAGCAACTGAGAAAAATAATAATAATAATGCCAATCATGGATGAGGAAGGTGACAGTAATCCTCAATTCAACATCAATATTTATATACACATCTCAATATTAACTTTACTTGAATACACAGAGCAAGATTTAAAAATATTTTTTTAAAAGAACAATTTAAGAGTGGTGTAAATAGCACTCTCGTAACAGTGCCGAGACTGGTGAAAAATGAACACCCAGCTATTATAGATCTCCCAGTGCCACAAACAACAAAGACACTATAAAAGGTGGAGGCTTTGCACTGCTCTCCAAACAGGGAATATCATTGGGTGATTTTTGTATATAAAAGAGTGCACTGCGCAAAACCCTACAGTATATTTGGTAATTGAATAAGTGTAGTGTAGCCATTTGCTTTGAACCTACAATTACAAAAAAAGCAAAATATTTGTTAAGGAAACTTGACACTTGTTCACATGTTGTTCACCTCTTATGCAAACAGCTTGATTTTCAGCTGCTGTATTTTTGCATTCAGCTTGTGCCCATCCAAGTTCATTACGACCTTCTGTAGAAACTCAAAGGTGTACTTCAGGTTGTCCGGGAAGCTGAGATCAAGGGCATAAATGAGCCCCAAGAGCATGATGAGTCCCACAATGACGCTGCCTACGTTTTCCATGACTTTAATGCCTTCGATAACAATTCCCACGTCCTCTGGCCCCCCATCCCCGTTTCTTCGGATCGTGTAAATCCCCATGACTGTGTTGGAAATGTCCCTCTCTGCATCGTCAGCGGCGGAGGCCTGAAAAACAACAAACACACAACACTTATGTTAAGTAAAAAGCTGAACCCCACTAACAGAAAACTGTGTATGAAATATAAATAAGCATTCTTAAACCATCAACTGCAGTTTAGAGAAGCAGATTTGCTTCTGTCTGGCTCGCCTAATTGACCAATACTGCTTTAAACTGAGATAAGGACCTCCTTATCAATACCTGAAATACAGAAATAAATAGTTGTACAAAAATGTAGAAATAAATTAAATCTAATAAAGATAGTTATCCATGTATGTCCTGTTTGCTTATCAACTTTTACTTATTTATTCATACATTTACCTATTTATTTCTATATTTATTATTTTATTCATGTATTTATTTATTTCAGAATCTATTTATTATTTTATTTATTTATTCCTGTAATAATTTAAACATGTATTTCTGTATTTATTAATCCATTTACCTACGTATTTCAACATTTATTTATTCTAGAATTTATTTATTTCAGCATTATTTATTTATTTCTGTATTTATTCATTTCTGTATTAATTGATACGTTTATTTATTGCCATATTTATTTATTTATGCATTTACCTACTTATTTCTACATTTATTTATTCTTAAATGTATTTATTTCAGCATTTATTTATTATTTTATTTATTTATGTATATAATTATTTATCCCTGAATTAATGTATACATTTGTTTATTCATTAATATCCATATTTATTTATTTATTTCCTTATTTATTCCTGTATTTATTTATTGATACTTAAGTAATACACGCAAGCGAGAAGTTGACATTATAGACACCTAGCCTTGGGTATGGATCGTGGTGTGCCATAGGATTTTCTCATTATAAATACATGCCATGGTATTAATAAGTTAGGGTAACCCTGTTCAACGCTACATTGGAAAAACATTGTATAAACTTACCAGATACTCCTTGAAGAACGAGTCTGGATCTTCATTTAGGTATATTACAAGGCTTTTCAGGATGCACTCCCTCCTGGTGTTGATGTTGTCACACTAAAGCAGGGTCGACAAATGAAGACAACATTTAGTTAATGTGGGTGCGACAGAGCGGTTGTCTGAAGACCAGAAAGGTTGTATCAGTCCAAATGTCCCTAAGCAGGACATGGTATCTGAAGAAAAATGCATTTGTACTAACCAAATCTGTGATTGCAAGGGCTTCCTTTATCTTTTTCCCCTTCACTCCTCCTTTGCTGGTGAAGATTTGTAGCAGCTTGTCGGAAAAGTGGTCCAGCTGATACATGAACTTCGATTGCAGTGGCTTGGTGGTGATGCGCAAGAACTCTGCATTCACCTTAAAAATATTATTGACAAACAAAATACAACAATGTGTTACTTGTTTATCAGAATTACTACCAAATTGGGATGTAGGATTTTGGCAAATTGCGATTGTGGAGCCATTAATCATTATAGACAATAATAAAAACAGTCAACACATACAAACATACACATTTACTTACTTCACTCTGCTGGAACAGGGCAGGCCATCTGCTTTTGAAGTCTCCTATCATGGGCCTCTGCTCCACGATTTCCAATCGTCTTTGGGAGAAGGTTTTTTCCATTTTCGCCTTTATCACAACTTCATTGTCACGCTTTTTCAGTTCTGACAATAAAGCAATTCTCTCGTTCTCCAGCGTTTCTGAGGTTTCGCCTTTTGGGTGCAGAGGGCAAAAAGTATGCAGCATTAAAACTACTCTGAGAAGTAAAATGGAATCAGGTGGACAGACCTGGACAGACCTGCTTTATGATAGAAAATGGCGGTGCTTGCAGGGGCATGCAGGCTCTGCCCCCTACTGTTACCTCATGCACTTTAATTACTCTTTGCATTTTTTTGGTTGGATATAAACTGAATTTTGGTGTACTGTGTTCAATGACAATAACATTAAATCTAATATAATACAATCTACTGATCTCCATTATCCAGCAGGTATTCAATGCTACCCACATGTAGCAAGCTAGCTTCAAGCTACCAGTTATCTGGCTAGCTATAGCTAGCTTGCCGTTTAGACCCAACTAAAAACGGAGCAAAATATAAGACGGTGGTTTCAAATATTCTTGTCGATATTATGAAAAGGCATTACTTGGAAACAGGGTACGTTCTAAACTACTAAAAACTACTAAAAGAAATACTTACCAAAGAATAGACTGTCCACAGTCAGTTTCCACAGTCAGTGTCAGACGAAAGGCGGTAAAAGACAGAACGGATGTTGCGCATGTGCAAAGGGGATGTGCAAAGGGGCGGTCCCCAGATGAAAACAATTCATTTTGAGTTGATCTGTCCTAAATACATTTCATAAGTGAATTGATTAAAGTAATTTGTGTTACACTAATGAACTATACTTAGGTTTATTTCTTAATTAAAAATATTTAATAAAGCGAACATTTGTTTATTGTGTCAAGTCTAAGAAGGGCTTGAATCGTTTTTATGAGTGTAGTGTGAGTGTTGGTTGCATTAATCTGAAATGAAAGCTTGGATTGATTATCAGTTGATCCATCCTTTGGTCGACTAGCAAAGGCATTTCTTTTTTTATTACATATAAAACTAAGGAATAAATTCTGCCTTTAAATTGTGCGCAAGGGAATTGTTTAATAAAGATGTTGTATTTAAGACTATATGGTTCAAGGCTGGCAAATTAAAAAAAGTCATCAAGAAGGTTTTTCATTTTTAAATCTTTAACTCATACAACCTATGATGAAGTACTGCACATTAACTTTACTCTTACTAAATGCACAAATGCATGGTTTGGAGAATGATCTACTACAATCAGGCGCTTCCTCTTGCAGACACATTTTTTAAAAGAGAGAAAAAGTCCTGCTTCTTGAATGAATAAATAGCTTAACAGCCTGAAATGCCATGTTACGCATGCACTCCTAACTTGAAAAGGTCGGGCACACGCCATTTACAGCTTAGTGAGTTCATATTATACACCGAGGTCAAAGACTGAGGATGCAAAGTAGCACCATTTTACAGCAACGCCAATTCGTTGTATGCGTATACCTACTCGGAAATAAACCTGAGACCATGTTACTTTCCAACCTTAGTAGGAATAATGCTAGAAGTAAAAGCACAACAAAGGCAGGCATTTGTAAAGTCATTACATTGATTTATTTAATTTAGTCTTTGTTTACATTGCATTAACTCTTTTGCTTCAACATATATTTGTAGCTCAATTTTAAGTGTGTCACTTCATCTGTTTAAGGCCTTCTCTAGTATAACACACCAGTTTCCCTGGTCGTGGTAGCTGCTCTGCACTGTGACTCCTGCCTGCTGAGCACACAGCTGCTCCAGCTCCCCCTGCTGGAACACATGGTAATAGCGATGAAAAACTGGAGCTCGGATGATCTCTGACTCCGACTTTAGAGAAGAACTGCAGGTCTGTGATGTGTCGCCACCTGGACTGGGTTTAGAGCTGTGAGTGGCAACAATGGTGTCAAGACTTGAATCAGAAAACATGTTGGAGTCAAAGCCAGGACTGGTAGCAGGGTTACAGTCCAATGTGGCTTTAGACCTTGAGGTCTTTTTAGATTTCTCTTTCTGTTGATCCTTCTTCCCACCCTCTCCTGAATCTCCCTCCACTCGTTTTTTCCCGTCTTTCAGATGCCAGGGAACCAAAAGGTCCTTGGTTTCGAAGGCTGTGCGGTTGGTGTGCACACTGAGTTTGCCATCAGTCACATGTTGATTGTTGTCTACTGTCCTGTAGTTGTCTTCTGAATGACTGCTGTTATGGACACTCGATTTCCCTTGAGGTTCCTGGCTCTCTTCTGGTGAGTTTTCAGCTGGGTTGTGGTTCTCAGGAAGCTCTTTGTTCTGGTCTTTGAGGTACTTGGACCTCTGCTTGTTGTACTCTTGTTCAAAAGCCCAAACGTAGATTAGCGCTCGACCTCCAGGCTTCAAAAGTCTCACCAGCTCCTGCACTGCTGCCAGTCGACGCTCCTACAACACACACACACAAACAACTTAGTCAGGAAGCAGAAGCCAAGGCATTTCATGGATATGCCAATCATTAAAAACAATATTATAAATTATCCAAACCCAACAGTTCCTGATCCCTTTGAGGATACATATTTGAGAATGTAGGGAATTGTCCCAAATGTGGATATACTGTATGTTTACCCAAAGTTTCAACCTTGTAGGAAAAGGTTTCATAGGGCCCAAAATATAGTTTTAGTCAAGTGACCGAAGAACATTGTTGTTTTTTGTGAGGGTTCATCTCAGTGTGTGTACCTGTGTGGAGAAGTGGTGTATGACAGCTATAGAGATGCAGGCATCACAGGAGGCTGCTCGCAGAGGGACACTGAGCGCATCGGATACAAACGCCTGGAAACCTCTCTCTGCACAGATCTGTACCAGAGCACTGCTGCGGTCACAACCAACCTGGAAAGACAACAGAAATGGGCAAAAAAGAAATCATTCACAAACAGAAAACCAGGAACAGTGGAACAGAGAGGTCTAAACATGTAAAAGGTCAAAACAAGAAGAGAATCAGTATTTTTTTCATGTTAGTGTAAGGGCATTCTTTATTTAGAATTTGACCCAATTTATATAATATAAAATCAAACAGCACAGAGTCAAACAAGCTCTTATTCTTCCTTTAGCCAATGAGACACGAGAAAGTCCAGAGACAGAATGGGAAAATATTAAACAAGGAGTTTGAGCAAAAGGCATAGACATACATTTAAAACATAGAAGAAGACATTAGATAAGTGAAAGAAAATAAACAATTCAGTAACACCTTTGGTCCCAGGGAGCAATTCAATCACGCATCTTATTGCTTCTTCCCCAAAGAGACAGAGGTGATAAGAGATGGTGAGAAATACTACTCGACTCTCAATCTGTTACTGACATGCACACACACAAAGGTCTAGCCTCTTCATTTAAAGTGAAAATGGGAAGGTTAACAGTGTTATTCTGCAATGGGAGAGGTTGTGAGAAGGGAAGAGGGAGAGGGGGGAATATAGAGATGAAACAAAAAGAAGGCCCAGAGGGAATGAAATAAATGTAGGAGAGAAAAACAGAAACTCCGAAAGTTGGTGTGTGACCTGCATGATTAGAGTGTTCTCAGTAATGATTTATCACGGTCTGAGTCAGGATAAGCTGCTTACACGCACCTCCAAATCCCAAACATGAATATCCCAGTGTGTATACGTAAACAGTAAATGTAGGATATTGCCATGGAAACTGAGCTTAAAACAATGACAACCAGCAGAAATCCCAGTGAGAGCCACACAGGCATCAGCACTGAGCATATCATCCCTAGGTGTATTATTTCTTTATTTTTTAGCTCATTTAACACAAGACCTAATGTTTACACTTAACAACCAAGCTACTTTCTGATTACTGCCAATTAATAAAGCTTTTTACTTGTATGTTAACATTTTGACATGTTTTAGATTTAGAACAAAATCATTAAGCACATGACTTTACATAAGGAGGTAAATAAATAAAAACAGCAGCTACTTACCAACGGAAAGTGCAAAGATACAAACCTTTGAACAAATATATTTTGAAATCATTTTCTCTTGAATAGAGGCTTATCATAACAGTTAATTATTTTTGGAGCTAAGTTTACATTATATGCCTTCTTTCTGAGAGTGGGAGGATCACATTTAATATGAGTTACAGTAAGGAAAACACTTGTTGGAACAAGTTTAGCCCTGGTTAGTAGGCCTGTACCATATGTCTGCTTTTATTTTTTTTTAAAGCTTCTATTGAGATGTTCAAATGAAGCTTTGAGTGTCAGTCGTCATATTTTATGATGCCATAACCCTATAAATAGTCCTCAAACTAAATCCTCAATTTGAATAAAGTGATTAATCTGATTCATTTAGTTATATCTCTTTAATGAATGTTACTCATGAATACATGTCGGCAGGAGGCTAATCCAACGTGCTGTTGAACTGTAACACAGGAGATCGAGCTCGAGAGATGTGATTTTTTGACCTCAGTGAAAGTGTTAGGGTTAGGGAGAACGACAACAAATATTGATTGAAGAAGGATATATGAAAAAAAAAAAAACATAATGTGAATTTTTTTAATGTTTACAACAACCTTTTTATAAGAACTTTTGATATTTGAACCTAATAATCTGGATATATTGTAAATGTTTGGAACACACAAGTTGGAATCAATGCTACAAAGCCAACACTGAAATTAAATTCTGAAAATAACATTAAAAACTCATTATTTTGCTCTTTCCGCTGCAAATTATTTGCGGACCGTTTGTGAAACAGAGCCTGACGTTATGACATGATCTGTTCATGTCTTATGAAGTTGTGAGGCATTCTACAGTGGGGATAATCTAGGAAGAAGTAAAGTTAAGAAGCAAAATAAACTGAATAGAGAAGGACATTTCCCCACGGGGATCACTGAAGAATCACATAATCACAGACATTACTGTAATACATGAGGACACTCACTGCACTCAGCTCGGGGTTGACTCCCAGGTATTTCCCGTTCCCACAGCCCACGTCAGCCAGCACGCTGCCAGGTGGAGCGAGGACAGGAAGTGGCAGACACGAGGCCAGGGGGAGTGGCGGGTGCTGCTGAAGTGTGAGGCGATGGCGTCGTACACCCGGTGCACATACTGCTCCTCCAGAAGGGCTGCGTCAGCATGGCAACAGGGTAGTGAGGGAGGGGGCGGCGGAGAGGGTGCTGGGGGGGCTCCCTGACTGTCACAGGCAGAGGGGAAGGCTGGAGAGAAGGGGGGGAGGAGAGGGAAAGGGGTTAAATGGGGAGATAAAGATGTGTATCATCAGCATGTATCATATGTACTTTACAGATGGTACATTTTTATTTTATTTACAAAATGTGCCTTTGGTTGTCAAATGCCGGTAGTAAATTGTGTGTTTTATTGTTCACATTCAAGATTCTCACCACAGCGGCAGGGTTCATGTCTGATCTTGCGGAAGGTGAGAGAAGTGCGGGTGCCCCTCTTGCTCAAAGTGAGATTGCTGCTAGTCCGGAGGTCAGGGGTAGTATCACCAAAGGATTGTGGCTCGCACGCTGGCACCATGTCAAACTTACGAGGAGTTATCCTGAGAGAAGATAACAGTTAGTGTAGTGTTCGACAGCTTAAATCTGCACTTTATTGTGAATACCAGAACATGTGACCAAATCCTGAGCCTGTCATTGGTTTATCTTCATGTTGGAAGGGATAAATGTGACAAAAACTGCAATAAAGCCCAGATTTACATCAAGAAATTACTTTTCCCCTTTAATGGAAAAGAGGTAGAAAAGACCTGTCACTAATGTGTGAATCAACCTAAGGCTCATGTTAGGATAAACTGACTGACGGATCCATCTGACCCAGGCCGGCTCACCCATGGGTCCAGAGGAATCTGCTCTCTCCCTTCATCACAGGAGGCTCCGTTCTGGTAAAACCACGGCAACGAGGCGACCATCGGGGTGACGGAACTCCATCACCGTCTGCATTTAAAATACAAACATGCTTATGAAGGAATACTGAGGAAGTCACTCACTCACACACAGCAAAAGGAGGATACAACTATAAATGTTTCTTTGCAAAATTGCAATTGGTTTAGTTTTTATCATTTTATTGTGTATTTTAATAAGGCTATATGTAGTGTGGCTGTTTGATGTATGGACATTTTTACTAGACCTTTGAATAATCAGTAGTTATGTGTCTAATTTATGTATTTATAAAAAATGTTCATGCAATATTAATGTGCTGAGTGAGTTATAGTCTGTAGAGCAGTAAATGTTTTTTCCTAAAACGTAATTATTATTTCAAAACCACAAAACTGCAGAATCAATAAATATTCAATTATGAAAATAATGCATGACGTCACAGAGAGGATAAAAACAAACACACACACCCTGCTATCTCTCTCACTAACAACTAGCCATCTCCACCCCAGCGCTGGTGTTTGATCCTGATGTTTTCTTACAGCGCATAACAGCATGAGCCCTGCTGGGAAATTACATCTACACAATTTCAAACTGCATCCCTCCAACTTCTGACAGCAGGAAAATTGGATTTGTGAAGTAGAAGTGTGTGTTTGTGAGTAAGTAAAGGACTGATAAGTGTTTGTGTATGATTGTGAGAGAGCAATATACATGCATCACCAGCAAATGATCAGATTTTTGCCTAAAACCACAACACACACACACGGTGCTGTTCCCATCAGAGGAGTATTGGCCAATCGATGAAACCAGTGGAATGTGACTAAATCAATAGTGATGCTGCGAGCTACGCTTTACTACAAGACCATTCATCATTCAGACACACATGCAGGCACGCACACTGTAAAGCTATTAAATAAAAGACTAATTCATTTAACTGCAGAAAAGTCTATACGTTTTTAATTCAGTTTATTAACTTTATATATTTTAGAAGCAATAACTTTCTCAGGTGGTAGACTGAAAGTGAGCTTTACTTTACAATGCATTGAAGATTGGATCGCAATAGGATCAACTTTCTAACAGTTACACATACAATACTAATAAAACCGCAGGGAATAGGAATCTCCAGTACATCGGGTTAGTCATGGGTACCAGCAGTTGTTTGGATTTTTCTGCATGTTTTTCTTTTTGTTGAATAATGTACAGAGTCCTCCCTTTGTGTTGAAAAAGTTAATCCCTTGTATCGTTTTTCCAAATAGTCTAAATAAATGCTATTCATATTCTTTATAATCACGTCAACATATTTATAAAACCTTGCTTTTAGGGTTTGAAATAGTTAATGTCATGCAATTAAACCCTATGTAATTGATATCTTTGAGTGTTGTGTTGTGAATCTGTAAATGTTGAAGTATTGATGGAAGAGCTCAGCCTGGGAAATTAATCAGGTGAACTCTACATAGGTATTTGTAAAATGTCAAATGTCCTACTAGTGCTTAATAAATCATTTTTTGTTTTGTTTGCAAAAGCCTTTCTTTTTTGATATTGTTTCCACGTTTTGAAGCCCTTAATCTCTACTGAAGATCTGGGACACAGAACGCACTGCACTACACACACATGCTGTTTGTCAGTCTGTGTGTGACAGATGCTGTGACAGATGACAGCTGATTGCTAATAGAGCCCCTGCTCTTTCAGACAAGCAGGGACAGATGGGTGTTCGTCTGCAGCAGCCTCCCTGCAGAGACTAAATCAACATCCCAGCACCAGGTGAGTAGTCAAGGACAAAGCAAATCCCACGGTTTAGAAAGGTTAATCTGTATCTGTTCTGTCCACAACCAAGGGGACGCCTCTAAAAGAGTCATTTACTACGTACTGAATCCACTGAAGGCCACTGTGAGCATGAGAATTTGACAAAATAGAAGTGTGTCAAAGATGGTGCAAAGCAGGGGACTAAATGTCAGTAAATCGCAAACAGACAAAATCACACTAACCTGAGACAGATGAATCAGTCAAGTGAAGTGAAGGAAACAAGAAAGGCATACAATCATAAAAACATACGTCTGATGGCACTTAGTATATTTCCATTTACACCTGCCTTTTAGCTCTGCATCCCTGATCTTTGAATTGGTAACTTTCTTTTAAATGATGGATGATTGCACACTGAGCAGCGCTGGTCGATATTGGCTACACACACTGATTGATGAATTGTATGGTTGGGTCAATTACCAACACACAGGGCTGCTGGGAGTTGTTCCCTGAACAGCATGTCAATTACATTTCTTTTAAATGTTTAATATTACAAAATGACGGACTGACTTTCTTACCTTTGCCCCCAGGCTCAGTGACATAATGGTGTCCTCAAAGGCGGAGTGAGTGTCCACATGAGGAGGAATGCCTGAAAATATTATAAAATATACATGTAGGATTACAATTGTTGGACAAGTCGAGATGCATCAAGGTTCTTTCAAATAAATAAGTGTTTGGATCCAACTTGTTTTGTTGGATGTCTGATGGACACCATTGAACCTTTGGTGATGTCACTGGAATGTAATAATACATTTGAATTGATGTGCTTGAAACAAATCTTTAAATAAAATCCTTATTTCAGCCCTCAAAGTTTTGCCAGCACTGCAAATCTGTTGACAAGCAACTAAAAGGGACCAATGACTTTTGTTATCCCTTATAATATAATGTTGGAAAGGTTTTGCTGCCACCTGTTGGTATGAGTAATTCAAATCTAAATGTGTGTCTGTATTTTGTGAGAACATCCAAAGAGTGTTTTTAACTAGAGCGTCTGAAAATGCAATAAGTCGTCTTTAAGTTTCATCTTTTAATTGATTTCTCCACATTGTTTAAGCTGCAGTTATGGTTAGCACAGAACTCTGCAAGGGTCCCTATAAATCAGTTAATCCACTAAATATTGATTTAATGTACTGCTCCAAGGTAAAAACATTGCTATTTCTGTGATTTAATTATGGGTATGAACTATTTAACATTTACAGACATAAATCTTATATATTGCATATCATTTGTGTTTTGACCAGCATTCTCATACACATGGTCAGTCATGTTGACATAGCCTTGTTAAATCCTGTGAAACTTATCTTAGTCGGTACGAAATACAGTCATTAGAGACACAGACTGGAGTAACTCACCCTGTCCAGACTCATACTGGTTGACAGTGAGCTGATCTGGCATGATGTCGATGTGTTGGTTCTTCACACACCGCTCCAGAACAGGGAGACACTCCTGAGGAATACCTGGATATACAGGGACACAAACACGTATGAGCTACTATAGATCATTTTTGTTCTTAATCATTTTCTAATTGTAATTTTCGACACCATTACAATTAGAAGCAGTCAGAGTACTATATAGCGTCATATGTCCAATACATGAGTTAAACATTTAAATAAATATAGGTATCTTACTGTACTTGACATTTTCAAAAATACAATACTCAAATTCCCAAGCTGAGCTCCAAAATATATTAATAGGTGGTAATAATAAAGTTTGGAACTTGTGTTTTCTGATATTTCGCAACTTTAACTGATAGTTCTCGAAATACACAGCGATGCTTTGCGGTGAATAAAACGTGTTCATGAATGAAAGTAGTGTTGGCCAAACCTATCAAGTATAAACCAAAAAAACAAGAAAAATATTTAGATAAAAAAAGCAAGTTTACCTGCAGGTAATGGCTTGTCCTTATCCACGTTGTTGTTGTCGTAGCGGAATTCAAATCCATAATGTTTGACTCTCCTATGCTTCAGAGCCTTTTGAGCTGAAAGACATGAGAATACATTTAGCAAATCATGCTAGCAAAATAAGGAACAAGGTTTATTTCCTCCATTTCTTAGCTTAATAATAGACATTAAAAGTATTAATTATTAAAGATCCATAAAGAGAGTCTCTCGTTTATGATCAAGTTCCTGGGTGATAACGAGAAGTTCAACATAGCAACTTAAGCCAGAAGTTAACTAAAATAACATTTGACAAAACCCCTTATGCAGACCCTCACCAGTGACATCAGTATTAGTAGACGACCAGTCAATGGCAGCGAGCAGCAGAGCCTCTTCCTCTGAACACACAAAGTCCTCCACCAAGACCAATCCCTCTGGCAGAGGAACAGACGCCCCTCTTCACAGGTTACTGCATACACACATAAACAAAGCATAGTTGGATTTGTTAAATTGATGATTTGCCACAAGCTGCAATTTCAAATACATAAAAAAACCCATTTCCTAGGATTACTTTTTCTATAATGACAAGGTGCTGATCTGGGTTCTGACTGATTGCCATACGTTGTGTGGCAAGTATGAATTATTTAATTTCTTTCTCTTATTCGCTCTGCGCTCTGTATTTGTTTTTTTCTTTTAGGGTTAGGGTTAGCCTTTTATCTGTACTGAAGTTGATGTAAAGCACAACACAACCTGTGTTAAAACAAGGTGCTGCATGATTTAAGGATTTCTTTATATTTAATTGGCATTAAAGTTCACACTACTACTGGTTACCAAAATATTTATAATTCTGACATCTCAGAGGATAGAGCACATGAACACATCTAATGGCTGTCTTTAGTTATCCAACTTACTGTTCAAATATACACAAACAATGATTTAAACAATTATTGCAGATCTTACAGTGGTGTGTGCTTGCAACTGTTGGCGCAATGTAAAAGCCAAGTACCTGAGTCTACATAACTGAGGTAGAGTGTGACGCTGTTCTCGCCACATTGAAGCTTTTCCCCGTTAAGGTTTATGTGGGCTTTCCGAGCACTCTCCTCAGATCTGGAAAATGACAATAACACAAGTGTAAGTTTTGAACTCAAATGTACCATGTTTTAAAGGTTTAAAATAACTTCCTGGTATTGTCCATGCAGCAACTGTACCTGTATGTGACAAAAGCGTAGGGCTTGTTAGGGTGCATGATCAGTTTGTCCACCTCTCCCATCTGTTTCAGCGCTGCAGACAACTCCTCTCGACTGACGCCATTCCCCAGACCCCCATTGGCCACCACCAAACTCTGCAGAGGAGACAGAGGCAGACTGGTTGATTTTATGCAGAACAGTTTAACAACAAAACTACAAGAAAAGCAAGAAAGACTTTAATTGTACAGAGTGATTGTCTTATAATACATACACCCCTGAACTCACTTTGTCCTGTAATACAACCTAGTAAGATAAGAACATCATCTGATACACCCAATTACCCCTAAGTCGTGCTTAATGTTAATCTTTGCTGTAAAGAAAAACTTTAAACATAGGCCATATAAGTTAGAGCCATGGTAATTAAAAATAGAGAATAAATGATTTTTACGACTCTAACTTTACAGTAAATGAATGTTTCATTCTGTTGAGATTACTTCATTTGCTACATTGTCATGACACTCACTTCCCGTTGTCATTGTATAGACTTGTCCTAGGATACAACCATGACTTAGCCGAACTGAGTCAGACTTAAATTATTTGTTATTGCTGTAGCTGTAATATCTTAAAAGATGTAACTAAGACGTTGATTGGAAAAGCTACATGTTAGCTAGCTTTCTTCGCTCACTCTACTCTTTATTTTAATTTTATTTTAAAATACCTTTGTAGGCTGCGGTGCTGTACTAATGCCTTCATGTTTCAGCAAAGTGTGACTCGCTTTTAACTGTTTACGAATAACTTTCTTGTCCTCTTTACTCCTCCTGACGGGCTTCACGTTGTTTTCCACAATAGCATCCATGGTGCGTCATGTTTTATTGTCCGGGTGCAACAAGCACCGAACACCGAACGTTCCCGGCGATTCTCGAGAGCAGCACCTGCAAACTTTTACTGACTACTGGCTACACACCACACAGCATTGCTGGCCTCCCTTAGTTAACACCCTTTTCAGAGCAGATATTTTTAACGTGTCAGAGCAGAAATAGCACAAGAGGAACAATTCTATGGTGGAAGAATTTCTCAGTTCTTAAACAACCATATTGTGTAAAAATACAAGTAAGAGTCCTGCTTGCTTCTCCCTTTTACTTCTACTTTAAAATTGCTGGCATCAGATATACTTATTCTTATATTGAATACAGTAAACCTTAATAATAATATTTCGTAATTACAAAATTACAGTGTAAAAATTCAAAACGAATAAACAGTACTTTGTTATAAAACACAGTTACATAATCATTATTTATTCCAAAAATACAGTAAAACAGTTATACTCTAAGGTACTCCTAATGTACAGATATTGTACTTTAAACCCCACTACAGTAGAGGTACAGTAAACGGGTTACAAAACAATGTCTAACAATGTGTGTCTCTAGTGAAGTTCTAATAGACAGTTGTTTGAAATGTACATGGTTGAAACTGATGTATTTTCAAATGGTTATCCAAGCAGGGACATAATGTTCTATTGTGGTGTATATCTGTCAAGCTAATGATCGTATTACTCTTGCCCTTTTTATGTTAGTAGTCCTTCTCTTTTCTCTTCTGAGCTAACCATCTGTCACTTGGTATTCAAGCCTTACTGACATCCAGTGTTTGCCCTGTAGCTTCATTATATAGCACTTAAACCCTGATGGCAAATCCATGCTGCATGCCTTTCTAATCTCCCAACAAAAGACAGACAAATATGCTCCAGGGATAATTCTATAGGCCTTGATAACTTGATACTAAGGGATAAAGTGTAAGTATGTGTGACTATCCTTGGGAGACTGTTTACCATTCCACTTCCATTCAATTCGTTCATCCATCATCAGACTGCACTCAGATGCTGGCAACTGAGGATACTCTAATATTACCTAAGATTTAAAGAGTATAATCACAGGCTGGGCCAGGCATATGCATTAACAAACTCAATATCCTACACATCAGGGCAGATGCTAATCAAATACAAGCCATCATTCAAATCAGGCATGTTGCTAAATTTAAATGACCCGTGCCTATTCTATAGTTTTTTTCTGCCGGTTTGCTGCATTCTCTGCTTCTTCCCTCCCTCCCTGAATTCCTATACAGCATATGTTCCAGCATGCACGTTGACGTTTTTGTATGTGTTTATGAGAGTGAAACATTTGTGCGTCTGTGTGTGCGATTAAACACGGGTGTGTTGTGTAATGAGGCCCTCACCTGTCCTCAGCCATCTCAGTAATTACAGTGCCAGGCTGAGCTGCTGGCCAGTGGGAACCCTTCCTCATCTTAACAGCATGCTCAGTTGGTTCGACAAAACAACAGCTGGTCAGTCAGGAGACACGAGGCTGCCCTTTCCAACATCATAACAACACTCTGCTCCATCTTGTTTTCAAAACTGTGTAATTATTAAAAATACAAAGAATCTACTCTTTATGAGCATCAGGTACATTTGTAGGGCAATTAATCAGGGTTAGCAAGAGGATTTGGCAATAATTTACAAATATGTAATGTTTGCAACAATAAACTGTTGAAATAACATAAATAAGATCACTTCTTTGTTTGAATTTATTTGTTTATCCCATGCACAGAATCGTTTTTTAAAGAGGGGGAAAGATGGTCTGATTCAAAGGGTAGGAATCAATTTTAAATTCATTACATTTTTCTGATGGACAAGTGTGTTGCAATCAGTCAATTTGACTTCCTAATCTTATTGTAAGAAGTTGAGAAAACGATGACACCTTTGGCTCTGCTTAGTAGCTGCTCTGGAACTTTCTAATGTGACACAATCTTCCTGCGAACATTGAGCAGTTTCTTGTACTTTACTTTTTCTTTTTTAAGAGGACTTCACTTGCAAGCTGGTTAAAAGCTGAGGTTCAAAGTACATTTGTGATCTTGGAAACAGCAGTTGAGAAGTAGCTAACAAAGTTCCAAAAATAAAAAATAAACATGTAACATGATAAAAACCTCAACCTTGAAGTGACATTTAGTTTCGTTACTTTTTTCTTTGTTAGACAAACTTTGAACTTTATCTTATAAGTCTAATTTTAACAAAATGTTGCCCAGTTGACTAGATATTTATGAACTTGTGAACAAAGAGTGTCAAGGTTCTGCCAAATGGAAATATCTCTCTCAGGAGATTAGGAAGATATTTCCCTTGCTAGTGCTCAAGGGCAGCTTCACCTCACACATCAGCCACGCTCAGAAAGAGCAGTGTAACGGTGAGAACCAGAGTGGGACCATTTGTTTACCCTGAGGCATGCCTTTACCCTTTGATTTGCGTTTTGCCTCTGGTAGAGGCTGGCAAAGAAGTTGCTGGCATCTTTGTAGTCTAATTAGCTTAGGACTGCATGCGAGAGATGGAAGGATAAAGAAACCGGATCCTGCTTTTTAAAATAGTGATTCTGATCTCTTGGTACTCTGTGCAAATAGACATCTGTCTTGTGGAGAAAGATACTCCAAAACAATGAAGGGTGATAAAACAGGTTATTTTGTATCACATACAGAGAGAAATTGATAATAAGATTGACTTTGACTTTGATTTTGAATACCAAAACTGCAACAGTGCTGAACTTTGAGATTGGTGTATGTGTGTATGATCTCTCTGTCAGCTTAGATCAAAGCTGCTGGAACATATTTAAACACTCAAAAAGGCAAAGCTGTGGGCTAAATCATTTTTCAGTGCCAGCTATTTGTACACCAATGTTCAGGCTAAACCACATGGCATTTTTGTGTTTATTCAACAAGGGCATTAGGGAAATGCTTTTCTTCATAGCACATTTTCTGCATCAAATCCTGTTTGACTTACCTTTTTCAATTTTAAATTGGCTGTCAGATGTAAGGATATATTGTCTATATATATATATATATATATACTGTTACAGGATGTGTATTTTTTTAAATTATGTAACTTTATTTTTTATTATATTTTTTTATTATATCATAACTTATTACTTTTTTTTAATGCATGTCACATATTCAACATATGTAACATTAAGCTTTCTGTGGCTCTTTTTCCTGCTGTAACTACGCACATTTCCCCTCCGTGGGACTAATAAAGGTATTCTGATTCTGATTCTGATATATATATATATATACTTTTTAAAGTAGAGCAGAATTAGAACAATAGTCAAATCTGTATAGCATTATTGATTGTATTCCAGTAAATCATGACTGCTGAACTACCGTGAACATGTTAATTATGAGCTGCTTAGCATCTTTATTTTATAGCTCATTGTCTCATGGCATACATAGCTGCAGAGGAATTCTTGATCAAGAATTCTGCTATAACTGAACAAATTCAGCCAATAAGGCTGAATGCATGCACATACAGTATGCATGTACACACACACAAACACCATACACACTCAGTGTCCCAGAATGTGTGGAATGGTGTCTCACTCTGAGGCCTTGTTGACACCCCTCTGTCTCCACTGATTTGGAGGGTAACCCTGCCAGCGCTTATACACAAACACACAGCTGTCAGAGTGGGCCATGGTTCACCCCACACAGAGATGCCTGGACAACTCACCCTGCTTTAATCAAACACCCAAGCGCTAGATCTCCCTGACAATGGGAATCCCTGGGTCAAATAGCTGTTGGGCCGATGCTGGCAGGGCAGCATGGTGCTAAAATGGCAGTCTTTTTGATCTGTTAATCCTCTGGGAATGACCTTGGAATCCTGTGATGGAAATGTTCTAGGCTAGCCGAGCTCATACGCCCGTCCTGCTGTAACCCCTCTGTGTGTGCAGTAGAAGGTGTCTGTGTCAAGGGGGTTTAACATTAGTTCAGAGATAACACCGTTTTAAGCAGCTGTCAAGTGTGAGATTTGCTGTGGTCAACTGTCAAAATCCCTTTCTTAGCGCCAGCATAACATAGAACAATGCAAAAATACAATGGGTGGACACGACCACAAGAAAAAGAAAAAACTGTTAATAATAAAGTAATAATTTTGGCAAATGCACTTGTTTGCTTGGCGGAGAGTTGGATGGAATAAATTCAACAACAATTACTGCATCGTAAACATGGAACTTTAGCCAGCAGCTGTTTGTCATCTCCTAGCGTAGCTTGGCATAAAGGCTGGAATCAGGAGTGAACAGCTAGGCTGGATCTTTAGATAGGTACAACATAAAAGCTCTGAAAAAAGAGGTGCTGGTAGTTGGATTTTGCTCTCTGTTCCTGTGTTTCCACACATTATGCTAAGCTTAGCTAACCAGCTGCTAGCTTTAACTCCCTATTACTCATAGAGACGTGAGAGTTGTTTTCATCTTCTTACAATGCATGGTACTTATATAGTTGAAACAAAGTTTACCAGATTGATTGATTGATTGATTGATTGATTGATTGATTGATCGATAAACGTTTGATATACAATTTGGTCAGGGATCATTATTACACTATAGAGCTATAAAAAACATAACCTACTTATCCCAACGGAGCTAATGCACTTCCCTGAGGGGAGCAGAATCTGGTTAAGCCCAGCTGTAGGCTATGTGCATTCATCAGTTAATAGAAATCGATTTAGAAAAGGTGCCAGGCTCTAAAGGCAACCCTATCCAATGACATACACATCTCCTTATTGTATTTTAATAACTTTCAGATTTCAAATTTAGATAACTGGGAGGAATTGAGTTACAGTTTCCTTTATCCATCTGAAGTTGTGAGTATTGTATTTGCAACCACTGTAATCCACCTTTATCTGCAATAATGTTTTATAAATAGCCCTGACTCCCTCCTCTGTTGTGTGGTACACCAGTGGATGAGATTGTGAAAAAGGTGTGTGACATCAGTCTGTGTGCATGTGAAACATGGGCGGCCCGCTGAGGATGGCTACTTTAGGAGAGGCCCCTTTCACTGTCCAGAGAACGGGACAACGGCAAGAAGAACAGCTGCTGGTAGATGCTGCAGAGAAGAGGTGCCACACAAGAGAAGCTTCCAGTGAGAAGACAAGCTTTCTGAAGTCAAGTACTGCTGGAAAAGAGAAGAATATCTGATTTCTCCTCCTTCTTCTTACAGTGAGCTCACTGCCAAGCGGAAAGGTAACAGCTCACTGATTCTATTTTGTGTTGTCATTTTTAATAATGATGTTATTGTTAGTAACAAAAAAATATGGCCAATAATTCAATGAAAACCATTCAAAATGATGCAACTAACAACTAAGAAATGAAAAAGTGTAAAATGATTTTGGAATGGTATTTCTTTGCTTACGATGTGATAATGATTTTTTTATTTATATGCTTTGTGGAAGTATGCGTTATGTCCCACATATGAGGGAACATTGTGGCCCTTCTCCCTGAGGCCGCCTGAGAAGTGGCTTAGACTTCGAATTTATAATAACAAAAGGGTGACAAAACATGTACACACAAACACACACACATATATCATGTATTGTTTTCTGCTGTTTGCACCTCTCAGGTCCAGGACCAGCCAAACCTTTGTAAAAGCATCCAACACATCTGCATCCTTCCTTCTTGTCTCCTTCTTTCCTCCTATCCTCGGGTGTCATACCACCATGGATCGCTCAGTCCAGGAGCTGTTTATCAACTTCACGATCGTCTTAATCACTGTGCTGCTGATGTGGCTGCTGGTGAAAACTTACCAAAACTAAATCATGGAGCAAGAAGAGAGGAGATGACCGAGGTGCCAGAGGAGTCGGAGCGATATGAGGAAAACCAGCATGGTTACTGTAGGACTTTGCTGCTAAGCGATTCATGTTCAGACAGTGTTTACATCTTATCATTCTTTTAATCTGGTCAGGTCCAGAGCTGCAGCTTTCATTAGAGTCCTAACCATGTGCTTGTTACAGATGGGGCAGATTATCAATGACAATTTCAAAGTCAACTGATCAGTGTATTTATTCTCAAATGTTTTTGAATGTGACTTTGAATTTCGGAGTTACAGAAAACATGCGGGTGATTAAAAATAAAAGAACAGGGGCTTGCTGCTCTATTTTTAAAGGGATATAATCCCTCTAACAGTGGTGTATATGCATGTCACTGTGCCATTGATGTGCCCTTTGAAACATAAAACCATGCTGTTGTGTCTCTTGTTCTGTTTTTACTCTCAATGATGAATGTATCACATGCAGACACTGTATCTACTCAAAAAAAACACATCAACTCAATTAATAAAGCATTATGTTTATATTCACTCCTTGCCAATAAAACATTATTTTATTTGTTGTATTATTTTTGTAGGTTTCTTAACACAACCGTACAACGCATTTGTGTTTTACACCATGAAGCCCATATTTTTCTCCTCCTGGTTTCTGAAACGTATTATGTTCTTCCAAGTTACAGTGTTCATCTCTATAGGTTCAGTTGTCAGGTGATCCGTGTATTGATCACATGTAGAATGTTATTTCATGAGAGGAGAAAAAGGGCATGCATGGATACATGACAGGCTAAACAGGATAAAGGCAAGTAGATTAAAGTGAAAATCCAACAAGATTATTTACACAATTTTGTCAAGAGGATTTGTGTTGAGTTTTAAATAAGGTAATATACTATGAGCAGGTTTCCATCAGCTAAATCATCAGAACAAAATATGTCAGTTATTAAAATAGGCTTTCCAATATACTGTAGTCTTTGGCTCAATAAGGTTCCTCCATGGGAGGGACCACATTTTGATTTAAATACAACAAAGATCCTATGACAGCAGACAATTCACTCGTGCAAAGTGAACATATGAAATCAAATGTTATAAAAAAAAAAGTAGTAAATAATCTGGCTCAGGTGCAGTCTTGTTATAATGATGTGAGAAAGATGTGGTGTTGGTGGAAGGTTGTCTTTCCCTCTGTCAGCTGTCCAGCATCCATCAGAGACACATGTAACACACATGCAAATCAACTATATTCAAGAGTGTGTATCTGCTGTGTCCCCCCATGGGTCTTTGTATCTGTTGAAGCTGATGAGCTGACAGTGGAACTCAGTGAGCGCTCTGGGCATGGGAGCCACTTCCTCCCATTGACTTCTCCCACTGTGGTACACCTGTACAGGCCACAAGGAAACACAAAAGAGAAATATCAGCAGACGTCAGGTTATACCTTTAACTCAATGTTCCTCTTTTATTCCTATTAAAAACCTTAATTTCTCTACCATCTCCAGGTATTATCCAAACCATCTCCTCTCTTATTTCCATCCATTCTCGTAGTTGTTACTCATTTACACTTTAATCACATACTGTTGATCTTTGGTGTGTCCTTGCTAGTAAATCAATAACTTTATCATTCTAATGTATCATAAATAAGCTTTCCTCTTGAATTATTTACTGTAATTGTGATAAATAAAATATAAGTGAGAGTATAATAAATAACATACTCTTCATATGCAGTGTGAATATAGAGATATCATGGCAAAATTACTCGATACATATTGCTTGAAGCTAACACTTTAAAACAAAAACTGACAAAAATAGTGAGCCTTATTTGTTAAATGTTGACTATATTTATGAATACGTCAATAGTTATCTAGTGATCTACTGATCACTTCTTCTAGGCTTCCTCAAAGCAGAGCCAATTTACCATTAAGATCCATGTTGACAGATTTGGTGGCCTGTGCCTTTAGTTAAGAAATATGACTTAAAACGTCTCCTATTAAAAGTCAAAGTAAGTCAGCTACTATGGATAAAAGCTTCTCCTACCTGAACTTCATCAGTGATCTCATCAGGTGAATAGTCTCCACCCAGGATGTAGATTTTGTCTTTCATACCCACTGCTCCTGCGTTGAAACCAGCACACTCAAAGGACCCTTGACCCTTCCACACGCAGGTCTCTGGACAAAAACTGTAGACCTGGATGGGAAAAGTCACACTTTTTAACTCTGTGTTTCATTATCTAAACAGTCCTAGGAAAGCTTAAACTATAAACACATTGAAATACAATAATGACAACTCATTCATTCATTCATGCCCAGCTGAGGGCTCACCTTGTAAGTGGACAGGTCACAGATGTGCAGTGTGTTATCTATTGACACTGCCTTGACCAGGGTAGCATGGAAGAATTGTCCAAACTCTGCCACCAGGCGGCTCCACTGGTCCTGCTGTGTGTCATAGCTGAAGAAGCAGTCCAGTGAAGGGTTAAAGGAATCTGTTATCTCCACTTCTGACCCCAGTGTATAGATAACACTGCCACAAGCACTGGCCTCAGGGTAGTAGATGGCGGTGGGCAGCGGGCTGACTGAGCTCCAGGTCTGGGTCAGAGGATTAAAATACTCCACCTGGAATATATGTTAGAAAAGAACAGTATTTGTACTGGCACAATACAAATGTAATAACGAAAGGACATCTTAACCAAGAATCTGGTCATAATCGTCCATTAAGGGTACACTGTTACCTCCAGCAGACTGGGAGCCCCCCCTCTGGATCCCCTTGTCCGTCCTCCAATGACGTAGATACGATCCAGGCAGGTTACAGCTGTGTGTGTGGTTCTGGGCTTCAGCATGGCTGGAGCCGGCGTGCAGGTGAGGGTCACAGGACAGAAGCACCAAACCTCATCTGTGGCGTCATGGAACGGCTCGGCCACATGGAGACGTATTGCCCGGCAACAGTTCCCCCGGCATCCACCTGTCACAAATATCTTAGTGATACAGTGGAAAGACAAGAAAATTATGGTTTATTGTTCTGACTTTTAATAATTATTGTTTTATTACTTGTAACATAGTGGATACTTTAACCTCTGGGGGTCTCTTAGAACCTTTCAAATAAAACAATCTGGAAAAGAAAACGTATAACCGTGGCCAACACCATTACATGTTACTTGTTAGACATTACATGTTACTTGTTAGACATTACATGTTACTTGTTAGACGCTTTTTATCCAAAGCGACTTACATACTCAATACTGTGGGCAATCCCCACAGGAGCAATTTGGGGTGAAGTGTCTTGCCCAGGGACACAACGACATGCTGACTGCAGTGGGGTATGAACCTGTGCTCCCCTGATCCGAACACCAATGCACTAATCCACTGCGCCACACGCCTCCCACACCAAAGCTTTTACTTGCAGTAAGGGGTGCATAAGTTGACAATTTCAAAGAGACACAATGCAAAAAAGGTTAGGAGACTCTGTGCTTAATAGCAGCTACGTTCAATCTCAAACGTACCTTCTCAGCAAAGCTGGTAAGGTAGGATCCCGGTGGGTCTGGCATCATGGCCGTCCCCTCTCCGTGCCCTGTTCCCAGCTCTTTCCACTGGTCTGTCTCCAGATGGTAGCAGAAGCTGTGGTGGATCTCGCCGTTCTCCTCTGTTTTGTGGATGAAGATGTAGCTCTGTGTGGTGGCTGGCCTGGCGTCAGAGAGCAGGCCGCTGTACTGATCCTGCCTGCTCTGAGCCTCAGAGAGCAGGGCGAGGCAGGACTTACTATTGCAGAGGAGATCATCTGAATCACGCAGAGTCTAAGAGGCATTGTAAGGTTTCACAAAGGAAGGGTGAGACTATAATACGACCACATATAAAATGCAAACATATTGTACATGCAGCATGCTCTTACCTTTAGTACAGGTGCAGGTAGGTGATGGAATCTGGTTAGAGATAACAAACCCGGCAACAGCTTTTGTCTTTCCGAGAGATCATGGCGTATCCATCTAAGAAGAGACATCACCACAGCCTCCTCACTGGGCACATTTAGAGCATCTGACCTCAGGCATGCTTCCAACACATTCACCTATAAGAAGCAGATGAAATGATTAATACTGAGTGTGTTCATATGGATTTATTGAATTATAATCTTCATATGCCGCTACATCAAAATCAGCTTCTAGGATATAATATCTTCATTATCTTGTCAGTTGTACCTGCATATCCAGGAAGTCCTGGGTTTTGGAAAGCTCAGAGAAGTTCTGAACCACAAACTCATTGGCACTTTGGAGGAGGGAAGCAGAGCCGTAGGCCTCAGCAAGGGAGAATAGGGACAGGCAGTTACTGAGATCCATGGCTCTTATCAGGAAGTTGCTGCACGCTTGGGACAAGACTGAGACCTGAGGACACATACAATACATATTCAAAAACTGTCACTGAGAGATATGTATCTTACTAAGCAACTTGATGATTAATAAATGTTATTCTTCAAATTATTTGACTCTATACACCCACTCAGGTGTTTTCACAATACCACACAGCCATGAGAGGAGGTGTAATTAGTCAAGAAGGTTGAAAACATCTGTAAGGGTGTACCGTAGCTAATGAATATAGAATTTGCTAATTTTATTTTTTAAACCTGTGACTTTTCAATACATCAAGTTTTTGTATAGTACACCCTGAGCTACGCGAGAAGGCGCTGGTAAAAGGCACACACTTGGTCGACTTGTCCCAAGGTACTTTATGTTTATATAAATAGAAAGAAGAAATTATAATGTATTTCTACCTGCAGAAAAGAAGCAAGCTGAAACAGCATGTCTACATTGCTATCAGTGATGAGCATCTCTCCTGAATAGGCAAAGTCCAGGAATAAACGCACTGCCACTGGACACTGGTTACCCAGAGTCACTGAACCATCACCACGCTCTCGCATATCCACCTCAAACATGGCCCTAAACACAGAGAAGTTATCAACAAACTAGATAGATAGATAGATAGATAGATAGATAGATAGATAGATAGATAGATAGATAGATAGATAGATAGATAGATAGATAGATAGATAGATAGATAGATAGATAGATAGATAAATAGGTAGATAGATACCTGAAGAAATCGCTGCATGCTGCAAGGACACATCGATGGCAGGGAAAACTTTGTTCCTGGACCTTAATGGTGAAGTCAAACAGCAGGCCTTGCTCCCTGAATGATCTGAGCACGCTCAGTAGCTGGAGACCGTGTGACTCAGGGACCTGGAGCAGGGTCCTGCACTCTGAAGCACCGTTGCATTGTGGAGTGTTGCCAGATTTACTGCTGAGGGCACTGCTGCTGCTGCTGCAGTTTTCGGCATTGAGGATACAGGACTCTTGTGATTCATCCATCTTCCCAAATTCTGACAATGTATTTATACATAAATGGGAAAAAAATCTAAGATCATGATGCATATTCAAAGAGTAGTGTAATAGTGTGTCTTGTGATGTAATACAACAATATTTGTCTGTGTGTGAGTGAGGTGAGTAGATATCAAACATAACATAACTGAGAACAGTTCAAGAAGAGATGTTGTGATTTGCCCATTTATTATGGTGAACACAATATTCAGTTCAAAACACAGGTATGGAAACTACAGAGTACGTACATTTGATGGTAAAACATGCATAAGAAAAAGAAATAGGCTACATTTAAAATATACAGGTATGTAGACTGATCAGGACATGCACCAGCACTACTCACAGTGTCAGCACCTCGGACAGTTCTCTCTCTCTCATGCTATTTAACTTCCGGAAGCGTGAAATCACGTGATGTCTCGGACAGTCTTTGATTTTCTTGCCGTTACAGTTGTACGTAACATCATCCTTGTTAAAAGTGCGCCGTTTTGTTAATTATATTTAGATGTTTCAATGTTTTTTCAAATCCCCGCGAGTTGTGTGTGTGTGCTTGTATGCGGCTATTCTTTGTTTGTGGTGGTAGTGGTGCGCAAGGGCAGCTGGGACCTGTAGTTCTCTGGAATTGGTCGTAACAGTACGGGTTAAACCCGTAGGCTAAGCCTTATAAGTCTCCAATCATAGACTGTATGAAAATAGTTTGGTCCAGTGTAGAAACTTCACCAGTTTTCAATTCCATATCGATATTATCGAGGGGTTCACAAATACCATCTGGAATTATGCGCTTTGCCTAAAAGCAAATCCTTTGTCGCTGGAGCTGTATGTGTCAGTAATTGCCCTGAATTCGTTTTTATTCATGTAATACAGGACTTAAAAAGTATGTGAAAAACAAGTTGTACACACAAAAGTTCAAAACCCCAATAGGCCTAAGCCAAAAAGTATACAAATCAAGGTTCTTTTTGTGATTCAAATAGCAAATAAATAAATACTGAAGGAAAATACATGGACTTCTGTTGAATGTATCCTACAATATGTATTGGTGTCCAAAAATAGTATTTAGACTATGAACAGCAAGTAGGATTTATATTGAAAGTGGCAGATCATGTGTTTTAATGATAATGCAATACAACTGTAAAATTATTTTAAAACATTTTACATTTAAATAAAATAGATAGCATAATAAATGCACGATTTGGCATTCAAGATACAATTTAATGTGGGTTTCAGGTAGTCCTATGTTCATAGACTGTAGATTTAGAATAACTCAGTCATTGTGGTGCAAAGCAACTCATAACCACTGGGCGGCGTTGCCTTGCTGTGAAGCAACATTTGTGGTTGGGTTTATGCACGAAGCGAAAGCCTATGAATTTGTGAACGTGAACTTGCAGCCGTGCTGTAATACCGTTTCACCACCACAGTGCTGCTGACCAAATAACACTTTCCTGCCTGAAAATGTTGATCGCGTAGATGCATAACGGCAGATTTTTGTAAACATACACTTATATTACCACAGCGCCATACGCATGATAATAATATTATAATGCAACGACATACTGATATTGGTCATTTCTTATCAATGCAAAAAACACGGACACAATCCATAAAGTGAACACACATAAAAAAGAACAAAGAAGTAACAGTGTGATTATACAACAGGCTATCAATAGACCATCTTCCTTCATCTTGTTCATCTAGTATGTATTATGCATGCATTAGTGGACTAGCCTTTAATATTCGCATTAACTATTAAAATCAAATGTTCTATTATTTAATAATTGAGAGTAGGAACAGTATCAGTCAAACTGAACAACAGTAACTAACGGTATTGTGTCTCATCTGCTGTTTTTGGTTTTGGTTATAACAATATCGACCTTTATTCTATTACTATTTGGTTTTTATCAAAGCCTCTCCAATATATGTTATCGGTGGGACCCCTCCTCTCTCCTTACATCCCTGCATCCCTCCCTTCCTCTCTCCCTCCCTCTCTCCCTCCTGGCAGTGCATCCCCATCCCCCACACGGTGGCCGTCTCTTCGGGTGAAAGCTGTCTTCTCTGCGCCACTGGTCCGACAAAAACGCTGCTGTAGCAGAGCCAGTCCGCACCGACCCAGAGCAGAGCAGACACAGGAGAAAGCACGTACGCACACGGGAATCTTTTTGTTGTTCGACCGAGTGGTTTAGGTAAGTCTCGTCCGATGTTTATCATGGAGGGCAGGAATGTCCATGTGTCGACTTGGTAGTTGTTCGTTTTTTTCAGTTTTTTTTCTCCTCCTCAGTATCCTTTCAATTGTCCTCCGTGGAGGAACTAGCGCGCTAAGCTAAAGGGGCTAGTTTAAATAACGGAAACAAACCGACATTAACTGCCGTATCGCAAGGTTTTG
Source organism: Dissostichus eleginoides (assembly GCA_031216635.1). Taxonomy (NCBI): domain Eukaryota; kingdom Metazoa; phylum Chordata; class Actinopteri; order Perciformes; family Nototheniidae; genus Dissostichus; species Dissostichus eleginoides. The sequence continues at coordinate 23,032,995 of CM062268.1, read as the reverse complement.
TATTTCCTTAGTTGTTTGCGTCCAGGCGGTAAAAATAGCTGCTGTTGTTCCGGTGCAGCCATATCTGATCCAATGTGAGTGTTTTTTTTATTGTCGTTTGCTAATCTTTACGAAGCTAGCCCGCTAATTAGCAATTTTTTAGCAGCGTGTGCCGAGGGATGCAAGGATGCTACGGGTTAGCGATGCTTTTTTCAGGCTAGCATACAAGCTAACGTTACTATTATGTGAGCAGCACATATTCCTGCATAGGGGTGTTTAGGAATGGTTGAATAGCCATGCTAACGGTAGCCAATCTGGTGATAATTGGCAAGATGGCATCTCGGAGTTGTTATCTAGAAATCGGTGGATTTTCAAAATGGTGTCTTAAGCTTGTTTCAGTGTGACCATTTTTGTCCAACCATGGCTGTTTTGGCGTTGCTTGCTATCCCAGGAATGCAGTGTAATGCCAGTACATGCAATACTCTGATGGATATATAACTACATATTAACCAGTAATGTGGTGGTATATACAAACGCATGCATGCTAGGCTGTGTCCCCCAGGCTACAGCCTCCATTATGAACAAAACAATCGTATTGTGAAGTGGAACTAATGGGGTATTGACGGAGTTTTCTGCTGCATCTCTGGTGTGTTTGAACAATGTTTTTAAGTCTAGTGTCTTTTCTGCATATGAAAATAGTTGTGCACTAGATTTAAATGGTTCACCTTCGCAAAGTCTTTCTTAACCACGTACGGTTCAACATAAATATATGGTTCCTCTAAATGTTTAATTACATAAAGACATCAGCTGCTATTGGACAAAGTATAATACAGATTTATCTGGGTAGCAACTAAAAACTATTTTCTGTGCTTTACATTTGCTGACCAGTTTTTGATTGTACAATTATTGTTAGGTCTACACAATGTCAGATGCGGACAGATGCTCTCAATGACATCCTTATCGCATGCTTTGTTTGATCAACTCTCTCAAAAAATCCAAACATTTTTATTTTACTAGGACATTAGGCAGATTAAATCAGCCTTGACACAGAGTGTTAGGCATTTTTGCTTGACGAACAACTTAAACAATGAATTAATTATGAACATTTCGGTTTAAATTATTCCTAACCATTCAGCTCTAGTAGAGATACAACAGTCTAACATGGTATCACCGTACTTTGGTGGAACAGAATACAAAAACTAAACTGAGCCTCACATAGTTCAAAAGAGACAGGATTACACAAAATGCTAAAGGCACATTTCTCATCTTCTTTCTTATGACTAGTGTTATCAGTGAAATGAATCCTCTTTGCGTTCATCTCTTTTTTGGGGGGGATTACCTGCTTTGAACATTGACTTCTAATCCCATTTAATTCAAGAAGCCTTATCGTTCTAAAGGGATTTCTTGGCCCTCACCAGAAAAACACAGCTTAAATAATCTGTACAGTTCAAATGGCATCTGCAAAACCAGAACATTCGAGTTATTTTGTTTCTGCCCAACAAAAAACACAGATCATGAAGGCTTTTCACAACCTTTTTAAGACTCTAGCCTGACCAAGAAGCATGTGGCAGAGTTACATCCCCTTGATGAAGGCAGTCTAAGGTGACCCCTGTCTGCCATGCTAGTGGAAAGGAGGGGGGAATGGGTTTTGGCAAGCGTTAGGAACAGTCTTGTATGTATTAAGGGTGGGCAGTACAATGCAGTTGTAAAACTGTCAGACTATAAAGCTGGAGTCACTTAATGGTACTCGAGTCAGTGTTTCTATAACAGACTGTTATCTTGCTAGCGCTTCAATCCCGTGTGGTCTGAACCACTTAATGAGTTGCTCATCAGAGACCAGGGAACAAGATGCTTACAGACGGTGGCTTTAAATTCCCCCTCCTTTGTTGTCCAGCTGACGATCCCCTTGACTTGATGACCAGTATTTTTTTATTCGAAAAAGCTGTAAGGTCAGTGATGTTTGACAACAAGGACATTGATGAGATAATTTAATGATTGTGGTTATTTACTAAATATAGTGTTTCATCAACTATTGTTTCAATTTGTACATAAATATCCATAACTTTTTTTTAAAAAGTTAAATGTTTTATCGTTTAGTCTATAAAATTGTTGATTTCACAAAGCCGGTCCAAAACCCCAAATTATTAGTTTTACAAAAGCTGTTATTTAAGAAGTGTGTTTGCATGTATACAGTGGCAGGTTGAGATGATCCCTGGGGGCAAAGTTGTAGTGCATTTAGCTGTCAGTCATCTCTGGGGTCTGCAACTGTGTAAACACACACAGTACACATGCAAATAAACACATGTCTGCGCTGTGGGCTGTTGTTTTATTACTGATACCTACTGTCATGTTCAACATAATGTTTTCATGCTGTAGTCCAGTAGCAGTGTTAAAGGTGAACATATATCTAATTATAAATAATTGATACTGCCTGCTGACATGTGTTAAAGTATTCTTAAATACAAGCGGCTGGAATAAAGCTAGAACAAAACAAATGAAATGTGTAGAGTGAGAGCCGAGAGAACAAAGAAATATACATTTAGCTGGTTTTCGCAAGTTTGCAGTAAAACATTTAACACGAACAGAAATCCTTTATTCGGAGTTCGATTCAACATAGTGGCCTTACAGTAAACTTATTATGCTTATTGCCTGATTCATATTTGTATTCATAACACATACAACTATGTTTAATTCTACCCTGAATATTAACACAATAACACGTAACATGTACTGACCAAAAACGTATCTTGTAGTGTTTTTGAAAAGAAGTGGGACACAGTTTGTGTTTTGACACACCCAGAAAGACTCAGCTGGATATAGTCATCTAATCAAAAGTTTGCCTACATTTGGGACACTATTTGAATGGGTGTGTTTATATATATATAATATATATATATATATATATATATATATATATACACACATACAAGACCTAGTTGGCTCTGTCTTTGGAAAGCTCAAAATACTTTTGAATGACTGGAACTGATCAGCAAATTGTAAGCTCATCATTAATGACGATCTTGTGAAAGAAATTGAAATGTTTTTGTTAACAAAGAACCCAGTAATATTTCTATTTTATTTGAATAATTATGATTATAAAACAGGCCATGATGTTACATCATGGCCTGTTTTTGCCTGTGTTTGTCAAGTCTCACCTCAACAGCAGGCCATACTGCCGGTCTGCTCTAGTAGTGCTTGGAGATTGATTTTGTATCATGTGTTTATCAACAAACCTGTTGTGAATTTGTGTCTGTGCATGAATGTTGTTTTCTCTCTACCTAGGAACAAATTCTTCAGCAGGCTCATTCGCAAATTATAAATATCTTTTTTGAAACCTCAAGCTTTATTTTGCGTTTACGTGCATTGTTATTTATTATATTATTAGTTTTCTGCAGGGTCATGATGACCACCTTCCATAGTAAAACTCAATCAACATTGTCTTTCCAAAGTAGAATGTAAGATGTTTAAACGTTTTTTTAATTAAATTGAACATCAAATTCATGGCCAAATAGAACTTAAGTCTTGCTAGCAGCTCATTATTTACTCTCCAATCTTAATCATGTTGTGTAAAGTCATCAATAAGATGTGATGTACCTGGTTCATTCATCGATTTGGGTCGCCCTTGAGTGTAATGCATTCTGTAAGTGTGCCTTGTCGTCAAGATAAAGAAAGACACTACAACAGGCCAAGGATGCACCAGAGACTTTATATTGTTATGACATAAGTGATTACACAAGGATCTACTAAGCTAGACCGTGTACAGGCATGCCACGGTCAGCTTTTCCTGTAGCTTTTTTTTTGCCTGCAGCGTTTTTTTGCCTGCCTATCATGAAGGCATGGGTACATTCACTTACTGCTAAATAGTGGAAATGCTTGTTCTGTTGCGTTTCTATGTGCAACTAAACATTAGTCGGTACAATCCCATTAATAATCATGTGTTATTGAACTCGTTTAATACAAAGGTACAATTGCAAGGTGCAAAAAGTAAGCGTTATAACAGCAACACATACTGCTTTACACTGTCCCTTTGAGTGTCTTTCAAAGTCTACATGGTTGGCAATGACATTAACTAATGATCCATCAGAGGTAATTACGATTTTCTGGCTATTTTAATAGTGATGATTTCCACTTGTCATGGTCCTTTGATTATTTAGACATCTCATTAAATATTCCTCTCAATCCCTCATCTGGTTATCTGGTCTGGCCATAGATTTCCTGGCTTGTACTATCTTTCATGCCTACTATCGATGTTCTAATTCCCTAGCTGCTATGGAACTCATTGGAAATCAACTAACTTAATGTCCCCTAATCAATAACATTGGACAGAAGCCTCTTACACCTTTTTTAATTATTATTTATACTCTTTGTTGGGGAGAACTTTGTCACCACCCTTTTTGTAAATTTTTCTCACTGAATGTGACGCTATTAACTTTGTAGAACATAAACTGTACATTTTATATTTCATTCTTCATCATGAATTCATGCACATTTTTACTGTCTGTATCAGAGAAAAAATATTGACCTCAGTGTCAAAACCTTTCACCTTTATGTAGTCCTTATACATCAAATGTTTGTTAGAAACCAAGCACCACAGCCAGAGTAGAAATCTCAATAAATGGATAATGTTGAATGGTATGTATTTCATGGTAACATTTCCATTTAAAGTGGGCTGGGACAATATTGGCAAATAATCCAGAGATGCAGGCCCATGAGGTGTGTGACTGATGAGATGACTTTGAAAAGAAGAATAGAGGAGGAGGAAGCCAGCATAGAGAAAAGGGGAGATGCTGTCCCAAAATGTATAGAGCTGTCCTAGATCTAAAATAGCCCAGGGCTGTGTGGAGAGGGTTGCTGCAGGGCCGGACGGGGGGGTCTGATTCCATCGTCTTCGAGCACTGTAGTAAGACGGATTTGGTCACACACTTGGCCCTTTAGTTGGTCTGTCCTCTGGGCCTGTGTTTTGATAGATATCATATGCTGTTGTTGAAAATGCTGCTGTAGTAAAGGCCTTGAACATGAGAACAATCTATCAATATGAAGGAGAACTGCTTCAAGTTTGCAACACGGTTTTAAGGGGCTATAATGCTGCTTAATCGTTGCTTATTGATAGAGAAATCATTTCGTCAATAAATATGACGAAAATAATGAAATATGGCCATAACGTTTCCCCAGAACCCAAAAATAACATTTTTAGTGGTTTGTTTCGTCTTAAGATTGTCATGTATATTGGAAGCCAAAACATTGAGCTAACCTTCACATTTAAAAAGCTGGAACCAGTGAACGCTAAAATAAAACAATATGCTGTTATAAAATCCACATCTTGGCAGATGTAGCATACTGAAAGTATCCTAAATATGACTCATGATCTCCGAATGCATTTCTGGATATTTGTCAATAAGGAAAAAAATAGATTTTTGAGCCATCACAGTAGCATCAGCAATGTATCTTCCAATGTTTTTGGTTTCTCTGCTTCCTTTTTCATATAACCAAAGTGAAATGCTTCTTTCTTCTGTATATAAAAAAAGGCTTTTCAGCTATTCTGTCCTGCGCTGAAGTGTGATGACGCCCACCAGTTTTGATTTGTTGCTTTAAAGAGTAGATGCCTGGTGAGGTATTATGTGGGAGGATAGAGTCAGTGTGGGGGTTGTGTTGTATTGTACATGTTCTCTAGGAATGGTAGCTCTTTGTGTGCGTTTGAGTGAGAGAGAGAGAGAGAGAGTGAGTGAGAGCTTTATTCTTTCACAATCCTCCTCCCTCATTATTACCTCTACTGCTCCCCTAGGCTGCAGGAATCCCCCTTTATGGAGTGGAACCGACATTATTGTTTTGCAACATGCACGTTTTTATATTAACATGCACCTCACTAATTTAATATGTCGGCATAATCTTTGAAGATCTGAAACGAGGCAAAACCTGACTGCCACATTACTGAGCTCACACAAAGCATTTAAATATAGACACAAATACACACCCAGCTCTGTCTGTGAGGCTGCTGGGATTTTGTACCTCGGCCTTGAGGCTGTACCTTTTTTAGTTCAGCCCAAATGAAGTCCCACTAATAGAGTTTAAGCTTAACAAAGTCCTGTAAAATAACTCTGGAGGAGACATGGAGCTGGAAGGTCTCCTTTATAATGTCAGCTGTGCTAGACGGATCGCAAGCTCCCAGTACACTTTAATGTCAGCATGAAGGTAGCAATTATAGCTGAAAGGATTAGTCTGTGGACAGGAGAATACGGTCTATACTGTTAATCATTTCATTGCTTCAATTAGACTATTTGGTGGGATAAAACAAGGAATTTGAAAAAAAAGTCTGACATATCATCAAAATATCATTTTTTACTTCCATGTGATGTATGAGACATCTCATTAAAAACTGGATGATTCCCGTCCTTTGTGAGGAGAACCTTGAATGGAATGTGTCATTTAGTATTTGCAAAGTGTCGTAGTGATGGTACTAGGGCTGTCCCGAATACCATTTTTCGGGCTCCGGATATTCGGGTACAGCCCTAGATGGTACTAAAAGAGTCAAATAAGATTTAAAACAACATCCACTTCACAGCAAAAAACATATTTAGCTACTGTCAGTTCTCAGTGCAAACCAATTTTCTGATAAATATATTTTATCACCGCAGTGTCATTGACAGACAGGTTGCTGAAAAAAATGAAAAATCCAATTTCATGTTGATAATCATTGGCTGTTACAGAGGTCACATGGTTAACATGGTCACCGTTTGATAGTCCTAAGGCCAAACGCTGTCAGCAGATGAGTGAAAACACTTAATGTCAGATCATCAGTGCCAGAGTCCGCTGGAAGCCTTTACACCGACAGAGCGTCTGCAGCTAGCTCGGCTTTCTCTGAAGTCTGGTGCGTTTGGAAGAAGGAAGAGAGGAGTGAAAAGATAAGACTTTCCAGAAAGCAGCCTTCAACTTTTAGAAAATGCGGTGCATGGTTGCCAAATGAGTAATTTATTCAGTTAAAATCTGGCTTCTGATGATGTGTTTTTGGTTTGTTTCCCCTCACTGGCATACTGGCAAGGCAGCTTTTGTACCTGCAGCTCTTTCACAGTAAATGCTTTCTGCTTCTTAAATGACCTGGCTTCAGTTCGGCAAAAAGGTCTAGCTTCTCAATCGCTTGGAGTTGCTGCTTTTTTCTTTGTCTTAAAAGTAAATTGATCATGTTTTAGGTTTTGGAATGTTGTTTGGACAAAACATTGAACTGGTTCTTGGAAATTGGTATTGTGAAACATTTGGAGTATCTGCTGTTCTCTAAAATCTTTATAGACTAATTGATTAATGGATAAATTATTCAGCAGATGACTCAATGTTTTTTTGTTATTGTCTTTATGACATCTCTGCCCCTTTGCACTACTACAAATAAATGTACTTAATCTTTTATGGTTAAGGTCCTCACGAGGATGGACTTTACAATCTGTCAAACAGAAGGTCTTCTGGCTAGAAATAGGCTTTTTGTTTAGAATGAAGAGCCTGAAGCTCCTCATCATCCCCTCCCCCTGAAAACAAAAGGGAGTTGTCAGACACTCCCACTCATCACATGGGTTTCTGCCATTCTCTGTTCCTCACACACACCTTCATTAGACGCATTGTGGTGCCCTCTATTGTTCTCACCATTCACTTTCATCACTTTTGCCCACACACACACACACACACACACACAGTATACCCTCTGTTTCTCAGGCTGAAACAGATTAACACACTCTACTCTATTCAGGCACACTGATAATTGGTAATGTTGTGATTACGACACTAGACCACATAGTTAGCTTAGCCACCTGTCCATGTGTTAGTGGGTATTGTTCTCCCCTTCAACACATTCACATTACATTGCATTTAGCTGACGCTTTTATCCAAAGCGACTTACAATAAGTGCATTCGACCAACAAGATACAAACTTGAAGAAAACAGAATCATATAGGTACATCAGGTTTCATAGAGCTAAAACATTTCAAGTGCTACTCAACTGGCTTTAGATAAGCCAGTCCTTTATTAGTATATAAGTGCTTTGTTAGCAATTCTTTGTTAGTAATTCTATCGCTCGAAGTGGAGTCGAAAGAGATGAGTTTTCAGTCTGCGCCGGAAGATGTGCAAGCTATCTGCTGTCCTGATTTCAATGGGGAGCTCATTCCATCATTTTGGAGCCAGGATAGCAAACCGACGTGTTTTTGCTGATGGGAACTTGGGTCCCCCTCGCAGAGCTGGTGCAGCGAGCCGTTTGGCCGATGCAGAGCGGCCTCACAAGCATCACAATTTAGCTCAAGTGAACATCCTACAGATTAGGATAATATTTTAGATTAAAGCTCTCACAACACAAGGTTTGCTCTATTTTTATTTGATGATTTTGTACAATAATGTTCTGTTAAGATAATGAAAAGCTAAAAATGTGTTTTCAAAGCAACAGAACATTCAACTTTTTTGTTTGCTTATGATCATATGTTGTCTTCACCTACATTATGATCAAATCAAAAAGCTACAGTAGGATCACCGCATTGGCTTTAGGGATGGCAACTGGCCTGTCAGCCCACCCATTGGTCCAAATGGCTTCAGATATACTTGGTGTTTCGTACCGGACAGATTTGCAAGCGTGACTGTGAATATATTTTTTTATATTACACAGATCATTATTTTAATTTTAAAACTCGTAAAGTGAACTTTTAAGAGATTTAAGGAAAATTAAGGGTTGTATTTTTTAAGCTTAGCTGTTTTTTTATGTGGAGGTTGGAAAATATATACATATATATATTTTGCTTATATCACGGTACAATCAAATCTTCGCAGGAGAGACGGATTAAGTTAGATGGAGGAATGTAATGATTGTTGATGATACACATACACAGGTTGCTTTCTGAGGAATGCACGTGTGTTTTAAGGAATAAGCACAAAAAGGCTGAAAAGAAACAGCTCCCACGTGTTTGTACTCGCATTCAGCTGGCGGCTGTCTCTGGGCGTTTTGACGTCAGAGTTGCTGGATGGTGCGCTGAAATGCTTTCTTGCTTAATTTGAACTGTCACTTGGTGCCGTTTGGCATTACAGCGGTAACGTGCGTGCCCAGAAATGATGACAGTAGAACTATAATCACCTGAAGGATTTGTTAACTGGCCATGAAGCACAAGCCCAGGATGGATCGGTCAGATTTAAGTCTGTCTTTTGAGACAGTGCATTTCACAAATCTACAGGAAACTGAATTAGACAAATGCATTTTCATAGTCTAAACATGGTGAATGGGTGATGTGCTGTGTGCAAAGAGCTTGCCACAACACATTTCACGCAGTCTTATACAACACACGACAGAGCCGCAGTTAAAACCAGACAGAACCGGCCTGATCGTCATATACAGACTCCCATCTCTTTCAGAAAAGGAAGAACAAATCAACACACAATCCACATGAACTGAACTAACACACACACCTTTCCTCCTCTTTATTTATTCCTCAGCTGTTCCGCTCTGTGTTTGTGCGATGCCTTGTGCTTTCGTGGTTCTGGCTCATGCTCACTTGATCATGCTTATTCATGACGCTGTGCAGGACCCAGCTTATTTGTACTTTATTTGTTCTCCGTCACTTGCCCGCTCACTGGGTGTGTCATGCTTCTGAACGTTTTCTTTGCTGCTTGTATTGGATGTCGTGTACAGCACATCACATGAATACAGTCATGCTCATATCTTACTTTCACTCACATGCACATCACTTAGGCCTTATATAAACAGGAAAGAGAAACCTAACCTTTAGGCCGTTTTATCAGCCAGTAGAAACTGATTGTTTTATACACACAGCTTTAAAAATAAATGCAAAAACATTCCATCTCACAATATTTCCAGGAATTCTTCTCTATTTCACACCATGATGCATTCAAGGACACGGCAGTTACCACAAACACTCACTCACACACTGTCTAAATCACTGTCCCCCTGCTGCGGTCACTAACCATTTGCTGTTGCACCGGTGCTTGCTTCTTTTGCTCTTTTCTTTTTTCTTTTGGTCTCTTTTCCTGTGTTCGTTGTAATCATGAACTCTCGCTGTTTTAATTTCAGATTTGCATATCCACTTCCACTCCTTCCTCATTTGCATACAGCAAGAATGGCGAGCGGGCATCCCACAGACAAATTCAGTTTCATGTATCAACCAGACACGCACAAGAGGTACGGGGCACGCATGCACACACACTCACACACACATGTAAACACAATTTCCCATGCCCATATACTCCATGCCGAGGTAAGTTGGGAGCACTGGAGGTCATTTCCTCTACATAGTGAAACTGGTGGAGAGAGCAGCCTTATGGTTATATAAATGGCTCTTGTTATCGGTCATCTCAACCCAAACCATTTCCAGAACCTTTAATGTTTAGCGGCCATTCCTCCGTTCAGTCCTGTACTCGTAACCAGGCTGGTCGATATGGCCCTGCCTTGTTTGGTGCAGTAGTATTATTTACTGCCTCACAGAAAACCAAACAATTAGATCCATGCGTACTTGTGCTTTTTTGTCACTACTTGTGCCTCATTTATTCCAAAAGTCTATTTTTTTTTAATCCATATTTGCGTTGAGCCTGCTCGAGGGTGAGGATTCACAGGGTTTGATCTTGTTTTTGTTGCATGCTGGCAAAATCCCTCAGCTGGATGTCGCCTGAAGAATCTGAGTTTGGGATTTATGTGCGTGATGAGTGCGTGCCTGTGCTTGATAATCATAACCGTTCTTCTTTCCAATTTACACAGCTTACATCTCTCTCCCTTCCATATTCCCCCTGCCCCCTCTACCGCTCTGTCTTTTTCTCCCTTTCTCAGTAAGAACAGGTTAGCTTCAGCTATGAATCCCGTCTACAGCCCCGTTCAGCCTGGCACTCCATACGGAAACCCTAAGAACATGGCCTTTGCAGGTAAAACTACCTCACGCATTCATCATCCTCTATACCCTAATAAGCATGTTTTAAAGGATGGCTTCAAGTGACAACACACACTGCCACTGAGATTTGAGTCAGTGAATGAGTGTCCTAAAAGATAGTCCTGGGAATTGCTACTTGATTTGTTTACTCTCTTGTGACAACGTTGGAACCTGGTGCAGAAGCGTGACGCTGGGATCATTTGCCACCCTTTTTTATTTTCCAAAACACGGTGCAAAGTTTAAACTGCAGGTCAAGATGCCGGCAGGAATAACACATGTTTTAGATTGTGTATTTACCAAGTTCCACAAATAAAAAAACAAAGTTGATCAAGTCAAATGAGAATACTAGTGTAACTTATAGTGCTTTCACTACTCAAAGGTGTGTTAACATGGAAGACCCAGTGGTCTGAGGAAAAGCAATGTTTTCAGGGATTATTTCCTCGCAGCGACTTCATTTATGTCCCTTCTCATGTGTGTGCTTTGCGGTGGGTGGAGGAGCATGCATATGTACAATAACTTCCTAATCAAGTGTATGCAGAATTATAGATTCCAAAGTCCTTTGTGCAGCAGGAAATCACAATTTGTTTCTATATAAAAGTAACATTTTTAACCCTTTTTATTTTGGTTCAGTTGGGTCTTTAAAGTGAGTGTTAGTCATTCAACAGTTTTAATTTCAGAACCTTGAAGCATTTGGATATGAGCTGTAGACTGAATACTATTATGGGACCAATATATTACAATTGATTTAATTATTTTATCAACATTTAAAGGTAATAGGGTATGTTTGAAGAGAGGAATCTGAAATGTTTCTAGAATTGCAACGAGCCAGTGGCATATACAAATGTGCATTACACCATGGGATGGTAGATGTATATAAAATAGGCTCCCATGACCTGGCTTGTTTTTTATATTTTAGTCGTTAAAAGTGCAGTTAAATGCTATACTTACCCCTAACCTGTTAAATCTGACAGTTCCTTATCATACAGCAGCCAAAGCTAGATAAAGCCAAGGCTCAAGGTCACAGAATATAGTAATGAGCAGCACTGCTGTAGCTCATGGGGCTAGTTCATTCATGTCATCACTTGTTAACCATATTTATCACAAAATACCATGTTTTATGCTAGGTCATAAATAGTCTATATAAAAGAACTGCATGTTAATAGCCTAATCGTGTAAATTCAAAACGTGTACATTCTGATTCAAATCAAGAACCTTAATGCAAAATATGGATAACACTTTAAATGTGAAATTATACAGATGTTTACACCTATTACCATACATATCCATCTTTAGCTAATCCAAATGAATACAGTAATGTAAAGTGAACTGAGTAATGGTCATTTAAAGTGTGAAGTAAAACACTGCAATATTGAAATGATTGCAAGTATGTGCTTGTTGTTCATTAAAATAACATTGTTCACTAACAAAGCATCTCTTACCTCTCCTGCTTGTCTCCTCCTTCACGTCTTTGTCTCAGTCTGTCTAAGTTGCACCTTTTTATCTACAAAAGCTTTTTTTCTCGGGTCAAAATCTGCTTTGTTTGCTTGAAGTGTAATGTGTGTGTGTGTGTGTGTGTGTGTAATGATTTCTTTCTCCTCCCACACTATATTGGCAGGTGTGTCTTGTCTGTATGTAAGACGTATCCAACCGACTGTTATTGGTGCTGACATTTTTTTTTTAATGAGCGCCATCTGTGCACATCCTGCTCCAAACCAAATACTGCCTACCTGTGTGTGTGTGTGTGTGTGCACATCAGTGGCCCTCTTGCTGTTAAGCCATGGTTTCTGATTTATTCTCTTTTGTCTGTGATGTCTAACAGGCTATCCAGGAGGGTATCCCGCCACGGCTCCCACCTATACACCCAACCTTTATCAAACAGCGAGTCCCGGGTATCCACCAGGTGAGCCCTAAAACACACACACACACACCATTTGATGACTTTGTTTATATTAAACAAGGTCATATCTGGGGTGAAATATCTTTCAGTTGAACCCAATTCCTCTGAAGTTAATTAGTCGGATGGTTCTCTTTTTTGAAGAAGAAAGTCAAGAGCGTTATCGTGTCTTTGAGAATTAAACATGACATGTAATATGGTCAAATGCAATGCATAAACGACAACAACGTAGACATCATATCCCAAAACGTGTTAGCAATGAGGATTTCTCCTCAGTTTATTATTAACCCTGGGAATATGTAAACACAATAAAAAAAGATAGATTTTTAGATTCCAGGACTTCAAAGCTATACTACTTATAAACTGAACAGCCGTGAACAACTACATTAATAAGCCACCAATTAATCTATAATAACCTTCAGAAATGTGTTAATGTTGCTGCTGAGTCATTATTGTAATCATTTCATTCATATTCCGATGGACAGTCACATGATCTACCCTGATGCTGTTCGAGAGGGCTTCATTGAATATATATGTTGATTATGCATACTCGACCAAAAGCAAATAAGATGAGTTATTTGGGGAAATGAAATACTTAATATGTATGTAATATCACATTATATTTAAAGCAAACATGGTAGCTCCACAGTATGGGTTAAGTGGTGATGTCAGCCTAAAGAGCGTTGATGGTGGAGGAGTGGGAGGCCGGCCGGTAGCAGCTGCCGGTGGCCCTCAGCAGCAGATACACGCTCTGCTGGGGCTCCCTGTCTGGCCCCACAGCAGATGGGAATAACAGTTGTCGCTGTGCAACTCAGATATGGTGTGTCTGCAGAGACCGAACGTTTAATATGTCGGGATCCGGAACCTTTCAGCCTGGAAACCCAGACCGGGTCAATACCATCTCACTGGAGCTTTCAAATGTCAAGCTTGTTTTTAGAATAGAATGTGTCTAAAATGGCTTATAGTCGTGATTTTATTGAGCATTCTAGCAATCAATAATTGGTGGTTGTAACGCTATCTCAGTATGAATATTAAATAAGGTGTCGCATGTTCAAACTTGTTCAACTGACACAGTAATACTAAGAAGCCATCCGTCTCCTAAAAGTATTTGAGGCTTCTTTTCCTTTTTGACTTAACTTGTTATTTGTTTGATGTGAATTTGCCTGAAGCAAGTAACGTCATTTAAGATTTGAAAGCTCCAAAACAACAAATCCATGTCTAGAAGGTTGATCATTTCTAATAGTCTCACATTTCCAGTCCCAGTGAGGTGAGTTTTATTAGCACACTTCATCACGTGAATTCATCAACAAATATTTATTTGCAAAGAGTGACAATGTTAAACTCAAAATCCCAACACCTTTATCTCCAATTTCAGATACTAGAGCATTTGAAATACCCAATCAATGAACTGAAAACAGGGAGAACAAACGAGCGTATTGTTCAAAGAGAAATGATAGATCTTGTGGATCGGGTGAAGCTGGCGACTTTGAACATAAAGTTATTACTTAGATGGTACCAGACAGAGCGATGGGATGGAACATCGGTAACATAAAGGGTAATTAAAAGAACTAATATAATCTGTTCCATTAAGATAACAATTCTTAATTTAAAGAATTTAAAAAATCACTTAAACAAAAACATTTGTATTAAAGTAGAATTACTATCAATCGATAAAAGACACCATTTTTTAGGAAAGGAAACGGCTGCTTAATTCGTTCCAATTCTCCTGAATTTCAAGTATCGTACCAAGACAGGGCGGTTTTGTAGACTTCATCTGTGGTGCTTTGAAGCCCCTCTCATCCCGTCCCCTCCCCCAGTTTGGTTTTATCTTAAGGAAGTCTAACAAAAAATCAGGTGTGCTTAAGCAAGGCACAAACAGCTTGTTCAAACAAAGGAGACTCATTATTGTAGCTTAAAATCAGCAGTGGTGATGTTTTACTGCACATCTTTTTCCTATGCATTCTGTATGGGGAAATGTACGTCTTTAGATTGTGTTCCACAGACAACCTCCAGACAGCCAGCTCATTAGAAACACATCTTGGGCAATGTCATTATTTCTCAAGACCATCGCATAGACAAACACTTTTCTATCAGGCTTTTGTGTAATTGTCACACACCATTGTCCTTTAATGCCCTGCGTGCATGTGTGTGAATTTGCACAGACACACACTTTTAGACACGAGTAGCAGCCCCAGCATCTCTTTGTTCCCTCGTCCTTGTGTGAGGGAAGCGCTTTCATAAGCTCTGCAGCAGCGACTAGCTAGTAGCATGTTTGACCTTCAGGCTCCTCCCGGTGGCGGCTCAGAGGTACTGCACCCCGCAGAGCACACATTACAGCACACACTAATGCTGCGGTCTGAACCAGATGCCTTCACCGCCCTACAGTAGACCTCAAGCCTTTCAGACCTTTTTAAATCTAGTGTCGGTTAAATAGTGCCTACATTTAAATCATGTTTGCACAAATAAGGTTAGGAGGTTTTTTGACTGTGCATTTTCAATCAGAAGGTGGTTATACTCCACATACACTAACTATAGAACTACTGTCTTTAGCAGTAAGCAACACGGCAGGCTATCTTCCGAGGCCCGGGTAAGACCACTAAAGGAGAATTTTAAGACAGAAAACCCTTTGCTGTGGTGTTTAATCCTCAATTCCCATTAAAAGGTGGTACCAGTCCCCCATCTGGTGGAGTTTGTAGGAAATGCAAAAGGGATATTTATACTCTATATATACACATCCGACAAAGAAATAGACACGGATAGGAGCAAGTTCTCCAATTTGAAAATGTATATATGATATTGTACATATGAATCGAATACATTTGGAAAAAATACTTTGAAATCCACTATCCCTGGATTTTATATTTCTAAATCCTCCTTTCTTTCCCCCCTCTTTATTTCTTTTGACTATTATAGGATATTCAGCAGGCACCCAATACAAAGTGCCCCCCACTCAGTCAAATGGAGCACCCCCCCCTACACCCCGAGCCCCACCCCGTACCAAACAGCCATGTACCCCATCCGCAGTGCCTACCCTCAGCAGAACCTATACGCACAGGTAAGGAACCTTAGTGAATAACACCTGACAGCATTTCCTTAGAGACACTCTCTACTCTGAAGAATGTTGATCAGATCTGTCGTGTTGCACCGCTCAGCTGCCAGGGCCATTTCACTCTCTCTTTACTGCACACATTTGATCTGATTATATTTTACAGTGAATTGGTACAATACGGTTAAGCAATTTCCAGCTATGAAATGCAGTGTTAAACAAAGAAATACATACAAGTCTTTTGAATTTGAGCTATGGGTGGTTTTGTTTTGTTTATGGGCATGTTAACAATTTATTTTTGAACAAAGAACCCATTTGGTTAACTGTCACAGTGAGCTCCAAGAACCAAACCTCCCAAACAGAAAGTCCATTTAGTTTGCAATTTCACAGGAAACCCCTGGTGAGCAAATGATACTGAAACAAGCCTGAAACACAGTGGCTTTGTTTGAGATGCAATTACACGACAAGCCAACAACAAAGATGTCATTTTGTTCTTTTGTAATTCGGTTGTTTGAATGGTTGTTTAAAAGTACAGAGGCAGGAGGAAAGATAAGAATTCAAAACGCCAATGAGTTTTCTGTATACTTTTTTGATGCAGTGGTAAAACATTAAGCGTTAGAAACCTTACGCCTCCCTTTCCTCCTGTCCACCCTCTCAGGGAGCGTACTACACCCAGCCGGTGTATGCGGCTCAGCCTCATGTGATCCATCACACCACCGTGGTGCAGCCCAACAGCATCCCCTCCGCGGCCCTCTACCCCGCCCCCGTCCCCGTACAGGCCCCTCGCAACCAAGGCATGGCTGCCATGGGGATGGTCGCTGGGACAACCATGGCCATGAGTGCAGGTACGGCCAGACTCCTGGCTCCAACATGTTAAGTTTATTTCTACTTTCCGAGATGACTTGCTTGCATTGACGTCTTTGCTTACCTCTGTTCTCTTGACTGTTGCTCACTAAATGTGTTTTAAGACTGCTCTTGTGATTTTGCTGCCATTCTTGATGGATTAGATGTGTTGGTACAGTCAGGTCTGCATATCCTGAAACAGCAGTGTATACACTGCTGTTTCAGGATATGCAGACCTGACTGTACCAACACATCTAAAAGTTGTAATGAAAATGTAATGGCAACTATTTTGATCATCAATGCAATTTTAGCCACTTATTTCGGGGCTAACCTCGTAGACCTCAACTCAAATCAGCGGATCAACACAAGCTTAGAATTGGGGGAAATAAACCCAAATGCTTGATTTCCTCTTAACAACAAATGTATAAAAGGGCAATTCATACTGTACAGCAATAACTGAAACCTTCATAGCTGTTCTGCAGAGTGACTAAAATAACTGATCTCATTAATGGTGTTGTTAACTTCCTGTAGGGACCCTGCTGACAACGCCTCAGCACGCCCAGATTGGAGGACACCCGGTAACTGTGCCAACCTACAGGCCCCAAGGGACACCTGGGTACAGCTACGTCCCGCCCCACTGGTAGAGCCCACACATCATGTGAGTGTCTGCCCCCCCCCTTACACTCCCTCCTCCCATCCTTTTCATTTTGTTGTCGTCTCCCCGACTTGAACAAACTGCGCTGCCTTTCATTTGTTCTCCTCTCTTTTCCGAAGAGGCGAGTGTCATTTTTTTAATAAATCACTAAGGTGTTCCTTTTCTCTTCTCTCCCACCAGATCTGGAGTCCACCATCGTATGCAACTGCTCAAATCTTACCCGGGCTCCCACTGGTAACCATGGGAACTCGGCACCTGTCTGCAAGAACAAAACTAAAGTGCAACAGCCACTTTACTATTATTGTTATTGTTAGTACGCGACATTCTCTAACGTTTTTACAAAAGCTGCTTTTTTTTTCTTTCTCTCTGTTCATTTGCCAACCAGTCATTACCTTATTTTGTATGGCTTTTTTATTTCATGTCCTTTTTTTATTTTTTTTGATGTGTTTGTCATTGGAACTCCAGAAGGACTCTTGACCAATCACGGGTGTCAGTTGCTCCTGTTTTGTGTTGTGCTGGTGTGTGTGGTCCTTCCTGCTGCTCAGTTGGCTGGAAAATATCAGGCACTTATTCCTCATTATCTTCTCCGTCAGTCACTACAAACACTTATTGACTTATGCTGCCAAACTTCTAAGAACTAGATGTCAGCACAGGGTTTTAACAAACTAAGCATTTTAAGTTTCAGGTTATTTGACTTCTTGATATTCTTTCTTGCCTTTGTTACTTTCTTCCTCTTTATTCATTTTTATTTTCAGTCGTCTTCCAGCGCATAGCTGTCTGTCCGGCAGTAGTCAGTCCATCCCCCCCGTCGTTTATCTCCGTACGAGTGCTACGAGCAGAGCGCTTACTGACCCATCCTGCTGTGTGTCCCACTTCGTCCACTTTAGCATGATACACACTAAGTAAACATCACCTACTTCATGCTACATACTATGCAGGCTAGTATGATGGGACACTTTCAAAATCCTAACCTTAAGAGTAGGTCAATGCATTTCAAATTGTAAGAATATTTATGATTAACCGCGTCACCGTCGTGGGTGGTCGTGCACAGTTTCTCACACACACGCATACACACACATACACAGGGGCTCCTGTGATGTGTTGGACACCACATGATCATTAAGTTGCACTTACTGTACAATATGTTCAGTTCTGCTGTTACTGATCAACACACAAAAGCAACCACAGACACACATGACATGGATTTCTGAGTGTGCATGGCAGACAGCAGAGGAGGAGCTTAAAGGGATTGTATTGGCGCAAAGACAGGAGACAAGATGTGGAGAGTAGACCAAAAGGAGGGAGGAGGAGATGACATACTCAGTCAGGTGTGTTTATTTCAAGGTACAAGACATTTGAGTTTGTGTTTCTTACCTGCAAGAGACCACACAATATGCTATTTTTGCACTACATGTTTTGTACATTGACTCC
Organism: Dissostichus eleginoides; assembly: GCA_031216635.1. Classification (NCBI taxonomy): domain Eukaryota; kingdom Metazoa; phylum Chordata; class Actinopteri; order Perciformes; family Nototheniidae; genus Dissostichus; species Dissostichus eleginoides. The sequence continues at coordinate 23,014,255 of CM062268.1, read as the reverse complement.
TCACTGTGATTACTTCGTCTCCTCCTCCCTTTTTGCTTTGAGGTGACAATTTTTGTAACCAAACACTCAAACAAGTTGAAAACCTAGACTCTTACATATACATGAATTAATGGCCCAGTCTAATAAATATGTGCTGATAGATGGATACGATTCAATTCATAGTCCAGTGCTGAAAATGTCCAATCAGAAGGCTGTAATGTGTAGACACCGAGTCCATGCCATAGGGACTATTTGTTATTCTCCGAGTCCAGATTGAACTTTGAGGCTAGTGCCATGTGATTCAGGAGCGCTGGTTTCAGTGTTGGTGGTTACAACAGTCTGAGAAATGAACACAAGGTGCAGAGCCTGGATGACTAAGTGTCTCAGCCTCTTAGTTTTAAACCGGTTTATTCCAGGTCGATTTCAGACTTTTTAGTAGTCTATAATATCCTTATTGCAAACGTTTTGGAATGTACACATATCTGCTTTTACTGGCATTTAAACATAATCCACCATTTGTAATCCAGCATAATCTTAATTAGTGTTCAGATGAGGATAATATTTGAGCCAATGAAAAAAGGACCATATACAGCCTTTTTCTGTTGCCTTTTTTATGCTTATTCATGTGAAAGCGTGTATGTGCAAAAGCAGTATGGTGACCCATCTTAATAACACTACAAACCTACAGTAGTGACGGTAGGGTTCAATATTTAGGTGAGGCGTGTGGCATTTTTCAGGATTCACACAGAAAAAAGGACCGAAATCACCGCTTCATATCTGTAGCGTACAGATTTGTTTAACAAAAGCATTTACTGCGCAGGTATGTAGATGAAGTGGTTTGATATTGCAATAAAATAAGAGGGAATGCCTCCAACTGTTCACATACAGTTAATATTTTATCAGCGTTTGGAATTGATTATTTTTTTTGAAATGCTTGTTGTAATCTCTAATGTGGATAACAGGCTCTGTATGCAGTCTCTATTCAATAATAAGTACACTTAATGCTAAGAAGAGAGGTAGAACATATCAAACATTTGGGTTTTGAATAACTTTGAGGAAATGTTGCACAACATGAGAAAAAACAAACTTGATGACCATCATTTAATGCTAAGTAACAGGTACCTAGGCTTTGTAGGGAAGGAGGGAGGAGCAATTTATATTGTAATTTAAAAAAAACGATAAGATTGAGTGTTTGAGCTATTCTTAGTCCAGATGTTTGTACACTTGTAGGTTAATTCTCAAGAAAATATTGCATTTGCCGCTGTCGGATGAAAAAACGCTTGTATTTCTGAAGATATAAAGTGGATGTTATCGGGTCTTAAAGTGTCCAACATCTGAAAAGAATACAGGAAGTAGGTTTTCTTGCGACAGCGTTAATGTTACTCGTCATTAGGATTTATTTAACCAACCACTACTATCAGTATTTCTCAATTAAATTGTTTTTTCTTTCCCTCTGGTAAATTGAGCATATGGGTATGCATAATATTCAGGTGTAACTCACTATAGCATTGGATCTTTAAGTAAAAAAAAAAAATGCAGTATATTTATACAGCAAGTGGTACAGTAATGTATTTCTAGCTAAGCATGGTTGCATCAGTGCGGCAGCTACTGTTTGTGCTTTTAATATTTTATTTGTTTGACCTTTTCTACATCTCTGTCCTCTACATATCTGTCACCGAGGAGGGGGAGACGTTTAGATAATGTCCGTCAACAAATTGCAGTGATTCTTGACACCAAATCCTACGTTTGTTTGACTGTGGAAAGGCTACCATGATGCTTTAGGAGACCATCTTTGCTGTCTTGTGGGTGCAAAGATGTATTTAATGATGAATGGAAACCCTCAGCCTCAATGCCCTTTTGTTCCGTGCCATATTTCAAACGGTAAAGATTACTTTCATCTCTCTGGTGAACTTCTTGTTATGTCTAGCTTCTTGTGAATCTGTGTTTCCCTAATGCTGAATCTTCACTTTGTTGATGCATATTGCCTGTCTCACTTTTACCTTTCTTACAGTATCCTCCATGTTTGTCCTACTTTCACTCCAGAGGCCATTTTGCATCCCACCAACCATTCAAACACTCAGTTATTCACATTTCAGGGATGCACAATGATGTCTGATCACTAGTTCTGCTCCCTCTCATGTCCACTTCTACCTTTCTTCTTAAACCCTCTGCTCTCAGCGACATGTTTTTGTTCCTTCTCTCCGACCTTTGCAATCTCCACCACCTCGTCTCAGTAGCAGTCATATTGAACTATATGATAGTCATTCAATTGGTGATACTCATGCCGATAACCCATTGTAATTTTTGGTGTTTGTTAAACCTCCACTGAGCCTTTTTTAACACTAGATGTCGCCAGTGACGGAGTCTTGAATCACCATGGTTCTAGGATTTGAGCCGAAATAATGATTTATCGGTGCCCTTTACATTTTTCAATCAAAATTGGATGTCATATTTTTTAGCACTGAATTTTTTTTGGGGGGGGGGCGGGTCTTCTCCAAATTTAACGTCCTTTTTTTCCACAGATATTTTTGAAATGCCATTTTAGACTTATTTTTATAGGAGGGGTTGATCTTTTTAAGTTGAGCATTATTAAGAGAGAGTGCTTTTCTTTCTGGGCTGCGGACCAATCCTCTTAAAAACTGTAACTCTTTTTTTTATGTGGGGTCCCTGTAAAGAGGCAGACACAACAGAGCAGGTTTGGTTTTCAGGATGTAGAAACTGCTCCTCATTCACTCCATTCCTCACCTCTTCATTCATTTCAATTTGCACTTAAGTGAAAATGGACAGTTAAACACTTTAATGTGTTAAGTGGGAGAAAGGCAAAGTTGTCATAATGATGGGTCTTTCATCTTTTCTTTTTTTCCTGTATCATTCTATCCTCTGACATTTCCAAATTTGAAAGTCGGTAATTTTACTGAGGATTACACTTTTTCTTTTCTCCAGTACATTTCAAAAATGCTTGTTCACTTTGACAGTGAAAATGCACCCAGAACCATTCACACCACTTCTCGTCTCCTTCCCTCCCTCCCCCCTCTCTCTTCCTTTGTTTGCCTTGCCGTTGCTAAGTCTTAGTTTTTCAATTAAAACACTACTATCAAAGTAAGTAGTAGGCTCTTAAATGTCTTCGATGTTCTGCTGCAGCTTTTTTCATTTCAATTTGTCCGAGATATCTCTTAGTTTAATTTCACACTAAATGTGATGCAAAAAGTGGAAATTCCTTGTCTTCCAAAAAAAAAGCATACTTGTATCCCCCTCCCCCTGGATCGAGTATTAGGAAAAATCCCATCTTTGGAAGTTTTAGTTTGGTACCCAGTTTGCACATGCTATGGTATATCTGTTACCGTAAGGTTGTGTTTGAAACTGAAGCCCAACGTGTGTTCAGCGTTGAGAGAAGTGAACTGTATGTTAGCTATTTGGTCCAGAGTGAAGGACCAGCGTCAGGCTTGTGATATGAAGTGTAAATCTGTTTTTCATTTTTGTTTTTTTATGTTTATTTTTCTTTTGTTGTTGAGGGTTTTTTTTTAAGATCAGTTAGTGATCGAGTACTATAACTAAGCCAAGTTTGTAATTGTATATTTACTGTAAAATGTAGAACATTGAATAACTATTAAAATTTCCTATAAAAGGAAGATTGTTTTGTGTGTCCTTCTTTATTCACGACAGATTGCAGGTTGAATCTTGCATAACAAAACAGTTGGGGATTCGTCACATGACATTAAACTGAGCGAATCAGAAACATGTCACCATTTTCTAAAGGTGACCTTTCCTTATGACAGGGATTGCACACACTTTTTCCCCATAAAAAATACATTTCCTTAAATGAAAACGGTTAAACCAACCTCACCTTTTGTAAAAATAAAAATAACTTGGTTAACGGGCGTGACTTGTTGCTGGTCTGGCATAATGAAAATCTGCATGAGTCACAAACCAAGCATAGTTTATTAAAACAAAGGGAAGTGTAACTTTAAACTGGGAGCCCATACAAATCAATTCATTATCTTTTAATTGGCAATTTGAATTGTATTTGTCTCTAAGCTAAATGTCAGAAATAAAAGTTTGTATGTCATGCCTTCAGAGATAGTTTAATTTCAATATTAATTGTACTATTTTTTTGTTAAGTGCTTTCAAGGTCGAGAATAAGCTTAACTGGTGGTACATTTTTTACCAGAGCAGTGCCACCTACTGCGAATGAATCTTTGGAGCAACAAAGGAAGAGAAGAAGAGTAATGCAAATTAGCAAACATACATTTAAAACAAGCATTATTAAAAATCATTTTTGTGTGAGTGTTTGGAAGATGCATAAGGAGAATCCTGTACGTACATTTCTCTTTGTGTGCCAGATAAGTCCTTAAGGCAATTATTCTTTGTTTTACTTGTAGACTTTAAGTTAACTACATTGCATCATTTATTTATTGTCAAAGCTCATCCCTAGTCCTTTTCAAACATTCGTTGTAATCCTCTTGATCTGGGTTGAATCATAATGCCTTTAGGATGAAGCTTTTAAAATAATGAAACTTTGCAACAAATAATGAGATTATGCAAATGTACATTTTCAATGCACAAGCACTGACACCAGGAGGCTGAATATTCTAAGTATATGTTAGAATAAAAGCTATTATTTAGCAAATATATTAATTTTATTCCACAAAATAATTATAGATATTTAATTTTTCATGTAGCGGATTGTAATTCTGGCGGAAAATGCTAATGCATGGCATCCATAAGACACGTTTCATCAGATTTTCTGTTCTTCAGTTGCCTGTCAGTCATTGTTAGGCCAAAGAAAACATGCTTTCTGCTTCTCTTTTGAGGAACAGGTTGACGTAAGGACACTGACTGAATGTTTATGCTGCTTTTTTTTAAAGGTCTCTCTGCGTCGGAATAGAAGAAGCAGAAATCATTATTTCCTTTGTGGCAGAACAAGCCAGAACACTCACCCTTTCACTTCTCCCTCCATCCATCAGCAGACATCCGTCCAGGTTGTGCAACTCCAACCACTCATACAGATAACACTGAACACACACTGACATACACCTCCTTTATGCACAAAGCCCCACCAAACACACACATTCAGCACAGTCTCATATCTTTAATGTTAACAGAAATTGATCACTGGTTTGAAGATTAGGTCGGTTTTGAACAAAGTGAGGAAATATGCATATGTGTCTTCAAGAAATGTTTAGCCTTTGTCATTACTAAGACATTTTTACTATTTATTACTTACTTCCTCTTACTCCAGACTATATTTCTGCTAAAAATCTACCACTTCTACTACTACTAAATCCACTGTAAGGATGGAATCAATTCAACATTTTTTAACCACTTCTCAAAACCATTTTAGCTTTTAGCAGCAAATATGAAAACAGGGTTGTTCTATTGCTTCTATATTACATTTCCTAGAAAATGTGTTATTTCTTCTTTCAAAAGTCAGGTTTTTCGGGTAGAAGTATGAGTAAAAGTGTATTTAACATGGTTCATTTAAATAAAATACAGTACGTACAAAATTTGAGTTTAGGAATGTTTAAAAATTAACAACTAAAAAGCGAATTACATTTTTATGAAATGTCAGGATGTAGTTGAGACGTCAAGTATTAATGATAATGATCGCAGTGGCCATAGAGGTTCATTACTGAGTAACTAAAGACTTAATTCATCCGCTGGGATCCTGCAGGCCAGCTCACACAACACATGGCCTCGCAGTGTCTTCTGCATCAAAGCATCTGCAGATCTGTCTCTGCATTTTAGTTTTTAATCCGTTGAGCTTAATTTGAAATAATGTTTAGAGTATATTTTGTCGATTTGTGTGTCAAAGCATTCGATATTGACAATAGCCTGGCAACAGCATACTGTAAACACAGTAGGCTATGCACCCTTTAATTCAGGACAGGAAAACATGTGAAAATAATCTGAATAAATAACAGTCATTTTACCATAAGTATATATTGTACAGCCTTTTAAAGCATTTTTGCCTCGTACACTTGTTTTCCCCCTACTATCTGCAATAATAGGAAGGAAGACAGTTTCACATCCTGCCAAACAACACTGTGTTATAATAATGAAAGGTTCTGAAACTTCAAATATATTTGTATGTTCCCTCCAGGTTTACCATTTCATTTGTCAAGGTTGATCTGAAATGTGAACTTGTTGAAGGTAGACTTGTTAGAAATATATATTCCTGTCAGTGCAGGGGGGTGTGGCTTCCACAAACAAGCTACACACAGCTCTTAAAGCAGACAACAGGCAAATCATAACATCCTGCTGAAGATGACCCTCTCAAACAGCACTGGGCTTACTGTGCATGTACGTATAATCACACACAATTAGTTTTGCCATGAGACAGTTGTTTTAGGAATTTAAAGTTGAATAGATAGAGCGATAGACAACCTGGAAAAACCAGATGCAGGTTGTAAAAACATTCCATCTCTGAGGGAATTTACAGAATTGTAGCCTCCTACTAGTGTGTGAAAACATCCAGCAGAAAGTGTAAAAATAGGGACTCAAAACTATTTAGCTCAAGTGGTGCACACCCTCTCAACAAAATATTTTTCCAGCTAAAGTATTTTGTTTGGAAACCGGTCATGGCAGTCGTAAAGGGCAATCTAAAGATGAGCAGCGCACAAATATGTGTGAGAGAGAAGGCTTTATAAATCCCCCAGGTTTTCATTCAGGTATACATTGCAAGTTCAAATACCCACATGCACAAACAGGACATAATAGACATTAGGCATGAAATACACACATTGATAAACACACACATTGATGGAGAGGTGTCAGAGCGAATTGGATTTTGGCGCCTAGAACCAGTTGAGGGTTCTGTGCCTTTCCTAATTAAACCTTGCCAGTGTCATCTACAGGTCTAGACATAGTTATATATTTGTTTTGGTCCATGTGAGGACTTGAACCAGTGATCATCTGGTGGTCACAATGCCCGCTACAGCCTGCACCTTGTGGTGTCATGCAATCAAAACCGTTTGAGTTGACTCATAAAGGAAGAATGCAGAGATGCGTTTTAAACAGAATTCAGAAAGTTATGTAACGTGCATTTATTAAATGCACCAGAATCATTCAGATGTATTTTTCCATGACAGTGAAGTCCCACTAAATACATGGCTGTTGCAAGGATCAGGTCCACATTCTTTTTTTAAAAGTGTGACTTGTGCACTCTGTCACAGCTGCCCCTTCAAGCTTTCTCTAGCAGTGCTATTGCAGAACAGCTGAAGGGCTGAGGCTTGAAATGACTTGTGTTCGGTTCAGAGAGGCTCCATGATCTTTGACAATCATTACGAAATTTCCTGATTAAGCTTTGAGCAACTTGTTTCCGAAAAATAAATTAACTTCACCTCCCTGTCTCCACATGTCTCTGTTTCAACATGAAGAACACGCTCATTCAGAAGAAAAGAGCTCTGCTGGGTGACTGTTTAGAAATTCAATCATCTAAGTGCTTCAATAAATATTCATTTTCTCTGTCAGTGGCAGAAAAAGGAAGCAGATTGATTGATAGATTCGTCCCCCTTCTCATCTTATCCTGGTCTTTCATGCTTTACGTTCTAACATTTAACCTTAAAATAATTCTATATCCATATTTTAATCCTTTAACTTTTTCAGTTAAGGGTTCCCTATTAAGGGACTTTGAGCAGCAAACATTTTTTTCCTTTTTATTTAGCAAAGCAACCATGTTTGGGCTGTTATGTCAGTGTGTGGTCTATGGTAATGGTAGCCAATTTTCTAGCCAAGTGTTTACTCTTTCTGTGATAAACACATAATCAGTCATCTTGTTTTTCTATTTTTACAGCATTGGCTCACTCCAGTGAACACTTACAAAAATTAACAAAAATTTTACTGTTTTGCTCTCACACAAGCACACATTAACTGAGCTGGGAAATGTTGGATGCTAAGAAAACACTTTATTCAAGACACGTAACACTTATTTCTATAAAGGAAAGTCCACAATATTAACATGCTGTTCATGCTTCAATTCTCCAGGAGTTGATTTGACAGCTGGAGGAACACAAGTCTGTTCAAATTAATCTTTCACACGCAATAAGTTATACATTAAATATAAGGGAGTGGCTCGAAAACAATGTGAGAACACAGAGTTCTCCATCTGATCTGACAAGTTTGTTGATAAGAAATGATTAAATCATGAAGGGCAGATTCATTGTGAGTGTCAGTCAGGCCAGCACACATTTATTTTTAGAAGGCAAACTGAGCAAGTAGATATGAGGTAAAACATGTGTTCGTGACTCAACAACCACAACACTGAAGTCAAAAACAAACCGTATACAACAATAAATATTTTAGTTAAACAACAGACATGGGTAAACAGTGGTTTCCTTCTGACCTCAGTCACAACATTTCCAGATGTGATTCAAAACACAACCATTACCTCAGAAATAATCTTGTTTGCCCGCTGTTCCTGTATATTCTGATATTTCCAAATATCTGAACATGCATACTCAAAAGTTAAGTCTCTAGTTATTGAAAACACTCATTGATATTCACACTTTTACACTGTCAACACAGTCTCTTTATGGATGTCACATGGCTTTGTGATGCTTACAAGAGGCTAGCAGGTAGATAAAGTTGTGCTGTTGCTTTCTAAATGCGTGTTCTGGCTATTTCCTTATCATATAATACACATAGACTGCCTATACATTATAAAGATAGTACGCATATACTCTGATGGAACCCGGATGCTGTGCAGGAAACAGCAGTCAAAAAGTAGTGCAATAAAAGTCATAAAATCCTAACTAGATAAGACACTGTGAGAAGTGAAAACCAGTTCTGTTACTCTCAGTGAAAGTTGCCAATGGTTAATGTCAATGGCAGAAAGCATAAGGGTTTACATGAACACTGTGGCATTTGCAGGCAGAGAGTGACATTTTACTAATGACATCAATAAATACTTAAATTCTTACCTCAGTAACATTAAAGTGCCAGACAATTCAGGCTGTCAGTATGCCATCTCTCTGTCTGTTTTGAGTGGCTGTTAGCTGTGACTTAAATGGTTGTCTACAATCCTGATGGTCATTGGTTCGAATCCTGGCCCCTGCAGTCAATATGTCAAAGTGTTCTATTGAACCACACATTGCTGCCGTAGACATGTTCAACAGTGTGGCTGATCTCTATGTGAGTCGCTTTGACTAAAAGTGTACGTTAAAAGAAATGTCTATCATGTTCATTTTTTTAAATTATATTTAAAGTTTGACCCAGCTGGCCACTTGTCAAAAGAAAAGAACATTGTTTTCATTATATTATATGTCTTTATTGAATAAAACCATGCATAACAATACATTCATCTCAAAAAGAGAAGTGATGCTATATGCGAGATTATAGTTGAAAGCTCATTTCCATCTACAGTCCCAGGGCAAGTGCACACATAACAATCATTAAACAATTTGCTAGTGCCTATTACACTAACAATTAAAACAGAAAAAAACTACAGAAAATATAAATACTAGTATATTTATCAATATAAATATAATTGTACAATTCATTTTGACTTTTTAACAGCATAAAGGCTCACACACACTTCCTATCATTTCCCTTTGCTTGGGCAAGTGGTGCAAGACTCTTTGCGCGTGCGTAGTCATGTTCTAGCGCGCGCTGTTGTGCGGTACTGGAGCAGTAGTGTGTGAAGGAGAGCGTGCAGCAACAGAGACACTTCACAACAGGTAGGGCCGGAGACAGAGAAACTGCGTGCTTTAAACACACTTCTACTTTTCTTTTTCTTAAGTTTTCCCTTATCAGCCTCGCGTGTGTTCATAGTGATTTAAACATACTTGAACAAACAAACATACCACGCTGAACCGGTCTTTATTTTTACAGAGGAGAGCAGCAGGACGAGTCTCGTACCATGTCGCCAACTTGTTGATGCTGCCAATTCATTTTTACTGCCGTCATTCATGGTAAGTTGTATTATTTTACAGTTAATTGCGTTTTTCCAACTAAAGGAATGGTACATAACTAGCTTGGGCATGTGAGTCAAACACATGATAACATTGTATTCTCATTAGGACCGGTGGTGTTAAGTAACTAAGAACTGTACTTAAGAACAATGTTGAGATACATGTGCTTTACTTTAGCAGAGGTGGGAAGTAACTAAGTACATTTACTCAAGTACTGTACTTAAGTACAATTTTGAGATACTTGTACTTTACTTTGTATGCTACTTTGTACTTCTACTCCACTACAATTCCGAAGTAAATTGTGTACTTTTACTCCACTACATTTTTTACTCCAATATATGACCAGTTACTTTACAGTTTCTGATTAATGATGTGAAATACAATCAACACTTAAATAAGATTTCAGTAACACCTGAAGTAAATGCACAAGCTACCCTGCTGCAGCATACAAAGTAATTAAAACTAGCTGCACCTTTACCAGCTTTGATAACACTTTAATGATCAATAATTATAATAAAAACATATAACATATATTATTCTGAAATGGACCAATCTGCAGAATGAGTACTTTTACTTTTCTAAAATGTGTATTGCAGGACTTTTATTTGTAACTGAGTAATCCTACACTCTGTTACTTCTACTTTTACTCAAGTACAACATCTGAGTATTTCTCCCACCTCTGTACTTTAGCATTTAAATGTCATGTTACTTTGTACTTCTATTCCACTACAATTCAGAAGTAAAAACTCCTTTAGTTACTTTGCATATATATGAATGATAAACAATAGGATCAACACTTAAAAAAAACATTAGACACACCTGGATTCAATTCACAATTAGTTGACATTAGTTCCACCTTTACCAGCTTGATAAACACATCCAAACATTAATAATTATAACTAAAACATATTATTCTGAAATGTGACAATCTGCATAATGATTACTTTCACTTTTAAAGGACTGTTACTTGTAGCAGAGTATTCCTACACTTTGGTATTTCTAATTTTACTTAAGTACAATATTTGAGTACTTCTTCCACCGCTGATTGGGCCACAGTGTGTCTGTTTTGCTAAATGCCAATCATATCATACCCGCTTTTTATAGTATTTGAGCACAAGTTGTATTCTCATTACATTTTATAGTTTTGATATTAAATTAAAATCATTCCTTAGTGTATTAAAGTCGTAGGCCTGCTACATCCACCTGATGTTATTGAAATAGACACTGAAAGGACTGAATCAGATCCTACTACTAAAAAACTCTGGCGAATATATCTGTAATGGTTTTGAGCCTTGATAAGAGCTTGCCTCTGGTGCTGACTTCAGGGTCGTTGCATCCTTGTGTTTTTCTCCTGTTCTTGGAAATCATAGAAGCAGAACCACAGTGCCTTCAGGCAAGGCACTTACCCAAGGCAAGCTGCACAGCGGGGAGCCTCAGGGTAGCAAGGTGTTTCCTGTGCTCAGACTAGGTGTGAATACTTGTGACAGCATCTATGTGAACTGTGCAGAAGACATAGTGTGCAAAACCATCACAATACAAACTGAGCCCCAAGTCTTAAACCGCAAAAATGAGGCTGTACAAATCCTGGGAAACTTTTACTGTTCCCATGGATTTGGTGTGGAATTTTTCAGCTTGAGAAAACACTTTACTTGTTGACATCATATAACACATTTAAAGAATATATTGTTTGCAGAAGTTCATATTAATAGTTCTTAACTTTATATTTGTCAGACTTTTTGTATTACGTTGAATTTGAGTATCATACAGTGAAGGATACATGCTTTATATTATATAATTTGTACTAGAAAAACAGGCCTCAAGTTATGCATTTGCCTTGCTTGCTGTGAAAACAATCATGCATAGTTGCTGTATTCAATAAATAGATATATTTATTGAATACAGCAACTATGCATGATTGTTTTCACAGCAAGCAGTGTGTCTGCAGAGCAACCTTCCGTCTTGAGATCTGTATCAACTTTCTGAGAATATCCAGGAAAGTGTTTCACGACAGTTGGCTGACATCAATATATTAATGCAACTGGAGATTAAGTTTATACTTTACTAAGAACATACAGAGACAGGACAAAAAATCCTTATGGGACACTATAAAGCAGGCTGGGGAGGTGACAAATATATAGCTCTCAGCAAAATGCTCCCATTCGCTCTTTCAGATGAGATTTTCTCGATCACTTTAGTAAATTGTGTCGGAAATGGGTGAAAAATAGTCAACACAGTTCCCAAAGGCAAAGGTAATGTCTCAAATGCTGTGATTTGTTAAACCAGCAATCTAGAAACATGTAAACATGCAGTTAACTATCACAGCACCACAGGAAATACCTCAGAAGTCGAAATTGGTCTATTTTCCCTTCAATGCTTGAAAAGTGATTTGTTTCCAGTCATTTTCTTTCATATGGATATTACATATGATTATTTGTTTCAGTTCTACATGATATATATTTGCTTTCCTTAAATTATAACATCATCTTTGCTTCTGAAGACACCAGTGGAAAAATAGCGATGTGATATATTTGCAACAAGATCATATGACAAGTTTATGACACAAGCTTCTCTCTATGTTTGTAGCAGGATATATAATTAAACCTAACTCCAGTAAAAACCGGTCACATGTCACAGAAGTAATAATATAAGTAATATCTTTTTAAAGATAGCTGCAGATTTTATTGCTCCACCTCTCACTACTCTTTTTAACCTCTCCCTCAGCACAAACACAATTCCAAAAGTATGGAAGTCAGCTTATGTCCTGCCTTTACTAAAAGGAGGGGAAGCCACCTTATTAAATAATTATAGACCTATCTCTAAATTGTCAGTTCTGGCTAAGGTTCTTGAACGCCTAGTGAGTGAACAGGTAAAGGAGTTTTTATGTACAAATGACATCCTGTCTAAACATCAGTCAGGCTTCAGAAAGCAACATAGCACCATCACTGCGACAATGAAAGTGGTGAATGATATGGCGAGTATTTTAGATAATAAGCAGAGTTGTGCAGCTCTATTTGTTGACCTGTCCAAAGCGTTTGATACCGTCGATCATCGCATCTTGAAGCAGAGGCTAGTCAGTATTGGCATATCCAGCCATGCAGTGGGGTGGTTTGTGAACTACCTCTCTGAAAGGTCCCAATGTGTTCAGTTTGATGGGCTGTCTTCTGAGTGGTTAAACATTACTAATGGTGTACCACAAGGTTCTGTTTTAGGTCCACTTTTATTTTCCATCTACATCAATAGTTTAGGTGAAAATGTCGATGGAGCAACCTTACATTTTTATGCGGACGATACCGTGATGTACTGTGCAGGTCCCTCCATTAAGGAGGCTGTTGTTGAATTGCAAGCTGTTTTTAACATTATTCAGACTCAGCTCTCTGAACTAAAGCTTCTTTTAAATGTTGATAAAACCAAGGTAATGCTCTTTTCAAAAGCTAAAAAGACACCAGAGCCTGTTTTAGATATTGTAACTACGCAAGGAATAAAACTTGAAGTGGTTACCTGTTACAAATACCTTGGTATCTGGCTTGATGATTGTCTCTCTTTTAAACTTCATGTCAATAACCTGCTTAAAAAACTGAGGGTTAGGCTAGGTTTCTTTTACAGGAACAAGTCCTGTTTCTCGCTTGAGGCCAGGAAAAGGCTAGTCACTGTGACCTTTTTACCTGTGCTGGACTATGGTGATTTGATTTATATGCACCTGCCAATTACCTGATCAAGTTAGATGCTGCGTATCACAGTGCACTGAGATTTGTGACAAACTGTAAAGTATTAACCCATCACTGTACCCTGTATGCAAGGGCTGGTTTGCCTTCGCTAACTGTACGGAGGCTCAGTCACTGGTACATTTTTATATACAAAGCCATGTTAGAGAAACTTCCATCCTACATCTGCTCCCTGATCTCACGGCGAATTGGCTACTGCCTGAGATCGCATGCTGTGGTTTTATTAAATGTGCCAACTGCTAGGACTGTCTTAGGGAAGATAGCTTTTAGATGCGCAGCTCCTCTGTCTTGGAATAGTCTGCAATTTAAATGGAAACTGAGCAATCTGGTGCCACTAAATGTTTTTAAAGCTCGGTTGGATATACTCAATCGGATGCTGTTGGAACCTGTTCATGTGGATAGTTATGTAAATTGTATTCCCTGTAATGATGCTGTATGATGTCCTTTTTGTTGTTCTGTTGTTTTATGTTTTTATGTTTCATGTGGAACCTACTTGAGCAGGTCTCCCTTGAAAAAAGATCTATGATCTCAATGGGATACACCTGGATAAATAAAGGTTTGAAATGAAATGAAAATAACTGGGAATCATTCGGATGGGCTCTCAGACTTGGCACACTCACATGAGACTTTGGCATGGTCACTGTGATTTTAGAAAAGATTCCTTCATGCTGGCACCGGTCAGTTTTCTGTCTGTGTTTGAGGACAAAGTTAAGTGCACAGTATTATCTTCCAGAGTAAATAGTCACAAGCTCTCAGCCAGCCATCCAAAGCATGCCAGCCAAATGTCTCCTTAAAATGTGTAATTTAATGAAAATGGACCAACATAAATCTGACTTCTCTGGTCTGAGTAGGATTCAGAGGATTACTCTTATAGTCCGTCTTAATTGTGATCCATAATGACAAGAGCTACAGTTGAAAAGGATACTGTATAATTCCCAGAGATTTAGAGATGCATTAGGAGAATCAGTCAGTGAAGACATGTCTTTTTTCTTTTTCTCCTGTCTTAATGCTTTAGTGACTGTGCTCTAAGCAGAGCTGCATTCCCATCTGCGCCACAGACCCATGACAACAGGGCGCAGGGTAACTACTGTTTGCCACTCTGTTAGGGTTTAGGAAGGGTTTATGCCTGACTACAGGTGTGTATCAAGCTGTTAAGGCTACTTGCAGCAGGTTGTATTTGAAAAAAACATGTTTTTTTTTCACCATCCAAAGGAACCAATAGCAATTCCCATTCAAGAGCCACCGAATGACTAGAGTAAAGGTCAAGCTTTTTTATGCAGATCTTTGAACACTTCTTCATTTGTTCAGCAATTCATATCTGTTGTTGTGCTCATTGATGGCACACAGAATGGAATATTTAGAGATTTGTTTAAGGTATTAAGAGTAGGGTCAGTGTCCACAGTGCAGAGTGAGGGGGGAGTGTCAGAGACGGTAGCATTACCCCTTGTGGGTGTGTACCGCTAACTGATATGTGATTTGCAGTCTGTTTTTAAAGATTGCTTCACACAGGGGAATTAGCTCAAATGGTAGAGCGCTCGCTTAGCATGCGAGAAGTAGCGGGATCGATGCCCGCATTCTCCAATGAGATTTTTGACTCTACATGTTTCAGGAGTAAAAGGATTTCTAAAGATTATAAGATGCATTGTAAATTCAGAGTGTGTTGTCTTTGCCCATGATATCAAATGATAGCTGTTGCCAGGCAGTGTTGGTAACCTTTAATCTGCTCATTGTTTCATTTACATTCATGAGAGCATTTACAGCTTCTACCTCATACACATATACGTGCTTAGTAGTAGAGCTTCACTTACAGAACTCCTCATTATTTATATCAATATATATGGATTTGATGTTTAATGATAAGTAGGAGACAAAGTGAGGTGATGCAAATGTAGAGGTTGTTGAAAATCTAGTCTTAGAAGCTCCCTGTGTCCTGTGGGTTTAGGATGCTTGGCATGTCCTCCGTTCGAGTTCACTACTTCCTCATTTCTGATCTACTGTTTACGGTCTATTAGAGACATCAAATATAACCCTGATTATCCGGCTAAAATGTTATTTTGTTTTCTTCTTTCCTTCATTAATAATGGCCGACAACAAAGGGGCTGTTTTTACGAAGCTTTGGATCCAATTGAGATTTTGGTATTTCTCATGCAGCTGTAGTTATCTATATACAATCTCTATTATGCTGTTATTGCTCTTATATTGCAACAAATGTTTTTAAAGTAACTGGGATGCTAGCTAGCTATGTAGGTAGATGACACCTTGAATCTTAATCCAACAAACTAATTGTGGATTGCTTCCCTCACCGGGGAAAACAGCTATTTATGGAGCACCCCCAGACCAATATAAACTCCTGAACAAATCTGACCCGTGGGGGCGATTCAGAATTACCTCTGTGCCGACTGAACATTAATACAGCAGGACGGATATTAGCAAAACAAAATGACCCCCAAACTCCCCATCACCATAACCAGAAACCAGCTAACCTGTAAACAGTCAGGCGGAAAGAAGTGACACAAAAGGACCATTTAGTCAGATGATTACGCTATAAGGAAGCTAATGGCTGCAGTTCTCTATGCCCTACTGTCCTGACTTGTTTCATCAGAGCTGCATTCACTTCCCCTCTGTGTCTCTGTGACTAACCAGCCTGAACTGCCGTCTGTCAGTCTTTACACGTCTGATGAAATCATAATTCCAAATTCTTAAAGCGACGAGCATCAACACGTTTGTCTACAAGTCACGACAAATGATTACCAGCAGAGTGCTCGGTATCATCATACGAAGCCTTGTGTATGATCCGTGTCGCTATGGAAGGCACTCCTGTCCTTCTGTCCTTTTACAATTAACTGTGTTTTGTTTTGGTTCTGCAAGATAGGGATTTACTACTCGATTAATGCGCACAGCTTTCTCTCTAGTCATGTTACAAAGTCCATATTTGTACTTAAAACTTCTGCACTTCTTCTGTGGAAATCAAACCATCAGGAGAAACACATCATTTCTCAGGAAAATCCAAATGTATGTTCTCTCTCTTGTTTATTACAACCCTTGACTTATTTCATTTGGGTCTCACGCAACAACCAGTTGTTTTATAGTACTCGTGTGTGTTTGCGTGTGTGTGTGTCTGTTGAACACCAGCCTTTCCCATCATCCATGTGTGTATTTCTGGTGCAGTTGATTGGTCCAAATGTCTCCTGTGCATTGGCCACAGTGCCTGGGGATAGATGTTGTATTAGCCTGCAGCATATTCGTTTAGATAATTAGTAACGTTTGTTTCCCCCCCTACAAATTAAGACAAAGGGTTGTGACATCTTCAGCATGCAATTGTGTGTGTTTGTCCATTACAGCTGCATCTATCTCTGTCAGGAAAATGAAATAAGGTTTGTTGTTTATCTGGGTAAAGAGGAAGTTTATGTGCTGACGTGTGCATGCATGTACACCATAGCTCTGGATTTGTCAGTATGGCATATGAATGTACTGTACGTGTGTGTGTGTGTGTGTGTGTGTGTGTGTGTGTGTGTGTGTGTGTGTGTCTGCAGTCTGTAACACAGATGTCTTCCATGTCTTTCTGATCTCAGTTTTTAAATTCATTACACTAAAAGCAAGCATGAATTATAACAAAATAATGTCAAATTGACTTCATGTATAATGATTACTTTAAGTGCTCAAATAATTAAATTCATTATTGGTTTTAAATCTCCACTGTGAGCAATAACTGTACATTAGCAGATTTACATCTGTTCATTTATTATCTTTTGATTTTGTGCCGTTCACTAGAGCTGCAACTAATGATTATTTTCATTTCAATCAGAACAATGGACTCTACATTTGCATTTATCGCTGTTTTATCCAACATCATATGTAGCGCGGTTGTTGTGCAATCTTCATTACCACTGTCTGCTACAAATCATTGCATGTAAACTATACATTTCAAATGTTTACACTATCACAAAACATCAGAGGTGGGAGAAGTACTCAGATCTTGTACTTGAGTAAAAGTAGAAGTACCAGAGTGTAGGAATACTCTGTTACAAGTAAAAGTCCTGCAATCAAAATCCTACTCAAGTTAAATTACAAAAGTAATAGGATCAAGTATACTTTAAAGGTCCCATGTCATGCTTTTCCGGTTATTACCCGTCCCCTTGTGTGTTATGAAGGTTTTTATGCATGTAAACGGTCTGCAGATTCAAAAACCCTCAAAGTACACCCTGTAGCGAGTAAAACTCTAACACAGAAAAGACTCCCCAAAACGCCTCGTTGGAGATTTCTCATTTTCTTCCTGGGTACTCTGACGTGGGGATACCCAGAGGCCGCACCCTCTGCCAGCCTTTCACGAAAGGAAGCTTCCCAAACCTTTCAGCGATTCATGCCGGATATGTACAGCGTAGGGCACTGAAGACCGATGCTGTTCCTACTTTGTTTGGACCAGCGGGAGATTCGGGTACACAACCTGTAAGTATTCATTGTTGTTTGTGTATTTATGATGTTTAAAACAAACAAGGTATCTACAACGACTGTTTAAATGGGCTACTAGGTTGGGATCGCGGAGAAATGCTCTCTGCAGACCCATGCTCACAGCGTTATAAACCTTTTTCTTACTCAATATCAAGCCACACTTATTGTTTTTACTTCGGCTGTGAGTGTTTGTGTGTGCTCAGGATGAGTTTCGCTTGTTCTCCTGTATCGCCGACACGGAAGCCTGTCCGCTCCTCGCAGCAGCTCGCAGCAACGAGCCTATCAACGTCGCGACCAATCAGAGCACACTGGGCTCACAGGGAGGGGGGTGCAGGAGCTCCAACAAGCCGTTTAGGACAGAGAGTGAATACACATACTATACAGAGACGCTGTATGAGAAACCAATGTGATTTTGGAAAATTGCACAATATAAATCTATTTTAGTATACCTCAACAATGGAATTATGATCAATAGAAATGGCCATGACATGGGACCTTTAAGTACCAAATGTAAAAGTACTCATTCTGCAGATTGGTCCATTTCAGAATAATATATGTTATATGTTTTGATTATAATGATTGATCATTAAAGTGTTATCAAAGCTGGTAGAGGTGCTGCTAGTTTTAATGACTTTGTAAACTGCAGGGTAGCTTGTGAATGTTACTCCAGGTGGAACTAAAGTCTGATTTAAGTGTTGATTATATTTCATATCATTAATCAGAAACTGTAAAGTAACTAAACATATTCAATAAATGTAGTGGAGTAAAAGTACACAGTTTACTTCTGATTTGTATTGGAGTAGAAGTACAAAGTAGCATAAAATGGAAATACTCAAGTAAAGTACAAGTATCTCAAAATTGTACTTAAGTACAGTACTTGAGTAAATGTACTTACTTAGTTACTTCCCTCCTCTGCAAAACATAATTTTGCGACACACAAGTATATAGAAATGTTCTTTGGCCCTACTCTTAGTTCCTAACTGTGTCAGCGTGTTGTTTCCTGCTGGGAATTGAGCTTGGATTAATCAGAGCTTGACACACTTTCAGTTGACTCATGTTACCTTAACCAAGGTTTAAAAGTCCTGATGATACCAAATCCACATACCGAATAATCGTTAAAACGTTATACTTGATGTTTACTACCCTGCTTAGGTTATGTGAGGTTGTGAATCTTCAATTTGTCCTGAGTTGCTGTCACATTCTTGCTATGGTGCTTTAAATATAATCTTACGTCACCTAACTTGCCTGAGGGCAGAGAGTTTTCAGCAGTGTGCACAGTGCAGAGTGAGCGGGGGGAGTGTCAGTGACGGTAACATTACCCCCATGGGCGGGCCTGTGGGTGTGTACCGCTAACTGATATGTGATTTGCAGTCTGTTTTTAAAGCTTGCTTCACACAGGGGAATTAGCTCAAATGGTAGAGCGCTCGCTTAGCATGCGAGAAGTAGCGGGATCGATGCCCGCATTCTCCAATGAGATTTTTGACTCTACATGTTTCAGGAGTAAAAGGATTTCTAAAGATTATAAAATGCATTGTAAATTCAGAGGGTGTTGTCTTTGCCCATGATATCAAATGATAGCTGTTGCCAGGCAGTGTTGGTAACCTTTAATCTGCTCATTGTTTCATTTACATTCATGAGAGCATTTACAGCTTCTACCTCAGATACGTATATGAATGCTTAGTAGTAGAGCTCCACTTACAGAACTCCTCATTATTTATATTGATATATACATCGGATTTATGTTTAATGATAAATATGGTATCATTAAAAGCTCAACATCAGATGGGATTTTCATCTCAAGGTAGTTTAACTGTAACAGCTTTCAGAATTCTTGTTACAGAAGCAGAAAACAGGTATTTTTTTCCTCATAAAAAGTTTAAGGAGGAAGCGTTACGGACAAGTTCTCTGGAAAAATACCTGCCAAGAATACTACGACTTTATGGGCAGTGAAAACTGAGTCATAGAGAAAACTCAGATGAATGCCTCACACCCATAATGACAGTCAAATGAATTCCTGCGAAAGGCTAGGTGAGCAATGTCGTAATTACTGTTAGTGTCGTGATGCAGTCAACATGTGGCTCAAAATGACTTCATTACACACATAACTTTCATTTTTATTTCATGGGAATCTCTAAAAGCAACAACCTGTTCACCAAAAACATTTGGGTCATTTATTATTTGTTAATCTTTGATTTATCTTTAGAATAGCACATCACTATGTAAAAAAACCCACTAAATTAACTTTGTGAAACGAGTAGTTGGGATTTCCAAATGAATCTTTTCCCTGTGGGTTTGTCTTTCTGGCTTTCCTTTTAATGTGTTTATCTATTATGCCGCTATTAAGTTGATGTAAATGCCGATTAGGAAATGGATACGGTCCGGAGGGAAGCTGTAAGCAAACACTTCACACACACACACACACACACACACACACACACACACACACACACACACACAGTGCAGATAACACTTGATGCACACCTGGGGTTACTGTTTGCTCTCGAGAGTGGTTGAAAATTGAATACATGACCACATCAAACACACACTCTGTCATAAAATCTGCACACAAACAACACATTGCTGCTATTAAGTGTCAAAGGAGAATTCTGGGGTGTATCTGTTTTTGTTTAAGTGAGCATTTTCTTTTAACCCCATAAGGGATCATCTGTTAGGCTTATCATCTGCATCCATTTAAATCATTTGGCATAGACAGTATTTTAAACTGAGATTTGAATTACATTGCACCGCATTGTGTTGCTTTTATAAAACATATTAAACTGATAAGTACGGTGGACATTTGGGGATTATAAAGTTGACCAACTGTCACTGGAAAAGCTTTATTGGATTCATTTAACAATGTGACCCCTCGATTCCTTCCCATATTACTGCAGATTTACTGTAAACTACCCAGCTGACTTAGTCATTTCAAGTATACTGACAAAACACTTACAATTATAAAGCAGATTTACTCTGAGAGTGACAGTTTGCCAACTTTATAATCCCCGAAAGTCAACAAGTGCTCCGTTCCCAGCTGTGCGCGTCCCTTTTTAGTGTCCCTGTTTCCATAGCTCTGAGCTTCGTGCAGTGTTTTGTTTATGCAGCGCTTTTAGTAAACTCCCTGGATTTCTTCTGCAAGTTAGTGAATGTTTTCTAAACGCTGTGCATGTGTTGCCAAGTTGTTGTAGGTGTTTCTCTATTTGCATGTGTTTTGGCACATTTCAGTTTCTTTTATTTGCATCATTTTTTAAACTGCATCACGTATCTCCTAATGGAAGTGTTTTGGGCCGCTGTAGCGCGTTTGCATGGGTCGGTCAGGTATATAATTAAGACGTTTTACATTTCTGCTTACCGCTTCTCCCTAATTAATATCTTCCTTCAGTGATCTATGATAGATGTCCTGATGATGTGCAGATATCATTATTGGAATTAGAGTTGTCTTTCATTTGGCAGATCCCAGCAGTTATTCCTTGCTTTGATCTGTTGATCAATCTTCTGCTCGCTAGGGCTTGTAGGATCCACATTGCGTGTTGTCTTTCTTTTGTCGGTAACTTACAGGTATTACTAAGTGGAGCAGACCTGCCAGTGACCTTTTCTTTGGCACAGTAAATAATACTGAGAACCACATAGTGACACAACCTCACAAACAGGAGGAGAAGCTAGAGTGTGGATTGCCGTTTCAATATCAAAGTCAGACAAAGAAGTGTTTACCTCTCCTCATCCCTGGAGGTACAGTTAGCCATAATTACTCAAATGCATTTTTGACCGAGTTTGATTGATGGAGTTAATCTGCTTTGTTCTTAAGTGCTTTGTTTTCAGAACGCTTAAAGATGTTATTGACTTTAATGACGTTGCTGGTCTTTAAGATAGCAAGACCATTTTTCCTCAAGGCCTTTCTTTAGACAGGCTAGCAAACTAATCAAAAACTCTGAATTCAGAAATGAGTCATCAGAAGATAAAGCCTCTCGCGGTGCACTTTCCAAACCTTTTGATTCCTCTTTGCCTGCTCGAAATGTTTAATGTTCTGCTCCCTCTCACTCCTCCTCTCCTTCAATCACTCTACCTGGGATTATAAAATAATGCGTCACTGACTGTTCCTGCGCCCACACAGAGAGTTCACTAAAAACACAGACTTACAGACTGACGTTTTTGGGGAAAAAGACAAAGACATTTATGACAGAACATTTACGTCTACTTACTTTTGATGTGACGTACTGTAAGTCGCAGTCTAACAAGTCTATAGAATAGGAAGTGGTTTAAGCCAATCACTGATTCGCCCACATGCTGCCAAGAAGTAAAGTGATGTGATTGATGTTGGTTGGGGGCAGTAATTCACATTGTTTATTAATCCGGCAGCGTGTTCAGACGGTGTGTTGTGAGTGGGAGAGCAGACAGTCTGCAGTGGTTTTCATTTCAAAACATCTAGCTGTCCAGCTTCCACTTGTTATACAATGATAGAAGGATCACATTACCATAATATAATGAGCTGGCTGGCTGGCTTGGACATTTTTCTATTTTTGGTGCGGTTTTTCTAGTGATTTAGCAAGTGGTTCTACTATAGTGACCACCTACAACTTGAAATAGTGGAAAGTAATTGAGTGCTCAAAAACAGTAAGGAGTAGCCTCACATTACATTTTTTTACTTATTTCTGTGCAAATAAATGACAGGATAACTGCTGTATTAGTTTTCAATATTAAGATTTTACTTTGAAAACATAAATTACCTTTTATACTTATTTAGATTTCTTAATGATTTGATTGCTTCTTTATCATTTAAGTACAATAACGATTATAAGGCCATAGTGATAGGGTTCAAGAAGATGTTGATGACATAAATCACACACATATTGATCTATTGTGCCCTCTGGTGGAGAGTTTATCTCTTGTTACTAATACAAAAATATATATATATATATATATATATATATATATATATTACTTTTCAATGTAAACACGGCATGTAGAATAGATAGATACATACAGTGTCAACCTTTATGGGTTCTATTTAGTTTTTTAACCTCAGTTTAAAGGCCTTACCTTAAATACCATCTTGCTTCAGCTAGATGTGTTATGATCATTAATTGAAGACACATAAATGTTTCGAATGCATACGAAGAGATTTAAATAAATAAGCCAGAAGAGGTTTATTGTCAGGGTTTCAAAGGAATGAGGATAGGTGGGGCGGGGGATGTCTGCCAGGTGATGCATTTCATCGCTCACAGTAACAATGTTTATCTGTATTGTTATTGTAAATAAACAAATATAACTAAAATGTATCCTTCAAGTGAAATCAGTCTAAAAAAAACTGGCGTATAGTGTGTGCTCTAACTAATTTAGCAAATATGCTACTACTAACTAAAACAACTAACCCACCCCTCATGTCTCTCCTGCAGGATGTGAAGATGCCACATCCTGTCTACTCCTTCCCGACAGAAGCTCTGATCTCCCAAACCTTCCCTACGGATGGGTTCTCCTCCAGCGAATGGCCGACAGAGCCGTACGCAGCGGGCGACTTCCTCCCCAGCCTGAGCAACATCAGCAGAGCCAGCATCCTCCGCTGCACCTACAAGGAGGACTTCAAACGCATCTTACTCCCTGCCGTGTACTCTTTAGTCTTTGTGCTGGGACTTCCTCTCAATGCTGCTGTCATACTGAAGATATGGAGGACGCGTCCCAATCTGTCCAAAAACAACATCTATATGGTCAACTTGGCTATAGCCGACTTCCTGTATGTGATGTCACTTCCCTTGCTGATCTACAACTACGCCAGTCATGACTACTGGCCATTTGGGGAGTTTGCGTGTAAAATGGTCAGGTTTCAGTTCTACAGGTGAGATACTTTACTTATTAAAGAGTGGCTATCTCTGTATGCAGTTTTGTGTTCATATTTGCTTTCAATTGAAATTAGAAAACTTAAAAAGAAGAATTAAGCTTTAAAGGTCCCCTATTATACTGTTTTTCATCAATATATAATAGGTCTCAGATATATACAAAACATGTCTCTGAAGTGTGTGGCTCGAAATACCAAACAGATCACGCATTGTAGCATCCCATAATCCCCTCTGTTTCAGCCCTGTTTCAAAAGTGCTGATTCTCTGTCTGTTACTTTAGATGAAAATAAGGAGCCACTCCCCACGCCCCTCTGAGAGATATTTGGTTTAAAAGAACACAATGGTGCTCTAGGATGAGATTCAGGTGATAAGGTGGGGCGGGGGGGGGGGGTTACCTTGGTTGGTGATTGGCTAATGGTTACACAAGCCAAACAAATCGACAGGTTTTTATATAAATGGATCAGGACACAAAGAGAGAGAATCTTTTTTCCTGAAACTTTCAGAATGTCTTTACACAGAGGGGACACATGTTTATGAATAAAATACATGAAAAAGTGGATTTTGCATAATAGGTGACCTTTAAAAATATTTAACCTAACTGTTTTTCCCCTTTATACCTTTTCTAGTAATCTGCATGGCAGCATCCTCTTCCTCACCTGCATCAGTCTGCAGCGCTATGTGGGCATCTGCCATCCAATGGCGATGTGGCAAAAGCAGGGCGGTCGCAGGCTGGCGTGGAGTATCTGTGGAGGAGTCTGGCTGGTGGTCACCGTCCTGTGCGCTCCGACGTTTCACTTCGCCGCCACGGGGATCCAAAGGAACCGCACGGTGTGTTATGATCTGAGCACGCCGAAGAACTCGCTGGCCTACTATCCGTACGGCATGGCTCTGACCTGCCTCGGCTTCGTGTTGCCCTTCATGGGTGTGATGGTGTGCTACTTTCGCATGGCCCAGGTCCTCTGCCGCCCGGTGTCCTACCAAGGGGTTTCCAGGGCGACCGGGGAGAAGCGGGACAAGGCGGTGAAGATGATCATCATGGTGGCGACAGTGTTCTGCATCAGCTTCCTGCCGTTTCACCTCACAAAGACCATGTACCTGGTGGTGCGTACCCTGCCCGCGGCGCCCTGCGACACTAGAAACTTGTTCTCCATCATCTATAAAAGCACCCGGCCGTTTGCCAGCATAAATAGCTTTCTGGACCCTATTCTGTTTTACTTCACTCAGCCGCGCTATCGCCAGAGCACCAGAAGGTTTATGCGCAAAGTCACCTCCCTCAGAGACAAGGGCACCAGCGTGTGAGACCGCGATAAAGCCTTCCTGCTATTCACCTGTGGTGGATCCTGTGAGGATGTAAAGTGGTACATGTATTGGTTGCTGGGTTTCCTTGTGCATGTTCTGAAGCAAGACCTTATGTGATTTTAAAAACTACTCACTGCAACAAAGAATCATACCATCCTCAGAGGGTCGAAAATATTAAGATGCACTGGCATTTCGATAAGACTTTTGAAATGAAGGTTGAAATCTTGTTATATCAGAAATAAACAAACTGAGAAAAGTAAAGAGAAATTACCAGACCTGAAATTAAAAATCCATATTCTCTTCTTACCTATAAAACCTTGAATTGGTATTGACCACCACAGTGTATTTCAATGAGGAATTTTGGCATTTGGGGCACTTATTACTAATATCCCAATTATGTCTTAAGTTAATTAATATTGTAGCAGAGAAGTGTTGTCAGCAGAACACGCAGTCACAGTCTGCATTTTCATTATCTGTGAAATGTTTATTCTCTTTCTTTATTGTGTTTTGTAAGTACTATTTTTTACAAACTGTGAACTGCAGTATAAAATATATAGATATAATAATATTGCTCTTACGTGAAAAGATGAGGGGTGTCTTCCACTTGAGCAGGCCGAAAAGATGATTTTGAAAAATGTGTTATTGGTTTTGGATAAAATCCACTCAGACACAAAGCCATGTAAAATGCTCAAAGCATATGTTTATATATGACTGCATGGTAGAATTGCATGAAGCACTTGTGTGAGGAAATGTTCATAGCGAATTACACTTTCTAATGAAGGTTTCTCCTGTGCTTTCCCTAAAAGACTTGTTTTTTCCTCTTTTTCCTTTTCTGTGTGAACCACAGTGCTGTAATCACACTGCAGTTAAATGCTCTGTTCTTTCTAAAAATGGTAAGGTCATTAACATGTTTTCCAGTAAGGATACATTCTTAGTCACTACATCCAGAGATAAACTGATGCCAACACAACTTTATTATCCAGCTCATACCACAGTACAACAGGACATCAGTCTACAGTGTTCTCCATGTGTGCTTAAAATTATCGAGTGAAAAAAGAAAATGTGAGTTGTGCCAATGTTAAAACATTTAGGAGTTGTTATCAGATGCATTAGATGCTACTTTAAGGGCAGGGTCTAAACGTGGGCTCAACCCTGCGGATTTCAACTTCCTGTTAGTGTGTGAAACCTTCCCATGAAATTTGTATTTATTTTCCAAGAAATTGCCTCTGCAGTTAAAAGTTTGGTGGTATAAAAGGAAAAGAGACATTTATCAAAAGGAACTTTGCTCTTAAAGAGTTTCTCTACAGTGCATGTGAATTGTTTGTACAGATTTGATAGTTGGAGTTATACCAAGTTACTGAGATGTGAGCGTTCATGAAATGAACATAAATGCACATTTTGTCTTTGGTTGTAACTGCATTTTGCTGTAGCTTAATGTTGATTTAATTTAATTCCAAGTTTCTTGTTTTATCTTGCACTTGTTTTTCTGATTACTTTTGCAGGAGTATTTTTAACCTAAATCTTGCATCAAACTCTCTCAGACCTGAGATCAGAAGCTCATCTCACTCTCTCTGATTTGACAATTTGATTTTGAAGTTGAATGAAATTACTAAAGAAATCCTAAAAGTGCCAACAACTTATGAACTGTAAAATATATCATTTTGGCAGCTTTACTTCTTAAACACTGCAGCAACTGTTTAAGTTTTGCACCCATGGGGGGAAGAAATGTTGTGTATATTGTTTAATGTGAACATGTTATTTCCATGACCCAAAATATGAGATCATCTACCTAAATAAGAGCTTCATAATTATGTGTGTATGTGTGCAGTATGCATATTGAGTAATATAGTATACTGTATGTTACGCTCATGGCTACAGCATTAAGTGAATGCACAGGTCTTGTTGTTTGGATGAATATTTTCAAAGTCTAATGTTTTTTCTGCATCAGTCTGAAATATGTGTGTGTCTTTGTGTAAGACGTCTTTGCACTGTGCCAAAATATTTGTGTCAGACAGTATTATTTAGAATAATTATTTTTTTGTTCGTAATACCGTACCACAGTATCAGGAATAGATTTTATTTTTGTTAAATAGATATAATTATGAAATTGTGTTTTTATGTCTATTAGTTTTCTTACTACCATGCATCCCCTTGAGTTGCTTGTGTAAATGGATGTTGTCATAATGGAATTAAAAAAAGTCACACAGCATAACACAAATGCCTTGTACTACTTCCTCCAGATAAAAGTGTTTTTTTATATTGTCCTTTTCACACTCAACATGAACTGTGACACTCCTCTGTAAAGCTCTATTGTACCAGAAAGTACAATCATTAACTTTGTACATATACATCTAATAGGTTGATATTAAAAGATAATTGTTTTGGTTGCTCTTCTTACATCTCACATCGTCCTGGACGGAAACCTGAAGCTTTCCTGACACAACTCAAATTTCTAATTTTACAGTTTAACACAATTTCACCTTGCAACATGACAGTTACAGATTTCCTTAGAAAATATTGAGAAAAAAAGCATATCTCAAAACCTGAATGAGAGCTTCCAAGCTGAAAAAATGCAACATCAATTGTTGAATATGCAGTGGAAAGTAATATGATGCAGTTTTACAACTGGTTAAAGTGTTTAGAGATGATCTACCCCAGTGACCTGACAGGTCCCAGGTCAGCCTGTGGAGGGCGCTGCAGTAAGTAGTAGTAAGCTCTACTCCTCTGAGGGAATGTAACACAGAATTCCTCTCTGGAACAAAAGGACCTGTTAACCAGACAGCCACATGGGAAGCACCACAGAGGCTTTATTGTGCATGACTGCAAACTTTTTCTTTGTTTTTCTACCCCCCTCTAATGCTGACACTCTTATTCACCAACAACATCATCACACATCATGGACATTTAGCTGCAGAACTAATATAGCTTGCATTTTACATAATACTCTGGCTTTCTGTAAGAACCTTTACTTCAACAGACAGGAATAGTTATTTTATATTCTAACTACACAATCAAAAGTGTGTTGATAAGCTAAGATCTTGGGATATTAACAAAACGGCTGCAGGTCCACAATGATGCTCTTAAAATGTAGTTTTCTGTCTAAAACTCCTGACAGTGCTTCTGTCTTGTTCGCAAGGGAAAGGGCTATAATTACATCTAGTTTGTCCACAGTATCTGCCTTCTCCTATCAAAAAGGGAAAAAAAGCTTTTCCTCTCAATCCCCGAGGGGGCCATGACAGCCCCTATACCCCTAGTCCCGCCCACCCCCTCTGCCCTATCTCAGGCATTAACATGCAAAAAACAACAGAAGTCACGGAAAACCAAATCATGCCAAAATAAGGAATCCACAAACAGTTTTGGGGAATTAACAGTGGATGATGCGTCGGGCCCGTGCAGGCGTGCTAACCTGGCGAAGGGCTCAGACATAGTAAGGGATTAACAAATGGAAACGTTGTGTTTGTGAACAGGTTGGGAAAGTTTTGGCCAACAAATGTTGTAGCGTTTTTCCTCCTTGCACGGATGCGGTTTCGGGAATCGACAACATGTAAGTGTTGATAACAGAGCAGCACTCTAGGCTACTCACTGAAAAGTTTATCGTTTGATTAACATCGTTACAGTGCAGTTTGAAGCGTTGCCAACACTTACGTTTACGTTTTAAATAGTGATTGTTGCATGCTAGGTGGGGGAAAATGGACCACAACTCAACAAGGTGCCTAGAGCTGTAATATCCGTGGAGTGAAAATGCTTGTGTGAACTCTAACAAAGAAAGACATGAACAATGGCAGAAAGAGAGAGGAAAAGTGCCGCTGTTTATCGCAGCGTCTCTTTCAAAAAGTTGGGTTCCTGGAGCACCAACAGGAGTGAAGACCAACAATACAAATCAGACGATTTGGAGGCAGCTGGCGTCGCCCTTCCCCCGGAGCCCAGCAAAGCAGAACAGCCCTTGGCGACGCGTAATGTCAGTGTGTCAAGAAAAGTTTCCAAAATCTCTGCCACCACCACTGCCGGCCTCCTGACCGCAGACCCAAAGAGAGGCTCCTCCACTCCTCACTCCTCTATTTCTCCATCTATCCGACAGCTCACTGAGAAGTTTAGCAGCAGCAGCAGCAGCAGCAGCTCTGCAGAGACGCACAGAGCCTCACCGGGGGACTGTGGAGCTGTGACGCGGGGGAGAAGCACTCTTCCCCGGGAAAGTTGTTCCAGGAGAGACGGGTCTGCTTCCCGTAAATCTTTTCACGAGGACAGCAGTGGTGGATATTTCCACGTTAGTGATACCACTACTGCTGAGACATTGACAGAAAATAAAGTGCAAAAGTTTCACTCTGACACTGACTCGGTGTCAGGCTCGGACTTGGAGAAGAAATGTGAGAAGGGGATTTTTTCACGTTTATCCACCGACAACAATTCTGGTAAGAGAGATTATTCACAGATCAATGCATGTCCCTCTGATCCTATAAAGTCTTTGACTACAGATGAGGAAGATGATGTTGTTAGTAGAGGGGTTCCCTCACCCTGTAAATCTCACAAAAGCTATCTCTCTACACGTCACACTGAATTTATTCCTCTGCACTCTGACAAGTGGCCCAGTGTCACTAAAATTAGACAAATCTTTGATGAAGGACAAGGCAATGCTACGCAGCAGCACATACTGACTCATATGAGAATTTAAAAGCAGCTGACAGAGGAAATCTACAGGAACTCAGCCCCAGTGAGAGTGTTTCTCTCTCAGATACAAGTGACAAACTCTCGCTTTGCAGCTCCGCTAATGAACTCTGTTGCCTGTCTTCGCATGGCAAATGCATAGGTGGAGCAAAAAGCAGAGAAAGCAGCCCTGCTAAAGAAACTTTTTGTCAAAGTATGGACCTTTATCCCAAAGCTTACAACCAGCACTCGCACAAAGAGGAGGAGCCTGACTTAGAGATACAAACTTCTAATAACAACAACGTTTCTGGCAGAAATACTTTTCAAAGCAGTAGCAGTCACAGTTGCACTAAGGGTAGTCACTACCAGAGGATTAACCCATCTCAATACAGATCTCATAGTCCCAGCCCTGAGGCAGAAGCTGCCCATAAGACCCATAGGACAACAGTGTTGACATCTGACCCCAGCCCTGACCTTCAACCCCCTGCTACTTCGTCTTGGAGTCAATCGGAAAGCTTGGACGCCTCCTCCTCTCTTCAGCAGTCCTCAGTGAGGGAGAGAAGGGATAGACAGGGGGTCGGGCTGCCCAGGGATAGTTTACATTCCTCACATAGCTCCTCTAGAGCGCTAGCCCCCACCTCCTCCTCCCCCTTTTCTGCTCCAGCTCCAGATAAATCCATGACCTCCTCCTCCTCTACTGTAGCTCCTTCCACCGAGCTTAAAGCCCCAGCAAAAGTAGCTGTCCCCCTCCGCTCCCGCTGGAGGTTCAGTTCTGGAGACGAAGAGGAGGAGTACACCAGAAGAAGAAGAGTTGGAGGAGGCGGTTGGAGTGTTCCTTCCGGCCCTGCTCCTTCCATTTCATACAAAGCAGGTGAAAAGTGTGGCACTGAGCGAGGAAGTAGCTCTTTATCCCGCAGTAAAAATGGCTGGTGGGGTGCTAAGGGCATTGGCAAGTCTTCAGGCAGTGAAGAGGACAGCCCTAGTTCTTTAGGCCCCCACAGTCGAGAGGCAGTGCGACGACGCTCATTGCGGAAAAAAAAGAAGGTCAGTGGAGCTGCTGTTGCAACAGGCCGTGATGATTATGATGATCATGATGGCGAATCAGAAGACACTGACAGTGACACAGCCTTGACAATGGAGCACTTAGAGAGGCACCGCCAGCAAAACACATGTGGAGCTTCTGCAGGAACACTATCTCGGAGCCACTCGGCAAGAGAACAGAAAAGTAACGGTAACAGAGCCAGGGTGCAGCAATGGGAGCGCATCTCCTCAACTGCGACATCCACAACACTTCCTGGTGTATCTCGAGTGTCAAAGGTCAACATTCCCCCATTTGCTTCCAGTCCTGGTGGTTCGCATAGCAGCAGCCGATACTCCAGCACTGAGACACTGAAGGAGGAGGACCAGGCTGGCTCGGCCAACAGTGCAGCAAATATGTTTTTTAACACAGACAAAGAAGCAGGCCCCACTAGCAGAGCTGCATCCTCTTCCATGCTGAGTAAAACTTACCATGGAAATGTTACGATGTATCGCTCCCCAAGCTTTGGCCATGGGGATAACTTCTCCCATCCCCCTGTATGGGTGCGCCCCAATACTGTTCCTACAGTCACCCCCTCTAGTAAACTTTCCAAAGACGGCATAGTATCAGCAGGGGTTAGGGATGGTGAGACCATCAATTTAAGAAGGACAACAGGTGGGGTAGATGATAATGATAAAAACCAAATATCCATGTCCAACCCTGATATCACCTTAGAAACGATGTCCCTTTTGAGCTTTTTGAAATCTGATCTGTCAGAGCTTAAGGTGCGGAAAAAGAGTGGAGATAAATCAGGGGTCGTTGAAGGGTCACCAGTTTACAGGATGGGTTCACGGACTCATGGTGGGACCCTGCTACCTTCAGGTTGTCGGCCGACACTTAAAGACCTGACTGCCACCCTGCGGCGCGCAAAATCCTTCACTTATTCAGACAAACCCAAAGCAGCAGTAAGGTGTTGCTTGACAGGTGGCGCCACAAAAAGGAGCTCCTCTGAGCAGCAGCTTGATTTGGATGGAGAGGGTGATGGAGGGAGGGTGTCTGTGTCAGAAAGGGAAGTAGAAAGTGATGGGGGTGATTTTAGGGTTGGGAGAGGACGAAGAATGAGAGATTATGGATTTAATGATGAGAGTGAGGAAGGGATGCCAACTCCATTGCAGGAGAAGTATGTGCAGGAAGCCAGACAGGTCATTCGAGATATCTGCCAGATGAGTACTAGAGAAGATGAAGATGATTTGGAGGATGAATCTTTCAAGTTCAAGAAAACAAATGAGGAGAAGGAGAAGGCAGGAGTCAGCATTAAGGATAAGGCTAGGACAGATCAAGAGACTGAGTTTAATAACACAAAAGACAGGGATAAACATGAGAGGGAGAGAGAGAACAGGGAGAGGGAGAGGAGTGAGAGGGATGGACATACTATGCAGTTGGAGACGCTAAACAGCAGGGGCACAGAGCACAGGGAGAAGGCAAAGAGACAGAGCAGAGAGACGGAGAGAGCCTTACTGAAGGGCAACTCAGAGGAAAGCATGTTCTACGACCGCTCTGTGGATGAACTTTCAGGCCATGAGTCCAGTTTAACAGATGAAGGGATTGTAACAGAGCCAGAGACAGGCCCGAGTGACCCTTCTGAGAGTTCATTCCTGGGGTCAGCAGGGGTTAATTTTGGGTCACGAATTGCTAGGGATGTGCTAGGGCAGCCTGTCACCTTATGGAAGCAATCGGCTCTACATGAGACGGATGGGTTAAAGCCGGAGACAGAAGAGATTGCGGAGAACAGCATGAATTGCACAAATAGTCCTAATGAAGTCAGTGTAACTCCCTCCTTGGCTCATCCTGGCGGTATGCCTGAGCGTGACTGCATCATCATGGATCTGAGCAGCAATGCTGGTATCAACAATGTTGACACTACTACTGAAGAGGTCACCACCAACTGCGCAGTGTTGCAGAGGTCAGCAGGCACCGCAGGAGGAGGTGGACTGGAAGCCCCTGCGACACCAAGTTCTGTCCGTCGAAGGCGCAAGTTCTCCCCTTCTGGTAATAACACAGGCTCTGATTCCAGTAATGGCAGTAATGCAGAGTCTGCAATAGCAGCTGTTGGTAATGGCGAGTCAACCACTTACCGCTCTCTCAGTGACCCAATGCCTCAGCGGCGCTGTTCAGTGTCAGAAGAAGGGAATAACAACTATTCCTCTGTAGACAGCAACCTGTTGGGATCCTTATCTGTCAAAGGAGGAGGAGGTGCTACAGAGGGGTCCGATTTGTCAGAATACAAGGGCAGTGTGGCCAGTGACTTGTCAGTTTACAGTGATGGCGGGATCCGGGATGAGGCTGTTCGTGACTACAGTGGGGTGATCAGGAGCATCGTAGCCGAGCCAGGTGCAATGGACAGACTGATGACAGATGATCATGGCAATGGCAAAGCTCCGAAGAAGAAGTCGTTGAGTGACCCCAGTCGCCGTAGTGATGCTCCTTTACTCTCCCAGAATGACCCTCAATTCAAAGGTCAGATTGGCAGCACTCAGCCTATCAGTGAGCTAGATCAACCTGGTCAGATCCCACCTTCCAGCAGTGAGCCTATCCTGAGCGAGCAGAGAGAGGAACTGTGGGAGCCAGAAGTGGAGCCTGATTACACATTGCCAAATGTAAAAATAGTCAAGAAAGCTCGTTCCAAGTCAGAATGTACCCTCAAATCCGATAACCATGATAATGAAGAAGATGATGTTATAGACCAAGGGGCAGAGGAGGAAGAAGTTCAGAAGTTTAACTTTAACCTGAAGCTGGCTGGGGTTTTGTCCCCTAGAATGGTTCGTAGGCCCACCAGAAAGCGTCCAAACAGGCCGACCCAGTTTTCCCCTCTTGAAGATCCATTTGAGCCCCCAGAAATGTGTTCAGAAGAGCAGGAGGATCACAGCTACCAAACCGACCTTACTCCTCCCCTTCCAACACTGCATTCTAAACCCAAAAGCAGACCCAAGCATGTCCGCCATGCCAGTGAACCCACCAGCTTTATCCCCATCTCCCCTCCTCCACAACTCCAGCCACTGAAGGAAGTGGACTGCCGTGCTGCCCACCCAACTGAAGACCCTCAGACCTTGAGTAAGCCTCCAGGGGATGTGGCCCCATCACTGGAGGATGTTACCCATAAATATATTCTTGAACTGAGCACTGCTGAGGGCCCAGGGCCTCTACCAGCGGCTAGGGATGGAGCAGAAGGTTCAGTGTCTGCCTTAGAGGTGCCCAGTGACAACAGCACCAGTGGAATTACAGAAGCTGCACCACAGAAGAAGAGCCAAGAGGACACTGCATCCACGGCTATCCCACAGAAGACCAAGCCCAGAGTGGTGAGTCCATTTTAAACATTTTAATGCCATGTGTGAGTGTGTGCCAGGCTGGCGTGTCCAATGCTCTTTTGTTGTCTTTGAGTTCTGATGATTTATATTTTTACATTTGGTTTGTGTTTGAATGAGACTCAAAAAAAGGTGTAAGTGATGAGTGGTTGGTCTTTGTTCAATGTTTTAAATAAGGTGAGAATATATGTATAGTGTAAAGTTAGATATTTTTTGAGGTAATACAGTTGTCTTTAAACTGCCCATAATGTTGTCCTGCACTGTTATTCTTATGGTTTCATAGCTGCAACCAAGTGTGCATGTGTGTGTCTGTGCTTTTATGAAGTGCTGTGAATCAGGACCCATATAATACATTTCAGAGTGCATTTGGGAGCAGCACTACAATACAGAAGCCATTAAAAGCTGAACAGCTTTAAACAAACTTCAGAGGATGTTATTAGTTTGACTAAACAAATCGCAGACAAAGGGCATTTGGGAGTGTACCAAGGCTCGCTGTGTGGTTCTGTTTTCATCTATTTGTTTCATCCAGTATCGATTGTCTATTTACCAGAATCATAGAGTCTTAGAGAGGGGTTTTAATAAGCAGTTTGTCTAAACATAGTGTGTGTGGATGTGTCTGTGATGCTGTATTTACTCAATAGTGTCTAAACATTGGGAGATTTCTGGCTTGTTATGTCATAGCAATTCAAATGTTAAATGATTGGGGTGGGACCAATAATCAATATCATCATAAATATACATAACAATTTTGAGCATGCATTTATGTTATTTAAACCACCACTGGGTAAATATAAAGTATATAACTTCATAACTTACATTATGCTAGAAACTTTGTACAATTAAACTAAACTAATATCAAAACCTGAATAAAGTTAAATCCAAACACACTTGTTTTTTAACAATGGCCACTCATAAGTACAAACATTAATGCAATTTAGCTATTACATTCATAGCCATACTCCGCAACCTTTACTCATAACACACCTCTTTGTGCGGCACACTCAGACGTTACCTCTACTGCAGGTCTTTTCCCGGAGTCAAAAATCATTATACAGACATGGGTGTGACTCTGAATAGGTGTGGAGAAAGTAAAAACAACATTGGGATTATCATCTTGTCTGAGCTCAGGTGAAAAGGTTCCACTGCAGACACATCATCCAGGGCTATGCTTTCATTGAGTCATGACTGCTTTCTTTATCGCAACTCTATATTGCAGCGCTCTGCTCTGGTTGTGAGGCCTGCTGTTCCTGTAGATGGTTTGTTACTGTGAAAGTAGTATGGACCAAAACATATGAAGGTTTAGCTTATTGCCATTGACTTTACATCCTCTTGCAAAGCTGCTCTGCTGCTCATTGATATTACTTCCATCTATTGCCTTGGTCTTCATTGTTTTACTCCTCAGGGCCATTGTCCTTCCTTGTTGCCGTAGTGACAGTAGCAGTTGCTGGCAAGGGACCTCACCAGTACAGGAAATAGGTTTAGGGAAATGGGAAGTTGTTGTGGTTACTAAAGTGTTTGATGATGTCCAGAATTGCCGGCTGGCGTGTGTGTAAATGTGCACTCCATTGTGTGGTGTGTGTGTGTATTATAAAATGGTTTCCTCCTTCTTCTTTTTTTGTCTGTGTGTGTGTGTGTGCGTGTGCATATTGTTTGTCTGGAATCTATCAATGGCTTGTTCAAACCCTGAGTTTTGCCAACATGCTGTGTTTAAAGCACGGGCCTGTAGCTCTGGTGCACAGGGAAGGTGTGTGTGTAATTTGGACTGAATGTAATGACAACTGTGCCAAGCTAAAATGGAGCGCAGACAAGTTGAAAGAAAGAAAGAAAGAAAGGGAATGAAAGAAAGAAGAAAGAAAGAACAAGCTTTAACCTTCTGTGGTGACTGGATTTTTGCTCGTTTCAACCACACCACAATGCCCGCTTTCTTACAGAAAAATATCTCATTAATTGGATCTTTGTCTGTTTTATTGCTAATTTGCTATTCCTTTTTGGCCTTTTGACCTTTTCTCCCTTGTTATCTGTCCACTAAGAGAGAGAGAGACACTGAGATGCTTACTATAAGTATAACATTTTCAGCTTATACCCATCCTAATTTTTATATATTAGTTCCCCATAATTCCTCCTCAATGTCATCTTATTTTGCTCTTTGCTGTCTCTGTCTGTGTCTCTGGAACATTGCAGTGACGTGAGGTCATAACGTTTGTCTTGGTGTGAGGCAGGCTGCCGAGCCAAATGTCAGGTAGAGAGAGAGACAGACTAATGGGGGAGAAAAGAAGAGAGCTGGAAGGAAACTCTTGCTGCTTTAAAAAAAAAAAAGTGACAGGATTAAAATAGAACTGAGGGTTGAAGAATGAAATGTGGTGGGAATGAGATGTAAGTGGATACGATGGTAGAAAATACATATTTTTAGTTCATCTGAATCTTAATGGCCATTTTATTGTGAATCAATAAACCATAAGGCTTAAATTGACTCATCATGTTTACCTTTTTTGCTTCACTATACAAAATCATATAACTTTTAAAGTGAATGTTGTTTTCCCAAATATTAGGGTCCTCACCCTGGATTATTTAACATTGAAAAAGACATCTGTAAATGAGAATATGAGAATTTTGTTTTAAAATATTATTTTAACGGTATATATTTATAAATAATAGAGAGTTGACACCCCTACTGAAACGTAAAACCTAAAGGAGTATTGGCTTTATTTATATTCTTGCATAGTTTTGTCCAAATGTATCATCTGCAGTTCGTCTAGTCCGTGTCCCAATTATATTTAAACAAATGGTGCTGTAACAAAGTCTAACTGGAAACAATAATGTCAGTTGTTGGTAGAGAAATTCAAATATGACACGCAAGTTGTCATTTTCTTGAATGAGTTTGTGTGTGTCTGTTCCCACTACTGTTGGTATAGTTTTCATTTTATCTGGCAACAGGAATATAGCCTTTCTTTCCTTTCTCCACTGGTTGCTTAACAGTTACTTCCTGAAAGAGGAATGTATTGTCATGTAATAAAAAATGGCCTAACGTGAACAACATTTGCACCTAACCATCAATATTATCAGAATAAATACAGCTATGGATCTGGCCAATTATTCAGTACAAATATTTGGTAGCTAGAAAATGATAGCCAGTCATATTAACATGTGTTAGTATTTACTTGTTGAATATCCTGACATGAACAATTGCCAGTTGTCTACTCACAGCACTTCTGTTTCACAAATTGGTTTGCATAAAAGAATTTCTCATATGTCATACATTACTGTTTGACGTGTAGAAGTGGTCAGTACAGGGTTAATGGGGATGCTAGCTGGAGTGCTAATGGGAGAAAGAAGCAGACAGACAGGTTGGTTTTTTACAGTGATCTGCATGGATTAGGTCTAAAAGCACAGTGTTTATAGCTTCAGATTTATGACCGACTTTGTTTTTATCAGGCCACCCACATGGAATAAAATACCTCACCTTTACTAGTTTTTTTCTTTCACTCCCCTCTTGCAACCCCAGTCCTCCCAAGATGTAGTTGTGGCTCAGAGGAGTAGTAAAGGTGGAGATACTGAAGAAGTGAGCTTGTTTGCATTTTCTTATTGATGTTTGAGTACTTATTGTTAAAGCAGTTAAGTGCTTTTTTAGCATGTTCTCTGACAAAACAGTCATCAAGTTATTGACACGTTATCGGAAACACAATAAGAGAAAAGAAGATTGACACCACATATTAACAAAGATGATAGACTTTTGAAGTGACGATGAAGCAGTCTGTGGTTCAAAACCTGTGATAAGGTTGGATGGCTGGTAGTTTCTTTAACTTTGGGATGGAGCGTCAGAGCACATGTATGGAATAACTGAGCACGCCTTTCTTCAGTTCCTGGCTTAGTAGCTTAAGGAACACAGGGATAGAACAGACTGGACCAATTTTAAATATGTTTATAAGTCCTTCAACTTTTGGGTACTAGAGCTCGGTGGATCAGTTTGAATTCTGGCTGCACGACTTCGTGCTTAGAAAAAGGGAATCTTAAAAAGAGTGGGTGAAAAGTCTGTAGGATGTTGGAGAATAAGAAGTACAAGCCTGGGTTTGTTTGATCTTTTTTGTATCTTTAATGTGGTGGTGGAGTGATCTGTCCAAATGACACCACCCTGCCCACCCCTTCCTGTCCAGACACACTCTTCCTTTGACACTTTTTCTCCTGCATTTGCTTTCTACAATTAACCAAACAATATGGGTTTCAACTGTTGTGTGACACCAAACATTGATGAAACACTATTGTTACATGTCCTTTCTTACACACAGACACATTCCATTGTTGTAGGAGGGATTGATTTCATTAACGGTCACCGATGTCCAACCCAGTCCCTTTTCTTATTAGATTGTATGCTCTTCAGTGGGTGTTTATTGTAACAGTTCCTGTATCCTGGTCTGCGAATAAAATGCAGTTTTCATTACAGTGGGGGGGCAGTACTGAGTCTGGACAGAACTGACCACATCCTGCCCCGGTCGCATCTCCTCGGTTCATACTGGGTTCATGTGCAGAACCCTCTCTCCCACATGATACGGAGCTTATACAATGTTCTTTTGAACACAGACTTAAAAGTAAAATTCAAAGGACAGGTTGCCCCCCCCCGCACACACACATATAAAGGATACAGTATAGTGCGGATGTTGGGGATTCTTTTTTTAACATGCAAAGGTCAACCTAGATTTAGTGACGTCCAAAAAGTGAGGGCCGCTGTGAGAGGTAAAGGTGAAGGAGAGATGAAAGGATGAGGATGTGGTTTGCTCCGGTTGGAGATCTCCATGCCTCAGCAGATGAGAGGGAAGAGGTGGGATGAATCAGGGGATCAAAAGGCCAGACTGCAGATATCTGGGTACTTCAATGACACACAGGCAGCCTCTGATGTTAGGCATTTTGAGTTTAATTTTGCCAGTGGGGGCAGGAAACTACCCGGAAGGTTGTCCTGAAAAGATGGATCATTTGTACTGTTAGCATTAGCATGGTGTGAGTCTGTTAAAAACAGATGATGGCATTTATAAATATCTTACTGGTTGAGTAGATAGAAAAAAACAAGAATTTAGTTTTACTATGTTTGCTATGGTTTT
Source organism: Dissostichus eleginoides (assembly GCA_031216635.1). NCBI lineage: Eukaryota > Metazoa > Chordata > Actinopteri > Perciformes > Nototheniidae > Dissostichus > Dissostichus eleginoides. The sequence continues at coordinate 22,974,959 of CM062268.1, read as the reverse complement.
TGTTTCTAAGGTCCTAAGAGAGCTGAGTACTTTGTGAAGAAAACATCCCCTACCTCCAGACATCTTGTCCTCTTCTCATACACACAGCAACATGTTTTCTCTGTCTCTCTGTGCAACTCAAGCATAATATTGCTTTTGGGACCAGCACAGCAAAAATGTTTTGTGTTCCTTTTAGTAAGACTGAGTGTGTGGGGGGGATGATTTAATAATAGACCTACTTGGTTGGACGTTGGAGGGCAATTTCGGAGAAGTGATTTTGATAGATAACTGTAGCCAACTGTGTGTATACAGCAGTTTGGTTGCACTTCATATTTGTCCCGCCAGCAGAAATCAGAAGCTCCCTTCTCCTGAAGATCCAAGTATAATGCTCTCAACTCCTTATCTCTTTAGAGTCATCCATCTATCTTTTTCCATCACCTTTACTTCTTTTAATGGTAACTAAGGTTAAATCCTTGGCCTAGCTAGTCTACCGATAATCTCAACTGACCTTCAGTGTCGAACAAGTCACATAAGGGTCCTTCAATGTTCACAGAGTAAAGAAACAAACTGGGAAAACTGCTTAATGTCTTGCTCTTGGTTGGCTTTGAAAACCTTTAATTTTCTCTTCTTAAATCTCTTCTTTTTTTTGTCTTTTGCCTTGCCAGTGTAAAGAAAGGACTGTTTAAACCTGTGAAGAGTGGCTAGTGAGGCTCTTCTCTCTTCTTCTGCTTTTTTGTTATCTTCATTGCTTGTCCCAGTTGCTCCCATCCTGACTCTCTTTCTAACTCTCTCAGTCTGTGTGGATCCACCCAATGTAATTACAGAGCAGTTTGCTTATGTAAGGAAAGCCTTCTCTGAAACAGCACTTTCTAGCAGAGCTGCTATTTCAGCTTTTTTTTGTGCACAGGCAGATTTCTACATACTAAAGTGCGTGGGTGTGTGTGTGTGAGACATAAATAATGGATGATGAATAATGTTCCCACATGGTTGTTACACTGCTTTGAAAACGGGGTCATGTGTTAAATATTGTTTGTGTGTGAGCCATATATACAGTACGGTATATCTTTTGCAGGGCTCCTCTCCGTCATGTTAGACTTCCCTGTAGTTTTCTCTCCGAGTCATACATCTGCAGCCCACGTGTCCACAAAGATGTCTGATGTGAGACTCTTAGTTTATTGATGATTCACCTAATGCAGCGTTGCACTGTTGGCTGCCATGTACTCGGTAGCATTACCTAGGTTTACATAACATCTGTTGCTAATTGAAAAGCACTATAAAATGCAACAAGAACATTACATGCCACAAAAAAGTCAATTACAGATACTTAGAAGAAGTTGAGGGATAACAACTAACAGATTAGGTTTATTATTTTCTCCTCAGCATGTAATTGAATAGTCTGATGAATGGCAACATTATGTTTGTGCACAGTAAAGAGAAAGTTAGAAATAACCATTAAATGCATTATTGTCATCATACCCCAGTATACATTACACCTTCCAGTGAGCAGGTAAAAGTCTCCCTTTGTAGTTTTCTTTTGCTAACTTTCTTTTAGTTTTTTGTGCTATCCCAACGATGTGTCATCAGATAATTAGGGCTGTCAATGTTAACACTTTAAATCTCAAAATTTATTTGGAAACTTTAACGGGTAAAAAAATATGAACACAAATTCATCACATTACCAAGTTTGACCCCGAATGCCCCCAGTATTTCCAGTGTGGATTCTTACTTTGGATTACATGGCAGGACATGTCTTACTTTATTTAAACATCTCAGCATATTTTTGATGATTTCTGAAATGTAATTGGTATGAAGTCCGACTAATCTTTCTGATACTAAAGCATCAGCAAAGCCGCCGTCACGGAGAGCCCCTCTGTATAAAATGTGCTACACATATGCTGGTATGGTGTTCTACATATTACGATATGACTGGTGACTTTGTCCGCTATCTTCCACTTCTGTGCAACTTTAAGAAACTGGCTAGCGCATGCTTCAACAAAATGCCTTTACTCTGTTTTCAACACACCTAAAGCAAACGGGTGCAGAAAATGTATCATGGATTATGAGTACCGTTATACCGAGGTAGATTTCTCTACACGTCTGTCATGCATTTCTTTATTTCAACACCACTTGTGTATTTGTTTGATCTCCCCCCAATAGTAAAGTAAATACTAGAATTTTTAACTTGTGATTAATCATTCAGCCGTTATTGGTTTCAGATTTTTCTTGATTTTTAAATCAACCAAACTCTTGCTGATTTGTACTCATCACAAAATAACACATAGTAATTAAAGATATCACTTTGTGCTCTTGGAAATAAATAAATTAATACAATTTTTTGCAGTTCTTCGATTTAATAGATTACACACTTAATTGCTTAGTCTAAAAAAATGTCTTGTTGCGGCAAGCATAGTGTTACAGTACTTAGTCACCAGTTATGATATTAATGCAAGGTCATGAGCCTGATTAAGGCTCTTTTTTTTATCCCACACCTGTCAGTGATGGTGCAAAATGATAATAGTTCTTGTCTGAAATCCTTACTGAAAAGTTCATTGTAGAGAAAACAATTGAGTGTTTATTTTATTGCAAATATGTGAAAGGGGGAGAGATTTTGGACACAGCAAGATTCAGCTTGTTAGACCCGAAGGCTTTTTTGTTACACATTTCCCAAAAACGACTCATCAAAGCTCACTTTGACGACCATTTAGCTGTTAACTGTTTGACATAGATATACAGAATAGAAAAATAGTTTATTATTTAGTATTATTCAAACACCACAACACTGTCATAGGCACACTCAGTAAAGAGTGGACAGTCTGTAGTCACAATATAATGCATGCCTATGTTAGTATCATTTTGTGTATGCGCATATCTCTTTGGGGCTGACATGTTTCCTGTGTCTCCCCAAGTCAAGCTCACAATGGTACAACTGTGTCACCAGTGCAACGTGTAGCATAGTTTACAGCGTGGTCGCACACACACACTCACACTCACACTCACACTCACTCTGATACAGGGTTTAGGCCTTGGTGTGGGTTGCCTGGACCGTTGAGTCTTATTCGCTGGCTTGTCTTTTGTCACCCAGAGAAAACATGACAGTAGAAACACTCGGCCTCTTCCTCCTTTCTCCTTCTCTGTCCTCGTCTTTTTCTCCCCCTGACCTTCGTCTGTCTTATGGCATCAGTTCGCCGGTTTGGATCATGCTCTAGCTGCCAGTTGAGGAAATCTCTTCAGAATGGGAATGGGAGAAGCTCCAAGTGTCGGAGCGTTGTTCCGGAGTGGCTACTGGGATCTCGGATTAAGGCGCAGGGAGAGGAGGAAGTTGACTGGAGAAGAGAGACGGCAGCAGCTCAGGCCAAAGATGCCTCACAGGCAGGTGGTGTTGGTCCTTTGTGTGTGTGTACGCGATGCAGTTTAAATGGTGTTTGTTTGAGTCATATGTAACTTTCTCGATATGTTGAAAGAATGACTGTCTTAAACTAAGGTGGTTGTGATTGTTTTGAATCAGAGAAAGATAAGTCCTGTAATGTTTAGCTCAATGCTGCTGTCATCATGTCTTGTAAGTGAAATCACCTCTATTATTTGGATTTCATCGACACGTACCCCATGGTGTCATTACTTCAGCCAAGCCACGTAGATGACATAACTGTATTTTCACTGGTTCAGATCGGGTTTTCGCAGAATTTCAGAGTTTCAAGTTCAATCAATGAGTCAATTCATTTGTCAAAAGTTACATTTTCATATAGTGACTTTTACATGTCTTCATTTGACATGGATATGGATTTGACAGCAGTGAAGATTAAACAAAACCACTTTTCACTGCTTGTATTTCTTATATATTTAATCCTCAAAAATGATGTATTCCCTGTAATTAGAGTAATGATACATATAGTTTAGCCCATCTTTTGTTTTATATCAATGGTTGGGGAGTGCTAGGATAGCTACATTGTATCACTTTGGCATTTAGAAACGATTTATTATGAATGTACATTTACATGGGATTCATTATTTTATTTATTAAACTATAGTTAACATAGATCATTATTGTTCCTACTTGATCACAATGCACGTTTGTCTAACTTATTGTATTCTATAATCTTTAATAATTTCGCCCTACGTTGTCATTTGATAATATAATGTGTTTTACCCATCAACATCACTCTAGTCATTGTTTTTAAATTCCTTAAAGTCCAAAAGAGTGACACGTTTCCATTCCCTGCCCCCCCCCCCCCCCCCACAGAGGAGCATTGAGATCACTGTGGCCCCTGATGATATACTTGACTAAAACATTTAGTCCCAAATGAGTTTTCACTAAACTGTGAGTCAGCCTGAAAATATGTTGACCTTACCTCAACCGAGAGAACTTGGATATGTGTGTGCATGTGTGAGTGTGTGTGTGTGTGTTTATGAAAATATGAAGTGGCTTCTAGCTCCCTCTCTCCCTTCGTGTGTTTTACTTTTTCTGTCCCTGTCTCTCCCTGGCCTTACATTCACTTTCCAAGAAATAGATCTATAAGTTAGGCTAATGGCACGTTTTTAATAAGCGCTTATGAACATAATGCTGTCATGTGTGATGTTGAACTAAGCCAGTGGTTCACAACTTTTTTTGGCTTCTGATCCATTAAAGCAAAAACACTGTGATGATTCCTTTTTGGTTTACTTATAGGTAAGGTTAGAGAAACATATTTGTCTTAAATAAATATGAACTAGTGTTTAATCAGTGTGTGAACTAAACTGTTGGTTTGAGTGTGAGAAAATTTGTGATGAGAAGCCATTGCATTTCACTTGAGTCACAATGTTACACATATCAGTTTCACATGTTTTTCTGCGATTGTTGTGCACTGTTGAGTGTGTGTCAGTGTGACTGTAAAAGGTTTGTTTAAATGTGTTATTTTACTCATAACCCTAATTAGGGTTTATTTCTTGGAAACACATTAGATTAAATTGTAATGTTTTGCTAAATATTTTATCTAAATATATATTTTAAACTTTTAGTTTTGTACAGATTAAACAAAAAAGCTATAATGGTAATTAGTGGGTTTTGAATGTGCCAAAAGTTGGATGGTGTTAGCCAGGATATCCTTTTCCCCTTGCTTTCAGTCATTGCTATGCTAAGCTAACTGGCTGCTTAGTGTAGCCTGCAGACATGACGTACATCTGGTTGGTTGGACCGCCCCCAACTAATAGACAAATGAAAAACGCATTTTCGATTCAAGTCATTTTGAGTGATGGAGTTGTAGAAACATCTGCACTGTGTGTCAGAATGTAATTTTGGCATGGAGACTGCTGTTAATTAGAAATACTTGAACTTGCCCCAACAGTATTTAAACATTTCCGGTGCTGGAGGCCACAGTCACTGCTTATGTAACTGATCTCGGTTGGATTGTCAATGTGTGTATAAATGTTTGCGTGTGTGTGTGTGTTTTTGCATCTTTGTGTTTGCTGACCTGCTGTCCCTTGGCTGTCTCTTGCCAGAAATAACAGCGGTAATCACTATGGCAATGATGATGGTTAATGATGATGACTGCCATTTATCTGGAGATTGGAGGTATGAGTTTGTGTGTGTGTGTGTCGTGTGTTTCTAAAGGTATGTTTGAAGGGCTCACACGAAGCTCCCGTCACAAAGTGACAGCTGGGGGGTTGTGGGTAATTGGTTCAGTCTTTTCTAAAACAATGTAGTCCTTCTTCACCCCTCAATAGGCTTCTTATATTCAACAAGGCCTTGCTTTTCTTCCTCCTTCAAACATTTTATTCACCAGTTGGCATTTCAATTGTGTGTTTCTTAAATGTTATTGTGAAAGGAGAAGAGAAAGTATTTGAGGTTGTGCTACCGGGGTTTATGGATGATTGTTTGACTAGGACTACATCTTGGTAATTGAGCTCCAGTGTAATAATAATAACAGCAGAATGATTGCCATGTAGGGACCCAAACATGCCTTTGGTAAATGCTATGGTCCAAACCAATAGTCCAACAACCATGGATGGAATGGGAACAGAAAACAGTGGGTGGGACACCTTTCACACACTCATTATAGAAGCCATTGTCATTTTGTTGCAGTACTTTCACGTCATATTGGTCACATGTCTGTTGTGTTATTGAGAACTTACAAGGTTGTGAATGAAGGCTGAGCAGACAGAACCGTGGCGATAAGAAGAAGCCAAGTTTCTAAATATAATTCTCTATCTGACCTTGACGTTTCAAATCATTGGCTTGGCTTTGGAAGGAGTGGTGCGTTGTAGTACTTATTTTCTTTTCAAAATCATTTGTTTTGCACCTGTTTACTTTTGTAACCTGTTACGTTTTTATCTCAGGTTATTATCACACAAACGTAACATTTGTCTCTTTTCTGAATATTACATTTTTAAATAATTTGACCCTGTGTGTACATTTTAATCAGCCTAATAATAAAACTAGCAGTTAAGATTTCTCGTTAGTCCTGCTACCATCAGGGTTCATGTTGCAGCAGCATAATCCGTCTAAGTTGAAAACCATCCTAAACCCAGGCTGTTATCCATGTCACTCTCTGCTTTCTAATAAAGCAAAACTGCCATGAAGATAATAAATGGCTTCAGCTCTGCACTCCGTCATACAGACAGAATAACCTATTCTTTCTATTTTTAAAACATGCAGTATTGGCTTTTAATTTGAAAAATGTGTGCAGAGGTGAAAACAACATGGGTCCTGCCTTTTAAGGAGCTGTTTCGTCTGTGTTATCCTTTCTTGCAAGAACCATAATTGTCTTCATTGAGAGGGCAGGGCAGGAAGTGGGTTTGAAAGAGGCATTTTTGACCATTGTGCACACAAACACACACACACACACACGTACACACACCACCGTCCTTAATGTGTTTGTCAGAGCAAAAAGACACTGGGAACTCCACAGCTGTAAAAAAAAAAAAAACGTTTTAAGCAACTGGCACTGTATTTAGACATTGATGGAGCTGTGGACTTTTTTCGAGGCTTGAGAAAGATGCTGGTACCCCTATGTGTATTCTTCTTCGCCCATGGCAACTGTGTATGTGGGACGGGTGGGTGTGTATGTTGCCGTAGGAATGTGGTGACATCAGAGGGGCTAGTATTTCTGTTTCTGGAGCAAGAAGAAGGAGAAAAAGTGTCGGAACAATACGTTTACGTCTCTGCCCCGCTTTGTTTTCACCTCATCAGTCTGTCTGCTCTAATACTTTCTCAACTCCCTCAGATCCTGGTTTCTACGCCCGTCTCTCTCGTGCTTTCTTTCTGACCCTGAATCCATCTTTCTCTTTCTGTCTCCCTCACCTCTCTCACTCTATTTTTAACCCCTCTCCCACTGAGCTCACATCTGGATCTTATTGACAGAGTGAACAGCCCTTCAGCCATAAAAGACTCCCTCGACTCAGTTGGCGTGTGTGTGTGAGTGTGTGTGTGTGTGTAAGTGTGTGTGTGTGTGTGTGCTTGTATGCCTGTAAGCATGGCAGACCTCAAATATAAACACCCTGATGAAATTAAGATTTTTCACCAAACAGCGCATGCATTCCCATACGGTGTATCATCAGCAACCATCAGTCTGTGGTTTTGTATTTTCTAACACAGATCCTTTCTAGTAATTTGACGGAGTTGATGGCATTTTTTTAATGTAAAACATAAATACATTTTCATTTTCCAGCATGTAATTAACATTGTTTAGGACATTATATGTTGACAAGCTGCACTGTACCACAGTGATTACTTATTGTGTCAATTTGTTTATATATCTCAGTGTTGTGCTTTTGATTCTTTATTAAATAAGGAATTAATAAGGAATGTCTTATCTCTCAAAACGAATCAGATAAGAGTGAGTCAAATATAAAGATAAAGACACTCTGTGCTTGTATAACCAACTCTTTGCGTGTTTAGTCCTGCTTTTGATTTTTCTGGATACTTTTGAATATTGATCTTGTTTTTTGAGGGATAATGCAGCATAGCATGTTGGTACTTGGCCTAAAATAGTGACAGTTTTGCTTAATAAGTTGTGCAATGTCCCAGCACACAGTTTACGGTTTGTTTTTTCTTGTCTTTACATCTTAAACATATTGTAAACCGAAACCCTTAACCCCATTGAATCTCAACTTAATATTTATGTCAACTAATAAGGTAAAGCTTGAAATATTTATTTCCATGGAATATTATGCCTGTTGAACATAAAATCCATAACATGTAGATATCAGGTACTAAACAAACTAATCAAATGTACATTCCACAGTAACTGCATGAGTAAACACACAAAAGAAAAACCTGCCAAACAATTTTATCTCTCCCTTGTGGTTTATTTTTGTGTAAAACACATTGTAAAGTTCTTGGATGGCAAACACGTACGTGTTTTTCACAACTCCATAAATCTGAGAACCACTTCACCTACTGAGCTCTGAAATACTCCCTCTAATTGCAGTCTAAGGTGAGCAGCCTCCAGACCTTTTAACCTCTCATCGCTCACCCCTGTCTCACCTCTGTGGCAGCTACACACTAAAGCATTAACCAAACAGACAGTTAACAGCTGGTTACACGACGGCAACTTGTCTTTCTAAATGACAGGCTGTAGCCGGGCTAGAAAAAAAAGAAGGAAAGTTTAGTAACGCAGAGGAGGGGGAAGAGCTCTGTCTGTCTGACTCTTCTACAGTGCACTGGTGAGCTAGATCATAATGTTAGTTGACTTTCAATGAGACAAAATATGTAAAATATATCATGTGATTAGGTTTTTGGATCAAGTTAATACTAAAGGACACTGAACCAAGTTTAACTCATGTTAGCCTTAATATCATTCTCATCGGAGGTAATTGTAACAATATCTGGTCGTATTTAGAGCCACAACATAACGACTTTTGGATTCGTCTCGTGTTTTCATCAGTCACTATAGTGATTTAAAGAGCTTGTGTTTGGTTTGGATGTGTGTGTGTGTGTGTGTGTGCTCTATTAATAGGAAGAGGAATGGTACAGGCCTGGGAATGTTGTCCTCTCCGGAAAAACAAACTTTTCTTTCCCCCTCGGTCCCCCTCTCTTTCTCTGCCTCTCTTTGTGAGATAGGACTGACATGATGGGGAGGGAAAGAAAAATGACAAGATAAGGGGAAGAGGGAGGAAGATGGCGTGAGAGAAGGGGATGGGTTGGTAGTTTTCCCACCAGAAAACACATTCATTGTCATTTGAATTAGTTGTCTACCCTGTTCTGAGTCCTTCTGTGTGTCCTTCTAGAGAGGGCATGGACAAAAGACATATTTGGTCATTTAATTTGGAGCATCTGTTGATTTAAATTGTCGCTAATACTGCAGTCTTGTCTGAGACTTTGCTGTGGTCTTTTAACTCTTTTCCAGCCGTCTTTGTGTTATTCTTGCTTTCTGTTCTAACTCAAAGTGCACAAAGTGTCAAATGATAGATGCTATCTGAGCGTTGAGGTCTTAAGTAATCTGTGATGAAAGTTCATTCAACATTTTTATACATCTTGTATGTAGCTTAAAATGAAGGAATCATTCAGTATTTAATAAAGTGCTCAGTGTTTTGGCCAGCTGTTGTCTACCTCTGTTAAACTGAACATATTTCCGGACATAATAGTCACACAGGTCCCATATGTCTGTACAGATATGTATATTTACATGTACAGTATAGCCCTCCTTGTGCAGATGGATGCGTTGTGTGTGTTCCTGTCTGCTGTGTGTGTGTGTTCATGCAGACATGCTACCTGGATTCCTGCATTCCTGTCATCTGGGCTCAGGCCAGAGCATTCTGGGAAGCAGAGCAGCACAACGAGGAGGGAGGGAAAGATGAAATGAATAAAAGAGAGGGAGAGGAATAGAGGATTCTGGCTTCTTCTGATTCCTTGCACTCAGAGACAGAGAGATCCCAGGGGTTATTTGTGTCCCCTTTGAGGAGCCTAGCCATAAACAGGCTGATTGTGGTGTAATCTCGTCTTTTTTCTTCTTCTTCTTCTGTTCTCCTCACACTTCCTCCTCTCCCCGCCCTTTACAACGCCTCTAAAAGATTAAAATGTAGTTTTCCTCAAATTCTCCTGAGACTAAAAGTGATTCATAATTTGTTGTAAAAGGGACAAAAACTAGGAAAAAACTTCAAAATCTCAATAAGAAGATCCTTTTACATTAATGTTTAGTACTTTTTATACTTTTTATGAATTGTCTTTTGAATGCCATGGATATTTTAAAGTGCTATAGAATGGAAGATGGGGTGGGGATTTTTGGAAAGCTGTAAAACTGGGCGGCAGCGTACAAATGGCGAGGAAAGGAACCTTTTAGTTTAGTTGGTGTGCACTCGCTGATCTAATCGCGCCCTCTGAGAGCAACACTGGGACTGAGCCCATATCTCTCTCACACACACACACACACACACACACACACACACACATGCAACACTGCCATATAAGGAGAGAGCGAGAGGGAATTGGGCCGGGTTGAAACAGGGGATCTCTTTTCTTCTCTCCCTTTTTTCCCATTTTCTCTGGCTATCCTGAAGTTCGCTGGCAGTTCTCTCTTTCTTTATTCAGGCTATCATCTGTGTTTTTAGTTTCCTCTCTTATCCCACTCCTTGTGCTCTCATGCTTTGCCCCCCCACCAAGTCCGAAACTGTCTTGCCATTTCTCCCACAGAAATACACACCCAGTTTCTGGAAAGCTCTCTCTGGACCATTCTAAACATTTCCTTTCCTCCTCGGCTTTACTCATGAGTACACATTAACTAAATGTCCCTCTGCTCACCAGCCCCTGTACAAATAGACCATAGATATTAGCCCAGTCCAAACACATGGTTCACAGGAGTGTGAGGCCATTAGGAAATAAATCAGTTTTAATCTGGAGTACAAGCAAACAAAGGAGCACTTCCACCACCACTGATACAATGTGACAAAGGCAATTCTTTTCTGCTTGGCTGTTAGTTGTTGTTATTGAATGTTTTCTGCAGACACATAGACTTTCAAAATGTTTTGCAGAGACTGAGCCCCGCAGGCCACCCCATGTGTGTTTGACATTTCATATGTGTTTCCAGTGGTTTGGCTTGACCCACAAATTGTAAAACTACTTTGTGCATCTTAGCCACTGATATCAATATTTAGCTATATGAGGTTCTCGCGGGAAACCAACAAAACTTGGGGTGAAAAGTTGAATTGGAGTCGTCTTTTACCGTAAACTACCTCCCAAAAGGCCTTTTTTTGTTTGTGTTATGGATTCCTTGTGTGGTTTTGTTGGTATAACCTGGATATGTACCCCGTAGTTGGGATAAGTTATGATGATTAGTTTCAGTTTAAATGGAGCCTTTTGGACCTAAAGTGTGTTTACAAGGAGTCAGAAAGTGAATAATTTGACAACACTTTGGTTAATGTGTAAAGATGACAGAAGGCACCCCCTGTGGCTTCTGTGTTTCTGTCTGTGTTCAGATGTAGTGGAATGTGACTGTTTCATGTGAGCAGTTATAAACGTGTGTGTGTGTTTTTTAATTGAAAATAATGGATTATATAATGACGTTGCTGCTTCTTGACTGTTCTTAAACTAACTAACCATAGTATTTGGTCAGTGAAGCATTACTCTCTTTCTGAATGGATTATGCATGTGATTTTTGGACAAACAAAAGGCCTTCTTTTACATTTTCATCTGTAACATTAGCAAAATCACAGATATATATTATATCATGGATTGGTACAACATTTGGTGCAGACAGTTGAATAAATCGCCCTACATGTTGCTACACCCATTCATACTGCCTACAGAATGAATGAATAACTTTGGTGATTCTTAAACTTTTCTCAACTCTTTGAGTCAAATGCATTTGCAAATGCTAGCATGCTAACACGTTCAGCAAAAACCATGAATGATTATGAGAATGTTAGTATTAAGCTTTCATAAAAAAAAAAATAGCTTGGTCCGTATTAATTTAAAATACAAATCAAAAAAACAATAACAATTGAAGGTAAATTCCAGGATTGTGCATGATATGACGATACTCTTGGACCAATCAGTTGTCGACACAGTTTTACCTGGCTTTTTAGGAATCTGCTCAGCTCTCTGTAACCTTAACCGTGCTTGTGCTTAAAAAAAAAGTACCAGGAATTCCCCCCAAAAAGATAGCCTGACTACAGACTCATAGGTTGTTTGTATTATATTTATAATTGCTATCTGCCTTAGAGAAGAGACGCTGACTTAAGACAAGACCACATGTTTTATTGTAATATTATAACCTAGGTAACCTCAACCTTCCTTGGTATATTTCCTGCTCAACCCTAGACAAAGTCTTTCAGGCATATTTTTCTGGCCTGTGTATAATGTTTCATAGTGGTTCACAGCCAGTTTGATCTCCATGATGGCGCCAGATGTTGTTGCTAGGAGATTCGTGACGCAGCTCGGCAGTGTGACACAGGGTAAATGTTTGTTGGTGTGTATGTGCTGATCATGAGGTGCTCTGTGCTTCTTGGAATTTCTTCTTCTTTCACACTTTCTCTTCCATTTAGATGTTTCTGTGGCAACAAGTGTAACATAGCAACTCACTGCCCAATAACAGAGCTTGATCCATATGCATCTCTTTTTACTTCATTTCTATTTCCCGAACTCACCTGACTTCCTGTCAGAGAGTTATGAAAGAGTCAAAAGAATTGCTCTGCAGCCTCCTCATAAGGCTTTCACTGTAACTCAAGGCCCTTTTTTAAAGGGACAACCCCAGCTCCTGAGCATGCATATAGGTAAAATTACACAGCTGCAAGCACTCTGCTCTGCTATGTAACAAAGAGTCTGTCATGGAAGTGTGACTGCCTCCCAGCGCTGCCTACAAGGATATCCCCTACCACCAGGCTTTCATTGAAATGAAAAGAAATGAGAACTTCAATGTCTGATCTGTAAATGCCTTTCACTCTCAGTCACTCAAATCAAACCATTTCCTCTTTTGGTGCTTTTGAGGAGCAGTTTATGAAAAGGATTGAGTTCCTGAACTAGCCCGGGAAGTGTGTGTGAGCTCTTTAAATCACTGCACTCCACTGCTCAGTATGAAGCAGAGATCAGACAAAGATCAACTGATACGGCTGAGAGTGTCACGTGAGGGTGAGATGAGTGTGAATGAGACAAAAAATAGATGAGAATATAGGGGGGTGACTCAGGTTTTCTACAGTCGTGAAAATGTGCACTTCAATTTTGTCCAGGAGGAAATATGGATAATATCTCCCAAAGGACCTTCCAATATCACCTGCTACCATTTGTTTCCCGTCAGGTACAGATTAATTCAATCAAAGCACTGCATCTTCTTAAAAACTAGCTTCAACAGGAGAAATCACTCAGTGAAACATGAGTCTAAAAATCCTGCTTTGTCCTGGCAACTTGTGCTCACAGCATTCTTATTTTCCAACCTGTGCAGCTGCGATGTAGCTGAAGTACAAAACTACATTGTAGCTGGGTGTGGTCTACCAGACCCCACCTGACCGCACCCTGCTGTGATATGGGGCATATTCAGAAGTTCTCCCATTTAAAATACATTCTTTGATTTGGGGATTTTTGAAACATTATAAGGGTGACTCCGACTGAGAGGATAAAGCAAAAACTCTCCCAGGTTACACCCCGTCATGAGATCAGTCTTTGTTTACGTGCATTGTTGTGTCACTCCCCTGTTTGTGTGTTGTTGCTTGAGTTCATACAGGTTTTTTGCTGCTTGTGTTGCACATTAACAGTAATGTTTTCAGCATTTCCATTATTGTAAATCTATTCAAAGCTGCTCTATAATCACTGACACCATTTTCCTCAAAGTATGGCTCCATTCAACTTTTTTAAAAACACCAACACATGTTTTGATTGCCTACAGCTGTCAAAAGACGCTTCATTTATTGTATCTTTAGCAGCCAACCTAACCCACACGCCCACATATATACACATATGTAAGGGTTTTAGGCTCTGAGGGGTCAGGAATGTCGAGGATAGAAGGATAAAAAGGGAAGATGGAGAGAAAGAGGGATGAGGGGGAGTAAGAGGGACTAGGAAGGCGCAGAAAAGTAAGGTATGAAGTGAGACTAGGAGCAATTGGGATAATCCACAGTATAGTGTTTCTTCTCGGCTAAACTGTAGTATTATAAAAGTACAATCTGCTGGCAACGATGCTAACGATACCCCGTTTCTTTCTGCCATAGCATTTCTTCATCTCTGCTTGCCTTTTCTCTCTCCTCCTCCCTTTTTCCCGCTCTCAGTCTCCGCTATACCGCTATACATGTCACTGTGCTCGGGGTGAGTGTGTAAAGGCATGTCTGAGCGCTGCTTTAGAGCCAACATTATAGAGAGACAGTTTTCTACAGAGAAATCCAACTGACAGTCTCTTGAAGTCCCCTCTAATACTGGTAAATCACCTATAAATAACATTGGATAAAGATGTTTTTTTCCAAGGCTGTGTGAAAGGGATCTGAGGACGAAGAAAATGACAGAGGGTAGAAGAAAGTATAAATTGGGTGGGAGAGACAGAGACACAGAGGAGGTATTTCCGGAGTGGTGTTGGGGTTAAGACTAGACTCTGTGGCTGATGGCTATCTCTCGATCCCAGTGCATTGTGGGATAGGTTGCTGGACAGGAAGTGGATGGGGTGTCAGCCTGTCAGGCTGCGTTGGGCTGGAAGAGATGTAGAGTGGATTGAAGGCTCCTCCTGGTTTGTCACTGTAATGTTCTGTTTGAGGAGGCTGATACTTTTCCTGTTGAGCTGAAAAGAGCAATAAACTTACAATAAAACATATAAAGGTCCAACTTACTGTATAGCGTTGTTGCATGGAATCCATTTCTGTTTGTCAAGGCTTTTTCTATTGTCCTGGAAATACTTTAAACACTCACTCCTTACTCCATTTCGCCTTTCTGGTCACCCAACAATGCCTAAAAGTAATTGAAAAGTCTTCAAACAGAGAAGTCTTGAACCATCATTCACTTTGTGTTGTTACAACACTTTATAAACTACTATAAGTGACATTACATGCAGCTTTGCATGACATTAAAAGTTTTCCACTACTCTGCAAAATAAAATATGCTCTGTTGATTAAGTCATCCTTTCATTGCTTCATTTGTTGCTTCGACCATATTTGAGATTCTCCTACTGGTCTTTGCACGTGTGGGTTCATGTGTGTGTCAGAGCCCAAGAATATCCTTCTCTGCGGCCTCCAATACATATATATGTATGAGTTTGTGTGTGTGTGTGTGTGTGTGTGTGTGTGCGCGTATCTGCGTTTATTAGCCCGGGCGTCAATCGTGTCCTTGTCTCAGCCTCACCTCTCAGGGACAAAGACTCTTTTCACAGCACACATCTCTCTATCACACACACACAAACACACACACAGCAAAAATATCCACACTATCCCATAAGGGCGTGCATGTAGATCTAGTTACCTGTGCACCCTCTCTCACATGCTACCGTTTCAACAACCATCACAGCTCTGCAAGACACCATCCATTGTTTACTTTGCTCAACAAACTCTTTATACTTCTGACCTGAAGACACTCTAAGAATATGATAATTATCTTATGTAAAAACATAACTCTCAACTTACTATCAATATCAAAACATCAACAAACCTATTCTTGTTCACAGCTGCCCTTTATTTAATGTTGTTGGGCTTCTGGATGAATCCATTAATAACCTATCTAGAAATGTTTAACTGGTGCAGGAAGACAAAACTAACTCTGAAATGATTTTTCAGTATGACCACTGCCCCCTTGTGGATCATGTTTTTGCATTAATGCTTTTGAAAGCTGTTAAATTGATACATATTTTATAGCCATCCTGAATTTGCATTCATCTGGTATTGTAGCAAATACACAGACAGATGAATAGAGGGTAATCTGAGGTCAGGCTTACTTATAGACAATGAGAGGAATCAATAAAAAAGAGACAACTTGACTTCACATGTGGTAGGTAGCGGTGGGAATAATCTTTTCCTGGAATCATCTGTCATTATGCTGTCATCAAGCGTTGACAGGGCAAGTTAACAGAGCTCCAGACACCTGTTGTGAGCACACACGTCCACACACACACAAACACACACACCTGTCATCTCACATGTTAAATCGTGATTTATTCTGCCTTTTAGTGCCTATGAATCTGTCATTTCATGAGGGTTGTTGTGGAAAAACCCAAGTTTGAAAACTGGACACACACATGGTACAAGATGTTAGCATGCCAGGTGTGTGATGATGAATCTGTTTGGATCTGTTGGGCAGTCATGCGTCCTCCTCTCCTAAGGTTACTCTCCCTCTCTCACTCACACACACTCACACCGACAGACACACTCACACACAAACACCTGGGTGTGCTGACAGGTGTCATCAGTCCTTGTACATGTTTACCCGTAGAATCACATCAGACTGACTCAGTTTTCGTGGGCTATTATTGGCTCAGAGGCTGTGATAAAGATGTCACATCAGATGTCATTTAGCAGCAACTAGTAACAGTCACGCGTGGCGGCAGAGAAATAATTTAACCACACACATTTATTTGCTGGGTGGGCAGGAAATACAAGGATGAAACACGGCTGCTAATTCTGCCAACTCATGATCAGCCACATAAGTTGTCATCAGACGATAGATTTGTTTTTTCATGGTTAATCTGTAGACAGAACATTTAGTTTTTTTAATTGAGGCTGGCTAATGATCATTTTTGTGTTTGAATTACTTATAAAAACACTCAGAGTTCAGCTGACCGTGTGGAGGTGTGTGACTTCTAAATCTTGGTCAGCCAGGTACGAGCTGCTGATGCATTAAGGCAGAACGACAAATACATGTATGGCTTTTTTTTCTTTACTACCAAGCAACCAAATTGGTCCAAAAAGGAAATTCTGAAGATGTGAGCACTGTAGAGTTGCTATAGAAACAACTGATGGTCAGGTGATGACTGTAACTTGTGTTTTCTAAGCTTTAAGTTTAAGTTTGGTGATATTTGTTTTATTGTAAAAGAATAACACACAAAGTAAATGTATCCTAGTAACAGGTATTGTCTCTGTAGAACAAGCCATAGCTTTGTGCTCTCTGAAATAGAAGTCCAATGTTGGTGAGTTAGAGGTGTACAGATGTAAAGGAAGAAGGAAATATCACCCCGTTTATTCTTTACATTACTTTAAAGCATCAGACTTTGGAGGGAAGTTATTAGTTTAAAGTGCTTAATATGGCACTAAAGTGTCCTTTACTTGCTGTTTCAGGTGGTTTATTGGTAGAAAAACCAGGTCAAATATGCATCAAGAAAATTCTGTGCTCCAACCCCGAACATGCCATCTCTGATCTTTGTCACCAGACCTTCACTCTGGTCTATTGTTTCCATGTCAGCTAGGATTAAACGCCAATTTCCTGCCACGTGCTTGACCTTTAAATGTCCTTTAGTGACCTTTTTCTGTAGTCGCCATCTGATCTCGGTTGGAGAGGTGCTTTTGGGTTTATCGCTGGACAAAAGCCACCTCATACCAATGCTTAACTTAACTAACTAACTCTGTATATTTTTATATTGGATACAATTATGGAATGTAGAAAATTGTGTATGAGCTGGTTGACTTTAAATCACTAAAGGCTTGTTATTTGTGTTAATATTGCATGATGCACTGTATTTTAAAAGCTACTCTGCTTGTCTCAGTTTATTTGCAAGCAGTTCAGCTCAAACCCACATGACATGCCTTGAAAGTTTTTCATTAAAGTTGCATTTTAGATTTATGCACTCACGAAAACATTCTGCCGATACGTGCCATCCGGCACACTCACTTCACATGCACTCCATGACTTTTACCTCTTTGCAATGTTCACTTGTTTATGCTCTGGTTACAGATCTGGATTTTTCTTTTTAGTCTAAATTAGTTTCTGTGAGTATCCCCATGTATGACAGCTTTCTTGCTTTGCTTTATTAATTATTAAAGGATTGGTCATACAGTTGGGCATGTTTTGGGTCATTAATAACTTAATGTGGCAATGCAGTTGCCAACAGAAACCTTTTTAGAAAACTGACCTAAATTCTCTTTGCAAGGATGGTGGGGAATTGTGAAACTGCTACTGATCAATTAATTGCTAGCACTTTGTTTGACTTTTGAATACTAAGCTACTTTTCAACTCAAGCCTTCTTGCAGTTTCTTTAATATAACAGTCTTCCGGTTAAGGGGTTTATTAGAAACTGAGACTGCATTTACAGCAAAAATGTACCACTTTAATGTCCTGGCAACTTGCCAGAATTTAGAGCTTCACAAAAGTGTTGCTTTTCTCTGTTTTTATATAAATGTAATATGAATACCATTAGGTTTTGGTCATCGGCTGTCACCTTTTCACTGTCTATATAGCTCCCCTTATGCTGAGTAAACTGACCGTGTAAATATTGTGCAAGTGACCCTTTTTAATTGATTTTCCGCCATGCATGGAAACCAGAATCAGCTTGGAAGATGGGAGATACATCCCAAAAGGTTTCAAGATGCTTGTGAAAATCACTGTGGTTTATAGATTTGTAGTCAATGGCCTCGAACATGCAAAACACAGGTTTGGTCCTTTCAGAAATGACTGCCTTGCTCACTGTTGTCATGGTTATATGTGGGCTACTGCCAGTGGCATAGAAACAGAACAGACAGAAAAGACATTACCATTCAAGTATGCATTTCCTCTGTGCAGCATTTCTGTGAAGGGAACATGTGAAGACGTGTTGTGTTGTGACATAAGAAGATGTTATCATGGCAGAAGGATCATGTGAAAGATGGTTTAGAGGGAGACGGATGGACAGTTATGTCATCGTCACCCTTCTCATCCCTCAGATGTCTCGATCGATTATTTACGGGGGGATTGGTTGGGTCTGTTTGAGCTGCGCGCTGTGAGCGTCTGCCCTGCCTGCTGTCTCTCATTTAGCACACCCGAAGGGGAGGGCCGTGACACACTCACACACACCAACACACACACACACACACACACACTTTTTATCCCTCCCGTGGTCTACACTCACCTCGACATACGCTCAGTTCTTGCTTACATCACCCATGCAGTAGAAACAGATCAGACGCCCATGCATACATGCTGAAGCGTGCTCATTTGCCTTCTTGTGTTTGTGTGTCTGTTTTCTGCATGACACACACACTGTGACAGACTAGCTGCGACACCGAGCCTAGACGCACACTTTCTACTTCTTACTGAATTGTGGAAGAACAGAAGATTTGCACACGGAGAGGCAGCTTTCCCAAGGACTGAATTTCTTTTGGTTATTTCTTTGCCAGAAGAAGAAAAGACAGGACGAAAAAGACAAGAACATGTTTACTTTATGTCTTGAGTAAGAGGAAAGTTGGTGATCACTTCGGCTCGCAGGTGTTGTCTTTTCTTTTATCTGACGTTTATTCTGTGGATATGAAGAGTTTGTGTTAGTAAACAAACATAAAGGTGTTTTCTAGTTGTTTGGTGTGCGTCTATGTGCCAAAGTGAGTGTGCGTTCGGGCACAGGGACCGCTCCGTATGCTGCACATGGTTCGAACCCTTGCCCAGTTCAGCATTGCTCTGGAGGAAATGAATGAGAATGGAGAAAATACAGGAGATGAAAGAGGAGGAGGAGGAGGAGGAGCTGAAGAAGTTGTGGACAGAGATGCAGTCGATCAGTTGAAAAACAACAACAGGACTGGGAACTTCAGTGGGAATTTGAATGGGAATGGACTTTGTGCTGGAAGCTCCAACGGAGAGGTAGACGCAGTGTTTTCTCTTCTTTGCAGTTGTGTGGTTTTTATGTGTGTTCCCTGTGTTGCACCTTTACTTCATATCTAGGACATGTCTGTCAATTAAGAATTTCCTCCATGTAGCTGGCTTCTTTTTCCTTTATTGCTCTGATTCTTATTTTCTTCAGTTTTTCCTTGAGTTCTTATTATAGTTCATTCCTTGTTTTAACATGGCTGTCTGCCTTGGTTAATGTCCCTTTCTTCAGATCCTCCTCTCTCCGTCTCTTTATAATAGAATTAGAGGGGACTGAATCACCAGATTAGCTCCAACACCTACTGTTACACTCACAGCTCTCTTTGTATTCTCACTATCTTTAATTATTTTTGGTAGATTTTTTTAACCCTACCAGAATTTGCCATGACTATGTTTTTCGTATACTTTGGGTTATGTACGCTTGATTGGCGGCAGGTTACAGGTTACATCATTTGAGGGCACACACACTGCAGACTTTAACACAGCTGTGTAGTTATTCTAAGCTTCACAACCAGCCTATTCATCTTTATCCAGCGATTGAAGGGAGCTTTTTGTCTCAGATTAATCAATGTATGAAGGGCTACATTTATTTTATTATTGTAGAAATGTGTGTTTTTTCCATTGAGATAACAATTCCCCATAATGAATGCATTTTGAAAAATAATGCTAACCATTCGCCATGATAAGGACACTAGACTTTATTTAGTCTGAAATGATGATGCTTTTGAAAATCTGTTGATCGGTTTTGTCAAAATCCTTAAAATAATGATAGAATCCTAACTGATAAATCTCTGATTGATTATTTTCAATCTATTTTTTGGAGCATAAGATCTCAAACCATGAATAGCATCAATTTTCCAAAGCGTCTCACCTTGCCGTGCAAAAGGAAAATGTATTAGTTTGATATAATTAAAAGAATAAAGGCAAACATTCACATTAGACAACCCATCATGTAAGGCCAATTAACACAATAATAATTGACTTTTATATCATAGTGTAAAAAGTGCAAAATATTTTGTAAGGTAAGAGGTTAGGAATGAGCGAGTAAATGATAATAGAGGAGTTGGCGGAGGATGAGGATTCATTAGTATAGAGTAGGTCAGGGCAATCTGTGGCATGCAAATTACAAGCAAGCACATAGAAACACACACATGCTGTCTCTTACATCTGCATACCAGAAAAACGTAACCCTGCTGAAGGCAGAAGTTTGAAGAAGAAGTTAGGAAGAGACTCCTCTTCTCTCAGGACCTCAAAACATATAGATGATGTGAAATCCATCTCCGTTTTACAGTGATGTTTGGATACTGTAGCGGAAGAGATGATGAGGTGAATACAGGATGCTTTCTCTTTGGGCTCAGAGGCTGCCAGTTGCTACCTTATCCAGGCTGTTGCCAGGGGATACAGTCGCCACGGAGGGGGGTTGAAAGCGGCAGGGGTGGAGAGGTGTGATGGCAGCGACGAGAGGAGAGATAAGACCTGTCTTTCTGTCGCTGATGCTTTCAAAGACATGACTTGAGAACAGACCTCAGACCAGTATGGGTTTTGGGGAAGTAGAGCCTGTATTGATGTTAAAGATAGTAATATATATTGCTAATGTATGGATACATATTCAGCACATTGGCCACATGCAAAAACTAGCAAATTAGAAAATGACAATAGCATCATAGATTTAGCAAAAGCGAATCTGGCATTATGGGAAAAAAGTGACTGCAGAAAAGTATGTTATTCTGTGCTATACAGCTTTTAAGAAATGATAACAAACACTTTTATTGACTAATTTAAAGAACAGTTTGACAGTTAAGGAATAGATTGACATTTTGAAATACCATTTCCAGTCAACAGAGACTCTAGACCGTTTCTAATCCAAACCAGGAAAAGGCTGGTACATAACCCCCCATTAAAGGGCAACATTCGAGTTTTATACTGAATACACCTATATTTTCTTACCTGTTGGATGAAGCCTTGCTAGTCATTTCCTTCTGCTTCTGCTTAAGTAATATATCTGGCTATTGGCTTTAGCTAAACAATAATCATACAACGCTGAAAGGGAGGAAGTAAACATTTCAATAGTGATAGATAATCAAGGGAAACATTTGATATACTTTCTTCTTTAAATTAATTGCAACTCATTGATACAAACTTGTCTCCAACGAGTGGAAAGTACACTCATAGGTGATTATAATTATCCTGGCTAATTGAAGTGATTTTAAGGACTGTTCAGAGTGACTGATTGAGTTATTCTGTTAGTTGCACATGTTAGGGCTGGACAAAATCACATGTTTTTGAGACACATTGCTACTAAAAAACCGACATAACATAACCTTGGCAATACATGATTAGTGATGAGAAGCTCTATGCTTCTGAGCTCAAAGTGATACAGACTGCACAGCTGTGTCCTGGTCTTCTTGTCGGCAGCAAAGGTCACAGAGAGAAAATAAAGTGATCTTACAAAATATTTGATGTTTTTTTTTAAAGCAGACAAGGAAGAAAGATTAGACCTTCAGTCCTTTGCTGGCAAAAGGTCAGAATAATAGATTGGCAGTACAGAACAGCTACATAAAGATCCATTTTTTATTATTTTCTAATAAAAACGAATACATACAAATTGTGCAATTTTACACTTTCTATGGCATTTGTTTTATTAAATGTATCAGCACTTGAACACCAAAGTGTGGCCATGTCAAACTGTCAAACGACGAACAGTTTTGCACAGTTTTATGTAAAAAAAAAGTAAGCAGCAACACAAAGTCTTTGAGAAATAGACAGTATTGCATCACACAATCTTGTAAAAGAAGAAAGAAACAATAATTTACGTCTATTTTTTCAGTCTGTAGAGCTGCTGAGTGTAGCATAGGACAGTACATAGCTGATACACAGCATGACCTTTGCTACTCAAATAGTTATAAACAGAATGACATTAGACAAGGCTGCATGTGCTCTGTCTCTGGTGTATGTTGTATTTACTGTCATGTTGTAATGTTTGGCTGCAGTTGTGAGGAATAGTGGACTTTATGGACCCCCTGTGTCCACACCATTATCGAGCCACCAGGGCTCCCAGAGGGAAACATGAGAACATGCTGTACTGCTCACAGCAACTGTACACTATATTTCTCCACTGTTAATAAGTGACTGTGAGGGGTCTATCCTGTCACTTTTATAGATGTGCAGACCACAACCCTGAATACCAAGTAACCTTTAACTGTCTAAGAAAAATAATAACCAGAAACGTAACATATTAGGGCATGTTTGTGCTCTTTGTGCGACTCTTTGTGTGAATTCCCATTTCACCGTTATGTACAGACCTGTCTCTCTAAACAGATCTTGGCTGTTTTGGGCTGATTAAATTACACAAAACACATTCTTTGTCTTCAGGCCACATCATTCCTGAGATCTGGGTGGTTACAAATAATTTGAAGCTAGGATCTTAAGATTTCGGCTCTGTAAAATAGGTGAATCCTTAGGTTTATAAGTTATACAGTATTGGTCGTGTTTTATGTATTCTGAATGCTAATAAAGTAATCAAAAATTAACAGACATTTATACAATCATGAGTAATAGCGGGAGACACTAGTTGTCACATAGTCACGATGACAGATTAAATGAATGAATTATATCAGCAGGTGCTCATTAGGCTTGAGAACTTTTGGGATTTGTCTCCAAAACCTTGTTTGTTTTTTTTTGTTGTCTTTTGCACAGTAAAAGGGAAACAGTCCTATGTCCCACATCTTGGTCTGCCCCTGAGAGATGTGGATTTAAGAAGCACTTTAATAGCCAATATTCATTACCACTGCACTCCTGTATCTTTTATTTTAGAAAGGATCACTGACTGTATAACTTTTTTATTTCTAGTATATTCTCAAAGGGGCTTTGAGTTAAAGGCCTGATGTGGGTGAAGCCAAAGTTTTTCTTTGCCCCAATGCGGCTAGTGTCTGAGGGTTCCTGAGCTATACTTGTTGTCATATATGCCAGTGTGTGCAAACGCCTATTGTAGTATAAACAGACTGGGTGTCCAGTATCTATCAGCCATGTTGGAGTATATCCAGATCTAAAAACAGGCCTTTCTGGTGGCTAAGGCAATAGATCGGATTTTTAAATGGACATAGTCAAGTAATACAAAATATGTCTTATAAATTATAAATAACCCTACCTGATTCAACATTGACCCTACAGTATCATCTTTGGTTAACTTATGCAACACAAATGTTACTTTCAAACAAAGTGTTTTTCATTTCCGACCAGTTTTGGATCTGTCATCATCACTGGCTTTATCTGACAGATTTCTTTCTTCGCAAAAACAAGACCAAAGTTGTTTACAAACAAAAAATACTATCTTGTGAAAGTGAAAATGTTTGACTCTTAGAAATTATTGAATAACATGTCAGTAGTTACTCCTGGTGAGCAACAGGGGACAACAATAAGCAGTGATTCATGCTGTGTCATCAAAGCCCCACAGTAACAGTGTGTGACTGTCATTACACTCGACACACTCTCTGCTCTGAGGCTGGACTCAGACTGACTGAGGGTGTCTCTGACCTCAGCTCCACGGCGACCAATCAGCCTCTGCTCGGGTTTCTATGGTAACACTGCTAGCAAAATTAAACTAGCATTCCTTGCATAATTTCCCCGTGTGTGTGTGTGTGTGTGTGTGTGTGTGTGTGTGTGTGTGTGTGTGTGTGTGTGTGTGTGTGTGGTGTGTGGTGTTGTGTGTGGTGTGTGTGTGGGTGTGTGTGTGTGTGTGTGTGTGTGTGTGTGTGTGTGTGTGTGTGTGTGTGTGTGTGTGTGTGTGTGTGTGTGTGTGTGTGTGTGTGTGTGTGTGTGTGTGTGTGTATTGAGTGTTTTTCCATTAAAAAAAAAAAAAAAAAACTATTTGATGATACCATATTAGCATAGGGTCCAATTGAGATGAACATTTCCAATTTTCTTCTGATATAAAAAAAAATATTAATGTGAAACAAGACGTACATAAGTCAGATAACAAACAAAAACATCAGCAACTAAATTATGAAATAAAACTCTTGTTAAATAACACGTGAGAAACGGTGATGCAGGACACTTTGGCAGGGCTGCTGCATACTGTATTAGGGGAGTGTATAAAGATGTATTTTGAATAGATGCGTGGAGGGTAATTGGGCAGTACAGTTGTATGATTACCGTGGCATTGTGTTACCCACTTTGCACATGTTAAGCCCTGTGTTTATTCCTTCACTCCATTGTGTTTGTATCTCCGGGCAGAGTAGACTTGGTTTAAATCTGTCTCTGATGGTTGGTCTTGTTGAAAATAATTTGAAAGAAGATATGAGTCACTGATAGACAGGTCCATCTAAAATTCAATATACACCCATTATGCTTTCTCTCTTTTTCCTCTCATTATCTGTTTCACACACACAATCAATGCCACACACTCACTCATCCACGCACCACCTTCACCCTCGGGTGGTACCCCACAGCGCCCCTGGGATCTCTTCAGATGCCAAACACTAAACATGGCCTTTCTGGGAAGTTATTGTTTCGGTTATTTATAGGGCACAGTGGGGCTGGCCGAGGAGAGGAAAAGGAAAAAAACTCCTCTGTGTTTTTGTGGCCTGTGTGTATGTGTGTGTGTGTGTGTACGACAGACAGTGGGAGACATGGTGGTTACATATGGACCATAGGGTTTTGCCTGTGGCTCCATGTGATATTTATAAGATGTGTTTGGTACCAGAATATTTTGGGATACTCCCCTGAGACCCCTGAGATAATATGGCTGACTTGTTCCATGATCCGTATACTCCCCTTGTTATTCTTCCACCCTTCTCTTTCTCTACTACACTCAAACAGAAGCATGCATACATACATACATACATACATACATACATACATACATACATACATACATACATACATACATACATACATACATACATACATACACGTAGCCTGTCTCAAGTCATCGGATATAATTCATCCCATTTTAACAGAGGAAAGATGGAGCTTTTTTGTCATAAATATTTGTCTTTTAGCTCCTGATTTAAATATGTTTTATACAAAATCAACTTACACGTTTTGTTATCATTTTTATAGCCGCCTTTTTCCATTATCTGTCTCTGTATGTGTCACACTCACTTTTTTTTTCTCCTTCAATTACTTTTTAGAGTTTTCATTCACTTGCACTTCAATAAATCACGAGTCATTGTAAGAGTTAACAGTTGAGTCATGTTTTGCCTCTGTGGACTTCCCGGCCCCAGTGACCTATAATCCGGTCCGTGTGTGTATGGGTGCTGGTGTGTGTGAGTGTGTCGTAACATCTTTGCAGTCTTGTCTATGTTTGCCTTCTTGATAATAATGTTTATAATATAGGCCACTAAACTGACAAAAAGCTTTAAGGCATTGCAAGGCTTTTCAACGTCATGGAGCAATACAAAATTGCTTTTCTAATTAACTTTATTTAAGCTCAGGTTGATTCATTAACATTTTAATTACTTTTAAAATACAGATGTGCATGTCAGTGTTTGTGTGTTTGGGTGATGTGCCTTTAGTAGACTGTTCGTATAGATCATTGATGATATAAATAAAGAAATACAATATAAAAGCACTGATGATAAACTTTCTTCTGTTTTTACAGGACATGAGGAAACATGTGATGATGACCCTCGTGGACACAGAGCAGTCATATGTGGAGTCACTCCGAAGTCTCATTCAGGTAACACTCATTCAAAAAACTCATTCAAAAACCACACACATGCGTAGCTCATACAGTGTTTGGTTCTTACATCTCTGAGCTAACAATATGTTCACTGAGTGATTTGCCACCACACACTCACAGACAGAAACACACAGGTGGTTTAACAGATTACTGTGGATGTGAAGCACAAATGTAGGTAACAAAGGTGTTATGTAATCCACTTATTGTCATTTATCCTGTCAGGCTAAACACTGTCTCACTGTGAACAGCATTATCTGCCCACACACACCTATACCCTACACCTATCTCTTTCATTAGCCAACTAACCTTTACCCCAAATATTAGCTGCATCCCTATCTCTCTGTCAGAAAAACACTCTTCACCTTCTTCTAACTTACCTGTTGTATAACCTGTCTCTATTTAAAGTGTGTGGGCTTGCATACATCTGTGTGAAATCTGTGTGAAATCTGTGTGAGTGTGATTGTGCATGCATATCCCACATACTCACTGACTTCTCTCCACATGCATGTGTTTCTTTGTGTGGCCACAAAGTGAATAATCCTGGGCTGTTCCCATGGTAACACAGTGAAAGTAAGTGTTACCACGGTGACTGCAGTGAGAGTGGAGATCCCTGAAGGAAAGTGTCTGATGCGGTTCAGCTGAGACGGCTCTATAGCGCTGATGTCCAAAGTTTAAATCTGCCTCTTTGCAGTTCCTTTTTCGGGAACTTTGGGAGATTCCTGTCACCACCTGCTGGGAATTGTATTAGCTCAATAAATGGCAAACATAGAGAGTTTATATGGCATACTCTAACTTTAAATCAACTCAGTAGGCCTTTATTTCTATAGCTGGATCACAGAGGTTTAACATTGTAAGGCAAGGACCTCTAGTGGGCGTAATAATTATTACGCATAAAGTGGGAATATAAAGACAAAAGATTTTCACCTAGAAGACCCTGTTGCCGTCAAAAGTAACCACATGCTTATTTTACCCCATACAACCCTAACGATACCTTAAACCTAATCCTGTAATCTAAGAAAGACGTTTTGTTTAAATATTAAACATGTATATAAAACTGCCATTGTGTCAGCTGAATCACTGCTGCTATGAAAAAGCTTTAAGTTCTCTTTATCCCAACTTTCTTCTCTATATTTTTTTAAAACAGCAGATTGGATTAGTCATCATACGGTATGTGTCATAAATTAGTCGATGAGCCACTCACGATTTAATATCTTCCGGAGCCTCTGGGTCGCATCTGTCTGAGTCTGTTTTACACAGTAAATTGAATCTCTAAATTTCTCTCAGCTTTATTGGATTTCAGTGTTTTCAGTATGTGTCAAAGTCAGACTTGTTAAGATGCTAATAAATCTACAAAAGCTGATTTATTTTGTGTATTGAGGCACCTTGAGACCTAAGAAAGAAAAGGAAATAAAGTTAAGAGGAGAAGAAAAGAAGGATAAGATGATAATAATAAGCAGACAAACTTCGGATGTACCTACTTTAATAAAGCTTAATCTGGTTTTTTGGCATTCACATCAACATGGCCTGTGTTGCATTCACGTCATTTCGTTCTGACTGTGATTTTGAGCAGCAATGTTTTCGGTCACAAAAAACTGTCCTACATAACTTACCAGGTTAAATAAAGGCTAAAAAAAAGTTTAGCTCAGGGTTATAATGTTTGATAAACAGAACCACAGAAGTTTCACCAATGAAATTACCCAAACAGTCCTGACTGCTGGAAGAAATTTTAAGCCAACGGAAAATATTCAAAATGGTCTGTAACGAACTGTTTTGTGTTCTCCCCTCAGGGCTACATGCGTCCTCTCAAACAGCCAGACAGCGGCTCCATAGTGGACCCTCTGCTGGTGGACGAGATGTTTTACCAAATCCCAGAGATCCTGGAGCACCACGAGTACTTCCTGGAGCAAGTTTCTGGCTGCGTCAGCCAATGGCACGATAGACAGACTGTCGGACATCTCCTCATCAAATCAGTGAGTAGAGATGACAAAAGGTGTCCTAAGCAGCCATTTTTAATGATAAGAAATGCAAAGCATTACCTCTGATAGTACCAGAAACACTTTACTGCTCTTAATAGCATCTGTCATAAAACAGTGAGGCCAGGGGGGAAATAATGCAAATATATGAATCAACCATAAGTAATGATAGCACCTTGAAGTCCAACTGATTCCCCTCTAAAGATTCAATGCACCTTGACAGGGAGAATTGTATTGTTCTTTTGTTACTTTGTTTTTATTATCATTGTAAGATAAGATAAGGATAGAATTTCCTTTTAAAGTCTGATAGCAAACTGTCGTTCAACTCTGCAAAACGATGGTTTTCAAATTCTGTCTTCCCTTTTTTTAAGTTAAAACTGGTAAAAAAGAGTTTTACTTTGAAGGAAATTGCGATTTTATCCTAAAACAAGGGTGTTTTTCCAAATATTGGTGCAGCAGTAAAGCTACTTGTCCTGACATGACATACCCTTAAAGGGTTTTTACAGACTCGAAAGGTTAAATGAATTAACGTTCTTTTAAAAACACAAGTGATAGCGGAGTGGGCTGAAGGGAAGCTTTTTGTAATCGGAGACAGTCTATAGTTGGCAACACTGGTTAATATTTTGTTTTCCTGGTGACCTATTGGCATTTCAAGTTTCCCATGACCCGAGGGCGGCTCTTAACCTAGATTCTGAAAAGCACAAGTTAGGCTAACGTTTTCAGTGTTTCAGAAGGAAAGAAGCTAACAGTTTACATGAAGTCAGAAATGCACAGTAGATCCCAGTTTCAATAGACCAGAATGCCTTGTGGCTCAAGCTTTTGTTTTTTATTGAGTGGGAAAGACCCTCACTCTCTTGCTATGTTAATGCTTTTGTTATCCCTCTCAGCTTGAATAAAACCTTTTCACAGACTCTCACTGGAGACACAAACTGTCACAAAAGAACAATGTCGTAAATGCGGGAAACGGCCCAACTGAATTACAAGCAGCAGTAGAAGAAAAAGGTTGAGGAAAATTGGCCTAACCATACAATTAAAATCACCAAATTTTACAAGACTTTACAAGAATAAATTCACAGATTCATTGCATACAATTTTTGTATGTTATACGTTGCTGTGGTTTTCCTTTAAAGAGAACGTTTGAATATACCAATATCAAGACATAATGGAATATTGTCATGCAGGAAAGGAAGAATAGAGGGTCTTTTTCTCTTTGGGTGAAGCCGTTGCAGATCTTCCACACTGCTCAGACTGAGCTACCCTCCCCCACTGCTTCACTCAATCCCCCCCCCGCCTTCTGTTTCCGTTGCAGCTCTTAGAGCGCCTGCAGCTGAAGTATTTTTCAGGCCTCGTTGGCGCAGTAGGCAGCGCGTCAGTCTCATAATCTGAAGGTCGTGAGTTCGAGCCTCACACGGGGCAGAGTTTTTATGTTCTCGTGTCAAAGAATGGCACAATATATGATATATTATCATATATCAAATATCATGTTTGAAGTGGCAGATTATTTAGCATCTGTGAATCATTGCTGGATCGTTTGCGGACAATGTTAGCTTTCAGAGAACAGAAATATATATACATTTGTGAAGAATATCAATCAAATAGATTTCACAGCCCTGAATCAATGGTTCTGTGTGTTTTAGACACAGCTCAATCATCATTTTGTCGTCTGTTATGACAAAGATACTTACAACAGTTTCCCTCCCACGAGGTTATTCTGCAAAAGGGTAGAAAGCTGTTTAATCTCTGACGTTCAATACACTTTGTGCTTTTTAACTCTGTCACCGTCTATTTGTACAAAAAGCAGGTCATGATGAATCACCTGCATGTGTTTATGCTGGATTTGAGGGACTCAAAGTACCTCTTTTTTTTTTTAAAACACTTACACAAGGTTTCTTTGGTAATCTTTCCATTTACAGCTCTCTTCAGCTTTTGTTATGATTTAATTACAAAGTGACAAATTAAAAATGTCCTAAATGTTAGCTGCTAAGGGTATATAATAGGCTTAAAATGAATTAAAGTAGCACTGCAACAATTATTTGTCTCCTATTTGTAGGAGGTGTTAGGAGTCTTAAAACGTAAAAGGAAAAACACTTGTGACATCTTACTATATTGAAAAGTAACAGGAAATGTAAATATACATAAAAAGGCATAAATTTTTTTATTTGAATATATTTATACTTAATTCAATAACTCTTTAGCTTTACAAACTCAATGGATTGCCATCAAATTGATTTTAAACAAGTGTACATAAAACTGTACTAATAGTAACTTAAATCTACTTTCTTCTTCTTCTCCAGTTCTCCAAAGAGACTCTAGCTAATATGTATTCAGCGTACATCGACAACTTTCTCAATGCCAAAGATGCTGTGAGGATTGCCAAGGAGGCCAAACCAGCGTTTCACAAGTTTCTGGAGGTGAGTGTTGGACTGAGTCACAGGATGTCCGTTTAGTCTGGGCAGCTGCACCTATGTGTTGGAACACTAGAAACAAGTGTGTCTGCTGGAAAGAGCCTTTTAACCAGCTTAAGATCCTGGAACTGATGCCACTGTTTGTCAATTTTAGGTCTGTGAATAATGTGTGTTTCTTTGTGTGCGTGCTTCCTGTTTGTCCATGTTGGTATTCATGTGAGTTTGTGTTATGTTTGAAAAAGACACCTAGTTGTTATTGCCCTAAAGCTACAGGATGTCAAGATCAGTTTAATAAATTAAGATTTGTGTGTTTAGTTATGTATGTTTCCGATTTTTTTTCTAAATCAGATAACATAAAATGTAATTTGAGGAACAGTTTAGGAGACCAGGAGGACCTTAGATGTTTTCACGATACCATATATTACTAAAATGTATATTCTCTTTAAGTAAATATAGTGTTTTCTTTCTGGGTATGATACATTAGTTGAAGACAACATTTTGTCCATTAAACAATCTACAAACCATCTTTTTAAAACTATTTAACCAGATCATTTGACTTAAAAAACCCAGCAAAATGTCTAGTTAAATTAAGTAGAACATTATTGTACACTTTGATACTGTGATTTGCCTTTTAGAAATAAATGTATGGGGAAAACAGCATGTTTGTTGCACAGACAAGAGCTCAAATGCTAAAATGTTATCAGAAAAAGCTGTCATGTCCTTTTCCAGCTCTCAATCGGACAGGATTATTTTCAGTGGAACCACTCCTCCATCTTGTGGTGGAGATTGGATATGCAACACTGACCAGCTTTTAGAGACAGTTATTTTGTTACTAAGACTTATTTGAGTCTTTCATATGTTCTTATATCCATACTCTCCCTTAACCTCCTTTCTTCACCCCAACAGCAAAACATGCGTGAGAACAAGGAAAAACAGGCTCTGGGTGATCTGATGATCAAACCGGTCCAGAGGATTCCCCGATACGAGCTGCTGGTGAAGGTGAGTCCTCTCAAAGTACATGTGCTGTATACTGCAAGTTGCCTCATTCTGGGTTTAGTTACCAGAATCTCACGTAAAGGCAGATCGTAACATTTTTGTGTGTTTTGTTTTGTTCAAGGACATGCTGAAGCACACCCCAGAGGATCACCCGGACTATTCCTACTTACTGGACGCCCAGAGGGACATCAAGCGATTGGCTGAGAGGATCAATAAGGGCCGTCGCTCCGCTGAGGAGGCAGAGAGGGAGGCCAGGGTCATCCAGGAGATCGAGGCGCACATAGAGGGAGTGGAACATGTGAGATATTTATTAATGTACAGATAAAACTGTGTAGAGCTTATGTTTTCCTTCTTTAATGTTAAATATGACTGTTTTCATCGTCCATTGTAGATTTATTTATGTATTTATTCATCATAAAGTGTAAGTAGTTAGTAAAAAGGCCCAGCACAATCATGTTATTGCATTGTTTTTTTCTCCGTGTTAAGTTCACAGAGCTTTTGTACAGATATTTGATTCCATACAAGAGACAAATGGCCAAAGTTTGAAGTAATTGCTGTGTTTAAAAGTGTTGATCTTTTATCTTTGTGTGTTTGTGTTAGATTCTGAACCCTGAGAGGAAGTTCTTGAGACAGGAAATGGTCATGGAGGCGGTAAGAAGTTCCTTCTGAATTTACAAATGTTTGTAGCAAAGAAAGGTTTCAAAATGTGTCCAATGTCTTGGAAAAGAAGTCAAACTAATAGAAATAATGAAAGCAAACTCTATTATCTTATATTGATACATTGTTACATGGATGTGCAAAAGCCAGAGTGAAGATTTTCTGAACTTTTCCCCTCTCTTTAATCTCTCGCTGTAGAAGACCGTTGGTGGGAAGAAAGACCGATCTCTCTTCCTCTTCAGTGATCTGATCATCTGCACCACTCTCAAGAGGAAGTCTGGCTCGTTAAGACGCAGCTCCATGAGCCTGTAGGCAATACACAAACACACACACACATACACACACTATAATAAGACAGTTACCTAATAACACTGCCCCTTGCTCTTATACAAAAGGCCATATTTTTTACAATGTTTGACAACATTTTACTATTTGACCTCTTTTTCTGTCTTTTTCTGCGGCTCTCTCACTCTCAGATACTCTGCTGCGAGTGTCATAGATACTTCCAGTAAATACAAGTTCCTGTGGAAGCTTCCTCTGGAGGATGTGGAGGTGGTGAAAAGTAAGTGTAAAATGATTCATCTTAAGATCTCATGCTGCTGAGGACATGAAACACGCAGGCAACTGCAATGCTTTTATTTATTTTATTATTTTATTTCCAAGTTGAATAGGTCTTATGACTGCGTTTAAATTATAATAACACTGAAAAAAGAGTGTTTTTTCTTGTTTATAAAAAAAAAAAGAATACACAAAAAGGAAGTCTCAGTTTACAGATTCATCAGTATTCAAATGAGATATTCCTTTTTTTTACTTTAGATGTTTAAACTTTTTTGTAATGCTGTTCTTTAACACTTTTAATTGAACTCATCAGGCTCGACTCAGGCAACAAACAAGGAGAGTATCCAGAAGATGATTAGTCGACTAGACGAGGACGTCAGCACTCTGGGTCAGATCAGCAAACTCTCTGAGACCCTCGGCTTCCCACACCAGGTACTGTGCACCAACACACACAATTACTTTAGGTATTATGGCCTTTGTCATTTCTTATTGTCTCATGTTCTAAGTTGTAGTGACAGCCAATGGTGATGGTCACCAGGGATGTATCAAATATTTATTTTTCTTCTTGTTTCTTGCTCTTGTCAGTCCCTGGACGATGCGATAAAGGACCTGATGGGCTCGGTGCACAGGGAGCTGTCAGAGAAGCAGTCTCTGGCCTTCAGTATGACCTTCCTGCCCACAAAGCTGGAGTTCACCACGGCCTCCGCTGAGAGCACCTTCGTGTTCGAGTTCACCTCACCTGACACTCGGTCCCACTTTGAACAGGCCTTTGAAGACGCCAAGAAGAAGCTAGGTCAGTAAAAAAAGATAAAACATTATTAACTGCACTGTAGCTTGTTAGTTAAAGTAAAAGAAAAGAGAGAAATAATTCCTCATCTGTGCCCAGCTGCATAAGCACCTTCAATTAGTTTTCTCAATCTTCCTCAGACTTCCTTAAAATAATATAATTATGATGTTATCTATAATGAGTCTGACTGGATTTACTAGGCCCAGACCTTATTGAATTGCTCTATTTGTTATTCTGTCATCCATTTAGCAATGAATAAGGACCAGTGGAATCCAGAGTTTCTGAAGGCCATTCCTATTATGAAGACACGAAGTGGGATGCAGGTGAGAGCAGCACGGATTATCTGCTGTGTATATGGAGAAGATTTATGTCAGACAATTTATTTAATTCAGTTCATACCTGTAGACAAGCTCTCTACAGATGTTCCAAAGTTATATGCACTCATGTATTGTTGTTTGTCTCCAGTTCTCATGTGCCTCTCCCAGCCACAGCTGTCCTGACAGTGGCTGCGAAGTGTGGGTGTGCAACAGTGATGGATACGTGGGACAGGTGAGGAAAAACACTTAAATGTGGCTATAATGAAACCAAAAAGCCCCTTAGGGGACAACAAGTATTGATACTTACAGAGGACATCTTTATTACCTTCACAAAGGATGTTATATTTTCGTTTTGATTAGTTAATCAGTAGGCTTATGGAAAAACGACTTGCCCAATGAAATCGGGCAGAAGTGTGTAGCATGGGCAGAGGAAGAACGTATAATAATTTGAAGCAGATCTAAACTACGGGAAAGATACACATATTTGTCCCTTTATGAAGATTGCAAGATAGGTAGAGGTTGCCGCTCTCTAATTGATTATGTTTTCTCTGTTCAGGTGTGTCTGTTGAACATCAAAGATGAGCCCACAGTGGAGGCCTGTATTGCTGTCTGCTCAGCGAGGATCATATGTATCGCTGCTGTACCAGGACTCAAGGGAAGGTCAGTACACACTTAGACATTAAACACTCTTGCAACAAAACCCCCCTCTAAGTTCCTGCACCTGAGTGGTTTATTGACTCTCTTTCTGACTTAATCTCTATTCTACACCATTGACCAATGACTCATCTTGTAGGGAGCGTGGATCAGAGCCCACCCTGGCCCCCGGAGCCCCTGGTCACCCCCAGCAACAGCTCCATATCTCCATCGCTCATTCATCTGTGCAGCTGACGGATCAACCCACAGGTCGGTCCATAAAGGTTTAACAACAGGACAAGCAGCAACTATTACTATTCATTTTTGTTTATTCAACAGAATCATTGCATAATAATCAACATTTCAGTTTCCAGCTCAATGGAAATATGCCAGAATCCGCAAATGTGCTATTTTTTATCAGCTATCCCTGGGCAGGCTTTTACAAATAGTGTCCTAGCATTACCAAGACAATGCTTTAACAGTTACTAAAGCACATAACCACACAACACGATATGATACAATACATATCAAATAAATTACCAAAGCTTATGTAAAACAATACTTTAAAACAAACTGGGGTGTGAACTGTTAGGGTATAATCCTATCTTGCCCTAATGTTATCCTCTATGAGTAATATTGACTTGTATAACTGATTGTTTCCAGGTCCCGGAGCTGAGCTTGTTCCTTTCGACAGTGATGACACTGATGATGAGGATTCACCCAGCCCTTCCTCCACTCTTAAGAGTCAGGCCAGTCACTCCACCATTTCCTCCAGCTATGGCAGTAAGTTGAGAACACACTTAAGTATCACACACTTACCGCATACAGTCCATAGGCTTATATTTTCAAATGTCCTCCCGTAAGATGATGAGGGCCCAGGCTCCAAAGACATGGCTACAGAGACCACCAGCAGTGAAGAGGAGCAGGAGTTCCCTGTGGCGAGCTCCTTTGGCGCCCCAGGGATGTTGGGCGATGGCGCCGGAGGCCGCGGCCACACAGAGAGCCCGATGGACGGCCGGGCCATGCGCCGCTCCTCCCGGGGCTCGTTCACCAGGGCGAGCCTGGAGGACCTGCTCAGCATCGACCCGGAGGCCTACCAGAGCTCAGTGTGGCTGGGCACAGAGGACGGATGGTATGCGACACAGACACACACATCCATAGACATAACTTTCAGTCCAAATTAAAACTCAATAATGAACGATAAAGTGGAGTTATGAGACTTGAATGACTTGTATGGGCCAGCAGCTCATTCCCACATGGACATAGCTTCCAACCCTTCTCACAAATGATGTTCTTTTTTTTTTACATAGAAATGTATTCCTTGCATATTGTTGTACTGATTCATCACCTAAACTCCTATAACACTTCTGTTTCCCATCAGCATCCATGTGTACCAGTCCTCAGACAACATCCGTAACCGTAAGAACAGCATGAAGATGCAACACTCAGCCTCCATCCTCTGTATACTGTGAGTCACCTACAACCTTACTTTTCAAAACTAAATAGCAGAATTCATGCTTCATTAGACAAATTAAAAAGATGGAGCAGTAGTGGGTTGACATTTCTTAGTCAGTTTTGTCTCTTATTGTCTCAACTTTCTTGTTCCTGCTATATAAGTGTCCACGAACATGTTTCAGTTATAACTCTTTGTATTGTTAGAAATGTTTTCTTTTTGTGTGCCTGACCTAAATAATGATTATTTTCTTGTCATTTTGAAAGCATCCTTTTTTTTTTTCTTCCTTTAGGTATTTTGACAACAAAGTGTTTGTGTCCTTGGCCAATGGAGAAGTGATAGTCTATCAGAGAGAAGCCGGTAAGCTTGGAAAGTGATCAAGTTTGGTTGTTTTGAGCTCCGTTCTATTTAATTTGTGTGTTTGCTGAAGCTTTTATTCTCTGCAACATGTTGCTCAAATAACTGTTATACTATGCTACCATGCGAGTCTGCACCCTGTCTGTTACCGGTTAAAAAATGTCCCACCTGGTTGAGGAAGTTAAGGAGATATTTTTTACTTGAAATCCACTAAAATAATGACATTTGTATGTTTTCTGTTCCCTTGGTAGTCTTTCTGAATAACACCACCTTAATTTGAAATCTGCAGGTAGTTTCTGGGACCCTCAGTCTTCTCAGACGTTAGTTCTGGGCACGCCCACAAGCCCCGTCACCAAAATGGTTCCTGTGGGAGGAAAGCTTTGGTGTGGCTCACAGAACAGAATCCTTATTTTAAACACAACTACACTGGTACAAGAGGTAAGTGGAAGAATATAAGGATGTGTGTACAACTGAGTAAATGTCGGCAGTCAGTCAACAGTGTGTGTGACATTTCTTCTCTTGTTCTCAGCACTGGTTCCAGGTGGGCACAGACAGCAGTCGGTGTGTGACCTGCATGGTGGCGTACGGTCAGGGTGTTTGGTTGGCGTTGCAGGGCAGTGCCCTGGTCAAACTGTACCACGCTCAGACGCTGGAGAGCCTGACAGAGGTGGATGTGGCGCCTGCTGTGCATAAGATGCTTGCAGGTAAGAGACACATAGGGAATAACTCCCTTCATCCTCACCACTGTTTCTCCCCTGACTTCTAACCCATTATCTATTTTCTTTCTTTCCATTCAGGTGCCGATGCAATCATAAGACAGCACAAAGCTGCCTGTCTGAGAATCACAGCATTGCTGGCATGTAAAGATCTGCTGTGGATTGGCACCAGTGCAGGTAAAAACATTTTTAGAGTAAGAAATCAAAACACAATTAACCTGATAATCAAAATGTATGATAATTTTGTCTTCATGATAAAATCAAATAAGATTTAGGTTGAAATAAAAAAGGTCTGGAAACAAGCCAAATGTGCGTTCACCTGCAAAGTATACAAGTGTTTTCTTTAATGGTAGAATTTTTGTGTTTTAAATTAATAGATTTATTGGATTAAAAATGAAATATTTTTAAGGTGGTTTTCTTCTTCAGGGGTCGTCCTTACGCTGGGGATCCCAGCCGTGAGCTCAGGAACGGGGGCTGGGACACTGAAATCCCCCCAGGTGCCAATGGGCTCGGCTCAAGGACACACTGGCCACGTTCGGTTCTTGACATCAATCGAACTACCAGAAGGGTTTGACATGAACTTCCCACTTCCTGAATCCACAGGTAGTTGTTGTTTTTCATTTTTAATGTGCACTTTTGTCTATTGTCCACAGTAGGAAATTGAACAAGTTTTATCCTCACTTGTGCCTTCCCTTTACCTTTAATCCCTACTCTCTGTTTGTTAGGCAACCAATCCCAGAGCAGCAGCACAGTTGATGGAAACCTCCAAAGGCGCGACTCTTCGCGTCGTCGAGCGTCAGCCCACATCCCTACAAAAACAAACCATCTAGTAATTTCTGGCGGTGACGG
The DNA here is from genome assembly GCA_031216635.1 of Dissostichus eleginoides. Lineage (NCBI taxonomy): Eukaryota > Metazoa > Chordata > Actinopteri > Perciformes > Nototheniidae > Dissostichus > Dissostichus eleginoides. Next base: position 22,936,961 of record CM062268.1, on the reverse strand, counting down.
CTATGAGGACTTCAGACTGACGAATAGCAGTGAAACAGTTGGACGGGATGACAGTACCAACCATCTTTTACTTTGGAAGGTCTGAGACAATAAACCCCGGTTTGAACAACCCGCCCCAAACTCGCTCAATCTGAGAACTATAGCACACGCTCCTATCCTTTTCCCCACCGGGACCCTCACTTTTTGGTGTTGTTGTTTTGGTCTTCTGCTCAGTCCTCCAGTCTCTATGTGCACAATATGGCTGTCACCTTTCTCCTGGACTTACCAATGAATATGATCACTTCAAGAAGACTGGTAATGTTTCTGATGGTGTGCGTTATTCCTCACTGAGTGGTGTCTGTGCGTGTGTTGATTTCTTTCTGTGAATATTGTCTTGAAAATTGTATTAAAAAAACAATTATTTTAGTGAAGGAGTCAGAAGAAGACAGAGAAGCCGAAAATGAAACTTGACAGAAGAGGATTTGGACTTTGTAGAATGTCACTGCACAGGAAGTTATAAGAGGACATACAATTGAAGTGTGTACTTGTCCTTATACATCACTTCTCTGTTTGTTTTTGGACTCTGACGTCAACCCTTTACTCCATCATCACTTGACCCTTGCCTGAACTTCAGACAAAATGTTTCCTGAGGACCGGAGGTTAATGTCATGTACAAATATATGAATGGAAACTTAGTAAAACATAACATCACAGACTGTAGTTTCATGGATACTCTGAATTGTGTTTTTTTCTGCAGCTAAAGCTCATGCTTGCAAGAGAGGTTCTGTTTCAGTCTGTGAGCTTTAAAGGAATGAGTTCGGGTAGTAGAATGGAGATAAAGATTTCTGGTCATAGAAGGGTTAATACTATCTACGTCACGATCATTGCTTTAAGATATAAGACTGCAAAAAACCTCTTTTCTCCTGCTGAGAAAGATTGACTAAAAAGTGCAATATGTGGAAAGAGTGTTTAGCAAGACTTATACACACGCACATTAATGCACAGCCTTCACTACTGACTTGGAAGACATTTGTGAAAAAAGAAATGTGTGTTTTCCACAGATAATCAGATGGTATCAGATTTTCATATTTCATTTTTGTTGTCAGTTTAAAGAAACTTAAACATAGATGATGCCTGCTACTGGAGTTGAGTAGGAAAAGTGCATAGGAGACTTTCCTCCTTAACATGACTATGCCAAAGCCTTGTATGTGTTACAGTTTTGACATTAAGGGATCTTAAGAGATTTATTTTGCAGTGAAATTTAAGTTTGTTGAGCAGAAATCAGGAGCTATGTTACTGACTTCTATGACGCTGGGCTGTGGTAGCAGATAACGATAGTAATGTACAGTATTTATGGTTTTGATTTTAGCGCATTCTTTTACAGCACTTAATTTATAGAAGACGTAGCTTTCACCTTTTGTGTTGGAGTTAAAGAACAAAAAAGCCTTGGTTTGATGAGCAGACTAGACAGATGGGAATAGTTGGTTTGGGCAGACAGACATACACAGCAAGGGTGTGACAGTCCACTCATTGTCCGGTACGATACGCAATACAGGGTTGTTTTTTAGGAGTTGTATGACTCCGAAGAAAACAGAAATGTAAAGAAACAAATCCAAAAAGGAAAGAGTATTGTAGTGTCATTGTCATTGCAAAGCATTGTCTTTGAACACAGCTCAATACTTATCTTGAAGAAAAAGAGAACAAAGTCCCCCTCATGCCTGTTTGGAAGCCAATACAATTATTTGCCTAATATTCAACCTTTTTAAGATCCATTGTGACATTTTAGTCACAGGTAATATAACTATAAGATGTATTTTTTATACTCCTAATGCAGAAACATTGATTTTTGGAAAACAACATGCGTGTGGTTTGTTTTTTGGGACAATAGAGTACCAACGATACAGAGTAGGTCAGAAGGACAAAGGCTGAGCCACCTACAAGTGCCTTCAGAAGGCTAAAAGTTAATCCAATAAACACACACACACACACAATGAAAAGTCAGCTTTCCCTCACACTACTTACAGCAGATGCTTGGGGAAGTGAAGGGTGACTCTGAATTGTCCTTCTACACAGCACACACTGAGTTAACCTCAGGCTTTGAGTCTTAAGTGGTATCCTAAAAAACCTCATTACACTTTGCCAGCCATCTGGGCATTTCTCCTTAGCCATCCCAAATGCATTCAGATTGGGTTAACTATCCTACTGTGAGAGCAGCTAACAGTGAAGAGAGTTGGTTTGTTATTGTAAAAAGAGCTAACTAGCCAGCTCTTTGCCTCTCTACAGCCAGGAGTTAGCTTAGTTTAGCATAAAAGCTCACAATCAAAATGGACTGTGAATCGGCTAGCTTCGTTATTATGGAGAGTTTAAACAAAAAAGGAATATGCCTAAATGCTCACAGATCACATAATATCTTCTTTACCTATTTCATAAAGGTTCAGGTTAGAGGTTCAGGTGGGTGAATCGTTTATGCTAGCTTGCTAGCTGTTTCCATCTGTGCTAAGCTAAGCTAGCCCATAGCTGGCTGTAGTTGCACATTAATGAAGCCAACTTGAGAGTGGTATTTATCTTCTCATCTAACTCTTAAGCGAAAAGTGAATAAGATAATTCCCTACCTTAAAAAAAGTATTCCTCTAAAATCCTCTAACGTAGCAAGATGTAGGCATATGTTGTTTTTGTGAGTTCTTTCTAATTGACAACAACATCTATTTTTGAGTTTCCAGAGCCAAGAGCTGCAAAGTGACCCATTAAAATGCTGTTTATCTGTACTGGCTGTAGGGAAATGGAGACCTCCCTGAGAAATGGAGTTAGTACTTTATTTTCTGTGAAGAAACATTGATATGCTTTCCCTGCTGATACCAGCGCTTTTGGAGCAGCATGTTTTTTTTTTTTAACTGTGAGCCTACCTAATAAGTAATTGCTTAATGTTCTTGGTGGAAACCTCTACCATGGTTGAAGTCCATTACTTTTGATTCACCTGATTCAGAAAGAAGAAATAATATTCTTATTTTCACTAGTTGCAGCCCAATGTATTGACTTAAGACTCTTAATTTTACAGAAGCATGCATCCTGGTCTAATTTGAAAAGGATTAGTCGAATTAAGCATATTGTGTAAGAAACAGAGGATTCACACTTAATTCACATTCACATCAAACTCATCCTATCATCACTGTAACTCTCAGCTAAGTAACCTCTATTCCCCACATGTTAAAGAAGTCTTTATTGTTGTAAATATCGGTATATATTGCCTTTTTTTCTGTAAATATTGCACCCACGGTCCTCAATTGTTGATATGAATCTAATGGCATATTTTTATATATTTGTGTAAGGTTTGTTTGTATTTTGCCCCCCTCCTCTCTGGCTTGCGTTGTCAGTGATGTTTAAATTATAACTGACAGATCTTTCCAAGAGAAGACAAGATAGCATCTGAAAAAAATTGGCATTGATGTTTTCACTGGTAGTCATGTTATCACCGAAACATACAGTATGTCTGCCTTGTTACGAATATCTACAGGAAGGAAATCTACCTGGTCTAAACTCTGTTTATCTCTGGCTGGGATGCATTTGTCATGGTTACAGTGTATCAGAGTTACTTACTGTATAGCTGTTATCGTTCTGTCACTCTGGGTTCCTCTTTGTAATTAAATCAGTTCACTCGTGCCGGTTTGTGCCTGTTCTTTCTTATTCCTAATGAGCGGTGGGTCTCCTTATTTATTTATTTTTAATTAAAACCAAAATGTTATTGATTATAATACAACGATTAATTATTACTTATACAACACTTTAGAAGGGTGTAAAAATAGTTGTTGATCATCTAAATATTTTAGAAATTAAATTTGGTTGGTGGTCTTCAGCAATATGAGGTTTAAGTCTTTTAACATTTATTAATCTCTTAATTTAAAATGCAAATGTATTCCATTTTATTACAGACAGTTTATTTTTATTTGAGTTATCATAGTTGTAATAATTTAAAGAATAAAGAAATAAAATGTGGTTGGATGTGACGTCTGACAAAACATGAACTGCAGACAGAGTAAAATAAAAGGCGTTACCAGACTACCTACATCGATCTAGGATTAGCGTCACTCGGAAGAAGAACAAAGGCTCTATAGGGAAGGTACCTTTTTTATTGTGTAATTGTTGGTATCTGAAACTGATAAGAAACCTTTGGGATATGGTCAAACAAAACAAGCTATTTGAGGATGTCACCGTTGAGTCTGAGAAATAACTAATAGAAAAGTAGTCATTTGCTAACTAATAGATAATGGAAATAATGCAATGAGTAATTTACACAATCAAAACTTGGAAAGAAAAACTAGAAACAATTTGCCTTTTTTTACAAGACATACATCTCAGTAATACAAATAAATAGTAAATAAAGAGAAATAAAACTGACTCAAATCTTAGCCCTGACCTAAACACAAAGTTGCCACTGCTTTTTTTTTTTACTCGCCTTCTTCAGTGTCACTCAACTATTCATCTTACTTTAACCCACTGACCCACAATGAAGTGTATTGTGATATGATAGCCCTGTAGTATATAGAGGAAAGCTGAATGAATGCAACCCATTTAGGACACACACAAGTACCACTGTTGCTCCCCCCTCATGGACACACACAAAGTTGCATCCACACACAGTATTCAAATGATGCATTACACAGTGAATATCTGTGTGATGAATGAAAGAGGCAGTAAAGACAGCAGCACAGAGACTCATCTGTCTGACCAGAATGACCGACTGATATGTGAGTCATTGAGTCGCAATGATTCAGCCCGGCGGAAGAATGTGGGACAGTGGAAATCTCTTTAATTTGCTGCGATCAGATTTTATTTAATTGTTTGTGTAATGAGAAAAAAGCCATTTTGATTTAATCTTACACAATGCTGTTTTTGTCCTCAGGCTGCTTGCTAAAAATAAGAATCCAACTTTTGTTTTTACTCAGGGAAGGTTGACACATTTTGTCTGTTTTTGGGAGCTACACCTGCAGTATTGTCAATTAAATTTCTTTATTACAACTTGAATTGAACTACATTCATTTAGAGAGCATCCCAAAGACACCATTTCAAACCTAACCATTATAAACAAATGTAATATTATGTTACAGAGTCTTTGTCCACATTCAGCATTCATAGCTACTATCTTAGCTTTTACCTTTTAAAATGTATCTTTTCTATCCTAAAACTTGCTATGAAAGCATTAGGACGTACAACTAAAGTATGACTAATAATGCATATTATAGGGGACATATACCGTACTGTACAAGTTAACAGCCAAAAATAACTTTTTCCTCAGGAGTAAAATTGGCTTCTCCATTAATGTTGTATAATAGGGGAGTGAATACTTCCAGTGTATTGAAATTAATGAAAATTGTTCACAGAAGACCTTTCGGCATGTCACTGTAGAAAGAGCAAAGGTGTAAATAAAACCACTATTCAGGCTGAACGTGAATAGAACAGAGCCATCTTTAATTATTATTAACCCCTTATTAACCCCTGTGCTTTACTAAATGACAAGGTACACTGTAAAGTTACTTGTGCAATCAAATCACAAGTGTTGGAGAACTTCACATTGATACTGACATTTGCAAACATCTAATAAACTAAAAACATGTATAACAGGTAAAACATGTGTTACAGTGCAGAGGAGGGAATATTATCATCCAGTTAGTTGGAAGACTCTTTTGAGGTTTTGGGAATTCCTTCAAAATGGAGGTAAGTGTATTTTTCAGACGGATATGTGTTTGGAAAAGAAACATTTAGAAGTAGCCTACTTTAAAATTGACAAACAATCAAATTAGCAGGATGTTACTTTGAGTTGAAAGGTTTAGTGAATAAAACTGTTAATGTGTTTACTGTATTTATTCCTATTAGGCCTACTATGTTTTGCATATATTTTCTTTCGTATCATTATTTCAATTTTTTAGTATTATATGTAAATCTATCTATTTTATTTATTTGTTTCAATTTTGAACACACACACACACACACACACACACACACACACACACATACACACACACGGGAGTTTCAGCTTGCAGCGGTGACGCACTGTGAGCTCACCCAGCCCGCTCAGTGTTTATGTCTTCTTTTTTTACAGAGAGAAAGAGAGGAGCCAGAGAGAAGGGGGAACCTCGCTTACCGGCTTTGTGGTTTCATCCAGTCTTTCTTTAATCACACCTGCCAACTCTACGACATCTGATAATGCCCGTCTCCAAACACTGATTTCAACTCGTTTTAATCACCAAACCGGTACGTTTTTTCTTATTCCTCGTAGTAAGACTATGTATTGCTGCTCAAGCCGGTAGTTTAGTTGTGTCATTCATTGCCGGCTGGTGTGGGGCTTTTCTCACCACAAAGCCTGTACGACCGTCTTGACCACTTTTACGCACGGCGGTAATATGACATATTCATATGTTCATACGAGTTTGTCTGCGCTACGGGGTAGGCTATATGGCACATTGTGTTCCCTCTATACATGTGGACAAGGGCCTGGTTTATATGGCAAGATAGTAAAACGTTTTAACGAATAAATGTAAAAAGTTGTCTGTGCCTGGGTGGCTGTATTTTATGTATCTGAATCTGATACAGCTTTCCAAGTATAAACTAAGCCTATAGGGTTTTGTTTTGATGTTCATACCCGATTGAAAGCATATATGGATACTTCTGGTTCTGGTCATTCAATAATTCACATTTTTCTGGCTATTCTACTACATGTAACTGAATAGATTTTAATTCGGTTAAGTTTATGATAACTATTGGAACAACTGTGTGTGTGGTGGTGTATAATGATAGAGTGAGAGCATGCTTGACGCACTGTCGTTGTTACGTGATGACCTCACTGGTAGTATGATCCTCCTACTCTCTTTTTAATGAAGTGAAAAGTCCTGACTCTGCTTTCTGTTCTATTGTATGCCTCTGTAGAAACTTCAAGCCAATTTTATGCAAAACAAAATAACAAAACGATTGCTTAAGCATTTTGCATTGGGATTGACAGGATTGAAAATATTAGTACACAGTATTCATTTTAGCATGCATCTTTCTGCCCTCACGTGTTTTTATCACTATTACATATCACACCATTACTTTCGTGGTTTTGACATGAGCTACTGCTTTGTAATGAGCACACTGAGCAATAAGGACAGGCTCCACACACTTACACAAGAGACAAGGTGAGACTGTCATTTTTGGCTGAGGGTTTCTATTGTCTGACACCAAATTCCTGCATGCTTGTTTAAATAACGGGCTTTCTTTCACACACAACTTTACGCACACACTTCCACCAGAAGAGGGCCATGTACAGCTTCACTGGCTCGTTTCTAATCTTATTACAAAGAAGTCGTTTTAAGAAGGATTTTGCAGGATTTGCAAAGTTTATTCATCTGCACTGTCTTGTCACCGCACGTGTGAACAGAGATTTCAATGTAGGCCTATGTCCCACAAAGCTTTTAAAATGTCATCTGAACAGTCACCCTGTTTCCTGTCAGGTAGGCCTACTCTGACCACTTTTTTGGGAAAAAAATATGTGTCCTAAGATGGTTGGACCAAAGTGCGTTTTGTCACATTATATTTCAAAAAAGAGAGGAGCAGAGAAGCGATGGTTTGATCCAAAAGTTCAGGAACTCACTTTAGCAAAACCCCCTGCTTTACTTCATGTTTATAGCTACCATCTTGTTGGACCAGATTTCACAAAAAAACATATTTTTCTCAGAAACCTCTTTAAGAATTCAATAGCTTGTATTTTGAATAGTGTCCTTACATTTTTGTTTTGATGTGTGTGTGATGTATGATTTTAACATGGTTTAACCTAAAATGCCTTTGAAGATTGCTCTGTGTGTCTGAGGTTTGTCCATCTTATCGTGTTTGACCGATTTTAAAGTCAACTGCACTCAGGAGGACATCTGTAACTATACCACACACACACACACACACACATACACACACACACACACGCACACACACACACACAAAACATACAATGCCATTACATTGATTAGCAGTCGTGGATTTATCCTGGGCCCAATTGAACCCAAGCTTACAGTGTTCACCCCGAGCATTTACTTTACACTTTGCCATTTTGGTTAAAAAAAACAACAAAATGATTAAACTCTATTTGAGCTTATGTGCATGTGGAAGTCAAATAAATCAACCCTGTCATCTGTCCGTCCGTCCAACTGAGTGGTTGGGAATGCCTCCAGACGTCCTCCATCCCCGTGCCACAGCAGCTTGCCTGCCTCCCCAATGTCAGCCAGGAAACTCTGTGCCAAAGAATTTCCCCCTGCACCGACCGCAGAGCCTGACCCAAGCTGGCTCTGCGGTCGGTGCAGGGGGCTCTCAGGCAGATTGGTGGAGGAATGGATGATTACAGGGGAAACTGTACACGAAAAGACATTAGCACGAGCATGCAAACACTCAAATAGTCTTACAGTTAGCATGCACATACACACACCAACGCATGATATAAGTTATTTAGTTAATAGTAAAGCAGGATAAGATGGATAGCAGTATCTAAAGTGAACCCTAGGCATTGTCCTTCTGAGGAGGAAGTGTTCGTCAGGAGAAAAAGAAAGAGTCACTTCCCGGACGCTCCAGGTCTTTTGTGCCTGAAGTTACAACGGTGATGCATATTTTTTCCCTTCCTTATTTGTTCTGACACATGACAAAGAGAAACAGCCTATCCTTAACTCGAAAAGTAAGAGAGCCAAATAATGTTCCAAATGTTTTGCTTTTAAAAAACTACAAATTATGAATCCATATCCAAATAGTTGCAAATAAATTTTCTGACTGATACATTCATGTTATGCTTCTTTTAATTTATGCTCCACTCATTTCACAAGGAACGACTGTCACTTTTACTCCATCCGATTTAATAAATCCGATCTAAATTAGTCACTTTCAAGATTAACATTTTACAAATAAACATTATCCAGTTGATAAAATATAATGCATTGTTTTAATGATTAAACTTCCCAACATACTTACGTTCTAATTGACCAACTACAACATTGAGGGACAAGTCTACTGTACGGTTGTAGTAGCTCTTAGTTTAACTTTTATTTAAATGTGTGGCTTTTTTTGTTCAATGGAGCATACAATTGAAACTGCATGTATAACCTAAGAAAATGGGGTGAAATCTTCCACTTCTGCTTCTACGTTAAACTGACGTATGTAAAGCGTGGTTTGTACCTGGTTGCTCAGTCACATTCCATTAGATTGTGTATGGACAAAAGCAGACAGTAACTCTGCAGGGCCTGAGTTCATGACCCTTTCCCCCTGTCTTCTCCATTTACCCTCTCACTTCCCACTGTGTACTGTTTAATTACACAGTCTTAAAAATAAGCTTTAAGAAAAGAGAGTGCAGCATTTCCTACCCCAAAGACCAACTCTTGGGAAGGAAAGACAAATCTGCAAGGCAACCACAATGTGCCAGTTGAACTCGCCAGTAACCAATCGCTGGCTTTATGTTGCCAGAACAAATCACACACCAGCGAGTCCGGGTCTTTGTGACGAGGCACAAATGAGTGAGTGTGTGTTTAAAACTTTGGAGAGAATCCACACAATCCAACCACTGAGTAATGAAGATAGCCAAACAAGAGAGGAAACTGAACCTCTCAGCACTTTTATAGAGTTATTGAATTCAACTTAAAACCCAGCAAAATTGGATCCATAAATATATATAGATGTAAGTGTCTGCGGTTTGGTTTGCATGCTGGGTCCACTGAAGAGTTGCTTATCTGTTTTGTTCACCCTCTTCCAGAGGTATGAGGAAAAGCTTTCACATGCAGTATGTACAAACTCACATATGGAGGTGTTTAAAATGTTTAACATTCCCAGAGTTTGGAATTCCAGCCTTCACTGTGGCCTCCGACTGTCGGACTCACTGATACAGCCTTCATTAATGTAATAGTTTCACATGAAATAAAACCATTAGCTTTTTTTGACAATAGCCTAGCTTGGCTTAGTTTAGTTTAGCACAAAGACAGAATGGCCTACAGGGTAAACAGCTAGCTTGGCTCTGTTAGAAAGTCACAAAATCCAGTTGTCTGGCAATCCTACAGTGACAACTATTACGATTAAGCTTAGTTTTTAAGGAGCCTATTTACGTAAGGGTCCAGCTTTTCCTTTCAGACATGGCTTTTCAAGGTTTACTTATCCGTACATAGTTAACATACTTTCCCTAAAGGCAGGAAACTATAGAGACTTGTTTCGACAAGTGAAAAGGTAATTTATAATTTAGCCTTACATTAAACAGCTCTTTTAAATTATCATACATAGGCCTAGAATCTGTATAGATAAGACAAGATATTTTCTCTAGCAGAGCTTAGCTCATGCATAATTGAGACGAACTGTTCGCTGATTTAAACAGTAATTTGTCAAATCCTCTGTATTTGTTTGACAAATAGAGATTACATGTTGTAAGTGTTGTTTTTACACCACATACACTTGTTTTTGTGTGAGGAAATGGAAATTGCTTTATTTAGTTGGTTTGTAAGGTATAATTTAAGGTGTTGTGAACAGAAGGAGTTATTTACATCCACCTTTAATGATGTTGATGAGGTAAGAGAAAATACCAGACTCAAAAACATCTCTACTCTGACACACATATTTTCGTAACTCAGGTTGCCCCATGTTCTCCTTAAGTCGCCTTAGATTCTGTTGGGGTTGTTTTGTAGCCAGAATTGCTTTGTGGTTGGCTTCTGGTAGTTTAAAATAGTTGCAGAGTGTCTTTGTCTCCTCATGAAAAATATCTCCTTCTGTTTTCAGCAATTCTACAGTTTTTCACTATTTTGTAATGAGGGCAGACCTAAAAATCTAAATTGATTAAAGCAAAAATGGTCTTGAACACTTTAAATCTTTCAATGTAGCTTAAAACATCTTTGTAAAACCGGACTTAATCGAAAGGCACCATTGATGATGAGTTCAATTCAGGCAAACAAACTCAGGCTTTATGTCTAACTCTTACAATTTGTAATTTGACTTAAAGTTATTTCAGTGAGGACTTAGCGTAGAGCATTTGAATGAAGCCAACCTGTGGCATCTATTTCTAATGAACAAAAGGAAAGGAAACATTTCTATTGTATCACCAGAGTTACATTTGTATGCGTATAGCGTATGCATTCATGGTGGTTGTAAATTAGGACATTGCACTGTCACCCTGATATATTGTGGGATCTCCGGCGGTTGTTGCAGTGGTATTTCTCTGGCTGTAAACTTAAATCCGTCTGTCTTTTTGCCTCTTCTTCCTCCTGCCCTCTAACTCTAGTCAATTCAACCGCCCTCGTTCCAACTCAGGATATCTGTCAGACGGAGTGCAGCTGAGACACAAGAGAGGCCCGTTAAGTTTCTGCCGGTGTACAGTTCCACTGGAAAACATTACGACGTAACATCAACGTCAACCCAAGGACAGAGAGGACGAATAACAGACACAAAGAGACAGCGAGAAAAACGTATCCGCAGACAAGTGCGGAGTGGCGACATCAGACCATTTATCAAACACGATCCCCATAATGAGACATTGTCTGCGCAATAACGTAGAAAGTGTTGGCGTAAATCTGCCTTTCATTTGCCGATAATGGGCACCTCCATTAAGTCAAACAGAGGGTATGGTAGTCCAGATCACGTCGTTGTTGTACACGTGCACATTATCTCTTAGTCCACGAAATGTCTGATGGATAATGGAGTGTAATTACCTTAAACCTTTTTTTGCCATCTCAGTTATTTTCTATTGTATTCCACTCTATAGGTCGTTAGATAAAGAGGTGTTCCCCATGGTGGACATGCTACGTGACCTAATGGCCTTGATAGGTAGCGATTATCGCCGTGGGAACTTGGTGGTTGACTTTTCTTTGTCAAACCTTACTACCTCGGGACAAAGTGGGAAAACCATGCCTTTTCTAGTGCTGTAGAAAGAGGTCCATCAGCCATTTTCAAGTACAAAAGGAGCATTCAGGGTCCTTTAGTTTTTTTTGTCAAACCACACAAGTATACACGAACATGGCCATCGCTTTGTTTTAATCAAGTCTAAAGCAAAGATAAATCTCAATATTCTGGGCAACACCATATATTTTAATTTGTAGTTTTAGAGTATAATATATTTGCCATTTAGTTTAAACTCTTCCAGATTCAAGAGAATAACTTGATGATGCAATACTGAGATAATCTTATGGATTTTAAAAGGGTTATGAGCCTAAATCTAAAGAGGATTCTCAACCTGCAGAAGTGAAAGAATAATCCTTTCGATGTCTGTCTTTCTCTGAAAACATATCACCACACCTACAGAGCAAATGACAAAGATAATTAAACTGAGATGATTCATTATGATAAGTCATCATTTTCTACACACCGCTCAAATATTTCATGTTCATAGTTAATTGTGATAACCACTGTGAGTGGTAACAATAAGGAGGCAAAAACTGTAAACTCACAGTCCTGCTAAGTCTATTATAACTTTTAGATAATATTGTCTTTATATTTGGAAATGATATCATTGAAGGCCTAAATCCTAGAAGCTACCTCAGGCAAACTGCTGCTATTACACTCAATATAACATACTCCATTCTATACAAGTTTACATGTCTATGTGGTAGTGAATATTCTACACTTTAAATCACTTGGCCAACTACTTCCTCAAGTATGTTTTGGTTAAAGGTAAGCTGGCTAAACTGCTTGATCAAGGTTCAGTTACTATGGGCATGGGAACGTGGTTGTCACATGCTTTGATGAGTTTATTAAAATATTCCATTTGCAACAGACCTTTTACAACATGGCAGCAAACTAAGAGGTCAATGCACTGCAATGAAAATTAATTAACTAATTGTCACATCAATCTGATGTCTGAGGTCTTTGTCGCATCTATTTCTGTCTACAAATGGTGAATAAGGACAAAATACAGTCAAATATTGTTTTAGTAAACTGCAAAGAGATAATGTCATAGATCAGTTTATTTGAACGAGGCAAAAGAACACTGCTTACCTGAAATAGGCTTATTTTAAGTACTTGATAAGGGAAAGTAAGACATTAACAATCAGATCTGTCATCTAAGCCAAAGTGTTTGAATGTTTCACTAGGACAGTATAGTCTACCTTTACCTTTGTGTCACTATTTTTAAATAATCTTTCTCTATCTAGGCTGTTTTCAAGACAAGCTGTTGACTCAGCAGATGTCTCATTGCTGTTTAATGATCAGAATGTGTTTACAGAGTTGTTGCTTTAAATATATTCCAATCTGTAAGCATGACTTGTGACTCTAGACTTGACACCAACAAAATGGTGGCATTAAAATAGTATCATTGCAGAGTCTCATGTCTAACCAGACTAATGTGTAGGCCTACTTGAGAAACACGACTCATTGTTATGAAACCAATAACGTGGCAGCTACCCTTGATCTCTCCTACCACTCAGTCACCTCACACTGAAAGCAGAGGAGCTCCACTCATTCATGTGTTTCCCCTTTTGTGGTTCTTCTTTCCTTCACAGCTTCACATAGTAAGATCTCTGTTTAGCTGCTGCATGACATCAACGAGCCAGAAACCACTACAGAATAGAACAACGTCCGTGTTTTTGTCATGCCTTTCCCATTACTTCTTTATTATTACTATTTTTAGGTCGCCTGAACAAAACAGAAAATGTGACTAGTCATGTAATGTTGTCGCGACTTGTTATTGGAATGTGTCAAACAGCAGCACCCAGGGTTTTGGGTAATTACTGTTTTACAGTTTAGGAAAAGTCATCACACTCTTCTCCTTTTCCTTTGAGGTGTTATGAATTTTTATCCTGTTTTGTTGTTTTCTCATAAAATGATGAAAGACTAGTGCGTGTTGGTGTCGTATGGCTTCTTTGTCTTGTATGCTGGGATCTTCTGAGAGGTCTTAATTTCCTGTTATATCCTGCACTTCCCACGCTTTTGTCTTCTCTCACTCTTTCTGTTCTTTTGTCTGTCTGTCTTTCTGAATGCACATATCTGACTGCAGCTTCCAAACCAAAGCACATTGCTGAAAGGTGTGAAGCAAGCTGGATTAGGAAAAAGGAAACATGCAAACAATAAAAATGCAATTACAGGATTTGACAGCTCAAGAACCAAGAGTTGTGGAAAGAGCATGTGGAAAAAGTATGAGAGTTCAAGGATTTGAGACACAAAAGGTAGCAGACAAAGCACTTACCTCTCTTAACAGGGATAAAGGAAGTCTCAGACCAAAATGTACTCTTCATTGTTCAGTGAATCTGTGTTGAAAGATGTTGGGTCCAATGTGGACTACAGTATATGGTTCAGAATGCCTATTCTCTTATAAAACATTTCCAAGCCAAACAAGATAGCATTACTCAATATCACTAGCACTAGCACTATCAGTAGTATAAAGATTAGTGCTCAGACTTAATCCTAAAAAATACAAAAGATAACCAGTTATGTGTTGTAGCCATGAGGTCAGGCAAAAGCCTTTCAGATATTTTTTGTAAAGGGATGACAAAGTAATGAGATGAGGGTGTTTAGGTGAATGGAGGGATTATAGGTTGATTAATTAGGGGTCAATGATTTCTTAAAGCAATAGTTTGATATTTCAGAATTACACATATTCCCTTCCTTGCTTAGACTGAATTGAAAAGATCCATGCCACTGTTATCTGTCCCTTAAACATGGCTTTACAGCATGTTAGCCTAGCTTATCAAGTCTCAAAACACGGGGAAGCAGCTAGCTTTTCCAATGGCAATACATCCTGCCTACCAGAACCAGTTAAGAAACGTTTTTCACGATTTGTGGTGTGAAATATTTGGTACTTTTTTCATGGCTTTAAAAGGGTGCTTTTAAGGTTCAAGGTTCAAAGTTTTTATTTGTCATACGAACATAGCTACAGTGTAGTTATGACGATGAAAATCTTAGGTCACAGCTCCTCCAACAGTGCAACACAATAAAACAGATAAACAGAAAAATATAGTGCAAGTAAATAGTAAATACAAAAAGAAAGATTGTTTAAAAAAGTGAAATAGTGCAATAAGAGTCTGCAGTTATTGGAATATGATATATTAGATAAATAGATACATAATTTCTAAATAGCAGCCAGATGAATATTATGGATGTTGTTTCAACAGTTCAGGTGTTCAACAGTCTTATTGCCTGTGGGAGGAAACTGTCCCTGAGTCTGGTCGTTTTAGTCCGGATGCTGCGGTACCGCCTGCCAGACGGCAGCAGACTGAACAGTGTGTGGCTGGGGTGGTGGGGGTCTTTTGTAATCCTGAGGGCTTTCTTCCTGAGCCGCTGGAGTAAAGGTCCTCAATGGATGGCAGCTCCGTCCTGGTGATGTTCTGTGCAGTTTTCACCACCCTCTGTAAAGCCTTACGATTGAGGACGGTGCAGCTGCCATACCAGGCCGTGATGCAGCCAGTCAGGATACTCTCTATGGTGCACCTGTAGAAATGCAGGGTATCCTGGAGTCCATGTTGAACCTCCTCAGCCTGCGGAGGAAGAAGAGCCACTGTCGAGCGTTTTTGGTGATGGTGGTAGTGTGAAGAGTCCATGTCAGGTCCTCAGTATGTGGACACAGAGGAACCTGAAGCTGCTGACTCTCTCCACTGTAGTCCCATTGATGGCGACTAGTTGATAACCTTAAGAAAGATTGAATCTGGCTTTTTTATAAAGAATTTAGACCTTTTCCCTCCACTTTGTGTGGAAAGCTCAGTAAAACTGGGTTTAAATTTAAAACCCATCGTAAACCGACAATGCTGGCTTGAATTCACTGGCTGTGAATGGCTGACTCATATCAGTAGTCAGGGTCCTTTTTTCAAATGAATTTTACAATACAAGCTGCTTAGCAAGCAGGGAAAATAGTTGGCAAACTACGCTGGCCCACATATCCAGGATGATTTATTCTTCCCCATAAGTCATTGTTTTGGCTGGATCCATTAATAAAATGCTTATGAATGGTATAATGGAAAATGACTTGAGTAGATGCTGTCATGCCTCTATTGGAATGCAAAAGCCTTTTCAAACAGGTCAAATTTGAAGTCAGAATGCTGTATGAGGATTATGGAATACATGCATTAATAAATGATAAATCAATTTCAAATTGCTCTGCTGGAGTTTAAGTAGGGTGTTGTTTTTCAGTGACTGCACCCCTGAAGGTTAAGAGAGTTTCTCTGTGGAAAACCTGCCCCATCCAATTTGTTACTTGACACTTTCCTAAAAATGGAGGTTCCTAATTGCAGGCCACATTTAAGTTTTACCCTCTCTATCATTGTCGTTTTATTGATAATTTTTGACAGAAGTGTTTTGTGTGCCTGTGTGCTGTGTGTGTTTGCAAGTGTGCATTTGGGCTGTATGTGCCTGTTTATGACTTGTAATTAGCCTCTTGCTCTGGTCTATATGGCATTTTAACACATGCCTCTATATATATCATGCTATCAGGCTGTCTCCCTGCCACTTGTTTCTCTTTCCATTTCTATCCCTCCTTCTCTGTTATCCTCCTCTATGGCCTCCACAGCCCTGTGTTGTTTTTTCAAAGTGCTTTTTCTGTCCTCGCTTTATCTTTTTCTTCTTCCCTGAAATTATGCTTTAGTGGCCTGTCATTGGCATGAGGTCCTTGCCGGACCAAAATCATAAACTTGTTACATATTTTATTTTCTTGTTTGTGTAAGGCACAACTTGTTGGCGGCTGGTTTTTATGGCATTCAATATCTCTGTGTGTGTGTGTGTGTGTGTGTGTGTGTGTGTGTGTGTGTGTGTCTGTGTGTCTGTGTCTGTCTGTGTCTGTCTGTGTCCGTTTTCGACTACCTAGCCACCTGAGATGTGTAAAAAAATGTCAAGGCATTTCACCACACACTTAACGCACATGCACATTATAAACTAGTTATAAGCTGTATATGATGACTAAACATAAAACAGAATGAATTAAGGGGAGAAGTCTTGATTTGCTTTGCTAGCTAATGTTTAAAACATTTATTTTTGCTGCATGTTCAAAGGTGAAGGAGTGCATTAAAGTGGCCTCACCCATCATGCACATAAAACACACACACACACGAACACACCCACACACACACACACACACACACACACACACACACACACACACTGTGTTTTAGCAGTGATAGAAAGGGCATGTCCTAAGGAGGTCAGGGGTGTGTCTGTGGTCAGAGTGACAGTATAAGACACATGCAGGTACATTGAATTCTCCATTCAGCGACACTAGACTTGAGTTTTGTTTCACTTATCTGACTTCTTCATTTGCATTTTAGTTTTAACTCTCTCACAGTTAGAGCTAATCATAAGATTTTATTTTTTTAATAGTAATTTTGTAGTTGTAAAAATCTTGTAGTCATTTTTAAGTTACTTGTTCAAGTACCAAGTACGACCTTTATCAAGTGTAAGTGTTGAGGTTAGGATCAGTAGGAAAGTTATATTTGAGTTTAGTCCTGACTCAGCATTTGTAGCAGCTTACACAGCATCTTCACTGAGTTACCACGGCAACAGTGTCAATCAGCTGCAAGTCTGGGGTAAGTGTGCTGCTGTGTCTTTCTCCTCTTTATCAAATACTCTCATATTATCCTGCATTCCCACTGCCTGTATCTGTCTTAGCCAAAATGTCTTCCATTGTTAGTGTCTTCCTCCTTTACTTTCCACTTTCTCATCTTTTTTCTGTCCTTCTTTTTGTCATCATAATGCTGTAAATCAGTTTTATTTAGTGTATTAGTCTATTATGTTTTGGTTGACATATTCTAAACTGGGTATATGATCTCTACATTTCCTCCTCTTGGGATGTGTGTGTGTGTGTGTGTGCATGTGTGTGTGTGTGTGTGGTGTGTGTGTGTGTGTGTGTGTGTGTGTGTGTGTGTGTGTGTGTGTGTGGTTTATAGCAAATTGTTTGCTTAAGATTCATCTCAACAAGGATGTTTTAGGTCACACAGTGAAAGTTATAACAGTGAATTATTTTTAAATTGACAGCAGTTTGACAACATTTGAATGCATTTTCTTTCTTGGGTTTAATAGAAGAAGTCAAGGAAATCTGGATTTCAGGTTTAGATTTTTCACTGCTGTCACAGCAATTGAACCTTTATCCTCTTCACGTTGGTTGGCCACTGTGCTGTTTTCCCTGCTCTACTGCCTTTTAATAAAAAAAAATACATTTGTTTATACAACATCTCATTTAATAAATGTATTTAAATGGCTTTATGACTACATTATTCTGTGTGCATATGGATATGTATATCTGTGTGAGCTTTAGGGAGTTATGCTAGTTTAAATAATGTCGTCAAATATTTTCAGACAAAAAAGGGCTTACTATAGAGATGACAACATTGTTTTTTGTTACACAATAAAGCTTGTGGCACCCAGATCTAAATACGAGATATATCAGTGCATATAGAAAGATCATCCTTGTTGACCTTTTCCTCTCCTTTATTTCCAATATTATAAAAAAAATATGTGTCTATTTGCACCCGGGGAATTACAATTTGACGCAGCAGCACAAGGGAATGAAGTTATCAAAGACACATTTCCATAAATACCTATATATATATATATACCCATCCACAGTATCTAATGTGTAGCCCGGGTGCAAAAAACATTGTTAGCTAGGGACACCCGGGTGTAAATAGCATTGTTAGCTTCGGACCCCCGGGTGTAAATAGCATTGTTAGCTTCGGGCACCCGGCTGTAAATAGCATTGTTAGCTTCGGACACCCGGGTGTAGGATCTGCCTTAAAAAAAACAAAGCAGCGTAATCTTCCTGTCGAAGGTTAATGGTATTAATCTATAACTCACCTAAATGACTGGAAATACCCATCCCAATGGCAGCTATCCTCACACGTTGACAAATTCACCATGTGTTGGCAAATGAATGTGTTGTAGCATGAATAATTGCTTCAGATGTGGGTGCAGGTACAAGCTGCCTAAAAATAGCTACAGGAAAAGCCCTGTTTCATTCACTGTCGGCCATAAAAAGAACCTGATTCATTGTAAATGTTATTTACAGCATTTACAACTACTCCTTACAGTACCTCCCTGACCCTCGAGTAACTGCGCTCTTGATGAGTTGCAAAATATGACTCAGGTGTTTTTCGCCATGTCACCGTGTGTGGTTGAGTGTGCGTGTGAGTGTTTGTGTGTGCGCGTGCGTGCACGTGACATAAGTGTTGTTATAGGTCATCCAAATGACTATAAAATATTTCTAAGCACTTAAAGGGTCAATAAATTGTGTTTGCAAAAAGGGCACAGTGTGTTGACTAAGGTGATTTATATTATGCTCTTTTAACCCATATCTACATGAACCTGACCATATTTGAAAACGTGATGAACCCTTTTTCTGACTTTTTTCTTTGTCCTCAATCCTTTAGATCATATGAACATAGAAGAATACTTTGAAGATGATGAGGAACCACCTTTGCTGCTCAGCTCTTGTCCTTCTCACGGTAAACATGTGCATCTGACTGTTTGTACCATATGCAAAAATGACACACTTGTGTGCATTGTACAAGATGACATGAACATCACAATTTTGTAAGTGTATCAACATCACATTAATGTAAACCTCCACTGATCTGTGAGCTTGTGTGTGTGTGTCTTCCAGGTGTTTGGCTGTATTGGGACTGCAGCAGTGCAGTGTCGGTGGGGGGAAGGGTGTGTGTGTCTGCAATGCCCTGCCGGCCAGGAGCCTTCCAAGGTGAGACAGCGAGCTGAAATTAAATTATTAATTACAACTCTGCTTTTAAAATACATCAAGTGCTTTTGGTTCCTTATAAGTATGTTGTTGTACCATCAGAGTCTATAAACTTTCTCCCCATGTTCCTTTATTCTCTCCCCTCCCTACCTGTTTAAATACACTTGTTTCAGCAAGGTGAATTTTTTTTTTTCTTGCAAATGATTTTAATCTATTTATGTGAAAGTGAAAAGGTGGATATCATTGTTTTTATTCCAGTTAACAGAGACACTCATCCTCTCCATCACCAAAGGGACGCTCTTATTTTGTGCTTAGTGGCCTCTTTTGCTTGAGTTTAGAAGTGTTTTCTTTCTTGCCAGGCTTGTGGGCAGATCCAAAGTCCAGCAGAGGAAGTGCAATGTCAGTTGTGCCCGACTGGAAGCTTTTCAGATGCATTGGACTCTGAACCTTGCATACTCCACACAGCCTGCGAGGTCCTCGGCCGTAAGGCTACAACCCCTGGCTCTACAACTTCAGATGCTGTCTGTGGGGATTGTCTGCCTGGGTAAGGCTTACCTGTCTGCTTGTAACTTGTTTCTAAATTAGGTCCTGTCATTCGCTTTGTTGAGAAAAAAAAGACATAATCTCTCTCTAATAATGCTCTTTTCCCTTATTTATTTGTCTTTCTTTTTGCAGGTCTAGCTCCATTGCCAAAGAAGGAGTTTCCACCCAAAGTCTGTGTGTGAAAAGTAAGTGAGATCCTGGAGTGTGTGTCTGAAATCGTTCTTTTTGTCCATCATTCAGTTGACAATTATTACTCATTCCTTTGGAGATTAAGACCATGCTTTATCATCCTGCTCTCTTTTTCCTCTGTTCCTTCTTCTTCCCATTTCTCTCAGCATCTTTGCATGTCAGAAAGGTGCGGACAGTTGGTAAAGGTCCCTCCAGTGGTGCAGGAGGGCCGGTCAACGGCACAGTGGTGCGCAGCGCTGAGGAGAAGTCAGCAGAGTATGCAGTCTTTGCTATTGTGCCTGTCTTCTGTGTGATGGGCCTGTTGGGTATCCTCATCTGCAACATCCTGAAGAAGAAGGGATACCGCTGCAGTGCTGACAAGGAGGCAGGGGATGAAGAAACGGCCACACCACAGAAAGAAGGTAAGAGATATTATATCATAGTAATTCCAAACAGAAAAAAAGTTTAAAAAGTGAGCAAGAGATCGAAAATAGCAGTGCTAGGTACTACTGAAACAAACATTTATGTTAAGGTTGTTGTTACGTTTGCCCGTGAAAATCCTAATTAGCACACACACATGCACAAGATTTGGTAAAGTGAGTCGGGGCAAAGACAAGCCAAGCCTAAGGGGCAGTGTCTTTGTGTGCAGCCACAGCCCATGTATCTCTGTAATGGGACTGCATGCAAAGCCAACATGGGAGGCTTTTTGATCTCTTTTAACTTTGACCTTGCAGGGGTCATTAAATGTCATGCATGCTGTGTTTTTCTTAGCGCACGCTGTTATTTTGTAATTTTCCTATCTGAAAAGGTGGGAAGAAAAGCTTTCCCATCAACTCACTCACCCTGCTGACGTAAGAGAGAAACTGACTTGGGTAAACATGGAAAGAGGTATAAAGAGAGGCGGGGTAGTGCTGAAGAATAAAGAGAGAAAGAGGAATGAGGCTGGTATTAACCAAAAGAGAAATTGGTATCAATAAATAAAACAAAGATAGGACACAGGAGGAAACAGTTAGCCTTTTTTCTCTCCATTACACAATGTTTGCCTACTTATCTTTTAACTAAAATTGACATTTTAAAACATTTCTTTTTATATGAAATAAACAAACAAGATATAATGGTTCCATAAATAAGCTTAAGAGATGCTGGTATGTGGATTTTGACATTAGTTGTTTCCCCTTGCTTACAGTGTTTATGCTAGACGAAGCCTACTGTCTGTAACTTCATATTCAACGGACAAATATAGAATTGGTATCGAACTTCTCATGTTACTCTTAGCGAGAAAGAAAATTATTTACGTATTACTTTAAACAGCCTATAACTTGCAGAGGCTCCTTGAAGACCTCAAGATTCATAACTGAAAACATAAAAATTGAAAGTATTATATAATTTGTTTACATTCTTTTGTCATTCTTTTCCAGCCTTTTGTTTTACTATCTTTGCAGTTAATGTCATTTCATGAGTGGTCTAAGCTTAAACTGATAGAAAGGCTAAGCTGGCTCTCCCCTCACTCACTGGCGGTACGAGGCTCAGAGGAAAGCTGTGTGACAGCCAATTAGCCGCAGAGTCAGGCTGCAGCCTCGACAGTTTACCCTTTCTGTCAGCACGTCTCACGCCAAGGAACTGTTTACGTTTGCACCCAACACCTGCTGTTTTGGATATCCCATCATTACTATCATTAAAAAGTTAAATTCAGCGCCAACATTTTCACTAGTGAATTATATTTAACATTTTATTTCGGTTTTGCTTTATCGACGTACACCCCTTAGTTGGCTCAAACCACTTCTTTGTTACACATACTCACACTTGTAGATTTCTTGAAATAATATGTTGATTGAATCAGTTTTGCTATTTTTTGTTGATTACAAGAAGAACAGCTCGTATGTCTCTTATCTTATGCCGTATGTCTCTTATCTTCAACCTCAACCACCAAGATGACAGCTATTCTATTCCTTCAACAAGTCTTAAGAAAGATACCACTCTGAAGATGTAATTCCAGAAGTCATAGCAACAGTCCTTAGGTCAAAGATCTCTCCCTTTTGTTTTCAGCGTTGCCTTGGTCTCTGACTCTCCAAGCACTGTGTTGTGAAACTTGAGACATCCCTGCACCTAAGGAGAAACTCCCTGAACCCCATCCCCCTGCAGAACTCTTTAACTGCCCTCATACTCTCCATTCATCCCATTTCTTGGCTCTCTTACACCGCCTCCCGAGCCTCCACCCCCTTCTCGTATAAACATGACACTATATCCATCCATCTCTCCTTTCCCTGCCAGATTAATTATTCAATCAGGTCCTCATGGTTTATTACTCTTCTTTCTTTCTCGAATCCTTTCTCCTCTCCTTATTTCATTTGCGTTGTTCGTCTTCCTTCATTTTCTTCTAACCAAATTGTTCATCTTCTTTGTCAATCAACAGAGTTTGTCAGGAACTTCCAATCTTTATATATATATATATATATATATATATATATATATATCCAACTCCTGTATTTTTTTATTTGAGTTTGACTGATTGATTAGTGATTGTAATTAAAAGATTTTCAATAAAGGACAATACAGAATATAATGCAGATAACAATAGGTTAATAGAACGGTCAGAGGGCAGTTGGAGGTTTAGGATACTGCATTGGTTCTTACTCTAGCAATTTTCTCATCATCTCTGCTCAGAGTGAACACCCATGCGGATGAATTACAGAAGCCAAGCTTAGCATGTTAGGGCTTGAATCAAAGTCTGTGGCAGAGAAAAGTTTGACTTATTGGTGCACGGTGCAGTGACAGGATAGCTCAAGGAAACAGAGAGGACAAATGTGGGATGGATAAGACCAACAGAAATGTGAGCTAGAGTCAACTCTGCAACTTTGAGTTCAAGCTCACAAGGGCAGAGTGAAAGGTACAGTTTAGTTGCTGCAGTTTTCAGTTTCAGCCATAAGCTCCAAAAGACTGCTGCAACCAAGCGGAAACATTTTGTTTTACTTGAAGCACAAATGTAAAACAGAAATTCATCTGGACACAGGATGATTCGCTGGTGACTTATTGTGGCTGACACTGCAACTCTAAACATATGGCTGTGACTCTGCTGTAAGAATAAATAGTAGAGAATGAGTGCCACACTGTGAAATGGATGCCGTTATCCTCGCATAGCAACTGCCACTATGGAGAGGGACCCAGCTTTTGTTATGGCCTAACAACAGCCTGACACTGCTTATGCAAGAAAGACATGCACATTGACACAAATGCATACAGTCACATTTTGCTTTGTAACAACTGATACAGGGGTCACCTGGCATTGGGGGTCTACAACACAGCAGACACACACACACACACACACACACACACTCAAACACATACAGCTCTGTGTGCTTCAACAGTGCTGAATAGAGTGTGATCGCTGAGTGAGCTATTCTAGACCTCATCACTCTCCTCTCAGCTGCCTCTCTGTGCTTTGCTATTATGGGATGGTCCGGGGGGTTGCTATGGAGGCATATCTATTCTTTGCTGTTCAGTCATCCACATCCATCCTTATCAGTCCCATGGTGCACTGGGGCACTGTATCCCAGCAGTGACATGCACTGTGTGAACTGTGAAGGAAGGAACAAATTGTACACTGTTAAGTCAGTTAAATATGTGGATGGACATTTAAAAATATATGGCCCTTTGCTTCAAGTTTATATTACGACGTATAACAAATGTTTAGAACACATTTTTTACCATAAAGTTTGGCAACTTTACTTAAGGTCTTCCTCCTGCACACTGCATTTCACGTTCTCTGTGTTGTAATAATGTGACAACACAGAGAAAGCCATAACCATCTACTTTGGAAAATAACCAAGCCTTTTCACAGTACACCAAACACTGGTAATAGTTCTCTACAATATATTTTCAATACTAATCTTGTTGTTTTTATGCATATGACTGCCTTTGTATTTGTGTTACATGTACGTGTGTCATTACATGGACTTAACATTTTCAATATACTACATCTAGAACCCCGAAGTGCATCATACAGTATCAGAAGGTATATAATTTTCTCTGTCTGTCTGTGTTTTTTGTTTGCTCTAGGTAACAATTGTCCCTACATATCTGACGACCTGAATGAAGACACCATCAGTGTTCTGGTTCGCCTCATTACTGAGAAGAAAGGTACGTGCAGCAGTGACGTCACGTAAGAGATTGCGGTAAAAGTCATTAGGTGTCTTGTGGCTTTAAATTGTAACAAGGTGTCATCAGAGTGCGTCACAAACGCATCTCCACTGCTGCAAGCTCAGACTGTTCACTCCTTATCTCCATCAAAAATGGTTAACGTTGAACTGCAAGCACTGACTCAAACCTTTTTCAAAGAAGTTTACTATTCTTATCAATTATCAATAAGCACTGATTTACAGAATGGATTGTCAATCTTGTGTTTGTTTGCTTTTCAGAAAATGCTGCTGCACTGGAGGAATTGCTGCTGGAGTACGAGAGCAAACAGATGTCCATAAGCAAAGGCTCCTCAATCAAGTATGAGACCACACTCGCTTACACACGCCCTGCATGGATATATATATACCTTCAACATATACTTTGCTCAAGCTTTTAAGGTTGAGATGAATACAGAGAAAGCACAATTTGGGAGAGTGCAAAGCAAAACCCTCGATTCTGCCAAGAGATGTTTACAGAGAGTGGAAGGGAAACCTTTCCAAAAGATACAGACGGTTTTTCTTTAGAGATGAAAGCAGAAAGCTGAATAATGATGTACACCTATAGATTAGGAACCACCTTTAATTTAAACATAGATTGAATATGAATTGAATGGAAACAAATATGAATTGGCTCATTTTCCAGTAGAACCAGCTAAAATGAAACATTACAAACTGTTTTAGTTCTTTAATTTAACATTTGAATGCATGCTTGGATTTACAGGATAATAATTCAACATTGGGTCCTTGACTGGTTGGGTGTTTAACTCACATTTTACACATCTTATCAATATCATACCTGCTGCTCTTTATTCTTGTTTTACTCTTTCAACAAAGAAAAAAATGTATTGTCAAAGCAATGCACATGTAAACTGCATCTGAATCTCAGCTACAGCTCGTACTTGGCATAGCATCACGCCCTCTTGTCTGGAGTAAATGTCTGACATAGTTGATACCGCTGTCTCTTGAGTCATTAGGCTCGCCAGCCTGTCACTAAGCTCATTGGCTATCACATAGTTAAAAGTCACACGATTTACATGACCAAAAGTACTGGTGGTTTGAACTTTGGTTATAATCTGCGGCTGTTAAAAGTGTTCAAGTAGTCAGAAGTTAATCTTACAAATCCAGCAACATGCTGCTATATGCCACAGTCTTCACCACTGGGTTTTCCTTCATCAGCGCTGGCATTAGGGGACAGGAGGCATGTTCTACTCCAAATTGCCCTTCTAACAAATATGGATGTGAATGGGTATATTACACTTGTGTGTGTGTTCCACATATGCATTAGTAAGAAGGCATCTGGCTTTGTGCTGCTGCTCGATGGGCTGCTGCTGTATGTGAGCTTTAGATTCGAGAACATTCTGACACACACACACACAAAATGCACACCGAAATCTGGAAAGCTCTCAGGTCCTCTATGTGTGTGTGTGTGTATGTTTGGGATGGGAGGGTCACTACAGGTCACCCACTAACTAGTGCAACACAGGGACACACGGCTGCATTTAGTCCCTTTTGCTTGCCTTTCTCTGCACAAAAAACAATAGAAAGACAACAACTAAAGAGGCCTGAATGAACGTTCCAAAAATATAAGTTACAATTTCAAACTACAATTTATTTTCCATTTCTATTTCAATTTTGTGTATTATTATTTTTACATTCACATTACATTGCATTTAGCTGATGCATTCGACCAAGAGATACAAACTTGAAGAAAACAGAATCATATAAGTACATCAGGTTTCATAGAGCCAAAACATTTCAAGTGCTACTCAACTAGCTTTAGATAAGCCAGTCCTTTATTAGTATATAAGTGCTTTGTTAGTCATTTTATTGCTCGAAGTGGAGTCGAAAGAGATGAGTTTTTAATCTGCGCCGGAAGATGTGTAGGCTTTCTGCTGTCCTGATGTCAATGGGGAGCTCATTCCACCATTTTGGAGCCAGGATAGCAAACCGACGTGTTTTTGCCGATGGGAACTTGGGTCCCCCTCGCAGTGTGGGTGCAGCGAGCCGTTTGGCTGATGCAGAGCGGAGTGCACGTGCTGGGGTGTATGGTTTAACCATGTCCTGGATGTAGGAAGGGCCAGATCCATTCACAGCATGGTACGCTAGTACCAGTGTCTTGAAGTGGATTCTAGCAGTTACTGGAAGCCAGTGAAGGGAGCGGAGGAGCGCTGTGGTGTGGGAGAATTTAGGAAGGTTGAAGACCAGACGAGCCGCTGCATGAAAACTTAAAAAGAATATCTGTTAAAAGGTGTAGTTGAATGTTTCGATATTCTTTTTAGTTTTTCATACTCGCTTGTCATCATGGCATTAAGCTTTTACTCTGCAACAACAACAATAACAACAACTTTAAAACAAAGCACACACTCCACACTAAATAGACCTTTTTTATGCCACTTAAGGGTTTTAATTATACTCTATTATCAGTATGATTTGCTCTTACAACCATCTTATAATTATTTTTTCATTTCAGTATTTTAATTTTTAGAGAAATGAACTTCTTGTCTTGACTAAAAAAATGACTTAAATGTTGTCCAATCAATCATTTATTTACCCCCTCTTCATCCTCTCCTTCTCTACCCCCTAGGTTCCCAATGCTGTCTCCCCTGTCCCAGTTCTGCTCCCTCCCCAAGCTGTGCCCCCATCAGTCCCACCATCACACCATCTCTGGCCTCTCCGGCCTGGCCCCCAAACACGGCTACCGCTGCACCCGCTGCGCCCAGAGGAAGTGGCCCGCTGTCCTCATACCACCCCTGGGTGCCCTTAAAGATCCCCTGAAGCCCGCCAAGACCTTCATCGTTCCCTCCCTGGACAAATCATACGACCAGCAGAAGAGACCCCTGCTTGGGGGGGTGTTTGTCGACACCCACCATACACAAGCTGTTGTGCCAAATACTGTACAGGACAACGTGGAAGGGAGTGAAGTGAAGGAGAGGAAGGAGGGAGAGCTGACCGTGTTGTCTGTGGGGAGGTGAGACATGTCCTAATACTTCATATGCAAAACAACACACAACTGACATGACGCATGAGGACATGCAATACAAATACTCTACATTTGCATTTTTCACTTTTTCAGCACTTTTTTTCACATCCAAACCACATTTCAGAAGCAAAGATGTAATTCATTACACATTTATTTAGAGTTATAGTTTTCAGTTACTTTGAAGATAAAGATGTTTCTCTAAACACATTTTATTAAATATGATGCATTGTTATAGATTAAAGCATTTAGTATGAAACATATTTAAACTTAGAACTTTTAATTTACGAACAGATTTCAAGTCGCTCAGATCCCAGAGATGAAGCCTCTCACGTTGGAAACCAAGAAATCATCCCAGGAGCAACGAAACTCCCTTTTTGGAGGAAAGTCCTTCTCCTCCTCATCATCTGGGATCCGGAGGTACAACCTGCAGCGCACACTCTCTGTTTTTGCTTCTTTCCCACATTTACTCACCGTAATCACCCCTCTCCTTCAGTATTTCTTTCCCCAGCATGCAGCTAATTGTTATGACTTGCAGTGCTGTGAAGTAGCGCAAGATCATAAGCATCTGAGCTAATGTATTTTTGTGGCCAGCACCGAATGATGTGGTCTGTTTTACTGGGAAAGGAAATTATACACAGCATGATCATTGTCTCTAAAATGATTTGGGAAATTAGTTTCTTCTGTTTCCTGTTGTCTGGTCAAACGCATGTGCAAACGTTCTGTGAATCCAAATGATTACAGTAATCGTGTAGACCTGTCTGTGGTCAAAACTATCTATTAAGTCTTACAGTCACACAAAAATATCCTTAAATTAGACAATAATTTATGCTTCGAATTAGACCAAAGGATGAAAAGGCTCAAAAGCATGTTATTTCTTACTCTTGAAAATCTCTTTCACTCGTTCTCCTATTATACCGTTGATGTCCTCATCCTGCCACCTCCTTAAAACCTCTTTATCCCCACGGACCCGCCGACGGGGCCGAAATCACAACATCTGCAAGCAAAAGTGTCTCAGGGCTTCTTAAGATTTAATAAACTATGAATGTTTCATATCTATGTAACGGGAAGAAACTCAGCTAGCTGATCTTTTTTTTTTTTTTTTTTTTTTAAAAACCCTCAAAGCTAACGCTGAGCCTCTGAATTACCCACGGGCAAAAACATCTTAAGGCCGTTAGCACAGAACTCTAGCTATACCGATCGATATACTTATTGGATCTGCACAAACAAGCTTAGCTAACATCCTGAGATTCCACAGATTATAGAAATATAAGGATCATCACTGAGCGATCAGAACTCGTGACAGGGGAAGCAAATACAGACAATACACGACGTAGCTTTAGGTAGCAAAACACGGAGATATGCTCACTTTAGCTGTTATTCTGATCAAAAGTCGTGTTCAATGGCATTAAAACGAGAAAAAACGCGGCTGAAGGTTAATCCATAGGTTCATCCAATGTATCTGTCACTTTTGCAAAAAACGGAGAATCAAAATGAGCTACTAATGGTAGCCACCAGAGGCTAGCGCAGCTTCCGGTTTTTCTACGCGTCACTATCACTCCTTATTTGGTAACCTGTGTGTGTATGCGGAACTTTCCCTCGATTCCATTGGCTCTGACGGTTAGAAAGAGATATCAATCATCAAAATCGACCAAGGGGGGCCAGAGATATGGAAAGTCCACCCAAATGACCCCAGAAGTGTTTTTTTTGTTGCTAAATCTCTCTAGAAAGGTCAAATGTCACTTGTTTTGTATCAATCTTGATACAGGGTACTTATTATATGTTGTACTTTGGATTCCTAAAGCTTTTAGTCTACTAACCCATCATCCAAGGGTAGTTTTCACTATAAGTAAAAAAGAATTTTCGGACGGACACTATAATTTACAGTTTTTTACCATGTTCAATCTGAATTTTCTTTAAAATAAAAAACATCTATATTGATTCTGACTTTTCTACATCCAACTCAAAGGTTTATCATTACTTTGAGAAAAAAGATTGTTAATTTACCCCTTTTAGAAGTGTAGTTATGGTCATTTGTTCTGGAAATGTCATTTTCGAGCCTGAAATCTGAAAAACAGGCTTGGGGTCTAACAGGTTTTTAACCTTTTATTCTCTCTCTGTTTCAGATGAAGATACAGAGAGATGTAACACTACCTCGCTGAAAATGACCTCATCAACTTGACAGCTGGCAGGGAGGGTGTTTCTAGAAATCTGACAAAAAGAAACCCCAAGAACCACCTCAAGCTCAAATAAGTTGTTTCTACATAATATGAGGAGAAAAAAACTGTATTTATTATTACATGACAACAAAAGTGTACTATACTTTCCCAATGACAAGGGAAAGTGGAGAGTGAAGCTTTTTAAATACCAGAGTGTCAATTCCCGACACTAGAAGGAAGGATGAGAGACAAAAACAAAGAAGATCATTTTGGATCGTAAGAAAAACACATTCTCAGCCACTATAGTTGTGTTTCCACAGAAGGAAATGGACACAGGGGTAAAACACATTGCATGTAGACAGACTTGTGTGAAGAGGACAACAAAATGTGGAATACTTAACTGACCAAAAGACAAGACTAATACAGCAGTGAGTCTGAAACAAGCTGAACTGTGTATACTACATTTAAAAGAGAGGAAATATTAAGCCAAGTAGTCTGTTATCAAGTATACGAACTACGAGTGTTAGACACTTGATTTAAGACTTCAATAGCACTACAGAAAGTATTATACGAACAAAATGTTATGAAACTAAAACCATATTGTTGTTTTAAATATTGTTTTATTATAAGTTTAGTAAAATAGCTCCTCTTCTTCTGCTCATATAGGATTTGAAAAAGATGAATGTAGTCTTAACAGAAGATGCACTCACAGAGATCAGTGAAAGTTTGACAGTTTGCAACTTTAAAGCTCTTAGACTAGACACAAGTAGGTGATCAGGGGCCAAAAGTTCCTCTCAGAGTGGGCCACTAATACTTTATGACAGCAATTTTTTTTTTTTACATCACTGCATCTCAAACGGCAGTAAGAGGCTGAACTCCTACTGAAAAAATGAGATGGATAGATATTACTTTGTAGAATAGGACTTGTAAATGAATGTACATATGTAAATATGGGTGGGTAAAAAAAGACATACAGCTTTTTATAATTTTAGCATACACTATGTATAAGGTAAGAGACGACTGCACTGCAGCAATAAGTGACCCTTGTAGTCCATCATTAAAAAAACATGAAACCTGTCACACCATCATGCATATAAGCTGAATTGCTGGTTCATCAACATCATATAGCTTCCGCACCTATATGATTTTTCACAATTTGAGTGCAAAGTTTCACTGTTTTAGTCATGAGCTTTTAAAACGTTCTCAACCACATTCATACAGTACACATAGCCAGACTCAAGTTATGCAATTTGCATAACTGTAAGAAACACGATCATATTTTATTCCAGTTTAATTAAATTAACCAACCAGTGGCTGCGCAGGATTAGTGGTTGAATTACACCAAAGTTATGCAGCCGAGTTGGCTTCAGTTTACATCTTTATGGCTGTAAGAGTTTACTATAATCATAGTCTGAATATGTATTGGTTGCAGCAGTTTAATTTGTTCTGTTTTTATTACTATTATTATAGGACTATTATTGCTGAAGTGTTGCTGGTAGGACGGATTCAAAAAACACATTCATCTCATCAACTTTGTAGAATTGCATTTATAATATGACTTTTTTTCTGTATGATGTTTTTACTGTTAAAATAAAGAAGAGGTGTATTTTAGATGCTATCTTCTTTGTTGTTCTTGCTGGTGGTGTATATGTGAGGTATAGATGTGCGTAAAAAAATTATGGACTATAAAAACTCAAAATGTGTTAAACTAAAGCATCGTGAGCAATGACCTGCCTGTTTGTTAGACAGTGTCACCCTCTAGTGGTGGCATGGTGTTCAATAGATGAAATGACATGGATATCAAACAAATTCAGTATAGTACATTAGACAAATTATAAAAAATGTATAACCACACATTTGTCAAAATCTATACATGTTTAAATAACACAATTTATTTAATTCCTTCATATTTGGACACAAACTGACATCCGCTAAAAATGTTTTCGCAACTCGTACAGTATAATCAAAGTTTTGTTTTTCCAGTTGTATGCTCACTTCAAGAGACATGCTGTTTCGCCAACTATTTACACACACATTGACAAGCGTGAGTCATTTTGCGTCTGAAGTATTCATTTTAAAAGCCACAGACTCATTATTTTTACGTTCTTTGTCTGATATGTGAAAAGAAAGGTGAGCAGAGGTAAACCCACTTTTGTCTATCCAAAACATCAGGTGCAGCAGTTGTCCAGTAGGATCTTTACCAAAAAATGTACAGCTGCAAAGCACAGTGTAGTTTATTTACGTCCTCTCACTATACTTTTCAGACATAACAAACACAAAATATCTGTTTTAAGTCCATTAAATGAACAACACAACTTAGATGTTAAGTTAAATTCTTTAAAACTGTATTGCCCATATTTGATTTGGTCAAATCTGAACATGCATTTCTATTTGTTACGCAAATCTGAATGAAATCTGTGTCAGTGGATGTGGTGCTGCGTCAACCAAAAGAAACCTGCAATAAGAACTGTCATTGTTGTCCTGACAATGTTCAGCTTTCTTCCAAAAATTGTTTCCCGCATTGGATCAGAGTTCTGTTGTTAAGGTTCGGCCCACCCTTCTTGATTTTGATGAAGACGGCTTTTTCTTGCTGAGGGTACTGCGGGCTTCGTGCCCAGCCAGAAAGTAAAGGATGGGGTCCACACAGCTGTTGGCACTGGCCAAAGGTCTGGTCACTTTGTAGGCCACACTAGAGGCTTCCAACAACCTACAGCTGATCTGATGAACACATAAAAACAAGATATGCTTAGCATCCAAAGTCATCTAACACATTTATTCTAAAAGTGTTTGTCCTCACCTGTGTTGAATCGACCTGCCTTAGGTATCTAAATGAGTAGTAAAGACTCCTGGTGAGGTGGAAAGGCAGGAAGCAGAGCATGAACACTGCCAAGACGATGATGATCATTTTCACTGACTTCTGCTTGGTGCGTTGTGCTCCCAGAGAGCCACCTTCAGACCCCCAGCCAGGCTCCAGAAGCTTCCGCACCATGAGGCCATAGCACACCATCACCACCATGAACGGCAGGGCAAACATGAGCAGGGACACGGCTGAGCTGTATACCAGGAAGTCATCAAAAAGCTCTGGGCTGGTGGTGTCGTAGCAGATCCGTTCATTCTCCACATCCCTGACAGAAGATATATTAATATTATATTTCAATTTCATTAGATTTATTAAACTGTAGTTCTGCCTTATTTAGCATTGAACCAAAAAAAAGACCTAGGAGTAACAGAAGAAAGGAGAGATTAAGTCAATTTGTTAGCTCTCAGGTTGGTGCCCAATAAGGTTCCATAAGTTACTTATTGTGACACAAAAATCAATAGTCCCACACTAAATACAACTAAGAGGGATTTAACTGTTGGCAGGGAATTAAGAAATAAATCAATAAAAAAAAGAAAGAAAGACCAATCAAAATTACCTAGTTCTTGAGAAGTAGAGAATAGGAGCCTGGCAGAATAAGACACAGGCCCACACGGCCACAGACACCAGCTTGGCCTGGCGAGCGCTGACCCAGTTGAGGGAGCGCACCGGATAGCAGATGCCAACGAAGCGATGCAGACTGATACAGCACAGGAACAGAATGGAACCTGCAAGGTGAATACATATTTAATACACTCTTTTTCTTACTGCATGGATTCTTTCTGAACCTATAAAGTTAGCATTTTTGATGCCTGTTAGTATTTTTTGTGTACACTCTTCATGATATAATGTTAACGACTTGGGTAGAGTAGTGAGTAATGTTACATATTGTGTTGTGTCATATCAAGTTGTGTTTCATTATGTTTAGGTCAGATCTTTTTATATACAATTATATTATTTTGTATCATATTTATATATCAAATTGTTTATCTGTTGGATTTGAATTGTATGTCACAATAACTGTTGTATTCTTAAAAATGTCTTCTTAGTGTATGACATCTTGTTGCCTGATATCCTGTCATATTATTAGTGTATTGTTATTTTTGTAAATTATATTAGTAGGCTATGTTATATTGTATTGTTTCGCACTGTATTGTTTGGCAACATATTATATTGTATCATTGTGTGTTGCTTGTTATGTGATTTTGTAGGCCTGTGTGGCCATATCATCTGTATGCTAAGCTGTCAGCCGAGTTTAGTCAGGCCTAGTTTAGCATATTGTATTCTACCGTGAGTTGTAGTCATAGTATTGCGTAGCCTAGTGTGGCATTTGGTAAGGTGAAACATGCCTTTACTTATTGTGCCATACTGTGTTGTGTACTGTGTCAAATTGAGTTGCATTGCGTTGCACTGTTTATAAATTAGGATATAGACTACACTTTTTGTCACTGCAGGTCATGTCTTATTTTTCCTTATGTCTTCTTGTATCCGATGATATTATAAAACATCATACTATATCATTAGTGTAAGCATAGTATATTTGTTGTATTGTACATGTCGTATTGGATAACTTACATCACAGATCTCCACTGTATTAAATTAACACTATTGTACTGTCTTTTGGTATATCATACTGCCATCTACTGTACTTTATAATGATAGTTTTTTTGGTATTGTCTGAGTGTGTGTCATGCCATCACTGTACCATATAAGTTTGCATAAAACAGGAAGCGTATGATCTTGCAGAACGGTTCACTGAAGGGCCAGTCGTTCTCATCTGCATAGTAATAGATGAGGAAGGGCAGAGTGAGGATGTAGAGTGTGTCGCACATCGTCAGGTTGAACATGTAGATGGTGGAGGGTTTCCAGCGCTTTGTGCGGAACACAATCACATACAACGCTGTGGTGTTCAGAGCCAGGCCGATTACAAAGACCAGGGAATAGCTGACAGGAAGAAGAATATATTTAAAATCCTCTTGAAAGGGACAGTAGAAGTCACTGAAGTTGTTGAGGTTGGTCATTGTGTTGTCAAAGGTGGCCATCTCGGTTGTGAAAACCCTGAGGTAAAGACAAGCACAAAGGAATAGATTATTATTATGTTACATTTGAACAACTTTGAAGATGTTCTCATACACATTGAATGACTGTGAGAAAATGACATCAACCTAAATCACACTTTAGGGTGCGCCAAGTCATTCACCTTTGCATGCCTGAGCAGCACTAAGTAATTCCACGCCTAAGCATCATCGACCTGTCCAGTGTGATTTCGCAATCAAATTGAAACAATCCACTTTATAGTTTGAGTCATCCCATTTTAAATGTATTGGGCTTTTCACATAATGCGAATCACTTTAATCCCAACGTCCCTTAATTGCCAATTTCTTTCTGAATGGTTGAATAAAAGAGGGAAGAGTTGTGAGATATAGAGAGAAGGGAATATACTTTTAAAAAGATTAAATCCTACATAAATGACTGTGAAAGTTAATGTGTGTGTGTTATGTTTGCTAGTATTGTAGATGTGTGTAACAAGATTTACTGTAGTGTTTCAAAGATGTGTAAATACCTAAGTCCTAATCTTTATCTTTAACAGGACTCAACTTGTTCTGGATGCAGTTTTAACTTGGTCTTGACTGGGACTCAACTGGAGCTGGTTTTTGGACTCGACCTGGACTTTATTAAGTTGGTCTTTATGGAGCCTGTTCCATACCTGGCCCAGTGGGTTTACTTGATAAGATATCATGATATGTTGTCTCACTTTGTTAGAGAAAGGCTCATCTGTCTTTATTTAATCTTTGCAAATGTCTGATCTGCAGATGATTCGGTCAAAGATTCACACAGGCTTGTGTTGTAACCTTTTACAAAACTTTAAGCGGTGTTCTCGGGCAGAAAACAGCCTGGCATTATGCGTGTCAACGTTTCCAAAACCTCACAGCTGGGAGAGAGAGAGACAGCAAAATCACTTTTTAACTCAAACCAGACCTTTAGAGAACCTGATCAACATGTTTTTTCTGTTCTACTCACAGGCGTTCATGCTATATTGTTTACCTCAGTCAATTTCTCTTCCTCTAAAAATGTGTTTATCTGACATACTCACGTTCAACGTCACGTAAAAACATGGAGTCAAGCTTTCAAAACTTGCAAGCAAGAAGACAGAAGGTGCACAACTTACTTGTTTTCAAGCTCACTGATGAGTTAACCTACAGCGCTCTCTTGTTTCCTCCCTCTGATAATATTTCCTCTTTATCAAAAACATAGCTTCTGGCTCACATTGTACCCATTGCTGTCTTCACTCTCTTTTTTCTTCTTTAAAACAGCTGCAGGTTAAATATAACAGATAACAGACCTGAGACAGAGGGACTCCTTTTGTATTCCTCCAAATTCCTCTGACATGCTGTGTGCACACCACACAAAACGGAGCAAAATGTACTATTCATCAATGAAGTAATCATGTTTTTTACATTGGCTGTACACAATGTCATCATTGCACTGCAAGATATATACTAATAAGCCCCTTCCCAAGAGACAAAACCCTTAAACATATAAAATTACTCACACTGTACAATGCTACTTCCTGTCAAAGACTGTCCAACGCTGACCACCGTGTGTAAAGTATCCTCATTCGCATCAGTAAAATTACAGTGTGTATTTGACTTGGTTGTTTATGGCTGAACGTCTGCCTAAGATAATTCAGGATGTGAAAACATGTGGAGGTGTGTTCCTGTCTGACAAGCTGCAACCTGCGAAGTGTGAGCAGTTAAGACTGGATTTAGAGTAACTATCTGTAGGTCAAACCGCGGTAAAAAAAGAGAAACAGTATACTATTTTGTCCAAAGAATATTTAAGGACAGTTCCATTTTTATTAAAAACAAAATCATTAGCATAAAGAATAAACAAGTAATCAATATTAAATATATCCTACCATGCTACTAAATATATAAATATGGTCATATTTATCTTAGAAACAGTATGATTTCACAGACAAATATGTAATGCGGGAACCAAAACTAACTTGCCTGTTTTTATGGTAAAATGTCTCACCTTGTTTTTCCAAAGCAATAGATGTTCCTCACCAAATCATAAAATAAATCATAAACCAAAAGCATCCTGCCAGGATCCTAACAGATACTGTATATTCCAACAATGAATGCACACCATGTTTTAGTTTGCCTCTGGCAGATAGTTATGTGTGTGGGTGGTAATAGAAATGTTTGGTTTCTGGGACTGCCAATGTGTGTGCACACATATGTTTGAATACGCCTATGTTAGTTTAGGTGTTATACTGAGAGGAGAGGTGAAAGAGTACTTAATGTCTTACTGCTCTAGAAACTCTGGGTATTAATGATTACAAGGCCTGTAACCTTAACCTTGGACATGGCACACAGGAGGCATAAAGTACAATTCTTTAAAAAAGGTTTCCAAAATGAATGCTTCGAGGTAGTCATATATATATATATATATATATATTTTAGTTCCACTCCCTTGCCTTTTTGTAAGACATTGATGCCAACCATATAACAATCAAATTGACATCTTAACCTTGACATTTGGGCAATTTTCAATTTTTCACAGGGCACACTGAACAACCAGGAGATTATAACGTATCAGAAAGAAAGACATATGTGATTTTTTGTTTCCCAAATGCATTGCATTGTGTTTTTCTCACCCAATAACCCACCAAATTTCCATTTCTGGTTAATTTTAAACAGTGAGCAACCAAACAAACACAAAAACAAACAATGCAGTCTGCAAACAAGTATGCAGACACTGTCTCAAACCAGCTGCATCTGCTGATGCCCACTCATTACGAGGGTGTTTGAGACATCCTCCATTGTAATGTGTTCCTTTAATTGTTCACTCAGCACCCACTTCCAATGAACTCCATGACCCTATTTTACCCTGTTTACTCCCTGGTGTCTGCACAAGTCTGCTAAATCATAGCACAAAATGGACAAGCCTACCACAAATAATAAATGCTTTATTATTTAATTGGTGTTCATTTTGATGAGGGACTGATACAATAATAGGCAATATAATACAAAATAATTGTAGCTGTAGGCCTACTAGGATTACATGCTTTTTTTGAAACATTATTTTTAACAACCTAAAGCGTCAAATTACAAATATGTTATGTTCGTTTTTACACAAAGGTCTCTCTCTCTCTTTTTGTTGTTGAAAATACTGATTTTCATTCTACTCCGCGATCGATTTTTCTTGGATCGACTGTCGATTCTTGTTGCTATGCAGGTCTGCAGGATGCAGGCTCCTGTCAGTGTCAGCCTTTTCTCCTTGAGCAGGCTGGAGGAGGATGACAAAAATGCTAATGCTCATTGGATAAATAGTCCCTTATTGTAGTTATCATATTTCTTGTCCCCTTATTTGGTTTAAAACATATATGAGTAGGTTTTATCGAGGTTACAAGGCAATATGAGGCAAACAATAAGGATGTATTTCTGCTCAGTGTTTTTCATCACCGACAGGTTCTGAGTTTCCCCTCTTTGGGGCGCTATTGAGCTTAGTAGAGGAAGGGGTTCCCCTATTATATTCCCCCATCCCTTTCCCTCTGCTTTTCTTCTGTCTGCTGCCCTCCTTCACAACACAGTACAGTACACACTAGTACTGTGGTAGTGGCAGCAGCCAACACAATTGGGTCCAGTCTCTCCTCGTAGCTCTGTACAAACTAGCCATTTATCATCAATCATGGCCGCCGGAGTACACATTTAACTCCCGTGTTTCCTCCCTGTCGTCTGGAGGGGAGGATTTTTGGTTTGAGGAGACACAATAATAGTCCTCCACTGATTTTTGGATTTCCTCTTGGAATGACAATACATCTCGCAAGGGAAATACCATTCATGTCAATAATACTCCAAAATGCAGCCGCCGCCGAGGAAGGTGAGTGATTTCTGGAGTCCGTTATGTTTCAGACAATGAGAGACAGATACAGTGTGTAGTAACCTTATGTTGTGTTTTACCTTCAATACATAAAGCGTCCAATGCTCCAGGCTTAAGAACAATTAAAATACATTTGATAGCCACCATTAGCAGCTTTTGCTAGCTATGTTAGGGAGTACCTAGTGACATTAATATCTATCCAACGGTGTAGCGTGAGCCGTCAGACGTCAAATAACGTTAGCTAGGAAACGCTAGGTGTGCTAACATGAGACGTTTTATACAAAGCACCAAAGCATGATAGTAGGATAATGTTATATTGTGGCTTTTAATAAGAGAACGCCCTGTTGTAGAAATAACTTTAAATTAATATTGCAAATGTACATTAGCATCTGCACGTTGCCTTATGGCAGCAACGTTTAAGCTAGTAACCGTATAGTCATAACCACAGTCTACAATTTAACGTCAATGTAGTGAAGCTCAGGTATTCATTTGCTAATTTATATATAGTTAATTTATTACAGCAGCATTAACAAAAGCTGCCATTCTACCACGTTCTGATGCTTATGTGTTAAGCAAGGGAAGACCTTCAGTCCGTCCAGGGTCACTTCTTTTCTTCAAAGGCTGAGCTGACAAAAGCTAAACACACACACACACACACACACACACACACACACACACACGCACACGCAGACACACTGAAGGAGACATGCTGGCAGAGCCATGTCCAATACGGACTTATTGATTCTGTATGGGCTGAGAAAATACCACAGTCTCCTATAGCTTGGTACCCACTGTTGTGTATGTGAGGATATGCAAGTTGCTTGTGTATTGCTTTCTAGGAGTTGTGTGTGTGTGTGTGTGTGTGTGTGTTGTGTGTTTGTGTGTGTGTGTGTGTGTGTGTGTGTGTGTTGTGTGTGTGTGTGTGTGTGTGTGTGTGTGCATCCTGAAATAGATGCATGAGAGCCAATTACCCTGCTGTGAACCACTGCACAGTTTTTCTTAATTACCACATATTGCTCCAGTGCCATTTATGCTCTGGGTTTCCACACACAGACTTGCTTTGAACATGTCATATCATGTCTGTAAAACACATATACACACTTCAATAGGTCCTTTTATCATGGCTGCAGTGACCAATATGGTTGTGTTCCTCCACAGTGTGTCATCATCAAATACACCATTACAGTTATATTATTGATTTTGTAAGATCTAATTTGTCAGCTGTCATGTATCTTTCCCATGCAGTTTGCTGTGAAAATCCTTCCAAGAATACAACTAAATTATTTGCTAAATACTGATCTCATACCCCCCTGCCAATATGTCTGGCACTCAGTACACTCAGCCTTCAGCACAACAGCCAGAGTGTATCAGTATTTGGCTGTTGGATACTAATAATTTCTCTCCCAGTGCGACACAAACAGCCCTTAGTGTGTTGTCTGTCTGTCTCAGCACATCTGCTTACATGCTGAGCTGGTTTGGGATAATCTATCTGTGGTAAATGGTAAATGCACTGAATTGATATAGCCGTTTCCAGTCTTTGTGACCTGTCAAAGAATTGTACATATACAAGTCAGCATTCACCTATTTACATTCAGGCAAAGGCGGCCACAAATGGGGCCACCTGCTCAGGGAAGAATAACATTCACACACTGTTGGTCAGCCGCCCCATCAATCAATCTATCACATATGCTAATGAATATTGTCACAAACTGGGGTAGGAGTTTGTGAGACCACATCTTGTGGAGTTTTTGTATTAATCTACATCATTATTCATCAGGGTTATAATATTACTAGGGTTGGACTAATTTAATGTATTCAATTAGTGTCAAAATAGGTCATATCGTTCTTGATCTTAAACAATTATTCTACAAATGGACAATAATTACACAACAAATTGCTCAGTATTTCTTTCTTACTTAAATTTAACAGGAGGAACATATCAGAAGTAAGCCATCATGATAAAGTAAATATATACGTTCTGTACATGGCAAATCTTTTAATATTTCCTGATATATTAGAGTTTTGAACTCATATTGGCCAACCCTAACAGCTGAGGTTGTACATTTGAATCACTGTTAAATGTGGAAACAGGAACTACTCTTTCAGCGATATAGACCTACCTGCTGCATCAGCTACTACTACACCAGCTGAGCTCTTTTCCGTTCACATGACCTTTAATAAACTGCATTTCTCTTTGCCTCATAATTAACTTCACCATATTCCTTATTTTTCACGGTCACCGTCACCCTCTTCTTTTCTTTACTTTCACTTCATATTCTCCCACTCTTTCACACAGCCAACCACCAGCAACATTTCTAATTTTTTCTTCCCATGTCACCCCTGCCCTTCCCCTTTTTCCCCTTATGAGTGATAGAAGGTGAAATCAAGTGATGTCATTTCTCCCTGATAGTTTAATGAACCACTCCCTCCTTATCTTCAAAGACACAGCACATGAAAGTGTGTGTGTGTGTGTGTGGGTGTGTGTGTGTGTGTGTGTGTGTGTGTGTGTGTATGTGTTTGTGTAATGTTGTTGATTGTTTTGTCTAGAACAGTCATGAATTTACCCACTGTTACTCTGATGAATAGGCGATGGAATTCACCCGACAATACACAATGACCAACACAGTGACTCTGTACGTGTTGGCAGGAGTG
Organism: Dissostichus eleginoides; assembly: GCA_031216635.1. Classification (NCBI taxonomy): domain Eukaryota; kingdom Metazoa; phylum Chordata; class Actinopteri; order Perciformes; family Nototheniidae; genus Dissostichus; species Dissostichus eleginoides. Next base: position 22,895,926 of record CM062268.1, on the reverse strand, counting down.
TATGCATGTGTGATCGTTTGTCTGCATTTTAAGGGGTTATCGCTCTGTCTTTTTTGCACATCACTGTTTTGAGTGCAGGGTTATAGCCACTGTTCTCATCCGCCACATTGATTTTCATATAAGGTGATAAAAAGCACATCTTTCACAAATGCACCTGGAGTCTGTCTGCGCTGAAATGCTGTTATAGGCTTTTAAATGTGTCTTCAGTCACCTCTAACTACAAAAAACCTCCTCCAGCCACTCCAGAAGTCTGACATGACCCAGACACTGATTGTTACGCTGAATGAATTACTGAGGGGAATGTGTGCGCGTTCCTTTCACTTGACTCTCAAGCTGAGCACACTCAAGCTAGACGACAGGTGATTGTCAGATAGATTGATTGATGGGAGTTAAATTATCTCTCCTTGTATGTGTAAGTGGGTTTCTGTGATTCAGTAGCCTAATTCTTAGTAACTAACAGTCTATCGGTATACTAAGCAAGAAAGTCCAAAGTCATTCAGAAGAACATAAGCCACATTTGCACAGTCTGCACCTCAGAGCTAAAAATACCTTTCTCTGACTTTCTTTATCTCTATCCCCATCAGCTTTTTTGGAACAAATATGGACTAATCAAAATAAATTACAGCAGAATTATGATGTTTTGATTTAATACTGTCTATAGAAATCCACCAATTTGATTAGTGTACCAACAACAAAAGAATCCACTGTTTTAATAATCATTCAGTTTATAAAGTCAGATGACGAGAACAGTTCTGTCTCTAGCTAAATGTTTGTATTTACTGCATGTATCTGTTGCATCTCATTATAGATTGAATATCTTTGATTTGATAGTTCAAGGTCTCTATTTTTAAAGACAATTCATAAGGAAAGATCATCAATAATGAAAATTATTTTGAAAAACAAACCTTATAAATAAGGAATGTTTATATGACTTTCAGGCAGGTAGAGGCATTCACAGTTCACTCAACCATTTCTACTAAAAATAAACCAAAGTCTCAGATGATATCTAGTTTTATACCTCATTATTGATATTATCAATATGGAAAGATTTCTTGTAGGGATGAGTTTGGTGAATATGAGCCTTGAAATAGCTGACCCACGTGCACGCCAGACGGATGAACAAATGCCAAACCCCTTCTCTTGACGTGTCTTTTTGTTTCCTCCAGGTCAAAGTGACACAGGAGCTGAAGAACACACACGCAGAGCAGATGACAAGACTGCACTTTAAACACCAGACTGAATGTGACCTGCTGGAAGACATGAGGTATGAACATGTCCTTATCGCATGCGTGTACTAACACAACCCTGAAGAAAACACTGACTAACTGCTAGAGTATTTAAAATCTAGTCATGATGTGACTGTGATATGCACAGCATGCACACATGGACACAGCCATGCAAAAAAAATAAAATAAGAAAGAAGGAAAAACGAAGGAGGAGAGGCTAAAGAAAGAAAAATAGGAAAAGGATTATTGTCATATTCCGGTTTTTTGAGAAGGACAAAAGGTCGCGAAAATGTTGAAGGAATTTCCTGCTGCACTCCTTCTGCTTTCTGCTTCTTTCTAACTTTCTTCCAAATGTAATTCTGTATCTCCTTCTATCATCTTCTCTGTATTTTTGTCTGTCTCTTTTGCTCCGACTATCTTTTTGTCTGTCCCCATATCTCTCTTTTTCATTTTGACCCAGCTCTGTTTACTCATGACGTGTGTGAGTCTGGCAATTTTCCCTTTTGGATTTGGCATTGGGAGGAAACCTTGGTTCTTTCACACACTCTCATTTTCTGTGTTGACTAAGCATTGATTATTTATGGAACTCTCTAATACTCTGTTTCCATCCTCTCTCTGTTCCTCATTTTCACACTTTCTCTACCTCTATTCTCCCTGAGACTTCCCTCTCTTTCTCTCCCTCTCTCTCTTGGGGGCAACTCCAGCTGTTGAAAAGCAGATTGCCTTGTTGCTGCTGGTTTTTGGGGAGTGCACAAGGCCCTTGTCTGACTTGTGAGAGAGAGGGAGAGCCAGTTAAGCAAATGCAAGCACAATGATTTAGTTCTGCATGTCTGTGAGGAATGGAGCTACACGCCACTGGGTTCAGATCTTGAAATTGGCTTTGTCATCCTCTTGGTTTAAAGACGCCGCCTCCAGTTTTCTTAGTGCATCCCTCTAACCATCAATGTTTTCTAATTATTTCTGATGGCACATTCTCCTGGTAGTAAAACAGGAGGAGCAGGGTGGCGCAGTGATTAGGGAGAGACCGCCTCTCAATTGGAAGATCTGGACTCAAGCCCTGCAGCAACAAGCATCTGCTTTATCTATGTATTCTTTGGCAAGCGATGAGACCCTACTAGTGTTTCTGTCTCTGTAGTGGCACTCATTTGACTATATTGTATAGATATTTTGTAAGAGAGTCATCAGAAAGGCTAGACATAGTTTGATTTCACACATATATAATTGACTTATTCCTGCATTTTACGTGCCAGTATGTCACTTGCTTTTTTTTTATAGCTCTGTTTTATTTCTTTATTTCTTTTGTGTCTTAAGTATACTGTATGATATATTGTTGAAGAAGCCTGGGATTTTAATTGCCAACCACTACTGTAGCTTTGACATCTTGAATCTAATGTAATTCAAAAGGATGGCAATACCAGCTGCTAACGGCTAATGTAAGCTAGCTCTACTCCCTTGGACTCCTGCACAGATTTGTGTTGTTTACCATGTGCATGATCAAGGAAAGAATACGTTACGTCCCCTATGGTACTGTACTAAAACATATATTTACTGTATATTAATTAATATTGAAAATAATGACTAGGCTTGTAAGCCTAAATAGTTAATGTAGTTTATAACGCAGCCGTGTTTTCCACAGGGAGAAGAATTTACTAACTTGTCACCATCCAGGGTCAGGATGATTTAATAACCGCAATGTAGACAGTCAGTGAAAGGACTTTGTGTTGTTGAACACACATTTTCTTGCCTGAAGCCTACAGTAGATTTTAACTCCTAAATCCACAAATCTGCTCTGAGGTTATTGACCCTAATGAATCCACAGACTGTCTTTAATCAACACACAAGCACATAGAAGTTACTAGCCATAGCACATTTATCAAATGTCTTTACTATTTGGAAAACAGTAAAATAGGGAAAATAAAGAAACACATAAAGAAAAAGGTAAGAAAGATGGAGCAGTCTATTTACCCCCCAGGACAGACTTTTAGCTTGGCTAGTTTACGGGAGAGGATAAGAGAAAGAGGGGAAGAGGAGAAACGTTGATGAGTGGACGGACTCAGGGAGTCAACTTGGTGTCCTCAATCCAACTAAATCCCCCATTCCCTTATGTCTGCCCCACAGCTACACACACACCCGCACTAACACAAAATACAGAACATCATTAGACTCTTTTCATAATTGCCGTTGCTTTATTTGTAGATCAGGATCAGTGAATGACATTGAATTGCAAGGCCATCATTGTGCATATACTTTTTGAAAAGGGAATTGGATGCTTTGCCCTGCACCACTGCCTTATAAATCTGTGGCCATTGGTGGTATTAACTCGTTGGGCTTTAGAACAATACATCCCCTGTTAAGGTGCTTTTTTTGTTTTGGTGTAAGAGTACGCTACTTGCAGACAGGTTGTAAACTCAAATGCATCAAATTTCCCAAAGTCTAGACAGAGTGCTGTATGAAGAATCTACAAAGAGCCACATCAATCATGAAGTGACAGTCGTGAGAAAACAAAGATGAAAGTGACAGTTTCTGTAGCTGATGCCTGGACTGCACTGCCTTACCCGGGGCCCTGATGTGATTTAGGAATCTACCCCCCCCCTGTGTCTTGTGTGGCACATTTGCATAGGATAGATTACATTTGTGTGATTCACTCAAATTTATTGACCAAATCTTAGGAGTTTTCTGCAGATATCATTAAAACATAATGGGTTCCCATGCTGAGTTGCTAGATTAGCCACCCCAACTTCAGCGCAAAATGCTATCAGAGTCCTCGTTAATGCTTTCACTGCGGCTTCTATAATTTAGGAAGAGGAGAAACAGAATATCAAGGACTCATTGGGGGGAAAAGGCCCAAATTAATGCACGGCTGATGCGCGCCCTGCTAATATAATTAGGAGGCCTCTGTGTATAGCCAAATTACAGCACAGACAGGCTCTGCTGTTATTGAAAATCACAAGAGGACCCCAGGTAGTACTAGCCCCAGAGGGATAAGGCTGATATGAAAGGTATCATGACATTGTCCTGTCCGTCTCAAAATGAGGCAAAAACGATCTTCAATCATGACCTTCTGAAACTTTCTTTTTTTGGTTTCAGAGGGAAATATGTGTTACATCACAATCAGACAGCTGAGGTGCTATTTGCCTACTATACCTTTGGAAAGCCCTGACTATGATTTATAAAGTGATTTACTGTTTAAACATTAGCAAAAACACCTCGTTTTTTACACAAATCAAGGCAAACCACAAAGCATTGTTCTTGCTATTGTATCAAAACGTTATTCTACTGTTAGCTTGCTACTTATCTATTTTTTGTATACTTAAATTACATTAGTGAATGTTTTTGCCTTTTGGTCTTTGAGAGGAAAATCTGTGGAGGATCTGCTCTATTGTGTCTTGTGGCGATCGCGCAGTGTGAAAACATGACCTCCCTCCTCCGCCTCTATCTCTGTCTGTGACTCATGTTGCTTATCCTGTTGTCACTGATCTCAGGCTGTGGCCTGTAAACCATTGATCTCAGCTGTTTTCCCATGTTTGATCATTCCCTCTCTCTGCCCGCACACACTTAGTGTCCACTCCTAAGCCCTTAAGTATTTCCTTTCAGACACACACTCATCTGGGCATTTTCTTTCTGTCTACTTCATGCACAGCTGATGCTGACACTGCTTTACCGCACACATACAAACACACACAAATGATGGCCAGGCAGAATAGAGGGATGAGAAAGTGAGAGAGAGGGACAGAGAGATCAGGAAGGAGAGAAGGAGTAGTTAGAAGAAAGAGCAAGAAAGCAAAATGCAATAGGCAAAAATTAAGGGATAAGGGTGGGAAAAATGCAGAGGTGGGAGGTGGGGGAGGAGAGTTTTAAGGACATTATAAAAAGATTGTGAGCAAAAAAGTGTGAAAAAAGCAAGTCTAAAGAGTGCAAAGGCACAGACAAACAACTTAAAAGAAGTACAGTATATCCTCACTACACTAACACAACATACCATTTATATGATCACATTCGAAGTGAAATAGCTATTCAAGACATACAATCTTAAAGCTCTGTTCTTTCTGTTAACAATCTTTCATAAGAAACAACTGTCCCTATCAAAGGTTTGTGATGGGTGTGTGATATTTCTAGCTGGTAATTGGGTGTCCATATTTACATATGTGGTTTCTGCTGCAGGGTCACCATGGTTGCAGAAGCATAGACATGTCCTAAGACCCTAGTGAGGATGTGTGTTAGTGCATGTGTCTATGTGTGTACTGGTGTTGACATTAATTGTATGTTCCAAGGCCCTTACTAGTACACAAGTACACTTAGCACAGAGCTGATTGTTGCTGTACATGGGTGTCAGAAGGCCAGCATGTCACTAATATATGTATTTAGGTGAGAGAACCAGAGATTAAAAGTTGCATATATAATAATGATATATTTAATGTATATATAATTATTTATTTTAAATACTGTCAAATGTATTAGTTGACTCATATAACTGCCACGTTCAGTTGCAGCTGCTGAAAATTGGTCACTTTAGTTCATTTCACAATTATTTTGCAACTTTTTTTTGCGTCACACAGATGAAACGTTAAGATTTCTTTATAAGGAAATTAGTAAGATTCTCAAGAAGAAGCTGTAAGGTACTCCATCGTAATGTTTTTGTTTGTGTATCACTCTGGTCGACTCGTTGCGTGAGATGGATTGGGTACAGGGAGATTTGAGTCTTATCAGTAAACTATAAAATGCATTTCCTGCAGAAAATGTGTGCGAATGCTGTAAACTGTGAACATTTGTGGCTGAATTTAGCTGAAAATGTAGAAAAAGCTGAGTATGTTATTAGCTGAACTGTCTCTGTAGCTGCTTTTAGCTACAAAAACCAAGTAAGTGTGTTGTTGAACTTAGCAGAGAAATGCAGAAAAGCGAAATGATTTGAATCAAATTGTTACAGCTCAAATGCATTGCAATGACTTTGTTGAAAACTTGAAAGTGAAATGTTAAACTGGAAGAGTAGGAAAAATAGTGAAGAAGCTTAATATTTAAAAGAAAAGGTTTAAAAAAGGTATAAACAACAACATGTATAGCCTCAATGTCCTGAAATAGCTGAATAATGTAATAGTTGAATGGTTTCTGCAGCTGAAAGTAGGCTGAAGGAGTTACATATCAGATGTAAGTAGTAGTGAATGAATGTGTATTAGGAAGAGAAAAGAAAGTAAAAAGGCTTGGGAAAGCAGCGGAATATTTTGACTGCAAACTTTTCGACTAAAACCATACGTCACCAATAAAGTGAATAAATAAAATTATAAATATATAAATAATGTATAAAATATGTGGAACATGTTGAAGTCAGTATGAAGTCTCCATCAGACAGAAAAGAATAGGCTGAGACAGTCTGTTAAAGTCCAGTGTGTTTGTCAGTGTTTGTTTCTGTGCTAAGCACCTAATCATAACACATAATCATAACACCTGTGTGAGCCCAGAGATCAAAGGTTTCAATCTGCCCAGCAACACCATGGCAACCAACTGTAGCACTGAGTCTGAAAATTGTGTCTCAGGAGTGTAGGGTTTGGGAATTATGGCAGATTTAAAACATTTTTTTGGGCGAATTTCAAGCACTCCTCCACTCTGTTTTGAGATCAAAGCACTCTAGACTTAACGAGCTGCTCAATACACACTAATGTTTAAATCTGATGAAGGCCTCTTTACCAAGCTCCAAACTAAGTTAAATATCTCAAAAAGTGTAAAAGATATCAACAATTTGAATAGGAATTGAATAGCTGAAGGTCTTGTGATCATTTTAAAGTTGGAATGAAGTCTCTAGCTGAAAATATGTGGAAGGAGAAGCATTTGGCGCAAGGTGTAGCTAAAAGAGGATTTGAAGGCTCCTCCCATTGACTTCCATGTTAAAAAAAGAGTTTAAAAAGCTGAATATTTCAAAAAGTATGAAATATTTTGAAAAAATTAAAGTCTCCCATCGATTGCTGAAAAGGCTGAATAGTTTAATATTTGAATGGTTTCTGCAGCTGAAAGTATGCTGAAGTTATGGAGAGCCAAAGTATTGGCTGAAATAATAAGGGGAAGAATAAAGATTTAAAGAACTATAGTGGAATGCTATAAATAGCATTCGCACTAATTATAATCACTTTAATTTCAGTTACTTTCCTGATAGACAGGCCCATGGCTCTCTTGTTAATCTCTATGGGGCACTGTGGTTTAGTCAGTTTAGCCGACTTCTGTGTAACTAACTAAAAAGGAGAACTTATTTCGAAATCCAAATAGGGCCTTTTCAATGCACTAGAAAAGGGTTGTTTGAACAGTTGAAAGAAGAAATCACCAGATATAGATTAGATATGCGTCCTGGGCAGCTGTTTGTAGTCCCTACACTGTAGATTACTGCACCTTTATGCCCATAGGGTGCTGTGGCTTAGGTGGTGTTTACACGAGAACGAAACGGGTTGTATCTGCTACTTTTCTCTCGCGTATAGCCCGTTCGTTCACACGCGGCCGTAACGGAACCGCGGAAACGGACCCCGCAAATGATAACGGGTCCCAAGGTGGATAGATCTGCAAACAGAACGCTCTGGGGGGCCAAACGGCTCAGTGTGTACGCCTCTATACGATCATTTTCTGATAACGATTAAATAGCCTCCCTCTCCCCACGTCTCCCTCTCCCCACGTCTCCTGCTCAGAGATCAGCTGCTGGGCTGTCAAAAGAGGGGGAGGAAAAGAGAGGCTCCGTTTATTATTCTTATATTATTATATAGAGTCGTTTCAATTTGTTTTAAATCTCAATAAATAACGCCTTGGAAGAGGCGGAGAGGTGGGTGTTTTTCATCTGCTGGTGGACTACCGGAGAGATTTACAGCAGGAGCACACGCCGTCCACCGCGGGGAATAAACAGAAGGGCAACCATGGCAACCATGCTCCGGGGTCTTCTTCGCTGCTTTTGGTGTATTTTGTGGCGGCAGCAGCGCCACTTACAGGCCCGGCATATGTACTACAGCGTTTCCAGCGGTCTCGTGTGAACGGACACGTTAATTGAGCCGAATGCGTGTGAACGGAAGACTTTTTTGAAAACGCATACGGTGCGTTAACGCAAACGTTCCCGTGTAAATGGGGTCTTAGTCAATAGATGTAAATTACCCCTCATAGGGTGCTGTAGTAAACAGGAGATCCTGAGTTTGAATCTCAGCAGTGCCTTTTCTGTGGTTCAGGTTGTGGATCTTGGGGTTCATGAAAGGGTAACTGTGAAGTGCTCTGACTATGGATACATACACAGAAGAGGTTATTATAAGATCTCAGGAGGTAGTCATGTAGTTAAGTACATAGTCTGCAATAGTTCTCCCTTCCTGAAAAAACTTGTGGCACTACTAGCATTACCATTTTGGAATCTCAGTTTTAAAAGTAACATGTTACTGATGATTTAATCCAGTATATTAAAGGATGTGGGGTTATCAAGTACAACAATGCTTTTTAATTGATTTTGAAATGGCGCTGTGGCTTCCTCGATTCAACTCCCGGCAATGCATGTCCGGAGCACAGCTTTATCTACTTGACAAGTTTCTGCTAATGGAAACAGAAATGTGTAGTACCACACAAGTAGCAGTGCATTAGTCCTTTGACTCTACTGAAGCATGACCACAAGGCTCAGATATTGTGCATAGCACTTCATTTCAAAAGTTGGTTAAAGCGCCTGTCTTTTTGAATCTCAGCAGTGCCTTTTCTACAGACACCATGAGTCTTGTATTAACTTAATAAAAAGAGCTGTCACCATCAGTAAAGTGTAGTTCTAAACTGAGGACACACATATCTCCAAAAGCAAGAAGAAAGAGCTTTAATGCCCTGGGTCAGGAGACAGTTTTGACACAGTTTTCATACACACACTTACGCTTGTGATCAAGTTCATGTTCAGCTGATTTTGATGTGGAAGATGAATTTAATGTTGTGATTACACAGAACTGTTCCTATCTTGAATAAGTAAAGTTAAACTATGTATTTTCCATTTAAAAATATTTACAGATTTGTTTTGGGGTTTTGAGCAATCACATGGGCAATTGGGTCTTTTTGTATTCCTTTTCAAAAGGTTTTGACCCTGTATTGTTGATCTAATGCTTGTTTTCAAATGAATTTCAAAATCTTTGCCCCGTGTGAGGCTCGAACTCACGACCTTCAGATTATGAGACTGACGCGCTGCCTACTGCGCCAACGAGGCGTGTGCCTTTGTGTGAACATGTGTGTTTGATACCGCTCACTCACACTGCAGAACGGGGGAGGGAGCGTGTCCTGTTTCAACTGACATGCACAAGGGTGGAGTTACACACTAAACATGAGCTCTGGCCTCTTGCAGTAGATCATTAACAGTTGGCAATCTTGCAGTTTTGCATGCAGGATTCATTCAATCATTAATAATATCTACTTAACTGTAGCTTTTGTTCATATGACAAAAAAACATTTAAATAGCTAAAGCCATAAATCTTAAGCAGCCACTGTTTATAAAAACAAACTGTACAGGTTAGGGTTGAAATTGTGTCTTGGGAATGATTTGACAATTAGTAATGTCCTATTTGTTTGGGCTGTAATAAGAATAGAGAGGATTGTTGGTAATTATGCTGTCTGCACTTACAGTACGTTTTTTCTTTCTTTCTGTGTCTTCCCCCATTGTTTCCCTTCCCTGTTTTTGTTTGATTGCTGTTTTCTAACACAGTGAAGAACACAAAATGACATTTTCATTTAAAACAGATGTTATTACAAAAGGCTGTCTTCCTATTACCAGTGGGTGGCCTTGGGGCCATGATTGAATGCATAAACCTGTAATAGTCCTCAGTCTGGGGTTCTTAAAGAGCAACTTGCAGGTTTTTTTTTTTTACTACATTTATGCTTAACCTTGCCTGAAAATTACAATTAAAAAAGTTAATGCAGGATTTCATATGTTTTATGAGAAATTCAGAGGGGAAAGTAGCCGTTTTGAGCTCTGCTACTAAAAACTGTTTTTTTAACGTCAAACGCGTCATATTACGTCACATAGGGAAGCAACTTTCTCGGACTCCTAATAGTTGGTAGTTGGTTTGAGCGGTTGTGATTTAGTGAGCTGGTATTTTTCGGTAATTTTACATTGCAGCACATACTCTCTCCAGAGGCCATGGGCTGGCATTTCCCACACAAGCACCTATCAAACAAAACGTTTATCAGGAAACCGTATTACATCTCTCTCCCCCCCTTCGCTGCTCTCTCTCTCTGCCCCCCATTCGCTCCTCTCTCTCTCCCCTCCGGTACACAGCACCGGTAAGACGTAGTGTGGAGTTGCATTAGGTAACGCGAGATACGGCTGATACTTGCGCATTAGTTTCTGTTATGGATCAGTATCAACAGTCCTGCCAGTAACGTTACTATATTATCAATACTACTTTAGTTATAGCCTGATATATGATAGCTAACTTTACAATGTTGTGATGTGACCGACGTTAGCTAACATTAACTGTAGCTAACGCCGGTCACTCACCAAGACAGCTGCCCAGTTCTCCACTGGTTCTCCTCACACCACATTTCTCTCCGATGGCTGTTATTTCTTCTAATCCTTGGCTGCTCCTGGTCTCTTGGACGCCTAGCAGGCTCATAATTATAAGGTTGTGGTCCGTCATATGCATACGAATATACATTTTCAACCTCTTCTGTGTCAAAACTAGCATTGTGAACCATGTTTATTCATACGTTAGACCGGCCGCTCTCCCTGATGTGACGTCACACGCGGGTGGTCTTTTTTTAATGCGGAAGTAAAAATGTCTTACAAAAACGAAGCCAGATGTCACTGTAGTGTATATTTCCTACACATTTATTCACTGGGGTCTCTAACCAGTTAAGCCCCGGTACCGGGGGCAAAACGCAACATCTTGCAAGAAACAGTGTCTGAGGGCTTCTTAACATTTAACAAACTATGAATGTGTCATACCCACTTAACGGGAAGAAACTCAGCTACCTGACGATATGAACAATTTTTAGCTAAACGAAACACAAGGGTAATACCAAGCCCTGAGCGAAAAAATTCTAACGCACTTAGCACAGAACTCACGGTAGAAATACTTTATTACTTATCGGATCTGCACAAACAAGATATCAGATTAAATTAGAGGTATAAGTATCATCACTGTGCGACCAAAACTCAGGCAGCGAAGGCGAAACCAGACATCACACGACGTAGCTTTACGGAGCCAAAACGGCAAATATGTCTTACCTTTGCTGTTTTTCTGATCAAAAGTTGTGTTCAATGGCATTAAAACGATAAAAACGCTGCTGAAGGTTAATCCAATGTGTCTGTGTCACTTTGAAATGTTACTGATAATCCATCATTCAATTTTTGTCAAAAACTGAGATTTCATATTAGCTGCTATGATAACTACAACCCAGCTTCCGGTTTTCGGGCAAACTGCGTGCGCATCACTCTCACTCCTCACTGGCAATGTTTAGATGGATTTTGGGAACTTTTGCTAAACCTCTCTAAAAAGATCAAATGTCACTTGTTTTGCATCATTCTTGGTACTTATTATATGTTATAGTTTAGATTCCTAAAGCTTTTAGTCTACTATCCCATCAATCAGATTCTGTACGAGGAGTTTGTTAAAATACAATGCCTGAAAATGGCCAAATGTACCCCCAAAAATCACACTTTAATTCAAAATTGCCGACTTTTCTGAATATTGAATGTAAGACATTCCTAGGCCAAGATTGTGTTTCTTACCCCGCTCAATCCTGTATTGTATCGAACATAATACAGATATCAGAGCTTTGTAAAAGGTTCAAACCTTTTTTTAGGAGCACAAACTAGTTTACATTTACAATTTAAATGAATGCTGGCTCCCAAGTGTAGTACTGAGTCCTCCACATCTGCATGTAAAAAAATGAGAATGCTAATGATTAGGGTATCTCTAAAGCCACTTACTGTAGAAGCTGCTACATTAACATGTGATAACGTCTCCAATCGACACCAAAGAAACAGGACAATAGAATTGAAAACAACAAAATGATACCTCTCTATCAAAATAAACATTAAGGCTGCAGCCACACGGAGACGAAATGGGTCGTATCCGCTACAGGTCTCTATCTTAGACGGTTCGGCCACACAAGGCCGACAGGGAAACGCAGATAACGATAACGGGTCCCAAGGTGGGTAGATCTGTGGACGCAACGCTCTGGGGGACCAAACGGCTCCGTGTCTACGCCCTATACGATCATTTCCACGATGACGCAATAGCCCCGCCTCTCCCCACCTCTGCTGCTCACTGCTGTAGCATGGTCAGTAGCTACTGTCAGTAGCTACTGCTACTGACCATGCTACAGATGTTAGTCCAAAATCTACAGCTCCTCTACCACAACCATCAGCAACAAGTGGACACGGAGAATTACATGAACTACATGTTGCTAAATCCACCGCGGAGAATAAACAGAAGGGCAACCATGGCAACCATGCTCGGGGGGTCTTCTTCGCTGCTTTTGGTGTATTTTGTGGCGGAAGTACAGCGCCACTTACAGGCCCGGCATATGTACTACAGCGTCTCCAGCGGGTCGAGCTGTCTCGTGTGGACGGAAGACTTTTTTGATATCGAATTCGGTTCGTTTTTGTTATCGTCTCTGTGTGGCTCCAGCTTAAATCTGATGTTGCTGCACTGCACTGTTACTCATCAAATCACTATTTCAGGCTGTTAAGTCATTTGACAATATTAAAACAATCCTATTCAAGCCCCAATACACTGCTCAGAAAACCCTGTATCATGTGCGCTTATTCCATTTCTTAATTTGTCAAACTCTTTCCCCAAAGTAACAGCAGTCCATTTTTGATGATGCAATGCAATGTAATTTTATGAAGAGACTTTTTCAAGGTTGCCAAGCTTGTACCAGGGGTGGGGAACCTCCGGCCCCCGGGCCGCATACGGCCCGCGAGACCATTTGGTACGGCCCTCAAGGTAATTTATAAACACACGCAAAAAAGAAAAAAATTAAAGAAATCTAGACCGCAAAAAGATTAAACAAGCGAGTGCCTGTTTTTCCTGGCCAAGGTCAGGGTCCTTGAACACAACACGAGCCTAATGTGTCATCACGTGGTATATGTCTCGTCTGACAGGGGTGTAGTTCTGCCGGAGAGCACCAGAACGTCGTTCCAAAAATTGCAGTACCCATAAGGAGCCGTACACATGCCACAGTTTTTGCGTGGCTGTGTCTTAGTTGTAAGCCCAGTGGCGATCTGTTCATCTGTCATACTGATCATACAGTCAATAACTTTGTTGTTATTAGCATCTGGTTAGCTAGCTATGCTAACGAATATAAGAAGCTTTTTTCTCAAACCATAAATTATAGTAATAAAAAAATAAGAGAATAAACTAAACAGGTATAAAATACTATATGAAAGTAAAAAAAAGTTGTTATTAATAAACAAGAATACAGTTTGAAAGGGGAGTGATTTGTTAAATATCCATAAAGAAAAAGAAATCTGCTTCCAGTTCTGTTTCATATGGGTGTTGAGAGATGTATCCATAGATCTCTTAATTTTGCTCTCAAAGTCCACCAGATTGATGCTTTTAACTTCAACATTTAAAAACAAATCTTCCCGGGGGAGCATGCCCCCGACCCCCCTAGAGGAGGTTAGGTCCCCCCCCCACTTAAATCATGTCCACATGGATAGGAAACTAAATACATTTGCACATATCTTGTGTCCATATCTTTCTGTTTTGGTGGTCATGCCACAACCGTGCACGTGCATGCATGCGCGAGTCATGGTAAGATATCTGGATTAAGAGGTTTCTTTTTCTTTGCACAGCATGAAAGAAAGGCGAAATGAATGGGCTGTGATTTTAGTATTTTTAAGCGGAGGTCAATCATTTGTACAGCCCTCGGAGGATGTTGAAAAAATGTAAAAGGCCCTTGAGAGGAAAAAGGTTCCCCACCCCTGCCTTAGACTGTCCCTTTCAAGAGCATAGCTGTAAGGGAGTGGCTACATTTGTTAAAGTGTCTGTCTAGCAATACCAACATTGCCTTCTTAAAAGACTACATGCTTGGTTAGTTACTGTTGACCTTCATACGTTTTGCCTCAATTTGTTGCTCCTGTCTTTAGTGTTTAACTAATCAAAAACCACATTCAATGGATCCTGGCTTCAAATCCCAGCAATATCTACAGTTGGATTTGTCTGTTCAAATGTTGATTGTGAGAAGCCATATTTGAAATGAAATTGAAACCATATAAATATCTTGTAACTCAAATACCGGCAACATAATACTTGTATAACATTTGAGAGACTAAATCCCTAGTGGTGGATAAGGTAGGAACATTTGTGCCAACAAGTCAATTGAATTCCCTTCAATCTGAAATGTTGCAATTCTAAACTCAAATTCAGTTGCATGATTCCTATTATCAAACGGCAATATCAAACATTTGCTGACCGTCTTTCAAATTTAGAATTTATTTCCTGCAAATGTCTCCTTTCCAAGATTGCCATTAGGATGTCTTCCTTCTACATCAGGGATATCAAACTCACTTTCCTCGCGGGCCACATCAGCATTATGGTTGCACTCAAAGGGCCGGTTGTAACTTTAAGACTATATAAATATACATATATAAATATTTAATATATATAAAATAATGTATTATATTATTGCCTCTGCATTGGATTATTATCGGATAGGGTAATAACTTCATAATTAACTACGTGTGAAAGCAGAAGTCTAGGGCAAATAATTGCAAGTCTCTTCAGGGAGCATGTCACAAAATGATTTAAAAAGAAAAGCCAAATTCTGAAAAACGTTTTTGAAAAAAGTGACATTTTGAAAAAAAAGTAACATTCTAAAAAAGTGACATTCTAAAAAAAAAGGTGACATTTAAAAAAAAAAAAAAAAAGTAATATTTGAAAGTTACATTTGGAAAGAAAAGTTTAAAAAATCTGAGATGCATTGTGGGACATGTAGTTTATGCGCAACGTGCTTCTTTAAATCGCCATGTAACCGTATAATAAAGATATTATATTCTTTCAGAGCTCTTGTGGGCCACATGAAATGAAGTGGCGGGCCGGATTTGGCCCCCGGGCCTTCAGTTGGACACCCCTGTTCTACATGTTTCCACACGGTGCTGTGGCTTAGTTGGTTAAAGCGCCTGTCTAGTAAACAGGAGATCCTGAGCTCTAATCTCAGCAGCGCCTTTTTCTCCATTGAGCATGAGTCTGAAAAAAACTCAAAGGTATAGAGATACATTTAAGGATCATGTACAGGAACATTTAAAAGCATTTGAAGTCATTAACACACTATGTTTGTGTTTGTTGAATAGGTAAATCCAAAAGATAAGCAAGTTAAACATTTTTTTAATTGGCAGCACATTGTTGTATCTATAGAGGACAACACCAAATTACAGTATCTAATAATCATGGATTGCGAATAAACAAATAAGTAAATCAATAATTTATAAAAAATGTATGATAGAGCAGGACAAAATAATTTATTTATTTGTATTAATTTCTACATTAACATTTATTTAACCCTTTGTTTCTTTCTCCATGCTGTTGTTGTAAAGTTGGATGCTGCAATCAACGCAATCTTGAAAAACTGCTTCTTAGTAGCAACGTGAAAAATGTATAGAATTGTTTTTAAACACACACACATACGCTTCTCTTTTTAAATACATTCTTACGCCCTTTGCCAAGGTACTCTATAAAAACTCAAAAGGTTTCAGAGACGCAGGTTGGTATAGTATCAGCACCTGGTGTGGTCATCTCCATTATGCTTCTTTGTTCATTCAGCAAACAGTGACAGTACATGATATCTGTCTATGTAATCGTATACCTAATGTTTTGTTTTTCATTCTGCGCATTCCTGTGCTGCGATAAGAGCTCTCACTGTCTCTGCTGCCAGTGCTGTTTGATGTAGAGAGGGCAGGGAGGGACATGTGTTGGGGTTTTGACATTTTGTTGGTCAGAACTTGGGTCAGGAGACAGAAAAAACTGTGGTATCGTCTGCGTAATGTTGAGAGCACTGCTGAGATGTCTAAGGAGACCCTCTCTATGTATACATCTCTATCATATATTTTGGTGTATCTTTCAAAGGACAATAACGTGCTGGTTATTTACAATGAAAATGATTTATTTTCACAAAAAATGTACCCCCTTCAGACACTTAAACAGGACTCTTTCTCTGTTGTAGGACCTACAGTCTGAAGAAGGGACAGCTGGAGAGGGACTATGCACAGGTAAGGATGGCTGGACTCATGCTGAATATGTGAAACAAGTATCAGTACATCAGTCTAAGAAATCTTCTGAAGCCTTTAAAGGTTGTTCATTAATGTGAGCACTTATTATTTTCTGCACAACTTTATTATTCAAAGCCTTGTTGTTCTCTTATTTCATTCTATTTTATTTTAATCTCTGATTAAATGGTAATCAGAGTCAATTCAATGTATTGCTTTACCACCCTGCCAATTACTTTTTAACATCTATTCATATGGTGCATGGTAACAATTGGTGAAAGTGTCTTCTTTAGTTAACAATAGGTTCTGGGTTTGAATCCCATCGGTTTTACCTTCAGTACAAATCTTGAATCAAAACATAAAACAGGATATCTCCTGTGTTGGATTTGGTACTGGAACGTTTAAAGTCTGGAGTACTAACATGCTAAGCTGAACTCAAGTTAAAGGATTTCCTTCATCAAACAATGCCAAACTGATATTTGCTGGGTCAAACTCGTTAAATGTGAGAATATGCTGCTTTTTTTGTTATAAAATCACTCATTGATTTTGTAATATGTTTTCCCAATACATATAACCACTATTATTATATATTTCTAAATAAATTGTTTTAGTACTGTTTCTTTGGCTTAGCTGGTAAAAGTGCCTGTTTAGTAAACAGGTTATCCTTCTCAACTCCCAGCAGTGCCTTTTCTACAGTTGAGATTGTTAATCAGGAGTATGTGAAGTGCTGTCCAATCGCGAAAACAGCACAGTGTTGTATCTATGGAGGACAAAAACCACTCACAGTATCAATCAATATATTTAATAAATGTACAAATGAATACAGTAATAATATATATGTTTTATTATTGATGGACATGCTTTTATTTGATATGGAGAGAGATAGGACATGTTGGTGAAGAGAGCAGGAGAATGACTTGCAAAAAACATTTCACGTAGCCGGGGATAAAACATGTATACGTTTCTTTGGAGAATAGATACATTATTGCAAAAACATTATATGTCAATACTCAAATGTATTGATATTTTCATACAACCCTATCAAAAAAAATGAAAAAAAGGTAATCTCTCAGAATAAGATCAGATTTGAAGCTCCAAAACTGTGATTTAACTCAATTGTCCTTTATTTAGTCATTTAACCTGTTAAGCCCGGTTCCCCCCGCCGGCAACATCTTGCGTGAAACAGCGTCTGAGAACTATGAATGTGTCATACCCACTTAACGGGAAGAAACTCAGCTACCTGACGATATGAACCATTTTTACCGAAATAAAACACAAGTCTAACGCCGAGCCTCTGAATTAGCACTAAGCGAAAGAGTGCTAACGCACTTAGCACATAATTCACGTAGAAATATTTTATACTTCATCGGATCTGCACAAACTAGATAGCATATGAAAGCTTAGATTCCACAGATTCCAATGGTATAAGTATCATCACTGTGCGACCAAAACCCGCGGCAGCGGGGGCAAAACCCCTAACCCAAAGACAACACACAACTTCTCTTTACGTAGCCAAAACGGCAAATACGTCTTACCTTTGCTGTTTTCTGATCAAAGGTTCTGTTCAATGGCATTAAAACGCATAAAAAAGCTGCTGAAGGTTAATCCAATGTCTCTGTGTCACTTTGAAATGATTACTGATAATCCATCATAACATTTTGTCAATAAGAGTAGATTTCATATATAGTGTATGAGAGCTGTAACCCAGCCTCCGGTTTTGGGCATGCTGGCTGCGCATCACTCTCATTCACCAATGGTAATGTTTAGATGGATTTAGGAACTTCCCTCTCGATTCTATTGGCTCTATCGGTTAAAAAGACGTGTCAATCATCAAAATCGACCGATGGGTTCCAGAGATATGGAAAACGCACCCAAATGACCCCAGAAGTGGGTTTTTTTCTAAACCTCTCTAAAAAGGTCAAATATCACTTGTTTTGCATCAATCTTGATACAGGATACTTATTATATGTTATCGTTTGGATTCCTAAAGCTTTTTGTCTACTATCCCATCATTCAAGGGTGGTGTTCACTATAAGTAATGGGGTTTCTTTTGGACGGAAACTATAATTTAAATTTTTTTACAATGTTCAATCTGAATTTACTTTAAAGTAAAAACATCTATATTGATTCTGACTTTTCTACATCCAACTCACAGGTGTATCATTGCTTTGAGAAAAAAGATTATTAATGTACCCCTTTTAGAAGTGAATATATAGTCATTTGTTCTGGGAATGTCATTTTCGAGCCTGAGACCTGAAAAACAGGCTCGGGGCTTAACAGGTTGAGTAAAAAAAAAAATACGATTATGGTGATTGAATTCAATAAATGTTTTAATGAAACTGTTTCTGAAGTTTGCAAAGAGGAACTGATCACCCAGTAACTTCATTCATCTGTAAAACCACAATTTCCATTTACAGGTGCACTATTTGTGGTTTTCTGCTCATCTTTGACTTATTGTTCAAATAAAAAAAAAAAATGCACACATGTGAGGCAGGCAGCATTTTGTTTCACTTCCTGTGTTCCTGTTTGGCTCTTCTGAGATGTTTCAGTATTTGTTTCTCCCTCTTTCTCTCTCTGTTTTAAATTGATAAAATGCTGCATAGTAATCAAGAATCTTGTGAATTGCAGACAGCGAAGGGTTTTGCATGCAAATAAGCCCCATATACAGTCAGCAATAGATGGTTACTGCTTTGTATTTTTGCAACTTGCATTTCTACCTGGAAAGCAGCCCTAAATGAACTTTGAGGTCTCAGTAGACTTCTATAAAAGGCTGGATTTCAATCTCAGAAGTACTCCCACTACCAAACCAACAGAGGGTCTCTGTTTTAGTCCAAACAGTTTGCACAAACAATTCCTATTTTTCTTCCTGAGTTTAAGGTCAAAACTATCTAGTACTCATTTATACACTGTCACATTTTCATACACACAAGTTGAATGCTTTGGCAATACTATGTTTAAAATGTGGTCATGCCAATAAAGCCCCTTTGTATTGTATTGATCAATCAGATAATCGAGAAGAGGAAAACAGATGAATTGGCAATGAGAACAATTGTTAGTTGTGGCTCTATTTACATCTTCTGCTGGTCTAACAAAGGAGAGAGTTGCCTGTCTATTGTCAGATTGTATATTCTGAGTGAAATTGAATCATCAATAAGGTAATGTTTGTTGTAACAGAGCTTTAGATCCCTTGACATTGAGAATAAATTCTAGCTAAAACGAGACTTGAGGGGAGACATTTGCAAGTGTCTATATTTCTAAATATAGTGGGAAAAAATGACTGCATCCTTACCATGACATTATGTTTACCCTGCAGACTGCCACTCTATAGTGAGCCGCATATTTTTAAGAAGGCACAGAACCAAAATAAATTTCCATCAGACGGCTGCGTCAGCATACTCAGTAAGCATTAGTTGAACGGTGTCTATGTAGCAACCAAGTCATGCCTGCCGACAGCAGCGGGAACCATTTTCTGATTTTTATTGTACTTTGATGCTGTTTAGCTTAAGCTCTCCTCACATGAACACGCCCACATTTGTACAGACACTCTGAGAAATGCACTCAGCTGCAAAATCCTGCTGAAAAACCTTTGAATACATTACAGATCCAGCTCTTAACTACATATTAACATACGAATATGCACTCTATGTATCAGTACACACAAACACTCTTATTATGTAGCCCTAATGTCCTCATATTAGGGTATGCAATGGAGATAGAGTGAAGAAGATGTGCAGAGAGAGGAGAAAAGTGTTTGAGCATGTGTCTTCATTTGCATGTGGTTTGAATGATCAGGTTTCCTGTGGTCGACCCCTCTGGTTTCAGACACTCATTATCTCCCCCGCCCCTCCCTCACTCCATCAAGCTTCCTCTCCATCTCCCACTATTCTCCCTGAGCACTGTCTCGTTCACCTTAGAAATAGAGGTTGCCTAGCAACAACCCCCCTGCTCGGTAAGACAATGGATCCCCTCCTAATTGTAGTTGTGCGCATGCATGTTTGTATGCAGTATTGGAATGTATTAAGAGATGAATGGGAAGTAAATTAAAAGAACTAATTATTTGCTCCCCTTATTGTAATAGCTTTTTATTATGGAAAGTCTGCCCTTGCTCCTGTTAGCTGCACTCTCAGGTAATTGACTCCGCTCACTCATTGGCCCCCTCCTCACAATACACACATTAATCCAGCCAATCAGAGGGTCTGAAAGACAGACAGACAGAGGCCCTGTCCACACGGACACGAAACGCGTTGTATCTGCTATAGTTCTCTATCGTATGGACGGTTCGTCCACACGAGGCCCTAACGGAACCGCGGAAACGGAGCCCTCAAACGGTAACGGGTCCCAAAGTGGGTAGATCTGTGGACGAAACGCTCTGGGGGGCCTAACGGCTCCGTGTGTACGTCCTATACGATCATTTCCTGATAACGATGAAGCCATAGTCCCGCCTCTCCCCACCTCTGCTGGTACAGATGTTAGTGCAAAATCTACAGCTCCTCTACCACAACCATCAGCAACAAGTGGACATGGAGAACTACATGAACTACATGTTGCTAAATCAACCGCGGAGAATAAACAAAGGGCAACCAGGCAACCATGCTCGGGGGGTCTTTTTCGCTGCTTTTGGTGTATTTTGTGGCGGAAGTACAGCGCCACTTACAGGCCCGGCATATGTACTACAGCGTCTCCAGCGGGTCGAGCGGTCTCGTGTGGACGGACACGTTTCTTGAGCCGATACCGTGTGGAGGAAGACTATTTTGATATCGAATTTGGTTAGTTTTCGTTTTCGTCTCCGTGTAGATGCAGCCAGAGACATTGAGATTAAGGAGGAGGGTGGATGCAAGCTGTAAAGGGACAGAAAGAGAGGCAGAGAAAGAAATAGACAAGACAAGGTTCACAAAATACAGAAAATGTCCAGGGGAGTGCTGTAAAAAAAAGACAACAGAGGGAGAAAGAAAGAGAAGACACTGCTGTGTTTAACCTTTGTCCTTTTACTGTGTCATACAAGAAGCCCCTCTGTGAGGGAGTCAGCTGCAATTACCAACCGCCAATCAAATGCTCCATGTTCTCTGAGTGTGTGTGTGTTAGCATGTCAGTGCTGGCTATTTGTCCTGTTTCCCCTCCCACGATCAACATAGCTGGAATAGTTTTAGGCTGGGGTCACACTTCACTGTACTGCCCAAAAAGGCCAGCTTGCTGTAGCTGTCTCAGTGTCCCTCTGTGCACCCGTAGTGCACAGTGCATGTGAATCAGCCTTAACATTATGGGAGCTTTTCATGGTCTGTAACTTCTCTAATGTGAATTTCAAAGCTCAGTTTATACATCACATCTTAAATAGTCTATCCACAGCTAATGCACATGTATACACACAACAACAGAAATATTAATTTAATTTCCCCTCTTCTCCCCAACTTGTCTTTTTTCAAAGACATCCCAACGCAACACACACACACACACACACACACACATTAACGAAGCAGATAGTGCAGACAGGAAGAGACGGGAGAGCAAATCAAATATATTGATTTAGGAGGAAGTGAGAAAGTAAGGGGTTGAGAAGGCAGACACACAAAGGTAAGAAGAACTCAGAGAGAGACAGCAGATAAGTGAGTGAAAGTGACTGAGTCGGAGAGAGCAGCAATAAGAGTGGAAGAGCTGGAGTAAACTGAGGTATCAAGGTGACTGTCTGCAGAGCTGTTGGCAGGATGTGCCGCTGAGAGACAAATAATGAATGGACAGAGCAGAGTTGTGAAAGCATGGATAAAGCAGAGATCCTGGCTGATACTCACTAATACATAATAATTGTGACACTGTAATTCTCATGCTCTCTGTATTTCTTTTTTGCCCTGTAAATACAGTACTTCTCAATTAGGTTTGTTTGAAAGTTATCATCAGTAGCTGTTTGGACAGTTACGAGCTGCCTGGGTGTGGTCAAATGCAAGAAAAAGTTAACAGTAGTCATGTTATCCTGCAAAAGAAAATACAGTCGCCTCAGGCCAACGAGTAACAATTATGACACCTTATTTTGACCTGTAATTGTAGTGTCTCCCTCAGACTTGTCTGTAATTTCGAAAAATGCCAGAATGCAACTGTGAAACCACAAATGAACTCCCAGAAACTGCCTTACAGTGATGAAAATAATTGCAGGTTGTAACGTACTAACTGGCAGGCTTTAAATACACAATATTCAACAATAATCAGCTTCTCTTCCTCTTCCTTTTACTTTTTCTTTGTCTACGAACCGCTCTCACACACTGGTCTTCCCAGGATATCCTGCCGTTTGGGTACCCTGTTTGCCACTCTGGTCCCAAAAACAGGATGTATGTGATGTATGTACACAGGAAGGGCAAAGGAGAGAGAGAGTTGCCATAGTAACGTGAGGGTAAGGTGGCTGTCAGGGGATGACAGCACAGAAAGGTTGATGGATATGAAAAGAGAGAGACACATAGAGAGGTGGGGGTGAGAGGAAGACAGAGAAAGAGGGCAATAGTTCCAGAGGGAGAAAGAGAGAGAGGCAGTGTGGGGAAATTAAAGATCAACAGAAACCCTCCAAACTTGGCCAACAAAACCTCAGTTGTCACAACTCATTCAGTCTTCTCCTCGCCATTTTGTATTTGCCAAGTTTAGCTTTCATTGCGCTTGCTCCAATCACAAATCTGTCACTGTAAAATGAGGCTTTAAATTGTGTGCTGGCATTAGAAAAAGGAGGAAAGGCCAAGAAATAGTGTGATATGTAGACAGCATCAGTCCTGGATCTTTATCACTTGGCTTGTGAAGTTACTCCCACTAAAAGTAAGGAATTTATCCACATTTAAAGTTTGAAGTACCCACATCCACATATGTAAAAACACCAGTAGTTAAAGTAGTTATTGGTATAGTTCATCCTGTCCATAGTGGCTGTGAAGAGATCTCTTCCTAATGTCAGATAGAACTCAAAATCCAACATCCTAACATTTAGCGGGGGCATAAGAGGTTTCAAGAGTAAAGGTTGTTGGGAATTCATTTGGCTCCTGGGCTAACTAGTATCAGACATTTACTGCACAGAAATAGGAAGAAGAAAGGAAGAACATTGCAATTTTTACTAATTGATACCTTTTCTTTTATATTGCCTTTCTTTTTTTAGACGATCATTTTTTCACAGTGGACCATGATTTCTTTTGTAGGTATTTCCGATGATAAACTTTTAAGTGGTGCTATTGCTTGATTCACTCTAGATAAAACTCATTGTTTACATATCTGTTGATCGAATCAACTATATATATATATTAACAATGCACAATGTACTGCGACCAGTAACTGTAGATTGACTTGAAGCGAGACGCAAAATGATTCTCTAGTATGACTAAGGCCATTCTGAAGGCCATGGTCATAATGTCCACTAGAGGACACTAATGAGAGGTAATCCCAGATGTCCAACTGGACCAAATTCAAGCTACGGTCTCTGGTTTCCCTGGTTTGTTGACTAATTGTTTGGGAACAGTGTGGTGTGGAAATCAAGCTGTCAAATCAGTCCTCCTGTCAGTCAATGTACTCAGATAACCCCCCTGGAAAAACACACACACACCAACAAACATACTTTATATACAAAACATCTACGAAGTGAGGCAATTAAACCACACGCAGTTGTTTTGCAATTTTTTCTCTTCCTGTCCAGCCTTCTTTCACAAACTCTTTCTCTCCCCTTATTTTTTTAAACAAACACACTCACACAGTCTCACAGTCTTTCATCAGAACTACCAACACCCACCCCACCCTTCCCAAGAGAGTGTGTGAGGTTGACTATCCCTTAAAGGAAATGGGTTACCTCATGCATTCGACAGGACAGCTTCTCTTTGTGTGTGTGTGTGTGTGTGTGTGTGTGTGTGTGTGTGTGTGTGTGTGTGTGTGTGTGTGTGTGTGTGTGTGTGTGTGTGTGTGTGTGTGTGTGTGTGTGTGTGTGTGTGTGTGTGTGTGTGTGTGTGTGTGTGTGTGTGTGTGTGTGTGTGTGTGTGTGTGTGGTGTATGGTGTATGTGTAAAATCTATTTTACCTGGTCTTTCAATGGCTCTTTAAACCTCTCTCCATACTTGACATCATTGAGAATGACATGGACTAACCATAAAGAAACCTACACAGTGAGCTAAAAGCATGTCTTATATATCCTGTATGCTTTGGCACATTATGACACAAAGTAGTACTGACCTTTACTCTTAATTTAATCCATCACAAAGTATTTACTCCACTCGCTGCCAATTTACTTACACAGGAAGAAAGAGGAGGTAATGGGGAGTTTTTAGTATTATATTACGTGTTGAATCCAGAAAAAGCCTGGCTGTTATTTCCTCTGAAGGATCTAACTGTAGGGGGCCAGGGGTCACTGGGCCACTGAACCCCCCAGGACACAAGCTTGTGTGTCAGCTGGATGGAGACGCATTTCAGGTCCAGGGAACAAGAGAAAGAACTGGTAGATGTTTTCTGATGGCCTCATTTACCATCTGTTAAAGGTAAAAAAGGCAAGATATAGATAGAAGGTGACTCAATGAAATATGTATAGAGAGAGAGAGAGAGAGAGGCCTGAGACTGAGACTGAGACTGACTGAGACTGAGACTGAGACTGACTGAGACTGAGACTGAGAGCGAGAGCTGATGACTGGGAGACAGATATACCAAACAGAACGGAGATAACCAGATCTACATGCAAATGTATATGGAAGAGGGATGGAATAGATAAAGAGAAGAATGTGCCTCGAAGGAACGACTTGGTCACTGAGCTCTGTTTGTCCTGATTGGTTGTTGTGTTTGCTGTTCTGGTTTGTTAAAAACTGTTTTATGAATGAGGATTTGCACTACACACACACACGCACACACACACATGCACACACACACACGCACGCACACACACATACACACACACACACACACACGTCGCACACACATACACACACACACACACACACACACACACACACACACACACACACTCCAGGGTCTGTGAGTTGTTGCTGCTGACACAGTGACCCAGTCCAGAAGATGTAGGTTACCCTTTCTCGCAGCCCTCTGGGTTTCCGCTCATACTCACTGGTGGGAGTCACTGTTGCTGACGCACAGCTAAAACAGTTTATAGTGATACTGTTTGCGTCAAATGTTCTCACTGCTGCATCTTTACACTTGTGTTTTCAGGCTCTGCAGAAGTTAGCAAGCCAGTACCTAAAGAGAGACTGGCCTGGAATCAACCCTGATGACCAGAGAACAGACTACAGGTCGGTGTGTGTGTTTGCGTGTGTGTGTTTGTGCATATGACATTTAGAAGTATGCAGCCATAGGTTTTCTCCTAAAACACAGCTAAAAAACAATTTTGCAAGTTGCACCACTCAGATGTAAGCAAAACATTCATGCTGAATTGCTCTTTAATTCTTGGCAAATATAATAAATACCTTATTATATTCATCCTTCATGAGACAGGTCATTCACATTTGAGTAATTATTTACTGTAACAATGTTACTGAAATGTTGTAGGAACCAGAAATGAAAGCATTAACTCATTTGAACTGGTATTAGTTTTGTGTTTGTCTGTGCTAATAGCAACTACTACAGATATGTTCCCCTTCCATAGAGTCTCCCTGACCTGCAGTGGTGTGAGGAATAAAACAAATCAGCAATTCTGCAGGAGAGCTTTATAATTGTGTAATACATTTCTCTAGGGAGTGTGAGTTGTACAACAGCAACCATTCAGCATTTTGTGCCTTTTCTCTCTCTCCAGGAATGTGTATGCAGTGTGGAGGTCGTACTTAGAAGGAACCGTGCAGGTCAGCCAATCCAGGCTCAACGTGTGTGACAACTACAAAATTCAAGTATCAGAGCCCGCTAAGACTGTTAGACTCTATAAGGAGCAGCAACTCAAAAAGGTGAGTGGATTTGTGGTTATCGTTTCCTGAAGCAATATGTGTTCTCTTTCACTTTCTACTAAATCCTTCTACAGTATGCACCACACTGAGTTACTGTGACTCATGTCGGTCTGATCTTTCTCTAACAACTTGCCGGTTTTCCTTTTTTTTTCTTCTTCACAGACCATAGATCAGTTGAGTGGCATTCAAGCAGAGCTGCAGGAGTCGGTGAAAGACTTGGCAAAAGCCAAGAAAAAATACTACGACTGTGAGCAGGTTGCCCACGCCATTCGAGAAAAGGCCGACATAGAGGCCAAGTAAGATCACCGTGGCGCTCTGTGTGTGTGTGTGTGTGAGAGTGTGTGTGAGAGTGTGTGAGAGAGAGAGAGAGAGAGAGAGAGAGAGAGAGAGAGAGAAACACCATCATGAAGGCTGAAAGAAGCAATCAATTACAAATGTATATCGTGTTTTTATGAGTCAGAAAAACCCCAGATAAAAAGGGACCAAAACACCACAAGATCATAAGTTTGGATTTTTGCATGCAGTGGATGTCAATCCAAACAGTACAACTGAACCAAGTTGTTCCAAATGTAAAATATAATTTGTTGCTGTTTGTTCACATTGATGGACAGAAGCCCATCAGATATAAAGTGTTTGCTCTATAGCTTTCCAGGGAGATTGAAATGTACTTGTTTTTAATTATATATCAAGTTTAATCAGCTTTCTCACTTAATAGTCTGCTCAGTAGAAGAGAGCTTAAGTTTCTACTATGAACATTTTGAAGCGGTGTTTCACAATCAGCACAGACATTGGATCCAGTGCTGATGAGTGTGGTTTTCCTGCCAGCCCTAGGTAGCAGTAGCTATGGTGACATTTTCACTTCATTGAATTCTAGGCTTCGAGCAAACGCCTGCATCGATTGGCCAGTCAACTCTTTTCTGTTCTCTATCACTCAGTAAAAAGCCACAGCCACAGAAAGGACTGCATTGCTGCTTTGTGTGTGTGTGTGTGTGTGTGTGTGTGTGTGTGTGTGTGTGTGTGTGTGTGTGTGTGTGTGTGTGTGTGTGTGTGTGTGTGTGTGTGTGTGTGTGTGTGTGTGTGTGTGTGTGTGTGTGTGTGTGTGTGTGTGTGTGTGTGTGTGTGTGTGTGTGTGTGTGTGTGTGTGTGTGTGTGTGTTTCAGCAGAGAGAAAATGTGAGACATTAGTCATTGTCGGGCACAAGAACACACAGGAGGGAGTTGGTGTGATAGCAGCGACATCACACACACTTCATGCTTTTAATGCCCACCTACATGCATAAAGCACGGGGACATAGGTAGAACCACAACACACACATACTCAAACACTTAGCCAAGTGAATGGGATACGCATGGCCAGTTTTAATGCGCTATAGAACCAAAAGACAGACCACACACATCCACACAGGCTCACTGTATCATTTCATGAGACAGGTCATTCTGATGTCACCATCAATATAAATCACGCTGGCTGGATCAGGCTGAGATTGATTGTTGCTTAGCTGCAGCCTGTTCATGGTCAATATACAAGGCCTGCTCTGAAACAGAGGTTAGAGATCAGAGATATGATGTTGTAGAAGTGCCTGGATCTTTTTCTCCTTTCAAATGTACTTTGTCGGTAATTTGTCATAAATTAAATATATGATTATGCTTATATTCTTTCATATTCATTTGTTTGAATTATAATTATTTTCAAAATGAACTTCTGTTTTGTTCTTTCAGGTCTAAACTGGGTCTTTTTCAGTCAAGAATTAGTTTACAGAAAGCAAGTGTAAAGGTAAGGGAACTCACTCACAAAGACACAAACACTGTAATCCCCTTTCAAGCTAACTCTTTTAAACCATTATACAAAACCTTTGTCTCTCTAATAAGAACCTTAAAAGACACTCATGTACTTAATTTGAAGCTTAAAGCTCTGGGGCCTCATTTATAAACGGTGCGTACGCTCAAAAGATGGCGTACGCCAGTTTCTACGCAATGTTTGCGATTTATAAAAAACAAACTTGACGGGAAAATGTGCGGTCCTCCACGCAAACTCTGACCCATGCGTACGCACTAAGCACAAAAACGGGAGAGACGAGAAACTGCGACACCGTTGGCAGAAGGAAGAATGGAGAGAAATATGTGGAAATAATACCATAAATAAAATGTTACCTCTCATTTATCATATATGAAGAATACATTTTCAAAAATTGATTAAAGCCAATTTTAAAATGATTTAACAAACGCCTGTTTGACTCCTCAGTGCACACAAAAACATAACTTGGAGAAATAAATAAATACGGAAATGTTATTGATCACCCCTCGATTATGTTCTCTTGTTAAGAAATGTATTCTCATAAATGATGTGGTAAACAGAAGGACAGAATTACTTTAAACTGGCGCCGTTTTGCATTTCTATAGGTTGTATAGATACGAGCATGGTTTTATATACTATCATGTTTAATCATGTTTTATGCCGTTCGCAATAGCCTACTTGATAAGTCGCTCGTAAAACACAGGCGGTATGGAAACTAAGAACACCATATGTGGTAAATTGTACAGCTAATATAACACAACACATTAGTTGTATTTCCTTTAACTGGTGGATTATGGATATATAGTTGCTGATCGACAGCTGGAACACAAACCACCAAATACAAAAAAATAATTCAGATCCAGTCGTCATGACTCCACTCCGGAGGGATTCCCCGATCATTTCTTACAGTTTCTCATCAAGGGGGTGTCACCTGTCCCCGGTACAACACACTGCCTGAGGAAGGTTAGGCTATGTGTATTTTCTTTGTCATTAACCTTTTTCGGTCCACTTATTTATTTATTTTGGTGACGATCCGACCTCCATGCTGCTACTCTGGTTCAAACTGCATCCACCAAACAATATGAATGATCTCGACCTCCCCAAAATAACCCAAATCTGACACGGTGTGAGATGTCTTTTTTAGCTGTTCTGTCGTCATTTCCTGCGATCATCTTCATGCAGTCAGTCAAAATGAATGAATGAATGGGCGTTTCTTTGACTATTTATAGGAAAATATGGGCGTTACGTGAAGCCCGCAAAAGCTGCGCCGCATTTCGAGTTGATTGTGATTTATAAAGGGAAACCGGCGTAGGATGTGCCGTACGCAAGTCCTGCGCCGGTACGCAGTCTTTTATGAATCGGAAAATGTCTGTGCGTATTTATTTGCTTTGTCCTACGTAAGCAACCTTCCCACGTCAATCCTACGCAAGGCTTTATAAATGAGGCCCATGATCTGCTACTGTAATGCAGTAATGCCATATCATCTGTCTCTATCATTTCAGTTGAAAGCCAAGAGAAGTGACTGTAACTCCAAGGCAACACACGCAAGGAACGACTACTTGCTAACGCTAGCTGCTGCCAATGTTCACCATGACCGTTACTATCATACTGATCTACTGCACTGCATACAGGTAATTTCACAAAACTGGATTTAAAGAGTTGAAAGGTTTGAGCGGTGTGAGAGATTATCCACATCCTTGCAATGAATGTGGACATTTTAATTAGATAGAACATTTCTAGGCAGCTGATATTTCAGTTTGTAATGACATTTATTTAACTACAAGTACTGACTTATCGCCCGCTGATAATACGCTGAGGGATTTTCCCAGGAAGGGGACACATTTCGTTGGTTCCTAAATTCAAAGGCAGAGGATACTTTGAATTAAAGCTTCATTTGCAATAAAACGTATTCCTTTTATGAGTTCACAAAGTCAGACTCCCTTTCAGCGTATACTAAGTAGTTGGAGGGAAATAAAGTCATACATGAAAAAGTGATGATTTTGAGGTTCTCAGTCTTCAAAGAGAGTCATGAGTTCTCTGGATTTGTGCTTTGAAAGGGGCTTATGTGAGAAAAAAAAATCCTGCAAAATGAGACATCCTGATGTTTCCTTTTACCGAATGATTGGTAGGCATGAAATTATTTTTCCCACAGAGTTGAATGAACTGAAATAAGGCCAGAGGAACTCTCAAGAAGCTTTGATGAAGTTTGGCCCTTTAAAAAAGATTACAAAAGTGAATACATTTGCTAAATCAGTGATGTGTACTTTTTTATGTGCAATTCATCTTCTATTTTGAGCTTATAATCAAATCTGACACCATCATGACATGCATCGCTTTTCTTCATTATAGTTGTAGGAAGTAGGTTTCCTGATTTTCTTAATGTACACATTTTATCTGATCAAGTAATCATGTTCTGCAACTCAAAGTGATTCATTTTCACACAATGCATATTAGCTGTCACCACTAACAATTATGTCATCAGTGGGAGTTTGCTGCTGTTTATGTGTGGAAACATCTGGTTCTGCTTGACCTTTCTAGCACATGCACATAAACAAAGCACTTGAGGACGTTTGACTAAAATATCTCTTGTGGTTTAAGACAAGACACGTACACATTCACACAGGCAGACTGCTATGCATCGAAGCACGCCTCAGCTTCTGTGAATAACTTGAGCCGCTGAGTAACAGTGAGGTCATCCTTTTTTAAATGCTGTGTAAACATGTCAATCTGACACACACAATTATGCAGTATTTATATATACACACAGACATCACATGTGGGATGTTTTTGTCTGTATCCTGACATCCATTAGTGATGTCTGATTACTGATTTGGTAGTTAACACACACACAGACACTTAGGGAGTGTTACAGCCCAGTTAGAACAAATAAACACCATCCAATATATAAAGTCATTTCAACATTTCTGAATTTGAAACAAAAAAAACATAGAAAAGGGAATCTGTAGTTTTTATATCAGTGATGTCTGTTATGCTAAATGGGAATATAGTGAAGAAAGAAAAAACACAGGATAAGGAGACATACACATAAGAGTAACAAGGTGACCCTGGAATTTTTCTAAACCATAAGCAATTTGTAATATTGATTATATCTGCTTCTCTCTCTGTTTATTATTTGTTTGCTTTATGTTTTTCCCCCCAATGTTGTGTTATTTCTATCCTCAGATGCTCGTCCCTGTCTCCTTGTCTCTCACAAACTCGGCCTTAGGCGTGTTCGAGCATCTATACTACGAGGCCATTCTAAATAATAGATCCTTAGCTCCTTGCGACAGAAGGACAGGACTGCAGGGAAATATGCATGTGCACAAGTACATGCATGCAAACACAAATAGAATGAGGGACATTGCTAGAGGGAGTCAATCTGCTCATCCTCTCTCCCTCCTCTTCAGTTTTTACTGTGGTGTGTATAGGTCCTCACCTGAAAGCCGCTGACAACAACACTTCTAACAGGGGGGGGGGGGGCAACAATTTGCAAGAAAGTACAAGTTCTTTTCACAGTCTTGGCTCCAGAGAGATAAGCGAGAAACACAGTCCAGAAATCAGCAAAAAATGATTATGAATAGCAGCCAGACAATGAAAATAAAACCAAGACGTTACATCACCCTAAAAGCACAGATTGTCTCCATTTAAGACTGCCATTATATTCAACCTTTAAAATCCTTTCTGTGCTCTTAGTACATTGCATTGCCATGAACACTATTCATCAGACACAGCTTGTGGAGGACATTTTAGAATAGAGACATAGACTTCTAAATGTAAATATTCTGATATGTTACAGATATTCTGACTTTATGGCAGTGACAATTTGTCAGCTCTCTGTGGATCAAGGCATTTCTGTCTTTAATCCCAAGCCATATAGAGGATAATGGGCGGAATGTGATAGATAATAGGCAGCACTAACATCTCACACTGAGCTACTGTCCTTGTCAATGCGACAGTGGTAGTGAAAGGGCAGAGGAGGCTCAAACTGCTCCACGTCTCCCTCTGCTGTTGGCTGGCGATGCTCTTACCGACCATCTTTTAAATCCCCTGCTAGACACACACTCACTCTCACAATTAGACCTCTGCTGCCCTGTCTGGTCCTCTGCGCTGTACTTATTGTTCAGGCTGATGCAGTCATTCAACCCAAAAACAAACACATACTCATACAAAAACACACATACAATGCCCAGGATGGGGACGGGGCTTTTTCTGGAAGCTGACTCACTGGGTTTCAACACTACCATAAAAGGATGGAAGAAGGAGGGGAGGAAGAGAAGAAAGGGGGAGGAGGAAATGAGCAGAGTGATGAGGGAACATTTATAGAGAAGTAAGCCAACAACCCACCCTTAATGACATAATTTCCTTCTCAATTTCCCATTGTTTTATAAGTCTGTGTGTTATGTATTTGTGTGCAAAGGCTACATTTGTTTGTGGTGTGTGTATATTAAAATAAATGTTTTTATATGTTGGCTCTCTGGGTGAGAAAAAGACAGTTTTATCTTGTAGCTTGTAGACTTGGCCTAAAGCATCACTCTGACCAGCAAAGAGTGTGTGCGGTTTTCCGAGAGGGTGAGCTTTTATAGAGTACCTTGGCTAGAAGAGCGTATGAATGTATTTCAAAAGAGGAGGTGTGTGTGTGTGTGTGTGTGTGTGTGTGTGTGTGTGTGTGTGTTTGTGTGTGTGTGTGTGTGTGTGTGTGTGTGTGTGTGTGTGTGGTGTGTGTGTGTGTGTGTGTGTGTGTGTGTGGGGGTGTGTGTGGGTGTGCGTGCGTGGGTGTGCGGTGTGTGTGTCTGCGGTCTCTGTTTTTTGTTGAATTGGAATCCGAACCCCGTCACCTCACCCTGCAGCTGTGAGAACGCTGTCCAAAGAACACACACACACACACTCTTCCATACACTCTTTCTCTCTGTCTGTTTTTCGCTTTTTCATAACTTTTTATATGTTTACTCTTCCCTTCTTCTCCTCTCTGTCCTCTACAATAACCTCTATCTCTCCTCTCTGTCTGTTTGGCACCGTGGCCTTCCACTTGGCTGCACTATCAAAGCTCCCAATAGAAATGCTGTTCATTTAGAGTGCAAACACCATTAAAAATGTCTTAAAACGCGGCACTTTAGTTCCCACCTCTAATGATTAGAGCTGCTCATTTTCAGTCATTCCTTTGAATTTGCTCTTGAATACATTTGACATTTGAATAACGATCCTTTGAGAAAAACGGTTAAAAGCTTCCGTTGAAGCAGTTGAATAAGGAAATTACATTGGCTTAATCCATTTCTTACTGTAACCTCTGGTCCCTCTCTCTCCTTCCTGTAGGCCTTGGACGGCAGGATCTATGAGCACGTGAAAGACTACCTGGTTGAGCTGAGTCGTACAGAGCTAGAGGCATCGCAAGCCTCTCACAACACCTTCCAGTTCCTGTTGGACAAATCCACCAGGGTGAGTCAGATGTGTGGAACAACACAGACCTTCAGCACTCATGTATAAGTTAGTTGAAATGCAGTTTTTCTGTTCTTAAAACAGATACTGTCGGGAAAAGCTTCTAAACATAAAGTTACATTCTAACTGATTTTTCTTGCAACAAAATGTGTATTTCTCTGGTGAAATTGATGCAACCACATAACATGTTGAGTTCATTCATTATTACTAGGCCCTGTTTTTTCATAGATTACACAGTAGGGGAAATGTGCCTAGGGTTGGAGGTTGGAAGCGTTGTTCATATACGGCAAACTATGTCTAACTTAATAATGCAGGAAAAGTCAGTATGAAATAAAAACAAATGCCTTGGATATGTGTTTTGTATTCTTGTTTTTTGTTTAAAGGGTGCAATCTACTCCATATACATTTGAATCAATTAATTATAACCAGATTCATTCATTTAAAAACCAAAACACCGCCCTGCAATTTGTTTTCATTAATACAGAATGTGTGCATAAGGCTTGCAGAACAGCTGAGCACAATGCTTCTCAAAGCACCTGCAGATAGGAAGGTGTGTTATTTAACTGGTTTCATACTTTACTGGAGTTGAATTACTTTTTTCTAAAGGAACTTAACTTATCTGCACTGCTAGCCATGGCAAGCTCTTTGACCAGACATTGATCCCATTAAAAAGCAAATGATCAAACCCAAAATCTGTGTGAATATAAAACACTCACCGAATGGAGGCTAAAATGGTGGCTGTAAGAGGTTTGTAGTTCAATCCATCACAGGCAGGAGAGGCTGTGGTCAGTGAGGATTCTCTGATGTCACAGTGAATAGATCCCAATCTCCCTCTGTCTTTCTCTCAGGTAATACAAGAATACAACCAGCAGTTGTTCATGCAGGAGAACCCAGTGTTTCACAAAGCACACGACTTCCAGTTCCAGCCCAGCGATTGTGACACGGTAAGAAACACAGTTTGTATATGAACCTGTTAGATAGTCACTCAATCCCCCCTTTCATTTCACTCTCAAACACAAACACAAGTTAGTATTTAGCCTCTTGTGTTGACGCATGAGGACGTCTCCTCCCACATGTTCTCTCTCCTCCGATATTGTACTTTACATCTCTGGCTAAAGTCCTTAGCTCCTCTTTAGCAGTCGAGTCTCTGAAACAGAATTCATGTATTTTTATTCTTGTACTTTTAGAGAATCCCATTAATAAATCCGGGGCTGAGAGTCTTGCCAAGCGGGAAATCCACGAGCCAAGCCTCTTATATTCTTATTCTCTAGAGACATCCTTGGCTCTTTTGTTTTCCAGCTTTATATCTTTATGGTAACTCTTCAGGATGGAGTTGTCCAGTTAACTAGACAGCTCAACAAAAGCCTGAATCTGCTGTGTTCTAATATTAATCGTTTTAACATCAAATGTAATGTTTCCACTGGGAGATTTTCTTTGTAGTCCTAGCTTCTTTCCCTCTTTCACACTATCACTGTGTTACATTTCTTCCCCTCCCTGACATAAACTGGTAACATTTCTCTAAACACAATGTGCTTTTCCTTCCCTGTATCCCCCCCAATCCTGTTTAACCTTTGCTAACACTTTTCCCTAACCTTTTTTTCCATTAACCCCTCCTTGTATTTGTGTGTCTGTGTGTTTGCATTGCTGCTCTTGCGTGTGTGTGTGTGTGTGCGTGGACGCTTGCCTTTGTGTACGTGTGTGTGCCAGACTCTGAGCTCGGTGCCGCAGTTGGTGGACATTGAGCCGTCGCCCGTCAGTGCCATGAGAATGACCCTGGCACAGGTAGTCTTAACTGTTGTTAGCATTCTTCACTCTCATCCCTGACACCATGGATCATCTACTCCATTCATCTCTATCTATTTATCTGACTCAGCCTTGGTACATCTTTTAAAAATGCATAATATTATGTTTGACATTGTGCATGCTACTCTTAACATATGTGTATGCAAGACTACAGAGCTACTTAACTCTCCAACCTATTACTGCTATTTGCTTAAATGCCCGCTACTTTGTATCTAGTACACTTCATGCTCCGAATAAAATCCGATTTACATTATTTGATTCGATATTATGTTGAAAACTGATAAAAATCCCAGGACTTCAATAGCGTCATGCATTCATGTAACCGGTTAGCGTGGGATCATCCCTGTTCTAAAGCACACAGTAGTGTAGACGTTACAGCCTCTCTAGCAGCAACGCAAATACAAGGGAACTAGTTTGTCTGTTTGTCATAGTAAAATAACCAAAAATAGACTGTTGCATGCTGCAACGTAACAGCATGGGTGTGACTCATATGACAAAATGAACATTGCTGGTATAAAAATAAAAAATAAACCTGATGAGTATGTGTGAGGTTTTGAATTACTGGTAGGATGCATAGTCACAGCTTCAGTTGTATCTTATTGTAGCTTTCCTTCTATGCAACAACACTGTAACTTGTGACTTTTCCAACCTACCCTACCTTATCTATCTTCCATTACCCTAGTCGTTGCTTTTCGATTCATTATGAGACAAGTCGGTCAGTCAGTTAAGCTTTATCAGTTCAGAAAATGCCGTTGAGATCCAGATCCTTGTACGAGAGACCTGAAAACGAATTACATAAATCAAGTAGACAATAACACAATTACAATACACAAAACACGGCCATCACCCACACACATAGCCATACTAATTAAAACAATCACAAATATTACTAGAAATACAAGCTAATACGCTTTAAAGTGTTTTAGAGGATTTAGTGTTTCTCACTTCAAGCTGTGTTGCCGTTCATTTCAGTAGTAAAGTGGATAATAGCGTAAGACGGTCTTACCTAAGTCAGAGTTTGAACAAGGAACTTTTGAAGACAATTTCCCCAGTGATCTGGTTCTTAATATGTCATTGTATATAGACGGATGATCCCCCTGCTGGGTGGATATTCTTGATTTTTTTCCAACAGGAAACCTGTCATTAGAGAGTAAATAAGGCTAATTATCTTAGTAGCAGTATTTTTACTATAAGAGCTTTTATACCCTGCCTTATCCAACTGCTCCATGATATTGAGCAGGAGCTGTATTTTCTGGTTTACTGAATACCGCTGTTATGAAAGTGACTCCACAGCACCGTAAAGCTTTGATACTGTCATCTGTTGGTGAGTAATGCATTCGCAACACACAGATGACTTATCAGATACTGTAACCTTGTTGCTGTTGCATCATCTTCTGAAATTTCACGTAATCATCGCCTTCCTGTAGATACATGCCTAAAAGGTTTTGGTTGTATGAATTTTGGTTCAAAATAAGGTGATGGTACAGTATGACAATCTCTGTACAAGTTTATTCTCGTTGTTTATCTGTGTATATTTTCTTTTTAAAATGACCTTTAGCTTACCCTTGCCATTGCCCACATGTCAAGATACTTGCTAAATGCGAATAGGTGATTCAATGATGTTAGAATAATAAGGAAGTGTCTGCATCTGCAAACAGAACTCTATAAACAGAAAAGGATCTTTCCACTATACCAAGGGTTGAATAATATTAAAACGTAGGACTAAATATAAATTGGATTAAGGATTCATATTTTTTTGTTTTTTAGGATAACACTTTTAATGCATTTTTCTTTTTGCCTTTATTGCGCATAATAGTCTGAAATGCATTTGCTGTCTTTTCTACTGAGGTTGTGTAGACACCTTGGAGCCTCTTACTGCTTTTAAATCCATTAAACAGCTCACATAGAAATATGCTGCTTTGACTTAAGTGTGATGCCCAACTGTTCAGCGTCATGTTTTATATTAGTCAAGACAATGGTATGTCGCTGCAAGCTGTGGTGCGGGGGAGATGCTTTGTTAGAAAACAATGGGGGGCTATGACGTGTGATATGATGTATTAAGAAGAGTGTTGTAGCTTTGTATAGTGGCAAAAGTTACAATATAGAAAATACATTTTAAACTGAGAGTCTGCGTTTTCAAATGTTCATAAAAGCATACACAGTACTTCCCACTCACACAGACAGTTATACTTTTACACAGTTAATTCTCAGCCCTCCATCCCTGTGGTTTCTGAATAACACAGTTGTTGTATACAGTCATCTGAATGACTGTTATTATGACAGGGGAGGTTGTTATAGATGTGCAGCGCTGTGCTTCACATTTCCCTTATCTGGCAGGCTGACAAGTCATATTTTTTATAATATATACAGGGGTTGCTAATGGTTTATCATTGTAACCTTGATCTGATTGTTATTATCTGATGTAGACAAATCAACACAATTAAAATGCAAACAGACCATTGTAATGTAACTACATCAAGATATTTAAAAATATGGAAATCATTGTTTTTCTACTGCACCGAGTCACCTTATGTCCTATATAAACATACATATACTGTATATATAACATTTTAAGTTGCCCCCAGACTTATTAGGGGTATACTGGCCTGCTTATATTGAAGAATATACCTGAAATTCAGAATGAGGAACCTGAACAAACATAATTACAGAACAGCCCGTAAAGGTCACATTCAAGGAAATGCAAGAGGTGCAAGATTCAAAGTGTTTTGCATGCCTGTATAAGCAATTATTCAGCAAAGTAGGCAGTAGATGCTGGTAGGCAATTTGAAAAAAAATGCTTATTTACTCTGTTTACTCTATTAACATTAAAGCAATCAAGGCAATAAGTCACTTTGGAGCCGCTGTTCGAGTCTAGCTTTCTGCCTCCCTGCCTTAACTTCCCTTCTTGCCTGACTGTAATTAAGCTGTAAATCTCCCGTGTAATACTCTTGGTTTCACACCTATACTTAGCCAGATTTATGCCTTCTTGTTACTGAAGCGGCACATAATTAATAGATATGATGTGCATGGAAACGTGCAATTAAAATATCCTGTTCCATAGTCTAGCTAGCACATTTTATTATCAGATTATGGGAACCCCAGCCTCTGAGGTCTAGGAGCAGACATCAGTGACACTGAATGTCCATCCTGAGGCTTAGTTTGTTGTTGTTGGAAGTGACAAATGCTATTTTGTCAAACTTTATAGGCTGTAGAAATATGTCACAGAATTTGTCAGCAATATATAAATTATAGGAACATGTTATTTTCACAAAGTAGAGATAGAAGTTTAGCTCCTGCATGATTTTTTTATCTGACAACATTTGGATTCACTGATTAAAAGGTTACACATGTTAAACGATGGTTTAAAAAATAAGGCACTAGGACAACAAATGTACAGGCTTGTTACATAACTTATTATAACTTGTAAAGTTAAAGGACAGAAAGGACGTCTTTCCACTTTAATCAAGCAGTTTTTTCACAACTCATAAGACATATAACCACATCATTTTAGATGGTGTCATGAAAATGATCTCTTTGGGTTGTGTGCATAACAGTCTACAATTAAAAGACAGAGCCCCCTTTATAGACCATAATAATAATGCTATTTTCTTAAAATCTCTAATATTGTTATATAGCATCAAATATGAATGACAAAATAATCAACAGTAAAGAAAAGTATTATTTATTAAGAATCATCACTAGAAATGTATGTGCTGTAGTTGTTGACTCATTCCCTGCAGTAACATAGATTCAACGTTAGCTTAGCAAACAAGCCCTCTTCATCAATAACAACATAACAATGTGGCTAGGGCATATACTGTAGTTTCTTAGTCTTTCGTAGCACCATTATTTGTGAACAACGCTCTGGCATATTTGTATTTATTTAAACCAATCACAATAGTCTTGGACCGCTCTCAGCACAGGATGCAGGGACTGTGCTCTGAAGAAACAGTTATTCAAAGATAGCACAAGTATAAGAGGATATGTGGAAAATTGCAGGCTTATACCTACATTCTCCATCCGCTGAGTCATATTTATATTTTCTTACAAAGTATTTTGCTTGAGTGACTACTTAGTTGGTAAATATTTTAAATGCAGCAGCAATTAGCATTCAGTCTGCCCATCTGCATGACTGACGTAAGAGCGATTGACTTCAGAACTCATCAGGACTGTCAGGGCTGAGTTTGATGATAATTGGACTTGCAGTGACCAAACAACCCCCCAACTGTCATCGGATTGTCATTCAAAGGCAACTAACATTCACATTAGTTACTGACATCACCTTTTCCAACCTTGCCCTGCCCTCTTTTAACCGTTAAGGAGAGCACAGAGGAAGAAAGAAATACAGACATCTTCCATGTGAAATAAGCACAAAAAAAGGGTCATTACTTTAGCAGAAAAAAAGGGCGTTCCTGATTTATTGCATTACTCATAGTAAGTCAAATGCACAAGATATAATGTATTATGGTTCAGTTGTTGGTATGTGATGGATTAGTGACAAGGTGTTTAAACTGTGAAC
Source organism: Dissostichus eleginoides (assembly GCA_031216635.1). Classification (NCBI taxonomy): domain Eukaryota; kingdom Metazoa; phylum Chordata; class Actinopteri; order Perciformes; family Nototheniidae; genus Dissostichus; species Dissostichus eleginoides. The sequence continues at coordinate 22,856,087 of CM062268.1, read as the reverse complement.
TTGAAGACATAGCCCACATAGCTGCTTTAATTATTATTTGCAAAATAAATTCCATTTAAATATTCCTGTTGCCATGCACCTCCTGCTCTCTCGCTTTGTAGCACAGACAAAAACACACACTCACACAGCCGTGCTCTTCTACATGTGGTTTTAATAGCAGCTATTTCTTTCCAAGAGGATAACAATAGAGCTTTGCAACACACGTGGTATTAATGATGTGAGAGGGAAACAACCTTTTTCTCTCACACTTTCTTTAGCTCAATTAACAGCTTCTGCACATCACACACCTTGTGCTGTCACCACCGACAGTGTACTTATGAGAGCATTGTGTGTGTGTGTGTTTGTGTGTGTGTGCCTGACATGCTTGTGTGTGTGTTTATTGGGCTGGGTACATTTGTGTGTTTACCTATGCCTGTCTGGTATGTCTGTATGTGTGTATGTGTGTGTTTGTCTTTATTAGAGTCGACAGCTGGAGTCGGAGACGGGGACGACGGAGGAGCACAGTCTGAACAAAGAGGCCAGGAGATGGGCAACCAGAATCGCCAGAGAACACAAGAACATCATACATTACAAGAGAGTGAGACGGAGACGAATGCTCGTCACATATGCCCATTTTAGAAATAAAATATGTATGGAAGACACATGTGCTATTTCTAACCCCGGATGTGTGTGTGTGTTATTTTCAGTGTCTGGAGGAGTGTGAGAACCATGGCTTGCCCCCCACAGAGCAGGGGAGACTAGATCTGGAGTTGAAGATAGAAGACACCAAAGAAAACATACGCAAAGCTGAGGTACGTGACTCACATTGTCAACATTTATATTTGTTCACACAGTGGATACATATTGGACATGGCCCAGGATCGATCAATACACCTTTCACATTGCAGGAGATGTCAGATCATTCATGTTGTTTGACCATTGTTATCCACAAAGCCCACTATTTTCTGCACGTATTGCACCCATAGACATGTTTAGCTATGATTTTGCTGTCAGCCTTTCCACCTGTAGAGATGTCTATCATGTATGTATTGATTCCCACAGATTCAACCTGAATGAGATCGCTGCATCATCTGTCATCTCTCTCCGCTCCATTCTGTCTCTCTGTCTTTCAAAGTCTCTAATCTTATGGCTTTTGGTTGCTGTTTTCTTTTTTTGTTCATTCTCTCCCCAAAGTCTTTCTGCCTCCATACTGCTTTCTGTTCAGGTTTTCAAATATCTAGCACCCTCTGCTGTCACGCGCAAAAACACTTTAACTTCTGATGTTACCTCTCTGTGTGATCACTGTTTCACTATAGTTTTATATTTCTTAAGGCAGGGGGGTCAAATTCAAGGCCCGGGGGCCAAATCCGGCCCGGGGGCCAAATCCGGCCCGTGACTTCATTTCATGCGGCCCCGCAAGAGCTCTGAAAGAATATATATATGTTTATTATTCGGTTACATGCCGCTTTACCGAAGCACGTTGCCCATAAACTACATGTCCCACAATGCATCTCAAATTTGACCCTTTTCTCAGAATTTGACTTTTTTTTCAAAAATGAATTTTCTTTCTTGGATTTTGACTTTTTTCAAGAATGTGGCTTTTCTTTTTAAATCATCTTGCTACATGCGCACGGAAGAGACTTGCAATTATTTGCCCTAGACTTCTGCTTTCAGACGTAGTTAAATATGAAGTTATTACCCTATTCGATAATAATCCAATGCAGAGGAAATAATATAATACATTATTTTATATATGTATTTTTATATAGTCTTAAAGTTACAACCCACCCTTTGAGTGCAGCCATGATGCTGATGTGGCCCGCCATGAAATTGAGTTTGACCCCCCTGCCTTAAGGTAATGTTTTTTGGAAATATATACAAGCCAGTGTATCTATTTCAGTCAACCAAAATTGCTAATATTAAGCAACACCATCAGTAGCATGTGATCTCACTGTCTACTAAATAATAGGGAGTCTTGTTTACCACAAAGAGCAAAGTCCTTTTTCCACCCTCTGTCTTTCCTTCCCACTGTGTGTCTGCGATTCGTTGCTCTTCTAGGCCAGCATTACTTTAAGTCAGATGATTAATATTTAATGAGCTCATTTGGTATAAATGGCTTCATCACAGAGCTCTTATCACAGAATTATAAAGGGAGTGAAAGCAGAACAAAAGACATCCAGGATGATTACAGCATTATCTGTGCAGTGATGGCGTCATTATTTCACTTTCATCCCATTAAACGTGATGCAGTGGCCATTTAAACACTTTATTAGCAAGAACATGAAGATATTTAGAATGAGGTGTAATTATACAATAAATCTGTGAATTATAATATATTTGTGTGGCATCTGTACTCACAAATGCACGTCGGTGTTTCACAAGCATCATGTGAACGGTCAGTAAATCATTGCTGTAATCATAGTTGGCCTCGCCTCCGGTCCTCATTTATTGATTTTTCATTAATTGCCTAATTTGCTTGTGACAACATCTTAAGCACTTCGACAGCGAATTGACTTTCAAAATCAATGTGTATAATGACGCACTGACTGTGCCAATATGTTACCATTTACTGCAATCTTAAGAAGGATGCAATGTTGATATTTATTGATAGATGGCTTTTTGTTTTATTTTTGATTTATTGCCTTGAATTATTTTACAGCAAAACTTTATTTAAACACGATGCAAGAAACATAAATATCAATGCCTTGAATAATGTACGACTTTTAAGAGCTTGCAGACCAATTGTGTAGTCTGGTTATTAAAAGAATATATTAAAAGAGACTGTTGCCTTCACAGACATATCTACACAAAAGAGTAGATGAGGTAGCTAAGTAGCTATCTATTTTGTTTCAACCGCACTCACCTCAATCTCTAGACTGATCCTCTTTTTCTCGCCTCTGTTTGAAAGAAATCAATAAACATTGAAAGAAAGAGCAGAGTTATGTATTCTGGGCGCTCTACAAACCTCTGATGTGATTGCCTCTTGCTGGGAACTTGATAAAAGGCTCTGGGAACTGAAAGGCTCTGGATGTCTTTTCTTGAAGTTACTTATAAATAGTTAATACCGCAACACAATTTATCAGCGAGATGAAGTGATATGTGCTGTGATAAAAGTCAAGTGCAATTTAGAACATAAAATGAAATGTATTTTATATTCTATTATAAATCATGTGTAATGACTTGGCCCCAGGCCAGCTGTGTGGAGTTTAGTGGAGATTTCGTTATTACTCAAACAACATTCTTAAGAAATGGAAGGTGATCAAGTGGAGAGAAAAAGGCATGTATGAAGTTATTTAACGAGGGCTGGGCGATATTAGTAACAATCCTACAAGTTGTGATATTCTTATATTAAGTCACACATACAACAAAACAGTATTTATTTTATGTATTGCAAATATATTTCTACTCACTCCGCATAGGGAGGAGGCAGAAATGGATGGGTAGGTCACTTTTACTCAAGGGACCAATCTTCATGTCCCTTATGAAACCAAAAGTCAATGTAAAGCAATTTTTTCTTGCATAAGTTAAGTCTATGTTTTTGTCTTTATAAGGAGTTTTTAGAGAAAGAGTGAGAGAAATGAAAGCAGGAGGCTGTCTCTATATTAATGAGCTGGTGAAGGCTCCACCAGACAATCTGGCCTCATTAACACGAGGCGTCAACATGTTTCAGACACAAGATGCATCAAGAGAGAGACAAGCTTGTGCTTTCCAGCACGAGCAAACAAAACTAATAAGGATTGGTAAAAGGATTTGAAGTATCGACTCAAAATCAACACAATTTCATCTGCATATGGCGTGTAGCAAATCATAAAACACAGTACACTATAGACACTGGAGAACAATGGGTATGGAGCTTCTAGTATTCCTTAAGTTTCTCCTGATCTCAACATTGAGACATGTTTCATTGCTTTTCTCAACAAGTTCAGTTGTCATCTTTTGAGCTCTGCAGCACCAGGACTCACTAGGATTTAGAATAATTCAATATAAGTTAGACAGCTATGTTTTTCCCTGCACTATTTCTCCGCCTGTCAACTCTCCTTCTATATTTCTGTATGCTCTATATTCTATATTCTGGGAGGTCCTACAGTCCTCCACTAGTTATCTGTACTCCCAACACTGGCTACTTATTCTTATTCTGCTGCTGCAAAGATGGCTGAACATACATTGTCCATTATTTCAACTTGTATCCTCTTCAGCCCTTTATGTCTAAGGTCCAACAGCAACCTTTAGCATTTGCTGGGCTTTACTAATGGATCGGATAATAAGGAGGCACTTAAGGAGCTCAGGTTTCTATTGATCAAAGCCAGGAAGTGTGTGTGTGTGTGTGTGTGTGTGTGTGTGTGTGTGTGTGTGTGTGTGTGTGTGTGTGTGTGTGTGTGTGTGTGTGTGTGTGTGTGTGTGTGTGTGTGTGTGTGTGTGTGTGTGTGTGTGTGTGTGTGTGTGTGTGTGTGTGTGTGTGTGTCGGTCTGATTGACTGCACCTCTCTGAAGAAGGGAACTATCGGCTATCAGTTTTCTCGTCAGCATTTGTGAGGAAGGAAAGACGAGTGTAATGAAAGGGGAAATTGGTGAGAGACATCAGAAAAAAGAGAACGGATCAGAGATGAAAGAGGGTTGAGGAGGCGAGACAAAGTGAATGTAAATCTCAGGGGTTTCACTGCTGGTGGTTATAGCCTTATCATATCGTATCATTAGGAAAGAACAAAGCACATGTCCAGCGTTGGCAGCTAATTCAAAGAGTTCAGTGAGTTTTGATGATTTGCCATTTAAGCTAATTTTGGAGTTCAAATCCAGACTCTTGTCACTGAACTGTGTGGCATTTGATGTAATGAAGCAGAAAGGAAAATAAAAAATGTGTTCTCAGTGAAGATTTGATTTAAGATTTTTGACGTGGTTCTCGATCATCGAGTGGTGGGTTAGGTTTACTCCATAATTAGAGAAATCAGGTCCCTGTTTAAAATAAAATGGGACACATTTTGTTTAAAAAAGCAGTATGTTTATTTTCAGACTGATGCAAGAAAAACTGTGGAGGCCAGTAATATATTGAATGCTCTTAACTTACCTCAACCCTTTTCTCTCCAAAGACAATAAAGTTAAAAGCTGAGGCTCGGTTGGACCTTCTGCGGCAAGTGGGGGTCGCCGTGGATACCTGGCTGAAGAGCGCCATGAACCAGGTACGATTTGTCTGTGTGTGTGTGTGTGTGTGTGTGTGTGTGTGTGTGTGTGTGTGTGTGTGTGTGTGTGTGTGTGTGTGTGTGTGTGTGTGTGTGTGTGTGTGTGTGTGTGTGTGTGTGTGTGTGTGTGTGTGTGTGTGTGTGTGTGTGTGTGTGTGTGTGTGTGTGTGTGTGTGTGTGTGTGTGTGTGTAAGGCTTTTCTTAAGGGCTGCAGCTATCGATTATTACAAAAACGGGGTATTCTTTAAATTATTTGATCAATTAAGTGAGTAATCGGTTAATAAATAATTTGGCTTTATTTAGGAACAATACTAAATATACAGATAAAATAAGAATCATTATCATTTTCAGGCATATTTCTGACTGCAAAAAGGAAAGAATTTGCATTGATGATTTTTAGTAATCCAGTTACCTGATTAGAGTTTCTGCAGGAAAGTGTAAAACATTGTTTGATACATGTTTGTGAGTTGCGTTCATACATACGACTGCTGGAGTGTGTGTGCATTTAAATCCTTTCACACATAAATCTCATTTTGTGTAGTAGAGTATGTGTGTTGCCTGCTTGCAGAACGTGTATAAACCCCCCCCCCCCCCCCCCCCACTCTCTCTGTGCATGCTGTGTAGGTGATGGAGGAGCTGGAGAATGAACGTTGGGCCACCTACACTTCCCATGATCCCTCACTTTCGGTGAGACACCTCCCCTCACTCTGCGTACGTTGCAGCTTTCCAGCCAAGCCAAAATAGCTTTAATGAAGTTTGAAAACATTGGAGGAAACATTATGATTATTTAGTATTATTATTATTATAAAGTATACAGGTTCAAAAATGCATATTAATACATTATTTAAATCAGCATTTAAAAGGGTGCTGCACTTTTTGACTTGGCTGTAAAGTGCACATCTGACACTAAATCAGAAGTAGAATAGCACATGTTCACCACATAATATCAACTGTGAGTGATTTGTGTCGCATGCATGGTGGCTTCTTTATCACCTTCCAAATGAACAACACGATGACTGTATAGTGTACCTGTAGTTATATCTCTACTTTTTCAATTCAGCACTTTCAGAAAATGTATTTGAAACCCTAAGGCAGTAGCTACCTAATAATCCTAGACTTTCCATTCTTTACGGTTTCATTATAAGTGAAACCCACCAGCTATAAAAGTTCTCCTGACAAATCACTTCCTGAATCATGTAAATTGTAAAATAATTGACCTGAGCACCGCTGCCTAATCATCTGTCACACCATTACAGCCTCTTAAAACGCCCCACTTCCCCCATTGGAATACTGATGTAGCCCTCTCACGACAGGCAGTTTTTATTTCATGACCCCTAGCTTAAATGGCCAGATATACTGTGTACAGATCTGAAGCCTGAGGATCACCACATTATGAACATGTGTTGGTATGTTTTGCATCTAATGGGGATGGACTGCTTTAACCATGAACAAATAGTTTGACATTTTAAGAAATATACGTACTGTATTGGCTTTCTCTGTGAAAGTTAGATGTTCAGATAGGAACCACTGTCATGTCTGTTGCTAGAGCTGAGAGCTGGCTAGCTTAGCTTAGCACAAAGACTAGAAACACATTTTTTTGTATGCATTATCAAACAAGATATAATGCTTTATTTAGGAGAATTTAGATTATCTGGTATGTAGACTTTATTACCATTACAGAGAGCCAGGCTAGCTGCTTCTCTGTTTCCAACGTTAATGCTATGCTGAGCTAACCGGGTGCTGGTGGTAGCTTTATATGTTTATATATAAACTGTACAGACATAAGACGGTGTTGATCTTTCATTTAGCTGAATAAGCACCTTTTACTAAATGTTAAAACATTCCTTTAAAAGTGACTGCTTTTCCAAGAGGGGGGGGTGTGTGTATATATCTGTTGTGTACGTGTCAAAGTGCCAAACGGTATGTGACCATATATAGCATGTCCCTGTGTGTGGTTGACTGGATGTATACTTGAGTTATGGATATTTATTTAAATTTAGGTTTTGTGTGTGTGTGTGTGTGTGTGTGTGTGTGTGTGTGTGTGTGTGTGTGTGTGTGTGTGTGTGTGTGTGTGTGTGTGTGTGTGTGTGTGTGTGTGTGTGTGTGTGTGTGTGTGTGTGTGTGTGTGTGTGTGTGTGTGTGTGTGTGTGTGTGTGTGTGTGTGTGTGTCAAGAGAATTGAACATAGTGAGTCTGCTCCATTGGAAGCACTTGACATTCTGCTCACATGATATTGCAGCTTGCAGCTAACACCAGAGCGAGAGAGGGAGAAAATATAGAGTGAGAAAGTGAGAGGAATTCTGAGGTGAAGGAAATCTAGGAAGAGCTAAAAAGAGAGAAGGGAGGATCGAAGGAGCTGTGCAGTAAGGGAGGGAGTGTTGGAGAGAAAATTAGTGAGGGAGGAGAGAGAATGTGGGGGAGTCAGCTGCGAGAAAAAGGTGTGATGAAGAGGTGAGGACGAGGATAGCATCAGAGTGATAATGTTGAAGTAAAATTGGATGCAAAGTGAGAGACGAGGAAATGTGAAAAACAGTAATGAAAATAGATGAGATAGAATTTTTTTTTTTTTAAATGTTCACAGACAAACTGGTGACCAAAACAAAGAATAGTCACTTCGATATTCCCTGCAAGAAGTTAGGTTTTGTACATTTTGGATATTATTTCTGTGTTCTAGTTCCCTTCACCCTGGAGGTTATGTTTTAAGTGTGTTGGTTTGTTTGTCAGCAGGATTGTGGAAAACTCTTGCATTTTCATGAATCTGGGTTAAATGATGAAGCACGGGCCAGAGAAGAATCCATCCAATTTATTTTGGAGAATATCCAAATTGCTGGGCGGATACACACATTATTTTTCAATTACTTGGCAGAGGTTCATGCTCCCAGAATGCCCTTCTAGTTTTTAAAAGTATCCTTTAAACCTCGCTATTTATAAGATGAATCAGTTGGAAGCTAGACTTGCTGAAAACTCATCCATTTTGCGTGGGCGTCATTAAAAAAGCAGACCAGGCGGCATATTGAGTATTCAGGCATGGGTCAGCAGTTCAACAGCCTTTGATTTTATTTGGAGCGTATGGAGCCTCAAGAGCCCGACAGCGGCAGAGAACGAGGTTTTACAATAATAAGGCACAACAAAGGCAATAGATAACAGTAGGAGGGATTGTTAACAATAGTTTGCTCAATAAGGAGAGGTCAAGAAGTGACTGTTGGTCAGAGAGAGAAGGGAGGATGGCTTGTGAATAACAATCTGCAGAGGAAAGCAAAGAAAAACAATGACAGTGGGGAGCAGGCACTTCCCCTCCTCCCTCTCTTCATTCCACTCAACTTTATTAATACCACTCTGATATACTGTAAGCCATGAACTCTCAATTCCCTCAAGCATGCGCTCCAGGAACCATGAAATCATCCATTCGTCTTCATCTCAGCTGTATTGCTATGCACACTTAAGGGGACATTTTATTGGGTTACTATGGAAATACATGCTGGTCATTTTACCTCAGGGATGAAATGGAATGGCCCTGAAGCTGCACAGCGGACTTTTAAATAAATGCAATAAAGTTTATAAGATTGACGTAAAACAACAAACTTAAGGACAAGCTTAGGAAAAGTGTGTGTTCAAATTCAGGAAGAGAATAGATTATTATGAAGACTAACTCATATACAAAACACACATCTGTTTGGTTCTGCACCAGTGTAGAGTTTATTGTGTCAACAGAAATTTGATGACTAAACACAATGACTTGGGAATGGATAAACACACACACACACACACACACACACACGCACACACACACACACTATTGTTATGACCAGCTGGCTGTGTGTGATGGATCTTTCCACTAGCTAGATCACATGACTTTCATATGAGCCAGTGAAATTGTCATGGAACAAAAGAGGGAGGTGCTGTATCATATGAAACGTTAGTCCCTCTACACCTGAGTCTAAAAGCTGTAGCACCCACACTGAGCGGGACAGAGAAACCCAGGCTGGAAGAAAAAAGGTAAGTTGTGACACTAGCCTGGGAAAAGGGGAAAAAGATAACAGGTGAAGGTCTTTGTTAGATGGACAGACTTTGCAACTGGTGAACTGAGCACGTGCAAAGATAGACAAACAAAACAAGTCACCTTGCTGAGCGTCACACCAACACATAGCAGGAGCACGAAGGCTGGACAAAATGTCTTTATATTTGTAGAACTGCGTCTATCTAGCCAAACTTTAAATGTTTGAAAAAGGTATTATTGTTAATATTGGACAACTTTATGTGTAGTCTTTTTTGACTCTGGAGCTTCAAAAGTGAGCTGTGCTTTCCTTATTTGTCCTTGGAGTTATCGGAGGTTTTTGACTTTATCTGGCTGTGTTTGTGTGTTAAAGGGCACAGTGGATTTGGAGCGTGAGGAGGGAGAGGAGTGTGAAGAGAACATGGAGGTTTTTGACGACAGCAGCTCCAGTCCTTCAGGGACTCTACGAAACTACCCGCTAACCTGCAAAGTCCTGTACTCATACAAGGTAAACACCACACACACACACAGTTACCCTCTGCAGGTTCATGGTCACACAGCTACACGTATCAAATGTCTGCAGCTACCTGTTCAACCACTACACACAGAATCATACACAATCACGTGCATCTGTATATGCATGTAAGATCAGACAGACAGTACAAATAACTATTAATCATGGGTTCTGTGTAGCATGTTTTATTTAACTGTACTGTATAAATGTCTGTTCTTTCTGTCTTTAACCCTGTTGTGTCTTTCCCACAGGCCTCTCAGCCCGATGAGTTAACTATTGATGAGCAGGAGATGTTGGAGGTCATAGAGGATGGCGACATGGAGGACTGGGTCAAGGTACACAAACGCACACACTGACACAAATGATGCAATCACACAGATGTGCATTATGTAAACAGCTACAACAACCTAAGCATTAATTATAAGCTCTGTGTTGTCCTTTTTGGTTTCACAACCTAGCATGGTTTCTTGGTGCTCATATTTCTCCTACCATGCATGTTTTAATGTTGTCTTTGTTCCTTGTTCCTTGTTTGTTTCCAGGCTCGCAATAAGACCGGTCTCATTGGCTATGTCCCGGAGAAATACCTGCAGTTCCCGACCTCCAACAGTTTGCTCAGCATGCTCCAGTCTCTGGCGACTCTCGATGCTCGATCCCACACCTCGTCCAATTCCAACGAGCCAGAGCTGCACTCGGGCTGCATCAATGGAGACACTAACAGTAAGTCCGCTGTAAACCGAGTGATGGTACATTATCAGTTGACATAATTAAACTGCATGCCAGGAATTTCAGTATACAAGGTAATTCCGGTTGTACCAGTGTTAATTTGCTTTTTTGTTCTTGTAATTAGGTTCTTATGCACCACTAATTAAAAAAATGTCTGTGTTCTGCTCCACTGGAGTTGCTTGGAATAATAAAAAACAGTCCTTTTGTGAAGCAGAGCGTTATTAGAATAGGCAAGTGTTGGTTGTCTAAAAGAAGAAGGAAGTAGAAGTGTAAATTCAAACCCTGAAGGCTACATAAGCCACAGTTAAGTAAACACTTTCCATAAAACAGTACTAACCTATGTCAGGTGTCACAAGCTTTGTCCCTCCTGATTTTTTTCTTCAACCATTTCTATATTGATCATTGTTTTTGGTTGCTTCCATTTCACAACTCGCTGGAACAGAGACAAGAGTAAGGCAGTTAATTAAAATTGGTCGAAAAGACAACAAAACACCAGCAAGGGGAAATGTTTTTCTCCTTTCGACAACACCATCTTTTGCAAAACTCTATAACGTTTTATAAAGATTGTATTTATAATGTATTCTTCCTTTCTCACCTGCTTTGTATGCAAACATTCTCTCTTCTACTCTCCTCCAACCCTCTTTCTAATGCCATGTGTCTGCTCTACCTGAATACATTGGGAAACTGACACCAAATGATTATTTCTTTCTGTCTTCTCTGTATCTCCCTCTCTCCAGCAGTGTGTACCATTCTCTTTATGAAAATGAGGGGCAGGCAAGCAAGGAACAACATTTCCCCAAGAATAATTATTCTTTCTGTGTATCTTATAACTTTTTCTCTCTGTCTCCCTTTCTCTCCACAGTCATTTTTGTCCGCGCACTTTATGATTATGATGGCCAGGCAGACGAGGAACTCTCCTTTTCGGAGGGAGCTGTGATTCGTCTGTTGAACCGCGACACTCAGACGGACGATGGCTTCTGGGAGGGGGAGATCAACGGACGGGTGGGCGTCTTCCCCTCCGTGCTGGTAGAAGATCTCACTGAGAATGGGGAGACCAGTGGAGGAGGGCCTGGTGACATACAGGTATGTAAAACAATTAGTCAGGGACATACTCCCCCTTAAGTAACACTCAGCTCTAGATTTATCCATCACTCTGCAGGAGCTGAAAACTTGGTCTTATCAGTCTTTCCTCAGGGCACAAATGCCAAGCATATAGTGTAGTCTACTGGGCCACTTCCCCCCCGCTCCCCTCCCTTCCTGGCTTTTGTCCAGTAGATTTATCAGCAGGGCAGAGTTCACAAACAGTGGATCAGAACTGCGGTGTTGCTGGAGCGCTCTGAGAAAATACTGTACTGCAATCACAGGAAGATGTCTTATCTGTGGCAGAGCCCTATTAGAGGTTCAGCTACAGGAAGCATACAGCCTCTCCCTTTCCGAAAATACTGTAGACATAACACACTCCGCAGCAACTCTAAACATGGTTTAAGTGGTGTGTGGGGAAGATAAGTAAAACAATCTAAAAGTTACTGAATAATACTTCCGCGGAAGCAGATTTGTTGTAATAAGTGGAAGCTCATACTTCAATATAGTTAACCGGCATTCCTTTGGTGTTTCACCAAAGCTGTTTTAATCAATACTGTTGTATTAAGTTAAACCACTGTTGTGAAAGGGTTTGCTTCTAGTGACAAAACCAATAACGGTTTATTACCTGGCTCTGCAGTTTCCCTGATCTATATTGAGCATTTAGCATCTTTAAATATTCTGCTATGGTTTAACACCCTGCAACTCTCACTTCTTGCTTGGCATTATCTTTAGGTGCTGTTTATCAAAATAACTGTACTTAACTGAACTTATTTCCCTCAGGAGTTGATGGAGGCCAACAATAGAGTAAAAAATAAAGTGAGTATTAAAGCTTTTATCAGGTTGCCATAAACACGACTCCAAATGAATGAATTCTTCTGTAGCACCTTCTGCTTGATATATCATTAAATAAATAAAACACATTAGCCCTATTTATTTATTACATGAACAAATTGTGTTTTTAGCACCACTAAGGCTCAACTAACATTTTGGGAAAAAAATAATTCTCCTAATACTTATTACCCTTTTCAGTGTCCTTTTTTTCAGTTTCAGCTAGTTACTTAGCCATTTTATTTTTAAGATTATTGTGGCTGTGTTTCAAAATGTTTTACTTGAACCAGTCTGTGCTTTCAGTTTGATATAATGTATGTAGTGATAGGGATTAGGGAGCATTGGGTATATTAATAGTATCACAAGTGAGCAGCAATTCTCAGCAAATGTATGAATTTCTTTATTTCTGTCTCTTTCTTCAGATTTCTCCTTCTGTGAAGTTGCCATGTTCTCTGCCCCCCCTCCCGCTGTATGAACAACCTCCCATCAGCCCTTTCACCAGTCCAGAAACTCCCCGCCGCCTCTCCAACGCTCATCTTCCACCGCACTTAATGGGGAGCACAAGCCTCCTACGCCCTCCTCGTCACACAAAGGACCGCTGCCCAACAACAGTAAGACACACACACACACTCACACACACACGCAAACACACAGGCCATTGTGGCTTTTTAGTGTGAGATCTTTTGTTTAGAAATATTTCTCTCTCTCTCTCTCTCTCTCTCTCTCTCTAGATCAAAGCTCTGGCAAAAGTCCAGTGTCTCCAGGATTTCCTCAGCCACTGCGATTTACCCCTGATGGAGGCCCAAGCAAACTACGACCTGTTAGTATAAAACTTATTCAAGTGTTCTGTACCTTTTTTTTAATTACTTTGCTGTCAATATTTGTATATTGTGTGACAGTAAACTAATTATCTTTGGGTTTTGTACTGATGGTCAGACAGAAATACAATTAGTATTTGCCTCTATTGTGTTACATTTTACAGATTACTTCAATTTTTCAATAATGAAAGTAATGGATAGCTCTGTATTAGTCAAAGTGTTTATTTAACTGACTCTGAATCCCAATTATTATTTCCAGTCAGACTACTGAGTTTTATTTTTTCAAGTCCCTAAAAGTTTTTGGGAGATATACGGTGTCCCAGAGCATGAACATAAAGCTGTTTGTCATACAAAAAAAAAGTAGGCCATCTTACATATATTATGTTTTCCTTCACCCCTGCAGGTGCGTGCTGCTCCTCCTCCACCCAAACAGCACCCCCGCCGACCGCAAGAGAAGAGTGAGAAGACGGAGGAGGTGGAGATCACGCTGGTGTGACAGACAGTTAAGATGGCTGGCAGGAAGAAATTAAAACAGACGACAGACAGACGCATCCTAGAGGCTGGGGAACTAAACTGCTCTGAACTGAATTCAGCTCAAACAACACAATGTGAAGTAAACTGAACTGAACCACATCTGACGCCCACCCTCCATACTTTCCACATCTCTCATACTCAAGTTGAGGAGGAGAGCACAGAGATGGATGGAGGCAGAGGGTCCAATTGAATAATCTACGTATTAGCTTCCTAATGAAGTGCAGCTCTAGCCGCCCCCACGCGCCTCTCAACCCTCCCCGTCCTTTCATTCTTGCCTTAAAACTTTACCTCATCGGACAGCAGACCAGAGCACACTGAAGAGGAGGACGAATGTTTAGAGACGGGGGGGTGGGAGGGAAAGGGAATGATAGGTTTGGCAAGTTTTTCTTTCATCTTGTTAGGTTAACTTCAAGACATTGTACTGGTCATCTCTCTGTACAGGATGATCACTCTGCTACATTTGAGAAATCTCCCATTTTTCACTGACTGCTTACAAATAATAATCAAACCTGTAAAAGGTTACAGAGCCCTGAAGTGACAACATGTAGTAAAGGGTTATAGACTATTCAAACTTAGAACTGAACACAAAGTGCCAGGTTTACTTAGTTCTAAATTAAAATTGATTATTTAAAGAAATGTACAAGGTTATTAAATGTTCCTCATAAAACATGAAAATTGCTTATATTGGGGCAAAAGAGATGACTGTGTGGATACCTAGCCTAAATGACAACACTGTTAGCAAAGCTAACCACCTTCTGTAGCTGAAGCGAATAACCCAAATAGTTTACTTCATGTGTCTGTAACATCACAGTATACACCCTTCTAACTGTAGCTAAAGCATGTTAGTAAAGAAGTTGCAACAAAGCTAGCTAGCTAAAGTATGAAACTTTAAGATTTGGAATTGTATCAGAAGTAAAGTCACAGACAGCTACAAAATGTTGAGGATGAAAGAATAAAATAACAATTATTTCCACTGTGGTCTTCATTGAGGACAAGAGAAATGCAAGATGAAGAGTAGGCTATATCTCTTCTCAGTAGCATAGCAAGTAGCTTGTTAGCTTCAATGCTTTAGCTACCGTTAACAGAGTTGATATGCTATTGGTGTAGCAGTATGCAGTACTGTATATTGTTGACATTAAGTGCAGTAGCTGTTGTAGTTATATGCCAGAAAACAGCTTCTTCATGGTGGCTTGCAAAAACGGATTGTGCTTTGTGTAACTAGCTATGCTAAGGTAAGCTAGTAGCCAGTCCTATGGGAATGATAATAAGGCAAAAGATAAATAGGGAACGTTTGCCGAGTTAAGAACACTTTAAAATGAATTAGTTGAACATAAATAATGAATGAGTGTAAAATATATCAAAATATGTTTTTGACGTATCTGATATCCTGTACTATAGTTTGAGTGTCAGTGCTCAATGTAGAGTAAGCTTGATGAGAGGGAATAAGAATAAAACTTGCCAAACGTGTCATGATTTGGATTGAAGTTGGGGTTGAAGTAAATGGACAGAGAAACTGGGTGGTGTGTGGACACAGTGTCCCCCCCTCGCCAGCCCTTCCCTCACCATATATAGTCCTTATCATCATACGTATTCAATGTGTATTAGTACAGTACATTACTGTTGTCATAGGAATGTTATGCACAGCGTTTCATATAGACTAACTGAGCTGATGGAATACCATGTCTGATATGTAGTGGAAGTTTTATCCTCATTTTATACCGAAAGGGCATTGTAAATACAGTATGAAGGAGAGATAAGAGAGTAGGAGGGGTTAAGGGGATGAAGGAACAAGAGAGAAAAGGGAGGCTGGATCCTCCTCTCTGCTCCACCTCTCTTCCCGCCCTTCCTTTCTTTCTCTTCCTCTTTCCTCTAATGTCAGTTTTGTCCATTTGCAGTCAGTGTGAATTGATGGCTATCATATACACACATCAAGTTACATTATATTACGCACACATTGCTATATCTTTCATTCTGTGAGCATCAGTGGGCTTATATCACTGGTTGGTTTAGGAGGAGGCTGATGATGTGTTCAAAAGCACAGACATGGTTGGCATTCACTCTGTGTGGTGACAAAGATATTTTTTGAGATGATATAGACACTGATCATGTTTAGGTCAGGAGTTATTATTAATCACAGAATGAACTGTAAAGGTTTTATCCCCACAGATCATACCTCCTCACATGTTGATTTCGTTCATTTATAACACTGATCACTTCACCTATAACATATATCCTTTAGTTGACACGCAATACATTCACAGGTATTATTTTTTCTGTTGGTGTGCTACAAAACAGCAGAAAAAACATCCATAACAACAAATGGACCTTTAACATTTCCAACTTGGTATCATCTTTATTTTTATTTGATAAAAGGTAGAAATTGAAAAAATACAAATACATTGCCCATAATGGACAGAACTAGCAAACGACATTCAAATGGAGCCAAGTACAATTCTGTTGTGTTTTTTGTTACTTAAAGTAAACAATCTTCCCCCTTAAATACCCTTCAAGCCTTTAAAACCCCTTGCCTAAAGGGCAGCGTAGCACTTTTATTTATTTGTACCTTCCCTGGATAGTAGCAGTATCTTAAAACAGTATCAGCATGAATGGAAAGACTCTGATGAATCACTGCAGTTTAATACAGAAATCAGAGTACTTCTCTTCATTCTGATTCTGTGGCGAATCCTTTTTATTTCAGTGTGACTGACGACTCTTTTATATATATATTCTCCACTCTTCCAAAGAGACGGAGAGAATATTGTGGAAAATGTAATTTGGTGTTTTTCTAAACTTAAAAGAAAAAAACGACATGATCATAGTAAGGGATGTTTGAATGCAGACTTTGAGAGAATGTGGTTTTATGGACTTAAAGAGGACCCATTTGCGTGTGATTGTTGAAGAGGAGAGCATCAGATCTGTGTTTGACTCTGAAGATGTAAAGATGTGTTCCAGTTCCTTCCTCCATATTTATTATACTCGCGGTTTGATAGAGGGTTCACATTGAATACATCAGATTAATAATGACAGAATGGACTTTAAGTTTGCTTGCTTTTCCAGTGTGGTGTTAATGTACAATATTGCTACATATTGCAACACATTATTAAAGGGACCTCCTCACAGCTGCAAACAATTAGATATAATTGTACCCTGTTGTGAGACAGCTCCAAAAATATGTCAAAACAAAGAAGGACAGTATTCAATCTCTGGTACTTTCTGATCTGTGCTCAATCTGATTGGTTTCCCATTTGCAAAGTGGAATTATGTTGGATTGAGAAAGCTGATGCAAGAAATTAAGACAGGACTAGAAACAACATTTTCTGCAGCATCCACACCTCACAAAGTTTTCTGGGATAAGTTACAGTGCTCCACTGATGTTGTAGGAACTGGCTTCGACTCGGGACTGTGGTCGAGCCTCTCCTTCAGCTCTCATTTCAAATAGTTTTCTAACTTTGTTTGAAATGTTTGGTTTACGGCAGCCTCACAGAACTTCACACAATAAAAGCTCAATCAGTCTTTCTATCAAATACAAAATGTATGACTTCCGTTGCCAGTTACCCCTTTGATCAGGACTATGTTCCCTTTTTGACAGTCCCTTTGGTCCACTACAGTTGAATTATTTGTTACGAGCCTGTTTTTGTTTTTTATGTATTATATAATTATTTTATGTTTCATCCTTCGATTTGGCGCAGCTGCACAGCTGCTGTTTTAAACGACGTGGTGGAGCAACTGGCCTTCTCTCTTCAGACTGTTGCCATGGTGACAATAATATGGACAGGTGCAAAAGTCTTTCTGCATATTATTATTGGCTGTACAAAAAAATAAAGTTTGTATTTATTGTGTACAAATGTTAATTAATAAAAAAATATTGAAAGTTGTTTTCTGTGATCACTTCTTTTATTTCTGTTGTGTGGTTGTTTGTAATGGTTTGCCTTCCTGTAACTAATTGTGTGTGTGTGTGTGTGTGTGTGTGTGTGTGTGTGTGTGTGTGTGTGTGTGTGTGTGTGTGTGTGTGTGTGTGTGTGTGTGTGTGTGTGTGTGTGTGTGTGTGTGTGTGTGTGTGTGTGTGTGTGTGTGTGTGTGTGTGTGTGTGTGTGTGTGTGTGTGTGTGTGTGTGTGTGTGTGTGTGTGTGTGTGTGTGTGTGTGTGATCATGATAACACACTTTATAAACACCCGAGGCCAGAGCTTCTTGAGTGGAGCGGGAAGTAGAAGGGAAACAACAGCGCAGAGCAGCAGAGCAGCAATTCTTCACTTTTATGTGGGCCATTGAACATGTTCATGCCAGAAGTTTTACCTTTATTTGCTTTATTTTAGCAACTTCCCAACTCTTTCTCTGAAAACAAATGGACTGGTCACCTTCAAATTCCACCTGTGTGAAACTCTATCTGTGCTCCAACCCTGAAGGTATGAAAAGAAACCAATGCATGAATGTGTTGTTATGTTTCTGAAGGTTTTTGAGATCAGATGTTGTTTGTGTTGATGCTCTGTACAGATAGCGTGGTGGAGCGCAGAGCTCTGAGGGAGAGTGTGTTTCCAAAACTTAGAGAGCACTGCAGACACACACTGGGACTGGATGTCAGGGTCAGTACACACTTATCTTTCTAAATGTGTATGTGTGATGGCTTTTACAGAAGCTGTGGTCTAAATGGAAACTAACTTGTTTTTAAATTTGTAAAGAAAAGTTGCATTTATCAACTGTTTTCAGTGATGTGTCCCAGGTAGTTTGATTTTTCTAACCTGATGATATTCAAATTTTCATCAACAATTCCTTCATAGAATATTGTTTACATTCATTTGTGTAATTGTTTTGTTCTCAAAATGTTGAAAATAATGAAGCTGATATGGATTCAGAGGTGAAGGTCCTGAGTAAAACTTGTTTGGTCTGATCAACACTCATTATATACACTATGACATATGAGTTTTCTAAAAGTGTGCACCCAAAATGATGTTTTATCTCAGTTGGCTTATTGTTATTGCACTATTACAGACTCCTCCTTATAAACCACACTGAAGGACATCGTTTCATGTCAACATTGGAATACAAAAGCAACATTATTTGGTAGCTTCCAAGGAAAAGAGATGAGCAGCTTTAAAGCGACTCTGTTCGTAATGTGTCGGTATCGATTAAATCACCTCAGGCTCTTCAACCAGCACATTGTGCCGTCTCTTTTCAGCAGCATGTGTAATTAGAGAGAGGGAAGAATATCGTGTGTTTCTAAGCCACCACCTGTCCAATTGTGCTCCTCTCTGTGTGCTTTTCACAAACGGATTATCAGTCATCTCTCCTCTCGAGTGTTTTAATTATTGTTTTTTGTGTGTGTGTGTGTGTGTGTGTGTGTGTGTGTGTGTGTGTGTGTGTGTGTGTGTGTGTGTGTGTGTGTGTGTGTGTGTGTGTGTGTGTGTGTGTGTGTGTATGTAGGTGTTAGACCCATTTGAGTCCAGTGACTCCAGTAGCTGGCCAGAGGAAAACAGCAGACAGCAGCTGATTGAAGAATGCAGAAAGAGCTCCTCAGGACCTTTTTTACTGGTAAATAAATCCCCAGATTTAATGTAGTCATCTTGGGTCCCCCTCGAGCATCCTAGTGTTTTAAAAAATAAAACATAATTGAATCATAGTTTGAGTAATACGACAGCCATGAGGCACTTTTATACACTGTCATTAAATCAGTCCCTGTTGAGCTTTTATAAATCCGTAAACACCCATTTGAGTGTGAATGAATCTGTGCTGAACGAGGAATCCCATGATGCTGTTCGTTCTGTTTCCATGTGGTGGTGCTGCAGGCTCTGGTAGGGCATCAGTATGGCTCAGCCAGTCTGCCTACCCAGGTGGAGGTGTCAGACTTCCAGCTGCTGCTGCAGGAGGGTCAGCGGGCGGGGGTCCGCACCCAGGAGCTGGAGCAGGCGTACCGGAGGGACGAGAACACCCTCCCCCCCTCCTACTGCCTGAGACGTCCACACAGACCCACCTGCTGCCCTCAGGTGGTCACACTCAACCTCAGAAATACATGATTCATTTTGTGTCTTCATTAGAATTGAATTAAATTCAGATTTCTGGTTCATTAAAAAAAAAGGGGGGGGGTTACTAGCAGGGTTACAATGGAGCAATGAATACAGAGCAATAATTTGAAGCACATGCGCACATTACACAGTCTACAGTATACACAGTATCATCCTAACCTTTATGTAGGTAATGCATGTGATCATATTTTAGATATAATTTACCTTGATTAATAACATTTCTATATTTTCTAAACATTTGTTACTACAACTGTTTGACTGTGGGGCTGTTCCTATCTGTGTGTTGTTCAGGAGGTGGAGGCAAAGGACGAAGAGGAGACTCCAATGAAGGCTAAAGAGGAAGAGTTAAGGAAGGTGTTTCAGACTATTGTCACTCTGTGTGTTCACAACGGTGTTATGAGCCCAAAGAGAGCCAATAGCTACTGCAGATCAGGTGAGATATAATGTACGTCTGTGTAGGAGTTTTTCTGGATGTTGAGATATCATTTAATATGTGCTTTGCTCCTTCTCTAAAGCCCTCGATGCAGATCTGAGGTTTGCTCTGGACACCCGTCCTGATAATGAGATCATCAGACGCTGCCTGGTTTACGTCCACAAGGTCATCAACGCAAAAGGAGAGACAAAGAAGAGCTGTATGAAGTCACCTCCTCAGCAGCAGTCAGAGGTGAGCGTCATTATTGTCTCTGCATTTCTGCAAGAGTATCATAAAACACAGCACTTTCATCCACATTGCTATACTGTGGGGCAAAAGTTCATTTCATATGCTTTTTTCCTTTTTTTACAAGTTCTGGAAGGAGACATCTTCTCTAACTGCTGATCATGTGGCAGATTTGCCTTTCAGAAACCAAATGTTATCACCATTGTTTTCCAGAAGGAGCAGGTGGGGCCTCCCAGAGATGTCATAGCCTTGCTGAACTAAATAACAAACAGTTTAAAGGAAAAGTTAACTTAAGCTTATAGATCCCCACTACCATGGACATCAGAGACATCAAGCATTTTGATTCAAATAAAAGGGTTAGAGATGTGAGTCATGCCCATGTTGACGTGGGGAACTTGCAAAAAAAAGTGCTCTCTGCCTCTTTCAAGTAAGTAGTACTTAGAGAAAGATAAACATGACTTGTGTTATTGAAAGCATCAAGATGTGCTTAGAATATCTCTCACGTATGAAGGTACATACATTAGAGTCTGTATTAAAGCTAGAAAATAAATACAGAAATGAATAATAATAACTTTTTCCTTCTGCTTTTTTGTTAGGCTGCTACCTTTGACCTAGGGACAACACCCACTGATGGACAACTGTTCTCAGAGCTTTGTGACCACTTCCTGCCGGGTCTCATCAGTTCCTCCCAGCTTCTGGTCTACACCACGGCCACAGAGTGTGACCGTCGACATGGTTACACGACAGCCAGGAGGCGGGGCTATGCCGAGTCTCTGTGCCAACAGGTGTACTGCGACCTTGTGGGTTTGATTGACAGCTGGAATATCTCACACAGCAGCGATGGCTCTCAGCTCAGCGATGCTTTGGCCAGAGAGCAGGCCGAGCAGCAGGAGCTCTGTGACTCACTGTCGAGGTTATATGATGTCATTCGGCCTGAGGAGGAAGAGGTCAGGAGGAGGGCTTTATCTGTTTTCTAAACACAAAAAGCAGCATTAACATATTGTATTTGTATATACTTATTGTGTAGATATAGACACTTGTGTTGTTCTTACCTTTGGCATTGTGAAGGATTAAGAGCTGAGGAGATCTCTTCTCAGTAAAATAACTACTTTACAAATGAGTAAATTACGTTTTATAACCAGTTTAAATGTATTTTGGGGATATTGTTTGGTCTATTTTTCCTGTGACATTGTGATGTAGACAACATTTGCAGTCACATTGCATTACAGGAGAGTATTTGTATTTGCTGCAGGTCAGAGCCTATGTGGAGCAGAGTGAACGACAGCGCCCCCTAGTGGTGACAGGAGGCCCGTGCACAGGAAAGACAGTTCTGATGGCTCACTGTGCTCAACAGGTCAGTGGACTGAAGTGAAATGGGAAACTCACATTAGGTTTTAATTCCTGCCAAACCCAATTCATATCCAAAAACAGATCAATTAATTATATGAACAGACAATAGAGAACACGTATTTATAATTAAGGAGGATGAACACATAGTCATTTAGAGTAGAGAATAAATAACCTATGTGGATAAATCTTAAATTTCTAATAAAATAAATACAACCAAGCAAAAACCAAATCTGTACTACATGGTTTGGATAAAAGGTAAATAAGTGTTTTGTCTCCCTACACAGATAAAGTCGTGGCTACCAGACTGTGATCCTGTGGTGGTCACTTATTTTTGCAACCTATCAATAAACCAGTCCCCCAAGCACTTGTTATCGAGCCTGTGTTATCAAATTGGCGTGAGATATCACAGCGAATCTTCCTCTGAGCAGAATCCCAACAACTTTGGTGATCCTAGCAGTATCACTCAGCCCTGGGAATGCAATTCTAACTGTAGCTCATCGGCCAACATTTGTGTATCTGAGCTTAAAGAGCGTCTCACATCCCTTCTCTCCTCCATGCCCTCTACCAAACAACCTCTAGTTCTGATCCTCGTTGGCCTGGATCTCATTAAAGGCAACTTTGGACCTGAATTCCTGGACAGCCTCCCCTCCCCTCTTCCTCACAGCGTCAAACTCATCCTCACTGTCTCCTCCAACCAAACGCAAGTCCTGCAAGCCTTTAAACCACAAAGAAGTCCGCCTCAGAGTGTGTCAAAGGGTAGTGAGAAGGAGTTGGGATATGTGTGTGTTCCGATGGGACTGGTGGACAGGAAACAGTGTGTGAAGATGCTGGCAACACTTCTGAGCAGTTCAGGGAGGAGGGTGACTTCAGGACAACAGGCGCTGGTGAACCAGGCGCTGACTTCCTGTCGTCTGACTCTCTACGCTCGACTCCTGCACCTACACACCTCGCTATGGCACTCTGGTACGACTAATACATTAAAAAAACACTCTTTAAGGATAAGAATTCTATATTTGTACTTATAGTCATCAAAGCCCAAGACAATACCAAAACAAACAATGCATTAATCCTTCTCTGAATATTTTCCTATCTCCCTACCCTGTATGTGGTATTAACCCTCCTGTTGTCTTCGGGTCAAATCTGACCGATTTACTACTTTCATCAATCATAACTTTTTTGTTTTACATTCGATTGCATTAAGGCTTCATGATATCCTTCACAGTAGACATTTGAACATATACAATAGCTGATCACCACTTTCGTAGAATTTTGGATGATTTAGTAAACTTTGTAACACCCATGGTGTTCCCGGTCAAAAATGACCGTCATAAAGAAAAGGAATTAGTAACCATCCGGATCAGATAAAACACACACACACACACACACACACACACACACACCACACACACACACACACACATACTCTAGATGTGTGTCCCCCGCTCTTATGTGCCCATCCCCCCACATGGATCACACCTGGCACACGCAATACATGTTCAGTGTCTATTCTTTGTATATTTACTGCAGTTTTTCATGTATACCAGTAGTCTGATACAATATTTACAGTTTGAAAGGGTGTTAAATGAAATGTGGTGATGATTAATGGTTTTTGTGTTAATGTAATAGCAGTTAAAACAGGACCGGTCAAATTTGACCGCGAACACCAAAGTAAGGGGGGGGAAACGAAGGCAATAGGAGGGTTAAGCTTCAAACTCTGTCTTGTTTTATATCTTTAGAAATAGGTAACACATGTAGTTTCATTCTTCTGGATTGTACTGTATTTTATTCAGCACATTTCATGTGTTATATGAGAAAAGATGGGGTGACATTTGCATTATTTACATTATGATGTAAAAAGTTTGAAATGCATTATAAGGATTACAGGAATGAAAATGCATTTATTTTCATTTTTATTCAAAAATGTTAACAACATTAATCACTGTGACACACAAAACAAAGTAAGGGACAAAAGGGATACAAAAAAAGAGAATAGAAAATAAAATGCTTGAATGCTTTAGGATATTGTGTTTTTGTTGCCTTTCAAAATAATATGATAAAAACAAATGTTATGCTATTAAGTGCAACACAAGTTCTGTGCCGTCTGATTATATTTCTCTCTTTCTGTCCCTTTTAATTCCCTCCTCATCAGATTCAGATGTGACTGAGTCTTCTCTCCCTGATGGCGTCCATTCATCCATTTCTGCACTTCTGGATCACCTGGAGCAGAAGCATGGCCCCTTTATCGTAGCTCGGGCCCTCTCTCTCCTCTCCCTCTCCAGGACGGGGCTCACTGAGGCCGAGCTCGCAGATCTGCTGTTCTGTGATCATAAGGTGCTGACTGCGTACGTTCCACAGGATGAAAGCCTTTCCTGCGATATGAGGGTGCCACAAATTGTTGTGGAGAGACTTCTACTGGATTTGAAGAGCTTCCTCATTAGGAGGACAGTTGCAGGGTCACATGTTTTGTCCTGGGTAAGCAGGCCTTTCAAGCTGGTGGTGGCTAAGAGATATTTAGGCTCTCAAGAGGTGAGGAAGGAGATTCATTTGGCATTGGCGGACTATTTTAGTGGCAGATTGCCTTGTGGGGGTGCAAAACCACTTCTTGTTAAGCAGAAATCTGCACCAAACAGGATCTCAGGGAAAATGGGAATACACATTGACAGGCAGCCATGCAGCCAGCCGTTTGTCTTTCCCCTTTCTAACAAAAACAATGGCCGGGTGAACTTGAGGAAGGTCTTAGAATTGCCCTACCACTTGCAAAAAAGCAGCAAATGGGGGGAGTTGGAGCACGGGCTGTTAATGTCTTTCAGGTTTCACCAGGCTATGGTTCAAGCAGGACTCCTGGGAGATTTGGTAGCCATGTTAGAGGATGAGGAGGGGTCACACCACTTCAGTTTATTAAGGGAAAGAGCACTTCTAGCAAGCATATTGAAGTCTGGTGCTTGCTTGTTGCAGAGCTCCCCCCTTCAGCTGCCCTCAGTGATGGAGACGAGCCTCCTCCCTTACCTGGAGGTGTTTCCTGCCCTCGAAGGTTATTTCGGTGAGATGAGACAGGAGAGGAGGGACAGAGGAACAGGATTAGGAGTAGCGCTTTTTCCTTCTCCTTCATCTGTTCCCTCCATTCAGTGTTTGAAGCGTGATGCCAAAACTGAGGGTGTCTCTGTTAGAGAAGCAGCTGGGACAGAGAGTGGAATAGTCACAGAGATCATGGATGATGGCGAGGCTTGGGTTTGGAAAGGCTCTGGGTGTGAGATAGTCAAACTATCACTGAGCTGCGAGCAGAAGGAGATGAAGTTTGCAGGCGTGAAGAGCAGTGGTCATTTCCTGCTGCTTTCAACACAATGCAACAAGCTTTTCCTGTGGGATGTGTCTGGCCCAGAAATGTTTCTGCAGGTTGAAGACCCTTTGAAAACAACAGTGAACGAGGTTGAGGGATTTGTTGCTGGTCAGAAAACAATATTTCTCTGGTGGAAAGATGAGTGTTTTGTGAGTGTGTTTGACGTCTCCAGTGAGATTTTGACTCATTTCCAGTGTCAGAGCTGTGTGACCTGCTTGGTTTGCTCCTCTAATGGCTTTTACATGTACTGTGGGCAGGAGGAAGGCACAGTGTCCATTTTTGACACCAACACTGGCAGCCTCCTAGGCAGTTGTTCAAACTCAAACCACAATGCGGTTTCATTGATAATCCTGTGTGAAGAAATGTGGGAAATGGCTTGTGTTGACAGGACAGGGGGTGTATCCCTATGGGATGTAGCAGCCAAAAGAAACCCACCAAGACTTGTCACAGAAAGCTTTACTGGGGGTAAATCTAATGACATACTTAATATGGATTACTCACATGAAATCCACACATTACTGGTGTGTCAATCCCACCAAGTTGCACTGTGGGATACCTGTGACTGGGAGCTGTGGGACCAGTTCCTTGCTCCGCAGGGGAAGGCATTCACTCAAGCTGTGCTCTCCCAGGATGGCCACCTTTTCCTGGCTTTGTTAGACGCCTGTCCCCTGGTGTTGGTGTGGAGGGTCAGCACAGGGGAGTGTGTTCTCTCCTTAAAAGTAAACAACCAGCCTTGTAAACTCATCAAAACGTCCTCAGAAGTTGTTTGTGTCACTCTTGACGGTGTCTTGACAGTGTGGGACTCCGGGATGATAGATGTTGCAGGTACAGCTCCGAAAATGGGGTGTGGAGTAAAAGAAGTGGTGGTTGAACAGACAGGAGAGTGGTTCTACACCTCTGATGGGTCGGAGACCGTGTGGAGATGGAGATTAGAAACGGGACTTCCACACGATAACTTCCTTCATGATGGTCCTGTAGAAATACTGCGCCTTTCCCAAAATAACTTCCATCTTGTCACACTCTCAGCAGGGGAAATATACGTTTGGCTTACAGAAACAGGGCAGAACATCCTGCGTATGAGTGGCAGCAGAGCCACAGACATCTTGATCACCCCCAACAGTAACTTTGGGGTCAGTATTTCTAAACGGGGGTTGTCTCGGGTTTGGAAGCTGGCACACGGGAGCATTGTGTGCAGCATAAACTCGTACCTATCTGACGCCCAGGTGTCTCCTGAGAGCACCTTCCTTATTGGCCTTCGACGGAGAGACCTGTTAGCTGCCAGTCTGTGGTCGGGCTCCATCAGCAAGCGCTTCTCCTGCATAGAGAGCTCTGAGCATGTTGTTGCTTTCAACACACTTTCAGACCATCCAGACTTTGTGGTGGTGATGGCAGCTTCAGGGGCGGTGTACACCTGGAAGGTAACAGAGGAGACCCTGTGCAGGCACTTCCAGCTGCCTTATAGCTTTCACTGTCAGCCACAAGACTTCCAAATGTCCCGTGATGGGAGTTACGCCCTGCTGTCTACTGACGATGAAGCCATCAACCTCTTAGACTTATCTCAGATCAGACTGTGCTCATTCAAGGCTGAGGGTCCTGTCGTTAAAGCTTGTTTGGATAAAACTGGATGCTATGCTGCCTACATATCTCAACCCAGCACCACTGTGGAGAAAAACTGCGGCTGCTACGTGAACGCCAGGTCATTCCTCACGGTTGTACGACTCGCAGACGGGGAACGAATAGGAAGTGTGTGTCTGGCTAGGAATCCGTTGACTCTGGTTGTGTGTGAGCGGCAGTTTGTGTTTGTGGGATTTGAGGACGGGTCTGTAGGCGTGTATTCAATTGTAGATGTTGAGGTCACTGGGGAGGAGTTTGTTGGGTGCAGGGAGAATTTGAAAGGTTGTTTTAAACAATGCCCCTTTGACACAGCATTAAGCAGGTTACCACTACCAACCCCCAATATTACATGGCCTTAAGATTAATAGCTTTGTAAAGATGTTATGTTTTGGTTCCGTTTGTTTGTTTTTCAGCAGGACTGCTGCACAAACCCAACTTGTATGAAACTTGGGTGAAACATGGGCCAAAGAAGAAGCCATTACATTTTTTTTGTAAAGATTGAAATATAGAACATCTGGCCTTTTATGGATTTCTTCACTCTCTAAGTGCATCACACCGTTGATGTTGTTGGACTGTGTTTTTATATACATTTATTTATATTACTAATGTGATGGCAAACAAACTGATTGTGTGTATATGTGTATACTTAAAACCAGTGGCGTAGCCAGGAATTATCGTGTGGGTGGGCCTGGAGAAATGTAGGTGGGCCAGGGGGAGACTTATTAACCCCGGGGTATGAGCTGAAACTTCATTAATGATTTTATTTATTTTTTAATGCACTAATTAAACATAAGCATAAGCCTAAACTAGCAGTGAAAACAAAAACATAGGCACGGCGGCCTCAGAATGTGTGTAAAACTGATATCCACATGACTGGCTCGGCGGCCACAGCAAATGTGTACACGCTTCACTGCAGACCTCAAGAAGAAATAAGACTTTTATTCACTCATGGCAAAACTTACTTTACTTACTAATTTACTCATGGTAAAAAAATGCACTCCCTATTCCATTGTCATGAAGGTGGAATGTAACTATATCCAGAATAAGTTTTATTGGATCCAGGCTAGAAACATGTTTATTTCTGCTGTAAAGTTGGGCATTTTAACATGGGGGTCTATGGAAATTGCTCCTTTCTGCATCCATCCCCTGTCGGCCACTAGATGAACTGCAGTTTGTGGCACTTCCTTCTGGGCTTGTCAGGAACGTCAAAATCGCTATGACTCGCTGATTGGCATGTGGGTGGGCCCAGGCCCACCCGGGCCCACCTACAGCTACGCCACTGCTTAAAACGAGTACAGGTGCCACACTTCTTGGGAACCTTGGCAGCATTGTTTCAGTTTCAGCTGGTCTGAGCCAATAATGATGACTTCACCCAGCATTTAAGTTTCATTTCTGTGAAAACTAAACCAAACAGGGGTCAGTTTAATTCATATCTACTATAATTTTGACAAATGTCTATGTTTTAATAAAATCATTTTTAATGAATGCCTTGTTTATATCTCTGTTTGTGTATTTAAAAGGTCCACATTTTTGTCAGATAAAAAAGTACACAAGAACCTATTCAATTCGGTCGGAACACCCTAAAAATAAATTTTAAAAAACACCTGTACCTTATGCAGATATACTTAGTTATATTTTGCAGCATTTCGGTCAACATGACTTTTAAAAGATAAGAGATCTCTTCTTGTAACTGGTGTCTCTCATGCTGCCTTCCCTGCTTATTGGCAGGCTCGTAAATTAGAAAACTTATATCGTGGTTTCTATTAGATTGTCTTTTGCTTGCTTTGTTGGAAAATAAATGACACACTGAAGCTAGTTACAGCCTTAGTTATCGTGCTAGACTTTTTAAGCAGACCTATTACTCAATTATGCAACACCCGCAGAAAGAGAAGCACAAGTGCATATTTACTATAGTGATGCTGATAATTCCGACAGCACTTGAAGGCAGTATCAGTGGGGATAAATTGCAGGCGCAAATGCTGCAGACAGAGTCCAGGTGGAGACATGATGTCGCAGCTGTACTGTTGGGGAGACAGCTCCAGTGGACAGCTCGGTCCACAGACAGCCCTCAGCCCGGTGTCCTGGTCGGTCCCCGGGGTTATCACCGACATCTGCTGCGGGGACCAGCACACTTTACTGCTCAACGGGGAGGGCGGCGTGTTGTCATGTGGAAACAACTCTCAGGGCAAACTTGGACGAAAGAAACGTAAAGATGGGAGAACAACAGGTAGGCTGCAGAATCTCGACATAACAAGAAATATCCATGTAGTAGCCCATAAAATAATAAAAACTTAGACAGTTAGTACTTTGGTAAAAACGTGAAGTGTTTTGTGTTTTTTATCATGAAATTTGTTATCTAAATTGAATATATTTTGAGGATATATGATGAGGAATATCTGATATATTTGGTTCTTCGTCTTTCAAGACAATTACATTTACTTTATCTTGTGTTTAATCATTATCTTATGAGCCTGCATCGAAATCCATAAATGAACTTGTTGTGCAGCTCAATTGGCTGTGCTACGTTTCAGTTTCGTTTACCCCTTGTCAGTGAAGACAACGAAAGTTATGCGTGATGTTCATGTGCAGGTGGGAAAGTGGAACATTCATTACAGTGATGTATTCGGGTTTGTGGGAATTAGTGGCAGTACAATAATTAAGATAATTTAAAGTAAAAAAATACAGTGTAATATAGTCCTGCATTCAAGATGACCTACATTGTAAAAGAATAACATTGCATTAAATGAAACCAGTAAGTAAATGAACTCAACATGTTACATTTTAGGCAATGTAGTAGCCTACTTTCCACCATATTTTTTACGAGCATTGTCACTTTTTCTTATGTATAGTTGATGGCACGTTTGGAACCGTTTTTCTTGATTTGTTTAGTATTAGATGGGCGATATTGTTATTCCAAATATGATATGTTTTCCTCTTTTCTGTCCCCCTGTATAAGGTCGTGTGGAGGGGCTGGGCGATGTGGTGGCCATAGCTTGTGGTCAGGACCATTGTCTGGCTGTGTGTGCATCTGGAAAGGTGTTCTCCTGGGGGGCAGGAGAGGACGGACAGAGAGGCCTTTTACCAAATTTACTCCACAACAGACCAAGGTAAGATCTCACACTAAGGAATATATGAATATGTATACTTTGCACTGAAAGTAGGCATAGGTTTCATAATTTGTACTTTCTATTGTCTCGTCAACATGCAGTCATGTGCAGATGCCACTGCCAATACCTGTGATTCAAGTTGCTTGTGGAAACTCCCACTCTCTGGCTCTGACTAAAGGTATGACAATGATGCCATCTTTCTGATATGATATGCAATAGTCAGTGTTTGTTCCACAGTTTGTTATATTTAGTTATGTGTAATGTCGTAATGATTTGATTTAGATCTTAATGTCAATTTATCACTGTGCCAGTTTCCCTATTCCCCACTGCCAATTTAGTGCAAAGTAAATGTTCTAGTTGAAGCTTAAGGTAGATAAAGGTGCAACACATTTCAGAAAACAGGAAATGTTGAATGTAAACATTTTTTTTCATTATTAAATCAAAAGGTTAATCCAAATAGGAAAACATATTAATTTGACTTTAGCTTCTGAACAATTTTAGTGTGTTGTAAACTAAATAACTCTAATATTTCACTTTTCAGGAGGCGATGTCTTCTCGTGGGGTTCGAACAGTCATGGTCAGCTAGGCCTGGGGAAGGAGGTGTCACTGCAGTTTGTACCTGACCTGGTGCGCGCTCTGACCGGCGTAGCGGTTATCCAGGTTACGGCCGGAGCGACCCACTCCCTGTTCCTCACACTCCCAGGCCTGGTGTACTGCTGCGGGGCCAATAAATCTGGCCAGCTGGGTCTCAACAGGGTGGATGAGAAGGGTACAAATTATTTACTTAAATTGTGTCATGTGATGTTCAGCAAGCAGCAAATTGTCCATGCAAGTGAGGGCTTTTGTCATTTTTAGGCCAATTCTACACAATCTGGAGAGGGAAACATAACATTTTACACTCACACCCAGGACACACTGCCCGTGTAAGCAGTGTGTTACAGCCACCTCGCTGAACACCTGTCGCATGCTTGTAATGTCCACACAGAGGCATTAATGCTCTGCTCCTACTGTATCAGCCCTTCTACATTGTGTTTTGCACAACCTTAGCCTGGTAACATTTCAGAATAAAAGCCTTGTGTTAACACATGTAGGAATTCCGTCCAGAGAAAAAAAAAGACTAGTATAATAAAAAAAATAAAAAATTGTACAGACCATCATAGCTTGTATGTATAATCATTATTCTATTTTTAATCATATTTATCAGGCAGGTTCAACATCTGCATGGTACCCGCCCTCAGACCTCTGGGTGTCTCCTTCATAAGCTGTGGAGAAGCACACTCTGCTGTGTTAACTAAGGTACTAAATCATCTGATTTAACCAATCATTAATTACATTGTAAACATAATAAAAATATTAGGATGTTGCTTATTTTTGATATGATGTGACGCCGTGATTTCTAGGACGGCAAGGTTTTCACTTTTGGAGAGGGAAGCTACGGTCAGCTCGGTCACAACTCCTCTGATAATGAACTGAAACCCAGACTGGTGGACGGTTTGGATGGACCTGCATCACACATTTCCTGTGGCAGGTGAAAACAGCGTTTTCATTTAAGAAAGGCTTAATGTATTGTGGCGTTTTAGAGAGACTAGCTCATTATATTTACAATAAAAAGGACACCTATTGCACGTCTATCCATCCTGGGAGAGGGATCCCTCCTCTGTTACTCCCCCCTCTCCCTGAGACAAACTTTAAATTTGATGTCTAAAGCTATATAAATATAATTGGATTTATTGATTTACAGATTTACAATCACAATTGTTTTTGTCCCCCAGACGTCATACACTGGTTTTGTCCTCCTCTGGCCAGCTGTGGGCTTTTGGCGATGGGGCCAAAGGTCAAATTGGGATAGGACGAACAGAAAATAGTCTGACTCCCACTCTGGTATCTCTTCCATGGACCACTGAAAGTGTGGCAGCCGTCCCCAAGGGTGTGTATGTATGGCCAGGGTGGTGTTTAGTAGATTTGTAAGTTCCCTAATAAAAAATTCAGAGCATTAATATAGCAACATACAACTATTTGCTTTGTGAAGGCATATTGGAGAAATAGTATCCTTAGCAGAGAATATAAGTCTGGTTAGCAGCAGTTCTAATCAATGTCCTTTTTATGGTAGAAGTAGTGTAAAACTAAAAGAGATAAATTAAATATGCAAATGTGTTTTTTCCTGGTTTAAGCAGACTTGAAAATATCAGCTGGGTGGAATACAAGCTGTACCTACACTTCACCTCCACAGGTAATATGTTCACCTATTCAGAGACTCACTGGGCATATTGCATGAATAATTTCTATAGGTACAGATTTGATCTTAACTGATAAGTCTGATGCCCTTATGGTTTTAGTGGGGCTTTTCCCCTTATGCTGAATGAAAATCGCTTGGCGAACGCATCAAATGTAAGATCAAACGCAATTCATCAACATACTCAAGATGGAACAGATTTGGCTGTCAGATCACGTTGCGTGAATCCCATGTAGGATTTTCTTATTTTCATCTTATTGCTGTGTTCAGGAACAAACACAAGATACAAATAAGAAAACATTCATGCACAAGGCCCATTGTTATTGCAGATTTGATCATATATATATTTTTTTTTACCTTGATTTAATGTTAGTTTTTTTTTATCAGAACTTAAATCTGTTAAATCTCATGTCTGTCGTTAAAGCATTTGGACAAAGGACAGATCACTGGGCGACTTCATGAGACTAAACTTCAACAATGGCTGTCAATGACACATGGCAACGTAGAGGCAAAGAGGTCATTATTTTCATACTTTAATTACGGTTGGAGTTAAGTATCTGCTCATATAAAATATCATACATCAAGCAGTAGATACCGTGTTTTCATGGTTTCCCTCCTTTTCTTTTCATTCAACAGAGAAATAGCTTCGATGTTTCAGACCAGCACAAGTCTTGTTGCAAGTTTCACGAAGCCTGAGTGAGTTATTTTCTATTGTTTAACTCATGAGTTAAAAATTATAAGATCTTCTGAATCCCATCAACTCATTCTGGTTCTGCTACTTTGTTTTAATGCTTTGCTTTTGATATCAGTGGGCCTCCATCAGAAGCAGGTGCTCTAACTGTGGACGTTGATGCAGCTAGCGAAGCTTTCGACCAGCTGCTGGCAGTGCCATGGATCAGACAATCAGTTAAGACGTTTGAATTACCGCCATGCATTACTCTCTTTTGCTTGAGACGTGAACTGAGATATACAGTTGTGACCCACAAGGCTCTAAATCCCTTCTATGCATGGAAATTGTTCAAACTAGCCACTAAATTGTTTTTTTCACAAACGTATTCATGCTGTTTAAACATTACAATGTAATCTACATTTTTTTTGCAGGTAAATCTTACACTCCAGATTGGTTTGCTCTGCAATTCAAGCCGTCTCCTAAAATCACCAGAAATCTTCCTGATTCTGCTGACGTGTCCCCTCCTCCAAGAGGAGTGTAATGTCATGCAGGGGGTGTTGGTGCTGGCGATCAATATTGCAGATCTGCAGGAGAAGACTCAAGATACACTAAGTAAACGACAGCAACATTTTTCTAAAGTATTTTGTTAGGTTATGGGTTTTGTAATGATCCAAGTTACTTTCAAAGACAACAATAGACTGCAAATAGTTTATTGGTTTAAAACAAGTCGATTTTTAACATGCATAAATAATATTTAATTTACTTAATTGTTAACTGATAAACAAATTCAGAATCTTTTTTTTTTTTATCATTAATGTCAGATTAGCCAGCTAACATAGCATTAGCCAGGTAACATAGCATTAGCCAGGTAACATAGCATTAGCCAGGTAACATAGCATTAGCCAGGTAACATAGCATTAGCCAGCTAACATAGCATTAGCCAGCTAACATAGCATTAGCCAGCTAACATAGCATTAGCCTTACAATTAATTGTATGTATATCATATTGTTATGACCTGGCTCAAAAGGCCACAACAAAGAGGAGACACACCATATCAACGGTTTAACAAAAGATGTTTATTAAAGCAAGTAGTTCAAATTAGCCAAATTAATTAAGTGCAAAACAAGTAACGCATGAGTTGTGGATGTCAGTGGTATCAGTAGTGTAAATGCAGGGTGAGGATTGCATGGACATGTATGAGTGTGAGAGTGTTGAAGTGCACAAAGTGAAGCAACTGAGAAAACTCATAACATACTCAACCGAAACCAGGTGCCTGTAGGGGAAAGCAGAGAGGAGCAGAGGCTTTAAATAGCTGCAGGGCGCCAGACCCCGGTGCCCTGAGTTACTGCAATCAAGACAGCACAGCCACACCCTCTCTAGATGAACCCACAGGGCATCACACATATATTATATTGTTGTGTCAGATTAATAACTTTGTCAGATCAAGAATGTACACGTTGTTGTTGCCAAAAAACATGGCAACAACAAGCATGTCCGAGCGGTGTGCATCAGTGTTTTTTTCTTCTAAATGTTTTGCTAATTTGGTCAAGTTGGTGAAGATCTGCTATTTACTTGCAGTGTGTTGAGCTGTCTAATACAAGACGGACAATGCCTTTTGTTCTCAGGACGCTGGTGGTCCACCCTGAGACCCTCCATACTGATGAAGCACATCTTGGTGTTCAAAAAGGCCCTGGCCTTCATGCTCAGAAATGGCCTCCTGGTAACTCATAACCCCGGGGTCAAATACCTGGTGGAGGTCCTCAAGATGCTGTACAAAGTGAGTGCCGTTTTACTTTTTTTTATTTCAGGACCAAACATGAAAGGAAGACATTTATCCTTATAAAAGGATCAAAAAGACAGATTTTCCCTGCTATCTGAACCAGCCCCAAAGAGTTTTTTTAGTTTTTTTGCTGGTGTCAGAAAGCTTATTTTACAGTCTGCACTGTAACTCATCTGAAATGTTGCTACCTTTCGAGGCAGATGTTTCGGCCCTTTCTAGCAAAGCTTTGTCGTTTCCCAGAAGAGGTCGGAAAAATGTTTGTTCAATCTTTATGGGTGATCAGAATGAACTCTGAGGCTAAACGTGTGTTTTACTTATAGGCAAACAAAGCTGGAAAGTCCTACAAAGTCCCACCGAGCACCTTCTACGTAGAGGAGATCAGTGACAATGTGCTGCTAAATCAGGACGTTGCTCTTTGGTTTCAATTTTCCAAAGAGGAGGTAAAAACATATCTTACCATTTTCGAGATATTGCACTTATTCCGAACTATTTGTGATTTTATTCTGAGCATTTTCTGTTGAAATGCTTCTTGCTGAAATTGTTTATTTATTATTATCAATTTATTTCCTTTAAGGATGATGTCAGCACACCCGTCATTTTCTGCCGCTACCCATTCCTGTTCACTCTGGTTCAAAAGGTGGCAGTCTTTAACCAATATGCGTTTATCTTAAAGGTACAGTATTCGTAACATTAGATCATTTCTAATCAATTTATTGAAGTTCTTATTTAGTTATTTTTCATAACACAGCTGAGGTTGTTTCTTGTTTTGAGCATTCATTTGAACCAATCTGTCAATGTGTAGATTTCTTTATTAAGATAAAGATATATTAAGGTTTTGGTAATTACAGAAAGTGCAGGGTTTCGTTCATGAACTGGCCTTGGCGTGTCCTGAAGAGCTCTGGTTGGACGGCCCAGACTCCGCCCCCGCGCCGGTCTTCCAGCTCACCCTGAGACGCTCTCACCTGGTGGAGGACACCTTCAGGCAGCTGGGGGCGGCCGACCACTGCGCCTTCAAAAGGGAGTTTTTGGTAAACATACTACAACATACCTACACAATGTTGCCATGTTTAGTTGCCTGACGCAACATTTTGTAGCCGTTGTCTTTTTATACTTAGTTTCTGAGTTATTTTATGGATACTTCAGCCATTTAGTTTTGCACTTCCATATGTTGTGGGATTCACAAGAAAGTAAAAACTGTCAAAATCACAGCAACGTAGGCTGAGATATCTGAAGATCTACTCTCTGTAATGGGTCAAAACTCAACAACATCTGTATCCTACGCTCCCCACAATGCTACTTAAAAGCATATTTTTCATTGCTTCAGTACTTTTTACTTTATGTGTAAAATCAGTTGACTTCATTTGGAGCAACATGTCAATACAGTAAACATTTAAGAAGTAATTTGAGATGATAAACATAAAAAATATGTAGACTGCCTTCAAAACGTATCTGTACCAATTGAAAAATGTTTCTATAATAATGTGATTTCAATAAATCGCTAAAATGTGCCCATCAATAGCATGAATTAGTGGATTGTGTAAGGGAGGTTGTTGGTATAGTAATTGTGCATTTTTGAATGTCTTGCTTGCTTAAATCCCTTCAATTAGTTCTAAGCCCACAATGGATGACAGGAAGTTTTATTTACCATCAGAGCTGATACTGATTTAGTTTAAGGACTGTTAATAATGAAAACATTATTTGATCCTTTGAAGGTGCAATTTGATGAAGACAGGACGAAGGTGATGGATGTCTACAAAAGAGATTTCTTCCTGCAAGTGTTTGAAGAGCTGATGTCTCCCAAGTCTGAAATGTTCATGTTCAACAAGAGCAACACTCTGGCCTGGTTCCCTGTCAGGGTAAGACAAGATATTTAAACACAAAAGCATGAATTAAATTAAAACAATTTTTAAGACTGAATACTATATATATATCGCTATTTCTTTATTAAGTGGGCTAAATGTTTAGTTGCAAGTCTTAGCCACATGTAAGATGTTTTTCCGAACACTTTTAGGAAAGAGATTGTGAGCAAAATGAAAGACCTCTGGTTTTCCTCTCCTGCTTAACATATCCCACAGCTCTGTGGATGGGGCGGTCCTGCTGCTCATTCTTGGAGGGGCTGCTTGGTACATTTGAAAATATATTGGTATATTGTCGATATACTGCCCAGTCCTCTATACATTTACTTATTATTTTTTTTTAAACAAATTCCTCATTTGAATGAATTTAACAGAGTGATCTGATTACTATAAAAGTCTTATGAACTAAGACGTGAATGTATAACTCTGATTTTTCTGATATACTGTTCTGTACCTTTGACCTTTTTCATCGTTATTGAATCCTACCAAATCTTAATCATGTGTTTTGTCATAAACCAAACAGCCAAAAGTAGAGGAGAAGACTTACTTCCTGTTTGGCGTTCTGTGCGGCCTGGCTCTCTACCACCACAACCTTGTCCACTTGCGCTTCCCACTGGTTCTCTTCAAGAAGCTGCTCAAGGTCAAACCCTCACTGGACGACATGAAGGAGTTCAACCCTGTCATGGGAGAGTAAGACTCACATATTCTTTCTCTGAAATGTTTGTAGTTTGCAGGTTATAGTTGTTTTAGATTGATCTTTTTGTATTATTGACATTCTTGTTTGCAGGTCTTGGCAGCTCCTGTTGGATTGCACTCCTGATGAGGTCAAAAAAAAGGACTTTACTTTCACTGTAAGTTTACTCAATCGCAGTCCGAAAGACATTCTTCTGCTCTGTTGCCCACATGTGTTTCTGCATATTCCACTCTGGCTGTAATCGTTTGTTTGACCAGGTGCCCTGGGGCGGAGAGACAGCTGAACTTGATCCGAAAGAAACTGGGAAAGTTGTGACAGCGTCCAACAGGTACGGCTAACTGCTGTATTTAACAATCTGATCTGCACAGCTTTAGTCTATCTCACAAGCTTTAAACATGTATTTAGTTTCTGTCAGTCTGTGTCTTTGACAACCTCACAGATTTCTTGCCATTCAGCAGTGCATGCTGTCAACAAACACACAATGATCCATTCTTACGTCGACTGCAAATCTTTGCTGCCATCTAGCAGTTAAAACAGTTAAACCTGTAAAAATACATTACTTTCATTAAAGATTTAGCGTTGATCTACTGTGTAAAGTGTACAGAAGAAACATTTAGAATTGTTTTAGGCGTGGGATACTCAATAGCGCTCAGTTTAATCTTTTGTATATTCTTTTATTAAATGTTTAATAGGAAAGAGTTTGTAGACGCCTACGTCAACTATGCCTTCAACAAATCAGTGGAGGGAGTGTTTGAAGCGTTCAAGAAAGGCTTCTTCAAGGTGTGTGACATCGACGTGGTGGAGTTCTTCCAGCCCGAGGAGCTGCAGGCAGTGATGGTGGGCCAGGACAACTACGACTGGGAGGTGTTCAAGAAGGTCTGCTGAAGTTCAGATATTCAGAATAATGTTTTATCTTATGTCTGAGGATATATCATTTGAAATAAGAATATATTAGAAAAATATGGAGAGCAAGATGACCCGTTTTTTAGGTATTTGTTTAAGTGACTGTTTCAGTTAAAGGTCACATATTATGCAATATGCACTTTTTCACATCTTTTACACAGACATATACATATATACTAAAGATACTCAGAAAGTTTCAGCAATGAAGAATTCAAATGTTCTGCTGATCCGCATATTTAAAATCCTGTCTAAGAAAGAGCAAATCAGATTTGAGATACCATTTTACAATCGACAGCTAGTGGGAAACACTGACCAATGAAAATAGACTGAGCTTTTGGGAGGGAGGGTCTGAGGAGTTCATCAGATTCAGGAAGAGGCTGAATACAGCTCTTTTCAGCCAGGCAGTATGAGAAGAATAATGGGTTTTTTGAACATTACAGCATATAAACATATTCTAGTAGTCTCCAAAAATATTTAAATAATCTTAAAAAGGTATTTAACATGAGACCTTTAAGATCTGCTTTGCTTGTTCATACAGTTTTGTGTGTTTAAGTGCTTGTAGGGGAGATGTAAATTAACTTTCCACATGTCATTTCCAAACAGAACACAGTGTATGAAGGAGACTACCATGACGGGCATCCAAACATCGTGATCTTCTGGGAGGTGTTTGAGAATCTGACCGCGGAGGAAAAGAAAAAGTTATTTCGTAAGTATCAGAAATGATTGACATCATTTATTACGTTTCAAGTGGAGTCCCTATCAGTATTAGCTTCCTTGGTGTTCTATGAAGTTGTATTTCATTCATTTAAGATTCTTTATTTGTTATCAGTGTTCGTCACCGGCTCCTACCGTGTTCCATTCCTGGGTATGGAGAGCGTTCAGATGAAAGTCGCAGTGTTGGCCAATTCCACCGAGATCCATAAGCCAGAATCCCTCACCTGCCACCGTCTGCTGTTACTGCCCGTCTACCAGAGGTACCCGGCCGAGAGGACCATGCACACCAGGCTCCTCCAGGCTATTAATCACAACAGAGGCTTCTGTAAGAAAGCAGACATTACAGAATGAAGTAATGAAGTCCGCATTATTAGCATTTAAAGAGTTGTTATTTTTGTCGGAATAAATCTGCCAAATGTAAGCTTCATCAGCAGTCCGTATTCTATTATTCAGTAGTTTGAGAAACAGTTATGCTTGTATTTTATTTGAATTTGTTTGTGATTGCACTTAAACATGTTGACATATTAAGAAATCATTTGATAATGTTTTTTTGGGAACTCTGTTATAGGTATGACCGGTGTTTTAGCATAAACACACATTTGAATAGGGAAGAAAGATTTAAAAATAAATAAAAACTGCCTGACGTAACACAACACTTTTAAGTGTATAGTGGGCCAACATTTTTAAATCATTCTCCACAAATTGTGTATCCAGAAATCAGGCTACTGCCATTTCTGTCACTGTTACAGTAGGTCCACTCTGGATTGAGCACCATGCTTTTGAAACAATATGATGACATTCTTACCATTAAGGACTTGTTCCGTTCATGTTGTACAAGTTTAAAATGTAAGTTAATATTTTATGTTTGTGTGACCAAAGTAAAACAAAATCTTTGTTAATCAGGATATTTATTATTTTCGTAACTTTGTAACCTAACAAACTAAATAAATGTGTTTTCTCTTCAATACCGGTTTGCAGTTTATTCAATATATTTTTAACGTGTTCTGTTTTATCTTACCTTTGGCATTGTAAAGGAATAAGAGCAGAGGAAGATCTCTTCTAAGTCAAATAATTACTTTACAATTTAGTAAATGACGTTTTATAACCACTTTAAATGTATTTTTGGGGATATTGTATGATCTATTTTCCCTGTGACATTCTGATATAGACAACATTTGCAGTCACATTGCATTACAGGAGGGTATTTGTATTTGCTGGAGGTCAGAGCCTATGTGGAGCAGAGTGAACGGCAGCGCCTCCTAGTGGTGACAGGAGGCCCGTGCACAGGAAAGACCGTTCCGATGGCACACTGCTCAACAGGTCCGTGGACTGAAGTGAAATGGGAAACTCACATTAGATTTGAATTCCAAATCCAATTCATATCCAACAACAGAGAAATTAATTATATGAACAGACATTAGAGATGGAACAAATATTTATAATTAAGTACACATAAAGACTCATTTTGACTAGAGTTTTTCATCCTTTTTCAATAATTAAATGAATTCATTTTTAGCTTAAAGTACTAATAAACTGAAAATAAAAAGTAAATTAATCAATAAGTTAGTGACAGAAATTATTTGCTATTTTTATAATCAAAGTCATTTTCCGTAAGACAACAATGCCTATCATTATGTGATTCTAATCTTTTTTATGAAGTATGAGAAATGTAGATGTTTTTCTGAATACTGTAGTTTAGTTTTGGACTGTATCTTCAATACATCACATTGGGTACAACTTATAATTGTGATTTTTCATTATCGACATCAAATTGACCTACAAATATATTGATTCCTCATGTCGAATAATTACTATATTAAATTATATTTAGAGTTAAAGAGAGATGTTTTTTGTATAGCTTGTAGCTTTGTCAGAATAAATAACCTATGCAGCTAAATCTTAAATTTCAAATCATTTAAATACAATTTAGAGAAAACTAAATCTGTACGACATGGCTTTGATATAAAATGTAAATAAGTGTTTTGACTCCCTCCACAGATAAAGTCGTACCAGACTGTGATCCTGTGGTGGTCATTTTTTTTTTTCACCTATGCCGCCTGTGTTATCAAATTGGCGTGAGATATCACAGCGAATCTTCCTCTGAGCAGAATCTCAACAACTTTGGTGATCCTAGCAGTATCACTCAGCCCTGGGAATGCAATTCTAACTGTAGCTCATCGGCCAACATTTGTGTATCTGAGCTTAAAGAGCGTCTCACATCCCTTCTTTCCTCCATGCCCTCTACCAAACAACCTCTAATTCTGATCCTCGTTGGCCTGGATCTCATTAAAGGCAACTTTGGACCTCAAATCCTGGACAGCCTCCCCTCCCCCTCACAGCGTCAAACTCATCCTCACTGTCTCCTCCAACCAAACACAAGTCCTGCAAGCCTTTAAACCACAAAGAAGTCCGCCTCAGAGTGTGTCAAAGGGTAGTGAGAAGGAGTTGGGATATGTGTGTGTTCCGATAGGACTGGTGGACAGGAAACAGTGTGTGAAGATGCTGGCGACACTTCTGAGCAGTTCAGGGAGGAGGGTGACTTCAGGACAACAGGCGCTGACTTCCTGTCGTCTGACTCTCTACGCTCGACTCCTGCACCTACACACCTCGCTCTGGCACTCTGGTACACTCTTTAAGGATAAGAATTCTATATTTGTACTTCTAGTCATCAAAGCCAAAGACAATACCAAAACAAACAATGCATTAATCTCCCTACCAAGTATGTGGTATTAAGCTTCAAACTCTGTCTTGTTTTATATCTTTAGAAATAGGTAACAAATATATATATATTTTCATTCTTCTGGATTGAACTGTATTTTATTCAGCACATTTGATGTGTTATTGGATAAGAAATGCTTTAACATATTGTGTTTGTGTTACCTTTCAAAACAATATGATAAAAAACATGTTGTGCTATTAAGTGCTACACACTTTCAAGTTGTCAAGCAATCACAAATAAAATGTGTTAGATTTTTTAATAATAAAAACTGTCTGATTATATTTACCTCTCTGAAGAACCAGCACCTTACCGTGGTGGCAGGGGCGGATCTAGAAAAATATTCATGGGGTGGCAAGAGGGTGGCAGGAGATTTTGAGGGGTGGCATCCCCTGGCAGAAGTATATGCTGATTTAATCGCACTCATATCAATCAATGTTAACTTGGAAAGCCACACTATTGATATTTTAAGTCAATAACATTAGGTGACATTATTGTGGCACATCAGTAAAGCCTTTAATAGAGATATATAAGGTGGCAGACATAATTGAATGAATTTTAACTTAACAATAACAAATGAAAGACCAGCAGGGGTATCAAATGTACTGCTGCAATAAGTACATTAATTAACTGTCTCATCTATGTTTGTCTGAATTAATATGATAATATTAACAATCATATTATTCCTATCAGCTGTCAATCACTGTTATGATTCACATATTCAGTGTTATTATTAAATAAACTATAATTTTTGGAGGAGTTAATGATGAATGTTACAATATGCTTGCTCACCCTCCTTCAAATTTGAATGACTATCATATATCAAAATGCATAAGAATCAAAAGAACAGTTCAGCGCCCCACAACTGTATTGCAAACAGTTACAACCTTGACTTTACATCAGAAAGAACAAACATTAAAGAAGTGCATCAGTTAAGGTTAAAAAACGTGTATTCGGCTAAAACATGTATCGCTGCAGTTATTATCCAGTGGAAAGTCCTTACCTACTGGCCTATAGTTAAATCAAAGTGGTTACTTTTTTTTGGCTAGGCAGTGTAGTTTTACACACCGTCTTACTTGACTTTCTCAGGACTTAAAACTGTTTTTTGGGGGCAGACCCCCCCACAAAGAAAAAATATATATATACACACATACAAGGTCATCATCTTAACAGTTGTGTATGCTCATCCGTGAGCAGAGCATCAAGTTGGCATGCCTATAACAGCTGAATGCGGCGATTTCCATGTTGTTCAGCAAAACGCCTCACAAACTTATTGAGATCCAAAGCTTTAGAGTGTTTTGATTCAATGCTGAGTACAGCCAAACTTGACAGTCTCTTCTCTGTCATTGTAGACCGCAAATATATAACTCCTTCCGTCTACTTGGGTCCGAATGCTTCCCGCTTTGCGCCGTCGCGTTCAAATGAAATCGCTGCCAATCACATTTCCACGCTCGCGCCAGGGCCGGGGGAGGGGTTACAAGGCTCGCGTCTTGTGTTGCATTCACTTGCACTCGGACATTAGAGATTTTCTCTCATAAATGTCCAATGAGCCACAACTTTTCTTTCAAAACAAAGATGCCAACTGGGGTGGCAGCTGGGGTGGCAAGGCAATTGTTTAGGGTGGCAGTTGCCACCCATGCCACCCCGCTAGATCCGCCCCTGCGTGGTGGAGAGGTTTGTGTGCCCTGATGAACCTGGGGGCTGTGTTGTCTGGAACCTTGTTCCTGGTAGGGTCTCCCATGGCAAATTGGTCTCAGGCAAGGGGCCAGACTAAGATTGGTTCAAAGACCTCATGAAAGACAACACACGAAGTGAGGATACCCGGCCCGGAAGAAGCCCGGGGTCCCCTTCTGGACAGTCTGTCCCATCAGACAGTCTGTGGTTTGTACATGTTTAACTTTTGTCCAGTTTTGTCCAGTTTCTGAACAGATATGAGGAGCTGTGAGCTCTGTGTGCTAACAGCTAACGGCTGCTGTGTTGGGACATATTGCGCTGGCTGGCTCTGTCCAATCACAAACAAGAAGTGTTCTCCCTAAAGAAATACCCTTTCTGTCCAATGTGAAATGCTGTGGTGTTTTCTGAAATGCTGTGGTGTTTTCTGAAATGCTGTGGTGTTTTCTGAAATGCTGTGGCGTTTTCTGAAATGCTGTTGTGTTTTCTGAAATGCTGTGGCGTTTTCTGAAATGCTGTGGTGTTTTCTGAAATGCTGTGGTGTTTTCTGAAATGCTGTGTCGTTTTCTGAAATGCTGTGTCGTTTTCTGAAATGCTGTGGTGTTTTCTGAAATGCTGTGGTGTTTTCTGAAATGCTGTGGCGTTTTCTGAAATGCTGTTGTGTTTTTTGAAATGCTGTGGCGTTTTCTGAAATGCTGTTGTGTTTTCTGAAATGCTGTTGCGTTTTCTGAAATGCTGTGGCGTTTTCTGAAATGCTGTGGCGTTTTCTGAAATGCTGTTGTGTTTTTTGAAATGCTGTTGTGTTTTCTAAAATGCTGTGGCGTTTTCTGAAATGCTGTGGTGTTTTCTGAAATGCTGTTGCGTTTTGTGAAATGCTGTAGTGTTTTCTGAAATGCTGTGGCGTTTTCTGAAATGCTGCGGCATTTTCTGAAATGCTGTTGTGTTTTGTGAAATGCTGTAGTGTTTTCTGAAATGCTGTTGTGTTTTGTGAAATGCTGTAGTGTTTTCTGAAATGCTATAGTGTTTTGTGAAATGCTGCGGCGTTTTGTGAAATTGTGCGGCGTTTTCTGAAATGCTGCGGCGTTTCGTGAAATGCTGTGGCATTTTCTGAAATGCTGTGGCGTTTTGTGAAATGCTGCGGCGTTTTCTGAAATGCTGTTGTGTTTTGTGAAATGCTGTAGTGTTTTCTGAAATGCTGTGGTGTTTTGCACTTCAGGGCCACCGTAAGTTCCACTATATAAACGTTACATTCATAATCAAACGAGACAATCTGCAAGAGAATTAGCTATTTTTTGTTATTCTTAATGCTTGTCATTCACACGTTAATAAAATAAAAATAAGTAGGCTACCGATACATAGCAGAACAATTGTGGCGATGTTCAGCTTAATAAACCTTGTTCAACACCGCGGTGAAGTTAATTTTAGGTTGGATATTCGACAGACATTCGCGGACCCGCCAGCAGCGTCAGTTTCCCCGGCTGCTGGCTGTATTACGACGGGGAGATCTTCTCCGTGAAACGAGGCTTTCACTTAGGGACCATCAACAAATGACTTTTCAATTACACAAGAACAATGTTCTTTTTAATAAATCAACAGCTTCCCGATCGTGTGAATGTGAAGCAAATCCACTCTAGAGCATACATTTATTGAACACACCTCTTTTTATTACATTTTAATACTTTAAATACGTTTTATTAATATTTTGATGGAAAAATTAGCATATGTCTTCAATAACTGCTAGGTCATGTGACCTATTGACTCAAAATCAGTGCTGGATCAAATAACTACACTTGCTGCATAGGACACACCTCTTTTTATTTCATTTTAATACTTTAAATATTTTATATTAATATTTTGATGGAAATATTAGCTTATTTCTTCAATAACTTCCAGGTCATGTGACCTAATAATTCAAAATCTGTGCAGTCAAGCCAGTCTCCATTTCGGAATACACAGTCAAGCCAGCCCGCACGTTGTATTGCGGTGCGCGAATATCCTATGCATT
This sequence comes from Dissostichus eleginoides, assembly GCA_031216635.1. Taxonomy (NCBI): domain Eukaryota; kingdom Metazoa; phylum Chordata; class Actinopteri; order Perciformes; family Nototheniidae; genus Dissostichus; species Dissostichus eleginoides. The sequence continues at coordinate 22,811,116 of CM062268.1, read as the reverse complement.
ACGGTAGAGGCCTGGAAAAAACTGCCTTCAAAATAAAAGCGCTTACTCGGTGAATAACAAATATACCTAAAAAACATACCAAACATAGTCATATACTGGAGCTTAAATTAAGAAATATGTAGCCTACTATATAATGTGATCAATAATTATTTAAAACAAACTACGTATAACTACCACATTATAACTGAGTGAATGTAAAACTTAAGGAGTTTCAAAATAAAATACTTTTGAAATCTCATATATGGGCTATCGTCCATCTGTTTTTAGATAAGAATAAAACAGAAACTGTCAATTATCAAAGACTTATTTCACTCTAGGGTGATAGCAGCACACCCCAACTAGTCACTTATGGCGCATTTCCACTGCAGGGCCTCGCTCGGCTTAGTACGGTATGGCTAGGCCTCGTTAGGCCTTGTTAGGCCAGGCTCACTTTAAGCTGTGTTTCCATTACAGTTTAGGAACTGGGGTAGTATCTATAGCAGGGGTGGGGAACCTCCGGCCCCCGGGCCGTATATGGACAGCGAGACCATTTGGTACGGCCCTCGAGGTAATTTATAAACACACGCAAAAAAGAAAAAAATTAAGAAATCTAGACCACAAAATAATTAAAAAAGAGAGTGCCTGTTTTTCCTGGCCAAGGTCAGGTCAACACGAGCCTAATGTGTCATCACGTGGTATATGTCTCGTCTGGCAGAACGCCGCTCCGGCACTTCCAGAAATTGCAGTACCCATAAGGAGCCGTACACATGCCGCAGTTTTTGCGTGGCTGTGTCTTTAGTTGAAAGCCCATTGGCGATCTGTTCTTCTGTCATACTGATCATACACTCAATAACTTTGTTGTTATTAGCATCTGGTTAGCTAGCTATGCTAACGAATATAAGAAGCTTTTTCTCCAACCAGTGAGGTAAAGGCACATCTTTATATGATCATTATAGTTATAAAAAAATAAGAGAATAAAGTAAACAGGTATAAAATACTATGACAGAAAAAAAAGTTGTTATTAATAAACAAGAATACAGTTTGAAAGGGGAGTGATTTGTAAAATATCCATAAAGAAAAAGAAAATCTGCTTCCAGTTCTGTTTCATATGGGTGTTGAGAGTTGTATCCATAGATCTCTTAATGTTGCTCTCAAAGTGCACCAGATTGATGCTTTTAACTTCAACATTTAAAAAAAAATCACAATGTTCACATGGATAGGAAACTAAAACATTTGCACACATCTTGTGTCCATATCTTTCTGTTCTGGTGGTCATGCCACACCGTGCACATGCATGCATGCGCGAGTCATGGTAAAATATCTGCATTAAGAGGTTTCTTTTTCTTTATACAGCATGAAAGAAAGGCCAAATGAATGGGCTGTGATTTTAGTATTTTTAAGCAGAGGTCAATAATTTGTACGGCCCTCGGAGGATGTTGAAAAGATTGAAATGGCCCTTGAGAGGAAAAAGGTTCCCCACCCCTGATCTATAGTAACGCAGTGTAGGCGGAGCCGTGACGTCATCTTCAATGCGAAACACAAAACCAACATCAGCCATTAGCTGTTAGCCCTCAGAGCTCACAGCTCACAAGTACAAACCACAGACTGTCTATGTCATGGCGAATACAGTCGCTGGTTTATTTATGTCTGTATAGGCCGTTGTTGTGATTGTGGACGGTCGGAGCATATACAATGTTAGCTTAGCCAATCTCCATTCAGAAAACACACATTTTAAAAGGTTTTTCGCCTGCCGTCTTGTCTGCAGACTTGTCAAAGCATTAATTCATGGTTTTTACTAACCGGTATCAGTATGTTGTTACTTCGGCATCATTTTGAAGCGTGTATTACAATTAAATCACGGTAAAATATGTTCATTTTGTTGTAGTTGCCAGCGATTCTCTCACTAGTTTAGCATACTCAGCCCGGTTGTTGGCCCGGAAAGAACCTCGATTTTGGAGAGCCAGAAAAACTGTGAAAAAGTACCAGCTAGCCGGAACTACGCCTAGTGGAAACGCAACCAAAAACGGGCCGGGCACGGCACGGCTCCGCGCTTTAGTGGAAATGCGCCATTAGAGAATATCAGGATAATCTGATGAAGAGTTTCAAAAATAAAAGACCTTTGAAGTCTCATATATGAGCTATCGTCCCGCTGTTTTTAGATAAGAATAAAACAAAAACTATCCAGTATCAAAGACTTATTTCACTTCAGGGTGATAGCAGGACACCCCATCTAGTCACTCAGAGAAAATCAGGACAATCTGATGTAGAGTTTCAAAATAAAAGACCATTGAAGTCTCATATATGAGCTATCATCCCTCTGTTTTTAGATAAGAATAAAACAAAAACTCTCCAGTATCAAAGACTTATTTGGCCTTAAGATGAATAGCTTTGTAAAGATGTTTTGTTTTGGTTCTGTTTGTTTGTTTTTCAGCAGTACTGAACAAACCCAATTTTCATGAAACTTGGGTAAAGCATGGGCCAAAGAAGAAGCAATTAAAAAAAAAATGTTTAAGATTGAAATATAAAACATTTGGCCTTTGTGGAATGTGAATTTCTTCACTCTCTGTGTTTTTTAATCAATGTATTTATAATACTAATGTAATGGCAAACAAAATGATTGTGTGTATATGTGTATACTTGTATGTATAAATAAAAAAAGTACAGGTGCTACACTTCTGGGGAAGCTTGGCAGCATTGTTTCAGTTTCAGCTGCTCTGAGCCAATAATGATGACCTCACCCAGCATTTAAGTTTCATTTCATTTCTGTGAACTAAACCAAACAGGAGTCAGTTTAATTCACATCTACTATAATTTTGACAAATATCTATGTAATAATAAAATGTTTAATGAATGCCTTGTTTATATTTCTGTTTCTGTATTTAAAAGGTCCACATTTTAGTTTTTGTAAGAATTTCTGCCATTTATGTCAGACAAAAAAGTACACAAGAACCTATTAAATTTGGTCGGAACACCCTAAACATAAAAAATCCACTTGTTCCTTTTGCAAATATATACCTGGTCATATTTTGCTACATTATGTTTCAGCAGCAGTTTCACTCCAGGGTATGGCTGGGGTAGGCTACAGCCATACCAAGAAATGGCTTAGCCCCACCATGAAAAATGATGTTAAAGTAAGCAGAAAAAGTCCGCCAACTCGCGCCGAGTAAATTGCGCAGACAGCAGCAAGATTGATTTCAGTAGCCACTTGTCTGGAAATGCCGAAGACTAGAAACGGTTTTGAAAACTGTTGTCACATAGTGATCGTCTTCTCAATAAAACATCTTTGCTAATGTCTTCTGGCCAATCAGAATCACGATAACGGCGTGGTGTTGTTGCAGGAAGTCGCGACGGAGAATCATTTTGCGGTAGAACTTCTCTTTATACATCCATGGATACATAACATTACGTGTTGATAGAAATCAACACGTAATGAAATAAGACCCCACGGTTTGATGATTGATAGGTGTTTGGGCTGACTTTCATTTTGACACAGAACAATGGGGGCTATCCACAATGTAAAGTAATTCACACAGCCTTTCCTCTTCTCTCTGTGAGGAGCAGCAGGTTCAGTTTTCAGAACAAAGTAACAAAAAACTAAAATGGCATTAATTTTTTTAAACATGTCGTGTAGTAATAGATTTTTTTTTTTTCTTCTCAATAGAGTACCAGAATGTGTATTTTATGTTAGTATTTCAAAAAATCTCCTGGGGGAGAATCCCCCCAGACCCCCCTGCAGGGGTTGGGTTTTCAGCATGTCAACCTTTACACCTGTAGGGAAATTGCAGGATTGGCTCCAGGTCGCCATTTTTATTTACTACAAGACAAATGTGCCTTTTTTATTTCATACAGTTCAATTTTGATTGAGACAGGGAAATAATCTAAACCTCACGTATGGCGCTTCACTGTCAAGGGGGGCGATATAGCGTGTATGTAATTACATTGCAAATACTGACTTGAGCCCCACCACTGTATGGGTTAGCCCTACCATAGATTACCCAACACAATACTCTGGAGCCGCCACTGTGTTTCAGCATTTCGGTCAACATGACTTTTAAAAGGTAAGAGATCTCTTCTGGTAACTGGTGTCTCTCATGCTGCCCTCCTGTCTTATTGGCAGGCTCGTAAATTAGAGAACTTACATCATTGTTTCTATTAGATCGTCTTTTGCTTGCTTTGTTGGAAAAATAAATGACACATTGAAGCTAGTTACAAACTTAGTTAACGTGATGTACTTTTTAAGCAAGCCTACTCAATATGCAACACGCGCAGAATGAGAAGCAAAAATGCATATTTACTATTGTGATTCTGATACCTCCGACAGCACTTGAAGGCAGCATCAGTGGGGATAAATCGCAGGCGCAGATGCCGCAGACAGAGTCCAGGTGGAGACTACATGATGGCGCAGCTGTACTGTTGGGGAGACAGCTCCAGTGGACAGTTCGGTCCACAGACAGCCCTCAGCCCGGTGTCCTGGTCTGTCCCCGGGGTTATCACCGACATCTGCTGCGGGGACCAGCACACTTTACTGCTCAACGGGGAGGGCGGCGTGTTGTCATGTGGAAACAACTCTCAGGGACAACTTGGACGAAAGAACTGTAAAGATGGGAGAACAACAGGTAGGCTGCAGAATCTCATAACTAGAAATATCCATGTAGTAGCCCATAACATAATAAAAACTTAGACAGTTAGTACTTTAGTAAAAACGTGAAGTGTTTTTTATCATGACATTTTTAATCTAAATTGAATATATTTTGAGGATATATGATGAGGAATATCTGATGGTTCTTCGTCTTTCAAGACAATTACATTTACTTTATCTTGTGTTTAATCATTTTCTTATGAGCCTGCATCGAAATCCATTAATGAACTTGTTGTGCAGCTCAATCAGCTGTGCTACGTTTCAGTTTCGTTTACCCCTTGTCAGTGAAGACAACGAAAGTTATGCGTGATGTTCATGTGCAGATGGGAAATTGGAACATTCATTACAGTGATGTATTCGGGTTTGTGGGAATTAGTGGCAGTACAATAATTAAGATAATTTAAAGTAAAAAATACAGTGTAATATAGGCCTGCATTCAAGATGACCTAAATTGTAAAAGAATAACATTGCATTAAATGAAACCAGTAAGTAAATGAACTCAACATTTTACATTTAAGGCAATGTAGTTAGTTAGTAGTAGCCTACTTTCCACCATTTTTTTATGAGCATTGTCACTTTTTCTTATGTATAGTTGATAGCACGTTTGGAACCGTTTTGCTTGATTTGTTTAGTATTAGATGGGCGATATTGTTATTCCAAATATACATTACATTACATGTTACTTGTTAGACGCTTTTATCCAAAGCGACTTACATACTCAATACTGTGGGCAATCCCCACAGGAGCAATTTGGGGTGAAGTGTCTTGCCCAGGGACACAACGACATGCTGACTGCAGTGGGGTTTGAACCTGTGCTCCCCTGATCCGAACACCAACGCCCTAGTCCACTGCGCCACATGCCTGATATGTTATCCTCTTTTCTGTCCCCCTGCATAAGGTCGTGTGGAGGGGCTGGGCGATGTGGTGGCCATAGCTTGTGGTCAGGACCATTGCCTGGCTGTGTGTGCATCTGGGAAGGTGTTCTCCTGGGGGGCAGGAGAGGACGGACAGAGAGGCCTTTTACCAAATCTACTCAACAACAGACCAAGGTAAGATCTCACACTAAGGAATATATGAATATGTATACTTAGGGCTGAAAGTAGGCATTTGTTTGATCATTTTTACTTTCTATTGTTTCGTCAACATGCAGTCATGTGCAGATGCCACTGCCAATACCTGTGATTCAAGTTGCTTGTGGAAACTCCCACTCTCTGGCTCTGACTAAAGGTATGACAATGCACATACTGATGCCATCTTTCTGATATGATATGCAACAGTAACATTGTTTGTTCCGCAGTTTGTTATATTTAGTAAAGTGATTCTACAATTTAGGGTACATTCCATGTCCATTGATGTCCATTGATGATAATTATAATTATTCTAACTATTTTCTTCAAAAATATCATATTTTGCCTATTATTGGAAAGCATGTTATAATATCACACACACATTATGTGCATCCTATGCTTTATTTAGCTTGAAATGTGTCATGATGTTCTTAAATTGTCAGTTTTTGCTATGTCCGTTTTTCAGTTGAGGGTGTCTTGGTTTCAAAATAATGAATAAAAACCATTAAAGTAAATAAAAAAAAGTATTCATTTATTTTAAAAGTCTAAATACTAAAGAATAATAACATTTTTTAAATTTCCTCCTTTAAATAATTTAAATATCTTAATATATGAATGTCCGCAAAAGTTCTGTCAACTATGTTACTAACAGAACTCCCCCCTTTAACTCAAAAATTGTTTGTCCCAATACCATGTCACCAGCATCACATGATGCCATGTTCCTCTTTGGCAGACATTTTGAACACACTGTGGTGATTGTCCTCTAATGTTTTACAATATTTTATGTATAATAGCACATTGTCAATGAGTATATTAATTGACCGTCAACAATGTTACGTACATTGTTATGGTTTACAATTGTTTAATGATTTTAATTCAATTATATGTTCAAATGTGATGTTAACCTGTTCAAGAAAATGACATGTGGTCATCCAGGCAAGGCCTACCATTGAAATGATGGGTCAAAATAGGGAAATTGTCAACTACCCAGTAATGTAATAACTGTAGTAACTTAGTTGACAGGTAACCTAGTTGACAATTTGTATGACATGTAGACATCATTACACATCATTATCAATGGAATTGTGCACTTCTGCCTTGAAATGAACATAGTGCTGATGGTTAATAATGTGTCCAGTCAACTATGTTATTTGCATCAAATGTTTGAGTTTCATTGTCAACTATGTTGCACCTCATTTTTTCAAATTAAAAATATCTAAAATAGATAACATAAAAAAATGTTTAAGCTTTGCAACTAGTGGATATGTTACTCTGAGGAATATACTAACTTGAACCACTGATTGTTTTATTGAGAAAGAACACTTGCACCCTAAATTATAGAATCAGTCTTTTAATGTTAATTTATCACTGTGCCAGTTTCCCTATTCCCCACCGACAATTTAGTGCAAAGTAAATGTTCTTTAATTAGTGGGAGCTTAAGGAAGACAAAGGTGCGACACATTTCAGAAAAGAGGATATACATGTTGAATGTTCAATTTTTTTCATTTTTAAATCAAAAGGTTAATCCAAAGAGGAAAACATATTAATTTGACATTATCTTCTGAACAAGCCCACAGTCTTACAGTTATTTTTGTGTGTTGTAAAAATAAAAAGTCTATTATTTCACTTTTCAGGAGGCGATGTCTTCTCGTGGGGTTCGAACAGTCATGGTCAGCTGGGCCTGGGGAAGGAGGTGTTGCAGCAGTTCGTACCTGCCCTGGTGTGCGCTCTGACCGGAGTAGCGGTTACCCAGGTTACGGCCGGAGCGACCCACTCCCTGTTCCTCACACTCCCAGGCCTGGTGTACTGCTGCGGGGCCAATAAATCTGGCCAGCTGGGTCTCAACAGGGTGGATGAGAAGGGTAACAATTATGTACTTCAATTGTGTCATGTGATGTTCAGCAAGCAGCAAATTGTCGATGCAAGTGGAGGGCTTTTGTCATTTTTAGAGTAAGAAATATGGATTCATTTGTAAATAATAGTCACTGCCCATTGCAAGCCAGTATTCTTTTCATTTTTGGAGTCACTGCATTTTCCACAACCTTAGCCTGGTAACATTTCAGAATAAAAGCCTTATGTCCAGAGAAAAGAGGGCTTTTAAAATGTTAGCCTCAAATATTGAAATTGTACAGACCATCATAGCTTGTATGTATAATTACTTTTATTCTATTTTTTATCATATTTATCAGGCAGGTTCACCATCTGCATGGTACCCGCCCTCAGACCTCTGGGTGTCTCCTTCATAAGCTGTGGAGAAGCACACTCTGCTGTGTTAACTAAGGTACTGAATCTTCAGATTTCAACAATCATTAATTACATTGTAAACATAATAAAATATTAGGATGTTGCTTATGATATGATGTGAATCTGTGATTTCTAGGACGGCAAGGTTTTCACTTTTGGAGAGGGAAGCTATGGTCAGCTGGGTCACAACTCCTCTGATAATGAACTGAAACCCAGACTGGTGGACGGTTTGGATGGACCTGCATCACACATTTCCTGTGGCAGGTGAAAACAGTGTTTTCATTTAAGAAAGGCTTAATGTATTGTGGCGTTTTAGAGAGACTAGCTCATTATATTTACAATAAAAAGGACACCTATTGCACGTCTATCCATCCAGGGAGAGGGATCCCTCCTCTGTTACTCCCCCCTCTTCCTGAGACAAACTTAACATTTGATGTGTACAGCTATATAAATATCATTGGATTTATTGATTTACAATCACAATTGTTTTTGTCCCCCAGACGTCATACACTGGTTTTGTCCTCCTCTGGCCAGCTGTGGGCTTTTGGCGATGGGGCCAAAGGTCAAATTGGGACAGGACGAACAGAAAATAGTCTGACTCCCACTCTGGTATCTCTTCCATGGACCACTGAAAGTGTGACAGCCGTCCCCAAGGGTGTGTATGTATGGCCAGGGTGGTGTTTAGTAGATTTGTAAGTTCCCTAATAAAAAATTCAGAGCATTAATATAGCAACATACAACTATTTGCTTTGTGAAGGCATATTGGAGAAATAGTTTCCTTAGCAGAGAATATAAGTCTGGTTAGCAGCAGTTCTAATCAATGTGCTTTTTATGGTAGAAGTAGTGTAAAACTAAAAGAGATAAATTAAATTTGCAAATGTATTTTTTCCTGGTTTAAGCAGACTTGAAAATATCAGCTGGGTGGAATACAAGCTGTACCTACACTTCACCTCCACAGGTAATATGTTCACCTATTCAGAGACTCACTGGGCATATTGCATGAAACATTTCTATAGGTACATATTTGATCTTAACTGTTATGTCTGATGCCCTTATATGGTTTTAGTGGGGCTTTTCCCCTTATGCTGAATCAAAATCGCTTGGCAAACGCATCAAATGTAAGCTCAAACGCAATTCATCAACATACTCAAGATGGAACAGATTTGGCTGTCAGATCACGTTGCGTGAATCCCATATAGGATTTTCTTATTTTCATCTTATTGCTGTGTTCAGGAACAAACACAAGATACAAATAAGAAAACATTCATGCACAAGGCCCATTGTTATTGCAGATTTGATCATATATATATATATATATATATATATATATTTTTTTTTTTACCTTGATTTCAGTCAGACAACTCACGTGTTTCTTAATATGTTTATTATAATCAGCATATAGTTTGAGTTTGGCATCTAGGCTCGGGCATCATCACTCCACAGATTTACAAAGAACATTGAGTGATGATTAGATAACTATTCCCCGAGCCTACAGGTGGAAGCTGGGGTGGAGCTGGGGTGGTGGTGGGGCAGGCAAGCAGCAGCAACATGAAACACAGCAGCAGGAACATGAACATAGCAATAGCAAGTGACCACAGCAGTGCAGCAGCAGCATAGCGAGGCAGAGGCAGGAAGACCTGGCAGCTTAAATAGAGCGGCATGTTTAGGAGAATGTGTTTGGTTGGTTGTAAGAGGGACAAGGTGCGTCACGTGTTAATGTATCATTGGTGCTCTAGTTGACTGCCTGAACTAGCTCGCAGGCTTCGCCCCATTTAATGTTAGTTTTTTTATCAAAGCTTAAATCTGTTAAATCTCATGTCTGTCGTTAAAGCGTTTGGACAAAGGAAGGATAACTGGGCGACTTGATGAGACCAAACTTCAACAATGGCTGTCAATGAGTCATGGCAACGTAGAGGCAAAGAGGTCATTATTTTCTTACTTTTATTACGGTTGAAGTTATGTATCTGCTCATATAAAATACTATACATCAAGCAGTAGATACAGTGTTTTAATGGTTTCCCTCCTTTTCTTTTTATTCAACAGAGAAATAGCTTCGATGTTTCAGACCAGCACAAGTCTTGTTGCAAGTTTCACGAAGGCTGAGTGAGCAATTTTTATATTGTTTAACTCATTACTAAAACAATCTTTTATAATGCTTGAATGATAAGATCTTCTGAATCCCATTAACTCACATTGGTTCTTGCTACTTTGTTTTAATGCTTTGCTTTTGATATCAGTGGGCCTCCATCAGAAGCAGGTGCTCTAACTGTGGACCTTGATGCAGCTAGCGAAGCTTTCGACCAGCTGCTGGCAGTGCCATGGATCAAACAATCAGTTAAGACGTTTGAATTACCGCCATGCATTACTCTCTTTTGCTTGAGACGTGAACTGAGATATACAGTTGTGACCCACAAGGCTTTAAATCCCTTCTATGCATGGAAATTGTTCAAACTAGCCACTAAATAGTTTTTTTTCACAACCTTATTCATGCTGTTTAAACATTACAATGTAATCACATTTCTTTTTTTGCAGGTAAATCTTACATTTCCACTTGATTTGCTCTGCAATTCAAACCGTCTCCTAAAATCACCAGAAATCTTCCTGATTCTGCTGACGTGTCCCCTCCTCCAAGAGGAGTGTAATGTCATGCAGCCGGTGTTGGCCCTGGCGATCATTATTGTTGATCTGCAGGAGAAGACTCAAGATACACTAAGTAAACGACAGCAACATTTTTCTAAAGTATTTTGTTAGGTTATGGGTTTGACAACAAGTTGATTTTTAACATGCATAAATACTATTTCATTTACTTAATTGTTAACTGATAAACAAATTCAGATTTTTTTTTTTTTTATCATTAATGTCAGATTAAAGGTGGGGTAGGTAATTTTGGAGAAACCAGCTCGAGTGCGCTTGAATTTGAAAATACACAACCGGAAAAAATCTGCCACTTCCTTACAGAGCCCCTCCTCCAACACACACGAACGCGCACATGACCAATGAGGGCACGAGATAAGTTTGTGCACAGATGGAAGGCTGACAGGTAGGTAGGCCATCCAGTTATTTTAGCCGGGCCGGCTACAATGATTGGTCGTGCTTTTTACAGTACTACGGCTTCCACAGATGAAATTTTGTTATGGATTTTTTGTCAAAGCACTTAAGATATTCATTGCTATCGGGATGTTAAGAGCATTCCATGGAATATAACAAAAAGTGTATCTCGAGCCGGTTTCTCAAACTTACCTACCCCACCTTTAACAGTTTTTTATGTTTTCTGAAAGTAACAACCAACGTAATAGCCAGCTAACATAGCATTAGCCAGCCAACATAGCATTAGCCTTACAATTAATTGTATTATATATTATATTGTTGTGTCAGATTAATAACTTTGTCAGATCAAGAAATGTACACGTTGTTGTTGCCAAAAAACATGGCAACAACAAGCATGTCCGAGCGGTGTGCATCAGTGTTTTTTTCTTCTAAATGTTTTGCTAATTTGGTCAAGTTGGTGAAAATCTTCTGTTCACTTGCAGTGTGTTGAGCTGTCTAATACAAGACGGACAATGCCTTTTGTTCTCAGGACGCTGGTGGTCCACCCTGAGACCCTCCATACTGATGAAGCACATCTTGGTGTTCAAAAAGGCCCTGGCCTTCCTGCTCAGAAATGGCCTCCTGGTAACTCATAACCCAGTAGTCAAATACCTGGTGGAGGTCCTCAAGATGCTGTACAAAGTGAGCGCAGATTACTTTAAAAAAAAAAACAAACATGAAAGGAAGACATTTATCCTTATTAAGGTAAAAAAAAAGGACAGATTTTCACCCCTATCTGAACAGCCCCAAAGAGTTTTATTTTTATTTATTTTTTGCTGCTGTCAGAAAGCTTATTTTACATTCTGCCCTATAACTCATCTGAAATGTTGCTACCTTTCAAGGCAGATGTTTCGGCCTTTTTCTAGCAAGAGGTCGGAAAAATGATTGTTCAATCTTTATGGGTGATCAGAATGAACTCTGAGACTAAACGTGTGTTTTACTTATAGGCAAACAAAGCTGGAAAGTCCTACAAAGTCCCACCGAGCACCTTCTACGTAGAGGAGATCAGTGACAGTGTGCCGCTAGATCAGGACGTTGCTCTTTGGTTTCAATATTCCAAAAAGGAGGTAAAAACATATCTTACCATTTTCGAGATATTGCACTTATTCCGAACTATTTGTGATTTTATTCTGAGCATTTTCTTTTGAAATGCTTCTTGCTGAAATTATTTATTTATTATTATCAATTTATTTCCTTTAAGGATGATGTCAGCACACCCGTCATTTTCTGCCGCTACCCATTCCTGTTCACTCTGGTTCAAAAGGTGGCAGTCTTCAACAACTATGCGTTTATCTCAAAGGTACAGTATTCGTAACATTAGATCATTTCTAATCAATTTATTGAAGTTCTTATTTAGTTGTTTTTCATAACACAGCTGAGGTTGTTTCTTGTTTTGAGCATTCATTTGAACCAATCTGTCAATGTGTAGATTTCTTTATTAAGATAAAGATATATTAAGGTTTTGTAATTACAGAAAGTGCAGGGATTCCTTCATGAACTGGCCTTGGCGTGTCCTGAAGAGCTCAGGTTGGACGGCCCAGACTCCGCCCCCGCGCCGGTCTTCCAGCTCACCCTGAGACGTTCTCACCTGGTGGAGGACACCTTCAGGCAGCTGGGGGCGGCCGACCACTGCGCCTTCAAAAGGGAGCTTTTGGTAAACATACTACAACATACCTACACAATGTTGCCATGTTTAGTTGCCTGAGGCAACATTTTGTAGCCGTTGTCTTTTTATACTTAGTTTCTGAGTTATTTTATGGATACTTCAGCCATTTAGTTTTGCACTTCCATATGTTGTGGGATTCACAAGAAAGTAAAAACTGTCAAAATCACAGCAAAGTAGGCTGAGATATCTGAAGATCTACTCTCTGTAATGGGTCAAAACTCAACAACATCTGTATCCTACGCTCCCCACAATGCTACTTAAAAGCATATTTTTCATTGCTTCAGTACTTTTTACTTTATGTGTAAAATCAGTTGACTTCATTTGGAGCAACATGTCAATACAGTAAACATTTAAGTTTAAAATGTGCCCATCAATAGCATGAATTAGTGGATTGTGTAAGGGGAGTTGTTGGTGTAGTAATTATGCATTTTGGAGTGTCGTAGTTCTAAGCCCACAATGGATGACAGGAAGTTTTATTTACCATCAGAGCTGATACTGATTTAGTTTAAGGACTGTTAATAATGAAAACCTTATTTTTATCCTTTGAAGGTGCAATTTGATGAAGACAGGACGAAGGTGATGGATGTCTACAAAAGAGATTTCTTCCTGCAAGTGATTAAAGAGCTGATGTCTCCCAAGTCTGAAATGTTCATGTTCAACGAGAGCAACACTCTGGCCTGGTTCCCTGTCAGGGTAAGACACAATATTTAAACACAAAAGCATTCATTAAATTAAAACAATTTTTAAGACTGAATACATCATATATATATATATATATATATATATATAAAGCATAAATTAAATCATTTTATTTACTTAGGGCTGGGTAAAATGGACCAAAAGTAATATCTATGTATTTTAAGACTGAATACATATATATATATATATATATATATATATATCGCTATTTCTTTATTAAGTGGGCTAAATGTTTAGTTGCAAGTCTTAGCCACATGTAAGATGTTTGTCCGAACACTTTTAGGAAAGAGATTGTGAGCAAAATGAAAGACCTCTGGTTTTCCTCTCCTGCTTAACATATCCCAGAGCTCTGTGGATGGAGCGGTCCTGCTGCTCATTCTTGGAGGGGCTGCTTGGTACATTTGAAAATATATTGGTATATTGTCGATATACTGCCCAGTCCTCTATACATTTACTTATTATTTTTTTTAAACAAATTCCTCATTTGAATGAATTTAACAGAGTGATCTGATTACTATAAAAGTCTTATGAACTAAAACGTGAATGTATAACTCTGATTTTTCTGATGTCTGATATACTGTTCTGTACCTTTGACCTTTTTCATCGTTATTGAATCCTACCAAATCTTAATCATGTGTTTTGTCATAAACCAAAAAGCCAAAAGTAGAGGAGAAGACGTACTTCCTGTTTGGCGTTCTGTGCGGCCTTGCTCTCTACCACCACAACCTTGTCCACTTGCGCTTCCCACTGGTTCTCTTCAAGAAGCTGCTTAAATTCAAACCCTCACTGGACGACATGAAGGAGTTCGACCCTGTCATGGGAGAGTAAGACTCACATATTCTTATTTATATTTTCACAATTTCTGTAGTTTGCAGGTTATAGTTGTTTTAGATTGATCTTTTTGTATTATTGACATTCTTGTTTGCAGGTCTTGGCAGTTCCTGTTGGATTGCCCTCCTGATGAGGTCAAAGAACTGGACATTACTTTCACTGTAAGTTTACTCAATCGCAGTCCGAAAGACATGCTCTGTTGCCCACATGTGTTTCTGCATATTCCACTCTGGCTGTAATCGTTTGTTTGACCAGGTGCCCTGGGGCGGAGAGACAGCTGAACTTGATCCGAAAGAAACTGGGAAACTTGTGACAGCGTCCAACAGGTACGGCTAACTGCTGTATTTAACAATCTGATCTGCACAGCTTTAGTCTATCTCACAAGCTTTAAACATGTATTTAGTTTCTGTCAGTCTGTGTCTTTGACAACCTCACAGATTTCTTGCCATTCAGCAGTGCATGCTGTCAACAAACAAACAATGATCCATTCTTACGTCGACTGCAAATCTTTGCTGCCATCTAGCAGTTAAAACAGTTAAACCTGTCATCATATCTCAGTGCGAAAATACATTACTTTCATTAAAGATTTAGTGTTGAGTTGCTCTACTGTGTATAGTGTAATGTAGAAGCAACATTTAGAATTTCTTAAGATGTATTTTTAGCACAATGTCAGCACTCAGTTTAATCTTTTGTATATTCTTTTATTAAATGTTTTAATAGGAAAGAGTTTGTAGACGCCTACGTCAACTATGCCTTCAACAAATCAGTGGAGGGAGCATTTGAAGCGTTCAAGAAAGGCTTCTTCAAGGTGTGTGATATCGACGTGGTGGAGTTCTTCCAGCCCCGAGGAGCTGCAGGCAGTGATGGTGGGCCAGGAGAACTACGACTGGGAGGTGTTCAAGAAGGTCTGCTGAAGTTCAGATATTCAGAATAATGTTTTATCTTATGTCTGAGGATATATCATTTGAAACAAGAATATATTACAAGAATATGGAGAACAAGATGACCAGTTTGTTATGTAGTTGTTTAACATACATTTTCAAATTGTAAGAGACTGTTTCAGTTAAAGGTCACATATTATGCAATATGCACTTTTTCATGTCTTTTACACAGACATATACATATATACTGTATGTTTCCCCTGTGTGTAAAGATACTCAGAAAGTTTCAGCAATAAAGAATTCAAATGTTCTGCTGATCCACATATTTAAAATCCTGTCTAAGAAAGAGCAAATCAGATTTGAGATACCATTTTACAATCGACAGCTAGTGGGAAACACTGACCAATGAAAATAGACTGAGCTTTTGGGAGGGAGGGTCTGAGGAGTTCATCAGATTCAGGAAGAGGCTGAATACAGCTCTTTTCAGGCAGGCAGTACGAGAAGAATAATGTTTTTTTTTTTTAACATTACAGCATTTAAACATATTCTAGTAGTCTCCAAATGTTTTTAAATAAATCTAAAAAGGTATTTAACATGAGACCTTTAAGATCTGTTGTGTTTAAGTGCTTGTAGGGGAGATGTAAATTAACTTTCCACATGTCATTTCCAAACAGAACACAGTTTATGTAGGAGACTACCATGACGGGCATCCAAACATCGTGACCTTCTGGGAGGTGTTTGAGAATCTGACCGCGGAGGAAAAGAAAAAGTTATTTCGTAAGTATCAGAAATGATTGACATCATTTATTACGTTTCAAGTGGAGTCCCTATCAGTATTAGCTTCCTTGGTGTTCTATGAAGTTGTATTTCATTCATTTAAGATTCTTTATTTGTTATCAGTGTTCGTCACCGGCTCCTACCGTGTTCCATTCCTGGGTATGGAGAGCGTTCAGATGAAAGTCGCAGTGTTGGCCAATTCCACCGAGATCCATAAGCCAGAATCCCTCACCTGCCACGTCTGCTGTTACTGCCCGTCTACCAGAGGTACCCGGCCGAGAGGACCATGCACACCAGGCTCCTCCAGGCTATTAATCACAACAGAGGCTTCTGAAAGGAAGCAGACATTACAGAATGAAGTAATGAAGTCCGCATTATTAGCATTTAAAGAGTTGTTATTTTTGTCGGAATAATCTGCCAAATGTAAGCTTCATCAGCAGTCCGTATTCTATTATTCAGTAGTTTGAGAAACAGTTATGCTTGTATTTTATTTGAATTTGTTTGTGATTGCACTTAAACATGTTGACATATTAAGAAATCATTTTATCATGTTTTTTGTGAACTATGTTATAGGTACGACCGGTGTTTTAGCATAAACACACATTTGAATAGGGAAGAAAGATTTAAAAATAAATAAAAACTGCCTGACGTAACACAACACTTTTAAGTGTATAGTGGGCCAACATTTTTAAATCATTCTCCACAAATTGTGTATCCAGAAATCAGGCTACTGCCATTTCTGTCACTGTTAGAGAAGGTCCACTCTGGATTGAGCACCATGCTTTTGAAACATTATGATGACATTCTTACAATTAAGGACTTGTTCCGTTCATGATGTACAAGTTTAAAATGTAAGTTAATATTTTATGTTTGTGTGACCAAAGTAAAACAAAATCTTTGTTAATCAGGATATTTATTATTTTCGTAACTTTGTAACATACTAAATAAATGTGTTTTCTCTTCAATACCGGTTGCAGTTTATTCAATATATTTTTAACGTGTTCTGTTTTATCTTACCTTTGGCATTGTAAAGGATTAAGAGCAGAGGAAGATCTCTTCTAAGTCAAATAATTACTTTACAATTTAGTAAATGACGTTTTATAACCACTTTAAATGTATTGTTGGGGATATTGTATGATCTATTTTCCCTGTGACATTCTGATATAGACAACATTTGCAGTCACATTGCATTACAGGAGGGTATTTGTATTTGCTGCAGGTCAGAGCCTATGTGGAGCAGAGTGAACGGCAGCGCCACTTAGTGGTGACAGGAGTCCCGTGCACAGGACCCTTTATCGTACCTCGGCTCGGGCCCTCTCCCTCTCCAGGACAGGGCTCACTGAGGCCGAGCTCACAGATCTGCTGTTCTTTGATCACAAAGTGCTGACCAAGTACGTTCCACAGGATGAAAGCCTTTCCTGCGATATGAGGGTGCCACAAATTGTTGTGGAGAGACTTCTACTGGATTTGAAGAGCTTCCTCATTAGGACAGTTGCAGGGTCACATGTTTTGTGCTGGGTAAGCAGGCATTTCAAGCTGGTGGTGGCTAAGAGATATTTAGGCTCTCGAGGTGAGGAAGGAGATTCATTTGGCAATGGTGGACTATTTTAGTGGCAGATTGTCTTGTGGGGGTGCAAAACCACTTATTGTAAAGCAGAAATCTGCAACAAACAGGATCTCAGGGAAAATGGGAATACAAAGTGATAGGCAGCCATGCAGCCAGCCGTTTGTCTTTCCCCTTTCTAACAACAACAATGGCCGGGTGAACTTGAGGAAGGTCTTAGAATTGCCCTACCACTTGCAAAAGAGCAGCAAATGGGGGGAGTTGGAGCATGGGCTGTTAATGTCTTTGAGGTTTCACCAGGCTATGGTTCAAGCAGGACTCCTGGGAGATTTGGTAGCCATGTTAGGATGAGGAGGGGTCACACCACTTCAGATTCAGATGGATCAGCTGATGATACTAATAATAAAGTCAAATTTGTTTTTAGAATATTGAATTATAGTGAATTTTTTCAAAAAAGCAGTTACTGGTATATGATCAAAACTGGTATCTAAAGGGTTAATTTTGTATCGTGATTAATTAAATCATTATGTAAATTAAACACTTCATGAAAAAATTGAGGAAAAAAATTGATCCGTCATCATTTTATTGCAGGTCAAATACAAATCTTTTATGCTAACTTTCCCAATGTTACTTTTTTTAACAGGGCATTAAGTGCAAATTGAAATTGTTTACAAAATATGAAAATATATTAAAAGATTATACAGATAATACAAAATAGGACCAATGTTGTCAATGGCTGCCTACTCCACTCTCCCCCATCTCATAGAAGTTTCCAAAGATTTTCATAATCATGCTTTTTGGTCTCAATTTTTCTGGCTCTTGCTTTCGGATTGTTAGCTAAGCAATGGCTTTGAGCCAAGTCTTGACATATACATCTGGTCTGAACTTGTTCAGTGGAGGGCCAACACACTTGATGAAAAGCAAGGCTGACCTCTAGGGAGCTTATAGTTTGGTTAAAATGTTCATCTGACTAAACCCATGTTCACACTCAGCTGTGGAGATGACCAGAATGTTCACTGCTTGAAGGAGGGGTTTCAGCTCTTCTGGTGCTGGTGGTATCATTTCATCAACAGTTTTGAGTCTGACCATGTCAATATATTCCCTCATCCCTCTCTGAATTTGTCTGCCAAGCTTAAAAAAAGGAGCAGAGTTCCTGTATTTCCTTTTCAGCATAACGAACCCCACACGCATCTGGCCAGCTAGACGGCTGCAGCACTTTGACGTTGTTAAGAAAGCTCTGGTATTCTTCCTTGCTTCTCTGTTTCAATTCTGTTAGCTTCTGAATCCCCTCCAGATCCCCTTGTCATGCCAGCACCATCTTGGTACTACTAGGCATCATCTATGGAGAAAACAGCAGTGGCCAAATGTAGATTATTATTAGGTTAGATTTACTCCCAAAGCAGTCACCAGATTTTGAGAGACTGTATAAAGTTCAGCACATATTACTAATGTTCATGCAAATGCCTGTGTGCTCTGATTGCACTCTCTTGACTATGGTTCTCTTCCTCTTTTTAACATGATTAGCGGACGTTAATACTAGCTTAGTTAGCTAATGAAGTTCAAGTCCTCATCTTTTAGCTAGCTAGCTAGCATTAGTTAGCTAGCTAGCTAACACGAGAGAAAAACGTAGCTAAACTCCAAACTAAGTTGTTATTGCTGCTTATGTCCATAGATTCCACCTTTGGTGACTAAAGTAATGAGTAATGACTAAGATTAACAGTAACTTTCATGATATAATTTCTCGGTCATAATCGGTTCTTTCCGTGAACGGCCGAATGTTGTGTGACGGCAAATGCTGCGGCCGCAAGGCATTGTGGGGCAGCATTTTCTCCTCTCCTTTCGTAAAGGGAGGTCCAGTGGTTCCTAAGCTAAAGGAGGTTATAAAGGAAGTTTGAAACCTCCTTTCCTATCATCTAGACTAGAGAATTCGAACGGCACTTATCGTGGCTGCCACTGACCTACTTCCGGGTCATTTCACTCCGTTAGGAAGGTTCCTAAACTAAATGGACTATTCGACTTCAGCCTATGCATTACGGTAGAAGCATGGAAAAACTGCCTTCAAAAAAAAAGCGCTTACTCTGTCAATAACAAATATACCTAAAAAACATACCAAACATATTCATATATGCTGGAGCTTAAATTAAGAAATATGTAGCCTACTATATAATGTGATCAATAATTATTTAAAACAAACTACGTATAACTACCACATTATAACTGAGTGAATGTAAAACTTAAGGAGTTTCAAAATAAAATACTTTTGAAATCTCATATATGGGCTATCGTCCATCTGTTTTTAGACAAGAATAAAACAGAAACTGTCAATTATCAAAGACTTATTTCACTCCAGGGTGATAGCAGCACACCCCAACTAGCGATTTAGAGAATATCAGGATAATCTGATGTAGAGTTTCAAAATAAAATACCTTTGAAGTCTCATATATGAGCTATCGTCCCGCTGTTTTTAGATAAGAATAAAACAAAAACTCTCCAGTATCAAAGACTTATTTCACTTCAGGGTGATTGCAGGACACCCCATCTAGTCACTCAGAGAAAATCAGGACAATCTGATTTAGAGTTTCAAAATAAAAGACCATTGAAGTCTCATATATGAGCTATCATCCCTCTGTTTTTAGATAAGAATAAAACAAAAACTCTCCAGTATCAAAGACTTATTTGGCCTTAAGATGAATAGCTTTGTAAAGATGTTTTGTTTTGGTTCTGTTTGTTTGTTTTTCAGCAGTACCGAACAAACCCAATTTTCATGAAACTTGGGTGAAGCATGGGCCAAAGAAGAAGCAATTAAAAAAAAATGTTTAAGATTGAAATATAAAACATTTGGCCTTTGTGGAATGTGGATTTCTTCACTCTCTGTGTTTTTTAATCAATGTATTTATAATACTAATGTAATGGCAAACAAACTGATTGTGTGTATATGTGTATACTTGTATGTATAAATAAAAAAAGTACAGGTGCTACACTTCTGTGGAAGCTTGGCAGCATTGTTTCAGTTCCAGCTGGTCTGAGCCAATAATGATGACCTCACCCAGGTTTAAAATTTCATTTCATTTCTGTGAAACTAAACCAAACAGGAGTCAGTTTAATTCACATCTACTATAATTTTGACAAATATCTATGTAATAATAAAATGTTTAATGAATGCCTTGTTTATATCTCTGTTTCTGTATTTAAAAGGTCGACATTTTAATTTTTGTAAGAATTTCTGCCATTTATGTCAGACAAAAAACAACACAAGAACCTATTGAATTTGGTTGGAACACCCTAAACATAAAACATCCACTTGTTCCTTTTGCAGATATACCTAGTTATATTTTGCTACATTATGTTTCAGCATTTCGGTCAACATGACTTTTAAAAGATAAGAGATCTCTCATCTGGTAACTGGTGTCTCTCATGCTGCCTTCCCGTCTTATTGGCAGGCTCGTAAATTAGAGAACTTACATCATTGTTTCTATTAGATTGTCTTTTGCTTGCTTTGTTGGAAAATAAATGACAAATTGAAGCTAGTTACAAACTTAGTTAACGTGATATACTTTTTAAGCAAGCCTACTCAATATGCAACACCCGCAGAAAGAGAAGCAAAAATGCATATTTACTATTGTGATTCTGATACCTCCGACAGCACTTGAAGGCAGCCTCAGTGGTGGGGATAAATTGCAGGCGCAGATGCTGCAGACAGAGTCCAGGTGGAGACTACATGATGGCGCAGCTGTACTGTTGGGGAGACAGCTCCAGTGGACAGTTCGGTCCACAGACAGCCCTCAGCCCGGTGTCCTGGTCGGTCCCCGGGGTTATCACCGACATCTGCTGCGGGGACCAGCACACTTTACTGCTCAACGGGGAGGGCGGCGTGTTGTCATGTGGAAACAACTCTCAGGGAAAACTTGGACGAAAGAACCGTAAAGATGGGAGAACAACAGGTAGGCTGCAAAATCTCATAACTAGAAATAGCCATGTTGTAGCCCATAACATAATAAAAACTTAGACAGTTAGTACTTTAGTAAAAACGTGAAGTGTTTTTTATCATGACATTTTTAATCTAAATTGAATATATTTTGAGGATATATGATGAGGAATATCTGATGGTTCTTCGTCTTTCAAGACAATTACATTTACTTTATCT
Organism: Dissostichus eleginoides; assembly: GCA_031216635.1. Taxonomy (NCBI): domain Eukaryota; kingdom Metazoa; phylum Chordata; class Actinopteri; order Perciformes; family Nototheniidae; genus Dissostichus; species Dissostichus eleginoides. The sequence goes on along the minus strand of CM062268.1, from coordinate 22,789,538 downwards.
TGTGTTTAATCACTTTCTTATGAGCCTGCATCGAAATCCATAAATGAACTTGTTGTGCAGCTCAATCAGCTGTGCGACGTTTCAGTTTCGTTTACCCCTTGTCAGTGAAGACAACGAAAGTTATGAGTGATGTTCATGTGCAGATGGGAAATTGGAACATTCATTACAGTGATGTATTCGGGTTTGTGGGAATTAGTGGCAGTACAATAATTAAGATAATTTAAAGTAAAAAAATACAGTGTAATATAGTCCTGCATTCAAGATGACCTAAATTGTAAAAGAATAAACATTGCATTAAATGAAACCAGTAAGTAAATGAACTCAACACATTTTACATTTAAGGCAATGTAGTTAGTTAGTAGCCTACTTTCCACAATTTTTTTCATGAGCATTGTCACTTTTTCTTATGTATAGTTGATAGCACGTTTGGAACCGTTTTGCTTGATTTGTTTAGTATTAGATGGGCAATATTGTTATTCCAAATATACATTACATGTTACTTGTTAGACGCTTTTATCCAAAGCGACTTACATACTCAATACTGTGAGCAATCCCCACAGGAGTAATTTGGGGTGAAGTGTCTTGCCCAGGGACACAACGACATGCTGACTTCAGTGGGGTTTGAACCTGTGCTTCCCTGATCCGAACACCAACGCCCTAGTCCACTGCACCACATGCCTGATATGTTATCCTCTTTTCTGTCCCCCTGCATAAGGTCGTGTGGAGGGGCTGGGCGATGTTGTGGCCATAGCTTGTGGTCAGGACCATTGCCTGGCTGTGTGTGCATCTGGGAAGGTGTTCTCCTGGGGGGCAGGAGAGGACGGACAGAGAGGCCTTTTACCAAATCTACTCAACAACAGACCAAGGTAAGATCTCACACTAAGGAATATATGAATATGTATACTTAGGGCTGAAAGTAGGCATTTGTTTGATCATTTTTACTTTCTATTGTTTCGTCAACATGCAGTCATGTGCAGATGCCACTGCCAATACCTGTGATTCAAGTTGCTTGTGGAAACTCCCACTCTCTGGCTCTGACTAAAGGTATGACAATGCACATACTGATGCCATCTTTCTGATATGATATGCAACAGTAACATTGTTTGTTCCACAGTTTGTTATATTTAGTTATGTGTAATAATGATTTCGATTTTAATGTTAATTTATCACTGTGCCAGTTTCCCTATTCCCCACCGACAATTTAGTGCAAAGTAAATGTTCTTTAATTAGTGGGAGCTTAAGGCAGACAAAGGTGCGACACATTTCAGAAAAGAGGATATACATGTTGAATGTTCAATTTTTTTCATTTTTAAATCAAAAGGTTAATCCAAAGAGGAAAACATATTAATTTGACATTATCTTCTGAACAAGCCCACAGTCTTACAGTTATTTTTGTGTGTTGTAAAAATAAAAAGTCTATTATTTCACTTTTCAGGAGGCGATGTCTTCTCGTGGGGTTCGAACAGTCATGGTCAGCTGGGCCTGGGGAAGGAGGTGTTGCAGCCGTTCGTACCTGCCCTGGTGTGCGCTCTGACCGGAGTAGCGGTTACCCAGGTTACGGCCGGAGCGACCCACTCCCTGTTCCTCACACTCCCAGGCCTGGTGTACTGCTGCGGGGCCAATAAATCTGGCCAGCTGGGTCTCAACAGGGTGGATGAGAAGGGTAACAATTATGTACTTCAATTGTGTCATGTGATGTTCAGCAAGCAGCAAATTGTCGATGCAAGTGGAGGGCTTTTGTCATTTTTAGAGTAAGAAATATGGATTCATTTGTAAATAATAATCACTGCCCATTGCAAGCCAGTATTCTTTTCATTTTTGGAGTCACTGCATTTTCCACAACCTTAGCCTGGTAACATTTCAGAATAAAAGCCTTCTGTCCAGAGAAAAGAGGGCTTTTAAAATGTTAGCCTCAAATATTGAAATTGTACAGACCATCATAGCTTGTATGTATAATTATTTTGGAAATGGGAATCTTTTATTCAATTTGTTATCATATTTATCAGGCAGGTTCAACATCTGCATGGTACCCGCCCTCAGACCTCTGGCTGTCTCCTTCATAAGCTGTGGAGAAGCACACTCTGCTGTGTTAACTAAGGTACTGAATTTTCAGATTTCAACTAATCATTAAATACATTGTAAACATAATAAAAATATTAGGATGTTGCTTATTTTGATATGTGACGCCGTGATTTCTAGGACGGCAAGGTTTTCACTTTTGGAGAGGGAAGCTACGGTCAGCTGGGTCACAACTCCTCTGATAATGAACTGAAACCCAGACTGGTGGATGCTTTGGATGGACCTGCATCACACATTTCTTGTGGCAGGTGAAAACAGTGTTTTCATTTAAGAAAGGCTTAATGTATTGTGGCGTTTTAGAGAGACTAGCTCATTATATTTACAATAAAAAAGGAAACCTATTGCACGTCTATCCATTTTTTTATTTTATTGATTTACAATCACAATTGTTTTTGTCCCCCAGACGTCATACACTGGTTTTGTCCTCCTCTGGCCAGCTGTGGGCTTTTGGCGATGGGGCCAAAGGTCAAATTGGGACAGGACGAACAGAAAATAGTCTGACTCCCACTCTGGTATCTCTTCCATGGAACACTGAAAGTGTGGCAGCCGTCCCCAAGGGTGTGTATGTATGGCCAGGGTGGTGTTTAGTAGATTTCGAAGTTCCCTAATAAAAAATTCAGAGCATTAATATAGCAACATACAACTATTTGCTTTGTGAAGGCATATTGGAGAAATAGTATCCTTAGCAGAGAATATAAGTCTGGTTAGCAGCAGTTCTAATCAATGTCCTTTTTATGGTAGAAGTAGTGTAAAACTAAAAGAGATAAATTAAATATGCAAATGTCGTTTTTTCCTGGTTTAAGCAGACTTGAAAATATCAGCTGGGTGGAATACAAGCTGTACCTACACTTCACCTCCACAGGTAATATGTTCACCTATTCAGAGACTCACTGGGCATATTGCATGAAACATTTCAAGTACACATTTGATCTTAACTGATAAGTCTGATGCCCTTATGGTTTTAGTGGGGCTTTTCCCCTTATGCTGAATGAAAATTGCTAGGCAAACGCATCAAATGTAAGATCAAACGCAATTCATCAACATACTCAAGATGGAACAGATTTGGCTGTCAGATCACGTTGCGTGAATCCCCTGTAGGATTTTCTTATTTTCATCTTATTGCTGTGTTCAGGAACAAACACAAGATACAAATAAGAAAACATTCATGCACAAGGCCCATTGTTATTGCAGATTTGATCATATATATATATTTTTTTACCTTGATTTAATGTTAGTTTTTTATCAAAGCTTAAATCTGTTAAATCTCATGTCTGTCGTTAAAGCGTTTGGACAAAGGACAGATCACTGGGCGGCTTGATGAGACTAAACTTCAACAATGGCTGTCAATGACACATGGCAACGTAGAGGCAAAGAGGTCATTATTTTCATACTTTAATTACGGTTGGAGTTAAGTATCTGCTCATATGAAATATCATACATCAAGCAGTAGATACAGTGTTTTCATGGTTTCCCTCCTTTTCTTTTCATTCAACAGAGAAATAGCTTCGATGTTTCAGACCAGCACAAGTCTTGTTGCAAGTTTCACGAAGCCTGAGTGAGTTATTTTCTATTGTTTAACTCATGAGTTAAAAATTATAAGATCTTCTGAATCCCATCAACTCATTCTGGTTCTGCTACTTTGTTTTAATGCTTTGCTTTTGATATCAGTGGGCCTCCATCAGAAGCAGGTGCTCTAACTGTGGACGTTGATGCAGCTAGCGAAGCTTTCGACCAGCTGCTGGCAGTGCCATGGATCAAACAATCAGTTAAGACGTTTGAATTACCGCCATGCATTACTCTCTTTTGCTTGAGACGTGAACTGAGATATGCAGTTGTGACCCACAAGGCTTTAAATCCCTTCTATGCATGGAAATTGTTCAAACTAGCCACTAAATTGTTTTTTTCACAAACGTATTCATGCTGTTTAAACATTACAATGTAATCTACATTTTTTTTTGCAGGTAAATCTTACACTCCTGATTGATTTGCTCTTCAATTCAAGCCGTCCCCTAAAATCACCAGAAATCTTCCTGATTCTGCTGACGTGTCCCCTCCTCCAAGAGGAGTGTAATGTCATGCAGGGGGTGTTGGTGCTGGCGATCAATATTGTTGATCTGCAGGAGAAGACTCAAGATACACTAAGTAAACGACAGCAACATTTTTCTAAAGTATTTTGTTAGGTTATGGGTTTTGTAATGATCCAAGTTACTTTCAAAGACAACAATAGACTGCAAATAGTTTATTGGTTTAAAACAAGTCGATTTTTAACATGCATAAATAATATTTAATTTACTTAATTGTTAACTGATAAACAAATTCAGAATCTTTTTTTTTTTTATCAATAATGTCAGATTAGCCAGCTAACATAGCATTAGCCAGGTAACATAGCATTAGCCTTACAATTAATTGTATTATATATTATATTGTTGTGTCAGATTAATAACTTTGTCAGATCAAGAAATGTACACGTTGTTGTTGCCAAAAAACATGGCAACAACAAGCATGTCCGAGCGGTGTGCATCAGTGTTTTTTTCTTCTAAATGTTTTGCTAATTTGGTCAAGTTGGTGAAGATCTGCTATTTACTTGCAGTGTGTTGAGCTGTCTAATACAAGACGGACAATGCCTTTTGTTCTCAGGACGCTGGTGGTCCACCCTGAGACCCTCCATACTGATGAAGCACATCTTGGTGTTCAAAAAGGCCCTGGCCTTCATGCTCAGAAATGGCCTCCTGGTAACTAATAAGCCCGGAGTAAAAAACCTGGTGGAGGTCCTCAAGATGCTGTACAAAGTGAGCACAGTATTACTTTAAAAAAAAAAAAGAGACATTTATCCTTATTAAGGTAAAAAAAAGACAGATTTTCCCCGCTATCAGAACCAGCCCCAAAGAGTTTTATTTGTTTCTTTTTTGTTGCTGGTGTCAGAAAGCTTATTTTACAGTCTGCACTGTAACTCATCTGAAATGTTGCTACCTTTCAAGGCAGATGTTTCGGCCCTTTCTAGCAAAGCTTTGTCGTTTCCCAGAAGAGGTCGGAAAAATGTTTGTTCAATCTTGATGGGTGATCAGAATGAACTCTGAGGCTAAACGTGTGTTTTACTTATAGGCAAACAAAGCTGGAAAGTCCTACAAAGTCCCACCGAGCACCTTCTACGTAGAGGAGATCAGTGACAATGTGCCGCTAAATCAGGACGTTGCTCTTTGGTTTCAATTTTCCAAAGAGGAGGTAAAAACATATCTTACCAGAGATATTGCACTTATTCCGAACTATTTGTGATTTTATTCTGAGCATTTTCTGTTGAAATGCTTCTTGCTGAAATTATTTATTTATTATTATCAATTCATTTCCTTTAAGGATGATGTCAGCACACCCGTCATTTTCTGCCGCTACCCATTCCTGTTCACTCTGGTTCAAAAGGTGGCAGTCTTCAACAACTATGCGTTTATCTCAAAGGTACAGTATTCGTAACATTAGATCATTTCTAAACAATTTACTGAAGTTCTTATTTAGTTGAGGTTGATTCTTGTTTTGAGCATTCATTTGAACCAATCTGTCAATGTGTAGATGTCTTTATTAAGATTTTGTAGTTACAGAAAGTGCAGGGATTCCTTCATGAACTGGCCTTGGCGTGTCCTGAAAGCTCTGGTTGGACGGCCCAGACTCCGCCCCCGCGCCGGTCTTCCAGCTCACCCTGAGACGCTCTCACCTGGTGGAGGACACCTTCAGGCAGCTGGGGGCGGCCGACCACTGCGCCTTCAAAAGGGAGCTTTTGGTAAACATACTACAACATACCTACACAATGTTGCCATGTTTAGTTGCCTGACAACATTTTGTAGCCGTTGTCTTTTTATACTTAGTTTCTGAGTTATTTTATGGATACTTCAGCCATTTAGTTTTGCACTTCCATATGTTGTGGGATTCACAAGAAAGTAAAAACTGTCAAAATCACAGCAACGTAGGCTGAGATATCTGAAGATCTACTCTCTGTAATGGGTCAAAACTCAACAACATCTGTATCCTACGCTCCCCACAATGCTACTTAAAAGCATATTTTTCATTGCTTCAGTACTTTTTACTTTATGTGTAAAATCAGTTGACTTCATTTTGAGCAAAATGTCAATTATAGTACATATTTAAGAAGTAATTGGAGATAATTAAACATAACAAATATGTAAGACGGCCTGCAAACATCTGTACCAATTGATTTTTTAAATGTTTTTTAAATAATGTGAATAAAATAAATGTACAGTTAAATCGATAAAACTTGCCAATCAATAACAGAAATTAGTGGATTGTGTAAGGGAGGCTGTTGGTATAGTAATTATGCATTTTTGAATGTCTTGCTTGCTTAAATCCCTTCAATTAGTTCTAAGCCCACAATGGATGACAGGAAGTTCTATTTACCATCAGAGCTGATACTGATTTAGTTTAAGGACTGTTAATAATGAAAACATTATTTGATCCTTTGAAGGTGCAATTTGATGAAGACAGGACGAAGGTGATGGATGTCTACAAAAGAGATTTCTTCCTGCAAGTGTTTAAAGAGCTGATGTCTCCCAAGTCTGAAATGTTCATGTTCAACGAGAGCAACCCTCTGGCCTGGTTCCCTGTCAGGGTAAGACGCAATATTTAAACACAAAAGCATTAATTAAATCATTTTATTTACTTAGGGCTGGGTAAAATGGACCAAAAGGAATATCTATGTATTTTAAGGTTGAATACATCATATATATATATATATATCGCTATTTCTTTATAAAGTGGGCTAAATGTTTAGTTGCAAGTCTTAGCCACATGTAAGATGTTATTTCGAACACTTGAAAATATATTGGTATATTGTCGATATACTGCCCAGTCCTCTATACATTTACTATTTTCTTTTTTTTAAACAAATTCCTCATGAATTTAACAAAGTGATCTGATTACTATAAAAGTCTTATGAACTAAGAGGTGAATGTATAACTCTGATTTTTCTGATATACTGTTCTGTACATTTTACCTTTTTCATCGTTAATGAATCCTACCAAATCTTAATCATGTGTTTTGTCATAAACCAAACAGCCAAAAGTAGAGGAGAAGACTTACTTCCTGTTTGGCGTTCTGTGCGGCCTGGCTCTCTACCACCACAACCTTGTCCACTTGCGCTTCCCACTGGTTCTCTTCAAGAAGCTGCTCAAGGTCAAACCCTCACTGGACGACATGAAGGAGTTCGACCCTGTCATGGGAGAGTAAGACTCAGATATTCTTTCTCTGAAATGTTTGTAGTTTGCAGGTTATAGTTGTTTTAGATTGATCTTTTTGTATTATTGACATTCTTGTTTGCAGGTCTTGGCAGCTCCTGTTGGATTGCCCTCCTGATGAGGTCAAAGAACTGGACATTACTTTCACTGTAAGTTTACTCAATCGCAGTCCGAAAGACATGCTCTGTTGCCCACATGTGTTTCTGCATATTCCACTCTGGCTGTAATCGTTTGTTTGACCAGGTGCCCTGGGGCGGAGAGACAGCTGAACTTGATCCGAAAGAAACTGGGAAAGTTGTGACAGCGTCCAACAGGTACGGCTAACTGCTGTATTTAACAATCTGATCTGCACAGCTTTAGTGTATCTCACAAGCTTTAAACATGTATTTAGTTTCTGTCAGTCTGTGTCTTTGACAACCTCACAGATTTCTTGCCATTCAGCAGTGCATGCTGTCAACAAACACAATGATCCATTCTTACGTCGACTGCAAATCTTTGCTGCCATCTAGCAGTTAACAGTTAAACCTGTAAAAATACATTACTTTCATTAAAGATTTAGCGTTGAGTTGCTCTACTGTGTATAGTGTATTACGGAATTCAGTGGCGAGCCGTGACTTTTATACCTAGGCACTCTGACCCCCCCCCTTCCCTCGAAAAAAAAGAAGAGTTATTACGTCACAGCGTATACTTCAGCGGAATATCAAAACAACGGCCCGGGGTGCAAAACGTATCAACAAATTCAACAAAACGTGCATTTATCTAACAGGTTCGTTCCACAGACCTTATTTCGAGCTATTTTCCAAAACCCTATGGAGAAATCCCATTGCTTTTTTGTCGAGGGAACCCGAGCGCAGCTTACTTCCTGGTTTTAGGACGCGTCACTGCACCACTTGCATAGACTTCACAGCGGGCGGAACTTGTCATAAAGTCCGCGAAAATAAAGCCCACCCACTTAGAGGGAAGATATGATTGGTCAATTGTACTGCATTTGACATTACTCTCTCATTCAGTTACTATAGCGGGCCCTCTGTGAAAGTACAGAGGGACCAACAAGCTCTCCCGTCTTCACATAACTCGCAGAGACGGCATTTAACCCTTCACATTCCAACAGAAACTGAACAGGCAGATTCGAAGGATTTATTTCTTTGGAAATGTTATTTTAAATACAATTAAATCAAGTTATTTTGGTAAAACTAATGAAAAATATTTTTAAAATAAAAAAAAATAAAAAAAGTTTTTTCTTTAATGTTTTCAAATATTATTTTTGAAATAGGGCCCTGACGGCTCGCCACTGATATAATTGTTTTAGGTGTGGGATAACTCAATGTCAGCGCTCAGTTTAATCTTTTGTATATTCTTTTATTAAATGTTTTAATAGGAAAGAGTTTGTAGATGCCTACGTCAACTATGCCTTCAACAAATCAGTGAAGGGAGTCTTTGAAGAGTTCAAGAAAGGCTTCTTCAAGGTGTGTGATATCGACGTGGTGGAGTTCTTCCAGCCCGAGGAGCTGCAGGCAGTGATGGTGGGCCAGGAGAACTACGACTGGGAGGTGTTCAAGAAGGTCTGCTGAAGTTCAGATATTCAGAATAATGTTTTATCTTATGTCTGAGGATATATCATTTGAAACAAGAATATATTACAAGAATATGGAGAACAAGATGACCAGTTTTTTATGTATTTGTTTAACACACCTTTTCAAATTGTAAGTGACTGTTTCAGGTAAAGGTCATAATATGCAAAATGCACTTTTAAAGTTTTAGCAAAAGAGATTCTCTCTCATTTTCTCCTGATCCACATATTTTAAATCCTGTCTAAGAAAGAGCAAATCAGATTTGAGATACCATTTTACAATCGACAGCTAGTGGGAAACATTGACCAATGAAATAGACTGAGCTTTTGGGAGGGAGCGTCTGAGGAGTTCATCAGATTCAGGAAGAGGCTGAATACAGCTCTTTTCAGGCAGGCAGTATGAGAAGAATAATGGGTTTTTTGAACATTACAGCATATAAACATATTCTAGTAGTCTCCAAAAATATTTAAATAAACCTAAAGGTAAATAACATGAGACCTTTAAGATATGCTCAGTTACTTTGCTTGTTCATACAGTTTTGTGTGTTTAAGTGCTTGTAGGGGAGATGTAAATGAACTTTCCACATGTCATTTCCAAACAGAACACAGTTTATGTAGGAGACTACCATGACAGGCATCCAAACATCGTGATCTTCTGGGAGGTGTTTGAGAATCTGACCGCAGAGGAAAAGAAAAAGTTATTTCGTAAGTATCATAAATGATTGACATAATTTATTACGTTTCAAGTGGAGTCCCTATCAGTATTAGCTTCCTTGGTGTTCTATGAAGTTGTATTTCATTCATTTAAGATTCTTTATTTGTTATCAGTGTTCGTCACCGGCTCCTACCGTGTTCCCTTCTGGGTATGGAGAGCGTTCACATGAAAGTCGCAGTGTTGGCCATTCCACCGAGATCCATAAGCCAGAATCCCTCACCTGCCACCGTCTGCTGTTACTGCCCGTCTACCAGAGTTACCCGGCCGAGAGGACCATGCACACCAGGCTCCTCCAGGCTATTAATCACAACAGAGGCTTCTGAAAGGAAGCAGACATTACAGAATGAAGTAATGAAGTCCGCATTATTAGCATTTAGCGAGTTGTTATTTTTGTCGAAATGATCTGCCAAATGTAAGCTTCATCAGCAGTCCGTATTCTATTATTCAGTAGTTTGAGAAACAGTTATGCATGTATTTTATTTGTATTTGTTTTGATTGCACTTAACAGGTTTCTTACGGTCATTAAAAACCTGGAAAAGTCATGGAAATTCAAAATGCTAATTCCAGGCCCTGGAAAAGTTATGGAAAACAATATTTTTCCCAAAGTTTTGGAAAAGTCATGGAAATGTAACTAAAGTTACATCAAATATAATTTATATTTGATCTAATCGCCGAAATAGTAATACTATAATGATAATAAATACTGTATCGTATAGTAATGAAACGTAAAATGGCATTTAACTGACGAGGTAAGCTAGTAAGCCAACTATTTGATTTGTTTTAGACAGGCACAACATGTTTCATATGCAGACCTTATTTTCCTGTTCCATGTTAAAATAAACCATTTTCAGTGGTACCGCTGAGAAAGAGTAATTTTTTTGGTCATGGAAAATTAGGTAAAGGTCATGGAGAAATCATTGGTGAAAAAGTGTATGAACCCTGACATATTAAGAAATCATTTGATCATGTTTTTTGTGAACTATGTTATAGGTATGACCGGTGTTTTAGCATGTGTCTGACGTAACACAACACTTTTAAGTGTATAGTGGGCCAACATTTTAAAATCACTCTCCACAAATTGTGTATACAGAAATCAGGCTACTGCCATTTCTGTCACTGTTAGAGAAGGTCCATTCTGGATTGAGCACCACACTTTTGAAACATTATGATGACATTCTTACCATTAAGGACTTCTTCCGTTCATGTTGTACAAGTTTAAAACGTAAGTTAATATTTTATGTTTGTGTGACCAAAGTAAAACAAAATCTTTGTTAATCAGGAAATGTATTATTTTCGTAACTTTGTAACCTAACATACTAAATAAATGTGTTTCTCTTCAATACCGGTTTGCAGTTTATTCAATATATTTTTAACGTGTTGCGTGTACTATAGGTCAGCTGTGAAGTCTTTAATATCCAACAGGGTCTGGTTATTTCCTAGCGGACTCAAGTAAATTGGAATTGTCTTTTTATAAAATACTGTTCTTGATTTAGTACTTTTAAAGCAGGCCTGATATACAATTAACAATAAAAAGTGCAAACATTAAGCTTAAAAACTAATAGGCCAATAGAGATAGAATAAAAATCAAATATTAGTCCGGGTTGCTCAGAGATTTGTACATACTTCCTCTCCATGTAATGCAAATATAGCTGTAATAGGGATTAAAAACAATAACAATTTAACATGAGAAAAACAAGTAAAGCACATTTCGAGCACATAAGCACACAACTCAGCAGCTCCATCAGTTTGACTTTATTAATCTGTCCAATCGTCATATCATTTCAATGGCTTGATCTGATAGGTCGTATGCTTTCAGCCTATTAAACAGTCGAGAATGGGATCCATTTATGATTAATCCTAAAAAGAAGAAAGTATATTGCCAGCTATATGAATATAGAATGAGTCATTTATAATGAGATGCTACAATTCCAGGTATCCTGTTTGAATTAACACATTGTCAAAATATTTGGAAAAATGTTTTATTGGCACCTCAGTCTATTGACAAAACCGTTTCATCATCAATTATCAGAAATGTCATCTGAATGGCAAGGGTCCTGAATTGTTAATAGTTTCCTGAATTAATTTGAATGTTTATAAATCCTACCTTGGTTTGAGTAAACATTGGCAACATAAAAAAGCTGACACTTAGTGACATGAGATGATTTACATTAAAGCACATGAAAGTTTTTCAAGTATCTCAAAGAGACAACACATTTTCACAGGACAGACCATCTCATCTCTTCCCTTTTCTTTATAACACCAGACTTTCAATATGAAAAGCAGTAAATAATTGACTTAGTTTTTAAAAAGGATATCAAAGTCAACTCAACATTACATTGGAAGGTCTGCACCTTAAAGTCGTGGCTTACGCAGAGTTGATATTTCCATTCAACAGTTGTCAGGCAGCAAAGATCATACATGTATCAAATCACATACAAAAAGATTAAAACAGAGGTGCTACGGCACCCAGTGACACCAGTTAGATAACCCTCGGTTCCAGATGATGAAAGGTTTTTCTCTCAGCCGCAATATAAACATTAGGCGCAGTGAAAAGGTTATTTGAATCCCCTTTAAACCTGAATCTTCTTGTCATTCCATGGACGGTTTGTGTGAGGTTAATGTGCTTTCTTTAGAGTCGGCTCAGAAAATGAATGCGATATCAGACCAGAGCAGCATCCGCCGTGATAATACTTTTGCTATTCACATACATACATACTTAAATAAACCTAAACAAACGTAATCAACAAATAATTACATAGAAAACCCAACATAAAGACACTTTTGCTACACAATTTTGAAGACATGACATATAAAAGGACAAAAAAAAGGCAACAATTTTCGAATGACACGGACTGTGCTGTGAGAGGAGAGACAGTAACGCCTCACATCTTCTCTTAATCGTCTTTTAGCATATGGTGTTCAGCTCCATGCATACCTTATTATCCAAAAACTGTGGGCCGTTGTGGGTTACATCCAAGTCCAGCTCCTCTGATGTGTGTGTTTCTACGGGCGGTGATATGGAGTTCAGACAGCAAAGTCCATCTATTACAAATGAGTGTGTGGGTTTTATCTGATCAGGTGGTAGGTGAGCCAGAACATGAAGAGGGGCTGAGCTCCTGCTATAGACATGGTGAGGTACATCCTCAGCTGGTTTCTGGATCCTCTCACCTGCCTCCCCTCCGCCGCCGCCTCCGATAACAGCTTCAGACGTAGGGTTCGGATCTGAGGAGGGACACGTTGGAGACATTCTTTATATCAACCATTCAAAACCAACATGCATATAAGTGAGCTGACCTTTCCAAATAGTAATACTGCAAATAGATAGGACAAAACAACTCCCAATATCATGCAGTCCGGCATAGCAAGGACCTCAATAACAAACGTAATACATATATAAATATGTGTTTTGCTAGCTAGTTCTATGTATGTTAGCCATGTGAAGGTACGGGGAGGATTCTTTTTGCATTAAAATGTAGATGTGAGCTTAACAGGGAGCAGAAAGAATGGTAGAAAGCTTTGGAGGGTGAAGGGGAGGGTGTCAAGCGTGCAAGAATGACGTTTTTTCCAGAATATTTAGTTTTATGCAGTGACAGGCATCTAATATAACTCTCCTGTGCAGCCGACACCTGTCCTCAATTATTGTATACAGGAAATCTGTCTATTAAAACAAATTATTTCAAGCCTCAGATGTTAATAGATATTGCTCCTTACCATGAAGACAAAGATGGCAGCGCAGCACCACAGCAGAGAGAGATAGTATGCTGGCCGACCGAACAACAGGCCTGACACTACGCCTACGATCATCCTGAGGAAACAGAGGGGAGACACACAGTCACAGGTTAGGCATAACATCCACAGATCATTAGTGTTAAACTAAGAACATTTAAGAGATGTTGTGTTCGAAGCATTGTTCTAGTGAAAATAAGCCAATAAAAGAAATGAGAAAATGAAGAAATACAAGTGAAGAGAGAAGAAGAAAAAACATAGAAAGATGGTGTACACACCCAACATATTTATATCCAGAAAAGGCCAGCAGGTCAATGGTGGTGAGGTCAGTGTTGACGGTCACCAGGTAGAGAGACAGCAGGACTGCCAGGACTTCCATGATCAGCCACACCAACGCCGAGCTGGCCTGAACTCCCAGCAGCTCCGGGGAAAACCTGAAGGTGCACAGAAAGATACAGTCTCTATACATGTACATACTGTGAACTCATTACATCATTATCTATTAGCAAGCTGAAGTGGCTATAAAAGGCTTTGAGCATAAGTATATAAACCATTTTCACCCACTAGATACATGTTGATATTTTGCAAAAACCCTGAAGTTGAAATCCTGTTTTTAATTCATGATATTGTGAGTTCTTTGAAGGTGTTGCTATCCTTGAGCCGACAGAAGGTAGTTTTTTTTAAATGCCTTTTGCACTGTTGGTGTGCATAAGAAAGTAAAGCTCGCCATACAATTAGGAAGGCATAGAAACCTAACCGTCAATACTCAATGCTTAGATACATTGTTAGACTAATATCTCTTTTCCAACCAGATAGGAGGACCAGGGTTGTATGTACTTGTTCTGTGTGCCGAGGGCCAGTCCGGCCACCAGGACGTATGTGATGAAGGCCATGGCGGGAATGTAGAGATCAGGAGCGTTCACATCGAAGCGCGGAGCCACAGGACTGTCCTGCTGGTAGCTCACCTCCCAGTTCTACAACACACAGGATCACACACTTAAAACATGCTAAATTGTTACTGAATTAATTGTAGGATAAAGCATGTAGTATGGTAGAATAGATTCCTGTAACTGTATTACCTTTTCAAGGAATTTAAACTACGGGCAGAACTGGAAAATAAGTGTTTTCTCTCAACATGGAGCATTTAAGGAAAGCCCTTATAAGCTCAAAGGAAACTAATCTGCACATTTTCACATAGAAAGGATTACCTCCACCGGCGCAGGCATAACATTTATTTGTAGCAGGACTTACCTCATGCATGTAAGGGAAAACAAGAAGGCCCAGCTTCTTCCCCACGTACACAGTATCCACGGCAAAGTAATATTTCAGCTTAGAAATTGGAATGAACCGGTCCAGCTGAAACATAGAGACATACACGAGGGCATTATTCAGACAGCTTTTACCTTGACTTTATATATCGCCAGGCGTTTGACACCATTTTGGAAGATCCCTTTGTCATAAGCAATGCTATGAAACATTAATGACTCAGTCTTACATTCTTGTCCACCATTTCCCTCCCCTGGGAGGCCAGTGAGCTGCCATAAGCCATCGCCAGGTTAGACATTGGGTCTGACAGGAGGGACTGGCCGGAGAATCCTGCTGCTTGAAGCCCAGCCTGCTGGTTACTGCCAACAGGACACAAGAACATGTATTAAGTATAAGAACATAATGTGTCATAGGGCTAATAAAACACAAACATATAGTCAACTGTATTGGGAGGAGTGACGATACAAAAAACAACTGCAAAGCTGAATTAAAAGATAGTAAATTAGTAGGCATGACGTTATCACAGTAGCCTGATTTTGTATCGGACACGTTAATTCAAAACAAATGGACAGTATATCCTAACAGTTTAATATCCAGCCTAACCTCAGACTGTGTCCCACCTGTATCCTGCCTGTGGTCCCGCTGCAACTCCACTCGTATCCTCAAACAGCTGGCTGCCATCTGTACCGTCCATTGAGCTGTTTCCCATACGCATATTAGGCTCTGTATGGAGAAACAGACCGGTAAGAGATATTTCAAACAAAAAGGAGTAGATTTGGACCTCTCAAATCAAAATTTAAGGGGATGCAAATATTTGGTAGAAAAGTAAGCAAAGCAAGCAAAGCCAAGGCAGCCTCGATAACTTCTTAGAAACCAGCATGCATCACTTTTTATGTCCTTCATATAAATCTGATCTTCAAATGCAGTGACATCCAAGACCAGTTATTCCGTCTGCCCTTCCTGTGGACATGCTGATAGATTATTTTTAACATGCAAAACTTTCAAACTTTCTTTTTTCAAACATAATTATTTCCTCTTTTTTTATTCTTATTCAGTCTGACAGCATATAACAGACATTTAAAACTTTGAAATATGCATGGACCTCCGTTGGTTAACTACTACACACCAAAACAGTTAAGGTATTGCTTACATAGTGGTAAACATCAGCATATTTAATGCACCACTGCTTCAGCATCATGTTTAATCAAAATACAAATCAAGATCAGAGTTTAAGGATCAATTATTTGTATGACTGTGCACCAGAGGCCAGTGAAGGCCCTGTGAAAAGAAGAAAGAGCTCTTTATATCCATTCCCTCAGGGAGTAATAATAACCTTATCACACATGTATCACTAGGCTAGATTACATCACACCTTAGAAGCCACTTACAGTTTCAGTTTGAACCTCCCTTTCCAGATAATCCTAATAGCAATACATGTATGACGGATAGATATAAAACCTACAGAATGATAGGCAGTGGCGAAACGTCACTGAGTCAATTTACTCAAATACTGTACCAACAATAACAACAAACAAGAACAATTTTGAGGGACTTGTATACTTTACTTGAGTCTATCAATTGATCAATACTTTGCTTTTTCCCCCACTATAAATCAGTAGTGTACCAAATGTAAAAGTACGTATTGTGAAAATGAGTCCATTTCAGAATAATATATATTATATGTGTTTATAATTATTGATGCATCAATGTGTTTATCAAAGTTACTAAAGGTGCAGATAGTTTAAAATACTTTGTATTAGCTTTAAATAGCTTGTGAATTTACTCCAGATGAGACTAAAGTCTTGTTTTAGTGTTGATTATATATTTCACATTATTAATCCAAATAAAGGTATTAAATAAATGTAGTGGAGTACTTTTAGTACACAATATACCTCTGAATTGTAGAGGGGTAGAAGTACAAAGTAGCATCAAATGTAAATACTCAAGTAAAGTACAAGTCTCTCAAAATTGTACTTCAGTATCGTACTTGAGTAAATGTACTTACTTTCCACCTCTGCTAACCATTAACCATTATACATGTATACAGTGTTTATTAATAGTTTGTGGACAAGGTAACGGCTACTAACGTTAACTCACCATTTATTAAACAGATAATATCTCTCAGATTGGCTAACGTTAGACTGGTGGACTTTAACAGAGGACTGTTTTTGAGTCTCTGTTTTTATAAGTTGTTATATATAGCTAGTTGTTAGCCTCAACCGGCTGGAACCAGCAACACCTCCACTCAGTTCCGTTTAGACTGCTGAGCTAGCAAGTACAGAATGTGCAAATGCAGGCGTTAGCTAATATTAAAAGCTGAGTTGATTGACAAAATCACGTACGTAACTTACGCTGTCTGAACCCACTTTGAGTTGCAGTATAATCCATTTGGACCGTTAGGATTGCAGCAGTAGATGCAGGTTCACAGACTCCACTACGATGCAGATGCTACTAGTTAGCAAGCTACGGGGCGAAGAAGAACATCGATCTGACACGGAAGTAAACTGTTTCTGCTTCTTTAGTTTAAATTACACACCTCAAACCAACATGAAAGGTTAATACCGCCACCTACTGTTTCCCAGCGTCACAGGATAAATAAAGAATTCCTAACTTTTTTTATTTATTTAAAACATCCAGAGGTGGAAAAAGCACTCAGATCTTGTTACTTTTGTATACTGCAGGGTCACACCTGGAGTAGTGAATTTTACTCCAGGTGTGACTTTAGTCATTTTTAAGTGTTGTTTTTATTTCACATCATTATTCCAAATCATCAAAGTAACTAAAGGTACAAAATAAATGTGCACGATTTGCCTCTGAATTGTAGTGGGGTAGAAGAACAAAGTAGGATCAAGTGGAAATACTCAAGTAAAGTACAAGTAGGCCTATCTCAAATTGGACTTAACTACAGTATTTGAGTAAATGTACTTAGTTACTTCTCACCTCTACCTTCTAACTATTTCTACTACTAGTTGTGTTTTTATTCATGTAATGTTTTACCTCAAATTGGCCTCATTCCAGATTAGGCTTTCCCATTTCATCAGCACAGGCTTTTCTTTACCATTACAACCCTTACATTGTTGTGAAACTTTACTTTTCATAGTGTTATTGTAATTCAGCAAATGTTATTAATTGTACTTGTACGCAATTGTTATGTACTTGTACTTTATACTCTTTTTTTTGTGCTAGTTTTTGCTTCTACAGCATATTTCAGAGGGAGAAATCTTACTGCAATCCATTATAGACCCAGCTCCACTTCTAACTACAACAAAAAAAGTACTGATTACATGTTAATAAATTAAATATTAAAGTTTCATTAAAAAAAACAGTCAAGGGCCATTCTCCATAATAAGAAAGCTTTGCTTAGTTTTATATTACCAGTATATTGTGTTGCTTCGTCATTTATGGTCCCTGCTTGATTTGCAGGTTTTGTATGATTTACTTTGTTTTCATATGTGTCACTGAGGGATTTTCCACACACAGACGTAACATCTATTTTTGAAACACAAGCAGCCACATTCCTGTATCTAGGAGTTACACAACAGCGTTAAACATTCAATAGCTCATGGACATTGTTTTTTTTTCTATATAACAGAATAAAAATGTAAATACTATAAGTCTGCAATCACACTGGTTCTTGTTGTAAAGAAAACAAAAATGCGGGTATCCATGTGTGACTAATTGACACCCTACAACCAAAAAAGTGACATAATAAAATGGGTCTCATCATCAGACTGAATTATCAACAATTATTTGATGGATTGATTTGAAATGTGTTTCACACATTAATGTTACCCAGAAGAAAGAGAATAGTAGAGAATAACTTCATATGAGGGCTTCTCCAATACTCGCTTTTTGCTGTTTCTCTATGTAACCTTTTATTTAAAATCATTTAAAAACAT
The DNA here is from genome assembly GCA_031216635.1 of Dissostichus eleginoides. NCBI lineage: Eukaryota > Metazoa > Chordata > Actinopteri > Perciformes > Nototheniidae > Dissostichus > Dissostichus eleginoides. Next base: position 22,771,046 of record CM062268.1, on the reverse strand, counting down.
TTCAATTTTTTCTTCTCAATAAGTTCCCAACTAAATGTATCCAGGTTACTGCTTTTTGAAGAATTTCTATAGATCATCCACTTATCAACAGAGATATCATTTTTAGATGTTGATATACTTATAGTTCTAGTGATAAAGATCCTAAAATAGAAAATATATTGAAGAAATCACTGCCATAGCCAACCACTAAAAGGGATTCTCACATTGTTTTGTAGGTCTTGACCCAAATGAAGAAATACGAATGGTGATTATTGGAAAGACAGGAAATGGGAAGAGTGCATCGGGAAGCACCATCCTAAATCGAAAGGCTTTTACATCAGTTCTCTCTCCGTGCTCTGTGACGTCGGAGTGTGAAAAGGCCAAAGGAACGGTGGATGGACGCAGGGTTGCGATCATTGACAAACCAGGAATTTACGATACAAAGTAAAGAGAAGAAGAGGTGGTCAGAAAGTTGAAAGAATGCATCTCTTTCTCTGCTCCTGGTCCCCATGCGCTCCTGATTGTGGTCAAGTTGGGCAGATACACAGAGGAAGAACAGAAAACGGTAAAACTCCTGCAGCAGGTGTTTGGTGACAAAGCTGCGGATTACTCCCACCCTGGTCCTGTTCACTCATGGTGACCTCCTGGGACGCACAAGGATTGAAGACTTTTTCAGAAAAAGTAAACCGCTTAGCCATTTGATTGCGAAATGCAACGGTCGGTATCATGTCTTAAATAACAGAGTTCCTGAAAAACTGTCAGGTCGCTCAGCTGCTTGCAAAGATAAGATAATAGGTATGGTCTGTGATAATGGAGGAACATTTTACACAAATGAAATGTTCCAAGAGGCTGAGCGAGTGATCTGAGAACAAGAAGAGAAGATTAGGAAGGCCAGTGCTGAGCAGAAACACAGAGAAGAAGAAAAACTGAGGTTAATCTTTGAAGGCGAAGAGCTGCAGAAAGAGTTAAAGTCTCTTGATAAAGACTATCAAACAAAATCAAGAGAGAAGGCTGAGAAGAAAAACAAATTAATTGAAACTGGCATGATCGTAACAACTGCTGAAGTGGGCGTTGCAATCGGTGCTGCAGCAGCCTCTGTTGGAGGTCCAGTTTGCATCGCCATAGGAGCAGTGGTGGGGGGGGGGGGGGGGGTAAGCTGCAGTAAAAGCTTTGAATTTTTTTTTTACTGTACAATAATTAAAATGTATACTGCTTGATCAAGCCAGTGTGCAGCAGAAAAGGAAAGTACGGAAAAAGAACACTTCAAAATGTGTAACTCAAGGTCCTGCAGATACTTAATACATACTTACAAATAGTGTAACTTAAAGTTGCACTAATCAATATTAAATATAAACAATGAAATAAACCTACAGATAATTATCACAGAAATCTGCAGGTCCCCTCAGCTTGACAAAACATTTTAGCTTCATTGTTTTGGTTTATCAACCTGTGGCTCCATCGCTCATGTTTTCATTGAAAATTATCTTATAAATCCCCTGTACTGTACCTGTTCATAATTACATTCTGTCCGCTAAAGATCCAGGTTTATCCCTCAGGTGTTGGTGGAGACCAAACCAGAGCTAAAAGTGTTGTGAATATTGGATTTAATATGTTGTGTTAGAAAATGACTCCGAATGAAGATTATGCCTCTTCTCAATGTGTTAATAGGCAATACATTAATGAACTTCAATGCAATATTTAAAACAATATACTACAGTTTCTGAGTAACGGATATAACTTTGTTAAAATGTTTTACTTTGTGAGTTCCCTCAACAGTAAACCAGATTTGCGGACAGTGCAGTGAGTGCAGACAAAGAGCAGCTTTTGGTATTTGAGCATCTGTTCGTATGTGTGCATGTATCTGTGTGTGAAGCCTTTGGGGAGGCAAGTAACAGTCAGTCTTTTTTTAGTATATATGTTTTTCTATCTATGTCAAAAATCTGTTATAGGCAGATGGGAAGTGGATGTGTAAAGAATTGTTCATAATGAGCAGACACACAGAAACGCTGCAGGCAAATAAAACAGTCAATTGTACAAACTGTTTGATAATAGATAAATAAATGTGAAAAAATGAAAGAAATACCTGTCTTTTTATCAGTCCACATTTGTCCTGTCTCTCTTTTGTTCAAAGCCACTTAGTGTCTCACTCTCTCTGCTGACAGCTGGACTCGCAGCCCTCAGGGAGAATGACCATCTCTCCTAAAATGGACTGTACTGTGCGTAAAGGGGACACACATTGCTTTAAAGTAGCGCTGACTCACATGCACATGCCTACACACTCATATAGGGCATACAAATGTGCAGTGTTTGTCTCACTCTTACTGCTAACACACACACAAAGTCCCCAACATGAACTATTTTTTGGGTTTTCTCATGCGGTAGTAACTGCTCCAAAGGCCACAGAGTACAATAGGGGTCTACAGTTAACAGCTTGCTGTGCTGTGACATTAGAGGCACATAAGTGGCTTGGGGTGAAGCTGTCTTTAGAAATTAAATTCTAACTCTGGAAGCTCATTTCAAGCACAGACAAGCAAAAAAAAACAACAACGCTGCAAGCCTGGCAGTATCTGAGCAATGCTGCATTTTCTGTGCTCTCTAATGGGTTGCTTCTGTGTTGGATCCTTTTTTTCAAATGTTCTCATGTAATTTGCACCTAAAAGAAAATACACTTTATACACCACACAGGGTCCTGGATAGTGAAGTTTGGTTTTGTACATTTTGACAACAAAACTACCTTTTCTTGTTGTGCGTCAGGGCACAATTTCTATTTGCCCACAAAACCTTTGTTAAAAATGCTGTAAATTCCGAAAAAAAAGTCAACATTCTGTAAAATGTTATATAAAAGAAAAGTGTGAGAATGAGAACAGGGTGGATTATTGTTGATGTATGATTGTGTCTTGTCGCTCTGTGAAGTGCGTGTCTTCAAATTCTCATTGTTTTCTTCTGTCTGTTAGGTGTCACCATCACTTCACTAATCTGGCTAACACATATATTAACAGAAATGTTGATTATTATGCATTGCCCTCATAAATAAATGAAATGATAAGGTCCACTGAAGCATTAATTTCACTAGGAAGACAAAAAGTATTGGCTTTTGTTAGCAACAGGTTTAATTTGTATATGCAGTGATAGTAATTAATATAATGAAACATTGATACTTGACAAAGGTTTGACTCTAATACTGCCAGATTAACGACAATTATAAATATTAAATCCTAAATAAAATGTTACCATAATAAATCAAGTGTGCAGGTGTTAATAGACTGTTAATTTAATAAACAGAGTTCGGTCCAGAGGCTGCGCAACTCTCTCTGCCCAGATGAATCATAAAAGCTAGGTTCAAATCAGAGTCAGGATTCAGCGGGATGAGGTGGAGCTATTAAACCCTAATGGTGTCGCATTATAACTGATCTCTAAAGGAAATTATTTATTAATCATAATAAATTAATTAGTTGGAACGTATAAACCCTTTTATGAGCCGCGGATGGATGCAAGAGAGACAAATATAGATACACAAACACATGCATGAAGAACATGGTAATGTATATATCTGAATGTATTTTCAGATTGGGATGAATAATTCATGGGTTATGAAGTTCATACAAAAGAAAGTGGTAGCATGAAGAGGCACGGGGTAGCATTGTCAAAAGAGCTTACATATGAAAGTCACACCAGCATTAATTATTCTGCAGGGTCTGTCTGGCATCAAGCACAAGTTGACCCCCCCCCCCCCAACATACAGTACACATCCATACAGAAAGAGAGAGAGGGAGTTCTCATTCATAACACTCCGTTCGATGTCTCACTATGGGATGCGCCTCAACGTGTATGCATCAGAAGCATCAATCTCATTACGCCAATCCTGATTGGCTGGTGATCTTGACGACTACGTCAGGGAATCCACCCACCCTTTAAGTAGCTTGCGCTACGTCGCAGCGTCATTCAAACACCTCTTCTCGCTTCGGAGCACATCTCTAATAAGAATATCAGTAGCCAGGCTAGCTTAACGGTCCACAGACTGAACCACGAAAGCTAACCTTCGGTCGCCGGACGCTTGCCGGCTACTTTTGCTTCGCACGGGAGTTTTCATATTAACACACCAGTTAATATCGAAATCTGCCCTGCCGTTTTTTTCCCACAAATAACGGTAAGGTTTTGATTTTTCCCGCAAACAGTAACATACCTGTTGCTAGTTTGTCCCCTCCACGCCGACACCCCGGCTAACGAGGATGGATCCTTCTCTCCCTCACACCAGAGGAGACGGAGTTTCGGAGGCTCGGCTCTGCGGCTGCGGGCTGAAAATTTCGGGCACGGACTCACACCAGGTCTGCTCGTCCTGCCTCGGGCTGCAACATGCCCAGGAGGCTATCGACGCCCCCGGTGCGTGCGGGCACTGTGCCCGTTTTACCACCAAGAGCCTCCGCCGACGGCTAGCGCGCCAAGCTAGCCTGTCGGGACAAGACCCCTTCATGCCTGTCGATTTGCCGACCGGCGAACGAGGCATGGTGGCGACCGCCACGGGTGTTGAGCCCCGCGCTGTGTCAAGCTGGGGCTCAACGGCGGCGGCAGCCGCGGGAAGGGGCCCCGCGCTGTGACAAGCTGGGGCTCCCAACTGGACCTCACCGTGGTCTCACCCGCGGAGGATGTCCTGGAGCTGGACTATGTGGAGGAGGATGAAGAGGATACCTCTGAGTTCCTTCTATCCGAATCGGACGAGGACGAAGATGACATCTTCGTCTCGTCTGCTCAGGCTGCCAAGCCGGAGGCGGTGTCCGCTCCCCCAGGCGAAAGCGAGCCATCTCTGCCCCGCCTCAGCATGGACTTGCAGGCCGTGTGTCAACGCGCTGCGTCCAGACTGGACATCCCTTGGCCTGAAGTAGCCAAGGAGACCTCCAGGTCTCGCTATGAGGGAAAGAACTTGCCCCAAGCCGCGAGGCTGACGAGGCAACTTCTCCCGGTGTTTCCAGAGCTGCTGGACGAGGTGTCTGTCTCCTGGAGAGATCGCCCTTTCAGCAGCAAGGCCCCAATCCAGGGAGCCTCCTCTCTGGACTTTGAGGGCATGGAGAAACTCGGCTTGCTCCGCATGCCTCCTATGGAGCCGCTTGTGGCAGCCCACCTCCAACCTGTCTGCGGCTCCTAGCAGGAACCCCACACTGCCGACGAAAGCGGACCGGTTCCAGTCAGCAATGACCGAACGGGCCTACAAAGCGGCAGCTTTGTCCGTCAGGGCGCTCAATGTCTCCTCGATGCTAACCGCTTACCAGGCGGAGCTCTGTGGACATGACAGCTAAACCTGAACCGGCCGTGTGGGATGAGATCACAGCGATCACGGACATTTGCCTCCGCGTGCAGCGCTGTGCAGTCCAGGCCACGGGCAAATCGCTGGGGATGATGGTGGTGCAGGAGAGAGCCAGGTGGCTTAACCTGACGAACCTCCCGGACCGGGAAAAGGAGGACGTATTGGACATGCCAATCGTCCCCGAGGGCATATTCGGCACCGCTCTTGCCTCCATGCAGCAGCGGTGTGAGGCCAAAAAGAAGGAGGATGAGGCTCTCCAGCTTTGCCTTCCCTCGAAAGGCCCAGCCGCCACCTCCAACGGCCCCGCGACAGACCTTCACCCAGGCTGCCTCGCACCCTTCCCATTCAAGGTCCCGAGACGGCAGAAGCCACAGCCCGCCCCCGGTCTCCCCCAGACACGAGGCGCGGACGAGCTGGCCAAGAAAGTCCCCGGTCCGGCAGCAGCCGCACAGGCGCAGCCGGCCCAGACCTTCAGCCATCAGGCAAGGAAGAAGAAGAGGGCAGCCTGACAGCCTTCCCTCCTCTCCTCGGGGAAAGGGCTGGAGGTTCCCTGTTTTTCAGCCCTGGACCGTGTTCCGCACGTGTCAAAGCCCATGTGTTTCCGGGGTGCAACCACGCCCCCGTCTTCCCGCCGCCTCGAGTGATGACAGAACGTCATCCTCCAGTTCGCGCCATGAGGGAGACAGACTTCACAACAAAGGCAGCAGTTCCTGCCTGTTCAAGTCGCACAAACACACACCTTGGGTTCAAATAAAATATTTTCCACTGTCGCTTCCAGGCTTAAAGCCAAGGGCGCAGTCAAAAATAATGAAAAGAAAAACAATGATAACAATAAACAGTCAGGTGACTGCTCCGCTTCTGAGAGTGGCTGTCGCCTCTCTCGGAAAGCGGACGGTGACCGGTCTGTGAACGCACCATCACCGCGCGCATGCGCAGTGTCGACCGAGGTTGTCAGCCTGGGATGCCACCGTGTTCAGACACTAGAGGGCCCCATAACACAACCAATAAAGACACAGAGTGCAAGCAACAGAGAAATGATTACGTCTCCACTCGCTTTGAGGAGCGAAAGGTGGAAGATGCTCACATGCTCTGCTTGGGTTTTCAAGACGATATCACGGGGCTACAGACTCCAATTCGCTGTCACCCCCCCTCACTTCTCGGGCATTGTGCAATCACAAGCCCGGGGAGCGTCGGCTCACATTCTAGAGCAGGAGATTCTCTCGCTACTAGAAAAGAAAGCCATATCCATTGTACCCTCCGGACAGAGTCAGAGCGGCTTCTATTCCAAATACTTCCTCGTTCCCAAACGGGAGGAAATGGAATTCGCCCTATCCTGGATTTAAGGGCTCTGAACAAGTATCTCAGAAAATACAAATTCCGGATGCTCACTCACACATCCCTGCTGCGTCTCGTGCGTCAGGACGATTGGTTCACATCAATCGACCTGAAAGACGCGTATTTTCACATCCCAGTATATTATCCACACAGGAAATATCTGAGGTTCGCTTTTCAGGGTGTCTGTTACGAGTACAGAGTGCTTCCCTTCGGTCTGTCTCTCAGCCCACGGGTGTTTGTGCGATGTACGGAGGCAGCAATAGCCCCGTTAAGACAACAGGGTATTCGCCTGGCAACCTATTTAGACGACTGGCTCCTTCTTGCACAGTCGGAGCAGGAGGCTATTACGCAGACGAATACCCTCGTGAAACACCTGCTCGACCTGGGTTTTGTAATAAACGCAGAAAAGAGCATGTTGTCCCCAGCCCAGTCTGTGCTCTTCCTGGGCTTACGTCTGAATTCGGTGCCCTTTACAGCCCGCCTGTCAGCAGAGAGTGAAAGCCTTCAGGGCTTGCCTCGCTCATTTCCAGCCACGCAAATATGTTCTCTTCAGATCATGTCTGCGGTTACTGGGGCTCATGGCGTCAGCCATCCTGGTGGTACGACTGGGCCGCTTACACATGAGGGAATTTCAGCTGGGTAGCTGCCCTCAGACTACCCCGTGCGTCATGGCGCGCGGAGAGTGATGGTCACTGTGGAATGCGTAACGGCACTGCGCCACTGGCTGCACCCGACTTTTAGTACGAGGCGTGCCTATGGGTGCTGTCCTATCGCGGAAAGTGGTCACCACGGACGCATGTCTGACGGGCTGGGGGGGTATATACGAAGGTCGACCTGTGAGGGGTCTCTGGAGCAGAGACCTCCAACGGTCACACATAAATTATCTGGAGCTCTTAGCGGTGTTTCTCACCCTAAGACGCTTTCTGCCTTTTCTCAGGGGACATCATGTCCTCGTGAGGACAGACAACACGACCGAAAATCGTATATAAACCGCCAAGGGGGTTTGCGTTCTCTCCAGTTACACATGCTGGCACGCAAACTGATCTTATGGAGCTGCGGGCGTCTCCTCTCTCTGAGAGCGACGCACGTACCGGGAGTGATGAACCTCGGGGCAGATCTGCTGTCCAGAGGTGCACCACTATATGCAGACTGGACTCTACATCCAACGATTGTGAGTCAGCTGTGGGTGCGTTACGGCCGGGCCGCGGTAGATCTGTTCGCATCAAAAGAAAATGCTCAATGTCAGCTGTTCTTTTCAATGCGCGATCTAAACGCACCGTTAGGCGTGGACGCGCTCGCACACGTTTGGCCCCCGGTCCTTCTGTACGCGTTCCCACCCCTGGCTCTAATACCTCCAACTCTGGCCAGAGTGAGAGAACATCGCCACACACTGATCCTGATAGCTCCACACTGGCCTGCAATGTACTGGCTGGCGGAGATATATCAGCTGCTGTGCGGGCAGCCGTGGCAGCTCCCGTTACGCAGGGACATACTATCTCAGGCGGGGGGGATGATTTTTCACCCACACCCAGAGCGCCTGGCACTATGGGCCTGGCCCGTGAGTGGTATAATTTGAGTACAGTGGGGCTCCTCAGAAGGTGATAAACACTATTCAGAGTGCAAGGGCTTCCTCCACCAGGTCTCTCTATGACTGTAAGTGGAGGGTGTTTGAGGAGTGGTGCCTTCAAAAGGGACACATCTCTTTTCAATGCCCTGTCGGTGTGATTCTATCATTTCTACAGGACCTGATTGATAAACACAGAGCTTTCTCCACGATCAAAGTGTACCTGGCTGCTATTGCCGCATGCCATGTGGGCTTTGAGGGAAAGACGGCTAGCCAACATCCCTTGGTCTGCCGTTTTATGAAAGGGGCCGCAGGCTCCTCCCCGTTTCCAGGTCACTGGTGCCCCTGTGGGACTTGACAGTGGTTTTAGATGGGCTCGCTCGACCTCCATTTGAACCCCTGGAAGACGCTGACATGAAACACCTGTCACTGAAGACAGTGTTGTTACTGGCTCTGGCATCTGCCAAACGAGTCAGTGACATTCACGCGCTCTCTGTGCATCCTTCATGTACTCAGTTTGCCCCGGGGCAAACGAGAGTGTTGCTGAAGCCCAACCCGGCCTTTGTGCCCAAGGTGGTTGGCTCATGCACCCCCATTGACCTTGAGGCATTTCCTTCACCGCTATGTTCCTCTGAAGAACAGCGGCCGAATTTGCTGTGCCCAGTTCGTGCTTTGCGCACCTATATGGACAGGTCAAAAGAGTTTCGATGCAATGACCAACTCTTTGTATCCTGGGCTAACCCTCATAAGGGCAAGCCCGTTACCAGGCAACGGCTCTCCCACTGGATTGTGGAGGCGATAGCTCTGGCTTATACGAGTCAGGGTTTGCAGGCACCAACGGGCCTGCGTGCTCATTCTACTCGTGGACTGGCTACATCCTGGGCTTTGTTCAAGGGTGTTTCCATTCAGGACATTTGTGCAGCAGCGAGCTGGTCCTCACCGCTCACTTTTGTCCGCTTTTACAGCTAGATGTCTCTGCTCCAAGTGTGGCCCGTGCAGTGCTGGGCCCCGTGTTGGGACAGGGTTCTACCTGTTAAGTACTGTTTTGTGTTGGTGATTTTCGAGATAAGCATGTCTAGCAATACGGGAGTCTCAATATCCCATAGTGAGACATCGAACGGAGTGTTATGAATGAGAACTATAGGTTACTAACGTAACCCCAGTTCTCAGAGTAACATGAAGTGAGATGTCTCACCAGACGGCCCTTCTTGCTGAGGCGAAGCGAGAAGAGGTGCTTATTTTGAATGACGCTGCGACGTAGCGCAAGCTACTTAAAGGGTGGGTGGATTCCCTGACGTAGTCGTCAAGATCACCAGCCAATCAGGATTGGCGTAATGAGATTGATGCTTCTGATGCATACGCGTTGAGGCGCATCCCATAGTGAGACATCTCACTTCATGTTACTCTGAGAACTGGGGTTACGTTAGTAACCTATAGATATGCTGAGTGAATAAACTCTTCAATGAAGCATGAAAAGCATTCTGTTTCATTATGTAGCACGTTCACAACTGCACTCACCCAGCGAAGCACAGCACTGCAGTTTCAGAGATCTTTTTTTACTGCTGTCAACTGTCTTACTTATACACCCTCAAGCTGGCAATCATCGATCCAGGCATAATGGAGTTATCACTGGTGGCAGCACAGGTAAGGAAGCGGAAATACATTTAACCATTTCAGTTCTTACTTCTAGGACTTTCAGGCAATCAAGTAGAAATGCTTCTTCTTTTCTCTTTTTACAAATAATGTACTGGGCTACAGTAGCCTACTATTTCTGTTTTTGGAGGGCAGCCAGAGTATCCTTATTGTTTTTACTTTAATTAGACTGTTTAAACAAGATCAGCAAAGGACAGCAGGGCCAATATGTTGCTGCATGTGTGCTGTCATTCATTCTGTATTTGAAATGCTTTGTTTGTTTTTTGAGTGTGACAGTTTATTTTAACATCTCCTTCAGACAAAGTAATTATAACCCGCAATCTCACAATAGTCATGAAATCCTTCGGATCATGTATGATAACACAGTATGTATTGTTGGATGTAAGTGGATAGCAGAGTTGACACAAAGTAGATGCTACATGGTCTATTTTTATCAGCCAGAGAATGCCACTAAAGTGACTTTGGAGTACTGCACGCATGACTCACGGGAGCATTAGAAGTTTTTGTATATTTGTAAAGTAGATATTTGCATGGGAGATTTATCATTTTAGACAGTACACTTATACAAAGATGATCCAGTAGCAGACTGGAAAGCTTCTCCAGGAGAAGACATGCGAGTAAAGGCTCACTCGTCATTCAACTGAGTCACTACAAGGCTGCTGTGTTCCTGACATCTTAACAACCTTCAGACTGAGAAGGGTGAAGCCTCTGTGAGCCATTAACACATGTACTGCATTTACTGTAGGATGAGAGCCATTTTGGGTAGATTTAGTTGTCTGTTTACTTATCATTTCAAAGTTTATTAGATGTATCGTTAAGGCTATTTGCCTGACTAAACTGAATATTGTATCAATACTATATTTCTTACAGTATATTATGCTGCTTATTAAATATAATTTGTATCATTTGAACAACAGCATGCATATACACTAGGGTGGTCCTTAGTGCCATGTACATTTTCAAATTCATTTATTTTAAGCTCCAACCACCGGAATTCGTTATGATAGTCAAGAAAACTCTCCTGTTGAATTGTATTCAAATTCCAACAGCATTTACCCCTCCCTCATCAACCTTGAAGTTTAGCCTCACGTAGGGTGGTCCTTAAAATTGAAAGTCGGAAAGTCTAAGCTCCAACCCCCAGAATTCATTCTATTAGTCAAGAAAACTCTCCTGGTGAATTTTTTCCTCAATCTGACAACATTTACCCCTCCCTCATCAACCTGGGCTGCCACACCAGCAGCCATGGTGCTGCAACTGAGGCTAAACTTCAAGGTCCACCCTAATATACACTCAATTTTGTATTCCAACGTTCGTATGACATTCTTTACAAAATGAGGGAATTTCATCTTCAAGACATTATTAGCCAATGCTAACAAAATAGATAAATTATTCTGTTTTGTTTGCCGGTTTGTTTGTTTCTTCCTATCAAAGTCACTTCAGCAATCTCATCATCGCTCTTCATCGTGGTGAAACATTTGTGTCCTATTTCTCTCCGTCTCCTCTGACCTATAATGTGGAGCCTCAGCTAGCCTCAGGGCAGAGCTTTACAACTGAGGACCTTTGTTGGCTGAAGAGCTTTGCAGCCTATGGACATGTTGTGTTTGCTGTACTGTAGCCTTCAAGTGCAAGTAGTGTTCGAGTGGTTTTTCCTTTATATCTCAGAAATAAATATGGATGATAGTTTGGTGAAGAGATTGGTTTGCTACAATTATGTATTTAAATAAGAAATACTTTTTATTAAATGTCCTTTGATGTCAACAAATATTTCCTGCAAGTAAAAGATTAAGATACATTTGTGATGCAAATTGAAGTGATTATTTTAAAAATTATAGGTTTGAGAATTATAACTTGACAAATGTCAATGAGAGCCATTCAACATATAAAACTGCCAACTGTGATCATACCACCTAATTCAAAAATAGATACATTCATGACAAGTGTAAAGTGGTGTAAGTAGAGTTGAGAGTGATAACATTTGAAGCCAAACACAAGATAATGTTATTGAGATTGAGCTTGTACTGAGCCACCATTTATGCATAGCTACATAAAAGGTGAGGAGTGTATACATTTATCATATCACTTAATTACATTTCTGATTAAATAGCAATTCCAATTCATCTAATCTTAATCCATGCTGTCAATCAGTGAGCTGCCTGCTTAAGTGGTAAATCATTCAAATGTAAATGTTTTCCCACTTCCACTTTTTGTAGACTCTGAGATTTAAAAACCTTTGAAAAATAAAAATACTTCATGATGCTAAGGTGCATCAGCAGTGCTGTTGTGCCGAGTTAGAAACCTATGTGCTGCAGTGTACTCTGTCCAGCTGTGCAGATGTGATAGCACGTCCCACATGATAACCATCTGCTCAAAGGTACTAAATCAGCTGGCTAGCTGTGCAAATACTGGAAAAAAACTTTACAGTCTTCTCAAAGGTTTTTCACATTCAAATTCAGAATAACAGGCAAAATCGTGTCTCTCTTGATGTCTGCACAGATACAGTATGTAGGCCCACTTTTTAGGCTCCTGGAGAAAGCTGAATTTACCTTATAGTTCCCTAAATGTTGTCAATGAGCCTGTCTACTCCAGACGTGAACCCTGTCCAGCTGAAGGAGTTTGATGGAAAGCCTCATCTGATAGCCATCTGTTCTCAGATAGTTAATCAGGTGGGCTCAATATGTGGTCTTTAATCACCCTGTGCTAACTGTCTCTCTCTGCACTTTGCAGGCAACGCCTTAACGTTCTAAAGAAACTAACGCACCTTCAAACTTTGTCAACAGTACAATAAAATGAAAGGGAGGCAGTTATTGCATTAAATTGCATCACTACATTTCAGATTAATGTCTTTATATCTCAGATTTCTTTATGAAGGCATTTCATATTTTAGTTTTTTATGTCAACATACATAATTATGCTATTTCTCCTTCAATACCTGAAGAAAAGTCCTTGACTGAGACACTGAGCTCAAACACGGAGCAAAGGCTGACCTTGTGTTGCTGACTCTTTTTCGATACGAAGCTTCTTTTTTGTCTGGGAGTATATGTTATGTTGGCCTTAATTAGGACATGTCAATCAAAGTGTGTTTGATGGAGAGTTAGGTCAGATTACCATCTGCTAAAGAGTTTATCAGGTACTTCAGGGGGACATCTCTTTGACTCAGGCGGCTGATCCGATTAATCTTGAAGAGCTCTTTCTTTTTTGAGTCAGTCTAAAAAGCCTCTTTGTGCCATACTACTTCTTTATACTAGTTTTTCTTCTAAGCAATAGGCACTCAAACACTGTTAGCATAACGTTCCTGTCAGTGTGTGTAAAATACATTAAAGTTGGAATGCTGTATGTTGTAGGATTACAAGGCAAAACCATGCACTTAAGGTTTTATGGAGTCACTTTTACTTTATTCTTTCATGTGAAAAAACCTGTCTGCTATCATTATATAGCGATCTAACATGACAGTATGAGGATTCATTATAAGTTAGCATTGATTATTTGGACCACATGGAGACTCAAATAAATATTTATCTCAGCTTTATTTTGTAAAGGTCTACAAATTCATTCTTAGCTACATGCTGTGATTAATAGAGGAAATAGCCATGTCATGCATTCCCTGAAATACCAAGACCTTTCATTAATCGGATCCTGAGGTGTTCATTTGATAAAGGGATACCTTTGTAGCTGCCTTGTTTTGTATCTTGACATGTGTAACACAACGTTTTGGTCTGTAACTAATTGTTTGACATTTTACACAGCTCTTTGCCTTACCTGTGTGCTTCTAACTGCAGAGGTGCTAAGTAGTTTGGATAACACTAATGCCTACAGTATATGGATATTTATATATATATACCTTTCTGAGTGATATACCAGGCTGGTATATTCATAAGGTGCCTCAATGTGGGAACTGTGATAGCATCTTTAGAGCGTTTGTTCCTTTATTATATCAGAGTTGAGACAACTTTTATGATAAACAGGGGTTATGACTTTGCTGAACACATTAGGCATACAGTACAGGCAAATGAGTCACCAATGGCACGCATAGTATAAACTGTAATTTTGCGTTACCCATTCAGCATGGATGGCATGACAGATTAGACACATACTCACACGTGTACATGTATTATGTTCGGACTCAACTGCACTTTTATTATGTAAATGAGGGAATTGTCAACCCACGCTTCACTACAGGGATCAGTATGTGCCTTTACGAAGAGATTGTTTGGAGAAATGTCTTATCATAGCGAGTAACACTCATATTTAAGTCATTTTTATTAATGACAGTACACTGTAGCTATGTACAAATACATTGCATTTACAGTTTAGTTTCATTTTCTGATTTCATAAAACATTTGTTTCAGAAACTGACTAAAATAGCCTTTTCCTTTCCAGAGTAAATCCAACGATTTGATCTAGGAAAAGAAGATTAGATACAGTAGTAGCATTTTTATTATGGTAGATTTTCAGGGCTTCATTTATCTCCCAATTATCCAGTCCAACCTGCAACACTATTACATAAGTGTATTGTGTGAGTTAAAGCTTATCTTATGGTACATTTAATCATGTTGCTAAAGCTGTATATTTGAAACAGCCAACAGGGCGGCTCATCCTCTGTTACAGTACCTTTGTTACAATCTCTGGAATAAGATTATGGAACAATCGTTGTAATGCTAAAAAACAACAATGTCGATAGACGGTAGGAAACGTGAGTCCACCTACTGTCTCCTGTGTTGCAGTCCATGTTTTGTTCATAGACTGTATATTTTAAGTAAAAAGTCACAGTCAAATTATCTAACTAGGAATCCCGGAGTTTGGCATTTTGGAAGTGGCCAAAATTTGGTTGGATTGTTGTAATCAGCATTGCGTGGCGCAAAGTACAACCAAAAACACTTTTTTTCTGCCAAACAAAATATTACAATTAACTCTCATGAACTGGAATCACACTGAAAGGGTTAAAGTTCAAGAAGATAACACCCAGAGACCAGATAACACTGTGTGGTAACGACCTGTCAATCACACGGTAGCCACTTTCCAAAGCATACACAGCTTGATCGTCTATTTTACTCCAAATAGGAGCATTATTTAAAAAATAAACACCATTTGGTATTGAAAAATACATGAAAGTTAAGAGCAAAAATGTACCAGGAGCTCCTCACTATGCAGACTTGTCCCTCTATAGGAATTTCACCTGACTTATTTCTCTGTCATACTTCCTATTGCCACTCGAGGGCTTCGTCCCTTAAATGTAAAAGTAGGGCTGTCACCATTAACATATTAACACTCGCGATAAATATGGAAACCTTGGCGCATACAACCAATTAATCACATTACCAAGTTTGACCCAAACTTCCTCCGGTACTTCCTGTCGCTATCAGTGCAAGCTACATGTATTGCACTGAAATGAGACCACTGACATCGGTAAGCAACAGCACACTTAATCCATAACAAATGGCAATTGCGCTTTAGGTGTGGTAAAAACAGAGGATAGGCATTTTGCTAAACCAACCGCCAACCAGTTTCTTGAAGTTGCACTCTATAGGAGATAGCAGACAAGGTCACCACTCGAGGAATATGAAAGCGGCAACAATTATACGATACAGTGTGATACCCTTTGATGCCCGCACATTATACAGAGGGGAATCACAGCAACATCTCTCCGAGACAGCAGGCTTATTGATGCTTTTGCAAAGTGTTGGAAAACCATCTGACTTCATGCCAATAATTCAGAAATCATGTTATAGTTAAAAAGTTAAATATCTCTGATTTCTCAAACTAGTTCGTCAGTCATTTCTTTATAACAACACTATTGTAAACCTGGGATGAATCATGATTATTAAGAGATTATTATTGTGATTAATGCAACTACATTTTTGATTGATTGAAATGGTTAGAACAAAGCCTCCTGCCAGAAATGAGCAGACACCATTACGTGGCACCTTCAACCAAGTAGGGATGCCCAATAAAGGAAACCTTCTCCCACAATCATATGGGCCTCTGTATGTGATGGAACATCTTTGCACTTCCATTTGCACCTCTAATGAATGTGTGTGTGTGTGTGTGTGTGTGTGTGTGTGTGTGTGTGTGTGTG
This sequence comes from Dissostichus eleginoides, assembly GCA_031216635.1. NCBI lineage: Eukaryota > Metazoa > Chordata > Actinopteri > Perciformes > Nototheniidae > Dissostichus > Dissostichus eleginoides. The sequence goes on along the minus strand of CM062268.1, from coordinate 22,755,143 downwards.
TGTGTGGGGTGTGCGTGTTTGAAGGGTCTTATGAAAACCGGATAAGGTCACTTAATGATGTCAGTGAATGCTGTTCTCTGCTCGTCTGTCAGGCTCTTAAGCCTCCAGCGAAACTGTGCAAAGACTCAACCAGCCATGAGAACAAGCCTCCCTCTCTCTCTCTCTCTCTTTCTCCATAGCACTCTTTTTCTTGCTTACAATAACCTACAGAACGGACACCTTCGCCTTCTCACGCTCGTCTCCTCTCTTGTTCTCCTTCGTCTTCCTTCCTCTCCCTTAGTTATTCTTGTTCCCTCCATCCTTGACATGAATCCAGCCGGCTAAAGTCGCCTCTGGACATTTTCTAGCAGCAGTATTTTCTTTTCATCTCACGGCTCAATAACTTGTAATAATGGAAAACATGTTTAGTAGCTTCTACTTTTTTATTTAGGTTTGCTTGGTGTCCATTATTTTAGGTTAAAATCATATTTTTAGAGTTGCTTTAAAATTAACTCTTTAAAATAAGCTTTCATTCATAAGATGCACTGCCAGCAGAAGAACGTATCTGCAGACCTTCAAAGTCATTTAATTGAAAATTAAAACATTTAATTGAATTCAATTTTTTCCAATGTTTTGACAGATTATTTTTAAACTACTGTAGGTTTCATTTGGTGCAAATCTGTACAGTAAGTCAGGGTTATAAAAAGTTATAAAAAGACCCACATTAATTAAAATATAAGTTTTATCAGTACATACATCACTTACATGTCTTACTTCATTTTAGTTTTGATTCCTCATGATTTTTAGATGGCATTTTGCAAAATGAAGCAGTTTTGTTCATATGTTATTTAAGAAGTATCTAAGTACTCAACACAAACATATTCTCTCTGTCAAGACATTCTTGGACAGGATTAATTTCAACATGGGCTGTTTTATTTTATGGCTTATGAATGAATAATAGTTATTAAATGATGAGTGTGGCTAAGGAATAACAATCCACTAATTGTAATATTGTGTTTCTTTAGGTCAAACTTTAAGGTAGATCACAAGAGGATAATAAAACGGTCCACAGGGTTTTTTTTTCTCTTCATAACTTCTATTTTCTTAGGCTGTTTTCACTTTTTCTCAGTCTTTTCCTGGGTTCTTCCTTCAATGACAGATGTTTCAGAAATAAAAAAAACATCTGGCTGCTCGAGGGCTACATATTGACCCTTTCATCTCTTTTCTTTTCTTTTTTCTTTTATCTTTTAAATATGACATGCAAGTGTGATCCTCCTCCTATTGCTAACTTGTGTATTGGATAAAACAAGGCTTAAATATTCCCCCTTCCCTAAAAGCAGACTTCAAGTCATGGGCTATACTATTAGCTTCTGAAACAATTAGCTTGTGAAACAAATGTTGTCACCCAAAATTATGTTATTACGCACAAACTCCTCTCATTTTAAATAACCCCCAGCCTCCTGTGTGTTTGTGTGTGTGTGCTTGTGCTTCGGGTGATTGATGAATGTGTGTCACTGATCCATATGTGTGAGCACTCATTTGTGACTTGTGAGTGTATAAATGTGTTTGTGTGTGTGTGTGTGTGTGTGTGTATATGTATGTGTAAGTGTGTCATCACCAAAGGCAGTATCTGAAACTCCACTTAGAAGAACATTATATAACTTTAGAAACTGTCACTTTCTTGGGCACACACACACACACACACACACACACACACACACACACACACACACACACACACACACACACACACACACACACACACACTCACAGATGGGCACAGGAAGCAGACTCATATGCCCACTTATTATACACAAAAGTTATGTTGTGCACTTGATACGCCATGCAGCAAAAAACACTTCTCATTTTCAGAGATTTGGAGGACCGGAGCTGTATATGTTGTTGACTCTAATCCCATGAGATCTGCAGCACTGCAGGATGTCCTTTCTGCCTGGATTTGGATAATACTAGGGATGAAGGGATGGAATATTGAGGAAAAGGAAGGGAGAATCCTTGAAGGAAATATGGTCAAAATTGCACTATAAATGTTAGCAAAGGCATAGAAAGAGTGATACAAGTATGTTACAGGTTGACACCAAGAAATTAAATGTGACTAAACTCAGATGTGTTTCTTTAGTGGGAAAGGTTAGAATGGGCATTCAATCCCAGGGGAAATGACTGCAGGATGGATATTTATTGACTCCAGCTCCGATTGATAGTGATATAAACATGACGCCTAGGTGGACATGCTCCTTTTCCCCCGTTTTCTGGCGCTGTGCTATGGTGATGTCTGACCTATAATAAATCAAATCAAACAGAGGCAAAAAACCCCGTATCAAACAGTCTTTGAGGCAATGGAAAAAGTGGCTTTCGCCTATTTAAGTGGCTCTTTATGTGTTTTAAAACCCTGAATATGCGTGAAAATGTTGGTTGAAGGAGGGTATTACTGTAAGAATTCATTCCTAACATATATTTCCATACACATTCATTGCTTTCAAGACGAAACACTATACTCCATACTGTCTTGTTTCAAAACATTAGTTTCGTGATATAATTTCATTTGATAAGTCGACAGAAAACAGTGGTAACGAAACCTGACTTTGGTACAATGTACATGTCAGGACAGCTGTTTTATGAATTGATTCACACAGAGAAAATGATGCATACAAGCAGAAAGACACATGTTCTCTAACCTGTGCACAGGCATTCACCCATGCATTCAAATTCATGCTATTCATATATTACAAACACACACACACACACACACACACACACACACACACACACACACACACACACACACACCACAGATACGCAGGTGCATGCCATATGTACATGTATGCATTTATGACACACGCAGGAAGCTTCTTTTTTGATTAAATTACTTTCTGTTTCGTGCTTGTCCACATCGTCCCAGATGTGAACACAGAAAAGCTGATCATCCCGGTGCCTCAGCAGGCTGAGTCGACTGCCATGTGCTCACATTGCTGTTCGTTCAAATCTGATTTAGGATTTCTGTCGCGTCATAACCTCAGTCACCCTGTCGTTCTGTTTGCAATTGAGTTGTTTTCCAGTAAAGAAGAAGTTTGAGGAATACATTTTTTTAAGTAGACTGTACAAGTGGTCATAAAAAAAAGCCTTATGCCTCACTGAAACATCATCGAATTCCTCTTTAAAGTACTAGAAAATACATCAATTTGGAAAAGTCGTGCTTGCTGCACTGTAAACATTGTCAGAGTTCTCGTTATCTGTCCACGAATATCAGTTTCTAGATATGGCTGGTTGTGGCTGTTTCATTCAGTTGGTGCATAATCATTTGGTCAAAAGTCTATAAACAGTTTTGGGCCATGTTGACATCAATGTTAAAATACTGTAGTCTGTGCTGCGTGAGTCTACGAACATCAGCTGTTTTACAGATTAATGCGTATCCTAGAAAACTCTTCGGTGACACACACAATACACCTATTTACACACCTTCACTGGTGTGATCTGTCTCTCTACGCCCCCCCCACACACACACACAACAGAAAAACCAGAATGCCTAAATCTGTATCACCCACATGGTCTCCCAGTTTTCATTCAACTCTCTACTTTCACTGGGAGGGATCTCTCTCTGCTCTCTCACTATCTCCCTCCCACATGGAGTTCAGTCTCTGGCTCTCATGAAGCTCTGCTTGCTCCCTTACTCTCAGACGCACTCAGCCTGAGTCAGAGTGTGGGACAGGACAGACAGGAACACCACAACTGATCTCTTTCTTCACATACAGCCAGCAGTAGGTACCACTCTCTTTTCTTGCTTCATGTTTGCATGTGGCTTCTTGATATTTATTTAAGATGCTCTCCTCAATCTCTTCTAACCCAACACAAGCTGTAGGCATCTATTTTGGTAATTGTTGTTAATTATTGTCCAGCATGAAGTAGCAGGGAAACTAAAATGATAGCAATTGATAAGTTTAAGTTGATAACTTTTATTACTAAGGTACCCAACTGTGCTGGATGGGTGGAATTTTTTGCAACTTTGAAATCTTGAATTATTTAGATACTGTTTGTTTTTGGTTTTGCGCACATCATGTAATAACAATGTTATTATGTTATTATTATTTTATTATAATGTTAATGGAGCCTGCTGCTCCAAATGTGAGGAAAAGTCTACAAAGTACATATTTCAGCTATTGTAAACTTAATACATTTTGTATATACCATTTACCTAGTGGTTGAACTTTCTTTCCATCTACATATAAAATGTAAAACGTCAGGTTGTGCATAAGGTTTTCTATAAGCTCAAAGATGTGTAGTCTAGCCTCTCTGTAATGATGCTGTGATGTGAGTGTTTCATGATGAACAACAGCAAAAATATCTCCAGTTTCAGCTTCAGATTTGTCATGGGGCAAAAAAGTCTTATTTTCATTTCTGTTGAAATCAAAATTTATATTTAGGGTACTGTTTTTGCTGCTTTTGGCCAATTGTATCTTAACAACTTTATAAAATCACTGTTTTACTATGTGGCTGCTGAACGGGTCAGGCTTCGACTGATGCAGCTGGTGTCAGTTTTCCGTAACACTGCTGCCTGGTATGTTGTTAAAATAGCGCCAATCCATTATATGAGGAGTCACCTTACTTTATATTTTGGTTTTGTTAATTGTGTCTTGGTTTTACCTTTTTGTCATGCATATATAGGCTGAAATATATTTAAATCGAATATTATTGGTGATGGTTGCACTGTAAAACAAATTAAATGTTTGTTTAACATTGAAACATTTCCATTTTCTGAAACAAATTACACTTTTTTTTACGGGTTTCGGTGCCTTTGCAGATTGCTTCTAAAAGGATCCTATCAATCTCAATCAAGTAAAGATACAAAGTAGTTAGTAAATAGCAGATGCAGTGAAACTATCCTTATATAACTGTAACTTTAGTCTAAATTGCCGCTTTTAGTTGGTACTGAGAAGTATAACTTCTCACTGTAATAACTTATTAATGTAAGCAGCTGGTTTATTGTTAAGTGCGTAGCTAAGTAATTCTTAACAATCATTCATACCAGGCAGGACTGTTAGCAGAGTGTGATAACACATTTTAAAGCTGATAGACTTGCAGGATTTGATATGCATTCAAAATAAAAAAGTTTCACAATGGTAGAATGTTCTGATCTCTTGCTTGCAAAGAGTGATCTTAATCTTAAGTGTGCAACTACAATGCCCCAAACATCTCTGTCTCTGCTCCATTAAAAAATGCACTCCATAGTGCCAGAGCCTTGTTAGGAGCAGCAAAACTGCAATTAAGAGTTACTTTCTAGAGAGCAGAAATTAACAATTTGAAATGCTTCCACCTTATTACTTGTTTAGTTCTTTGCTCTTTTGTGGATTTATTCTCTCAAATATGAGATGTGAATGTGTTGTGCTGTGCATTAAAGGGGGCTTTTCTTTTGTCTGGGCTGCCTCGTCAGAAAACCTTTATCCACAAGCCATTCAATTCATGAGCCCATTCATGAAACAGAGTGTTTCAGACAGTGGGTTGCTACAGGTAAATCCTGACAGACAATACGATGAAAATAATGTAATTTTTGAAAATTAAAACATTTCAACATGTTCAAGTGGAAAATGAGCATGATATGTCCTCTTTAAGCAAACCATTTATGAGTGGTTACATCTTCCTGATCCCATAAACTCATTTAAATTGCAGTAGGTATTTAGTTTTAGCCCTAATGGATATAAAAACAAAGTCATTATACCTTTGGGTAGTTTTCTTCCAGGCCTGTGGAGTAATAACTCTTGCACATACTCATGCTCGCTGCTGTTTTTGTTGATGACCTTTCTGTTTTACTCACAGAATGAGACACAGCTTCAAGGCAGATGCTTTTTTATTTGAGAAGGTGAACTAGTTCAGTTCTCTTCCTTTGCTAGAAATGGTTTGGTTCCCATGGTGCGATTGTCTCTATATAATTGTATAGCCATCCATCATGGTTGGGAGCTTTAAGTTCTTACAAACTAGCATGAGAAGTTTGTTCGTTGTTTTTTTCTTCACTGATGATAAACCCTGGGAGGCAGTTAATTAAATATACATATTAAGTGGCTGATGTGAGAGCTCTTAAAGTGTTCTCATAAAGTATTCTGCCATATATAAGCAGTTGCAACATTTTAGGGTTTTCTTTCACCTAGCAAAGAAACACATGCACACACACAAACAGTGGGTTCTTTATATGGGATGGGATGAGACAGTTGTTCATGAATAATGATGGAGAAAGGGAAATCATTTGAAATTGAATATACATTTTGCAAGGCCAAGTATCCATACCAACAGTTTGGCAATCTAATTTATTGATTTATACTGTTTGCACATACCCAAAAAAGTTTACGTTTTGCACCAATTATTAATGTGGGAAATCACTCGCTGGACTTTGATTTTCATCCATCCTTTTTCTATATGTTCCTTCAAGTTACTATGGTAATTATGTGGTTTGGAAGAGTGTCTTCATGTTCACTGTATATGTTGAATATATGGAGAGCTGATTTTGTTGTGATGAGAGAAGCGGGACATTTGTCTTGGGATCCAAGCCATCCCATCACAAAACATATTTGCGAACAACAATTCTTAAAAAGCTTCAATGTCTCTCTGATAAAGCGTGGTCACCTAAGCTGATGTAAATAAAGATTGAAGAGGCTTATTTGGTCCAAACTAGAAGGCATTTGAACCAAGATGCAGTGGCCATGTGGTGTCATGTCATGTCACCAGAGATTTGATTCCTCTTTTAAAATAGGTCAGTAGTAAAGTATTTGAGGTTAAATACCTCTACCCCCCTCTAAATGTAAGCGCTTTAAGCACCAGGAAAAGCGCTATATAAATCAAATGTATTATCATTAGTATTAAAGACATTACCTATGACTAAAATAAGCACTTACTGAGCTTTAGCAATGGGTTTGTGATGATGGGTTTCCTTTGTAATATTTAGTGGTAACACAGGTACAACTGATATGCTTTTACTCCCCTCAGTATGAAGGGTTTCCTTAGTGAGAGTTTTCCCTAAAGTCACATCTGCAGTTTGGGTGTAGAGATAGGCTGGAAGAGGACACAAGAGAAGCACTAAAAGCATTGTGGGTCAAACTGAACCTGATGCTTGAAAAAACAAATCTATTTACAATCACAGGTTTTTGACCTCAGCTGCAAACACAGAGGCACATGGTGTCAGTGCATTGGTATAATCCATGTTCATATTGTTTAATACATTTTCCAACCTCTCTTTTGATTCAGGTGGGCTCTGCCTTACTATAAATACATGAAATACTTTTATTATAATACATTTTTAATCTGCTGAGATTTCATATATAAACTATGGTAGCATAACGAATATAAAAAAGTTCCACAGCTAAGAATGTGAACCTTCCTACATAATGTAATGAATAATAAAAACAATATAGATTTAGCTTGGCGGTTCTAGTGTTAATACTATTTTTTCCACAGTCAGAATTGTGCTTTTAAATGCTAAAATACCCACAAGTTAAAGGGTCAAACTCACTTGGACCTTACAGCTGTCAGAGTGAATGCTTGAATTATTAAAGGCCACTGAGCTGTCTGTTTGTATCAGACTGTTCAGTCTACGAGTCATATCTAAGAGTACAGTGCTTCACTTTTGTTCAGTGTGTTGTGAGCATGTCTAAAAAATTACTGAATAATAAATTCAGATACTTGAGTTTACCTACTGCACATCTATAACGCAGGTTAAAGAGCAGCAACATAATAATCTATCTATTTTAACTTGTATGTATGTGTTTGTGTGTGTGAGTGTGGATGTGGATATTTTAGGTTTTAATCCCCATAGTTAGCTCCATGTATTCTGATGGAGTCTCTTTCCTCCTGGGTGAGTGGATGCTATGGAAGCCCCAAGGGACAAACACATACAGCTGAGATAAAATTGGGATTTATTATCTGCCTCACTCACTTTATGCCTCCTCTTCTACTCTGCAACTGTGTCTCTGTCTCTTTCAGTATATGTGAAGCATGTGTCGTTGTTAATTCGTCTGAGAATTAATCCCTTTGAGACGCTGATTACTCTTCGTCACCGTACAGTACAGCGGTCCCTCGGCCAGGCACAGCTGCAGCGTTAACAGAACATGTTATTGTTCAACCATGCCGTCCTTGTCTTTGTAAGATTTATTTAAGGCTGAGTGCATCTTATTTTAATGGATTTTCAGACTGATAATTTCTCAAGGATTATAATGTAACTAGTAACATAATGCATGAATGTAATTAAGTGACAATCGCTTTAACTCAGTAACTTATAAGCAAAATAACATTTTCGGAAATATGTTTGATGTTACCTTTGTTCTAAGGTTAACTTCTGCTTATAGCAGTTCTGTATGTGCTATTTATTTCAACAACTTCACCTTTATGTATTTCTCTAAAACAACTGATCATTTATATTGTAGTATGCTTTATTCGTCCCTTTGTTCGTGAAGTCCAATTCTAAATCACTGGGCTGAACTCAAAGCTGCATCCAGTGATTTAGATTCAGCTTTTTCCAACAAAGAGACATCTAATTGCTTTAAACCTTTTTCAGACTTTAACAACAATGATTAAGTTAAATCGTTAATCTGAATTTCTCCCTCCCTTTGCTTCCACCCTCTACCTTTGTCTCCTGGCAGCATTTCCCGGCTGTGAGTGGGGCCTTCATGGATTCTCCGTACAACGGCAATACGTCCCTGCAGACGTCCACCTCCAACCTCAACGCCAGCTGCTCCAGACCCTCAGAAACAGAGGATGATGGGAAAGTGTCCAGTGACACCATTTGGCTGTGGGTCGCTGTGCTGGCAACCATTGGCAACATAGTGGTGGTGGCTGTGGTTTGCGCCTGTGCCTTCTGACGAGATGGAAACTGATGCTGTCTGATAATCCGAAACCTTCCATATCCTGAAAATATATTTTTTTCTTCAGAAATGATGTAAAATAGCCTTAACTTGAGACATCTGAAATGGAATTTGCATGGGATAGTCAAATGAAATGATTTTTACATTTTTTTCAAGAAATATAAGAGAGTAAAACTAATAAACTACAGTTAAATAATCAAAATAAAACATAGTTTTTAAAATGTATTTATTTATTTTATTTAAAGCTGTCATCAGATGAAATAATGATCCGATAGAGACACAGGTATATCTATTTTTTCCTTCAAGTTTTACAGTGATACAATATAAAAACAAAACCCACAAAAATACAGTTAAACTAATATCACACTTACATTAAGGGACTTTGAAAATGGCTACTGAAACATATCTTACCTAATATACTGAATACTGACCTCAACCTGACCAAATAAGACCACATGCAGACCCACTCATGCACTGTTTTGCACATTTTATCGTGAAAAACCAGCAAAAAACTACCTAGCATAGACAAACCAGATCCAGCGGACACATCTATAGAAAGTTAAAGACAATCCTTAGAGCTTTGTTCATTCAACCAACCCAAAAGCCACACTTTCCACCACAATTGGCTGAAATGGTAGGGGTTGGGTCAGGGTTAGTGTTTTGGGGAACGCGCGCGTGGTGCACGGGCTCTCGGGTAAATATTTTTTGTTTAAAAACCTATTTAAAAACTCCTTATTTTATCTTATTTACCAATCAAAGTTTATAAGGGTTAGGGTTAGAGTTAGGGTTAGCCACCATGGCTTGTCATTAAGCTTCCTAATCCAACTTTAATATCACTATAACAATAATGTATCTCTTGCAATCAAAGCCATAATAAACAGTTAAGAAGTGAAACTAAAATCGGATACAATCAGATGTCACCAGGATGTTTATTTTAGCCTCCATATGGACAAAGTATTAACCTATTTAATAAGCATTTTGTCCTGGAGCAAAACACAACACTTATTCACTTTGGATTGCAGGCTGGAATAAGTGGTGCCTTAACATAATAGTACTATACTTGCCTACGTGGTCAGCTGGTTATGTAATCCAAGCTGTTGTTATATAAACCCATTCAGGCTCAGCAGAGGTCAGAAGGATTACACAGGATCATAGCTTGATCTCTTTGAGGGATCTGAAGCCAGAGAGAGATCCACTGTAACTGAGTGTGTGATAGTAGGATTTAGAAGTACTACGAGGCCAGAGGTCCGAGCCCTGCAGTATAACGTCCTTATGATGCTCGACCAAAGCACTGAACTTCAACCTGTTCTGTCTTTACTATTTTTTTCCATGCTATTAATTTTATTCTTACATTTACAGCACCCAGTATATTTAGTTGACTAATTTTGAGCAATAAGAGCAATATGGAATTTACTCAGCTCCGCCTCCTCACTAATGTTAAGCTTTTTGTTATTGCATGGCAGTCATTGATAACAATGGTAGATTAACCACTTGAACATTATTAGTAGTTTGTTTTATAAGGAGTCCATGATTTAGAAATATGAGATAACAGGAAAGTAATGGGTCATGAAGACGATCTCATGCCATGACTAAAGCTCCTTTTTTTTTCTTAGAGTCCACAAACATCCACTTGGTTGGTTAATTTAAAAACTCTGGTTCATCTGACACCCATGTTTATATATATTTAAAAAAAAGCCAAGAGAAAACAACATCCTTTTAGAGGGGAGCAGGGCTGAGCTGAGCAGTGACTTGTTGAAATTTAACAAGCAAGGAAGTTCAAGCAATTGAAATCTCTTTCTGTCAGTGTTACTCTTTCCCCATTACAAGGATAACACAACATTAAAAAGGGGAAGTGCGCCTTTCGCTTTTATTTCAAATCACTCTGAGATTGTTTCCAAGGAGATGAAATCCAATAAAGCTGGTAGGAAAGAGGGAACACTGGAAGAAGAGAGACAGCAAAATTAGAGAAGATCAGGTCAGAGGAGGTCAAAAGTAATGTGAAGAATGGAGCACAAGGAAAAAAGGTCTCCTGCTTATCAGCGCATTGCAAAATGTTTGTGTCTGCAGAGGCTGGTACACTCGATTTTTTGGCAAATAAAAATGATGTTGATGAAAGTGGAGTTACTGAGCCAAAACACTGAAGCGGTGGACCAGAAAACCTACAAGCTGAAAAATGTTACCAAGTGGAACTACTGGGTGATAAGAGTTTGTTATTATGAGGATTAGTCGTGTAATAGATATTGAAAAAATAATTTCGCTTTAATGAAGAATTATTTTACGGATATTTCTATTGTAACTAAGCAGTGAACGCAGCAACATCTCTAACCAAGGTGGTGTCATATACGAATGTGTTAGATTTGGCAGTACATTTGATTTTTACTGTTTCAGAGGCGATTACAACTCAACTCTATGGTAGTAGGCTACTATATGTACTGCTGCAACATATCTATATACTTTCATTCATCAGGTAATTTTAAATCAGTACAGTCGGAACAAATCACGCAGCTAGTGTCTTCTACATGTGTGTTTGTATACATGTGTTTGTGGGTGGATCTCACCATCTCTCGCTGTCTCAGCCTTAGAGAGCTGAGTAGAGAGCTGCGTCGTCCTCGGCAGAGTAATGAGCTGTAATGCGTCTCTCAAGCTTCCTTTCCTCGCTCGATATCCTAGAGGGAAGTGTGTCTCTGCAGATATTAGAGCGGTCAGAGCAGATCGTATCTCTGCGGCTGACTTTATTAGAAGATAATTTTACAGACAGAATAGAGCTAAGTGCACCCGGCGGGGGCAAATATAGAGTCTTAAGGTGCAGACAGAGAAATAATGATTAACATGTGAGATAATGAGTGGCGATGAGTGACACGTGAAGTGAAAAGGAAAGATGTGGAAGAGAGAGGAAAATAATGAGGCAGAAAATGCTCTTCCGCTATTGGTACATTTATGACAACTGACAGGGAAAGGGACATTGTATAAGAGTGGGAGTGAAGAAACAAGTGAAAAGGAGAGATAATGGTGGGGACAGAGTTGGTGTAGGGAGGAGGATTATGACAGAAATAAATAATGAGTGTATTTGAGTAAATTGGCAAACATGAGTATAGGACAAAAGAAAAATGCAAGAAAAGTAAAGTGCACAGGTGAAAAGGGAAAATAAATAAAACCATTTATTTTCTGAATTTGTTTTACTTTAAGAAGTGCTTTATGTTGCATACTCAAAGTGTATACAGTAGGGTACGACTTAAAACAGCCAGATTTCTCAACTCTAACAACAAACCGAGAACACATACAAGAACAAACAGTATATATTGACATTATTAGTTATATTGAGTATGTTTGTGGTCCTTGTTTGGTCGGCAGAGGTTCAGATGTCCAACGTTTACCTCCTTATGAAGTTTACCTCAACCAACTCCTTCACTGTCCAATTACCAGCCAGTTTCTGTGGAAACATGAACCCATAATATCAACTAACTAGATATCATTCATGTGTTTCTACATAAAGACGCCAAGCTTGTGGAAGGGACTCAGCGCACAGAGAAGAAAGCATGCAAACATCTGTTAATATGGACTTCTACAACAGCCTACAACAGGCTAGGTGTTTCTTTCATTCCCTCCATCTTACTGCTGACATCACCTGCCTGCACAGTCACACTGAAGTGAAGGATAGCATCTCAAGACGCCTGGAAACAACCCAGTGATCCCGCTACTCACCACCATGGCACCCAGAGGTGAGAAGTAAAATACTGTTACTGATGTGGTGCAGCAACCTGATTTATCACATTTGTGTAAGGGACTTTAAGCAGGACATTTACTGGGAAATGTTGACGTTCCCAATGACAAAGTACTTGTCATCCGTGATATTAAACAATCATGCATCCAGTCTGCAGCCAACATTAGTCATCAAGTGCCTTTCTGTGTAAAATCAGTTTAAACTCAGAGATCATCTTCCCCCTGGGAACAATTTTGTCCTGGCATTTCATGCATGTAACACTCTTAGTAACTAAAGGAGACACGATGCCTTCATGTTTGGGATGAACGACAAAAAACACTTGTGTTGTTTTTAGAATCTTTAGTTAAATTAATAGATACATTAACTTTAAGTGGTATATAGTAAGACATAATGTGTTTAAAAAGTAAAAGGTCTTTAAGTGCACAGTAATAAAACATGTTGGCAAAGATAAAGTATCCTGCATAGTAATGAGTTTCTTATCATTTATGCTTTACTTTGAAGTAAGTATAAATCATTTACATTGCATATGAACCCAAGATGGCAGTATTACAGACTAAATGATACAGTTATAGTTCACCCCTATCTCACTAAGGGTCTGACCCTAAATACACCAGTGCGTCTGAGTTTGTTTTATAGATTATCATAGATCAGTTTGTCGGGTGAGGGTTAGGAGTCAGTTAGTTTGTGACCGTAACCCATATTTATGAGTTACAGTATGGGTTACTGAATATCGTTTACACCTTATTCCTGTTACATCATTAGCACATCATCAGAAGTAAGATAAAACATATCCAGTCCGGTTCAACATTTAACAGTTTTATTATTCTATTGGTGCATTCACTGTGGTCTTATATGTGTCACATTGTACCCTCTATGCTCTCTCTTCCATCTTATCCTCTGTCATCCCTCCTTTCATGCATGTGAGGCATTCGGCCGTGATGTCCACATTGCGCACCCCTCCTCTCTATACATACACACACACATTCAAACACACACACATACACACACACACATAGTCCTCACCAGACCTCTGACTTCTTGTGACCAATCTTTCCTCTTTCTCCATTTCACATTTTAGCATTTAATGGTGTTGCAGATCAGATCATAATAGTAAACCATAAAAGTATGTTCTATAAATCATTTTGACAGAAAGGTTTGAAATTGCCTGCCAACTAGAACTCTGGACCATTAAGCCATTAAGCAGATAACCCATAACTTCTGTTTTGTGTACTAAATCTTTTTCTCCCACATGCTCTCTGCCTCCATAGAGATTCCCATCATCGTTCGTGAAACAATAAGGACTGGAAACAATGGCTTGGAGAGGAGACCAGCAGACCAGTCTGAGTTTCATATAACAAACTGAGAGACAACATTGTGGCATTGACTTTGTTCTCATCCACGTGGATTTAAAGAACAGTTCACACGGATATACGGCTGTTTCAGGACGAGCATGTTCTACATCACCTCACAGAGTGGATTTGCATGAACAGTGTCTCTGTGCTTTGGAGAATGTGTAAAACTGCAGAAAGTGGACATGAGGATCTTTGCCAAATGAGAACAGAATGAAAAGGAACAACAGCCTCAGATGGTAAATGTCTCATAAAGGTTATATATGGCTACAGGCCTACACTGCACTCCCAGCCCTGATGATTAGTAACAGTTTGAAGATCCTTTCCCTCATTCAATGGGGTTAAATATTGCTTGGATATTCTGATGTTTGTAATGAGGACATTTGCAGAATGTAGTTGAAGATTGTCACTAATCAAATCAAATCAATTCATTTGACTATTGAGAAGACAATGAAAAGATAGAATGGCTTCATAGATAATGGACAATTCCTTCTGTGGACACTATGGGACTGAATCGAAGAAGAGGTTTGTTGGTAAACCTTTAACCTTTAATGTAAAATCCTCTAAAAACAATAAATGAAACTTAACAGAACAACCATTAAACTTGTCAAGGTCTGGATAATGAATTTGTATTTGTGATACAACAAGCTAACTTACTCAAAAATGTTCAAATCGGCAAAAACATAAAACTCTGTTTGTGTTATATCTGAACGATGGTTGAACAACAATGTGTTATGAAGCACATACATACTATGCATACAGTACACTCACTTTACATCAGGATTTTAATCAAACAGATAGTGATAGCTGGATGCAGATATGAAGCAGACACAGTATGACAGCACTGTTTGGTTAGCAGCAGCACAAATGGACTACATGCTACCATTGTACCTCACTGAACATGCATGGCAACTAGCAAATGTCTCATTTTCTTACTAATGTAGTAAGTGTTTACCTATTCACACATACTTAAGTCAGTAATTGGACTTCAGTAAAACAATTTAGCCTCTTGGTTTTATGAGTTAATGTATGCTTATATGTTGGAGTTTGACTTTACATTTGACTTGTTTCTATATCTTACTTTTAAGTTTGATTTGAGGAATTTCTCTCTTTGTAAATCCAAGATCATGGAGCTATCAGGAAGTGTTTTTAAGGTAGACCTTTCTACTGTATTAGTTATGTAATCCAACCTCATTAAAGTAGTAAGAATGTGCGATGTTTGTTGATGATTGCTTGTCTCATGCAGCTTATAAAGAAATAATGTAGTTCTACTGTACTTGTGAATTACATAGCATGTACAGCAGATCATCAATTTTCTTAATCTTTGTATTTTATCTTGCTGATATCAAGAGAATGTTAGCCATATTAAATGAACCGATCATAAAATAATATCAATTTCAAAGGCAAAGTTTCATTTAAATGCTTAATCCAATTTCACTCTCCTTTCTTATAAGTATGTCAATTTTGAGGAAGGCAAGTACACTTTATAAGGGATATATTCTTATAATTGGTTTTCTATTTTGTATGAATGAAATGATGAAATCTGAGTGGTTGGTTTTGATATCTACCAGGAAATGTGTAATGACAGGATTTCTTCCTGATGCTCACTAAATGTTAATTTAAAGTAATGTGGTTTCATCTTGAATCAACTTCTTCTGACTTCATAATGACCAAAGGCTTAGCTCCATTACACAGACCAAGAAAAGATGAATTCATGTTGTCATTTCTTTTCTAAAGTAGTATCACATAATCTAAATCTGACTTGAGGAATACAATTCAAAACGTTTGTAATGCACACGTTTGTTATAAAACTATATGTTGTGTATTGTAAAGGCAGTGGCAGTATTACTCACATTAAGATCTTAAGAAAACACCATTTCTTGATTTGTCTCCACACTCTATATTATTGAGTGTTTTTGAAAAGTTTAAATGTGTTTCTGATTGCATATTTTTAAATATTTTGGAACATGATTTCTGACCAAATCGTGTTTCCCTTTGAAAAAATGTGTTTGATTTAAGATACATTAATCTACTTTAAACTGAATATACAGATGATGTGAGCTCTTCAAGTGGCTCATTACATATTAATTTGATCTTAAGGGAATGTTGGCTTTCTCTAAAATGTCTCTAGACATTAGTTTAATGTAGTCTTTGCATGTTTTAACAGTCCCATTAGATACAGTAATGGTATTAATGAATGGAACTAATGGACTCATGACATAGAGTAATAGAGGCAGAATCTGTGGTAGAGAGAAAGTCTTTCTCTCTGTGTATCTTTTTCCAATATCTAAAGTGTGTCACGCGCTACCTCTCTACTTCCCCAATCACTGTCATTCATTATTTCTCTAATTTCCTTCTTTCTGAAATGATTTATGAATCCATTTCTTTGTCCCAATGGCAAATATTAATGATAGACAGTTCTGGGTAAGCGCAATTCTTCTTATTCTTATTATAACAATTCATTCATTTCAGCGTGTTCTTTTAACTGTGGATTTTGATAGGAATTGTATAATCATGTGTGTGTGAGGTGTGTGTGTATGTATGTATGTATGTATGTATGTGTGTGTGTGTGTGTGTGTGTGTGTGTGTGTGTGTGTTTTAGATGTGCACTTCAGGCTATCCCAGACACTCCATCTGTGTTCCTGCCAGGCACGGCTGTCTTTGGGGAGATGTGAGATCCTCCAACACACAGCCTGCAGATGAATGAACTCATGCGCACACATGGGGACAAAAATGTCCTGTACACGCAAACATGAACAAACAGACAAAAGGAATCTCCTTTACTGTATACAGTATCAAAAGTGATTTCTCTTCGCCAGGGAGATCTTGTGTTTGGTTGTGCGTGTGTGTTTGTGTGTGTGTGTTTAGTTTATCACTGCATTTTTAAAGACCTCTCTTTGTTGCAGTTCTTACTAGTTTAAATATTGTATTTACTGTTTGATACCGTCATTGACTCACTGCTATTAACCTGCTTATAACCTTGTGTGGTTAAAGCTAACAGGTACCAGACATACTACTAGTAAGTATGATGTTTTTTGGACAACTTCTGTCACATTACATCGACATGTGCTTTGTGGAGGGAAAGAGAGAGAAAGTGGGGATAAGCAGCCTGTAGAGCCGGCCTTTTTAAACATATGACTCAGAGTAAGGGTTATTTTTAACAAACCAGAGATTGTTCCAACAGTGGAAATACCTTGCCAAGACGGCTTAATTGAGTTTATTTCCAGTTTGAATGAAGTTTGTTTTAAAGTTGTATTTGTGTCACATCAGTAAGGGAGCCAAACATATTATAATGTAAAGGAATAGGTATTTAGATGTTTCCTTTTTTGCTTTACTGAGATAGTAGTTTCATTATTTGGATGAAATACATGCATATGGCAGCTGGGAGATATAATGGCAAAACAATTTTTAAAAATAAAAGTAATGTGAATGAATGGTTTCAAAGACCAGCCTGATAGCTAGAAAAAGAACAAAGATGCACTGTATATTTAAACTTTACTCCAAACTAAATATCTTATCATTCTTGACCTTCAGGGGAGGATCACATAATGTAATCTATCCTATAGCCAAATAGCGAGTCATCACCAAAAAACACTCAAGATATCTCTTACCAAAAAAGTTAAGTTGTGTGTTGGCCTTCATTCAAGCTTGTGAAAGCTCCTCCTGGAAGGGAAACATAAAACAAACCATTGGCGGCATTACCACAAAACAGTGACCTCTGATCTCTTTGGCAGAACATTTAATCCAGCACAGGGGCCATGCCAGGAATAGAGGAGCAGATTAACAAATGATAAACAAAGTGACATTGGATGAGGTAACAGCCTAATAAGAGCCAGACTGTTGTGTTACATTATTTTATATAAATAACTCCTCAATCCGGGGAGCTGGCCCGCCTGACCTTACTGACTTATCTGTGAGATAAACAAGATTTTACCCAGAAACCATTCCCCAGAACTAAGATGGATACACATTAAACATGTGTGAAGATATTGTGTGAGAAGGGCAGTGGAAAATAATGATGTAAACCTGGCTCACTAGTTCTTCTTGGCAAACTGCTCTTTAGCCGTACCTTAGCAGGCACTGTCACCTTGGCAGTCAGATTGGCTCAGAGGCAAGGGAAGTCTGTGCAGCAGCAAAACTGCAGCAGGAGTCCAGATGGTCACTTTGTAAGTAAAACTGACCTCGTATTTAAAAACACATTATGTATTCATACTGCCATATTAAACAGCAAATTGTGGCAATATTGTTCATATTGTCATTGTCAATTTGTATTAAATGGGTGGATTGTCCTCTACTTTCTGCATTACTCTGACAGTCCACAGGAGGGTAGTAAACATGTGATACATTGTATACTGTACATTAGGTTTAGATTATTGATGATGTTGATGTGAAGAAGTCTCAGGAACTCGTGTTTAAATTATGATGCAAATGGCGTTCTCATTCATAACACTCCGTTCGATGTCTCACTATGGGATGCGCCTCAACGCGTATGCACCAGAAGCATCAATCTCATTACGCCAATCCTGATTGGCTGGTGATCTTGACGACTACGTCAGGGAATCCACCCACCCTTTAAGTAGCTTGCGCTACGTCGCAGCGTCATTCAAACACCTCTTCTCGCTTCGGAGCACATCTCTAATAAGAATATCAATAGCCAGGCTAGCTTAACGGTCCACAGACTGAACCACGAAAGCTAACCTTCGGTCGCCGGACGCTTGCCGGCTACTTTTGCTTCGCACGGGAGTTTTCTCATATTAACACACCAGTTAATATCGAAATCTGCCCTGCCGTTTTTTTCCCACAAATAACGGTAAGGTTTTTGATTTTTTTCCCGCAAACGGTAACATACCTGTTGCTAGTTTGTCCCCTCCACGCCGACACCCCGGCTAACGAGGATGGATCCTTCTCTCCCTCACACCAGAGGAGACGGAGTTTCGGAGGCTCGGCTCTGCGGCTGCGGGCTGAAAATTTCGAGCACTGACTCACACCAGGTCTGCTCGTCCTGCCTCGGGCTGCAACATGCCCAGGAGGCTATCGACGCCCCCGGCGCGTGCGGGCACTGTGCCCGTTTTACCGCCAAGAGCCTCCGCCGACGGCTAGCGCGCCAAGCTAGCTTGTCGGAACAAGACCCCTTCATGCCTGTCGACTTGCCGACCGGCGAGCGAGGCATGGTGGCGACCGCCACGGTTGTTGCCCCGCTGTGTCAAGCTGGGGCTCAACGGCGGCGGCAGCCGCGGGAAGGGGGCCCTGCGCTGTGACAAGCTGGGGCTCCCAACTGGACCTCACCATGGTCTCACCTGCGGAGGATGTCCTGGAGCTGGACTATGTGGAGGAGGATGAAGAGTACCTCTGAGTTCATCCGAATCGGACGAGGACGAAGATGACATCTTCGTCTCGTCTGCTCAGGCTGCCAAGCCAGAGGCCATGTCCGCTCCCCCAGGCGAAAGCGAGCCATCGCTGCCCCGCCTCAGCATGGACTTGCAGGCCGTGTGTCAACGCGCTGCGTCCAGACTGGACATCCCTTGGCCTGAAGTAGCCAAGGAGACCTCCAGGTCTCGCTACGAGGGAAAGAACTTGCCCCAAGCCGCGAGGCTGACGAGGCAACTTCTCCCGGTGTTTCCAGAGCTGCTGGACGAGGTGTCGTCTCCTGGAGAGACCGCCCTTTCAGCAGCAAGGCCCCAATCCAGGGAGCCTCCTCTCTGGACTTTGAGGGCATGGAGAAACTCGGCTTGCTCCGCATGCCTCCTATGGAGCCGCTTGTGGCAGCCCACCTCCAACCGCGGTTGTCTGCGGCTCCTAGCAGGAACCCCACACTGCCGACAAAAGCGGACCGGTTCCAGTCAGCAATGACCGAACGGGCCTACAAAGCGGCAGCTTTGTCCGTCAGGGCGCTCAATGTCTCCTCGATGCTAACCGCTTACCAGGCGGAGCTCTGTGCGGACATGACAGCTAAACCTGAACCGGCCGTGTGGGATGAGATCACAGCGATCACGGACATTTGCCTCCGCGTGCAGCGCTGTGCAGTCCAGGCCACGGGCAAGTCGCTGGGGATGATGGTGGTGCAGGAGAGAGCCAGGTGGCTTAACCTGACGAACCTCCCGGACCGGGAAAAGGAGGACGTATTGGACATGCCAATCGTCCCCGAGGGCATATTCGGCACCGCTCTTGCCTCCATGCAGCAGCGGTGTGAGGCCAAGAAGAAGGAGGATGAGGCTCTCCAGCTTTGCCTCCCTCGGAAGGCCCAGCCGCCACCTCCAACGGCCCCGCGACGGACCTTCTCCCAGGCTGCCTCGCACCCGTCCCTGTTCAAGGTCCCGAGACGGCAGAAGCCACAGCCCGCCCCCGGTCTCCCAACCAGACACGAGGCGCGGACGAGCTGGCCAAGAAAGTCCCCGGTCCCGGCAGCAGCCGCACAGGCGCAGCCGGCCCAGACCTTCAGCCACCAGGCAAGAAAGAAAAAGAGGGCAGCCTGACAGCCTTCCCTCCCCCCTCGGGGAAAGGGCTGGAGGTTCCCTGTTTTTCAGCCCTGGACCGTGTTCCGCACGTGTCCAAAGCCCATGTGTTTCCGGGGTGCAACCACGCCCCCGTCTTCCCGCCGCCTCGAGTGATGACAGAACGTCATCCTCCAGTTCGCGCCATGAGGGAGACAGACTTCACAACAAAGGCAGCAGTTCCTGCCAATTGTTCGAGTCACACAAACACACACCTTGGGTTAAAAATAAAATATTTTCCACTGTCGCTTCCAGGCTTAAAGCCAAGGGCGCAGTCAAAAATATTAAAAAGAAAAACAATGATAACAATAAACAGTCAGGTGACTGCTCCGCTTCTGAGAGTGGCTGTCGCCTCTCTCGGAAAGCGGACGGTGACCGGGTCTGTGAACGCACCATCACCGCGCGCATGCGCAGTGTCGACCGAGGTTGTCAACCTGGGATGCCACCGTGTTCAGACACTAGAGGGCCCCATAACACAACCAATAAAGACACAGAGTGCAAGCAACAGAGAAATGGTTACGTCTCCACTCGCTTTGAGGAGCGAAAGGTGGAAGATGCTCACATGCTCTGCTTGGGTTTTCAAGACGATATCACGGGGCTACAGACTCCAATTCGCTGTCACCCCCCTCACTTCTCGGGCATTGTGCAATCACAAGCCCGGGGAGCGTCGGCTCACATTCTAGAGCAGGAGATTCTCTCGCTACTAGAAAAGAAAGCCATATCCATTGTACCCTCCGGACAGAGTCAGAGCGGCTTCTATT
The DNA here is from genome assembly GCA_031216635.1 of Dissostichus eleginoides. NCBI lineage: Eukaryota > Metazoa > Chordata > Actinopteri > Perciformes > Nototheniidae > Dissostichus > Dissostichus eleginoides. The sequence goes on along the minus strand of CM062268.1, from coordinate 22,733,984 downwards.
CCAAATACTTCCTCGTTCCCAAACGGGGAGGGAATGGAATTCGCCCTATCCTGGATTTAAGGGCTCTGAACAAGTATCTCAGAAAATACAAATTCCGGATGCTCACTCACACATCCCTGCTGCGTCTCGTGCGTCAGGACGATTGGTTCACATCAATCGACCTGAAAGACGCGTATTTTCACATCCCAGTATATTATCCACACAGGAAATATCTGAGGTTCGCTTTTCAGGGTGTCTGTTACGAGTACAGAGTGCTTCCCTTCGGTTTGTTTGTCTCTCAGCCCACGGGTGTTTGTGCGATGTACGGAGGCAGCAATAGCCCCGTTAAGGTGCCCTTTACAGCCCGCCTGTCAGCGGAGAGAGTGAAAGCCTTCAGGGCTTGCCTCGCTCATTTCCAGCCACGCAAATATGTTCTCTTCAGATCATGTCTGATCCTGATAGCTCCACACTGGCCTGCAATGTACTGGCTGGCGGAGATATATCTGCTGCTGTGCGGGCAGCCGTGGCAGCTCCCGCTACGCAGGGACATACTATCTCAGGCGGGGGGGATGATTTTTCACCCACAACCAGAGCGCCTGGCACGATGGGCCTGGCCCGTGAGTGGTATAATTTGAGTACAGTGGGGCTCCCTCAGAAGGTGATAAACACTATTCAGAGTGCAAGGGCTTCCTCCACCAGGTCTCTCTATGACTGTAAGTGGAGGGTGTTTGAGGAGTGGTGCCTTCAAAAGGGACACATCTCTTTTCAATGCCCTGTCGGTGTGATTCTATCATTTCTACAGGATCTGATTGATAAACACAGAGCTTTCTGCACGATCAAAGTGTACCTGGCTGCTATTGCCGCATGCCATGTGGGCTTTGAGGGAAAGACGGCTAGCCAACATCCCTTGGTCTGCCGTTTTATGAAAGGGGCTCGCAGGCTCCTCCCCGTTTCCAGGTCACTGGTGCCCCTGTGGGACTTGACAGTGGTTTTAGATGGGCTCGCTCGACCTCCATTTGAACCCATGGAAGACGCTGACATGAAACACCTGTCACTGAAGACATTGTTGTTACTGGCTCTGGCATCTGCCAAACGAGTCAGTGACATTCACGCGCTCTCTGTGCATCCTTCATGTACTCAGTTTGCCCCGGGGCAAACGAGAGTGTTGCTGAAGCCCAACCCGGCCTTTGTGCCCAAGGTGGTTGGCTCATGCACCCCCATTGACCTTGAGGCATTTCCTTCACCGCTATGTTCCTCTGAAGAACAGCGGCCGAATTTGCTGTGCCCAGTTCGTGCTTTGCGCACTTATATGGACAGGTGAAAAGAGTTTCGATGCAATGACCAACTCTTTGTATCTCGGGCTAACCCTCATAAGGGCAAGCCCGTTACCAGGCAACGGCTCTGCCACTGGATTGTGGAGGCGATAGCTCTGGCTTATACGAGTCAGGGTTTGCAGGCACCAACGGGCCTGCGCGCTCATTCTACTCGTGGATTGGCTACATCCTGGGCTTTGTTCAAGGGTGTTTCCATTCAGGACATTTGTGCAGCAGCGAGCTGGTCTTCACCGCTCACTTTTGTCCGCTTTTACAGGCTAGATGTCTCTGCTCCAAGTGTGGCCCGCGCAGTGCTGGGCCCCGTGTTGCGACAGGGTTCTACCTGTTAAGTACTTTTTTGTGTTGGTGATTTTCGAGATAAGCATGTCTAGCAATACGGGAGTCTCAATATCCCATAGTGAGACATCGAACGGAGTGTTATGAATGAGAACTATAGGTTACTAACGTAACCCCAGTTCTCAGAGTAACATGAAGTGAGATGTCTCACCAGACGGCCCTTCTTGCTGAGGCGAAGCGAGAAGAGGTGCTTATTTTGAATGACGCTGCGACGTAGCGCAAGCTACTTAAAGGGTGGGTGGATTCCCTGACGTAGTCGTCAAGATCACCAGCCAATCAGGATTGGCGTAATGAGATTGATGCTTCTGGTGCATACGCGTTGAGGCGCATCCCATAGTGAGACATCTCACTTCATGTTACTCTGAGAACTGGGGTTACGTTAGTAACCTATAGTTTTAAACTGAGAATACTGACAGAGTGCAACTAGATAAAGTATGTACTATGACACTGAGGTGTGTTTTAACCAGTAGCCTCTATGTTGTAAGTTTGTCTAAGAAAAGAAAAAAAAGGTAACGCACACATTCTGAAAATCAGTGTGCTTGGTGCCTTGATTGCTAAGGTGTGTGTGTCTGTGTGACTGTGTGACTGTGTGTGTGTGTGTGTGTGTGTGTGTGTGTGTGTGTGTGTGTGTGTGTGTCTGAGTGTGTGTGAGTGTGCTTTCCAGTAAGGGCTGACTCACTAGCCTATGACAATGTTTTTTAGCTGTTTCGTGGGAAATGTCTGATAATTTTCAAGCACAATCTTCTGAGGGGTTAATACAGTCGCTTCGTATGCTTTCAGTTTCAGGGATAAACAGCTGTATAAAGCTCTGAAAACATTTAGATATTCATCTCCATAAGTCATAACAAAGCTTTTGTAATATTGCGATACAGGAAGATGATGTCCTGGAACATCCTGTGATGTACTTCATTGTTACATACCTGTTTGTTCATGCTTCAGCAACTTTTATCTCTTATGTCTAGAACCAAAATTAGTTGATGACATGAGGTGAGTCTGCTTTAAAAAGGCACCGATTTTTCTGTCCTTTCTCTTTTTTTCGGACTTTTTGGTATATTTGTTTAATATTTGAATCAGATAACCTCAAAGAGTGTCGAATAATGAACACTTTGTCATGGTAATCTATTAGACCTGTGATGAACCATGAAGTTACATAACATGATAAAGTGCCCATCAATCTTTTTAATCTGGGGGATGTCTGGCTGTAGATTATGTTTCTATCTGTGATTAAGTGTCTGACAAACAGCCAGATGGGAGTCACTCTCTGATCTGAAAGGTGGCTGGGCAATAATGAGACACAGATGGTAGCGGTACACACACACACACACACACACACACACACACACACACACACACACACACACACACACACACACACACACACACACACACACACACACACACACGCTCATCTTTAGTCTACAATATGTTTAATAGAATGTGATATTTCATTAACACTAAAAAAAATACAGGTCATTGTTCAGTTCAATTGCTGTTTTTAAGGGATTATGAAATGAATATATTTGATCGCATACACAGCTGTATCATTTCTGAAAAGCTGTCTCCAGAGTGAAATTAAACCCCAAATGACGTCACTAATAACATCCTAGAAACTGGAGAAGTAAATAGCCAATAGCTAGAGTTTGTTGACCAGAGCCGAATGAAATGTAGAGATTAAACTTTACATGACATACAAGCTCAAACACACAATCACAAACAAAATCATAGGCACCACAGAAAGCGTGGATTTACAAAGTCTGTGAGCAAAGATGACTATGGCAATGGCTACAATTGGATATTTTGACGCCATCGTATGTCACTGTGGAACAAGGAATAGATCACCTCTGCTATAGTCTGCTAAAACTCACAATGTACCGCAAAAACTGTTTCCCCCTGATAATTTTGAAAGATTTGTTCATAAATTCAAAAAGTGTTTAGCATCCCAATAGTGCTCTGATAAGAAAAATGTATGCTTTCAATCCATACTGGACATAACAAATGATTATCGCTACCAGTATGCATGTGAGACATTTAAGAAACATAAATAAACCATACAAATACAATTAGTCAGCACATCATATAAGCAATATCCTAAGTCATTTGTTGGATGGTTTCTGAGTTGGTTGAAGAAAATGTTTGAGGCAATTTAATTAAATACAAATGTTGGCCGGCTCTGTTCTTTAACACAAGATGTGGATTTGTGCCTGGAGAATCCATTGGTCTCTACTTCCAGCACACGTCCTGATCTGACCGCACACACACACACACAAATGCACACACACACAAACACCAGTGTGAGGGAGTCTGTCTGGAAACGCTAGAGACGGAAAGGAGGTCTGGGAATGCTGAAGGGGGGCGAGAGTGAGAAGGGAGGAGAGTTGGAAAGTTGCAACTTCAGGGCAATATAGACCACATGCTATGGGAAGGAATGCTTGTATCTTTGTAGAAGAGTAAAAGAGCAAATGAAAAGAAGAGAGGAGGAGAATGGAGGAGGAGGGAAGGAAGGAGGGAGGGATCTAACTGAAGTTCTGCAGCGTGGCTCTGTGTCTGAATGAAAGAGGCTCTCTCTCCCAATCTCTCCTGCTGTCTGTGTGCATGGCTCATGTCTGCTGCAGCTGGACAAGTGAGCACATGTCCAGAGCAAACACAGCGAGACTCTCTCTTGACTTCAAGCTTGAAGTAAATATTTTCGCAGGAACTTCGCCTGAAGGTGCAACTTTAAATGTAGGTCCCTGCCTGACTACTTTCAGCAATATGACTGCTTTCTTTGAGGGTTGCTGAGCATCCAGAAAGTAAAAACTTATCTTTTTCAGAAATGGTCATATGATGGACATTAAGATTTTGTAACTTGAAGACTTGGACACTTTCTTTTTTGAAGAACTTGTGTTGTGATCTACAGGTATTTTTGCAGATACTACTGACAAGGATTGAATCTCTCCACCAACCATACTTTGGGGTATTGCTTCTACCAATCTGCACACACATCCTGGACATCTGCATTCAATCAAATGCATTTACTGGAACTGGATCAGTTTGACCTTACTTTACACACATCCAAATGCGCAGCTTGCCATATACTATCTGGGTTCTGCGAAGTGTACATGTCAACTTGCAGGCAGGTGTGATACCGGGTCAGTGTGTTTGATCTCCTATAGAAACACACACGGATGCATCTGCAGAGACCAGGACATCAAATGAGGACCTTTCAGAAAAATTCATTTTGAGTCTCAGCCCTGTGCTTGACAGATGCTGCTGGAGACTTAACATGTGCATTGTTTTAGAACAATGCTCTCCTCTGCTCACACATTGTAGTGAAATATCACACCCAAGCTGCTTTGATTTACTGCATAATTGGGTCAAGAGCCAATTTATCCTAATCTGAAAGGCAGTATCTTCAAACCATGGCCCTACAGACCTGTGATGTGCATCACTCCTTGGTTCCTCACCTCCTTCCCTTTGTCCTGCTGTTACTTCTCCATGCCTGGGGAGGGTGCTGTCACCCCCAGTGTTTGGATTACAAGCCTCCGTTTGAGCCCCGACAGCCACTGGTCTTCTGTAAAGAGTATAGCAAGTTTGGATGCTGCGATCTGGAAAAAGATGGGGAAATATCAGTCAAGTTTTACACCATCATGGACAACTTTGACCATTCAGGTTATGAAGCCTGTGGCAGGTACATACGCAGCATCCTCTGCCAGGTAAGCAAAACATGTAAACAATCACATCATTATTAATATGTTTGATAATGTGTCCATGTGTTCAAAGGATTATTTTGGTATGATTTGAATTTGGTTGTAATTGATTTAATTTGTGACATAAACTATACTTCTTTACTGTAAACACACACCTGTCACATGCTAAAGTCATTACCGAAGTAAAACCCACATGAATCTTTCCACCATGGGTTAGTGTAGCTACTGCTTTAATATACGCGTTTTTGTGATACAAAATAATTACGTCCTGCATGCAAGGATTACATTTGTCTGACTGAGGATGTTTGCTGTCCCTACTTTGAAACCTGGATTTAGTGTCCAAGGTATTGCACCAAGATGTCTTAAAGAAACAGTGTGCATATTTTTTGTCGTTTATTTAAAGCATTTTCCTCTGGTTTAGTTTCTCAGGTAATAACATTGCCACTCATATTTAAAAGGGAACCAAATAGCCATCAAGCTTGTCTCAAACACAAGGTTCTGTCTCACTCCAAAGGATATTGTGGTGTGGTTGACATCTGTTAGAAAGCACTTACTCATGCTTAGAGAGTTAAACCACATTCTTAACTATTGGTTATGTGTTCTTGGGTGAACCTAGAAAAGTCAAATAAAGCTGTGCAATAAACTTTTAAACTTATTTTGAAATACAGACCATAAACTCAGCATTTGATTAGAACATAATTAAATCCAAAGGCAATCCTTTGAGGCAAAACCTCACTTGAACTTTGGACACATTGGCACAGATGTTCAATTGTTGACTGGACTCACTGGTTTTCTCATGTGTGCATCATACTGTATGCAGTAAATCAACAAAGAGAGTATGCTTCCTCCCTGACCAATTCCCAGACGTCTTTTGTTAGTGTCTTCTCTTACACAAGATGGACAGAGACATGACTCAAGACCCTAAATCAGAATGACTTCACGGAAAAAGTTGTACCACCAATTAAACGCCACATTTACTCAACCTTTTTTTACTCCACACAATTCCCTTGAAGATCCTCACAAATTGGAATAACCTTAGCTGTCTTGAATTGTGGAGGGGAACCTGAATCAACCTTAATTATATAAACATCTTCATGATTGGTGGATGAAAAAAATTCAAACTGATTATAATAAAACTTTACATTTCTTTTTAAATGTACATTGATTGCATTACTTTTCCATTTAAAGCAATGACTCACTGCATAAGCCCAACAAGACATTTTCAGGCTTAATGTTATTGTGATAATCGTGTTAAACTGCAGTAGAAGTAGACAGTATACTCTAACTTCCAACGAGCAGGACGAAGGCATATGTTAAGGTCTGTTTCTATTTCAGCATCACTTTCTTTTTAATTCTTTTCTGAGCTTGCTAATCTTAAACAACTTCCTCCTCTCTTTCACTGGCAGACTGAGCCTTGAAGCCAGTCCCACACTGATTGTATAATTACAGTAGGCGCTGACTTTGCAGCACAGACACTAACTTTGTGCAGATGGTGCAAATTGAATGATAGCTGCAGCACAAATCTGTCTCGGCTCATTAATCTCTTCTTTAAATCCTTATTTGGAGAAAGCCAAAGAAAACGGTCTGTGGGCTCTCCCAAAAATAAAGCCTTTATATTAAGGCCAAAACAAAAGAAAAAAAAAAACTTCCTGGAAGTTTAATTCATCATGCACTATGTTAAGACAGTGACAAATCCTCTGACTCTTAAAATATAGGTTTCTATCATTCTGGTAATTATAGCCCAGTGTGGTTCTTTCCAAGCAGGGTAAATGTGCTAAAGACAGCGCTGCAACGCACGCACAACTTTCAACCAAAAGTATAGTAGCAGTGAGATGTAGCCAGAGTAATGTATATAGAGTCCTTAACAAAGTAAATATGAACATCTGAGACAGGGGTTACAAACATTACACACAGACCTACTTTTAGAAAGCAAAAAATATACGGTTACTTAGCATTAGCATTCATTTATAAAATTCTTAAAGAAGCACAATTATTATAATAAAAAAACAAAGTGTTTTGGTTACAAACTTTTTCTGTTTTTTATGATTTCAGTCTTTATTCAATTAAAGTGGATAATAGCACCGAAATGGGTGTTTGTTAATTCTTTAAATTATGAATATTTGTATTGTCAAAAAATCTACTTGAGAGCCTCACTCAACACACTCTGTGGTTTTCAGCTCCAAGGGTTGCAGTTTGAGGTAAAAGATTCCCTGGAGGTGGTCAGATTGCCTCTCTGCCAGGGTACTCAGAGTAAACCCACCACACTGAGGCCCTCTGTTCTCCATGCACTGCAGGAGCTTCCTAGCACTGAGATCAATAAGACAGTAAAGAGAGAGAGAGAGACAGGCAGACAGACAGGTGTGTGTGTTGTTTTTGTGGGAGACAGGAGGGAGATTGTCATCTTCCCCCAGCTTAACTGACAGAGCAAACATTCATTTCCTCCTCCGGCCCGGGGTACAGGATATATCAAGTTCCTGCAAGAGAGGGTCACAGAGAGAAGGGATGGAAAAGAAAAAAGAGTGAGAGAGATGAAATCAAACTAGTAAACTGTATGAGAACAGGAAGACAGAAGTTGAAAAGTTCAATTATTTTGAGCAACTGTTTTAGAATAATGTGTTTTTGTGTCTGTGTCTGGTCATTCAATAATTGAATTGAAAACAAAACTCAAACCACCTGAGGCCATTTCAAGCATTTAGTGAGCACTTAGCATAACAACACAACACTGATTCATTGTTTCCCCAGTTTCATTTTTAATAAGAAGTGTTTCTGCATCTTTTAGACTCTTGTCTACAATGACAGCAGAAGAAAACTGCAGATGTTCAAGTTTCCAAACAGCATGTGAGAGCCCCATACCTCAACAAATCCCCAACACACAGAAATGCAGTATCCATAGTAACTGACCCCAACTATAATTTACTCTACTTGAATAGGGTTGTTTTTGTAGGAAAGTTGAGGCACAGGTACCTCTCTTCCATTTCTTTTCCATCTCCCTTTTCTTTTAACCTTACTTTCTCTATGGGGTCCATGTTCACACATTTACTGGCCATCTGTTTGCCATGACTCCTCTCTCTGTCTCTCACGCCACAATGTGGACATTTAAGTGCAGTATGGAGTCAGTAAGGCAGAAGACAAAATAAAGGCTTTTATTTCCAGCTTAAGTCTGAAATTCAGTTTATTCCTAACTGTACAGCGTAAACAACAAATTATGGTAGTTTGAAGTGGCTGCATTGTTAGGGAACAGCTGTTAGCACTTACATATATGCATTTATCCTACCTTATGATAGTAGGATACAAAATAAGACCAGAACAAAGGCTGTTTGTTTAATTTCAGAGGGTCAAACAGGCGAAGTAAAGACACTGCAGAGCATGATCAGAGCCTTCTTGTTTCCCAGGAAGGCTCTGATCTCTGCCCAGCAAAGCACTTTTATGTTATTTAACAAAGAGTCTCTGTTACAGCTAACTTCTCTTCATCTCTTCTTTGGCCAATAATGAAAATCTAATCATTTGTATACCTTTTTTTTTATTTGAGGGGTTCTGAAAATTAGATTAATGTAAGACTACTAAAATAAATGAATTATCTCACAAAGTGATAAGTATAGAGAAATAACACATTTTTTAGAAGTTTACATTTTACAAACATAGCAAAAACAAAATACATGATATGCAAAAGAGCAAGAGCAGCATACACAAGTATTTATGACATGGTAATACAATATAGCAGCAACGACATATAAAGTGCAAGAGAAGATACAAGAGCTACCTAAAGTGCAAGAGGAGATACCCCTGTGTTAAAGTGCATTTAGCGGTGATTGCACGGATGTTTGTTTCTCAAACATTCTTTGAGTTGACCTTTGAAGCTATTGAGAGTGGGACAATCCCGTATCTCAGTTGGGAGGCTATTCCACAATGAGCTGCCTTTAATGGAAAGTACATTTTGTCCAAAAGTGATCCGTCTGCGGTGGACTTAACAGTCTCCTCTGGTTTCTGACCTAGTGCAGCGTCCAGTGTGTTTTTTGCATAACAAACCTTGAGGCACATAGACGGCATGAACGCCACATCTTCTTCCCTGTCCACCTTTCTATTATATTCATTATTCATAATATGTCATAGTTAATGGGGAAGCTTGACATGCACAAAGAAATAAAAGTGTAAATTATTTACAAGCAGAAGATCCAGGTACAAGCACACACCCACATGCACTGTTAAGAGACAGAGTTTGTCTGTGTAGGTGTACGAATAAAGTTTTGGTTTCTTGTGTGTAATGCTTTATTGTTTTCATGACTGCACTGTATGATCTCGGATGCTAGTTAATACATATTCACAAGATTTCTCAGATGAATTTGCATCTAATTACAATAGATTATTAGCATGTGGTTGCAACTACAAAATAAAGAAGAGAATATTTATTTTTTGTCTACGTTATCTTTAAAGTGCTCTTCTTCCCTTAGACATTTAGGAGAAAAACTGAAGCAATCTCGAAAAAACGACTGAATCTTTACTTACCTAAAAGTAAGAGACAGCAGCAACTTTTTTGTTCAAGGCTTACAAGTGCCATGTGCACTGCTAATAAGAGTACGTCTAAGACCTTCTGATGTGTGCTGAATTATTTAATGTAAAAGTTTTGCATTCCCCAGACCAGTTACTTTTTGATACCTAAAAACCAAATGGATTTGGAAAATAAACTCATCCTTGGGCATTACGCAAACAAAACATGACAGTATTCAAAAGCCTAGGATCGTTTGACCATCAAGTTGTAACCTCTTGTCAACAATGTTATCTTGTTAGTTTGTCAGCATAATTACAGAAAAAAACGCCTGGCCTGATTTTTAGGAATCTTGGTGGAAAGGTGAAGCATTAGACAAGGAATAATAATATTACATTGTGGGGTGTTTCCCAATCATGGTACAAAAACAATTATTATTGTTGTCAACATTGGGAGATATGACAGTTGGACTTCTTCTACGCTCCAGGGTGCTTTTCTAGTTCAGTTGTGTTTTTTTTTTTAACAGTGATCTCATCCTTTTGTGCTTTGGGCTTCGTTTTTATGGTGATGATCGGTTAGGATGATCTGGCTCTGAGTAAAAGAGCACCAGTTTACCACACGATGGTTTGGGTGTCGTGCCTCCGTGTGCATGAAGCTTACCATTCTGGGTGTGGACAGTGTGGTTGTGACTTAATAACTGACTGGACCTTTCCAGGGATCCATTTATACCATACCCTCAGACAGCCAGTATATAAGCAGGCCTGACCAGTCATAGTGAGGTGGTGAAGAGCTGCGGTGAATAAGTACACAAATCCTATATTTATGTGATCCATACATATCCTTTACTTTACCTCTGAGGCAAACACATTGGCCTAAAGGAGGGTTAATAAGTACAGACACAGATGAAGACCTACGTAGATAGAACCAGAAATATCCAGTTAGACACAATACTCAGATACAATTATGAGAAAATGTCTGTCTTTATGGCTTCTTCATTACTTTAAAATATTTTTGTGTTAAATCCTCTTTCCCTTTGCAGGAGTGTTCTCCATACTCGGCCCACCTGTTCGATGCTGAAGATGCTAACACGCCCATGCGGATGCTGCCTGGCCTCTGCGGGGATTACTGCTCCGGCTACTGGCTGCAGTGTCGCTACACGCTCAGCCTCCTCTTGGAGGACTCGGGAAACCCGCAGCAGTTTGCAAACCTGACTGCAACGATAGAAGAAGACCGCAAAAAGTTCTGTGACTATCTGGAGCTGAAGGACAAGCAGTACTGCTATCCTAATGTGTTGACAAATACAGGTATGGTGTAGAAATAGGTTCAGCAGCACACACACACTCACACTGATGAACACTCTTCTGATTTACTGTGAGGTTGAGTGGAAAAGTGGAAGACATGTTGATTACCCCACTTAAATAAACAGCCAACATGAACAAACAGGTGGTCAGAGACTGAAAAAATGGTTTCCACTGGCAGGAACCTGAACTTGCACTTACAGAACAGTCTTGTTATGAATTATGAGCAGACATTGTTCACCTTGTTATCCTGCTCATAAGGATGGCAAAATAATGATTGTTTAGACATATATTATACAGTATACAGCTAGCCTCCCCATATCTTATGATAACAATCCATTAGATGAAGATGAAGAAGGTTGTATTGTTTTGGTCTAGAACTGGCAGTAGTAGGTTTTATATGTGCAGGTTAGATTTGGAATGCAAACCCCAAGATACCAGGTCAACTCTATAAGACACACTTATATTTGGTCCTAAAACCCTTTCATGTTTTGTGAGCGTCTAATATTCCATTTACTGAATGTTTTTACTCCTACCTTTCTTATTTACTTTTCTCCCTAGAGCTGAATGCTAACCTTGGCTTGGTACGTGAAGATCCCACGGGATGTCTGGAGCTGTGTTTGCAAGAGGTTGCCAATGGGCTCCGTAACCCCGTGGCCATGATTCACGCAGAAGACGGGACTCATCGATTCTTCGTGGCGGAGCAGCTGGGCTATGTGTGGGTGTATCTGGCCAACGGCTCCAGGATCGACCGTCCTTTCCTTAACCTCACCCATGCCGTCCTCACATCACCGTGGGCAGGAGACGAGAGAGGATTCCTCTGCATAGCCCTACACCCAAGGTTCATACTTCTATTCAAGATATCTGTGAGGGTTAGGGACATCAACAGTGATGGTTTTCATGATTCTCAGTGAAAAAAGGGTCACCTACGCCTTTGTGTGAAGTATGATCTCTTCTGCTTCCTTATCTTTGCAAAGGTTCGATGAGGTCAGAAAAGCCTACGTGTACTACTCTGTGTCCGTAAAGAAGGAGGAGAGGATACGTGTCAGCGAATTCACTCTGCTAACAACCGATGACAACCAACTGGATCACTCCTCTGAGAGGTGAGGAGAAAAGTCTACAGAAACACAAATGGAGACAAATGAGTTATTTTAGAATAATGTTGTAGCGGAATATTTGTAAGTTCTGGTATTCTACACGTTTAGGACTATTCTTGAGGTGGTAGAGCCAGCATCCAATCACAATGGAGGACAGCTTCTATTTGGTCGTGACGGGTACCTGTATATCTTCATCGGTGATGGTGGCCGAGCTGGAGACCCATTTGGAAAGTTTGGCAACTCACAGAACAAGTAAGTATACACAAACCAATATACTAGCTAGAGTGGGTTGACTTGAGTTTTGTCTTAAACTCACGTCAAATTTCCTGAAGTAGCAGACTGTTGTTGCAACAAAATATGTTTTCAAGCTACAACAGCATACCTGAAAATTAGCTTCAATCTGTGACGTGAGCCTTTGAAAACTTTGACAGTAATTGTTTAGAAGATCAATCTACTTGCAAAATAAACCTATCCTTTGATTGCTCTGAGAGGTTGTTAACATTTTATGTGAAAAAGGTACTCATCATGTCAAATTTTGCGAGACACCGTGACATTGTTAAGATGTTGGCTAGATACCAATACCAAAGTCTGGTTAGAACCAGTTCTGCCAAAAAGGAGTTCCCGATAATTCAATTCCAATTAAGTCTAATGAAAAGGAGCATATTTATGGAGAAAAAACACTTAAAAGCTTTGCAGACTCTCAAGTTGCTCTGTTGTAACTTTAAATTATATATTTTTATAAGACTGGTTATCTTGCACTTGTGAAAATTCCTGTAATTTGAAAATCTTGATTGGCTTAAATGCTACAAATTAGTTCAATTGTGCACACAATTATCATAAAGATGCATGCCAGGCCCTGTGGAGCACTTCTTCAATTGGAACTGCAATAACAAACAATTGTTCATTGTAGGGGGATTATTGGGAACTCCATTATGTATATTTTTTAAATAGAAGTGCTCTACACTTTCGGGAGAATGAACAGGGCTGAAAGTTAGCACGCCACCAAAGATTATTGAAGAAGTTGCGTAAATGAACTGTCCGAAGATCAAGAGTGATATATATTTCCATTATTGGACTCACTGCATATTTGAAGTAATTGTGGAAAGAATGTAGAGCATTAATTAAGAAAGTACAGTATGTCCATTGTTCTCTTCAGGATTAAGCAATAGGCGCTTTCACACCAAGTACTTTGCCGTACTTAGTTCATCAAAACTTAGTTCATCAGAACTCTTTAGTTCTGATTAACTAAAGAGCAGATCGCGTTCACACCGGAATAAGTCCCTGAGGGAGGATTAGGCAAATGAGTCTGGGAGTCTTCCCAGCAGCTTCTGAAGCCTTCCGAGTAAATCGCCAGAAACGCCGACACCTCCTCATCTCCACCGCTCCCATGTTTTCTTTTGTGTTGCCATAAGTTAGTCTCTCTCCGTTTGTGCGCTGGGTAATGCTAATAATGCTAATGCGAGGAAAATAAAATGGCGGGTTGACAAAACTTTCTGAGTTTTACGGGGCGTGGTTTGCAATCCGCCCAGCCAATCAGAAATGGGAACCTTTTTCTCCCATGAAATTACCTGCTCTCTAGCAGGGACTGAAAAGGGGGTGAAAAGGTTCTCATGAACTAAGTTCTAGTTCCGGATTTTTTTGGTGTGAACGCACATTTTCGGAACTATATCGGAACTATACTGGGAAAAGTACTCTGGTGTGAAAGCGCCTATAGACAGTAAAGACATTTATTAAAGAATAAGCCACATAAGCATCTGGTGGCAGTCCACAGACGTCAATGGGAGATGTGGCAAGATGTGTTGATGGCAATGGTGCATGTAAGCTTTATAAAAGGAGCTTTTGTTGAAGGGACTGCAGGGAATAATTTGTCTTTAACTATGTTGGTAAACATTACTCTCCTCTCATCAACATGACCTTTGCAGTGTAATTAATTTGATTAATTTCCTAGAAAGGCTAGCTGTATCTAAAGGCATTGTTTCTTTGTGTGTATATGTTTACGTATGTGCACATATGTTTATGGATGATATTATGTGTGTTTTTTTTCCACTGATATGAAAGATTAGCCTTGATTGCTACAAGCTACATCTGTCATTATTCATTATCATTTGATCAACATTCAGTGGCTTAAATGTGAATTACAGCTAAAGGACAAACACGTTTGAAGGACAGATATTACTGCACAGTACTCCAATTACTTCATGAATAATAGTTACACTACAGCTACAAGTACTTGGACTATAATAAATTATCAAACAACATTAATGCATTCATGTTAAAAAAAGATCTTTGTTATGCTCATAGAGAGGCTAAACTGAATTTAGACCAAAACTAAGAATAAAACAGATTAGACCTAAGGCTGGGAAATCTTCTGACTCATTTGATCAGTATTGGGGTAATGACACTTTAGGAACCATTTCACAAGGTTTATCTGACCACTGACCACTTTTCTCCAGACAGTTAAGGCGTAGCTGTTTCTTAGGAGTTTTGTTGACAGGCTCCATTAGCCGTTCTGGGAATGAGGGAGCACACAGAGCGCCAAGTCTAATATTGACACGACACGTTACTGACCGCCACACATTGGTATGTGGAGGGGGGGGGGGGAGGGAGAGAGAGAGAGAGAGAGAGAGAGAGAGAGAGAGAGAGAGAGAGAGAGAGAGAGAGAGAGAGAGATATATATGAGAAAAGCGACCAGAAAATAGGAAGGAAAAAGGTGTACAAAAAAAGAGGGGAGGTGAGAAATAGAAAGAAGGAACAAAATCGGAGGAGGGATAGTTAGTGTGGGAAGTGGAATAGGTTCAAATAAGACATTTAGCAGATGATTGGACAGAGAGAAATGTGAAGCATTGTAACCAAACACAGTTGGCCTTTACCAGGAAAATAAATGCAAGTTTGATATTTCATTGCAGAAAAAAAATAGGTTTTTCACAACAAGTAGAAAAGAAAATGAGACTGTGTTGGGTCAAAGATGAAACATTACACAAAATTACACATTACACAAAATGAACAAAAATGACAGGTAAGGATCTTTTTGTATCTGCCTTTATTAAAGCACTCACTCATTCTGTCACCTCAGCCTTTCTGAATCCTTTTCATTCTCTCATCTACTTTCTGTTTTGAAAAGATCAACACTCCTCGGGAAGGTGCTGCGTCTTGATGTGGACAACAATGACGATGGCGCCCCGTATAGCATCCCCTCTGACAACCCTTTCTTGCACGAGAAAGAAGCTCGACCCGGTAAATCAGCTTACATTTTCTACAAATGTTGGATAATGTTATTATATCTCTTCACAGTTAGGATGAATTGAATATTTAAGATTATGGCACAATTCCAAATATTAATTTAGAGTTTGAAATGTGTGTCTACAGTGGGGCTTCTCTAACTGAGAAAAAAAAGAAGAATGAACACTGAGAATAAAAATACGCCTTTGGTTTCTACTCAGCCTCACAAAGGATGCATGGTATTTGTGTTTACATATAATGTGTTTGTTTTCTTTCCGTTCAGAGATTTATGCCTATGGAGTTCGCAACATGTGGCGTTGCTCCATCGACCGAGGTGACCCCACCACAGGCCGAGGCGGAGGCAGGATGTTTTGTGGTGACGTAGGCCAAAACAAATTTGAGGAGGTGGACCTTATTGTTAAAGGTATGATGACTTTAGTTCAAAACACCATCTCTCTTTAAAGAGAGAGAGATTTCAATACCTCTAAATTCACGATCACACTGACAGCGTCTTTATCATATCTCCAAAATAAATGGTTCAATCTTACATTAGATGGCTGTCATTATCTACTCATCCTCATGTCATATAAATCTGTTATCTAAAGACCACACATAAATTGAGTCAGACATTATAGTTTAATGTCAGCCTTCTACCTTACAATTACAGTGAAAGTGATCTGCTTATGTAGAAACCCAAAAGAGCTATGAAATAGTCATCTAATTACAGCCAAACAATACCCTTCTCAGTTAGAAACTTTCTACAGTATATTTACTGCACCGTGAAGCAATTCCATTTTGAAGTAATGGTACATTAGCTCTCTGCCTGCGATGTTGCACTAAATTTGTCTGTACATGTTTGAAGGAGGGAACTACGGATGGAGGGCCAAAGAAGGCTTCAGCTGCTACGATCGCAAACTCTGTCTAAACTCCTCGCTAGGTGAGGACGCTGTCCTGGCTGCTGCCATGCACTTTTTACAATCTATAATGATGATTGTGATACGTTTCACAATATATATACTGTTAAAGGCTGTGAAAGCTTCTTAACTTTTAAAAAACACTTAAAATGATGATGCATAACTGTCATTCTTCATGCTTAGTGTTAGTGTGTAGTGGTATTGTCTTCTTGCTATGCTGACAAAGGAAGTTAATTAATGTTTTTATTTTATGTCGATGTCTAGATGACATCCTGCCTATCTTTGCCTACCCCCACAAGTTGGGCAAATCAGTGACGGGAGGTTACATCTACAGAGGCTGTCAGATGCCCAACCTCAACGGACTGTACATCTTTGGGGATTTCATGAGTGGGTTAGTGTTTCTGCGTTATTCCATAATATAAACTTCCACATCTTCATTAGACACATTCTCGCCCTCACTGCAGATACCCAGTGTCCAATTTGTCATAGTGGCCATAGTACACAGCCTATTAAAACAGGCACATATATTTCTTTGTCATGGAAATTGTGGATATTAAGCAAAAACCTTTCAACACGACACTTCAACATCAACCATTACAGTAAGCATGAAATGCTTGATTTTAAATGTTTAATTGATGTACTGTTTGTTTCTGTTCAGGCGTCTGATGTCTCTGAAGGAGAATGTCGCTTCGGGTGAATGGCAGTACAGAGAGATCTGCATGGGAGGAGACCAGACCTGCAGATTCCCAAAGCTCATCAACAGTTATTATAAATACATCATCTCTTTTGCTGAGGATGAAGCAGGTACGTTTAAAAGTTAAAGCGATGTTGAATAACTTGACTGAGCCCCATTTCTTCCCTTTCAATAACTTGTGTTTGCTATTTTCCGTTTGGATTGTCTTTTACTCTCCACCTATCTCTGTCTCCCTCTCTCTCTCCCTTTTCCCTGTCCATTTTTCTAGGTGAACTGTATTTCATGGCCACTGGAGTGGCGAGTGCCAAGGCCAGAGCAGGAGTCGTCTATAAGATAGTGGATCCTTCCAGGTAGCTAAACATTACAACTCAATAGTAGAGCAACAAATACACTTTCATCATACCTGCAGGGGTTTGTGGGGTAGAGGTTTTTAGAGTAGCTGATCTTAGAATAACCTACATTTCAAAAGTACTTGTATAGGTTGCATGAGTGACCTTTTTTTTCCCTCTCGTGACTACATAGGCGAGCAGCACCAGGAAAATGCAGGTTCAAACCTGCTCCTGTTAAGATAAAAGGAAAACTGGTTCACTTCTACCCCAAAGAAGGTAAGGAATTCTTTAAATAATGTTAACATTTGAGACAACATTTCCTGGTAACCTGGCTGATCAAATGTATTTTTTGTTTGCAGAGTTCGTAATCAACAAGAAACCAACAACCACACCAATACCAACAACATCCACAAGAAAAACTACAACAACAACGAAAACACCCCCAAGAAGAAAAACACCAATAATTATTATCAAACCACCAATGCCAACAAGAAAAACAATAAGAAAAACAACATTACAGACAACAAGAAAAACTCCCCCAACAACAGCACTAAAACCAACCTCAAAAACAACAATTAAACCAACAACCGTACCAACAACTGTCCAGAAGGCCATGGGAAACAACCCCCGCCCCAACCACACCCACCGGTAGGCCCACTGGTGAACCTGTTCACCTTACCAGCTCCACTGATAACCAACTACTAGCTCCAATGTTCACACAACCACTAAGGCAACTGGTAAACTAACCGTAAACCCACCAGTAGACCAGTGCAGGGAGAAGCTACCAGAGTCAGACCAGCTGGTTTCTTCTTCTGTGCTCTACTGTTGCTTTACATTTTAACATGCTAATAGCCAAATGACTAAACTCAACTGATTTTCATTCAATGATTAATGCTGAGGGATCTTAGTTGCTAAGTGAGATACAGGCAGTATAGTGGCTTAACTTTATAAATAAGTTAAATTAAATAAATACTTACAAAATAACATGAATAGTTTGGCAGCTAAGTTCAAGTAAGTTTACTTTGAAAATTGATCAGAACCTTTTTTAGGTAGTTTTTGGTCAGTATATAAAGGTAAAACAAGCAGCTAATACAATATTTTAAAGATGTCTTCTTACATGGTGAAAATAGAAGAGATAAAACAGGTACCAAATAGTGAGGAGAGAAATCAACTACACTAAAACAGCAAGTGGGCCTTCTTGATACATGCAACAGCAATCTATTTATATTAAATTATTTTATGTTTTTTGTGGAAAATTAATTCAAACATTGTTTATTATATTTGAAAAACTAGATTTTCTGTTTTGCTTATTCTTATATTAACCACTTCTGAGACGCCATAAAAGAATATGCAACATAGGTAGGTAATGATTGAATGCAATTGTGTTCTTTTACATATGCTTATTATCAGTCTTTGCAATTTGCACTGGAAAAGCTGAAAAAAATACAAGGCATAAAATGCAACAAAAAAAACCAATGCATAAAATGTTATTATTATAAATCATTGAATGGAAATATTCTGAAACTTGATATAAAATACACTAGTGTTACAGCTTTTAATGATGTTCTGCTAACTGCTAACCGATCATATTTAGGAGGTTTGCCTTTGCTGACGCACAGGGTAAGGACTCAGGTACAGGGCTTTTAGAAAAAGTAGAAACTTGATTTCCTGCTAGCATAAGTTTCTTTGGCTGGTACAAGAATCTTGAGCAGAAACAATGGTGCTTATTTTTGTGTTGGGTATCTGCAATACTTTAATTTAAATCAAGTACTTTGCATTATTTATTTTTAATAAATGGTTCTGCATCAGCTTCAGTTTGGACATTCATCTTTGTGTGTCTGTGTTTATGTCTTTCCTTTGCCTTTTCATGGATAGCATTGCTTTAAATGGCTTGGAGAAATCTGAGATTTGTAACATTCTCAGTTCTAAAATTACCTTCTTGATGTATTACTAAAAGATATGTTGCAATGTTTAAAAAATAAGCTTATTTCATTTTTGTAAACAGTGGGAAACAGCTAGCCTAGATCTGGCCAAAGTTAACACAATCTAAAGCTCACTAATACATTTGTTATACCGCCTACTCATAGAAACAAAAGTTTGAATATAAATATTTAAAGTTTCACAGGGATTCTTGGTTGGATGCATTGACTTCTTTGACACTTTTACCCTTTTGGTCTGGTGGTATGCATATTTTGTTATCTTTGGACGGATCCAGACTAGCTTTCCCCTCATGTTTTCCTCTTTCTGCTAAATTAAGCTTACTGGAATTAGCTTCATCATTACCAACATAATGGTATTAATCTTCTCACCCACTCTTGGCAAGAAAGACAATAAGCACATTTCCCAAAATGTCAAACAAAGCACAGTGTTAAACTACATATATTCAAATAAAGAGGGTGATTCTGTCTCTCCATCAGGTTATCGCACAACCATCATGACTGCGGCCTTCACTAGGAGTGCTCAAACACCAATCATCCCCACATCTCCAACCAGGAAACACGGGAGACCCCTTCAATACACTCCTATTACCACCTCCAAACCTTTAACATCAGCACAACCTCCTCCTTCCCCATCCGCAACATCCATGAAACGCCCCAAGGTGGCTTTGACCTCTGAGCGCCCGGCAGCGTTGACCACACCACGGCCGCAGTATTGGAGTCTGAAACCCACGACATCAGGATACAAGCCCCAGAGACCGCCGATCAACACATCACCGACCAAAACACAAGAAGAGGGGCTGCGGCTCGGAGAGAAGCTGGAAAACACCGGAGGGGCTAACCAAGTATACAAGAGGCCCCGAGGAAGAAGTCGAGGTTCGAAGAGAGGAAGAGGAGGAAGAGGAGGAAGAAAGCTGCGTGCCGGCTCGGTGCGACTGGTGACCACCGATGGATTATCAGATCGAGGCAGACTGGAGATCTTTATCCGTGGGGAGTGGGGGACGGTATGCGATGACCTTTTCACCAGCAAAGCAGGTTCTGTGGTGTGTCGGCAGCTCGGCTTCACCACGGCGTTGGCGGTGATGAAGAGGGCTGCCTTGGGGGAGGCGGACCGTAACGTCAGGATCCTGTTGGACGACGTGGAGTGTGAGGGCGGGGAGAGGTCGCTGCTGGAGTGCAAGAGATCCAGGGTGGGGAAACACAACTGCTCACATGGGGAAGATGTAGGGGTGATCTGCGGTTAGCATGGAGGAGAGGAAAGTAGAACAAAGTATAGGAAGGAAAGGAAACAAGGAGGCAGGGGAGGGATGTATGTTATGTATTGCATACAAGAAGTAACAGGATGAGGAAAAAAAGTATTAGAAGAGAGTGTAAAAGATGACTGCAGACTGCTTTATTTTCAAGCATGAATGTTGGTGAGGTTGGACAGTTTGCTTAAATGTCTATGAATTGTATTTTTTTATTTTCCAGGTCTACATATTCATGTTTCATATGTCAGAAGACATATGTATGTTTTTTATGATAAGTATTATTTTTTTTAAAAGGTCAATAAGGAATGAGTGAGTGTCGGAGTAACTTGAATCCTACTTTTGAAGTGTTTTCTGTTTACATACTTACATGTGGCAGACACCAGATCCTGTTAAACAGTCAGGTGTGTCCTAAGAGAATATATTTGTATTTTTGTATCATCTCAAGCAGGTCTTTTCTTTTTCTCAAGCAGCTTCTTATATTTGCATTTTGATACCTTTTTTTAATGTAGTTTTAAGATGAACACATCTCAAGAGTTTTAACAAGGAAATGCTGGACATTCTGAATGATGAATGTAATAAAAGGTTTCCTATTTTATATAAAGAAATTTGAGGGCACATTGTGATATGAATAAAGATTTACTGCAAAATGACAGCCTTGCTCTTCTCTATTATTCTCTGCTAATAGTGATCTGAGGAATGAAGGCTTGCATTGATCAACACCGACTTCTCTACAGCTGCGAGAACAGACACATATTAATCATGAAACTATTTTTCCCACTGTATGGCTCTGCTTGTGTTTGGTTTCTGAGAGTTTCAATAACACTCCACTAATACACGACTGATTTTCAGAAACCTGTGGGATTAAAGCAAGATTTTTACCATGGGAAATAAAATGTGTTTTAGGGAAGGGAAAGTCCAAATGGCTTGCCTTTTTAAGTTCAATGTTGTCAAGGGAAAGAAGGAAAGAAAACAGACTACAAAAATATTCAAGTGCTGACAATTATACTCTAGATAGAATTATCACTGCTCAGTAAAGTGAAAATGTTCTCCCCCTTCAGTTCAGTTACATAAAGTAATTGCAGAGACAACACTGTAATTAATAAACAAAAAACATTTATGATAAGGAAAATAATCAGTTTATATACAAATGTCAGAATAACATTTGCCAAATGAGAAAAATAAATGATTGAACTCCAGATTGGGCACATCATAAAATCTGGTTTCCCAACTCTTTGTATCTACAGTATGAAGACTGCATTGACTACATTGTAACACTGCCACACGCATCTTTTAAGAGTTGTTGTTTTTCTTATATAACCATTGAATAAAATCAATGTAAATATAAAATGTGCCAGTTTTGGGTTTTGCACATACGGTACATCTTAAAACAACAAGAATAACAAGCAGTAAATGCAGACTAGCTGTCTGGCAAATAAATGTGTCTGCTTGCACACTGTAATGTTTTACAGATCCTGACACACCACTAAACTATAAGGTGCGGTGCATTGCTCAGTCACAGCGCTTTGCATGAATGATTACAGTAAAGGTAACATGTGTGTGAACCTCATGTGTGTGTCTCTCTGCGAAGAATATGTTTCTATCCCTGTTCGTTTTACGAATCCATGCATACTTTTATGGCATTCAGAGTGTGTGATGTCAGACAGCATGTACGCCAAAAGACAAACCTGACCTTGCCAAAGGAAAAGTATTTTTTATTTCAAGACCTCTGTACTATTTAAGAGCTAAAGAGTCTTCAGGCAGTCAGGCAGGTAAGCATTGGAGTTCATGAACATGGGCAGAAAATATCCATCTACTTTGGCTCTCAGTATTTTAGTGAGTTATCAAAATATAAGGCATTTCAGAGAGAACTGTTTGAGCCTTTATAACAAACATGAAACTTTGCCTAGATTAATTTTGTATTAAAGAGTAAAATGATCCTTACTAACACAGTTTTTCAACAGCACACTGTGAACAAATGGTCTGATGTTTTTTTTGCTTCTGCTTCTAGACCAGAGGGAGGCAGTCATGTATCAAGTATTATCACTGGTGGAAGATGTTATGAGAGCAGTTCATATGAGCCTTCATATGAATGGCGACTGGGGAGATGTTTTTTTTTTTTTCAGTAGGTACAATTATGATGAAAATCTAAAATATTTAACACGAAAAAAGCTGTAGAATTCTACATCACAACATTGTCATGGGAAAGCGTTACTATAATTAATGCAAACCATAATGCCAGACACCACCGACTGTCCTACATTGCAACACTTTTTTAATCCCCGTAATAAATAACATAACAGTGTTAATCTTTGATGGCGCCTTCTGAAAGTAATTAGTAAGAAGAAGGCTGGTTATAATGTCAATAGATTATAAAATGAATTGTTCTGGGGATCCAGAGAGGGTTTCATTTAACATAAAAAGAAGGAAACAATTTAAATGTTGTGCCACATCATGATTTAATCATGAGTTCTTAAGTGTGGTAAAGACCCTTTTCTTGAAGCTACAGACCAGGCTGATTAAAGCATCTTTGGAACAAATGACTAACATTAAGACAAACTAAACCAATAGATTGGCAACAGAGGAATATGTTTTAATCAGTTTGAAAATGTTAATAATTACCAATTAAATTCTGTCATCTCATTCTGAACTCACTCCTTTCCATTTCAACAAATGTTTCACTATATAACTGATACAAGAGAGAGTGTCAGAAACATGCAGCAAACTCCAGGCACTGAAGCCAAGGTGGTATTGAACATTGCTGAAGATCCCCAATGGCCACTCGAAGCTGGCTTAAAAAACGAGTCGATCTACATAAATCCATGTAAATGAGTCCAATTTTACAGCAGAAATAAACATTTACAGCCTGATAAAAAAACAAACTGTTTTGGTCTATATTGCAAATGTGCCTGTTCATGACAACTGTGTGGGCAGAGAATTTATATAGCATGTTAAAATGATATCTAGGCTTAAAGTTTTTGAATCGTTCAGGGCTGCTATGAGTAATAGGTAGGTGGGTACTTACTTAGCTTATTGTAGTAAAAGTTGGATGGTAATTATTTCTGGTAAGAACATTGAAAACAAGAAAAAAAAAATGGATGGACAAAACAACCATGGCAATTAATATCCCAGTTAACAGAATTAAAGGATGCACCTTGATTGGTTCGGCATCAGCATACTTCCGACTGTAGGTTATGTTGTGTATTTAGCCTTTTTATGTTGCCAATGTTTTTTTTTACGCCATAAAAATTCTTTCGGTATTTTTTTATGACAGACGAACATAACATTTAAAAGAATAAAATAACAGTGAATCCCTGAGTCTACAAAAATATGTATTCTAAAGTCATCTGAAGGTGAGAAGAGTTTCTTTTTTTTTTACTTTTACTTTTCAATACACTGGTAGCGGATGATCTTATATACAAATGAAGACTCTTAGAAAGATAAGACCGAAGAATAGAGGGAATATCCTAGTTAGTCATTCAGGCATAGTGAATAATGAACAGGCGGGATTAGAAAACACATAGTGGAATCAGCAGTCAAGCAGAATCTGTGCTATGGATGAGGATGTATTCCTCTGTCGCATTAAGAGCAGCCTTTAAAAATGAAAAGTACAGCCATGTTGACTTGATGTGACGTATTTGGCACACAAATGCATTTGGCATTCAGCCCCTAAATGAATGAACATTGCAACAGTGATCAGAGAGACAGAGGTTTTACTGTATAGGGATGTGAGAGGGAGATCGAGTGGGCAGTATATTCATCTGTGAATACTCTTCTTTACAGTCAACTTACATATATAGAATGAACATGGGCTACCGAAATGTGTTACCAATGCTGATGCCTCTATAATCTTTCTCTGCACACTGGGTGCTTTTGTATTAAAACAATAATACTGTTGCTTAATCAGGCAACAATTTTAGAGGCAAAGCAAACTCTGACCAGTGAGCATGTTTGAATGATTGGAGAAAACATTGCGATGATGTGTCCCACTTCCTGTTTACTTCTTTATTGCCAACTTTGTCACAGTCAAATGGTCAGCAATGCATAGCATCAAATGCCACTGACAAAACTGAACAATAGTTAAAACTGTTCACTCCAAACATAAGAACGTGATGTGCCTATTCAGCTGTATCACATTGTGACTCATGAGCAAGACAACTTAAATAAATAATGCATTCATTTCGCTTTGAAAGGTCACATGGCATTTAACCACGGGTTAGTATTCAGAATGGTTAGTCCCGTATTTGTTTTATTTAAAGCAACAAATTAGTTATGACTTAAGAAATAAAACGGTGATAGATTTATGTTTTATGTGCGATTAAACATTCACACATTATATTCTTTCACATGCCAGATGTTAACTTCCATACATTGCACTGAACAATGGTGAAGTCTGATATAGTGGCAGTGTACGCATTTAACCTCTTCATATTTTCTACATTTACGCACAGATTTAGATATTGTATGAGTGGCAAGTTATATCTGCACCTCTAAAATAATATGTTTTGTTTAATCATGCTTTCAACATATCACATACATGTCATCGTACAATCCCTCACATTTACCTAGAACATAATGGGATTTCAGAGGTGCATTAGACTTATCAACAAGATCTAGACCAGTATCTTCCAACAACAATCAAATTCACCTTCAATATGATCTTAAAAGATCGATCAGATAATCAAAGACACTTACTTGCCATTTCAACTGGATCAATTGCCAAAGAGAGACAAGGCTCACCCCTTGTTTTAGTTGCCAATTTCATATATTGTCCAATAACTACCTCGAGTCCTGAACTGATTATTGATGTCATGCGAGGAAGTATTTTATTGACTGCAAAATGTTCAACCTTGGGTCTCTAACCGGTCTGTATCGAAAGGCCTTTCTTTGGTTTTAAGGGCTTTCAGACTATCAATTGATAAGACAAAAAACAAATATTTAGTTGCCTCCTAAATAACATTACCACATGTGTTTATTTCCAGCATGCTACCATGCTGGAAATAAAGGTGCGACATAAATATGTATAAAATATGACACCGACATGTTTTTTTGTACTTTATATTACATCTAAATAATCCAGAAGCAGTATGTCAAACACCCAGTGGGCTGCACTCTTTCAACACTAAAATGTATTCTGTGTATTCGTAACCATTAAAATATAAACTATAAAACACTAACTGATGACAAATTGGTTGACCAGTACCCCTGGAAAAATGTCTACTATACACACACACACACAAACTTGTATATGCAAAGACACACACCTTTCCGATCCGGCTGGCAGGACAGATGGTGGCACTGGGTGACGCTGGAGGCCAAAAGGACAGCTCTAACCAGACACACACACACACACACACACACACACACACACACACACACACACACACACACACACACACACACAGTTCAAACACTCTCTCTTTCTTTCCCCGGTCACACAATGGGGCTGATGTATAATTTATTTGTTCAATGACTTGGTCACTGTTTGTCAAAAACAATCGCCATTTCAAATGAAAGTGTTCTCTACTCAGTGTGTGTGTGTGTGTGTGTTACGTGCCGTAGTGGGTATGTGTGTGTGTGTGTGTGTGTGTGTGTGTGTGTGTGTGTGGTATGCATGCATAATAAAAACCTTGCTGCATGTTTATTTTCCAGCATGATGTATTGTTGTTTTTGTCAGCCAGTTGCAGATAAAAGGAGAGTCAGAGAATGTGTATTTTCCAAATGTATATGAGGAAATATGAATGTACTGTGAGTGTATTATTCATGTGGCATCATTATGAATGGTGTTCACATGTCCTGAGAGCTTTCCACTCCGAGATTCTGGCCACTCTGTTCTCGAAGCTTCTCTTAGCGAGGGAGGGGTGAACAAACCAAGTGAGAGGACAGAAAATAGACAGAGAGGTGCTGGTGGAATATGAAGGGGGGTGAAAGAAGTTATGAGGGGTAGTAGAGGAAGGATGAGGAGAAGAAGTGGAATGAGACCGGGAAACAGAGGCAGAGAAGGACAAATATAGAGAGAACGGGAGTGGGGATGGGGAGAGAAGATGAGGGAAACGGAGTGGGAGAGACAGGGGGGAGGAGGGAGGGAGGGATGCTGCATTTTGGCGATAGCCCAGACTGAGACTGCAGGAGCAGACAGAGGCAAATCGATGAGAAAAGTAGAAATTAAGAGAGCGTAGCGGAGCATTATCAAAGGGAGAACGGCAGCAATCCCATACAGGTAAAATATCAAATAGCTACAAACTAATTATGAAACATTTACATAATACATCTTGGAGTCTAATAGTATTAACAAATGAATAACCAGCTTAGGGCTTTTTCTTCAACGGCAGCTGTCTCAAAGATTTCCTGGATGTCGTAGAGGAGCAGTCAACCTGTCAAAGCATCCATCCATAAATCCATGCACATGTCCATCTTTATCCCCCATCTAACCCTCCATCCATCCATGTGCTTCCACTCATTCATCCCTACAGTCTTCCCTTCTTTCTTCCAAGCTCCTCCTCTTGCTTCACTATCCATCTTACAATCATCTCTCAATTCCACCCACACACAAGCTTTTTCTCCACAACCCACCCCCCCCCCCCCCCCCCTTCATCGCCGTCCTCCTCCCTTCATATCTCCTCTGCTGTCACTTCCAAAGATCCTGAGGGCAACTTTCTCTTTATTCATCTCCAAATATCCTTCTTTCTCTCTTCTTTGTTTAACATTTACCACTTAAGATTTCATTTTCATTTTGTCTAGACTGTGACAAATGTGTACTTGTAAAAGTAACAGGAGGGGGAACAGAGAGGGGAATAATAGGATAAAGTTTGCATCTCTGACGTCAGCAATGGCAACTGCTGTCAGAATAGAAGAGACCACTTGTAATCAGCTGCTGTGTGAACAACAAGCATTTAAAGGCAGACTTGTGCCTCTGTTGTGTGTCTCTCTTTCAATTTTGTCTCTCTGCTCGACTGTCTCTCCACAGGACATCCTTCCATCTACTCAGCGGCATGCAGAGGTGTCATTTTGGTGCCTTGGACAAAGAGAAATGCTAAACGGATCCTGACGTGATGTTAGAGAGAAGAGTAAAAGAAAAAAGAAAAACAGAGGAACATTTGCAAGCCTCTGGAGGGAGAAGGGAGGAGAGAGCAGTGTGAGTCAGAGCACAGCAGCTAGAATACTTTCTAGTCAGCAAAGGGAGAGGTCGATGGAGATAGAGGAGCAAGGAGAGAGATATAGCCTGAAAAAAGAGGAGCAGAATGAAGCGATCATCAGACAGAAGAACGACAGGATGAGACAGAAGCAGCCACATTGGCATGCGGTGAGTGAGATATAGGCCAAGTGATTCAGCTTGCTAGAGGGAGAAGAAGGCAAGAAGAGGGTGATTCTGGAAAGTATAGGGTTTGACTGAAGAGGGTTGAGGGAAGGTTACATGAAGGTTGGCTGCAGGGTGGACAGTGGACATCGGATGACAGAAGGACAGGCTTAATGAAAAACGTGAGCAGCTCCAGGGCAGGGAGTCCTGAGTGACTGTTTCTTGCTACAGTGAGGGAGCATTACTGAGGTTTGCATGTGGCAGGGCAAGGTTGTCCATAAAGAAGAAAATGAGAAAGTAGAGGGGTTAAAAGAGCAGAACAGATACAAGAAGAGAGAACATATAGGTACAAGAAACATGGCCAGATAAAAGCAAACTTCGTCGTTCAAGCAGAGAGCAAGAGCTGAAAGGAACATACCGCAAACCAGAGAACATGTCATCCAATGTACAGCGCCGGGGATGTGGAAACTTTAACTGTGACAGCAACACAGCGAGAGGTTCCTGTTAAATATTGATGCTGACAGACCACTCTGGAACTGCTCGCTCCTTGCACCACAGAGGAGGAAACAGGAGGAAGAAACAGAGCGGCTATTTTATTCTAATGGATTTTTCTTACGTTTTTTATGGAGATTGAAACAACTACAGAGAGAGGAACTGGACCTTCTGCTTGTGTGGGGAAAACAAGAAAGAAGTACATTTGGGACATCATTGAGACTACGTAAGGACCAGAACAATTCCTACTTTTCTACGAGAACAAGAACCAACTCTGGCTGATAAATTCAAATGTATATTTTGGATTGACATGCTGTAGATGCCTTGACAGACACTCTTAGAAGATCACTGCCAGATGAAAGGAGCCAAAGAGAGCTGAAGCATTTATAAATGTTTCCTACTTTTATTTTTTCCTTCACTGATTGGAACTGTTTCAACTATCTTGAAAAGGGCCTCATTACAGAGATTTAGCCAGTGGAGGACTGCTGTCATGTCTTGAGGAGATATCAGTGTGGAAACACTTTGATGTGCATCAACACGCAGGATCCTTAAATTGGAAGGAGGACGTACACTTTGTATTTGTCTACATAACTACATAGAATGATTCTCCAACTTCTAATTAGGAAAGAGACTTCCTACAGTCTGACCTAAATCACAGATTCTCCAAAAATCACGACATCAATGAAGAAAGACACAACTCCACAGTCAGCGTTCATCTGCGGATAGACCAGCTGCAGCTTCATGTGTGTCCATGTGTGTGTGTGTGGCTGCGTGGGGATATAAGGACTGTCAAGGAGCTCAGCTGTGTTTGTGCGTATGTTTGTGTGGGTGTGGATGTAGAGGTGTGTGTGAGCCCAGCTGTGTCTAAGTGCATTTTCAAAGGATTGCCCGGAGCTTTTGAGTGAGTGTGTGTTTGTGTGTGTCGCCAGGATTCCCCCCACCAGCGACAGAGCTGGACCTGAACAACAGTGGTGAGACGGGGGACAGGGAGGGGGAGGAGGAGGAGAAGAGGGAGGTGAAAGGAACCAGCAGGACAGATGCGAAGAAAAAACTGACAACATGCTTGGATAAAGAGAAGAAAAAAGGGAGTTTTTGGCTGCCCCACTGGTGCAATGTGTGGTGAGTAAACATTTATCCGCCGTCGTGGCTTCCATGTGTCTCTGCTTATGTGTGAGTGCATGTATATCCACCAATCATATCGCATCATATTCCCACCAGAAGGTTGGCCAAGGTCAAAGGTGAGAGGTTACTTAGGGAGTTAGGGATCAGGAGTATTAGGATAGGTCCCATTATTGGATGCAGGATATGTCATCTTCACATAATAGGTTGGTCCAGTTAGACAAGTCCTTTTTCCTTCCTCTGATTCACACATTTGTTGTAACCACATTGTCCAGTAGGTCACGTGAAATAGAGCTTTTCACCGGAAAGAAACTGACCCCTGTTTCAGTACCCATACTACCATACTATTTCGTATGCCAGAAAAGATTTAGTACGTCCCAATACATATTAAATGCAATATGCCAATACTACCAGATTGTCCTAGTGCATCCGGTCGCTTTTTACAAAGTAGTATGCCCCAATAGTTTGCATATTGCATGCAAAAATACAAACTAATTTAATTAAATATTATCAGCTAAAAACCCAAAGTTATTTAAGCTCTCCAGAGACTTCTTTGCTGTCCTGAGTGTCTGACTTAGGATGAATTTTGACATTCTGAAACCTCTCCGGTATGAATATTAAACAATGACTTTCCACTAGTAATCAATGTATTGGGCATGAAAGAGTTTATGCTTGCCTACTGCCTAGCAATAACCTACTGCCGGCAGTCTTCATTAATAATTTCATTTGTTGATTTAATTTTATCGTAGTATTTGTAGTCTTGGACCAATCACAGTATCAAATATATTGGAGAATTCTACTGTCAGAGAACTCAACTCTACTAATAAAAGTAACTGTAGTGTGTAACTGGTTAGAATATGGTCAGTTAAAATGATACTGAAATCAGAGATATGGGCGCCCTGCCCTCCTCATGAACTTATTATTGCCTTTGGATCATAGGGAGGAAGGATTTTACTTGCTTTGAATAATTTGGCAGGCAGAAAGTGCTTGGAGCCTGGGTTTGTGTGAGAAATGTACTTGATATCATAGCGGCGAATGCATCACCTGCTGCAAGGCAATGCCATGACTTTCTCATTGTTTTGCAAGAGTTTTCCATCTGAGAACCTCTCAAAGCTTCATGATTAGAACATATTTTATAAAGTATTCAGTGTTAAAATGGAATCTTATTACATCATATATTTGTAGAAGTAGCAACCAATAGCTAAACAAACAAAACCAAACACACTTTTTCTCCTTAAGTGTCACTTTTCCTTTGCTATATGAATACAGCACATATGGAGTCACGCTGTCTTACATTAAGCACACTCATCCTCTCTTCCCGTCTTGTTCCTCACATACAAGTATACACTATGAAAACACACATGCCCAAAAGCGGAGGAAGCGGGGCCGTGGCTGAGGAAAAATGACAGTTGCTTCAGGGCCGTTGGCTTCATATTCAAGCAGCGCCGGCCAGCCGAGCTCGTAATGAGACTGAGGGACGCTCAAGTGTCATACGGATCTGGTTCCAACACCATCATTCTGTGCATCAGCTTAGAGTGTTTGTGTGTGTGTGTGTGTGTGTGTGTGTGTGTGTGTGTGTGTGTGTGTGTGTGTGTGTGTGTGTGTGTGTGTGTGTGTGTGAGAGAGAAAGGAAGAGACAGAGAAAGATAGGGCCTTTGTGAATGTTTGTACGACTTGCAGTAAACCACTGCCTTATTGCTCACCTTGCAAAATGTATCTTTATCAAAATACAGTAGCCCACAAAAGCTCTCTCTGTTAGCATATCTACAAGTTTGTAATTGATCTGCAAGGAATGAACAGAGTGTCTATATTGTAACACAGCAATTACATCACTGATTGAGACTTTCTGTGAAGTCAATAACATTGATCAATGACTCCAATCATTTCCTGCAATTCGTCCTTTGATCACTCCTGGATAGACAAGGTACCCTGCACTACAACATGGAACTCAATTTGTTGATATTGTAATTCACATCATTGGTAATGTGCACTGCTTGGCAAAACTCAAATACTTTGGCGGGTTAAAGTTGAAAAGGTCAGATTTCTGACCTCAAAGGAGATGATACAATAAGATAAAGCACCTACGTAAGTGTTCTTAAAGTTGGAACTTTACAAGCGTTGACATCCAGATTGCTACAAAGTTGGTTAAAAAAAGGTTTTAGACGTTGGGATCCATCTGAAATATTTTCTTTGTTTTCTCATATCATGACAAATTGCTGATGTTTTTAGTTATGCAATCACTCTTCTTTTATTCATATTTTAATAATTTTTCTTTAGATTTTGTGTAGCCTGTTACTCTTTTATTTTGCTTTCGTGTGTTGCAAAATTTGGAAGGGTTACAGAATATCATATTACCATCAAGAAGAGGTTGAGTAATGAAACATGAATTATTTTGTTTACTTTTTGCTGGCTCGATGATTTCTAACAGCTGCATGCCGCACAGGTGACATGCTGGTGGCTGTGGGGAATACAATTACATTTGCGGTTATCAAAACTACCATCACCCATGCTAGGAATGTGAATATAATTGCAGGGCAGATAAAGAAATTAGATGTAACAGCAGTCTATCATGTTTTAGGGCTTGGATTTTTATTCCATATGAAATCATTTGACAGATTATGGTCATCCGCCCATACTAAATACCTGCTTGGAAAACATACATTGCTTACCATTAAATCATTTATATAGCCACTACACCAAGACAAATTCCTCTTATGTGTTAACCTAATTGGCAATAAACCTGTTTCTGATTATGATTATGACAGTGAATTACAATCAGTGTGCTTTGTCAGTGGCTCATTATCAGCATTGGAGTCAGTGCCAATCAGTTCTGGTGAATGGAAAGAGGACATTAGGTAATGAATCTCCTCTACTCATACTGCAGTAGTGGGTGAATTAGGTTAACACAAGTGGATTATTTCAAATGTATACATATATTAAATTCCTGTGGGTAAAAGAAGAGTATGCAAAAGATTGAGGTTTTCTTGCAGGAAAGAATTGCAGCTATTTGAGACTTTACAAAATAATCAAACGCATACACGCTCACACCGATCTCTTATCTCTTCTGTCTCCAACATCTTTTATTCAATGCTTTATCTCCAACAATCTGAATCCTTATTTATCTCTATGGTTTATAGTTCATATACTTCAATGACTGTATCTCTACTACTACTGTTTAGTGAAGATTCAGAAAGGTAACATTAGCTGGGGGTAAACAGTGCAGGATAGCTTGCTTGTACCGTGTTTAAAGTATATATAAAAATAGGGGGGAGCATTTCACTGTTACTACTGGGCCATATCAAAATATGAGATCATCGGTGATGTAAACAAGAAACTAACAGCAAGGCACACTTACATTTTTTCCAAAGTACTTTAAAGTGGACCTATTATGCTATATTGGAAACATGTATTGTAGGGCCATACCTATACAAAACATGTCTGTGAAGTTTGTTGCTTAAAATACCAAACAGATCACCCATTGTAGCCATGCCTCATACTGCTCATACCCCTCTTTTTCAGCCCTGTTCCAAACAAGCTGATTCTGCTTTAAATTGAACGTCTGCTGCTAGCCACGCCCCTTTGTAGCGTCACGCAGCTTTCCCCTGCTAGAGAGAGATTTCTACCGGGAGATATCAGCTAAACGCTGCGGTGATTAAATGCCATGTTATGCTCCTAACCACTTCAAGCTTTATTTCTGAAATAGTATGGAGCTCAAACCTTTCTCTCTCGCAGGGTTTACCACAAGGACATTACGTTAAGGTCCCGTCATGCTTTTCCGGTTATTACCCGTCCCCTTTTGTGTTATGAAGGTTTTTATGCATGTAAACGGTCTGCAAAGTCACAAACCCTCAAAGTACACCCTGTAGCGAGTACAACTCTAACACAGAAAAGTCTATAAGGCGCTTTCACACCGCATTACTTTTCCCACTTTAGTTCCGATATAGTTCCGAAATGTTGCGTTCACACCAAAAAAATCCGGAACTAAAATTAGTTCATGAGAACCTTTTTACCCCCTTTTCCCTTTTTCGTGGGAGAAAAAGGTTCCTATTTCTGATTGGCTGGGCGGATTGCAAACCACGCCCCGTAAAACTCCCAAAAAGTTTTGTGAAGCCGCCATTTTATTATCCTCGCATTAGCATTATTAGCATTAGCATTAGCCCAGCGCACAAACGCAGAGAGACTAACACAAAAGAAAACATGGGAGCGGTGGAGATGAGGAGGTGTCGACGTTCTGGCGATTTACTCGGAAGGCTTCAGTAGAAGCTGCTGGGAGTCCCAGCAGCTTCTACTGAAGCCAGTCCCCAACTCTGGGGACTTCCGGCCGGGGACCTCGGGTGGCAGTATACGCCGTGAAGTTGTTTGCGGCCTGCCTGTAAACCCAAAGCAGAAGAAGAAGAAGTGACGTCAGCGGCTTCATTTGCCTAATCCTCCCCCAGGGACTTATTCCGGTGTGATTGCGATCTGTACTTAGTTCATGAGAACTAAAGAGTTCTCATGAACTAAGTTCTGATGAACCTTTGTGGGAAAAGTACTGCGGTGTGAAAGCTCCTTATGCTGCCCCAGAACGCCTCGTTGGAGATTTCTCTTTTTCCATTGTTTTCTTCCTGGGTACAGTGACGTGCCCATACCCAAATGGACCCATTGGCCCAAATGGACCAATCCGTGGAGCTCCTCACACACACACACTCTCTCAGCGGTGAAACTGTGACGCGCTGGGGGGGTGCTAGTGGAGCCCAAGCCCCCAGGAAGTGTGCCGGACTCTGTGCCAATATTCGTTGTGTCCAAACGGCCGTATTGCAATTTCCGTATCAGTCCGTGACGTCACCCGGCCCAAAACAACTTTTTCCCATTGACTAAAATGGAGCCTCGCAGATGGGGGTGCTGCAGCCCCCTCAGCATCCCCCCCCCTTCCCGCGTCCATTCGCGATGTCTCGCTGTCTCGCAGACCCCACGCAGCAAGCAGGAAATGAACCCAGCTCACACTGTCCGCTCCTCGCAGAAGCGAGCCGCGCAACGTCCCGCCAACACTGCACCCAGACCCCACGCAGCATTCTCATCTGTTTGTCCTTACTGGTGTCATTCTCTGGTTGCTAACGCCATTGTAACACATAATCACTGATGTTCCGCTGTAACGGTGGTAGACCATAGTGGTAGAGACTCATCAGAACAGAGTGGGCGAGCTGACCAATCAGAGCACAGTGGGCTCACAGGGAGGGGGGGCAGGAGCTCCAACAAGCCATTTAGGACAGAGAGTGAATACACATACTATACAGAGATGCTGTATGAGAAACCAATGTGAGTTTGGAAAATTGCACAATATAAATCTATTCTAGTATACCTCAACAATGGAATTATGATCAGTAGAAATGGCCATGACATGGGACCTTTACGTTACACATATTCTCTCCAGTAGCCTACAGCGTTAGCTCCATGGTTAGCTCTGAGTGTTAGCATGCTTGCTAATGTAAACACACAGCATATTACTCCCAAAACACGCCACGCATTGTTTCTGATACAGCACATAGCTTGACATGTTCTTTCTTAAGTGTTTACTGCTAGAACAGTGCCATTATATGTATTATATATACAGGGTTGGGAGGGTTACTTTGTAAATGTAATCAGTTACTGATTACTGAATACATGGCTCTGAAAGTAATCCGAATACAGTTACGTGTCTTAAAAAAGTAACGTAATCAGATTACTTTTAGATTACTTTTGGATTACTTTATTTTTCCATAACAGATGGGTATGTTTTGGTGAACAGGAGACACAAAAAGCAAAAGGAAACTGAACGTGTTTTTACTGTTTTAATGGCTTATCAAGAGCACAACTGAAACATAACATCTGAAACTATGTAACAACATAATAAACGTTTTGGGGATTCAGCTTGGGATGTGAGGAGTGAGGGACACGGCTTAGAACGGGCGTGTCGCCTTCTGTCCTGCCAGTGTTGGCAGGACATGAATTAAAAATGTCGAACTCGGACTTCATTTTAAGGACATTTCGGCCAGGGGTGTAGAGCTATATTTGTTTAAGCACCGGATTGGCAAAACAGGAGAGTGTGTGCACCAGTCTGCCTTGATCTATGAATTCATGTCCGTGACACTCACAGTATCTGCTGCCCGCAGCTGTTTTATAGAAGGAAAACCTCCTTCTCTTCATGAAATCTCTGCAGCGCCAGGAGGCAGCGGGAGGGTTAACTCAGTCTCTGAGAAGAGGAGCGCACTGTGCCTTTCACGCACCGCCATAGTGTTTACCTTCAGAATCATTAGAAAGGCTGAAGAGCGACCGAAGGCAGATGTGTTTTAACCACACACACCTCTACAAACACACACACACACACACACACACACACACACACACACACACACACGATTTAAACACAGACTTTTGTTCCTCCATGTTTCGTTGTTATTGTTTCACTGAGCAGACCCGCGAATTTTTTTCAAACGCTCCCTTTTTTGGTCCATCTGCGGCGGTAATAGGTTTTGTGCGCTGTGATGATTCGGCTGTACCTTTAGTAATGAATATTAAATGTTGTGAGGAATCTTTCCACCAATAATTCCAATAAGTAATCCAAAATGTATTCACTTCAGGTTTACGAAAGTAACTGTAATCAGATTACTCGTTTTTCAAATGTAACGCGAGCTGAATACAGTTACTTGATTTTTGTATTCTGATTACGTAACGCCGTTACATGTATTCCGTTACAACCCAACCCTGTATATATATAACAACTTTACTCTAAGCCTCCAGCAGACATCCTGCTGAATACACAGACACAGCTGCGACTACAGAGACGATAGGTTGGGACGTGTCACGTGTGCCGGAGAATATAGGTGGGACGTGTCACGTGTGCCGGAGACGATAAGTTGAGAGGGCTCTGGTTGAGACGTGTCACGTCGGCCGGATGTCGCCAATGACGTTATTGGAGCGAAGATTCTGGATCTGCTTGTTAGCACCCCCTTTTTTTTTTTTTTTTTTTAGAGATGTGGGTACCGAGGAAATGAGAGAGGGTTTTGTTTTCTGACACTTTGTGAGTTCCCTGACACACGGGGGACACATATTTATGTATAAAAGACATCAAAAAGTGCATTTTGCATGATAGGTCCCCTTTAATAAGACTTTTAGAATTAACTGATAAAACCCACTTACTGTGTGATGTAAACCTATAGTTATGTTAGCCATCTGTGTGTTTGTGACACTAACCCGGGGGCTGTACGGTCTGTGTATGTGTGATAGTCAATTTGTTGGATTGGGTCTGAAGAAGAGAAGGCGACTTTTCTTTCTGTTGTATCCTCCTCGCTGCCGGGGGGCTACTTTGCTGAGAGGGTGTGATGTCTGATCCGGCCAAGAGTTGCCTTGGATCAGACTCCAGGCAGTGGGGTTTACACTGGCTGGGTTAGAGTTGCTGCAGCTGTTGGCTGGGGGTCCATCTCCTGGAGCCACCCTGCTGGGGTCATTTTCTCGTTTCTGCCATTGTTCATTTAATCCAGTTGACACATTTTCAGAACGTTCAGAAATCCTCTCCCATCAAAGTGATTGACAAGCCTTTGGGGCTGCCCCAGTTCTTTGACCCCTGACCGAGTGAAGACTGAACACTTCAGTGACTCACCATTGCATCATAAAAAACAAGTATTGTAAGACAGAAGGGCAGGGGCTAGCTGCTTATCATGCTCATGTGAGTAGATATCGCAAAACAATACATCTTCAAATTCTGTGGATAATGTTTGTTCGTTTAGATAAACTACCAAACTAAAATGTTGGCCATATCTCATGTACTGTACCTTTAACAGTCCATCTTTATGCTCACTCTCTATCTGTCTTGTAATATATTCGAGCACATCTATATTTCTATCACTCCATCTAGACATAGAGCTGGCTATTTGGACCATACTCAAAACAGTGAAGGTGTGTAGAAACAAATCTTGTGATTAAATCAATCCACACATTAATTGTAGAAGATTGCAGTTGTGTCCGAAAAAACCCACATTTCCTTCTGAAATAAATGCAATTCAAAACCCCCGGTAATGAGCCCATGTCAGATAAAATCAAACCTTATACTTTACTGACTTTCTTTCCCTTGAGGAAGGCTTCTCAGTCAGTGCTTACACACAGCATTTTCATTGCGCTCCAAATAGCTCCACCCTTTGAAATCTTACATATAAAACCTTAAAATCCAACATTTTGTTGATGAGGCTTTTTGGGAGCATTACACAGCCTCAGAGGAAGCAATAAGTGTGCAATGAAGGGCAAAATAATCCTTCAAGAACATTAACATCCTGGTTATGTCTGCACAGATTAGTGCTTACTAGCTATTTCATGAGCACAACTGCTCACATTTTCAAAAATGAATATTACTAAACCATAACTTTTTAAAGAAAATATTTATATTATACTTAAATCAATCTTGTCTTCCTTGTGTAATATCACAGGCTCATATTTTCACTCTAGATGTTTCCTTGAGATGACCCCGTTAGTGAGTGTAACCTCTCAGACTTCCAGAGTAATCTGCAGATGGACCATCTTTAGGGGATTCATATCACACCCTATATAAATGAACTTGACAGCGAAACAAGCAGAGTAGCTATCTGCACCAATAATGATGAATATTATGCATGAGTTTCATGGGGCAGACCACAGCGCATTGCTCATTCAGCAGGGAAGACGTTGTTGAATTCCCCAGAGCTACACTCTGGTTTTCTACTGCACTGGAGTATGTCCTCAGAGTGTGGTTTAAAAACAAATTAAGAATTATATTGGATTTTGGAAGCTTTAAGTACACATTTTCCTAAAACACCTTATTTGCATGAAGAATAAAAGCATGAAGAATAAAAGCCAACCCCTCAAATTAAAATGGGCAAACATGCCATTGATTGAGCTGCTGCTGTTCCTTTATATTTGTTTTCTTGAAGAGAGGGAAGGAGGGAGAAAAAAAACTATTTCACAAGGTCATAGTAGACTGTTTAAAGCATGGGCGTAGGAAGCATCCTCAATGTGGGTGGGACAATTTGACAGGGGGTGTGGGCGGGTGGTGGACCTCACCTCCTCTAGGGGGGTCCGGGGGCATGCTC
This sequence comes from Dissostichus eleginoides, assembly GCA_031216635.1. Classification (NCBI taxonomy): domain Eukaryota; kingdom Metazoa; phylum Chordata; class Actinopteri; order Perciformes; family Nototheniidae; genus Dissostichus; species Dissostichus eleginoides. The sequence goes on along the minus strand of CM062268.1, from coordinate 22,695,449 downwards.
CCCCGGGAAGATTTTTTTTTAAATGTTGAAGTTAAAAGCATCAATCTGCTGCACTTTGAGAGCAAAATTAGGGATTAAATCTATGGATCTTTCAGCACCCATGTGAAACAGAACTGTAAACAGATTTACTTTTTCTTTATGCATATTTTACAAATCACTCCCCTTTTAAACTGTATTCTTGTTTTACTGTCCTATAGTATGAGTTGGAATTATTTCATACCTGTTATTCTCTTGTTTTTTATAACAATAATGATGATATAAAAGTGTGCCTTGGAAATACTTATTTACATAAATGATTACCAAACCGTTTGAGACCCACTACTTAGACTAAAGTTAACTATCTAAACACTCAGATAGTCCTTTACCTCACTGAGCTGTAGTTATCAGCCTCTCAGTCTGACAGGAGAGGACTCTCCCTCCACCACAGCGCCTTGTGGAGCACGCTCGTGAACTGTTAGCGCCGGAGCCTCGCAGCGGGGAAACTGTGGCGCGCATCATTTTACAACTAAAGACACAGCTACACAAAAAACGCAGCATGTGTACGGCTCATGTGTACGGCTCTGAGAATCGGAGAAGTAGCAGTGAAAACATGGGACGGAATTTCATTGATTTGGGTATTCTCACAATAAGCAAGTGGAATGGATTTGATAATGAAGCACTGACACAGCGCTCTACAAAGAGCGGCGAGTGGATAGACCGATTCACGGACTTTCCGCATAGTAAAAGTGGGGGTCTAAACTAATCATTTTAAAAGGTGGGGGGGACTTGTCCCACCCTCATATAATGGCTGCGACGCCCATGGTTTAAAGGCAAGTGAAAAATACAAATCTGTTGATGTAAAATCCTGCTGCAATCCACATACATTATTTGGAAGCAGTTTCTTTTCTGTAGAGTATTTTGCTTTTGGTCAACTTAAAGTAAAGTACGCAATAAAACTTGACCTGCAGTTTTGTCTTTAAAGGGTTGTGTCCTTGGCTGCTGTGGAACTCAACAATGGAGGGGTTCAGTTTCATGCTATGGATTAATTGGAGAAAATCTAACAAGTGGCCAACTGTTTTCTTCCACACCTACAAAGAGTGAAAATATAACTACAATCCAATTCGCACTTTACAGTAACCAATCCTCTTATATTGTAAAAAGCATGTTAAACTAGCATACCTTCATTACAACACCACTGGCAGTCATAGTCAACATCTGAACGTACATATGATATTTCCTCTATTATACTTTATTGGATTTCCCCTTTGTTTTGTCATCTTCTCTATATTTTATTTACATACAGCCCTAAATGTTGAGGTGTGCCATGCATTCCCTCTAATTGGGTTGGACATAATGTCACACACACACACACACACACACACACACACACACACACACACACACACACACACACCCCCTGGGCTGTCAGAACAGCTGCTGAATGTTGAAAAGTTTGCCTAGCGCACCAATAAAAAACTATAGAACAACAAGTTGACAATACTGTAAAGCAGACATAGGTGAAATTGAAATGGATGATTCCAATTAGCCGTTCCAGCTAACTATGGGTCGTCACTTCACAAAGATGCCACTTTACGTGCTGTTACGTTACTGGTGATAGAAATATGGTTTTGTGTTTGTATGTGTCTGTTTTATACAACTTTTGCACTTATGATAGGTTGACTGTAGCCTGGCACAAGCAGATCAAGAAACAGACGATGCACTAGTTGACAAAATTAGCCAAGGTAACTGACTAGTGGGCCTAAATGTGAAGAGTTCAGTGTAGTGGAAATCTCACATCCGGTGGAAAGCCCAGGAGACGTTCTTATTTTAGCACAAAAAGAGGTATAAATACACACACATTCAGAGTCCTCATCCTAACCTCGCTATCTCTGTTCGCTCCCAAACTGTCACAGAGCACAGCACTTAATACACCAATCAGCTTCGAACTTCATTCATTTTTAACAGACACCACTGATCACATCACCACTAACAGAGGAAGGTTAAGTATGTAGAGAGAAAGTGGAGACTAAAGACTAGGACATTTACATCATCAATAGTGATTGAATAGTATTTATCTATTGAAAAAGGTACAGTTAAAAGATACTCCAGGATGTTGTCACATGGGTTTTGTCTTGGACCAGTTGGAGTTGTAATTTGGTCAATGGTTAAAGAAGTGATCAGAAAACACAATGAACATTTAATTCAATTATTCACTGACTAAATGTTTTGTTAATATACAATGCTCAGATGAATGCAGGGAAATCTTTGGAGCTAAAAAGATGTTTGTGTGCAAGTGTTTGGGAAAGAGAGGGATCGTTTTTCAGCTACTCAGAAATACTGAACATGTTTCATTCTCTTCTGCATATCTTTTTTACCAGACTTTGTCCTCTGTTTAATGTCAACTTTGTCTGTCTCCATATCCAGGCGTCACGCCCTGTGGGGGTGGGGTTCTTTGATGGTAACCATGGTCCCCGGCAGCCGCTACGTCTGCAGCACTCACGCTAGAGAGGAAGACCCCCAGAACGACCGCGAGGAGAGAATTTTAGCCATGCTGGGCATCATTGGGACCATCCTCAACCTTTTAGTGGTCATTTTTGTCTACATTTACACCACTGTCACCTAAGCTTTTCTACAAGAACTTGAACGAGAGCTGTTGGACCTGTCCCTCACTCTTCTCTTTCCTGCCGTCCTCCTCTTTATTTATATACTAAAGAGGGTTTGATTATTCAGAGTGAGCAGTACGATGTGAGGATCATTGTCAGTGTGTTAAGCTGGATAGAAGCCATATTTATCTAGACCTGCATCACTGCTTATCTCTTCAGACAGCTCTGCTTTGTTAGCTTAAGCCTGCTGCCAATCACAGAGCAGTAGCTGCAGGTGGAGTTATACGCACACTCACACAGCTTCGATTCTTTAACTGCATTTCCAATTTGTTCAGGCCAATTACCCAAATGTATATCTGTAATGACTGGTGTCCATTCTGGTTATGCTCACATGTATCTGTATTTATATAACTGGGCCAAACTGTCTTCGGTCTGATGGTGATCATATTTGACTGTGTTCTCTCCAAATATCTTCTGTTTTGTGACTTAACATGTTAAAGTGTGTCTTTTGACAATCAAGCTACTCTGACATTTAGGATTGTATCACTGCCAGTTAAATATATCTAAATTGTTTGACAAACAATGCACATTTGAGTTAACTTGACAAATTGAGTGGTTAGGGAGATATCTTTACAAATATAAACCTGGTTAAAAGCGAACAAAACTGCCAAATAAACTATTAACGGAGGAATTGAAGCCAATATACTTGTGAGAACCCTTAAATATACTTGAATAGAACCTTTATACAAATATACAGATAATAACTCGCACACATTAATAAATACTATTTTCTGTACTTAGTAGTGACTGTAAATGTTTTACATGGATCTGACATGTCCTCACCTGAGCACCCCAGAGGAGAGATTCCTGGCTGTGCTGGGTGTCATCGGCATCGTACTCAACCTCGTGCTCCTCCTCTTTGTCTACTTATACACCTCCACTTAAAATATATTCCTAAACACATATTCAGTTATGAGATAATCTTGCCACACCTAACAGCACCAGTACATCTGTATATATTGTACCTAAGCACACTGTGGTTAACATTTGTAGTACTTTGCAAGAACATATATAATAGAAATACACATTAATGATTTACCTTTTTTAAATGTGTATCCTACAGTTGGTGTTTTTCTATTTTGTGATCGTTCTCATGTGTGCATGATGAGTTGTTAACTTTCACTTGTATTTCTTTCAAATGTATACCTCTGTCAGGATTTGAACAAAATACCTGATAAATGATTGCCATTTCTTAAAGTTATTCTGTTTATTCTACAGGCTTATTGATGTTATAAAAAAAAAGCAGAGACATGGAACTGGGTGGTGTTAATGATTCAATATGTGAAGAGTCTCATCACACCATCAAAGATCTCTCTGCCTCTTTTCTGGTGTCATGTTACTGTGATTGGATCCGTAAAGCCTGCACGGAGCAGCATTGGAGAAGGCAGAATGTGAAACTAAGAACATTTCGCACAAATCAGGACAGCGATATGTTGCGGTGTAACACAATGGAATACAGCCACAAACAAATCAGATTGAGCCGGTGTGGATCGTCTGGAAAAAGAAGAGATAAAGCCTCTGCGCAAGTCCTCACCATCTGTGTTGAAACTCATAAATGCACAACAAACTCTTTGGGATTGGGTTACAGCATTTCCCCTAGAGCTGCATGTCACTATGGATATGAGTTTAGGTCTAAGCACTGTGCCTGTAATGGAGGAGCAAACCTCAATGCAGCTGACACGCAAACAGAGAGGACCGGCCTAAATCTACACTTCATCTTCGTCATTCTCTTCTCCACCAACAAACTCACGCCAGAGAAGACATAATAGTGAGAGGACCCAAAGAAATCTCTTCAGTCGTTTCCCATTGCACAAAACTTTATATAATTGATATATACACATGCAAAGACTTCTTTTCCTACACCATCAGTCACAGGATGAAGACATAACAAGCAGGACCTCAAAATGAACCAGCAACTCCTCACTTAACAATTTCACATGCTTGCTTTTGGGAAAATACGTACTGAGATTTATCTAATCATTGCATATAATATTACTTCTTACAAAGTGTATGCATGCTCTTAGTAATGGCATCAGTTTATTATGGAGAATTAGTTTTGACAGGTTAGCAGACATTCTAAAAGTACCATTCACTAAAATCAAAATATATGATTCTGGTTGCTACAGTGTATTTTTACAAGTGTAGAATTGTACAGATCAGTATATTTCCATGGTCTATCTACAGAGTGCTGAATGAACAACTGAACACAGTTAACCTGAAGAAAAACAAATATTTTACTAAGTATCTTTTAGTTGGTTTATGAGTTTAAAAACAGTGAATCAAAACAGTATATGTGTACTTTTTTACTTGAGGACCCTTATTGACATTTTGCATTGTCCTTTTAATTTAATCCTTACACAAAATGATTATTCCCAAAACTGTGTTCCGAAAACATTGACCTTATTCAGGAATTCTCCAAGGAAACCTTTAGGTTTTAATTTCCTCATTAATTCACTCAATTAAGTTAACATTGTACTCACCAAAGTAATTGCAGGAATGTGGGAGAAAATATTTCCAACACAGCAAATTACACAATGTACAAGTCTTGAAGTCAAAATGACCCAAGTGTCTCTTTAAAGAACAACTTCCTGGTTCAACTTTGACCTACCATATTTTCTGTAGTAATGCGCATTTAAGATTTTCCTTTGCAATGAGATATTATTAGCAACATTACGGCTTTACTCCCTTTTGATCTGGCAAAAACATTTAAAATCTGTGGGCTAGTTGTCCGAGATCGTAGCACTTTAGATTAGTTGAACAACAAAATTAAACCCAGATTGTGTGAACCATTGTTTTTTTTAAACCCCTAAATAAAGTCTTATGAGAACCAGCAAAATTATGCCAAAAAACATTATCACTCTTGATACCTAAAGCTTAAACTGGTCCTCACAAAGCTAGAAAGACAAGCCCCCAAGAAACACGTAGACTTGCTAGTTGCATGTCTCTTCATTAATTAATTTTGCACCATCTTTTAGCACACATCAGGAGATTGGACCGTCAGCACACTGAGATGTGACTTGCACACTTACCTCCTGTCATATCTAATAATTGCAGAGCAGAGTTTGTTGAGCTAAATCTACTGTAAGAGTGCACCAACGCTGTGTAAGCCACTTTTGGTTTGCCAGACATCTGCTGTCAGATTGTGACAGTCGACCCAGAGCTGTGCAGAAACACATTTGAATAGACTTTGAAATACCTTCAAAGCACTAGAGATATTTTTGGTTCTAAAGGGTCACTTGATGTTGGCAAATAAAGAAATTGACACTGTTTTTAACACTGTTTAACTCAGGATCACTTAGGTGCTGTTTACACGAGAACGCAAACGGTTGTATCCGCTACTTTTGTCTTTCGTATAGCCCGTTCGTTCACACGAGGCCGTAACGGAAACGCGAAAACGGACCCCGCAAACGATAACGGGTCCCAAGGTGGATAGATCTGCAAATGGAACGCTCTGGGGGGCCAAACGGCTCAGTGTGTATGCCCTATACGATCATTTCCTGATAACGATGAAGCCATAGCCCCACCTCTCCCCACCTCTGCTGCTCACTGCTGTAGCATGGTCAGTAGCTACTGTCAGTAGCTACTGCTACTGCTACTGACCATGCTACAGATGTTGGTGCAAAATCTACAGCTCGACCATGCTACAGATGTTAGTGCAAAATCTACAGCTCCTCTACCACAACCATCAGCAACAAGTGGACGTGGAGAATTACATGAACTACATGTTGCTAAATCCACCGCGGGGCATAAACAGAAGGGCAACCATGGCAACCATGCTCGGGGGTCTTCTTCGCTGCTTTTGGTGTATTTTGTGACGGAAGTACAGCGCCACTTACAGGCCCGGCATATGTACTACATCGTCTCCAGCGCTTTCGAGCGGTCTCGTGCGGGAGTACAGCGCCACTTACAGGCCATGCATATGTACTACAGCGTCTCCAGCGCTTTCGAGCGGTCTCGTGTGAACGGAAGACTTTTTTGATATCGTATTCGGTTCGTTTGCGGTTCGTTTGCGTTTCGTTTGCGTGTAAATGGTGTCTTAGACACTGGCAAAAAGTTTTAAGATACCAGCTTCCAATATTTGTCTCTTTTTAAAGATGAAAGATGTATTTAAAATGAATAAGTCATCCACCCCTGCTTTATAAATCAGTTTGAAGACATAAATGAGAACAACTCTTAGGTTTCTATGTCTTCCCTGTCATTTACTAATGCAATATGGCCTATGAGAAAGTTGAATATTGGTTTTTCTATCTATTTGTTTTGCTTTTCTAACCCCTTTTAAAGAGTCCCCCTAACAAAATGGTACCAATTTTACCAAAACAGTGTTTTCAAAGGCCAGGGATGAAACTGTTACTAAAACATTTTGACTAAAACAAATAAATGACAATTATTTTTGTTCTAATAATACATATTTTTAACTTGTCAATATTCACGCCAAAACAGGCCTATTCAAATGTATTTTGAAAACTGTGAGGCAGACCGAACCTTCCTTATACAACCAAGAGTTATGTGGTATATTGAGCCTTTTGTATATTCATTATCTAATTACATTTGCAGTAGCTTTTGGTGATATTGTGATCAAACTCCATGGCTACAGTACACATGTTTGTGTGTGAACTGTATGCTTTAAAGTTTTTTAGTAAAAAACAGTCTAAAGATGACAGACTCACTGCCAAGCCCATGGGAGGAGAGAGCCTAGAGGACATGTCCTGCCATCTGCTCTCCTAATAGACCTTTAGCCACTTCCTCAAAGCACACACACTACACACACACAAACACACACACACACACTGCATGTACCTTTTTCTCTAACAAAATGTATTTTTCATGCATCAAAAACACAACATTTTACATTGATTAATTTGATGCTTGAAAATTCTGTTTACAAGGCTAACATGTGCATATGCGTTATGTTATGGAAATAGTCTGTAATGCCAGAGGAAAACAGCTGCATCAAAGTACACCTGGGAATCCTAACCAGCCCCGAGGTACGGTTGTTAACACAAAACACGGAAAACAAGGAAGAAATGTTCAAAGGAAGGCAAACGCTCATTCTGGAGTCTGGGTTCAAATATGTTCAATTTCAGATTCTGAGCCAGCCGGCAACTGTGTTATGTTCAGCCAAGGCGACGGATTTTACTGTTTTTTCATGATGCATGACTTGATTTTAGCCTAAGGCCACATTTCACACAGACTGTCTGAAACTAGACAAGACAAGATAATGTGGACAAGAGCATCCCTAAGATATTTCAATGTTATTTCAGAGCAACAAAGCTGAAAAATATTGTGTTATCTCAGAGAAGTCCCTGGGGGTAAATGGGAGATTTGCATGGGAAGGCTGAATTGTTACTGCCCCGTTTAGAACAAATTGGGGCATAACTGATTCTGGTTTTACATTATTTTCTGCATTACCTTCGAAGACTTGCAAAGTGTTCCATGAACAGGCAGGATCAGTAATTCAGGAAGCTGTCAGGTGTCAAATGTCTTGAGAAATTCGAAGTTTACAACGTTTTGTGACATACTGATTTACTGACTCACATTCCAGGACAGTAGCTTCTACAGTACTAATAACAAACAGCAGAATACAAATTGGAGATATCCAATGTGAGTTTCCCAAAGATACATTTTTCTCCTATGAGTAAGGGGTAAAGTTATTTTTATTAAACTGCGTCCCATAGAATTGTATAAGAAAATCAATTTCTAACGAAGCTGTAAAATATACAGTTTGATATGACCACTAAGAGTTACTTTTGAACAAATGCTTTGAGATCTGGTGTACTTTCATGTGATGTGCTTGTAAATAAATATATTTATAATGTACAGTTATAGTAATGCCAATAAAACAAAGAAAAACCCTTTCAAAGAGTTTGGCCTTTCTTTAATTTAAATGGCAAAATCTTCATACTTTGAAAATAAGTTTATGCCAACACTGTTACTGTTGGTATTATGATCTCTTCCACTTAGCAACCTTTTTTGATTTGATAATAAGTTGTAGTCTTTTGTAATTCTGACCACCAAGGGATATGTTCCTGAGAACTGGATTACAATCCAACATCGGATACGAAAATACATCTGAACCATCTCTTGTTGTGAATTTTAAAATCACCTTGCCTGGCCAAAATAAGTGAAAATATCAAATATGAGTCTTATTTTGTGTCCATTGGCGGATATAAGACCACTAAATGCACATTATTAACCATACTTACATAGTTCTGATGGATTATATGCAATGTGTTGAAACTGTGTGTGCTTTAAATCATGCCTCCAGTTTCCATCGCCATACTTGTTTCACTGGGGATTGTATCTTTCTGCCCCGATGACTCCTGCCTTAATTTATATCTGGGAGCCTGAAAGAACGTTATTTCACTTGACAAGACAATCAAGCTGAGCATCCTAACTCCTCAAAATATTTTCTTATGAAGTTTTTTACTTATTTTTCACCCAGATTCAAATGTAGTGCTTAGTGCTTGGTTCCTTTAGCTCCTCTGAGGGTTTTTCCTCTTGTTTATTCTTCCGGCTTGTCGGTGAGAGGCATACTAATTTGTATCAGTATGAAAACATGGTCATCACCCAAAGAGCAGAAGTCTTTTAAAGTAGTATGGCTGCTTTAGTAGACCTGGGCTGTTGTGTGCAGCCATGCTCAGTCAACCAAATAAACAGTGTGTCCTCAGGCAACCCATAGGACAGCCACTGACCTGGCTAATGTGGGTGGCTGCCCTCTGTGTGCACATAGACACACAAACATGAATGATTTTATAAAAGACTCATACAAGTGTGACTTTCCTTTCTTTCTGTTCTCCCTTACCCTTTGCACTCTCTGTACCGCAAACATTTATGATGTCTCCTCAGCGCCCGGTCCATTGTTTTCCATGTTCCTATTTCAGTCTTTAGTTAGTTTGCCAGCTCAAGCATGAACCCCATCCTTAGCTCTAAGCCTCTAGCCACTGACAGACGAACAAGGAAAGATGTTTTATGTAAACAGTAATATAAAGTCCTACTTGCCTGTTGAGTGTAACAAGTCACTTGGAAGTTCATCCAGCCTTGAAGGAAAATACCCAGTGAGTCACATAGTTTTAGTCTCATGTTTATTGTTTCCAACCTCCTTAAGATGTACCTAGCTCTCCATTTAATGCACAAGCGATAGTGTGTCCGGAAATATTTAGATTATTTACATTTCACTTTTCAACTAAAACACATTCCCACTTGGAGATATCAGGAAACCAGCGTGGTTAGCCAGCATTTACTCAAATTGTATTGCTAACCTTATGAAGGACACGATAATCAGGAAATAGGTAATGGTAAGACAAAGAATTGTTGTCTGTTGGGTTTACTAAATGATAAATATCAGATAAAAATCATTAATGTCCTTGTCAAGATTGACTCAATATCTAAATATTGAATGGTGAATGAGATTCAATCCTACATGCATTAAAACTTATAAATATGTAAGTGCTTATAAACAAAGAGGACATTGATTTAATATTTGGCTTTACACAAATAAAATCAATTAGATGACAACTTTGCATTAAAACGTCATCAATATTCATACATTCACATAGCTATATTCTCAATCAATAGTTCTCCTCTAGCCATTGGCAATTCAAAAACACTGTTGTTTTTCTGTAAGGAAAGAGAGCAACATAATATGTTGTGCAATTTTCTTTATTCAAGCATAATTTGTTTAGCATTGATAGAAAGGATAAGATGATGTGATGTCTCATCATCGTCATCATCGTCACTTGGATCTAATGGGTTTTTTCCATTCAGGATAATTTTATAAAATGCTGAACTCCTGGAATTCCTGGAGTCAGGACACCTAGGCCGTATCTCATTTCTGAGATTTCCCCTCCTCGACTCCTCGAATCCTCGGTCCTCCGGTAGTGACCCGGTAATGAATTTCAGCGCGCAATGTTGAAGGACATCTCATTTCTCTAAATGCAGTTCGAGGACCGAGCATCGAGCATCGAGGAGGCTCTCTGGAGGAGCTATAATCGAGGATACACTGATGGGTCCTCCATGGTCCTCCTCGGCTCCTCCGTGGATGCATTTCCGGCAACAGAGATGTTTCAAAAGAGGCTTCTCAATACTCTAATTTCCCCTCCTCGGCTCCTCGACTCCTCGGTCCTCCGGTAGTGACCCGGAAATGGATTTCAGTGCGCCATGTTAAAGGACATCTCATTTCTCTAAATGCACATCGAGGACCGAGCATCGAGCATCGAGGAGGCTCTCTGGAGGAGCTATAACCGAGGATACACTGATGGTTCCTCCACGGCTCCTCCACGGCTGCATTTCCGGGAACGGTGGAGGCGTGACGCACGGCCGGACTTATCTCAGCCAATGACAGCTCTGCATGCATCCCCTGGATATTATTTTAGTAACTGCTTTCATCGCGACGCGATGTTCAGTGACAGGCTGTGAGGTCCGTGCAGAAAGCAGAGCAGTGTGTATAATATATATCACTCAGTAGAACAGGTCCTACATTACTCTCTGTATGTGTATGCTGTAGTTTAGTAGATATCTACAAACAAAGAGTCGATATTTTTCTAAAACCATTTAGTGCTTCACATAATAAAATACACAACGGCTGTAGCCTGATTATGCTTTAGGAGCTGTAGGTGTGTGTGGTACAGTGTGTAGGTGCGTGTTGTACAGTGCGTAGATGCGGCGGACAGACGGGTCTCAGTTGGTTTGGTGTCCTATGCTTACTTTTAATACTTGTAAATACAACTTTTGGCCCGTAATTTCAATTCCCCATTTCAGCGACCAGAGAGAGGGGGGGATATATCCAGTCTCTGATTGTGTTACGTTATTATGAGAGTGCTCTCATACTTTAAATTGTATATATTTATATAAATATATATTTGTGTATATGTCCGCATCTGTAGCCTGTTATTGTCTCATTATACGCACTGTGAATGAATTAAAAGTAAATACATAAGTCATCATGAACACATCTGTCCATCAGACAGAGTGCTGCTGTGCCTCCTGTCATCATTAATGGACGTCTCTTTAATATGACCGCTCAGAGGAGAGGAGTTCTAATTTCTCTAACCGCCTGCTGCTTCCCCTCCTCTCTCCTCGGCTCCCCTCCTCGGCTCCTCCGCTCGCATCTCCTGTGGGCGGGACTAAGACACGAGGATAGGAGTCGAGGATAGGAGTCGAGGAGGGGAAATCTCAGAAATGAGATACGGCCCTAGACTAAGGGTTACCCACAAACACACACACACACACACACACACACACACACACACACACACACATTGAAAGAGAGATATCTTTCTGAGGTTATGAGAAATGTTGTTTCAGCAGGTTCTTCGAATGATTCACACGTCCCCAGGGTTTCATTATAATTATGTCGTCTTCAACCCATCAGAGTCCCAGATCAATTGATTAATCGCTTCTTGCACTCCCCCTATTGTCTTGTATTTCTCTCCCAATGAGTTGTTTCCAGTTGTTTTAAACATTTTAGTTTAGGAATGGTGGACTGACAGTAAATAACATATATACAGTAAATAGCATATCAAGTATATATAGGCTCAGTTGCAAGTTTATTAGTTACGTAGTTGAAATAATAGAGTTTAATACAACAGTCCTGCAATAAATCCTGTTTAATGCAGTGTTGAATAAGCGTTATGGTCATTTTAGAGGATATAGATGTTTCTGTTATTTATTATATTATTCTACTCTCATTATTATGAACTGTGTTTAACACTTTCTTCCAACAAAAAAATAATCAATTTTGGGGCAATCTTATTGTATCTTATTTTAGATAAATGTTGCACAAAGTAGTAGAAAGTCAGTATAAGGCATTACAATTTGAAGATCACTAAAAACTTCTAAATGATGATACAGTGGAATCACAGATGTTTCATGTAGATGCAAAAGCAAATTATATGTATATAACTTGAGTACTTCAAAAATATTGACCCCCATGTTTTAATCCCCATTTTCTTTATTGATGGCATCAATCATTATCTTGTGCAATTTTGAACCCAAAGCTGATGTTGCAAGATATCATTTCTTCAGAGGCCAATTAAGTCCAATTAAACTTTTCCATAGACTAAACTATTGGCATTTGATGACAAATGGCCCAAGGTAGCTTCACCCCAACACCTCACCTTTGCCCCTTAGTCTTTCCAGGAAATGAAGTCTCAGGGGATCTCTAATATCAAGGTTCTCTAATGGCAAACACTCTTCTGTGTGCTTTGAGCATGATGGATGTGCTTCACCTTGTGAGGGTCAGTTAATAATAATTTCAAGTTGAAACGGTTTAAATTATTCAATGATCAATTGAATTTATCATTCCGTAAAACAGAAACAAATTCCCTAAAGGATATCGGGGTAGTTTGACAGTGGCTGGAAGTACACATTTCTCTATGGGGAGGGCTTTCAAACTAACAAAAGCAGTAATTACAATCCACACACATACACACCAATAGGAGGTCACCAATGATGTCAGCACAAAGTATTTGAGGCCTCTTCCCTCTCTAAGTAACACAAACCACACATAAAAATACACACACACAGAGGAAGCTAAGAGCCAACATTATATCACCTGACACAGAAAAAGTGACTTGGCAGAGGAGCAGCTTTTTGGCCTTGTGAGACAGTCTGTGCCATTAGTCGCACGGCGAAACAAAACAGAATGCCTAGGCACTAAGTACAGAGCTGTGGGTCTCTGGAGCCCTGGGAGGAGAGGATAAAGAAGACTTTAACTCAGAGAGATAACGCTGGGGCACAAAGTTCCACCAGTTATCATCCCTGTGAATATTTGGATCTTTTTGTTAATGGACTCAACAGAATACAGGTTAAAGTAATTTTTACTGTGCTGAGTGAGTTTAAGTTCTGAAAAATGGAGCCATCGGAGCCGAAGAATGATAGAGGACACAGAAACTGCAGAGAGGTACATTTTAGAATTTTAGCTCATCAAATGATTTATCATTTTTTACTTTCTTAAAAAATGTATGTTCGTGAGAACACTTCATATTGTAACTATTTCATTATAATAGATAAAGGGATAACATGTAAAAGAAACATATAATCTGTGTCTTTGACTAAATGAAATACAACATTACTTAATTTTACTCCAGACCAGTGGTGGAAAGTAATTTTGATCATTTCTTCAAATACAAGTACAATTTGAGATATTTGTAATTAAATTGGAGATTCATATATTATACTGAACACAATTAACAAATAATTTATCCTTTTTTATGAGGACAGCAACAAAATTGTATGTACACGTGAATGCATCAATTTGTGTAATCCAGTAATATACAGTATTCTGAATTGGGCCATTTTGCACAGTGATACCTTTAACTGATGGATTACATTTTGATGCTGATAATGTTATACTGCCACTTGAGTAGCCTATACTTATGAACGCATGATCCCGAGAACACAACGGTTTTGTGTTGTTTTTTGCGAGTGGTGTAATTTATGTATCGCTGCTGCCATCTGGTGGCGGCAACATGTTCAGACACTAAGAGTGAATCTGATAATCCCACACTACACAGCTCTCTCCTCTCTTTTTCAGGGGGCCCAGCCTGTGACCATACTTCCTAATTTAAACAGATGGAAGGGGGATCCAGAACACATGCTTGGCCTCACGGGTATTGTGGGCGCAGTTCTCAACCTGCTGGTAGTAGTGTTGGTTTATATTTACACACCCGTCTGACAAGCCACACACACTGGATGGATTCATGGTTAAACTGTTCACTGTTTGTTGGACTAATGTTTAAATGGGACAGCACTTTAGTGATGGATGTATGGATGGACAATCAGAAGGAAATTACAGAGTGCTTTGAAGTGACAGGCCTTTTGTATAAGTAATATTTGTCCTATTGTTAGTCTTTAACTGAGGTTATCTCAAAGCTAAAGTCCTTTTCCATAAGGTAGCAGTTGTTATACCAACACTGGGAACACATTATGTGCTGTTGATCTACTATAAGTTAAAGGGGACCTATTATGCAAAATCAACTTTTTCATGTCTTTTCTACATAAACATGTGTCCCCTCTGTGTAAAGATATTCTGAAAGTTTCAGGAAAAAAGATTCGCTCACTATTTGTCCTGATCCATTTATATAAAAACCTGTCTGAAAATGAGCTGATCTGATTCTGGCCACTTTATGATGTCATAACGAACACTTCAGAGACGTGTTTTGTATATATCTGAGACCTATAATATATTGATGAAAAACAGTATAATAGGGGACCTTTAAAACACATTGAGCATGACACAGATGTTATTCTTCCTGTAATATGTATGCAATAACTGCATGTATTTGCCGATTACTTGTTATATGCTTTGTTTGTGAGAACTGTATATTAATAACCAACACATTTCAAGTGGAAACAAATCTGAATTGTTTTTAATCACCATCACTTTGTTATTCAAAACCACATCAATGAAGCATCGAGGATCAGAAGACAGCAAAGAATGAAAAAAGATTTGTCTTGTGAAAATCAGAGTACAATGTCGTGTTAAATAAATCTTGTAAAATAGTGCAAGGAAACAGAACTACAGAACGTCATATCTTTACCCAAGAGCTCAATACAGAAAGACAGATCAGGAAAGTGTGCAGTTGTTCAATAGACACGGTTATTTACATGCCTATGTATTATCTGTAAACACTGTAATAAAGCAAGCTTTTTTTCTTCTAGATTGAAACCTACTCTCTGCTTTTCAATACAAATATATCCATTATGACATTAATATTTTAAATATATATTTTGATTTGTTTCTTTAAGGTACAGAAGTAGTATTATTGATTTGATTGTTGATGTGAATATCTGGCAGTATTTGACAGCTGGTAATGATGTCAATCTTCTCGGACACAGCCTTTAGGTCATCCAGGATTAATCTGATGCTGTGGGAGGCATTGATGATGGCGCCCTGCGAAGTATTCAGCTGAGATGTTGCACTTTGCACCTTCAACAAAAACAGTCAGGAAAAGAATTGAATGAAGGCATTACAACCATAGACAATAAACTGTTACAGGACACTTACAATAGGATATTGCAAACGCTTATATTGTAATTATGTGTAACAAAGGCGATTTGTAAGACCTTTGTATTCCTAATGAATATATCTGATAATAAGTGTGCTGAGAAAAACACAAACCTCTCTACTGGCACTGCCATAAACATGCCGTAGTGTCTGTCCAACATCAGAATACAGCCGGCTGTTAGACTCCTGCAGCTTCTGTTGTAAAAGGGTGTCGCCTGGAGAAAAAAATACAAATACAAAACTGAGAACTAAACCTCCTTTTCATTGTTCACTTATCCATTTGTTTGAAGCCATCCATTACTTTTAAATACAATTAAATAATAAAACTCCTTTTGGCATTATTACTTTAATATAATGCACATTTCCAACATAATTGTTTTTCAGCATTAATATGGTTATTAATAATTATACACAACTATATGCATATTGTAATATACATATTTATTTATATTTGTTTTTTTTTATATTGTAGTAAAATGTGCATATTTTAACTTCAACTTTTCTATGTTTTTATGAATATTTTTATTTAATATTAATCCAAAATGGAGCAACTATTATAAAATCTAATTTCACCTCTTTGGGGAAAAAGTATTGTCAGAATCAACATTTTGACTTTTGATTACTTGCTTTATTTTAAGATGATGATTACAGTTCACCTAGAGGCTCATTTGTGACGTTTGTAACAAGATACTCAAAACCCACTCTCAACCTGACGAAATGCATCTGTTTTATTCATACATCAATGCATTTATGCAGCCAGATTATTAACTCACTCATGAAGCATCATGAGAAGCAGGTAAATGGACCTCTGAGTTAAGCAAACTCTGCAGGTTATATATTATCATAACATATGTATTCCCAAAAGTATAACCATTCATTTACCATTTCTTTATAGTATTCCTCACCTTGTGGCCTGTGTGTGGGACTGGGCCTGTCTTCCACTATGGACTGGATATCAGGATGGTCTCTCACTACGATAAGAGGAGGAAGGTCTCTCCTGAGAATCTGAGTGCTCTCCTGGCTCAGAGAGGAGGCTCGGCCCGGCTGCTCCTCCTCATCCTCACTGTCTGTTTCAGAAGCCTCCCCAGGAACCTGACAGCATTCAGAGTATCACAGACAGCAGATAGTTGTTTTATATCAGATGGTGTGGAGGTATTGGTTGATGATTGTTGACACGCTTTCATCTCTCTATCCCACTCAAACAAAGACAGCATGCAGACAACCTTGGCTCCCACGGTGGCAGTTTGGGGGGTCATGGAGGTGATGTACACTTCATCATCAGAGTCTGTCTCAGAGGCCTCGCCCTGTACCACTATCTGGTAACTGCTGGACATGACTGTACACACACACACACACACACACACACACACACACACACACACACACACACACACACACACACACACACACACACACACACACACACACTCACACACACACACGTGAGCAAACACACACACAAACCAGGTTAGCTACAATTAAAAAATAGTTGATACACAAAGTATATTGTCACTGTAGCTAAACATTGTATTGATAATAATCATAACGATAACAAGATTAGGTAATGTAGATCCAGACATATCAGCCTCCCTTTGATCGTTACAAATGCACTTACCTAGAATCTTTAGAACAATGTTCGCTAAAAGCTAATGTTAAAGTATAAGGTCCAATAATCAACAAACTGTCAAACCTTCTCTGTAAAATCGTAAACACAAATCACATGAGCAATAAGGAAGTGGCTTGTTTTCCAAGACCCAATCCGATCTGAGCTTGGATGTCATGTGATATCTGACGTCTCATACCGCCATTGGAAGACAGGACAGCTCATCTAATCATGGGTACAATTGTCATCGAACTGGCGTATGCCGATTATTTAATGTAATTCTCAAACACGCTCGAAGTTTGGTGTTCCCCACATAAAAGCAAAGTATTATGTAACTGGATGTGTGATTGTTGTAACAGCATGTAAGGCGCTGCCACCAGGTGCTTTTCAACTTAATTGCAGTGTTAAATTCACGCTAACTCTGCCTTCCTGATCCAGAGGGGTACCCTGAATAGAATATCGAGTGCAACCCAGGAAACAAGCTTCTGTTTACTTCGTGTAGCCTACGCTCAGTTGACAGGTACAGAACATTTAATGTTTTACTCTGTTTAATGTATTGTAACTGCAACACATGTTATATACATATCCACAGTTTTGTCCTTATATACCGATACAGGCAAAACCAGGTTTGGACAATGTTGCCAGCAAAAAACACGAGCCATCTATCTGGCGCTATCGATCAAGCTAATGCTAATGTCTTTAAGGGTTTTACATTTCCCCTTACTGTTGATTTTGTCTTTTGAGGCACAGCTAACTAGGTTACGTGAAACTGTTTAGCTTATGTGTTATATTGGGCTTTATGGTTTTATTTTTGTTTTTGGCAGGAATGGCAGACGAGTCTTTGTTTGACTTTCTCCATATGGAGATCGTCTCACATATGTACACGGAGCAGCAATCCAGTAAAGGGGAGATGGATAACAAGGTGTGTTCAGTAAAGGCGTCAAATCAACTGAGACTTAATATAAGGGATAACCTTAGTATGGATGTGCACTATTGTCTGTATAAACCTTGCTACACACTTTTTAGTTTTTAATATGATAGTTAATAAGTGCATTGCAGATACTAGCAAACCCTATACCTATGTGTACTGTGCAAATAAATAGATTGCATTTCCTTTCCTTTAGGATAGAGCTGTCTGTGTTTCTGTCCTTGAAAGCATGGGCTTCAGGGTGGGACAAGGAATCATTGAGAGGTAGCTAAGCATATAAACACATATTCTGTATGCCAAACACTAAATGCTGTGGTGCATGAATCCATACCTACATAAAATGCCTGTGTTGATGTTTGCTCTGTGTAGGTTGACCAGGGACTCTCCCAGCTTCAAGGATGAGTTGGATGTAATGAAGTTTGTCTGTAAAGACTTCTGGACGAAGGTGTTCAGGAGGCAGGTGGACAACCTCAGAACAAACCATCAGGTAAAATAAAAGTTAACAATAGTCTTTATTGTATACAGGAAACTGGGACCTGATTTGTGATACATACCTGACCTAATTATTGCAAAGAAGAGCTAGAATACCATCATCTTCAATAAAAAATGTTCTACGATCAGAACATTTTTGTTAGATCTTCCTCTGTAATTAAAGGCGTCTTGCTGGTCATTTAAGAAACTTATATATGCAAACTCGTATCAAGTGTTGATTCAAACATGATATTGTTTGCTAGTATGGTTGTTACTACACATGCATGTTTTCTGCCACAGGGTACCTATGTCCTGCAGGACAACAAGTTCTCTTTTCTAACTCAGCTCTCAAGTGGAAAACAGTACCTGGATCAGGCTCCTAAGGTTAGTCTGTCAGTCTGTCAGTCTGTCAAAATAAGAGTTCATTTATAAATAGTGCTAATTTATATTTGTTATGTTTTCTTTCAGTACCTCGCTTTTTCCTGTGGTGTGGTGAGAGGAGCTCTTTCTAACCTTGGTATGGACAGCGTGGTGACAGCCGAGGTCTCTGTTATGCCATCTTGTAAGTACTTTCCAAACACCAATTCATGCCTCTATAACAATCCTAGCCAAATATGTTACTCATGCAAGTTGTAAGAACGTTTTTGGCTGGTCAGGTCAGAACATGTTGTTGAGATTCATTAGCTTCGCTTAAATAACACACTTACTTTCTTAAGATCCTACAAATGGTTCATCCCTCTGACATTTGTTTCTTTCCAGGTAAGTTCCAAGTGGTGGTCCAGAAGTTGTGACCTGATCCTCTGTGCTACCCTGGAGCAGATAAACAGGGCCCTGAAGGCTTCAGTTAATCCATAAGAGAGGATAGTAGTTCCTGTCCAACCACAGATGGAATCAAACATCACCCTGATTCCCACAACTAAGTCAAAGAGGACTAGGCAGGTTCCGCTAAAAAACAAGGTGCCGATGAAAAGGCATAAAGGATTCAGGGCTTACCTTCCCTTGTCATACTCTGACACAGAACACAATTTGTTTTATTTCTTGTGAGTATGGTGTTCTCAAATGTAGTTTTCACAAATAATTGGAGACTGGCCGTACCTGACCTGGCCGAGCTTTTTAATAAAGTATCTACAGTCACTGGTGTTAATGCAATAATGTGAATGTATAGTGAATTAATAGGTCATTTAATATTCTTTGTAATTTGTTACAATTTTGAGAGCTCAATTTGAGAGGACATACAAAAAAATAAAAGGCATCATTGAAAATGTGTTGTTTTTTTAGGATAGAACAACTACCATCTATTTTATCATCCATCTAAAAAGTAGCTTTTTGAAAATGATTGCACCTCACATCAAATTTATAATTTAATGCACATTATCTGTAACTAGTTCCTGGTGCTGTGCTCTGCCTTGTAGCAGACTGCCTTTTGGGGCTGGATCATTCATGAATGCTTTTGGTTTTTTAAATTTCAGTTCATTTAAAGGCAAAATGCAAGTCTAGAATTAGCCATTGCTGCAGAAATGTTCCTTTTTTCTAATTACGTTGATTTACTGGATGTGATATCAGTTTCTCAGCAACAGTCTCTTCCTTTGTAGTGATATTATATTTTTGGGTTTACAAACTATTATTTCTTGTACCAAAATGTAAATGTGTTGTCCTTCTGTACAGATTAATTTGTGTAGTATAGTAATGAGATTTGCCTTGCTGCAAATGTGATTAAATCGTGTTGTGTGGCATAATTGTGCATGGGTTTCTGGGTTATATTTCTTAATGACACTTTTTATTGTCTACTCTAATATAAATCTGTTGAAAAAGAAAACAAAGTAATGAAATGAACCTCTTGCAGATGCTGTTGCCTCCCACTAGAGAGCGCATGAAGCTGTTGTCGTTTCGTGTGTTGCTTTACCATCATGGTTCTGCTCAGTGTCTTGTTTTCTTTTTTCTCTATTCTGTAGTAATCTTTCTGATGAACTTTTATTGTCTGGGAGAAAAAAGAACAAGAAGTTGTAACTTTGCTCTACAAAACAAAAAAACAAAGACATCTCTTTAGTTATTCAAATTAGTTTATCACAATCAAAGCAATTTCTTTTTTATTATTATTCAAATAATGCAATGCAAGATGCGTACTTATCCTTTGCATATTCTATAATTATTAAATACTATTAACTACTATTTTTACACAAACAATCTATTAAAACATGTACCTGAAACACAATTGGCCTAGAATTCAGGACTTGTTACTTTCCACTGTAAATCGCAAAAAACACAGTTAAGAGGGCTATTAAGATATCTTATGTAAACGGGTGCCTTACCGTTGCTCTTTTTCTGTGCGCACTAATACAGTAGTTCCATTTCCCATTATCCCTGCTTAAGTTATTAATATTGCTTTCATGTTGCTGATCCATATCATGAGCTTTGTATTAAGAGGTTCTACTGTATGTGAGTGCACTGCAGTTCTGATATATTCTCTATAAAGTTTAGTCCCTGCAGCTTAACTGTACTTAGTTTTCAAGAAGCTCAAGGTCTATTTGAGTTTTTAAGTCAGTGGTATTGCCTAAGTTTACAAAGGTATTGCCACATCCATCATCAGGTTGATTCAAATATTTTACACTTTGGGTATTAACCCTCTGGGTTTGAATTATACTCACATTTTGACTCTGATTGATTGACTGACTTTAGTCGATGGATTATGATGCTAACTCTGTCTTTATTGATGTCTCTGCTCTAAAACATATCCCTGATGTTGTTCCAGTATATCACTGCTATTGTTGTAATAGTTTTTACACAACAAAGGTTTACATTTTAACCATTTAATGAGCTTCCAATAATGCCTCTGGCTCAGGCTCGGCTCTGAAAAACTGCAGTCATTACTGTCTACATGAGACACAAGATCAACGTTGCATTTCAATATACAAGGAGAAACTCCAGCGTCAGTGTTCCATTGAGTTTTTTACATAATAAATATTATCATGAATGACAACATTAGAGTAGTGTTTGTAGGTAACAGAGCATTCGGTAGGGAATATGCTCACTGGATAACACATATCATGCTCATACAGTATGTTGACAATTTAGTAAAGTCAATGTTGCACTAAATATAGACATCCTCTATGGTTTAAACACGGCAGATAATGAACAGGCACACGAGTGCTTAGCCAAAGTTTGACAAAGAAATGGTAATGATGTATATTTGCAAATGTTATTTTCTAATTAGTAGGAAGTTTTTCCCTGCTGCAACAAACAATGTTGCCTCATCTGTAACTAAAACTTGAAACCATAGCCACCCAACTTTGGTTGTTCACAAACCCCACTCTGAAGCATAAATGGTTGCCATCACTCCTGTTCTGAAGTCTTTACACTGGCTTCCTGTATGTCAAAGAATTGATTTCAAAATACTGCTGCTGGTTTATAAAGCATTGAATGGTTTAGGCCCAAAATACATTTCTGACCTCCTGCTAAATTATGAACCATCCAGAACTCTCAGGTCTTCTGGGACTGGTCAGCTTTCTGTCCCCAGAGTCAGAACTAAACATGGAGAAGCAGCGTTCAGTTACTATGGTCCAAATATCTGGAACAAACTACCAGAAACCTGCCGGTCCGCTGCAACTCTTACTACTTTTAAATCCAGGCTGAAGACTTTTCTTTTTGCCGCTGCTTTTAATTGATATATTCATATCTTAAACTGCACTGTAACTTGTATTATCTTTGCTTTTTAATGCCATTATATATCATTGCTTTTAAATGAGTGTTTTTAGATATCATTTTATAATATGTTTCTTAATGCTCTTAATGCCTTTCATTTTTGTAAAGCACTTTGAATTGCCTTGTGTTGAAATGTGCTATATAAATAAACTTGCCTTGCCTTGCCATAAAAAAAGTGGGAGGAGAGAAAGTGAAAGACCTGGACTGCATCTTGAAGAGGCACTCCACCAATTTCCAATCGGCCTGTGAAAACAGTTGTAAAATGGCTTCTATGGCTCTCAAGGGGGCATTTTATAGTGTTAGAAACAAACCCTGGTGATGTCATCAGGGTTATTTTTACTTGGGCTTGGAGAAAACTGATTTTTCTATCTTCAAAAAAAGCCTGCTTGACAAACTGATGGTTTGAAGTTGGGATAGCGTAATTTATGAGTGGGAGGTGTACAATATATATATTTCTTGCAAGCAGCCACATTTAATGGAAGTGAAACACTACATGCTATTTAATATATTATTACATCCTTTGTCTAAAACTTTGGGTTAGCACTCAAACTGTTCTTACTTCAGTATGACAGCGGCCCTCAAGATAAGAGTTCTTGAATAAGCTTAAGACTTCAGGAAAGGTAAAAAAAGATCCCTGTTTATAAGTAGACACTCAGCAGCACCAGAATGGGTTTTGAAGTGGGGTTCAGCTTTGGGTGACGTTATAGTCTAGGGAACTTTTCAGCCTATATTTGGTACAACTAAAATATGGTAAGAAATGCATTCCCCCTTCTCATTATGGCACATAAAGATCAAAATGTCATCAGTTTAGTTTTTTTTGCTCAATGGTTGCAAACATGGGGTGAGTGTAATACTTTCATCGATGTGCAGTGCTCTTTTGAGAAGCAATTTAAAAAGAAAGAATCAAAATTGATGGCAAATAGGTCTTCCAATCCAATATGCCTGCTAACATACAAATGAACAGAAACCCAGCAGAGCTAGGTTCAGTCTTTAGGGCTGGGATGTGAAAATACAGACAATTCATCAGATTATGTTGGATCTCGCATGACTTTGAATGTATTTGAAATACACAATGGTTGATTTTGATTGGATAAAAGTCAGATGCGTTAGAACCATAGGTTTGGAAACCATCACCAAGGTTTAACTCACTGTAATACCTAGCTTAGACTTTGCAGTTTACTACCATAACGTCTAGAAGTATGGGGATAAAAACTCACGTTGCCGCCGCTTTATCGGTGCCAGGGCTTCCACTCTACCCTCTAACAACATTTCCCATACTGTTTTTCTTCCTGCAATGCAATATGCAAATCAGTCAGGGAGATTTTGTTAGGCGTCTGCTTAAATGTGCTGCACCTGACTATAGCCAACTCTTTCACCCATTTGTTGCAATCGATTAAACACTTTGCCCAAATCCTCTCTGTAGAGAAGGAAAAAAAACCTGAAAGGGGGATTAGAGAGAAAGCCTGGGAGGGGGCGGAATTATAGAAAGTTGGTGGAGGAGGAGGGTGAGATTGAGAGAGGGGACAAGAGGAAAATGAGATAGAGAGAATAAGGAGCCTCTACAGGAGGCTGGAGGGTATTGAAATGTAGAAAAGAGAAGTTTATTAAAGGTTGGGGGAGTGGGGGGCGGAGAGGAAGCAGTGTAGGAGAAATGAAAGATGAAGAAGGCATAACAAGTTTCTTCTTTTTGTACCAAAATGTCTCACAAATGCTATGAAGTGAAGAAATCTGCAGACTGTCTATAGGTTAAACTGAAGGATGATGGGGAGAGTTCAGCAACAGCTGTTTAATGCTTTCTACAGGGCTCTGCCTCCCTTTCTACTGCTCTCTCCTGCATCACAATATCACCAATACACTCACAAAGAGGAACGGTGAATGGAGAGAGGGAGGAGAGTAAAGGAGGAGGCGGGTGATTGTCAGGGGCTAGAAGAAAGACAGGAGGAGTTGGGGGGGTGGGGGGGTACAAGTAAGACCTGCATTCATTCTCTGAAATTGATGACTTTCTAAAATTCAGTAACACTGTCCACATAGGCGGACTGAAGTCTTTTGTAGTGTGAGGAGTTGACAGAGACTATTGATCTGGGTTAGGTTTCCTGAATGCTCACTTCTATTCATAGGCAACAACAAACTGGAATCACAAAATGCAATTTTTAGTCATTAGTGCGACCTGACAATTTGCTTAAAAGTGGTCAAATACAATGTTGTCAGTTAACATATGTGTAGCTGAAGGCTACAACAACCACATTTTCAAATACAGTGGTAAGATCAATATGTTGATGCTACCTGGATGCTAACAGAATAAACTCAGAATTAATTAGGCTTTTGCTTTAGTTATTTCATATTTCAATGTGTTTATTTTTTTTAGTAGCAATAGCTAACAGCTGGCAGTAGCATAGTTATTTATTAAACTGAGTATAGCATTAGCTTGTTAGCCGATTAGTAAAACATTTAGCTAAGTCATTTTCCACCTAGCTTAATGTGCTTCCTAAAACCACTGAAAGTAATGTTATGTTAAGTAGCTTTGAAATTTTACAAATGCTAACCAGTTTTTCATATCTTTATTTTTAATTTCTTGCTTGTAGGCGTATTTTTTATTCCAGAATTAGTTGTAGGGCCTAGTATACAAGACTTAAAGAATACACCATAAAAGCCATTGTCCTTAAAGCACCCTCACAAATATACCCACGTGTGCTATATTTAACAACCTGTATGATCTCAGGGGATGCCGCCCACTTTCATCCTCTCACATTGTTCCATTACTACTTTATCTAACCACTTTTTTTTCACAGCTTCTTTTTCTGGCTCCACTTTTACCTTTTTTACCCCCTTCCTTCTCATTCAACTTCCTCCACTCATGCATAGTAAGAGTAAGATTCTCTGTCTCGCACACACAAACACAAACTTTGTTTCTCGGGGCCATATGTTGACCCGTGGTGGACCTGAATACAGCCATCTGCCTGCTTTTCCTATGTCCCACAGGGCAAGAGTGTGGGAGAATGTCTATGAGACACAATACAGCCACACACACACAGCCCCACACACACCCTATACAGGCACACACATGCCTTTAACTCCTTCACAGCCACTAATCACTCCCAGACAGCCATCCCAGCTCATGTTAACAGTGACAAGATAATAGCTCTTCTGTGTGTGCGTGAAAGAGAGATTCCTGGAGGCTCAACCATATGCATGCATTTGTTGCCCTGTTTTGTTTTTTTGTCGGATAATGTAAATGGGGAAAGGAGAAACATCCCACGATCAATGTTACTTTTGTGATGTTGAATTTTCACTATGAGTTGTTTACAGAAACGAAGACTACAATTTGTTTTTGAATACCAGGCTGTTTTTCCATGTATGACAAGTATATTTCCCTGATATCTGGAGACCAATTCAGTTTTGTGGTTTTACCTGCTAAAAATCCTGCGTCTACAACTTGCTGAACATAGAAACAGAAGATCAAAACAGTAATAGCTGTAGAAAGTGGAGAGGTGAGGGGAAGTAATTGAAGGAGAGGAAAGAAGTGCGGGAGGAAGGACGGAATCAGCAAGGGACATGGGTGGGAGCAGAGGATTGTTCAGATTAAACCCCAAACAAAAGACTTCTTATCTCCACATGCAATCTCGATTCTGGCACGACTATACACACACACACACACACACACACACACACTAGTGTCTTGCTATTCTACAGCAAACTGGTTAAGGCACAAATGACTTATGAATACAAAATAAGAGACGATAACTAAACTTGCTTTAATTAGACATTGTTGCTATGGTTGTTTATTAAAATATGAGACAAAGTAGTAACTTCATAACCTTTTGGACTTCAGTAAGTTACGCCAATTTCAAAACAGTGTTTGAATTCTCTTGATAATGTATGCATTTAACTTACTTTAATTGAGTAGATAAAATTAAAAAAAGCCAAGAAGCATACTCTCTTATGATCAATGAGCAACACTGGTTTGTTGGCACATTTTAAAAGCCGAGGTTGTAGAATAGCGCAACTGTGTTATTCATTTCCTGTTTCACACTTTCCCCTGTAAACACGGACGACCTATTGTGTAGTCACAATAGTAAAACTTGAAGATACAAATAAAGGTTTCTAGTCTGATTACCTATGCTAACCATTCTCAATGAAATACAAAGCTAATCTAAATTCATACTAAAAGGAGAATGCTATCATTTGTTCTACGGCTTAAAGAACAATTATCTAATGATTTCTTCCAGGTATAGTTCAATGAAAACCATGTCCTAGTCAGTGTGGCAATTTTTCATATTTGCCTAACTTAAAAGGATCAAATACCAATTTATTGATTGTGGAACTTTACATCTCTTGGCATTGATACATGTTTAAATGTGTTTCTTGTATCAACTTTGGAGTGAAGCATATTCTTTACTTGCTTCTTCTCTTGACATGCATATATGCAGTTAACTTCAAAAATACAGGGCCATTTGGAGATTTTGATCTACAATGAAAACCATAAATGTCAGTTCACTGATTTCCTGCTTCCTTCCTGCCTCCCTGCACCTTGAAACTACATGTCACAAATGTGTGAACATTGTGGCAAAGACACTAGAGCCAGTATAATGCATACAAGTAGTCAGAAAGTCGAAGAAAACATACACACGTCTTTTAACTTTTGCATTAGCAACTTTCAGTAGATGCGCCAAATACGCCTCTGTAGATTTTACCTGTGGAAGTTTAAGTATAAGAAGCAAAACAAACTTGTGAAAAGATCAAAAACAAGAAACTTTATTACCAGTACAAAAAACCAAAAAAAGAGAAACCAAATATATTAAACTTGATGCAAGCATTACCAACTCAAAGGCCTCTATAAATACGTTAAAAATAAATTAAAGAAATTAATTTACTAAAGATGATCACCTTAAACACTAAACGAGCCTTAAACATGTTGACGAAAAAGGCAATTTTAAATAGGCCAGTAACAGCACAGTGTTTGTTCTTCTAACCAACTACGTCGTAAACACACAAAACAACTGAGTAAAATGTCTATAACACTAAGCATACATACCCTCACCTACAGATTGCTGGATCTAGCTCAGTAAGGCAACCAACCTGGGTGCACACTTCACCTACATGTGACCAGGTACGCTACACATTCATAACAGTACAAATAATGAATATTGACGGAGGGATGACAAATAGTGGGGTGAGTCACAAAAATAATAAATATTTTTAAAAAGCTTTCATGAGTGCTACCTGCGGACAAAGGAGGGGAAAAATCCACACTCCTGGGAATGTTTGTGTTAAGATAATCTAAAAAACATACTCTGTAATGGTTTAAACAGGACTGGCATGAAATGTTCCCTTAACTGTTTCATACTTTTTTCTAGGAAATGAACCTCTGCAACTTTAGCTATGTTCAGATCACATAGGTCTGAATAAGATGTCGAATAATGCATCATAAACATTGGATTCAACAAAGTAGGATCAAGTCCACTAGGCTTTTTGTTAAGCTAAAACCGAGTAACCCCTCTTCCTCCTGTAGGTTAAATGTGGTCATTTGGCACTTAACTGGTAGCAGTTTGTCAATAATGAACAAGACACAAAGAAACACTTTTAGTCATCTTAACAACGGAGAGACCTGAACTTACACCAAGCTTACTTGACTAAATAAAATGATTCACAGCCCATCCACACATCACTCCTAACGAACAAGCAAATATTGTTTCAACACATGACCTGGTAAAAAAACGTAACAGGCACTTCAGCTGTTTAAAAAACGTAACATTCAGGTTGGAGGCCAGTGATTTAAATGTAACCTCAGACTGTAGAGCTAGGAGGAAAAAACTGTTTCACCAGCTTATAAACACGACCATGTGAAGTTACACTGTGTGTTTGTACCACCATAATCAAAAATGTCAGAGCTACAAAAGATGTCTTTGGCTTTGTTACATTTTTTAGAGAATCACTCGGATGATGTTAAAATGTAATAAGAAAATGGTGTGGTGGGACTCAACAACAGGCGGCACAAAGGCCAATCACACTGTGATTACACATTTGTCTAAATTTGCCATGTCAGCATACTATTTTGGTAAAGCATCAATCGCTCCCAGCACTATTTGAATTCTGACTCATTACGCACCATGTCTGGTGGCAACACACAATTCAGTTTCTGCATCACTTTAGCTTCTCCCCTTACAGATAGATATGACCGTGACATTTTAGCCACTTAAACCTAATCGGCGAATCTCTCCGTGCGTTCTGAGTCAGTCACAAAGTCTTTGTTTCCTTTGAAGACACACAGGTGCAAAGAACTTCTGAGGTTTCAATGAAGTGGCAATGTAAATGAGGGCCGTGTGTGTGTTTGAGCATGGATATGTGTGCACTGCATATATTGTGTCTCAAGAGTATCTTGGGTCTGCATGTTTGAGTGTATGCAATATGTATGTTTGTGTTCACAGCACACTGCAGCCTAAAGGCAGAATCCAGTAGCATCCTCTGGAACGGAGAGCTGACTGAATACTGCTAATCGTCTGCCATTAGCATCATGCATGCCACCGCAGGATTCAGAGCCACTGAGCGAGCTGGCAGAGCTGCTCCTATCCTGCTCCTGCTCCTGCTCCTGGTCCGACAGAGAGGTATAGGACAGACTTCGGGCACCCAGTGGCCCCGGAAACACCTCTGAAGCACTTGGACTCTGCTCCAGGGAAGGGGAGGCATTCGGAGACAGCCCACATGGAGAACAGCCAGAGTCTGGGGAAGGCAGGAATGGAGACCGAGGATCTGCTGTAGGGGCCGGGACCATGGGGGGTTGGAACTGGTGGACAGGGGAGGCCTCAAAGGCAGAGTCCATCTCCAGGAAGGCATGAGAAAGGAGGTCAGTAATGTCAGCGCAGGAAGGAGGCGAGGCCGATGGAGCACGTGAGAAGGAAGCTGTGGCAGGAGGAGGTCGAGCGTTAAGGGGAGGCTGAAAGGCTGGCTGGGGGGCAGAGG
The DNA here is from genome assembly GCA_031216635.1 of Dissostichus eleginoides. Taxonomy (NCBI): domain Eukaryota; kingdom Metazoa; phylum Chordata; class Actinopteri; order Perciformes; family Nototheniidae; genus Dissostichus; species Dissostichus eleginoides. The sequence continues at coordinate 22,666,143 of CM062268.1, read as the reverse complement.
GAAACCCAGCAAAGCTGAAGCTATGTCTGACAAGAGGAGGCCTGTGAGAGCGGAAGGAGCCAGGTGGCTGCTGGGGAATGCTTGAAGAGGAGGATGACGAACAAGAGGAGGAACGGGACAAGGAGTGATTAATTTCTTCCTCATTGTTATGGACAAAGTGGCAGCGCATCCCATAGGGGCAAAAACCAACGGTGTGAAATGTGCGGCATGGCTCAGTTTTGTATTTTGGATGTCTGTTAAGATCACGCAGCTCATCTAGCCCGTGAGCAAACTGGCACTTCCCACCGTACTTGCACAAGCCGCTCTCATTGAAAGATCGACACATTTCAGTCTTATAGCGCGCTGAGGAAGAGGAAACGGATGAGGAGGAAGAGGAGGAGCTGGTATTCAGTGCGTTGGGGCTGATGTCACTTGGGGAATGCAACATGTCAGTCCCGGGCCAGCCTAGACCTGCCGCTGTGGTGCTGCCGGTCTCAACCATGCTGATGGAGCGCTGTGCAAGGAAGCCTGGCTTTGCCCACTGGTTGGTATTGGCGGTCTCGATTGGCAGAGGGCTTTCTGACTCTTGTCCCCATTGGCTGGAGGTCAGAAATACACTGTCGGAAGAATCAGTGGGAAGGCAGGAGAGAGACGACAGGGAAAACGATAAGTTGCTGCGTGGCTGCCCAATGCATCCTGGAGATCTCATGGCCAGACTGAGGGATGGTAGTGGTCCGTTATGGTCCCTCAAGTCCAGATTCAGTAATTGCTTTTAACAAGAAAAAAGAGAACACAATATTAGGCAAAACAATCTAACATTATTGTTGAGTGACGGGTTTTTTTTTAATCCATGTTGCATTATTCAGTGTCCATCAATTATCGTACATTTCTATACACTGACATTTGTTGACATGCAAACGGGTGGAAATGCATTCTGGTGCAATATTCAATGCAAACTAAAGACTTCAGTAATGTAGCTTAATAGTTTTGTAGTGGAGAACACAGATTTGAGGACTATTAGAAGTGAATTGGCCAAAAAATTTAATTTAATAATAGTTATTGAAATAATCACGACATTTCCTGTCATTTGAGGAGTGCGATTCTATATTGGTTATGTTTTAACTTAATACATGGATTTATAAGTAACAATTGACTATATTTATTACATAAACAATATAAAAAACCCAGATATATTCATCGCTACTATAGATTTTTTTATACACCAACTAGATCAAAAAGGTTTAACCTGGCAGTACATACTTCTCTCTTCAAGCTAAGAGATATAGTGCTTTGCATTACAAAAATTACAGTGAAATGTCCTATTTCCAGAGGTGGAAGAAGTACTCAGATCTTATACTTAAGTTAAAGTAGAGTAAAAGTGTAGAAATACAAGTAAAAGTCCTGCAATCAGAATGCTACTGAAGTAAAAGTACAAAAGTATTAGCAAAAATATACTTAAAGTACCAAAAGTAAAAGTACTCATTATGCAGAAATGGAAATACTCAAGTAAAGTACAAGTCCCTCAAAATTCTACTTTTGCCATTCTACTTTGTTATTTTACAACACTACTTATATTTGTATTTAACAAACAACATGTTCCTACGTGACTTTAACTTACTTGCATCCAGTGAACTAAACATGTTTCCATGCTATAAACGCAGCTTGACAACTTTAACTGTCGACTTTTTGTTGTTTGGCGCAAGTTCTCTAGTTAAGTCTACGGTGCTGTTTTGATTCGAATTGTTGGCGTTCACTGCCGTTAGTAGTAACCTCTCCATGACCAGTAATGTTACCGTGTTGAAATCTTAAATCACTGAATTAGCAAATTAGTAGACTATTTAAATGGGCCCTTGTTGCACTAACTTCAACAACACTCCCACAACTCTCCCTACAAGTTAGCTTTCAGTTAAGGCTAATTTTGAGAGAAGATTATTATAAAAAAAGAGCTTGAAAAGGCCACAAGTAAACAGAAGAAAATCACGGCTAATAAAAGCACAACAGTATCTGCTAAACACTTGAAAGTACGCAGAGCAAAGAGCGTAACGTTAGCAGTGTAGCTAGCTAGCTAAAGTTTACCCCTCCCTACCTCATGACCTAGCTCACTTTTGCTCCGCTCAACTTTCTCTGGGCTTTCCGTTTACCTTGCACATCATCTCTTCCAAGTCGGTGAACTGGTTGAGGGGGAAAGAGGGCATTTTGCTGAGTTATCAAAAGTTTCGTCCGTTCCCGTCTGCCCCCGCAGTGATAGACGTGGGCAACTCGCTTGCATGAGTTGGTCAGAAGTTCCTAGTTGTGTATGCTGTGCTAAACAAGCCCAAGTCCCAGACCACGTGTGGATTTAAAACCTAACACGGCTGTTAGCCCCTCCCACGCCTCTGTGAGTCAGCCGAAAGTTGTTTTCACCAGACCTATAGTAGTCTACCCGGTTCAATGAAAAGTAGGGCTAGTTGTATTTATCCTATTTTTAATTATTTCAATATAAAGGGGATGCTGGTTTCTCTCTATCTTTTGGAGTCATTCTCCTAAGCATGTTCCTTACACTTTAAAGTTCGTTTCAAGACACTGTAAGTGGAAATAGAACCTACTCATAACCTTATCCTTATTTTTTTTACTGTAGCTAACTTTCTCCGGACACCTCTAACACCATTATGGTTAAAAGACTGTACTGTATGAATGCAATGTAGCCTGAATAAACGGATTAACGTAGTTTGCCCCAAAAACCAAAATATATGAAGTACATTTTGCAACCCAGTCATGTTTCACAGACCATGTCACTGATACTACCAGCAGTGTAGTCTAATGTAATGTTAGCTTTTAGCCATTTTCCTGACTCCTTATGGTAATGTCTGATGCTGATAAAAACTCCTCCTTCAGTTACCTAAGCTTTTTTATAAATTATTTTATGCCAGGTAGTCACAGGCTATGTGAAGATATGTTTTTTGTGAAATGTCAATGTTGTAAACCAACTAAATATAGATTATTACAAATGAAAGGCAGACAAACAAAAGCATGAAAAGGGCAACCAATGGCAAAAAAGGGAACACAGTCCGAAAACAGGAGGACCTAAGACAAGGGTATACCAGTATGGAGACAGCCTAGCCATATGAGACAGACAAGGAGGAGTGAAGTCTTTGATTTCCAAGGTAGATGTGTGAAAAATACCACTGCAGAGCGATGAGACTATCTGACTGTCCTACTCTCACACGCAGGTTTGTTCCTCTTTTTTTTTGCAAAGACCTAAAAAGTAAAGTTATCTTTCCCTAAACCTGATCACAACCCAATGTATGACCCAATGCCTATAGCCTGAAACAAAGTCAAAGTGGGCATTGACAATAGGCGTCTCAAACTCCTAGCCTATAACTGGTAAGACATTTGGTCCAAAGACAGAGTTTCAAGTAGACACACATATCCACAGGTCTGCCAGGAGTGAAGTTGTCACACCTTAGGGATTGTAAAGAGGATTGCAACAGCATGCCCAGTAGCCTGACAAGTTTGCAAACAATTGGCTCCAACTAAAGCGGAGAAAAACAGCTTTTAGTTTTTCCTGTGCAGTTCAGTGTTACCAGTTGCCGGATATGGGGGTTTTATTACCACTAGGGCAGTTCTTAAACTGAGAATGTAAGAACATATGGTTAAATTAAAAGCTCCATCTTCTAAACCCCTTTAGAAAGATGAGTACAGCTGAGAACAAAGCCTGCCGAAGCGTTGTTTTGGTCCAGCCAAGTGGTCACCATTAAGTGTGTGTGTTTGTGTGTATACATGCATTGACAGAGGCTCTCAAAATCCCATCCTCCTCCCTCCTGTGATGATGTAACGTTATCGGTCCACTCTCGCAGCCTGAAGCTTTTCTCAAACTGACGTGTTTGGACTTGTGTGATTTGTATATGAAGCTAAATGTGTGTCTTTCCTCACATATCTGCGGTCAAAGGGGACTTAAGAGGTATCTTGGTGTCCAGCTGTCCAGTGCCATGTAAACATAACATCCCAGGTTTGAATTTTGCAGAGGATCTTCAATCCACGTCATCGCTCTTTTCTGTCCTGTCACTCTACTGATGAAATTACCACAAATCTATTTTAGTAAAGAAAATGGGGAGTCATTTATTGTGTCTGCCTCTAACATCAGTTCCTCAAACAGGAAGCTTGGATGCTGTATTGTCCATATACATCAGGTCATCCGATTAAGATGGACTGCAGTTCTCATCCGGCATCAGAATGCATCCTCAATACATTTTCAATGACATTTAAGTGACCTTTTGTTCTCATATTTCACATTCACATTTTATTGAATCATTTAGTAACTTACCACTTCCAAATAGAGAAACTACACATTGGATCATTGCAGTGGCTAAGTCTGTTGTACATTTAGTTTTTTAAGCACGCTAAAAGATCAATGCAAAACAATAAAAAGGGTAGAGATGGGGAGGAGTGACTGACAGCAAAGGTGTCTGACTGGAAATCGAATTGGGAACACTATCTTAACCCCTATGCCACCATGATGACACATCACATACTGTATGTGGACACATACCCAGGAATCCAGTATGCATTTTAGCATTGTTCAATCCTGTAAAAAAAATGTAAAGCTTCTTGCTTTCACCCATGGTGGAATTAATGCCAAATGTGAACAAGGCCTCATTATATTGCAGCTGACCTTTGGATTCTAACCCAGACATAAGACATTGTCCTAATTAGTTCATTGTCTTAAGAGGTTGGCTTTGTGTGTTTGTTTTTTAGCCTGAGATGAAGACCACCACTGTGAACAACAAGCCATTAGCAAGATGTCAACAACACAAGGGTCTTGAGGTAAGGCCTTTCTGTTTATTTGCTTAAGTAAACAAGTTTTATCTATAAACAAGCTTTTTGGCTGGCAAGTAGAGTTTACTACTATAGACAAATCCCTTTTGGGTGAGTAAGGGATTACTTGGAGTAATAAGAGAAGGGGGAGTTTCTGAAGGAAAGGGGGAGGGGAAGAGGTAGGAAAAGGAGGAGAGAGATTTGAAAGAGAGTTCTTGCTACTTGTTGAGTCCAGCTGGGCTAGAGGGTCTTTGGAGCACAATGAGCTCAATGAGCTGCAGAACCAACTAACAAACTAATGGCCTGCTCTCTGCAACTCTACCCCCGTACACTCACACACACACACACACACACACACACACACACACACACACACACAACACACACACACACACACACACACACACACATACACACACACACACGCACGCACGCACGCACTCACGCACGCACGCACGCACGCACGCACACACACACACACACACACGCACACACTGGAAATAACAGAAGGTAGTGAATTGGTGGGATAGAAGGGCTTGTTAGGAGGGAAGAAAAGGGGGTGAGGAGAGGGATGAAGGGACAGGATTGGGGGCTATTAAGAAGAAACAGGGGAAATGAGGGGAAGGCATTAGGAAGGAATCGAAGACTCAAAGACACGGTTTCTATAAGACTGGAAAGAAGTTACAGATTTGGGATTACTCAACCAGATGCACAAAGATGTGTCATAGAACGCATTCCCTTCTTTGTCACATAATCTTCCTGCAGTGAAATAATTAGCCTAGTCATTAGGAAAACATTTGCCGAATCAACATCTGTTTGATATTAGAAGAGATTTACAGTGGTGACATTGCTCCATGGGGTGGCCCTAAGATGATTTACTGCAGGCAGGATGCCTCTGTTGTACACCTAAGATGTTTTTGAAGAAAAAGGATGAAACCATAAAGTAACACGTGTTTTGTGAGATATGTGACAGCACACCTAACATACAAACACTGCAGCGTGTTTCCATTAACAGGAAGAAAGATGTCCGGAAGTTTGGAGCTATAAGAAACGGATAGGCATGCTAGGAGAGCTAACTAAGGATAGGGAAGCTAGCTAAACCATAATCCGAACAGTGTGTGCATGTGTGCATACGTGTGTGGGAATGTCTGTGTGAGAGAGAGAGAGAATCAGTAGACAACCAACAGAGTGAACCAATTTTAATGTAACATTGTGTGTTGTATGTGTATGTGTGTCTTGTTCAGTAAGACAACACACACACACACACACACACACACACACACACACACACACACACACACACACACACACACACACACACAAACAAACACTCAGCCTATTGAATCTCTCATGATTAAGTGAAGTCATTCCTATACAGCCACAGGCTTCTTCAGATGAGAGGCTACTATTGCTATTGAAATATTAAGGAGAGGGGAGGAGGGGTCTGTAGAGCTGATGAACATCTGCTCCTCTTTTCCTCCCCTTTCTTCACCCCCCTTCTCACCGCCTTCTGTCTTACACAATGTAGCCCTACCCCCTGCTCCATCCGCTGTGTGTGTGTGTGTGTGTGTGTGTGTGTGTGTGTGTTTGTGAGTGTGTGTATGTGTGAGAGAGTGCATTTGTGTGTTTTTGTGCTTACACAGAGCCTTTCGGATTTACAGAGAGAGTTTGGGATTTGTGAAGAGAGTTTGCCTGTCAGTCAGTAAAGTTTTAGCAAAGCTGCAGTTTTATTCTTAGGGATACTGTGCTTTCAAAAATGATTCCCACTATTTGGCATCAATACAACTACCTTCTTAAAAGTCATGTATTTGAACAGCTGTTATTTATTTAAAGGAATACTTACTATAACAGTAAAGACAACACACAATAACTGTCAAATGAAGTAAAGCACATTATATTCAACAATTAACATAAAGGCTTAGCAGCTACCTTGTGTATACGCAAGATAACCAGAGTGACTGAGCCGGAATGTTTAGTTATGCATAAATACATAACAACTATGACTCTCTCTTGATTCTGTTTAATGCGCACGCACACATCCAGAAACGCCGCACAGTAGGGTTCTACTCACAGGGCAGAGGTCGTAACCTAACCTCTGACCTCCGACATCACCTCCTCCCTCCCCTGCCCACTGGAATTCACTCCTGTGGATTCAATTAGAAGAAGAGAGAAGAAGAGCAAGGAGGACGTAGGAGGTTTAAAAACAAGATAACAGTGACAAATGTCTCTCAAATGTCTAGCAATGGACAACGAGACAATAACACAGGGCAGAGAGAGTGTGAGAGAGTGATGGAGCGAGAGTTCAGATCAATTCTTTTGACTTGTTTTCTTTGGATGAAATTGGCAAAAGATCCTGAGGTAGACTATATGGCCAAAACTATATGGACTATTTGTGTCCTTTAACTTTGGAGAAGTGTGCCACAGTTAAGGCTACACCTCTTAGTTCCATTTGAATCAACTGTAAATGTTACTATATAATCAGAATTATTAATATTTCATTGATTCATGTCTTGCACTGCACTGTAGCAGCACCATAACACTATTCTGCTGTTCAATGTTGTAATTGTTTAAAAATGTATTCCTGTATTCTTTTTTTCTATTAATATTTAACTCCTTTGTATTTATGTGTATGTTTATATTGCCCCTTTATTGTTGTCCTCTGTATATTAATGCATGTTGTGTACCCCATTTTGTATTGCCCTGTCCTGTAGTTAAAATATGCTATCGAAGTAAAGTTCCCCATGATTTTCCTTTATATTTCAAAAAACGGTGTGCTTCCAATTTTGTGGCAACCTGAATAATACATATTATTTACACTCTGTATTATCAATTCAGTCTATAGTATGATTACACAGGATCTTGCTTGTATTTGCTCTATTCTACTGCCCTCTGCTGGATAGTGTCTGAATACTCATTAGCATCACCATTGTTTGTGTTGTCCTTCACTCCAGAGCTCTGAGTGCAAAAACATATCGTTTTGGACCAAGGCCGTATCTCATTTCTGGGATTTCCCCTCCTCGACTCCTATCCTCGTGTCTTAGTCCCGCCCACAGGAGATGCGAGCGGAGGAGCCGAAGAGAGAGGAGGGGACGCAGCAGGCGGTTAGAGAAATGAGATGTCCTTCAACATGGCGCGCTAAAATTCATTTCCGGGTCACTACCGGAGGACCGAGGATTCGAGGAGTCAAGGAGGGGAAATCCCAGAAATGAGATACGGCCCAAGTGTGTCCCAGGATTGTTTTTTTATGTAGGCCAGTGAATCATAAGTGGCCACTGTGCTCTAATGTGGGTTTCTTAGGCAAGCTGACTCTGCACAATAGGGGTTGAAGTAACTAAATTACATTTACTCTTGTTGTCAATTTTTTTCTTTATGTATTTTTTTTAAATCAGTAAACATTTAGGCTACTTGCGTATTTGTTCTTGTTATTGACCGTTGCATTTTTGTTGCTACTTTTTTACAAGTATACTAATATGGTACTTTGCTAAATCTTCATTTGCATCTAGAGAACAGAAAAAGCACTAGCACTTGGTGAGAAATAATGCCTTTAAATTAACCATCACGTGATTATGGGTTGACGTTAGCATTAGTATACATCATCTGGCTTTAAATAAAACACATCAACATTAATTAATCACTGTTTCACTTGCTAGCATACTAATGACCCGAAACAAACACACCTACGATGACGCGCGACCGACAGGTGCATGATGGGTGTAACTATGCTAAATGCTAAAAACGCTTCCGGTTAATACTGCAACGTGATTTGCTACTATAACACACTGTATGCATGTAACAATAGACTCATGTAAATGTAACTCACTGTAGTGTAGAGAGTGATATCAACCAGGTGCGTCACAAGGAAGCGTTGTGTCAATCAAAAGCTGCATCACTTTCATTGCTATATCCCAATACCGTTATGTGTGTTTGTGGTATACTGTTTGGGGTATACACTGGCTGCAGCTGCACTGAAGCTTATATTGTTTATACACCTGTGTTTGCGTCCTTGATGTTTTTATTCTGCTGTTTAAGTGTCAGGTTATTTGTATTCATGTAACCTAATGCCTAGTGTACACTGGTAATTCTATTTACCCTGCTCAGGAATGCTTATTTTGATAATTTATTATCAGTTGTAGGCCACAGGCCTTCTCAACATGAACAGATCTAAATAAAATATATGCACATGTTTCTGCTTCCAGTTATCACAGCCCTTGGTTTGCACTAATTTGGAAGTATTTTATATAACGTTTTACTTTTCTCTAAGTACATTTTTAAACAAGTGATTTTTCTTTTGATTGGGTAACCTTTATTATATTATATATTTAAGAAAGGTAACTTGTACTTGCACTCGAGTACGATCTATTATTTTCATCTCTGCTGTACACGCTACACTCTTTAATTGAAGTTGTGAAGGGCATAATCTCCCCTTTAGATATTTTTCTGCTATTTCAAATAAAGGGCAGTAGAATTAACCATCAAATTGGGACATTGTGTCAAACTGTTTTATAATAAAACTTGTCAATTTGTGGATAAATAACCATACATAAACGTTTTATGTGGTAAACATTTAGGGAAAATTGTTAAACATATGTAAAAAGATAAGCTGCATTTAAATTGATTTAAAGACCAATATCTTTAGATCACCATATTACAATTTACAATTCCTCCATTTGTCTGATTCACCAACAAGGGGAGCTGTTGCACCATATCGAGTTAGTTTTGCAGACGTCATAGAGTAGATCAGACTCATGTCTTTTTTCTTTTTTCTTTTTCTGTAACAAAAACCAGAAACACCATATGCATCTGTTTTCTTAGGCTGTTCGTGAATAATTTTTTAAGTTTGTGCATACACATGTAACAATGTATTTTATGACACACACACACACACACACACACACACACACAAACACACACACACACACACACACACTGGAAATAAAGAGGACATGGCAGGGAGCCAGAGCTGCACATAGGCAGGGACATGTGTGTGTTCAACAACAGTTCCTGGAGATCCTCCTGAAACCAAAACAAACAGCCAAATCTATGTTGCAATAACACAGATATGGTTTATCACTTTGTGTTTCTGTCAAAGGTTTCTGTTTACCCCATGTAAGACCAGAAGGAAGAGCAAAGCCCTAAGTATAAAGTTCATTCAGGAAACAATATAAATACAAAATATAAATATACAGGCAGGTCAGAGATTTTCACTGAAAGATAACTAAACTCCAGTTTAACTGTCTGTGAAGACATCCTAGCAAAAGCTGCAATTCAGTTTCAAGTTCACTTTGAGGAAATGGAGTCTTGATGTTTTTAAATGAATAGCAGGAACATGTTAAGCCAGACAGAAAAAGGGTAACAAAAACGGGGAAGAAGAGAGGGGTGTAATGCAAGCAAACTGGGAAGAGAGGAAGAAAGCTGTATAGTTTATTGCCTTTACTGTGAGTATGTTTTAAAATCTAAATCAAAAGTGATACAAACTATAGTGCAAATGTGAAGGTATGTCCAGATGTGAAAGATACTGAAGCAAAAGAGTGAGTGAGCTGAATGCATTTCAATCAAGCAGTCTGTCCTGGTATTCTCACCGTGGAATTTAGAAGAAAAATCGTGCCCAAAATAAGAGACTTAACTGAGATGTCCAACAATAATTGGGACTAGACTAATTAGTAAAAAGCTACTTCAGTTAAATATCAGAATGGGAATTTTTCATATTTGCATCAGGCTTTTTTAATCGTTAAGTTTGTTGGGATGTTGCTGCATGGTGATTAATGTAAAAGCGTGCAGAGGGATGTCAGATGTTTGGATACTGAAGTGCAGCCAAGTGCAGAACGAGCGTCATAAGGAGCCATGTTGCCACATATTTTACTGTTGAATCTGTTTAGGGAAACAAAGACAAATACCTGATCTGCTATCCTGCAGTGTCAGTTGTTATCACAATTCCCAAAGATATTTTGCCAATAGTTTATTTGTTTTGTGGATAACCTTTTGACATCATCAAATGTGTATTTTTTGTGACGACTGTAAGGGAACAGGAATGTTTAATACGTTTAGATGTCAGGCAAACCCTTTTGAAACTTTGGTGAGAAAAAAACTGTGATAAGGATCTGATTATGGGTGTGCATGTTCCTTAACAGATCATACGATGATAAGAAGAAGAAGAAGACATACTTTATTAATCCCTTAAAGGAAAATGTCTTTCCCCACTCTGTTGTGTTTACACATTACACACACAGGGGAGGATATACATGCACAAACACAGAGGATATACATGCACAACCACATGCAGAGGAGAGGTGGCAGAGCAGAGAGGCTGCCAGGTATCTGGCGCCAAGGGAACAGTTTCGAGGTTAGGTGCCTTGCTCAAGGTGAACTGGCACCTCTCCAGCTACCAGCTCACTCCATATTTTATTTGTTTTGGTCCGATCAGGACGTGAACCGGCGACCCTTCGGTTCCAAGACCAAGTCCCTACAGATTGAGCCACTCTTGACCTGTGTGTAGATGACTCACAGTCTATACCTGCATTTCAGGGATGTCTGTTGAATACCTAGAGCTGACATTTTGTAATCTTACAAAAACATATTTAAACTCAAAATTAAACACAATCCTGTGTGGCACAAACTGTTCCTGCTGCACAGAAACATTTGTGCTCAGATAATGAGGTCCCTTGTGCTGTTCTTTAAAAACCTTCCCATTTCTATAAAAAGGATCTCAGTAGTAGTAATAGGCATATCATAATATTCCACAGGAATTTACTGTACTGTAAACTATGTGTGTTCTTATAGCTTTGTTGCAAACATAATGTGTGTGTTTATGTTCATTTCTGCTACCTCAAAGATGATATGCTCCAAACGGTTACATCTAATCATTCGTATGGCGTTGTAACAATACAAAACTCATACTTGCTGGGATGAGGTTATGTATTGTGTATATGTCATCAGTGTGTTTATGATAGCTGCTTGCACATGTACTTTTGAGTGTTTGACCCTATCCCGGGGCAGCAATTTTGGCAAGTCACTTTATGTTAGAATGTTTATAGCTTCTTGAGTATTTACTTCCCCCCTATAAGATAGCAACCTATTCATGTCAGCTGTGACATTTTACAATATGCATCTTTTGTATTTACACTTTGTGGCAAGATAGTCTTTAAACACATGGACATGGAGTGTGTTTGTGATTGTTTGCATGTATTAGAGAGCTTATAAACCTTATATCTGTTAACCCAGGTTGAAGAATATGCAGTATCTGCTGTGTAGATGTGTGCGTCATTGTGTGCGTGTGTCCCCATGCCACTGAGTGTACGCCATAAGAAGATTTCTGGTTTGTATATTCTGGTACTGCACTCATCCAACTGTATCCAGGCAACAGCTCATAATATTGATCAGTATGTTTGATCAGAGGGATATTGATGGATCTGAAGCCTCATTTTCAATGACGTCTTTAACTTTTATTTATGTAAAGGTAACGAGTTCCAGTAAAGTTGTTATAACGACAATTCTATTTTTATCATGCTCATATGTGTGCATATTCCCCCTCCTCTTCCTGGCATTTCCTGTCTGTTACCTATCACATCAGACTATGGGTGTTTCTCAATGTCGAGGAAGGCTCCTCCAGAGCCACTATTTCAAGGATGCTACGTCATTGAGTCCCGCCGAAGGACTGTTCCAATGTCCAGGATCCTTGGAATTCTACCGAGGCCGGCGTCCTTCGTTGCGGGAAATTTTGAGGCTGCACATGTGTATCCTCCGCGGTCTTAACATCCCCACAATGCTTTGCGCACGGACCAATTTCCAAAATCTTTAGCGGAAATCGCGCTCCATTTAAGGCGGGGCCTCGCATATGACGCACACCTGCACACCTGTTAGCCTGTTCCACCATTCTTCGTTTTCCGAGGCTAGGAAGGATTCTTGCCTCACTTCTGAAGGACCTGACTCGGAAGACATGTCCTACCAAGGAAGTGTCCTCGACATTGAGAAACACCCTATGTGTGTGTCTTTATCGGTGCCTATGAGTGTCATTACGTTTCATAAGGTTTCTGTGTGTGATGGGAAGTGTCTGTGCCACATTGTTTCCTGTGACAACTTAGTAGTTTCTATGTTTCTATCTTCCTGTGTCGCGAAATTCCAATTTCTTGCTGTGAAGTATATCATTTTACCTGGAAGGGTGAAGGTTCTTTAAATTGCTGCAAATGATAACGTATGATACTATTTTACTATCTCAAAGATACCTGTAAGATGGTTGCATCTCAAAGGAATATATATATTTATTTTATTTTCAGTTTTTTCATATTGCTTGCATAATAGCCTTAAAGATCCCCAATTGTATAAAGTTCTTGTCATTGACAACTACAATCCATCCTTGGTTGAAGAGTTTGGCACCACACATTTTTGTGCATAGTTTTTTGTACCAGATGTACATGTTAGCCATAGTTACAGTCTCATAAACAAGAGAAAGATTTTAGGTGCTCATTCAAAACTGTCTAAATCTGCAGAACAACAGTAATTGTTACACACAAGGCCTCTTTGTAATGAAAGCATTATGACATTTTGAAAACAAAGTAAGACGTTTATTTACTTTATTATGAACAGTCTGAAGGGGACGGCGGACATTACCACACTCACATTCATTTTTTGTAGTTTTGAAGTGTCTCTAGGTGATGTGATCCTATGCCTCATAAGAAACGTCTTCCCAGAATAATGTAAACATTATGTCATAGTGAGGTATGTGCGTGTGTGTATGCAAAGCTGTGGTAAAATCAGGGCTGCCCCTCCCTACAGGCCGATCACACAGAGGGCCTCATCATATAACTTTGCGTGGGGCCACAAGTTGGCCAGGGGTGGCCCTGGGTAAAATCATACACAGTCACAGAGTATACAATTCTCAGCACAACCTTCAGGAAAATCCTATATCAGTTTTCTCCCATATCAGTTTCTCCCATATCAGTTTCTCCCTGTTGTTAATCAGTGCGTATTAACAGATTGTCGGACTGCTAGCCAGACAGTCTGCTAGCGTCATCAGAATCTCTGCTTCCTCTTTTTCAGGCCGTCAGTACCACTAAACCACCTCACACAACAAGTCACTTCCCAAAAGCTCAGCCTGTCTCTATGTCAGCAGGCATGGGTGTACCCTAGCTTTTGTAACTTCCCATAATGATCAGTTGAGATCACGGCTATACAGCGTATTTTGTTTTTGTGTAACGGTGATTTCTTGACCACTTTCTTATGGTAGTGTTTCAAAAACCCAGGGGGTGGCTGGGAAGAGGGATTCATTAAGTGTGTCATGGAAATGCTGTATTACACAGGTGGAATTACACCAGTCCAATACAAAATTCCCTAAACAAATATGTATGTAAAGGTAGTATTAGTTGAAAAAGACAGGGTGTTTAAAGCATTTATAAGGAAATAATTGACCTTTGTCAGTATGTGTGACAAAACAAGTCTCACCTCTATTTTAGTCCCGGACTTTCAACCACATGTCATGATATCAGCAAATCAGTGGTTGTATGGGGAAGGTCTCTACACTATCCCCTATATTCTTCCATTTGAGATCTCTACACTGTCCCCTATATTCTTCCATTTGATGTTACATGATGACACGTGAGCCAGTTCTGTTAACGATAATGACCATGAGTTATTGTTGAAAGCTCAGGAAAAGCCAGAGAGATGACATTGAGTTGAGATACATACAATAAATGTTGCATAAGTCTAAGGTGTTACTGGGATTTTGTCCCTTCCTGTCTCCTTTAGTTATTCTCCTCTCCCGTGATGCTTATTTTTACAAGAAGGAATTTTGCTGGTCTCTGCACTGCCAGTGTCACTGTGGTATGTGTTCCTGGGAGGGAAGCCAAGGCTAAACACAAATACACCATATCCATTCCTTTCCTTTCAATAACCAAAGTCACCACACGCACACACACACACACACACACACACACACACACACACACACACACACACACACACACACACACAAACACACACACTCACACACACACACAACACACACACCACACACACACCACACACACACACCTCGCTCTAACCACTTCATTTTCTGCCCACCTGTATAAACATAGCAGTGTGTATATGTGTGTGTGAGCGCTTCCTCACAGAGGCCTATTGTCCTCCAAACTAAGATGTGTGTGCTGTATCATGAATCGGCTCAGCGGCCGCAAGCCCACTGCTGGTTTTTAGCTTAAAATTAAAACACTGGACCTAGAATAACACATCAACTGACAAGAAAGCAGCTGAGCGTTAATACTGCTCCCTCAGCAACAAGCCTTTGGTCTTTCTGAAGGCCAGGACGTAGATCACATGGTCTTGAAAATTGTGACACACGTAAAATGTTGTCACACATTGGGAAAGTTGGATGTTGTCTAGAAATGGCAATTAAGAAAATAGTTGATTTATTTAGTTTTAATGGTATCTCATGTTTTTGTACATAATTAGTCTTTGTTTCCTTTCGGTGATATCAGTTATCTGATAAATATAACCAAATTATAAGGATTTAAAAAATGATTTGAGGAATTGTACTATTTCTCGAATTTATCCACTGTCAATCTAGTCTACGTGATAATCTACCAATTTGTCCAGCAAATCTTCAGACCTACAACATCAAATTCGTTGTCAACTTGAGGGCAGTGGAAAAGGGTTGTAAACAGTCAATTGACTTATCATCCTATGAAGTTGATGGTGAATCAGTTACCTAGCAACATCAGCATGTTTTGGCCTCTTAATTACAGAATTTCCACTCACTCACTCTTGTTTCCAAAAAATATTTGGGTAACACTTTATATTAAGGTACACAAATTCAACATCAACTAGTTGTTAATTAACATGCATATCAGCAGTATATTGGCTCTTTATTAGTCATTATAAAACACTTATTAATGCCTTATTCTACATGACCGTATTCTACAAGTACTAGGCCATTAGTTGAGAGTTTTTCCTCAATAACCCTCTAATTAGTGCTTATTTATTGCAAGTAAGTAAGTTGTTGTACATGAGTTTTGGTCTTAATATGCTCTACTCAATATGGACCTAATAAGGCAGTAGTACCACAAGAATAGTAATTCTCCCATAATAACACTTAACAAATATGATCTATTCTTATGTAACACGACATGAAACTACTTGTGTTAATACAAAATTGGTATTTCTATCTAAGAATATATTGGGGTATTGACAGTTCAGCTACCAATAGCAAGGTGATATTGACCTGTATGTGTCATATTTGCACATTTATATTTTTGTAAAATGTGTACTTAAGGTTAGACAGGAAAGTACAGGAAGTAGGAGAAAGTGAACTGAATAGCATGGCAGTATAGAGAGGCGAAGTCCCTCCCTTTACGGGGTACCTCCATGCAACTTCAGAATAGGGAACCTTTTCAGGTCAATTAGAGTCAAACTACTAGCTTATTGGTTATGAACAAGACTTCACTTTAAAATAGGGAACATATTCTTAGATAGAAATACCACATTTTGAGTTATTTAGACTTAATTAACACTTATAGTTTCATGTCTTGTTACATAAGAATAGATCATATTTGTTAAGTGTTATTATGGGAGAATTACTATTCTTGTGGTACTACTGCCTTATTAGGCCCATATTGAGCAGAGCATATTAAGACCAAAACTCATGTACAACAACTTCCTTACTTGCAACAAATAAGCACTAATTAGAGGTTTATTGAGGAAAAACTCTCAACTAATGGCCTAGTACTTGTAGAATATGGTCATGTAGAATAAGGCATTAATAAGTGTTTTATAATGACTAATAAAGAGCCAATATACTGCTCCCGCATGTTAATTAACAACTAGTTGATGGTGAATTTGTGTACCTTAATATAAAGTGTTACCAATATTTGTAAGCAGGTGGCATACTTTTTAAGGAATAATTATAAGGAATATGGCATCCATGACATTCTACTCTGATGCCCAGTCAATCGCAAACAAAGTTAAATGACTTGAAACATAAACTACTCGTTGAACTGCCTGAACAGTTGCCTGAAAATACCCCACACTAACTATAGCCTTTCATGCCCATTTAAAAGCAGCAGTTTTATCACATCTGATATAAATTGATTTCAAACCAAACAAGGCCTGTCTTCAAGTATTCACCTTTGAAACAGAGAGCTGTTTTCATTCTCATGTCACACATCTGCTTTTAATAAACACACTGCTCATTCTTTTTCATACCATATTAACACAAGAACATCAAAACAGGAAGTGTCAAGTCTAAAAGGAGAAGCATGTACTGACTGTGAGCTTTAACAGGAAGTGTGCAGTGAACATGGGCCAGCCAGTTGTGAAAGATCTACTTTAATAAAACAAACAGATGTGAAACTGTCTAAAGGGACTTTCTACTCCTTCTCAACAACCGGATGCAACTGATCAGACCAGGGCAACGGTTTATATAGTATAACAATTCTGGCAATTAGACACTTATTTTAACCTATAAGACTTACATGTCATAAAATGGGCCTTCCAATGGTTATCAAACTAATAAGGGTTGCTTTCTTACCCCTGAATTTGGGGGAGAGACATCACAGGAGTGACCTTAAGGGAAAGGTATACATTTAAGGGGAAATTAAACTTAATTATTTGGGAAAAGAAACAAGCAAAAGTTTTCACTTCCACTGAGTTTATCAAGATGCTGGTTGACAGAATGCTTCAGCCATGCAGTAAAAGGAATTGTGAAGCACAAGATGGACTGATGTTTGACAGGAAAGAATAGAAAACACAAGTCAAACCAGTGAAGCAAACAAAAGTATGACAAGACTTACCTTGTTATCCGTTTCGCTGGCAATGTAGCGGGGAAGGCTTTTGTACTAACAATCTTAAGTAGTTTAGTCGGGGTTTATTTATGATGTTGTTACTTTAAATTACAGTTAGTTTTTCTCTTTTATTTATGTTTGTTTGTGGGGGGCATGATTCTTTTCTGACTGTAGACATGCTCTGTTGGATTTTGTAGTATCTAATGTAACATACTGTATACCAATGTTGAACATATTTCTCTAAATAACAATACATAAATTCTAACACTGTTACTTTCATAGCTTTAGAGAAGGCTGCTTTTTTATATCTGCAGAAGCCCATTGGTGCCATTTCTGCTTTTCAGATCAGCTTTTACATACTCATCTAGATTCACTTCTTGTTCTGTAAAATACGAGGATTACGTAAATTACATTTTAACATATTTGGCTATTCTTGTTGATGAGTGCATATGTTTTTCTGACTTGCAGCTGTGTCCTAACTTTTATATGTACTATTTTTAAATAGTACATATGTGTATGACCTAAATGCATGGCACAATAATTCCCATTTTTACATGATATACTATTCAAGTATTATAATTTGACATGCTTCACTGAGGCCTACTTGGAGGAGCAGGGGTTTTCAAGACACATGAGTGCCAGTGAAAGTAAAAGTAGAGCAAGGAAGAGTTTGGGGAAAGGAAATGAGAAGTGATGAGGGGGGGATTGAATGGGGGAGTTTAGGGAAATTTTCTCCCTTCACCCTCTCAGTTTACCACCTCCTCTCCCCCTTCCTCCTCCTCCTCCTCCTACTCCTCCTCCTCCTCCTCCCCCTCTTCCCTGTGTTTGCGTCACACCAGTTGTGCTTGCGCTGGAGTGAAGTCGGAGGAAAAGAGAGCAGGGGGAGGAGTTGATTGAGTTCTGTAGCTGAGGAATGTTGCAGAGAGAGAGAACATGGCTATAAAAGGATAGCACTTCCACTGCTGCTGTGATGTCACTACTCAAATATTTCCTCCTTCCTTCCCTGCCAAGACTTTCTTACTGACGCTGCTTTTTGTCTCTAATTTCTCTGGGTCTCTCCTCCACACCTTCTAGCTAAATACGTAGTTAAATGTAAAGTAAGATTTATTTCTAAAGAAGATTAAAAGACAACTCACATTGACCAAAGTGTTATAAAGAGCACGTAGGTTTATTCACAAATAAATTATTAAAAAAACAACATGTTTAGAACTTAATCATTAATGCACACACAGAAAATAGTTATGTATGTTAGCAGGCGGTGAGATGTTTGTTTTGGTGCATGGATGGATAAGTAGATGTATGTATCTATGTGCAAAACAGGTCTTGGACCATGTCTACAAATGTTTAACATCAACCACCCATGAAGCATGCAACATTCTGCTTTGGTCCCTAAAATACAAGTTAAACATTAAAGGTCCATTCTGCCCACTTCTATCTATTAGCTGTGTACTTAAAATACATCGAGTTAAATGAAAAGCTTAGCCATCATATTCAGTTGGCTGATAGTCAGGTTACTCAAGTCATACTCATGTGTTACTGATTAAGTCGTCTGAATTGATAAAATGTGATTAGATACATTGAACCTGTTAATGGCTTCCTTGTGTAAAATTAGATATTATGTAATTTATTATATAATAAATATGTAAGATTAGATATCACACATTTTTAAACTGCAGGAACTGGAGTTTAAACAATAAAACGATAAACAATAAGCAAATAAAAAGCTAATGGTTAGCTAACTTTGCTTACAGATAATCGTGAAATGGATTCAGGGTTTGATGTAAAAATAATCAAAGGAAGAGTCCTGAACTAGTCAGACAATTGAATAGACGAAATAGGTTTTCAAAGTGACTTTCCCCAGTTTTAATTTCTTTGATGCACCCCCCCCATTCTGATAACACATGAATGTGAATCATACTGGTTCATATTAGTCATCCGCGGCACTAAGCCATGAATTGTTAAACTGTCGAGGGCAGAAATTAAACATTAATTAGGTCGTAAACTAAAGTTAACAAGACAACGGATAAGAGTGTATGAGCCTTCAGGGCCTGCTGTTGTCTTTGTGATCATGACTCATGTCTCGTTCAGTAGTGCTGTAGAATTGGCTTTTTTTGGAGGCCACTCCAAACTGCACGAAACTTCCAATGAAGAGGGGTTTTTTAGGGGGAGTATTGGGACAAAGCTCAAATGACCAGTTTCTAAGTATTTAAAGGTGCATTAACCTCTCGTGTTTTATCTTTTCCAGGAGAAAAAACAGCTAGTGATTTCTAATGACCTAGTTAGCAAAGCAGAAGTTACATAACATTCTCCGTCACTCTACGAATGGTTGACGAAGGTTTGGGGTTGAAGGATTACTCAACCATAATGCTTAATCTGCAGGTTATGACAGAACGAGTGGCAGAGAGGGAGGGAGAGGTTTCAGAGCGGCTATAAAGAAAATTAAAAAATCTTGGCTGGAACTTGACTGTGCTTGATTATACGCATGAAAGCATTCAAACACACATATGCAGATTTAGGTTGGAATGTGACTGTTGTCATGATTTATCCAATCTTAGCTGCTGATTGCTTAAAGTTCAGAAGTTCCAATAGATTTGGCTCGACCAGCAGCAAATGTGAAAGAAATTGCTGACCGATACGTCTCTTTGTACCTATTGATAAAAAGAAATGTACACTTTTCACCACCTTAGAGAGTTTTCCCACAGTGCTCGTACAATGAAATGTCTTTTACTCTCTGCTGTTCTTTATGAGCAGTTAAGCCTGATTTGTCCTTTTGTAACTGTTGCTTAAGTTTCTAACGATAAGGTATCTATCAGTCTGTTATCCACCTTTAGACTACATAATCATTCATGCATTTGCTTTAATATATCTCCATCTAGGTTTGAACTTTATCTCTAAAGTGTCAGTGTGTGTGTGTGTGTGTGTGTGTGTGTGTGTGTGTGTGTGTGTGTGTGTGTGTGTGTGTGTGTGTGTTGTGTGCACAGGGCTCAGGATCAGGTGACTTGGGTAAAGAGAGTTTTGACGGCAGCAGCAGCTTTGTGGTTGATCATTAACAGTTCCTGCAAAAGGTGGTGGTGATGTTAGGCCGTTTTTAAGAGAATGACCTGCTGCAGTGGTTGAATAATGAGGTTGAGATGTTGTGAAACTAATTTAACAAACATGGACTATAGTGAAATTAATACATTTTCTCATATTGATCATGAAGTTAGTTTGACGGAAGAAAATAAAATCAAACTGCAGCTCTACATTATTGTGTCATATCAGGGCTTTGGAGTTTGGTGAACTTTAACCAGTCAGCTCTAAAAAAACATGCTTTGACGTGATTATTTGCGAACACACAAACACACACTGATCCACTTCGTTTTGTCTTTGCTGTTTACACTTTGTGGTCATTGTCCATCTCCATAGCAACACATCCTGCCATTGGTCCAAGGGGGAACAAGACACAATGCACTGTGGTAGCCAAAGCTGAAATCCAGTCATTACAAAAATCGAAACCAGTGTGTCTCTTATGTACGTTTGTTCATCCATACCTAAAATCCAGCACATGGAACAGAAAAGACACATTAACCATTATGTTAAACACTTTTCAGTCCCATTTTTGTTTTAAAACTTCAGCAGCAACTTTTCAGTTTTTGCCAAATGTTGCTTATCATAAGCATAGCTTTGAGAGATCATGTTTTATTGCAGGACATGTGTATGTCTGTTTCCTTTTTAGGCTTGCAAGGACACTTAACAACCGGCAATAAGTTTCTCAATTTCTGAAAAGTCTTTTGTTTGTGTCTGTTTCTCAAAAATCATTACTGTGGCAAATGTTTGGCTCTTTTTCCAGATTGCAGCCTTGTTACACAGAATCCAGTGCTTTGGCAGCGTGTGCGGGGTGGTGGCTGTGGTTGCGGGTTGCTCAACACAAGATCACACTGGGAGTGTAAAGGGGAAATTGCAACAGGGGGTTTTCATGAACTTCTGCTTAACTTGTAAACGTGCCTTACACAATCCCATGTCCATAAAAGTTCCTATCCTTTTAGCTCTGAGCATTGGCAATTCAGCCCAGGAAGCAGAAGCAATCAATCAATTGGTTGAATGCTGGAGATGACACCAGCTGGAATTTTCCAGTGAAAAGAGAACACTATGAGTAACCCCATTGCTTTTTCTACATGTTGTGTTGTACATAGAATCATCTAAATGGGTTAACTGTTGACTGGTTGAATGGGTTTATACCAGTGTTTCTCAAAGTGGGGGGCGCAGAGGCATGACAGGGGGGGCGCGATAGACCAGGAGAAATTAAAAAAAATAAAAATAAAAAATCATAATTTTAAATTATTGATTCGAAAATAATATGATACAGTACAGTACAAGTACGTCTGGGTCTCTGTGTTTCATTCAAGCTCAGCTCTGTGTGTGTGTGGAACGAGTCATTTTGTGTGTGTGCGCGAGCGAGAGAGAGAGAGCGCACCGGTACCGGAGATCGTTGTTGTTAGCTTCTGGTGCTAGCGAGCTACGCTAACGGATATAAGGAGCTTTTTCAACAACAAAGTGGAGGAGAGTCCTCTCCTGTCAGACTGAGAGGCTCAGTGAGCTAAAGGACTCTCTGAGTGTTTAGATAGTTAACTTTAGTCTAAGTTATCTCAGTCTCAAACGGTTTGGTCACGATTAATGTAAACAATTATTTCCGAGGCACACGTTTATACAATCATTATAGTTATAAAAAAATAAGAGAATAAATGAAAAACAGGTATGAAATACTATATGACAGTAAAAAAATAATAAAGTTTAAAAGGGGAGTGATTTGTAAAATATCCATAAAGAAAAAGAAAATCTGTTTACAGTTCTGTTTCAAATGGGTGTTGAGAGAGGTATCCATAGATCTCTTCATTTTGCTCTCAAAGTGCACCAGATTGATGCTTTTAACTTCAATATTTAAAAAAAAATCTTCCGGGAGCATGCCCCCGGACCCCCCTATGTTAGGGCCACTCCCCACTTATAAAAATAACACTTTACACTGCTTACACCTATATGCCGTGAGCTGATTATCGAGCCTTCATTGTAACTGTCGCGGGTACATTGTGTATATGCGTGGGGATTGTTGCAGTAGAAATTTCCACTGTAGCGACCGGTTGTTGTGCGTAGACGGCTCTGCTAAGATTGTTCCCTAGTTTAGGTTTTATGTTATGTGTTTAGATAGGTTCCTGTTTTATTTTGATAGTCTTGTCTACCCTCATGTG
This sequence comes from Dissostichus eleginoides, assembly GCA_031216635.1. Taxonomy (NCBI): domain Eukaryota; kingdom Metazoa; phylum Chordata; class Actinopteri; order Perciformes; family Nototheniidae; genus Dissostichus; species Dissostichus eleginoides. The sequence goes on along the minus strand of CM062268.1, from coordinate 22,643,381 downwards.
TCTAAAGTACATTTCCTGCCTTGTCTGTTTTCCCGCTGTTGTGATTGTCTAATTGTCTTCACCTGGTGTTGTCTGTCTAGTATATATAGTTCTCGTCTTCCCCTGTCTCGTTGCCAGATTGTCTTGTGTGTTCCAAGCATTCCAGCGTTAAGATCATTTGTCAGTGTCCTTAGAGTTATCGTCCATAGAGAGTTAGATTAAGTAAGTAGTTTTTGTAGGTTTTTGATAGTATAGGTTAGACAGTTTATTGAGTGTTTGTTTTGTTGCTTTATGTATTCAGTGAGTTGTTACCTGATTACATTAAAACACTTTATTTTGATACTTTGTTTGTCTCTGCATCGTGCATTTAATTCCACGCCTTTGTACAGCCTTAACAGTACAATCTGGCCAAACATGGAATTAGCAGATGCAGAACCAGTTAAAGCAGCGATACGACTTCAGGGCGTCTACACCAGCATGAGGAGAAGTTCTCTGTCATACACCAGGCAGTGAGAGACCTGGCGGAACAGCAACATGGACTCCAAGCCTCTGTCAACACCCAAATCAGCGACATGGCGGAGGCAGTGCGTCGTTTGCTGGCACGCCTGGACGCCGGTGCCACGGCCCCGGCATTACCTGATGCTGCGGCTCATCCTCAACAGCTGGCAGCTCCTCCTACTACAGCGGCACCGCTTCCTGGATCTCATGCTGTCCCGCTGCCTCGCTTGGCCCCTCCAGATAAGTTTTCCGGAAATTCCAATGACTGTAGATCCTTTCTGACTCAGTGCGATCTACACTTTAAGTTAATGCCCTACATATATAGCTCTGATTATGCTCAGATCGCATTCATCATTTCTCATCTGTCCGGCCGTGCGGCTGCATGGGCTACGGCGGAGTGGGAGAAAAATTCTGCAACTTGCAACTCTGTCTCTCAGTTCATCCACTCGTTTAAAAGAGTGTTTGCACATCACACACCAGCTGTAGAGAGCGCACAGAATTTGACATACATTCAGCAAAATCAACGCAGAGTGGCGGATTATGCAATTGAGTTCCGCACTATGGCTATTGATTGCGATTGGAATGATTCAGCGTTAAGGGATATATTTCGGAACGGACTATCAGAGAAAATCAAGGATCATTTATTGCTTATGGATCCTCCCACAGACTTAGAAACTATGGTAGCGGCTGCTATTAAGATTGACAATCGTATCTGTGAGAGGGATAGAGAAAGAAAGAAGACTGCCATTTCGTCCAGCGGAACCAGGGGGTTCTCACCTGTTTTTCATCCTGTCCGGAGGACATCATTCGGCTCGTCACCTGCATCAGAGGCCACAGCGCCCCCCATTGACTCGGATGAGCCGATGCAGGTTGGCAGGGCCAGAATCTCACCGGACGAACGACGTCGCCGCCTAGTGGAGGCAAGATGTTTCTACTGCGGTCAACAGGGTCATCAACAAGCCATGTGTCCAGTAAAAGAACAGGCTCGCCGGTGAAAGGGAAGACACTGGTGAGCCAATCTGACTTTTTTGACTTCCCTCCACGCACATTAACTCAAGTTATGCTATGTGAAGGTAATCAGGTTATTGAACAGGGGGCACTCGTAGATTCTGGAGCCGATGAGAGTTTTTTGGATAAAGAGCTAGCTCTTAGGCTTAACCTGACGTTGACGCCATTACCTTCGCCGTTAAAAGCGAACGCGTTAGATGGGCGCCTACTATTCACAGTGACTCATTGCACCACACCTGTAAGAATGACAATCAATGACACTCATGTTGAGAACATAGTTTTTCATGTGTTTAAATCAGCTCAACACCCGATAATTTTAGGTTACCCTTGGTTACTTTTGCACAATCCTGTCATCGATTGGCGGTCAGGAAAAGTACAAGATTGGGGAATGTTGTGTAAACAGAAGTGTGTACACGATCAGAGTAAGTTGGTACTGAGAAAGATCTCCACTTCTAAAGCAGACTGTCACAACGAACCTCTTTCTGACTATTTTTCTGATTACCCTGATTTATCAAAAGTCCCCACATGTTATCATAATCTCAAGGAAGTCTTTAGTAAAGCTAGGGCGAGTGCACTACCACCCCATCGGCCTTATGATTGTGTTATAGACTTGTTGCCAGGATCCACGATTCCCAAGGGCCGTCTGTACTCCCTGTCAGCTCCAGAAAAGGGATCCATGAAGGATTACATCGACACCTCACTCAAGGCAGGACTCGTCCGACCGTCTTCCTCTCCTGCCGGAGCGGGCTTCTTCTTTGTGAAGAAGAAAGATGGGTCTCTCCGTCCCTGCATTGATTACAGTCCACTGAATGACATCACGGTAAAAAACAGATACCCCCTCCCTCTCATTGACTCTGCTTTTGACCTATTGCAGGACGCTAAAGTGTTCACAAAACTGGATTTACGCAACGCTTATCATCTGGTGAGAATAAGGGAGGGGGATGAGTGGAAAACTGGATTTAATACCCCAACAGGACATTACGAGTACCTCGTAATGCCTTTCGGGTTAACTAACGCCCCAGCAGTTTTCCAGGCGCTGGTCAATGATGTACTCAGGGAGTTTTTGAACGTGTTTGTCTTTGTGTATTTGGATGACATTTTAATCTTCTCTCCTGATAAGGAGACTCATGTGCAACATGTCCACCAAGTACTACAGCGCCTACTGGATAATCACCTGTTTGTAAAAGCAGAGAAGTGTGAATTCCATGCATCAACTGTCTCATTCCTGGGTTCATCATTTCTCCTGGACAAATCCTGATGGATCCTGCAAAGGTCAGTGCAGTGGCAGACTGGGCCACCCCCACCAATAGGAAGAAGGTACAGCAGTTTTTGGGGTTTGCTAACTTCTACAGACGATTTATTAGGAACTTTAGCTCTGTTGCTGCTCCCCTTCATGCACTGACCTCACCTGGGGTTAACTTTGTGTGGGGTCCCAGGGCCGAGGAGGCTTTTAAGGAATTAAAAAGAAGGTTTACCACAGCTCCCATACTGACTGTTCCTGATCCTCAACGACAGTTTGTTGTGGAGGTGGATGCCTCCAATGATGGGGTGGGGGCCATTCTCTCTCAGAGAGCGGCTGGGGATAATAAGATGCATCCTTGTGCCTTTTTGTCTCGCAAACTATCTCCTGCAGAGAGAAACTACGACGTCGGAAACCGAGAGCTGTTGGCAGTCAAGATGGCTCTGGAGGAGTGGAGGCACTGGCTTGAGGGGGCGCCACAGCCGTTCTTGGTTTGGACCGACCACAAGAATCTTCAATACATCCGCAAAGCTAAGAGGTTGAACTCACGCCAGGCCCGGTGGCAACTTTTTTTCAACCGTTTTGACTTTACATTGTCTTTCAGACCCGGGTCCAAGAATGGCAAACCTGACGTCCTCTCACGCCTCCATGACCCAGAGCCCATGGCCAAGGATCCAGAGCCAGTCCTTCCACTCTCCCGTGTGGTTGGGGCGGTGACATGGCCTATAGTAGATCAGGTGAAACGTGTCAATGGTGAGGGGCCGAAACCTAGTGGCTGTCCATTGGATAGGCTATTCGTGCCTGAATCCATGCGGTCACAGGTTATTCATTGGTCTCACACATTACTGCTCACTTGTCATCCAGGGGTCAAACGGACCGTATTCGTTGTTCGACAGAGGTTTTGGTGGCCATCCTTGGTTAAGGATCTCCGAATATGTGGCTGCTGCGTAGTTTGTGCCAGGAACAAGACGTCATCGAAGTCACAGATGGGACTGCTGCAGCCTCTCCCCGTTCCCAGCAGGCCCTGGTCTGACATTTCGTTGGATTTCGTCACAGGTCTTCCTCCATCCAAGGGTAACACCACTGTCCTCACTGTAGTGGACAGGTTCTCTAAGATGGTCCATTTTATTGCCATGCCAAAGTTGCCGTCAGCTAAAGAGACTGCTCAGGCGTTATTGACTCATGTTGTCCGTATTCATGGTATTCCCAGAGACATTGTGTCGGACCGAGGTCCCCAGTTTTCCTCCAGGTTCTGGAAGGAGTTTTGCACCCTCCTGGGAGCGTCCGTCAGCCTCACCTCAGGTTATCATCCCCAGTCCAACGGACAGACGGAGCGCTGAACCAGGAGCTGGAGACGTGCCTGCGCTGCCTGGTTTCTCAGAACCCTGCAACCTGGAGCGAGCATCTGACATGGGTGGAGTATGCACACAACTCTTTGCCCACCTCTGCTACCGGTCTGTCTCCCTTTCACTGTGTCTTTGGCTATCAGCCTCCTCTATTCTCAGAAACTGAGAAGGAGGTGGTGGTGCCGTCTGCTCACGCCTTAGTCAGAAGATGCCACCGTATCTGGGCTGCAGCTCGTCGGGTCCTCCTGAGGAATTCGGCTCGGATGAAGACGGTGGCGGATCAACGGCGGCGGGCGGCACCTACATACAGACCGGGGCAGCGGGTGTGGTTGTCCACGAAGGATTTGCCACTCAGGGTCTTGTCAAAGAAGCTCGCTCCAAGGTTTGTGGGTCCATTTCCTGTCACAAAAATAATCCTGTATCTGTCCGTCTCCGTCTGCCCAGGTCACTACGGGTTCATCCAACGTTCCACGTCAGCCGCATCAAGCCGGTTCTGGACAGTCCCCTGGTTCCACCCTCCAAACCTCCCCCTCCCCCCCGTGTTGTTGATGGCGGTCCGGTGTACTCTGTCAAACGTCTCCTGTCCGTGAGAAAACGAGGCCGAGGTCGTCAATTCCTGGTTGATTGGGAGGGCTACGGTCCTGAAGAACGGTCCTGGGTCCCGTCCAGTTTTATCGTGGGCAAAGACCTAATCGAGGACTACTACAGGTGTCATCCGGAGGTCCCTGGGCCGTCGGGTGTCGTCCCTAGAGGGGAGGGTACTGTCGTGCGTAGACGGCTCTGCCTTGTCTGTTTTCCCCCTGTTGTGATTGTCTAATTGTCTTCACCTGGTGTTGTCTGTCTAGTATATATAGTTCTCGTCTTCTCCTGTCTCGTTGCCAGATTGTCTTGTGTGTTCCAAGCATTCCAGCGTTAAGATCATTTGTCAGTGTCCTTAGAGTTATCGTCCATAGAGAGTTAGATTAAGTAAGTAGTTTTTGTAGGTTTTTGATAGTATAGGTTAGACAGTTTATTGAGTTTTTGTTTTGTTGCTTTATGTATTCAGTGAGTTGTTACCTGATTACATTAAAACACTTTATTTTGATACTTTGTTTGTCTCTGCATCGTGCATTTAATTCCACGCCTTTGTACAGCCTTAACACCGGTACATTAATGGGAAACCCTACATGTTTGAGCACCCTCTATGAAACGTCAAGCTACCCCACAGCACCCCCAAAAGAAATCTCTGGCGCCGCCACTGAGCCTGCGACCCCGTTTTGAAGAAATGTGCAGCGCCAAACAGGCTCATTGCAGCCACTAATGCTGTGATAAGACACACTTTTTTGACAAATATCAGCATTTTCTTTCTTTTCATTTTTTTGCTGGGATTGCAAAGTGGCAAAGTATTATAACTTATTGTTCTAGCAAAGGGATTGCACAATTGTATTATGTTTTTTTTTTTTTGACCACACAGACTTATGGAGCATTGTTTTATTATCACTGTTCTAGCAAAGTGATTTTTTTATTTTTTTGAAAGGAATGCTCACGTTCATATTGATGTATTTTAATAAATGTTAACTTGGCCCATTACGTGACTATTTGTGTTGGGGGGGCCCGCCTTTTTTTTTTCTCCAAAGGGGTGGCCTGACAGAAAAAGTAGTTTGAGAACCACTGGTTTATACATACAATATGTCAGATGTGACAGAGAGAAAACATGTTTTGCATTGGTTGGTCATAAAATGCAAATGTTTTTTTAAGCCCTCTTGGCCCTATCATTCCTATAGTATATACGTTTACAAATCTATATTACATTATTACATTATTCCCTATTGTTTGACTCAAGAACAGATGGATGAGATGGATGACTTGTCTGTCCATGACCAAAGTGGAGTCATCCTAATTATGTGGCCAGGTAGGCTATTTCAGGCGTCAACCACATGTGAATTCCGAGCATGGTGGTTACACGTACATTTTGTTGTGTTTTTTTTCCCTCCCAGATCACTAAATTGCATGACAATCTTGCAATGATGCTGCCTAAAAGGGATTTGGATCAGTACCAATGTTAAGTGAGGGTTCACTTTCTCAAAGAAACTGTAACCCATGTGTAGATTTGACCAAGGACTAGATTTAGTTTAGTGTCACAGACATTAGCATTGACTGGTTCCGCCATGACATTTTGTAATACCTTTGGTTACTGTCTAGCCTGACCACAATCTGTCTTGCCAAAATACGTTTCGGAAATATCAAGTGTCTGCAATTCCATATTATTTTAGATTTCTCAATCAATAATTTTTTTGCATGTGAACTATTGTTTTGGACCTGCCATTCGATGTGTACTGTAGGACCTTATGGAAACATACATGTTTTCATATCCTATTTGTGTATTTGTAAGAATTGTATGATCCAAAAGTATTTTTACACCAATTTGCAGTATCTTTTGTAACCTGATGGTTTGAAAGCAGTGGGATAATGTGTACGTGCTCCTAGACTTGAGTTGATCCAAATGCTGTAGTCTATTGTATACACAACACAGACACTGTATGCCACAACACACAGAAGAGGGAGAAACAAAGGCTCATAGTTCCACATCCATGCTTCTTTCTGTTTCTCTGTATATAACCTGTAACAGAAAACAACGTATGTAATATCAAGTGTTGTATGTATTTAAGAAGACAGTGATGTTCTGAACTATCAGAAGTGAAACGGGGTCTTATGGATATACTAGTTTGAAGTTTAAAGCTGACATATGTATTTTGTTCATATTTACTATTTACCTTTCATGCAAATAGTTTCAGTTAAAATAATTAATTTTCAGCCATTTATTAAAAAGCGGTGTAAAATAAGTTCCTTGATAAGTTGAATATGTATTTATTTAAAATGTTTCTTGCAATATTTACTGCTTACATCATCAATGCAATTGTTGTTAGTATTGATAACATCCCATATTTAAGGAAAAGGATAACTCATACTTTAGCCTTAATCCTACCCTTAAAAAAACATAAAAAAGTACAAAACTGTTAATGTGAAGCTGCAAATGATATTATTGTATAATCCTTAAGGTATGTAACCGGCTTATATGTTTAAGCATGTCATTCTTGAAAAACACATTGGAGTCAAAACAAGCATACATTCATTTCTTTATTCAGAAATAGTTTTGTCCCTTTCAGGCAATTAAAAATATAAGATTTTCTTTTTTTTACTGCTTTTTCTCACATTGGTATTTCACAGACGTTGAAATATTTCTCCATAAATAAGTACAAAATACATTTTTTTTCCTTAGACACAAATAAATATCATAATAAATATATTAGTTTAAGTTAAACAACACAAGGCAACCAATAACCGAAAGGAATACTGTGGTGTTAAAGTCCCTGAACCAGGTTGTCAAATAAACGGGACAATTAATGATGGGGTGCAATTTACAAACTAGAAAAGATAACAGAATGATTTACATAATAAATCTCGTAAAGTTTGTCAGGATACAGATATTAAAATTCAAACTCACTGACATACATTTTGCTGCTAGCACACTTTGATCTTTTAGCATTCTGCAACTTATACATGCTTGCACCCCAGGTCTCAGGAAAATGACATGGTTACATGCATACACCCACACAAACACACACACACACACACACACACACACACACACAAACATACACACACACAAACACACACAGAGCAGAATGAAGTATGAAGCTTTGGTTGAATGCTACTGGGAGACTTGACAGTTTCTCCCATTTAGGATTAGCTGTAAAGTGCATATCACAGATAAAATGGCATCAATGACACATGTCAGGTCTCACTGATTAAGGCTACTGAATCAAACATACTGTTTGTGGCACCAAGAGTAAATAGCCTATGAGGCAGGGAGAATCTTTAAGGCATAGGAATTAATGATTCACTAAAGATAAGCCGTTTTGATCACTACAGATTTAAGGTAAGTACAAACCAGAATATTTACTGGCATTGTCAAGACCTACAGAGGAGTTCATTTGTATGGAAGACCACATACAAAGGTCGAATAAGCTACATCATATTTGTAAGTATAAAAATAGTCTGATAACATTTGGGTACTAAAATCATCTCATCATGTGTAGTTTTCCCAAGTCAAGTTCCATTTTAACGTAATTAAGAACTTTAAGTGTTATTGTTTAAAAAATGGACTTGTCCTGATCAGATCTGGCTCTGCAGAAAGTTCAGATAAATAAGCGCTGTTAACAGTTGCCTTCAGCTCCTTCCCCTTTCCATCCCTTTAGTCGGACAGGGATAGACGCTCAAACACAGTGAGCCTCTTACTGGCTGCGTCTAATGTTGGAGACTCGGTTCCACTGGAGCCTCCACTGCTGCTGCTGTAGCTGTCTTCCAGGGAGTCCTCGGAGGAAAAACGCTGGAGGCCAGCAGGCTTCATGAATCCTGCGTGGCCTCCGGGACCAGAAAAGGGCATGTCCTGCTTGTGCCCATCCTCAATGCTGTTGAAGACTCTGTTGTTGTTGCCGTTAAAGTTATTTCCATGGCCACACACACAGCGTGAGGCCTTTGGCTCCATGATGAGAGGAATGTTGTGGATGTCTCCGGTGCTGGCACGGGTCTGATGGTTGCCAAACTGGAATGCTGTTGGCTCCCGCTGCAGGGAGTCACCAAACACTGGGGAGAGGAGGTCAGCGGGAGGTGGGGAAACAGACTGAGCACGGCTGAAGCCTAGGTTAGGATCATTGAAGGATGAGAGGAATGAGGGAGGAGGTGAGCTGCGTGAAGAGCCCAGGAACCCACCGAAGCTGACACTTTGGCGCAACTGGTGGCGTGGATTCTGACCACCAGGAGTTGGTTGCTGCTGATTCTCGTATTTGGAAGATGGTAGCGGACCTCCGCTGATTTTGTCCTCATGGAGAAAGTGGCAGCGTGAGCCATAGGGGCAGTAACCGAAGTTGTAGAAGGTTCTGCAGGGCTCTGTCTTGTACTTGGGGTGGCGGAACAATCCACGCAGCTCGGCCTCGCCATGGGCAAACTGGCACTTGCTGCCATACTTGCAGCTGCCAGTCTCCTGGAAGCCACGGCACAGCTCCGTCTTGTAACGATTGGGGGCCACCAATTGTTGAATCTGGGGTGGGAGGTTAGACGAGGGAGCGAAGCCGGGCGGCGGAGCCACAGTGGTAGTAGAGGGAAAAGCGTCCAGGTTAGACAGCTTTCTGAAGGAGGACAGCAGGCTGCTGCTGGACTCCGTCAGGCTCATGGAGCGGTCAGGCCTGAAGGGGGGCTGTTTCGGATTGGATTCAGGGCCCTGGCTCCAGATGTTGGAGGACCAGAAAGGGCTGCCGTTTTCATTATTGTTAACATGCTCGGTGCTCAAGCTGTGGCTTGAGGAGGGAGGAGGGGAGGGGGGAGAGAAGAAGGAGGTTGACCGGTGCAGCCGACTCTGCCCCGGGGCTTTGATTTGAGATTGTTTCGGAAGCAACGCTTCATCCAGGGCCAGGTTCATAAGGTTCTGTTACAGAAGATTGACAAAGTTACTATACACGCCTTTATTACTAATTTCAAAGAAATATATCGTATTATCAATTTTTATTGTTAACCTATTTCCTACAAAACCGTCTATTTAGAGTATTTTTTTCAACAAACGATAACATGATCTAGAGTAGGTTAATATTTAGGATATTACATTTTTCTTGAAGAACGAAATAAGACACAAATGCCAAAACAATGTATTTAAGATAGAAGACAACAAAACAGTCACCAAAAAAAAACCTTTCATCTGCCAAGTTTCATGCAGTTACGAAATACAAATTAAATGTATATAATTGCAGTTTTGACTGTTTCTATTTCTCATGAATATTCAGAGAGTGGAAGTTTGAAATTGAAGAAACAAACAAACTTGTCTCTTTTATCTCACTAAATCTTCAAACTGAAGAAATCCTCTGTGACTAAACTCGGTTCAAAAGGAATTCACTGTCAAATCAGTGATTCACGGAGGAATAAAAATGCCCCAGAATAAACAACCACTTGTGGAGAGGAGTTACAAAGCTGACCTCTCACACTTTATAAAGCTTTTTTTTTCCAAAACAAAATTCCTAAACTTCGACTCACCTTCGTGAAGATGTCAAGCATTTCGGACATGCTGTATCCCTTTGGCCAAAAAGAAGAAGATTCAGCTTTGATCCAGGGTTGACTGTTTGTACCTGTTTCCAGACGTTAGTCAAGTTAGATTTCAGCTCAGGCTTTATGTGCCTCAGAAACCCCTCCCCCAGATCTAGGAGGAGTTTCCACTGCTATGTTCCCGGATGACCATACCTCCGCCTCAAGTTTCACAGTGAGCTCAGAGGGCGGGTGCTAAAACAACAACACAAAAAAAAGAAAGAAAGAAAACTGTATTTTTAGCTATAGCTGTGTGAAATGCTTCAGTTTCGTAGGCATGTGAAAGCAAAGTGGCTTATTTACATAGCTCTCATGCATGCTCTCTATCTAGGCCTATAGCACACACTTGTTTTTCCTACGTTTATTCTTATTCTCTATGTTCATTTAGAGATTTCCTGCAGAGTCATACATTATTCCAGCTGTGTGAAATGGTTCTGGATCTGAAGCACCCAGTTGTGAAGTGGCAGATAAGGCTGTTGTTTAAACCTTTACACTGTCATCCCACATTAACAAGTTAAGCTGGCTTTTCTGTAGCAAACACTTGAACACTCATACACAGGCATATTTACAGTATATACATTCCTATGACTAATGGTGGGTTTTCAGGAAGTGTAATAGATCATCTTGTCATCTCGATCACGCACTGTACATTTTCTAAGCATTCTCATTTCCTAGAGAGCTGAGAATCACTGAACCCTGTTGTTTGACGGAAATCATGCACATATATTTCCTCTTATTTACTTTGGTTTTGGTTGTGATTGGGGGATCCAATATTCCACCAAAACAGTGAACAAGTCCAACAGTTATCAGAACTCAACCAACAGGAGTATTGATTAGCAGAAGACAGAAACCTTTGGACTGAAAACAAGATAGACCTGAGTAAAAATAAATACCAGGCCTAAGCAATCTATACAGAATCAACCCCAATACTCATCTGCTGTTTTTACATCAGAAATACCATGTTCCTCTAGCATGTCTTCCACCATAAATTCTATACTTTGTACATTTGAACCATACCAAGCACATTTTGAAAGTTGATTTTATGAAAGCTTCATAAGGAAGAATATTTATGACTAACAGCAGAAATCATTCTTCAACTTGTCACTTCATAAACAAAACTGAAAATGTTATTACCAGAAGTTTATTGTCAGTGTTTTTTTTTTCCTTCTTCTAGTTTCTATGGTGAGTGTTGCGGCAGTCTTTTTGTTTTCCTTCTCCTAGGACTTCAGAGAAGCGAGCAGCTCAAACCATATTACAGTAAAAAGCGTGTTATTTTGTAAGGTACTATTTAATGCACTCATTCAGGGTCATTTCCTTGATAAACACATCACCCAGGCTGTATTCATACAGAGCCACCTGACTTGCATATCTAAACTCTGATATTGTATCCTATAAATATGTTTATAGCACATTCAATCAATTGTAAAGCTTGAAATAGCTTTATAATCTGAGCAGAGCTATTGACTCTTAGCCAAAGAAGCTTTGCTTTGTGTTTCATTCATGAAATCAGATGAATACAGAAGAGATTACTTAGACTTAGCTGTGGGATATGTGGGAAATGGGGGCGGGCAAAGCAGAGAGATAAGCAAGAAAGAGTCTCCTGACCTGGTGAAACTCCAATAAATGACTTATACACACGTAAATGATCTGATGTAAGCAATGTTATCACCTTCCGTATTCTTTCTACAAGACGTTCGTGCTAATTTCTGCTAATCGGTAGACTACATCTTTTTCTTAACTGCAGCTTGATTCACCCACTCACATGAGTCATATTCAGTCCTGGCAATGACGGGTTCATACGTTCTAATAATTGTTGTGCAAGTATTGAAAATCAGTGTAAATTTGATTGCTAAGCAAAAAAGGGTGCCACCAGAAAAAACTGATTATGAAATTTAGAAGACAGTGAAATTCACATAACTACTATAACATGATTTGAAGGTATACCAAATGGTATTTGTCTTGTGGACATGTAGTTGTGGATTTTTGCTTAACTAAATGTAATCCAGCTTTTGCTCCTGAGGCCCATGATACAAGACCATATTTAACATCTATTTCTAAGCAATCAATCATTTTGCTTACAAGGTATGTTGTTAGAGCCATGACAACAAAGATTCGGCTGCCAATTTTTTTTACTCACATTATTTTGAAAAGTATTTAAATACTTGAATCATGAGAGGTAGGAGATTTAGGTAGATCTAGCAGGTCATCAAACATTTGATAATTTGCAAAAAACAGACATTGCAATGATCAAATGCCTGTAGAAAATCAGCAGAATATTTTTTTATTGTGTCCAGTCTACACATATACTCAATTTAGGAGTCATGCTTTTGTTAAACAATGAGTCTGTTTGAAAAGATCACACAGCTCTACTAGAAGAAAAAAGTCTCTCAAAAGGAAAATACACACGGGAAGCAATATGAAAATGAAGTAAAACACCCAATTCAAATATTGCTGATATACTATCTTATCACTTAAATAAATAAGTATGAGACAACCCTAATTTCAATACAATTTCCCGCCAGAATACATCTCTGTTCTCCCCATACTGTTCTCACTTCTTGTTCAGTGTATAAATAGTTACATCAGAGCCTTTAGTTTTCATACATTTAAATACCATTTGTTTGTTGTTGGGTTTTATTTTAATGAACAAATGTAGCATTCATTATTTATATGCGTTCGTATGGATACTCGATTATTAAGATTTTCATGTCAGAATCTTCCAGTGAGCATTGCCCCCCCCGTTTATCCCAACTCACAGCCCTGTTACGCAGACTGATGGACAGACACGCCGACAGAAGCCAAACAGGCCTCTCATGTTCAGCTATTAATAAATGCAACGAGATAAAAATAACTTGCCCAACTATAAATCTGACAGCATTACATACTTTGGAAAGTATATTTTAGGGCTGTATAAAGGGTGTAGAAAAATTCTCCCTCTCCTTTTAATTTTCTTGTACCTTTTTAGAAACTTTCTCACCCGGAAGACAGATAAATTGGTATAGGCGATAAGGTAAGAAAATGGCTGCAGTGACATTCATGTCGGGAATATGCGTTTCTGTGTGTGGGTGTGTGTGTGTGTTGTGGTTACCTCACTATACTTGTTTCTATTCTGTCTCTTGCCTCAGTTGCATGGAAAGTCACTCTAACAGGGAGGGGCACACACACACATGCTCACACAAACACAAGCTTAAAGAAGCATTCCTGCTGATGGTGGATTCCAGGTTGTTGTGTATCTTTTTTTTCCTTTTTTTCCCCTTTGTTGACTAAGTGAGCGAGTGCTAAATGCCAGGTTTTCCACTGGGGTTTTTCTTAAGTGACATGCCAGAGTACATGTCGTTTTCTAACATGTTTGGACTTGATCGCACAGCACTGCATCAGAGATCTAATAAAAACAGTGAGTAAGTATGTGTAAACTTTGCGAATATGTGTAGTAAAGAAATCGATGCAATAGGATGCAAAGATCTCACTAATCCATAAACAAATATAAAGTAAGATCTTGGAGAACCTGGAAAATGGTTAAGGGGATCAGTTTTATCAATCTTAAACATATATTTGTTATTATGAAAACATATATTACACTATGTAATATGTGTTTACCATGTAATTTTTAAGGGGTGACATAGTATAGGAAAACCATTTGTCCTCTGGAAAAGCCCCTTTTTTCAGAGCCTAAAAGCATCCGGCCACTATGCATAATTTGATTTTGTAACATAAGTTCCCTCTCATCACATGAACCTTTATATGATAATAGTGTTATTCTGTAGCATGAAATGAAATAACTCATCTTGCTGTGACATATTCAAAATTATTATAATTGATGCTCTCTCCGTTTCCGCTATTCTTTCCGCTATGAACATTTCCAGAACAACAAATTATCTGGATGTCCTTGTTTTGCTACAAACTGGCATGCACATAAAGGAAATTGGTATTGTGTCGTGAAGAACAAGCTTCATACAAAATAAACCCCACATCCCTATAGTGTGCCGTCATGGCTTCTGTGTACTGTGACTGTGTAATTTCACTAAGCTCTACAAATGAATCATTAACTTGGCCTGTGTTTACCCTTATCAAGCATGTAGCATCTGCGTTTACATGTTACTCAATCAGAATACTAGGTATTTGGTTGAAAACAACGTCAGAAAACATTTAAATTCATAATATTATTGATTATTATGGCAGTGTTCAACTGTGTTGTGGTGCAAAAAATCAACTTAATAATTCCTTCTGAACTGCATCTGCCATCATGACTATAAAACGTTTATAATTGCAACACTGAAGCGGGGTTTCATTTAATAAAGAGTATATTTTTATCCCTTAAGGATTCCTTTCTAAAGACACAACTCATGCTATTCATCCCTGAAAGGACTTAGGGACTTTTTTGGATCTGACTCATTGGAAGATTAAAAGAACTGCCAAGTCATCATCATATGGCACATGGTGACTGCCAGGTGAGGTCAAGATGCAAACATGACTGCTGAGGGCTGCTGATGTTTCCAATATACTGAAACAAAATTGACACTGATGACAAAGACATTAAACATTAGTTTTACCAATTTAGATTTGAATAAATAGTTCCTCTTTAGATTCTATCACTTTTATTTTTGTTTCATTTTCTCTATCCCTTCACCCCGGGGCTAGTTCCTCTTAAAGCCCCTCTACAGACACAGTTTCACCAGCCCGTGCCTCTAATAAGTGATTCTTTGCAAATATTTAACCCAGCCCTCCGTAACATCGCTATGGTGACATGCCAAACATTGCACACATTAGCAGGCACGGGTTCAACAGTTACTTAGCAACAGCCGTGTAGCAGGTTTGCCGCCACAGATATGTGATGTGAACAAGCTGCTCAGGCCTGTGAACTGAACAGTCGATTCATCAGGATTAGAGAACAAGTTGGTGTAAGAGGAGAGATGGGAGCACGAGGAGTCAGGAGAGAAAGTGAGTCAGTGGTCAGGTGCCCGTGTTGACAGCCGGGGAAAGTACCTGCCTTTCCAAATACATACAGCATATTAGGAAGGCAGGTACAAAGTGTCTCCATTTTTATCTTATATGTCATGTAACAGATAAGCGTGTTTCTCTGTTGGATAATTTGATACGGCCTCTGGACTTTGGAAGTCTTTCAAAGGACTCACACTACAGCACAATGCATTGCGAAATGCGAACGTGCAAAGACATGCGTAACTCTGAGGGTCATTTGACTAGACAGAAGTAGTTCTTAATCCAAGGAACAAATAACTCTGGTAGGGCAGGATTTCGGTTTAGGCTTCAGCGTAAACAGTGTGTCTTACAGGGGAGGTGTTGCAGCCACATTACAAACGGATTATAGACAAACCAGGATATATACATTTAGTTTTTGATAAAATTAAGTTACGCATTTTTCTCTGTAGCGGTATGCTATAGCTGGGCGTTGGAGATGTTCAGAAATCCCCACATGTTGTAATACCGGTCTCTATGCACACATCAGTCCATACGCACGGTAAATTATGAGAGAAATTACCAGTAATCCATTTGGTCAAAATAAATGATGACTTCTCTGAATTTTTTGTGTATGCGTCAGCGTTAAGAGGCAACAAAGAAGACATGAAACAGTCATTGGACAGTCATCTTCTGGGGTTTTCCTTTCTAAAGAATTGTAGTGACCCTCATTTCCTCAAATTAAACATTTTACCAACTCTATTTCCTGGTCTCTTCCCTCCTCATTTGCACATTTATCTCTATCAGTTTATGTTATACATATATGTTGAATAACTGTGTTATTGTTTTGAAATTCACATGTTATGTGAGGAATGTGGGTTTATAAAACCTGCGTGATTAATAGGGTAAATCAATGGCGCTTAAGATGATTTCTTAACTTTACCTGATTTACATGAATTCACTAAGAAATAACAGGTTTGTTATCAACCATAAGTTCTAAATGAATAACAGATAGCAGAATTATTTAACCCTTGTGTTGTGTTCATATTTTTGTTACTCAGACAGTGTTCGTGGGTCTGTTGGACCCGCTGCCTTTTTGGGCTTCAATTCAACACAATCAAACTATTTTATGTTAAAATACTCAACAGATGTTTACTTCATCCCAATTACAAGCAATATAAACTGCATATAGCCTATGGTTAATATTTGCCCTTTTACATTTGTTAGATCACATTAATGAATTAAAGTGCTACTTTTTTTTTTTCCCGCTGACCGGCTGGTCCTGTGGCTCGTCTTTTTTTTGTAACTAGCTGATGCTCAATCTCATCCAGTGGCGGTGCCAGATATTTTCTTTTGGGGTGCTGTGGGGTAGCTTGACGTTTCATAGAGGGTGCTCAAACATTTAGGGTTTCCCATTAATGTCCGGGCGCTACAGTTGAATTTGCTACTGCAACCCTTCCCACACGCACATACACAGTACCCGCTGCTGTTACAATGAAGGCTTGATAATCAGCTCACGGCATATAGGTGTAAGCAGGGGTAAAGTGCTATTTTTTTATAAGTGGGGGGTGGACATGCTCCCCTGGGAAGATTTTTTTTTAAATATTGAAATTAAATGCATCAATCTGGTGCACTTTGAGAGCAAAATTAAGAGATCTATGGATACCTCTCTCAACACCCATATGAAACAGAACTGTAAACCGATTTTCTATTTCTTTATGGATATTTTACAAATCACTCCCCTTTTAAACTGTATTCTTGTTTTACTGTCATATAGTATTTCATACCTGTTTTTAATTTATGCTCTTATTTTTTTATACCTATAATGATCATATAAACGTGTGCCTCAGAAATACTTATTTACATTAATCGTGACCAAACCGTTTTGAGACCCACTGAGGTAACTTAGACTAAAGTTAACTATCTAAACACAGAGAGTCAATACTTCACCTGAGCTGAGGTTATCTGAGCCTCTTAGTCTGACGGGCGAGAGTTCTCCCTCCACCTTGTTGTTGAAAAAGCTCCTTATATCCGTTAGCGTAGCTAGCTAGCACCAGATGCTAACCACAACGATCTCCGGTACCGGTGCACGCTCGCTCTCTCTCTCTCGCTCGCACGCACACAAAATGGCTCGTGCCACACACACACAGAGCAGAGCTTGAATGAAACACAGAGACCCAGAAGTAGGCTACTTGTACTGTACTGTAGCATATTATTTTTGAATCAATCCTTTTTCAAATTATGAATATCACACATAAAAAAAAAAAAGACATACATTTCTTGGGGGTGCTTAGGGGGTGCTATGGCTATCCTGGGGGGTGCTTCTTCTTCGTCAGACTCAGAATTCTCAGAAATGTGATCCTCACATTCTGAAACCTCTTCCTCTTCCTCTACATCACCATCAAATGGTTCTCTCTCTTCCAAAATCATTTGCAAGGCCCTCTGAGCAGAGAATCGTTTGGCCATCTTGATCAGTATTGATAAGGACCCAAACTGGCGAAGCTTTATTTATTGTGTCCCGCCCCAAATTTGCAGCTTGGATAGAGTGTGAAAAAAATTAAGATTGGTTCCTGCAAGACATAATGCGGGAATATGAGAGCAGAAAGGTGTCGGTGCTTGAATTTGTTAGAAACACAAAAGTCTCACACACACACACACACACACACACACACAAACACACACACACACACACACACACACACACACAAGGCCCAGACAGCACAGGACCTACAACTTTCACACTTTTGTTAGCCCCGGGTCCAGTGACCCGAACATCCTGTATGTAATATAAATGTGTAGGGGGGTGTACAGTGGGTGATCATTGAAAATGTGTTCTGATATATGTTCTTCACAGAAAATGAGCCAAGGCCATTAAGTGTGAGTTTGAAAAAATAATTTATCATATCATTTTTCTTTAGCTAAATAATGAAAACGGGTCCCACAGACCCGAACACCATACAAGGGTTAAACAAACAATACATACACATGCATAAACTTGACCAATGAGGTCCCCTTCATGTTTGGCTTGAAACCTTTCCACACTAAGGGACGGCTGTTCTGAGGAGTTTGTCTGACTGTGAGCTGAAGGGGTGAAAGATGCACACAACACAAAGGTGTAGTGTGTGTCACCCAGCAGCATGACTCTGGACTGGTTGGTCTTGTTTCTGCAGGGTTTCATCTCGAGGCGGGACCAGGCCTGATGAAGCTAATAACTCAAAAGCAATCACTCAAAAAGAGTAATCACACGTCAACCGCGGTAGGCCTTATACCTCTGACACAAAGTTTGGAGTTATGTTGTACTTGTTCTAATGATTTGCATTTGTGAGAGAGAATATAGTGTTGCAAGGCCTTGGCATAACTTTCACAGAGTGTACAAATGTAATGTGAGTGTAACAAGCCTATTGATTTCAGAATATTACATGTTTTATTTAATGCTCACATAGCCTGTCAGTAATGAGGAAATATCTGTCCTGCTTTCCGTATCAGTGGTTTTGGAGGAATTTCTGCTGTCGGCCAAACTCTGTCAAAAGACAGATGTTCAAAAAGATATGGCAATAACTCAAATGCAGTGCTGAATTCTTACCATGACAGCTGCAAAAGCAATTTAGGATGCTGTTAGAATTAACGCTTGTGCTTTTCAGCGAGTTTTTTTGCTTCAGGTGAGGCAGAAGTGGTGGAGTAGTAACCGAGGGAAATCTGGGCGGTGTGTTTGTGTGTATGTGCACAAGTGTGTGTCTATTCCAAAAGGGGGTTTTCTCCACAGAGTTATACATTTCTCATCTACATCCCAAACAAATTTCTCAGTGTGAAGTTTTTTCCCCCTCAGGAACAAACAGGCACTTAAAAAAAAATATCTCACATCAGCTTTATGCCACAACCCTTCCCACTCACAGTAAAGGATTGTGGCACAAAACAAATCAAACAGTGGAATTTGTAAGATCCCAAGACAAATACATCCACATTATTTAACATTGTGGACGCTCCTAAAAATGCTGCAGAAAGTGAAAAATCTGTCCTAACTCTGTTTTAAGTGGCAAGTCACGTGAATGCAGCAGATATTTGGCAATCCTTCCTTTAGTTCCTTACTTTACCTGTAAAGTCAGAGTGAGAGAAAACCACAAAAGAGAGAAAGAAACAAAAAGAGAGAAACGGTTAATGAGATTCAACTTCTTGTGCAAGAGGACATTATCTTGGCCGTGTTGCAAGAGGGCGTTTTGCAACAACTGCAACACTATACAGTAACTCGTAATTAAATCATTTAAGATGTCTTTGTACAACATGTACTATTTTATGTTCTAGTATTTGTGTTCTAATTTAGCTAGCTTTAGCAAAGTTATTTGCATGTCATTGTGGTTAAACAGTTGTTTTAGGGATTGTTGAGTGAGAAAGCCTACATACAGCTAAGGTGAGTACATTTATGTGTCTTCTAAATGTAACGTAGTACATAATTCTGTACGCTTTGAGGTTGATATTGTTTTAAATACAAGCTTGGAAGTGTTTTACTAACTTTTGATAGGTGTTGCTCTTCAATCTTACAACTTAAACAGAGTTAATGCAGCTGTATAAATCCCTCCAAGTGCATTCATTCAAAAAACTAAATTAACATTCCATCAGTCTGGCTTTCATACTGTTTCAAATACTGAGCTATCCTTCAAAAACATCAGCATGTTGGCACCATTAAAGCTTTATCAGCACGTTGGTGACCCTCCCCTCTGAGTGTGTGTGCTTGTTTGTGTGTGTTCAGCAGGTTCTCTCTTAGTTCAAGGTCACCACAGTGTGTTGTCAGGAGATATCTACATGCGTTGCTAGATTATGACTCACTCAGTGTGGAGGTGTTTCCCGCTGTGCTGACCCCTGATTCTGTACCACAGACGGAGCAGACGGGGTCTGTGGCTGCCATCCAGGTGTCCTCCTGTCCACTGGGCAACATGTCCAGCTACAAGAACTCAGCGTGTTATTTTTGGGACTATTTAATCATGTTGTTGTTTGGCCAAAGCTGTAAGGACACGGTCGGATTTCAGTGCAAACAAATCTAGTCCACCGGGGGTGAGGAGAATATGGTGTAGTTACACAAAATAGATTACAGTTGAATACAAAGTCAGACATTTATGTTTGTCTGAGGCCATTTGACTAGGCAAATACGATTTCATAAAATCTACAAAGTACAAGGAAGAAGTACTATTTATTACGACTAAATGGAAATGTACACATGGGCTGGTTTTCAGACCAGAAACAAAAGAGGATAATACTAGTTGTACACTGTGTTTATCTGTGTTGTGCCAGGAAACACATTCTCCAGTTACAGGAAATCATTGACCTGCAGTCTATTGGGAGAGTTTTCAAAACTCCAACCTTTCATCTCTCTTATCACAAACTCTTCAGTCTTAAGCAATACTGTTGGAATATCATATGAAATAGTATAATAGATAGTCTGTTTCTAACTTTTTGTTTCCTTTTTACTTGTATCTATTCATCGACTATTTACTTTGTTTCCCCCCCGAGCATGTGTGTCACCTCCCACTGAGACGCTACACAAATTCTCTGAAGTTCTACTATTTCTCAAAACTCCGGTCGTTTCCCCCTCCTCCATTTCCCTTCCCATTTTTCCAGAGCCCCAGCGCTCTTCCTTCTCACAAGGAAATGGGGCCAGGTTGCAGAAGAAGGGGGGGGGGGAGGGATAGACTGGAAGCCACAGTAGGAAAATGAAACAAATGAAACAAAATGTTCTCAACTACAATGAGCTTGGGCTCGGGAAAAACAGCTTACAGTTTATAAACTGCCTTTAAATTAGATGATAAGCTCTCTTTAAACCAACATTATACATGAACTGTGCCATGATTGTCACATTATAGTGGGAGCTTGTTTAGTTTCAGAATTGATTAATTATGAAGTTGCCTCAAATCAAACTATATGCATCTTAAAAAGCCCCCCGGGATAAGATCTGTGTTTACTGTGAGGAGTTGAGAAGAGAGCAGAGATGAACATATTTAAATTTGATCTAACAGCTTCCAGTAAAACAGTAGTTTTCTGGATAAACGCACACTGTGGAAGGGATGGTGTAATATTGAGTTTCCTTTGCATAATACTATTTTAAAGATGCAGTAACAGTTGTCAGAGTTTGATCCTATAAAAAACAATTATAAACATTATTTTTCAAAAGTTTTCCCTCATTTCATAAACGAGCATATCTGAGTTTACTGGTAATAATTAGAGATAAATTTAACGGAAGTAACACATGTAGAAACAAAGCAATTTAAATAAGAAATCCCCCAGAATGTCCTGTCTTTTTTATCCTTGAGGAAAGTTTACTCAAACTCTCGTAAAAATGTCTCTTGAGGTGCTGCCAGGAGATTATGACTGTCATAAGGAAATGTATTTATGCTTTGTTTCTTCCTTATTTGAACATACTTAAATACACTGAATGTTGTTCAGTCCAAGTATTTCTCACTTTATTTCACTAATTTGTTTTTTAAAGTAGTGAATATCCTCTATGAACTCATCTTTGTTCATGTGTATGCTTTGGCAACATGTTTTGACATCAAAATGTAATGCCAATAAGGCTTCATTGAATTTAACTGATTGATAATCAGAAACCTGGTAGTTTGCTTTTCTGGTTTCAGGGTATTTCACCCTTGTTTATCATCCTTTAAGACTGTCAGAAGAGAACGCTTGCTGCTGCAGGGCTAAAGGAGAACATATTGCTCTTGTTTAAGGTTTGCACTGTTCCTCTGGTTTTAGAGAGGTGTATCTTTAAGATAGCAAAGATCGAGTCTTACAGATGGCTTGCAGGTGGAAGAGTCTGACCCACAGTACCTCTCAGAGCCCAGATAAGGCTTTTGGAAACCATCCAGGAGCCACAAGTAAGATAAGACAACAGTAGTTCAGTGAGAGCAAGAACATCCTTGGATATTAAATAAAACAGTCGATTTTCTGCATCATGGATATGGGTTCCTGTAGTATAGATCTACATCTACTAATATATGTTTTGGTGATGATACGGCAAATGTTGTAAATAACTTGAGTTAGGTTGTAAAATGTAGCAAAGTATTTCAATGTGACGTCAGGATTTTTGTTAGATTCTTTCATCAACAGTGGTATGAAGACTTTCTTACTACTTGAATAGGATCATCCCCCTCCACGTCATCACGCAGTCGGCCTGTTTGATGTTGTGCCAGACTGATAAGTGTCTCTAACGCTTATCCACTCGTATTGGCCTTACCTTTTTTCTATCTCTTAATGTTTCTTTAAAAGGCAAAGTATGTTCTTGGCTACACTGCACACACACACAAAGAGGGAGAGATCAGACAGAATGAGGGAGTTTCACAGATGTAATCTGACATACGCACAAACTGACAGAGAGTTCGCATTTTTGTCCATTTGGGCCCCTAAGTGTTTTTTTTCTGAGCTCACACATGCTCTACAGCTGGTGACACAGACTAGTGGTTGTTTGGCCATTTGGATTTTTCTCTGTAATTCTTTTTTCTTTTCAAATTCTGTTGACTGAGCTCAATTTTGCCTTAAAATTAAACCGTTAATTCTTAAGAGCCTTTTAAGTTGTTCAGTAGTGCAACTGTGGATTCATTTTAAAACTGAACTGATATATTTTTAAGTTCCTTAGCTCTGGCATTTTATTTTTTACCTTGAGCAAGATGGGATTTGATAACTTAATGACCTATTTTTAGAGAGCGTCATCTGGTGTCGTCCATGACATTGACTCCTACATGTCACATTTATGACTAGAGAAAGTCCTGGTGAGTTTATACTGAGGTGGTGCAGTTGACTGACCTCAGATGCTGAGCTGTTTGAGGACACCGGTGGTGATAGTGAAAAGGGCTTATGTTGGGAAAACCAATGAAATGATTAAGAAAATATCTGGCAGTGTGGCAAGAAATTAATAAATGGCTAAATGTTGAGCAGGAACGTTAATTCAGAGAAATATTGGCACTAAGTTGATCTGAAGAAATTAGCCCTTTCTCTTTGATATACTTTATAATGTTAAATGTTTTTTAATTTTTAAAGGATGTTGGAAGAGATCAGAAAAAAATATTAAACCCAAATATAAGAATAACAGAAATTGAATATTGCATATGTATGTTTTTTACAAATGGTTATAATGACAAAAAACTATTAGGAGGTCATAACAAATAATTCACTTAATTGGGCAACATAAGAAGAAATACAGAGAGAGGCTGAAAGTCTTCTGTCAAACCTCTCAGCTCTGTTACTCCCTCTCACATACTCTTTGTATTTCCCACTACACCACGATTGACACACACACAAGTACACACACAAACTGTCTACTGTTACTCACTCCTCACATTTGAAAGGCTCTCTTGTAAAGTGTGTGAAACAGTATGAAGGTGTAAAGATGTAATGGGAAGGTAGTGTGTGTGTGTATGGGTGTGTGTTTTCCACATAGATGGTAAAAACACAAGATCATGTTCATATGTCACATTCCAGATCCGCTTTGCAAATCGAAATGGAGAAAAACACACTTTGTTTGCGTTTAAGGAGAAAAAAGGACCGTTCCCCTCAGAAATTGCATGAAGTGAAATTCATATTACATCAAACATTGAAATTGCAGCTCCGGCAAGCAAGATAATATATCAGCAGTGGTGGCTTTGATACGGCAAATTATGTGTAAATACAGCCCACAGATAAATAAAGTGATGTCTTGTGGTATTTGTGTGGCTTTACAGAGCTTAAATGTGGCCCACTAACACTAGCAATTGTTGTAGACTAGCTGAACAGGAATTACAACACCCATTCAATTGCTTTATAGCCTAATAAATGGTCCATGCTGTTGTCATTATTTTAGTAGATAGGGGCCAATTTAATATGAGTCATGAAGTGTCAAGTAGAGCTGGGAAATGTATTGATATTATCTCAATATCACGATACGAGAGTTATATCCTCTTAGATTTTGGATATTGTAATGTCATTATATGGCAAACACATGCAGGAAGAATAACAGGAAATAGCAACGGTTCCCTTTTAAAACAGTGGGAGTCCTCCAGGAGGATCATTATTTCTTAGCTTTTCATGACAAGTCCAGATCTTTCTGTCTGGTCTTGTGGATTATGTCATGAAGCTTTTAAAGCTATGTAAGGAAACTGCATTTGTTGAAAAAAGGGAAGTCAAATGTGGCCAACATCCTAAACAAGCAAGACATTTTTAATTACAATCCTGGGACATAAGTCTTCTCTGGGTTGTCTTCAATCTATCATCAATACAATTGCCAACACCTTTTTTGTGATGCTAACCGGGTCAAATTGCTCTGACACACACATACACACTGTTGTTAACAAAAAAAAATGCTTCTCCAAACAAAAACGCACATTTATAATACAGAAGAACCTGGAATTCCTATTTTTTACAGTGGTAAGAAAATAGCCACAGTATGCCGGGTCACTGATGTGGTAGAATATACACTTCCAAGAAAAATAAAAACAATTGCCTGGCATAAAAGAAGCCTGCCCCATAACATTGATTTACAAGAAAAGTCTTTGTATAACAGTTTTTGTGAGTGTGTGTTTATGTGAAGCCTGGAGACAAGATCTAGGGTGAGGCTTGATATTGCATAAGTTTCAGAAAGGCGAGGTCTTATGACGTTAGCAGGTGAAACCTGTTTTCAGTTTGTGGCAGGAAATGATGCTGGTCCTGGTGTGTGTCTGTGGGAGTGTGTGTGTCTGTGTGTGTGTAGTAAGAAAACAATCGTTTTAACATCATGCTTGCTTGTGTGCTATACAGTGAAACAGTTTTTTTTTGCGGTGTTTAAAGATATACAGAACCTGGAACAAAACATGTGATTTGGTATGAACCTTAGCTCTTGAAAAGTGTCACTTCCTGTTAACGGTTGGCAACAGTATGAAATGTGTGTTTTGACTGGCAGTTAAAGTAGTGGCTGGGACCATGTTATATAATGGATTCTGAGTCACTGCCTTGGTAAAATGACAGACAACACACATAGGCCCATGCTGTGTGAGTGAGTAAAGTCTAGACTAAAAGAGGTATAGAGATGAAAACACACACACTAGTTTGGTGAGTCAGTGAGGAATGTGTGCTATGCGGGTTCGAGCAGAGCCCAGCGTGAGGACAGCCGCTGGGACCCTTCATGCTGGTGCTTGACAAGCTCAAAGGAATGCACTATTTCTCAGAACTATCAGCGAAAGGTTGATCTTGAACTAACTTATCTGATTTTGTGGAGACAAATAGCATTCAAATGCAGCAGGTAGTGCTGAGAAACAGCCATGTGTTACTGTACTCACAATCGTTTTGGCATTCCAACAATATCCAGTGATTACTGTTTTTATTACACAGTGGTGGAGGTAAAACCCAGATCCTTTAACTAAATACCAATACAATAATATAATATTACTCTATTACAAGTAAGAACTGCGTTAAAAACTACTACATAGGTAAAAGTACAGATTATCATGGTATCACAGTGAAAGTAAAAGTAGAAATCATCTGAAATGTATCTTTGGTAGAACTGTACTGACAACTTATTGACATTCAAAACATGGCAAGATGTGTTTAATCTTAAACAATTAGTCATATTTTGTCACAAGTTTTTAATATATAATCTCAATATTTATTTATAAGTTTCTTCAGCTGTAAAATACATTTTGTACAGAAAAAAGCTAAACAGTTCCCTCTGAACTTTAGTGTAGCCTTTTAAATGACAGTATAGTGTAACATAAGGTGGACATTTCACATTACAGAACTGATAAATAAGTGACTGGTAGGGAATATGTTTGGCAAGATACAACAGTTGTTTCCCTTTCCTAAATTATTGTCCTTGAGAGTTTGTGTCGGTGTTTGTTTCCTCTCTGTTCTCATTTTTCAGCTGGTCAGCTCTGACGACTTTCAACAGTCAACACAGAGATAGATTTAATTGTGCCCAGGGGGGACATCTGTTTCCACAGAGTGCGTTATGCGTGCCTCCAGAACAAAGATACATTTACATAAAACTAAATAGATTCCTTGTGACAATGTTGTTTTGGTCCATCAGGCTGCCAATTGTGTAACCAAGCAGATCATTCTGTTTTATTATTTTCTTTATTGCAGCTTAAATTGTTTCCATTTTTTAAAAATATCATGTTCATCCTCCAGGCCAGTGTATTTGTCAATGTAAATATCAAAAAATACATGAGAGTCAAATGGAAAGATGACATTGTCAAATGGAAATGTTTTCGTAATATGGCCACTCCTCTATTAGTCCTATAGTATTACAAAAACCTATGATGTGGAATAAAAGACAGTATTGTGAGCACAAGGTTGCTCCCAAAACTGCAATGATGGGAATAAAGTGTTTCTCATGATGTCATAAGCACACAAACCCTAGAACTGCATGATTCACAGCAATATGTGGGCGAGTGGGACTGGATGACTGTGCTGGCCTGGTTACCCAATATAACCCTATGTTCTTCATAGGGAGAGACAATGTTACACTATGTGACGTCTATCCTGTGAGCTTAAATGGCCTGAGACACTTTGTAAAATGTGTTTACCTTATCTTCAATTCTTACAAAATGCTAAAAGGGATTTTGGTGTATTTTCTATTGGAAAGGCTGTTGAGGAGCATGCGTGGTGATCAGATTAAAGATTGTTAACAGTCTTTTATCTGCATAAAATAAAAAATAAATTAATGTACTGCGAGTACTACCTGCTAAATAAGTACGTTACTATACCATACTCTAATTCAGCTAACTAAACTACCACTGTTCACTACTGTACTGTACTGACAAGTATTGTACTAAAATAAACAACTTTATTGAACCAAATTACTATAGTATACTGGTACTATATATTATCCAATTTTACTCTGTACTACACTATACTTACTTAATTACACTAAATTATTTTAAACTAGATTTCACTAAACAAAACTATACTGTATTCTACTATATTATATTTTAATGTTTTTAGTTGTTCTATTTTACATACATTTGTAATTAATCCAATCACCATATTTAATGTGGAGCAGTTTTATATGAACCCATACAAATTGCCAGTGCAATATACTGTAAGAGCAAACAGTACTGAAACCAAACTAGCAAGTATTACTTTAATTAAATATTGACCAACAAAGCAAATGTGATTAAAGCAATTCATATACAAAACAGAACACATGTAATGGTTAACTTTTATTTCTATAAACCATAAATGTGTGTGCCCTGTTCAATGTGTGATGACTCGTTTGCTTTCAATGCCTCTGAGACCATGCGATGATTACCACATCATGAGCTGAAATGTCCTGTTCTCCTCTTCACATTCGGTTCAGAAGAGCTGCTGAACCATCTTAGACTACACATATACTGTATATTGTTAGGCACCTTTATTCAGTTTGAGGTCAGTACAAGAAACCAGGAAATCACAGAGAAGTTTCCCTCCCTGATAATACAGTTTGTCACAACTTCACTGTTCTTTTCCCCGTTGGTTGTGTTGCAGAGAGCCACTTTGATAATTTGCTGTGTCAACCCACAGTGACACATACTCACATGATCAGGATGGATACATCAAAGACTACGGTGACTCATGACCACAATTTCATGATTTGAAACTTCATCACATGCAAGCATATAGCTTCTCACTTTGTGTACCAGTTACTGTATATGTCTTTCAAGAAATTACAGTACATCTGTCATTACCGCTCAGTGTCATATTTGTACATTTACCGTCCCTCATGCCCCGAACTCTTTGTTAACCCTCCTATTTTCTTCGTGTTCCCCCCCTTACTTTGGTGTTCGCGGTCAAATTTGACCGGTCCTGTTTTAACTGCTATTACATTAACACAAAAACCATTAATCATCACCAAATTTCATTTAACACCCTTTCAAACTGTAAATATTGTATCAGACTACTGGTATACATGAAAAACTGCAGTAAACATACAAAGAACAGACACTGAACATGTATTTCGTGTGCCAGGTGTGATCCATGTGGGGGGATTGACTAAATTGTTGACTAAATCATCCAAAATTCAATGAAAGTGGTGATCAGCTATTTTATATGTTCAAATGTCTACTGCGAAGGATATCATAAAGCCTTAATGCAATCAAATGTAAAACAAAAAAGTTATGATTGATGAAAGTATAGTAAATCGGTCAGATTTGACCCGAAGACAACAGGAGGGTTAAGGGAAACATTTGAGCTGAAACAAAAACACATTTAGTACACCACTTTAGGTCATTGAAAGAGCACATGCAACCTCTCATCTACAGTATGTGAGTAAAAGAGGAGGTTACAGATGGTGGCTGCTACAGTTGTTGTATATCATATGTTATTTGGAATATTTATAATTCAATCATCAATTTACGCAAAGCAACGTTTTGTTAAAGTGAGCATATGTAGAGTTTGCCACAACTTGTTTTTGCTCTTTTACTGCATTTACTGCATTATTACAAACTTAAGACGCCTTTTCTTAATTCAACACAATCAGAGGTTTTGTTGAAACCGAGTACTTGGTACTTGGTATGAACATTGGCTTAGAATTATTATTATTAGCAAACTTAAGCTAAACATCAGTCAGTTTGATGACTATGACTCTGCTATATTTGTGCTACTGTCACACGTTTTTCATTTGATCAATGCTCACTTGCAGCCACATTGATTGTTGTTAATGAAAGTAGCATAGTCTCTTTAAAGATTAAACAGTCAGTCATAAAATGGACAATATGGATAGGCTGAATGTTTTTTAAATAACAGATACACAGACTACTCTACTAAATACATTCTTTGTACAATTGTTTGGCCAAGACAGTATTGTGCTGAATTTGATTTTGACCTAAAAATTAAAGCCTTCCAGTTCCTGGGTCAGAGAAACTCCATGTGCCACGTCAGGGGGAGTATGTTTTCCAAGGAAATGTAGTCATACGTATACATGTCAAATGTTTGCCATCATTAGCCTTCAATATGCATTCAACACAAACAGCAGTTGCAACCTGGTTGTGCCTTTTTATATTACAAAAGGTTCAATATTCGTCTAATTAAATAATGCAACTGAATTGTTTGTTGAAAAAGGCTAATTCAAAAAGCTGGAATTACAGAAGATCTCAAACCATGTTGGGAAGTACCTAATACATAAGAAACAGCCAACTTTTGAGCAAAGATTCATCTCCAAACCTCTCAACTACTACACATATTATGACAATTTATATAACCTTCATCGTAGCAGATCCAAGTGAAACCTAGTGACCTGAACTTGTTTTTGTTAGCTCCCTTTTACAAGACATTTGAATCTGAATCTCACCTGACAGGGCAGGCTTGGCTTTCGTTAATACACACCCTGCTGGGTGTGTGTGTCAGCAGGCCATCTGGTAGAAGGGCAGAGAAGAGGCACATTCACTTGGCTTACAATCAAAACACCTTAAGGTGTTCCAAGCGGAAATAAAGTAGCCTGTGTGTTGTTTGTGTACATGCATGGATCGTGAATCACATGTGTACACTGATGAGATCACCTGACTCAGTCCCACATGACTAGACAGAGATGGAAAAGCTGACAGGACAGCTTTTATTACTTGAACCTCTACAGATTAGCACTAATGTTAAGTCTTAATGACCCTGTGTGATCTTGATCTGGGCAAGAGAGCTGTTTTTCCACAATGGAAACAATGAATGGGCTCATTTAGCAACTTTACAATTACTGTAAGCCTGTGTTGTTATCTGACGTTCTAATAAGGTTTGGTTATATTTAGTTACTCGTTTTAGAGAAGTGTAAATTGGTAAATACTCTGCTGATTCAATACATTTTGTCCAGCTTATTTGAAGATTCTTTGTGACTGACCATGAAGTTTTTTCCCTATTTCTAAATAAAGTGATTTTCAGTTCAGTACGTTGTTAATCCAAGCTGTTTGATGTAGTTCAGCAAAAAGAACTAAGCAAGTTTAACAATATGAATCACTCAGTAAACAACTATTTGTGAAATGAGGCATAAGCAATGGATTGGTTTAATGGAAACAACTGTATCACTTTGCTCTCAGTCACCAGTGATGGGAACTCAACTTCTAAAAAAAGGTATATCTCTATGTTTCAAACGTAAGCAGTTTATGTTAAGCACATGTTTAGTTCAGGTGTGAAGTTAGTAAATATAACATGGGGGTCTATGAAGATTGATTCTCTTTTTGAGTCAGCTCTAAGTGACCATTCAATAAACTGCAGTCTTTGTTCCGCATAGGTTTGGTCCACATGTGTACTGAACATAGACTATCGAAGGCATTTCAGTGCCCCAAAACCACTTGGGGAGATGGGTCAATAACTCAGGGGAGGCTGTGTTTGTTTCCTGTTTTAAATCAACAGTCATTATGTTTGTCATTGTTCCTGAACCTTTCACATCATGTTATTGTTGTCACCATGACAAAGAAGCTCCTCTAACTTTTACTAAGTACTTATTGTTAAGCAGGACTAAGTTGTACTCTGTCTTAACAAATGTACAAGTTGCCATGAGCATCAATATCAATATTTGCAATGTTAAGACACATCAATGAAGGCACAGTGATCAATGTTGTTGTTATGCAATGATGTTGGCTCTGAAACTGTTTTTAGTACTGATGTTTTATTCACAAACCGTCATGCCAATGGTATGCTGTTACTCTGCATTTTACAATTGTATTAGATTGTTACATTGAATGTTTATAAAAACAAGGGTGGATAGCCATTAGTATCAGTGAGAGTAAACCAATAAACAAAACCTGTTGTGTATTAAATTAAATGTCTTTCACTGCTTTAAAAGTTGAGCCACGAGCTCAAGTTATGGGATCAGACTTTGGCCTTTCACATGTGTTCAGTACACAAACCATGCTAATGAAAATGTGTCAAGCAGAAGATTCCGCTTTAAATGTATTTATTTGTATACATACTGTATATATAATCAACTGTCCATCAAAAGCGTGTGTCAGTCTACTGTTTTTGCAAAGCAGAGTGCTTTAATCAAATTACAGAACTGTTGTAGTGGAAGCATTTTTAAAGGTTAACTTCCTGTTGGTTATGTTCATTTTTAGCTGCTGGTCTGGGTCATGCGTGTGTGTGTGGGTGGGTGGATTGGAGCGTGTGTGTGTGTGGGTGGGTGGGTGGGTTCTGTGAGTATATGTGTTGTGTAGACGGAAACCGCGAAGAAAGTAATGACAAAGACACAACGGAATGAGCTAAAAGACTATTGCAATGTTCTCTGTGTGTGTGTGTGTGTGTGTGTGTGTGTGTGTGTGTGTGTGTGTGTGTGTGTGTGTGTGTGTGGATCTAACAATGATAAAGCTGAGCACGTGCTTGCTCAGTCACAGTGAAAAGCTAATCTTTGAAACAGGATTTTTATCTCGCTCAATAACAACGTGAGTCGCCTTTGATTATGGAAGTAATTAACTGCAGGTGACCCTCGAACATTTGATAGCAATAACAAAGGTTATCATGTATCAGGTGTGGATTTTCGTGACTTCAATTATGTTAAGGAGCACATGTTATGTTGATTATGGAAAACAAGTTTTCTCAACAGTGATCCATTATAATGTTTTGCATGTTTATGTTGCATTTGTTTTATGTCTTTAGTGTCAAAGGTTCTTCTTATGAAATTGCATTTATAAGAAGAAAAAGAACTCCACAAGGACAAATAAAGTACTGTCATTCCTGTTAGCACTATGACTCATCGAGGTTAATTATTTGTTTAGAAAAAAAGAAATGAGTCAGAAACTGCGGTTGCACTTAATTTAAAGGGATGGTGGTCCATTTAGCACGTAGCACTTTTGGCTACATCCCAATGAGAGGTAAAACAACACTATGAGAGAGAAGCGATGTTAGAAACACCAAGAAGTAAGATTAGGTTTCATTTGAGAAGTGGGACCAGTATGGAAATAATACAACAATGAGTCAACAAAAATTGTAACTCATTACAGATATAATAAGACCCTTTTTTCTTTTGTCAGAGGAAGTGCAGCTTCCAAAAAGGAACTCTAAGGGACAAACAGACTCATCTTGTTAAAACAGTATATAAAAGGGAACAGTGTGTGTTTTTTATAGTTCACATTGTGCAAAGGTAACAACTACCTCTTTTTATGACGTTTTATTCATCCTAATTTTTCCATCCCCTTTGTGTAAAGGTCAAAAAAATTAAATCAGATGTTTTTTTTAGTGTTATTATGATTCAGCAAAAAGGTAGTGGTTAAGGTTAAGGACTTTTATAACATGTTTCCTCTCCATGACCTTACTGACACAGTCATGCTTTCTTTTTAAGTCTCATGTGGTTATGGCTGTGTGCTTTTTCTATGTCAGCTGATTCACCATACAGTATACTGTATGTTTGTTTTTAATTGATCGTGTTTATAAATATAGTTTTTGGTCACTTGACCGTATGATAGTGTACATGTTTTTTTATATGTAAGCTGATAGTGTGAAGGTGTGTGTATCTCTATATTGTTTTATGTGTAAACAGTATAGTCTGTTCTTCTGTTTTATTACACAGGGTGAGTATGTGCTGTAAATTTGAGCTGACATCAGTGTCTCCACTGCTCAGTGTGTATGTGTGTGTGAAGGCTCATGAGTGGGTGAAGTTCACAGGTTTATTGTTTTATTCCACCTATTAAGTGCTTTATGGTCCCAAACATCAGAGAGGTGTCAGACAGTGTCTGAATCACCTGAAATCATGACAATGAATCTGAAGAGTGTACGAAGATGGTGTTCAAAGTGTTTTAACCGACATGTAATATTATAGGATATTAGGTCAACAGAAATCAAACAAAATCAAAACCCAAAACTTAGTTTATAGCATTGGGTTTGAATAATCTACTATATTTAGCAGCAAGTGAAATCATTAGAATTACTGTAAAAGGAATATGCAATTTTTCTTACACCATGAGAAAGTGTTTTTGTTTTGATGATAACTGCAATTTAATTATATCCCTTAAGCAGTGATGGCTTTTGATTATTTAAAAGGATGAGGCAACAATTATACTGTATTTTAAAACCCACAATATAATATATATGAAGCACTCTAAGGCCTGTGATGCTGTTAAATTCCATCGTAACAAGGCACAGGCAGCCCCCTGGACAGCCATTTCATAATAACCATTAGACAGAGTGACTGAAAGACTCATATTTAAAATAATCAAGTGTAAAGTTTGAATGCTGTCAATACTTTGCAGATGTCTCTTTAGCTCTTCCTATGTGGTTTAGGATGTCAAACTGAAAGCATAGTCATCTTTGTAGTAAGACTTTGAACAGTAAAGACACAGTGGGACTTGATTGTTTCACTCTGAATAATCTGTCTCATATTCACAGCCATCTGTTTGCCGCACATGTTTCATTACACGTGTAATGACTGACTCAACTCAGTGCCTGTAAAGGAATCATAGTTTGAATTACAGCACGTGGTACGTATTCTGTCCTTAAACTCTATTTGTTGCCATGTTTTAGCTTTCAAATGTATGTTTTTTTACCTGCAGCAAAACAAAAAAAAACATCTGTTTTTCATTTGTTAAGGGAAGATTCTTCATTGTGCTGTAGCGCCACAGATCTCCTGCCGATTAAAGAGGAATGTAATATTGAGAAAGCTTGGAGGATTCAGGTTTTTGTGGGTAATCAATAACCTGTGTCTTATTTCTACCAAATGTTATTTTCACCATGGTAGTAAAGTGGATTATACATTACATATTTGCAATAGACTGTTGTCCAGATAGAACACATTAGATGAAGTCCTGTTCTCAATCTGCTCAGTTAAACAACAGCAAACACTTGGTTGGTGACGAAAGATGGCTATTTATTTATATTACGTGGAAAACAAGAAAGAAAACTCAATCACCCACAAACACCAGCACACAGTGTTGTGATTAAGGCAGCTGCAAAGTAGAGCATAAATGTACTGCTTTTACCGACTGCATAGGGTTTCACATAGAGAATATATCCAGTCACATTCAAAATACAGCAAAGAGTGCTTTTCAGTTATAAATAAAGGAGTAATACTGTCATTGTTTTCTTTTTTAAATGCTATTTTAATCGAGGTAAAACCCCAAACAACCCTCAGTTAGACGTTTTATCACCCACACTGAAAAAGCCTGTGGTTTGACAGGAGCAGCCACGTGTGACTCTACAGTTGTGTGAGGGAGTTGTAGGTGGTTTTCCATGGAAAGAAAATAAAGACCCTGACCCTGAGGAAGTGAGCCCTTCCTTTCCATTAACCCTTTCCACTGTAACTCTTCATGTCAACTGTATACCAAGAACAATCATAAAGCGTGACCTGACAGACAGGAAAATGTGTCATGTAGCAGTTGTCGTGGGAGGCTTGTTAGGTGTTTCTAAAAGTGAAGAGCTGTTTGACTGCAGGACACGGCATCAAAACAGATATCACGCCATAGCACACAAACACATCACAGTATTCTCCTCTCCTGTCTATGTTAAACAAATTAGGGTGATTGTAGTGAGAAACAGACTGTTGATTAATGGAAAAATATTTGTCTCGTCTGAATTCTGGTTGCATCACTACGACAGACTTATGATATGATGTTAACAACATGAGGTGTGGGACCCCTCAGGCAAGGTTACAGCTGCAATGGCCCGTAGTGGAGGAATAATAGACATGGGGCCCCTGGCTGCTAGACTTTGCCTTATTGCCAGAGCAAACTCTAAAGAAAAGGTTCATCATGTTGTGAATG
This sequence comes from Dissostichus eleginoides, assembly GCA_031216635.1. Classification (NCBI taxonomy): domain Eukaryota; kingdom Metazoa; phylum Chordata; class Actinopteri; order Perciformes; family Nototheniidae; genus Dissostichus; species Dissostichus eleginoides. The sequence goes on along the minus strand of CM062268.1, from coordinate 22,608,651 downwards.
ATGCTTGTTTGCTTTTTTGTCCAGAGTTAGATTAGACAATCAATACCAGCTCATGTTTGTAACTTTACGAAGGTAGCGATAGTACAAGAGGGGAAACATCCAACAAACTACAGTTGTTATTTCTTGGTTGAAGTCCTTTCCCTTTTCACACAGATGGTACAACACCAGGAATTTAATTATCACAACCACATAGTGCTTATTTGTCATGTTCACACTTCTGTTTTTATATGGATTTATAATCTTTGTCACAAGTATTTGTGCTAGCTGATTTAGCCAGAGCTGGCTTTAGCTTCATATTTAGCTCATGGGTTTAGCATAAAGCTTGCAAGTCGTGTCAGTCTTCTTATCTAAGCAAATAAGCAAATGTTCTTTAATGTTGACCTTGTCCTTAAATATGTCGGCTGGCAGACAGTTTTATCTGTCCATCACCAATAGTACCGCTAGGGCAAAGACCCGTCCTTTAATAGTCTAAATGTTATCCAGGAAAGGTTCAAGGGAGGTAAATAGAGTCAATGACCTGTCCACCACAATCCTCTGATATCTGATATGAAACGCCCTTGAAAAAAGGGTCCACCTATCAACTGCACACATGTCTGCATGGTCAGCTTTAACACCTGGATGTTAGCGAGCCCTTGTGGAGTCGCTGCAACAACATGCAGCCGTTGCTATCAGGGCTGAAGGTGAAGCAATAAGGAGCTAAACAGGAGTGACTTTTTCTTTGCTTGTTGGTACAGAGAGACTGTGAGAAAAGGGCGTAGGAGCCGACGTGTGATTATGTATAGTACATAATGTACCAAGCAGGCTTTTGATTTGATTTGAATAGCATTCTTTCCCCCCACTGGAACCTTCCTCTCCTACGTACCAAGGGGGCCTCACTTCCTCTTCTGAAAGCCTTTCCATTTCCTCTCTGTCTGAGGCGCAGCTCTACTTTAAAAGCAAAACAAGAGAAACGGCTCTACCCAGAAAATGTTTCAGGCAGTCGTTATATACACTATATTGTATAACAGTATTCAGAGGAATAAGTAAAAATGTCCACACTTCATCTAAGTGCTACAGCATTGTAAATTCAATATTTAAAAAAAATGTCAGTATGCCTATAAGCTGCCAAAATAAGGTGCTATTGACCTTTTTGTGGCAGGCACATGGTTGTTAAAAGACTGAAATGTCACTGGGACTCTCAAGAAGGCCAAAATACATAATACGAAGTCAGGCTTCACGCAAACTGAATCAATCAGAACAAAGAGATGAGGATTGCATTTTTATTTAGGGAATATTTTTTTTAATTGGTGTACAGGGAGTGAAGTTTACTCCCTGACCCATGTCCCCATTTGAACTGTGATAATCTCTCACAACAGACTTGACTGTGCAGCCTTGGCATTTTGGGACAAAACATGAATACGATGAGGCCCTTCTCATAGCAGATACAGAACAAAAACAACAACATCTCATTAAGTAAAAAATGACATGGAAAAATAATACATAACTTGAGGAGCAGATTTCTAAAGCAGAAGTACAGAAACCTCTGACATTTTTACCATACAAGAACATTTTCCTATATGTCTGCTACTTCTCTCTCTGTCTGCCTTCCAACTGGCTGAACATGTTTATTTAATCTTCATGTATGTCTTCTCCAAGAACAAAGGCTGCTCACTTCTATCACAATTACTGATATTGCTGCTTTATACAATATGACACAAAACAAAGAACATTAAAAGCTATATTAAACAATGCACATTAATCAAAAGCCACCGATTTCTTCTAGATGGTTTAAACACTGTTTGTTTTCAAGTAATGTGGGTCATTATGAGCTTCCCCACCAAACCACATGCATAGCTTTCATGTTGTGGAAAGGCATGTACCTACTTTGCATTTTGAAGCTGTCATCTTTTCTGTTAAAGTCTTTTCACTAATGAGGTGCTGCCACCTGCTGCTTAAAGTCAGTAGAACAGACTCAGAGTCAGTTTCAGATATACTGGCTTCACATTTATCAGATAACTCCTGTAGGTCCTTGTATTTAGAAATAAACAAATGGACATTTCATTAATTATTTTTCATTTCTAAATAATGAGGTTTGTCTCTGTTATTACCCCAACTTGATAACTTAAGAGTCCAAACCTCCTGCCCTGCCGTGGTGCCCTTGAGCAAGGCACCGGACACCCCCCTTCCCCCCACACTCCCATTGCTCCCCGGGCGCTGTACAATAGCTGCCCACTGCTCCTAGTACTAGACTCCTGGTACTAGGATGGGTTAAATGCAGAGAACACATTTCACTCTGTGTGCTGTGTGCTCTGCATGTGTGACCATTAAAGAGGGTTTCATCCCTCCCAATTCTTCTTCTAAATGTTATACGAACCACAAGACAGCAAGAAGCTAGACAGTTGATGGTAATGAATTCAGTTAAAGTTGTACTGTAAAGTTAAACTAGTGGGAGGAAAAACAGTTTCCTGTGCTGCACTTTGGTTTGTAGCATGTTGCGTTAAAGCTGAAGGTCAGTCTGTCTGATCCTGTGTTTGTTTAGGCTCTGTTTTCTAGAACTGTCAAGAAAAACATGTACAGTCAGCCTGTGAACTGCATGATCCCTGCTGGTGGATGTAATTGTGTCCCATAGGATTTTGGTAGTTGGACTTCGGAGCTTCGAGGGTTGATAATATTTGCTCAACTGACAATTTAATTTTAAACTAAATATAATCGTGTTATGGGCGTGTATCCCACTGGCTTTCAGCATGTTGCTAAAACTAATTTAAGTGTAGATGAAACAGATCCCCCAAAATTAGCCAATCATTTCTAAATGTTTCGCAGCTCAGTCACATGCTGTCAGTAAATGACTAACAACATATTGAGGCCATCTGGGCCTATCACATGACAACATGCTGGATTGATTCATTACACACAGCATATATCACAGTCTTCAGTAGGTACAAAGTTACATTCACCAGTTATTTAAGATATGAAATACATATTCATGAGCTTCAGTTCTTCAGTTCTTCTTTTCTCCCGGCTTTGCGCAGTGAACCAAACTGTGTCCGCATTACACAACTCATCATTATGCCCTGCTCTATTCTCTTCTTAAGTCGGTAAGTCAGCGGACAAAGGTATCATTATTACTCAGGGCCATTTTGGGAAATCAAGCCCTGTTATTTCCTCTGTGACAGAGCCTTGTTCAGCGGCAGGGTATATGTTTACACACACACACACACACACACGCACACACACACACACGTGATCAAAGACTTTTAAAAGACGTGTTATACATCATGTTGACACCCTGATATCCAGGAATACCCACATTGTGAAACCACAACAGTTACTGTAAACTGATTGGAGTGTGCGGGTCAGAGGAACCAAAACAAAAAAAACACACACACACACAGGATAATGATGTATGAAAAAAAGTCAGTCAGCAGCCAGGTAATAACCACTGGGACAAATGTGGTTGCAGGACCACAACAACACAATAATAACACAAGTTCGAATAGAAACACAATTTACTGTAAGGCATTTTCTAATCACTTTTACTGTACTGTATTCTCACATGCTCACAGCCCACTATTTATTCAGTTGGAAAATGTAATCCATCATTGTAAACGACCAGCTGCCAGTTGTAATTTACAAAGGTTGAATTCTGACACAATACTGAAACAAACAGTCTTTTAACTTCTTCATCTCTTCTCTCCGCTTCATTTCTTTCTTGTGTGAAAAATAAAAGCATCAGCTTACAACAAACACTCTCTGTTGTTATGTAAATATGTGTTTGTGCAAACAAGTACAAAACAAAATAAGTAAGATTCAAGTTGCACACAAAGAAAACATGTTGGGACTTTTCTGTGCATTAGGAAAACAAGACCAAGTATGGAATATAGTATACAGCCATGCTAGCAACTCTGTGAAGCTCAGTTATAGCGGTGCCTCGGGTTAAATGGGAATGTTAATCAACAACAAATTACATGATGTTGTTGAACAAGTGTCATGTTGACAATTTTTACTATCTTGGTTTAGTGTAAGAATGCTTACAATAGCTAATCATCACTAACACCAGTAGGCAATTGTAGAGGGGATGCCACCCCAATGGAGATGCAATTTGGTCATTGCACTAACAAGGGGGTTAGTGCAATGACCAAATTGCATCTCCATTGTTAACCTGCCATATCTGCCAGACCCATAATACATTTTTGGGGGGAAAAATACCCATTATCAAACCATAATTTTCCTGACGACCTGCAGTAACTCTCCTGATGGAGCCCCTATTGAAGACACGTGTCCTGCAATAAAGTCAAATGATCACCAACGTTTTGACAATTCATCCTGAGGGGCTATAAAGGTCAAACTCTGTACCAAATATAATGGCAATCCATCTCATACCTATATTTCAGTCTGGCAAATCAACAGACCCACTGACAGACTGACGTTTCCATCCCGTGGGCCATGTCGCTGGTGTAACTACACCTATTCTTCACAATACATTGTCACCGAGACCTTTTATTATTATTTACTTTATTTGTCCACACACACACACACACACACACACACACACACACACACACACACACAATGTACAACATTCGACTACTCTTCTACTCTGGGGAAATGGGTTTCCATAAGATAAGGGAATCTTCCTTTGAAAAAAAATACATTGGGCACATTTATAAATCCCCATAATATTATCACGACTTAATACAATTATCACGTATTGAGCACTCAGTAGTGATATCCAGCGTCACATACAGAATCCCAGAGAACACAATAAATCTGTATAAGCTCTCCAAGGCAAAACAAACTTTGAAAAAGTAATTTACATACAGCAGGGCACACTGATGCCCAGATAATCATTTATTTTACCTTCAATGTAATGCTCAATTTTGTAATTATTTTCTCATAAAGATAAGTAAGGATTTAGATGTTTTTTTGTTATTAGTTATTTATGTATGTCATTTAGAAGTGGGGAAATACAGGAAAGCCAAAGACTGCCTGAACAAACAAGACTGGGCATAAGGGGAGCCTGAGAGTTCATGTTTGTATTTGCAATTAGCTCCCCCACATCAAGGTTTGAAAAGGCAAATGTGTTTCCCTCCATTGGGGAACTGAATCATTGCCACAACACGCACGTCTATGTTTCGACCTTCTTAGTAAAACTGAAATTCTTCAGGCGGTTCTGCAGGTGTTTATGTGCATGTGTCTCTGTGGGCGTTCACTTTTCAATCTTATATTCTGCCCACTCGCTTGGCCTTGCTAGTGCCTCTCCAAGACTTTGAATGTGATGTGTGTTTATACGCTGAAGCGAAGAGAAAGGTGTCTCAACTCCACCATTTTCAGAGTACCACCCTTTCCTGAACAAATACACAAACACACTCATGCAGATCTGAGAACGCATGAATCAGACCTGAGAGATGCTCTTGCATAACCTCCTCACCACACGTTCACAGTTGAACCATTACACAATTTCACAAGTGTCCTCTTTAAACATCCAGGAGCCTACTGGAAAATTCCCCACAGATGATTTGATCTGACAGCCAGGCAGCACAGGGCAAGAATGTATACATGTAGGTGGGAAAAGCGAAAAGGAACGACCGATATCAAAGGTTGTGAACTTTTTGGACCAAACATACATATAGCATAGGTGTCGACCTGATAAATGAACGAGGCACTTCACAAAGTCTCATGGGACTCAGTGGTGGGTGGATTCTTAAATTCACATTTACTGTAATGACTTTCCAAACAGTAAAATATGTACCAAACAAAAAAAGGGCAGTTAAATGTATAAAACATGAACAGTATTGATCTTTTACTCATTTTTAAGGCTATACCAGTAGCCTGAGGCCCATGATGTATTATTTAGAATAAGCTTTGGCAGCTTCCCAGAGCTTTGGATTTTATATTACGAAGTGTATAATTTGATGATTTTTAACTGATTATGGTTCTATTGAGATCTGTCTGTCTCGGAAAGTCCCGACACAGACTTTGATGTTCCACAAACAACAATCCTCAACAAGTTCCACTTCACTGCAACCCAAATGAAATACTTGTTATATATCTGGAAAATAATCACAACACTCATCCATGTGATGGGATCAAAGCGGGATCATGCTCAAAGTATCTCAGCTCTCTTATTGAACCTCTTAACATATTTGTGACAATAAATGAAAACATTTGCTCTGCCAGCGAACACTTTGTTCGTTGAGGCAAATGTATTGTATTGTCTAGCAGACTCTTTGTTCCAGACGCATCCTCGCCTAAATGGTTGACTTCACATAACAGAATAATTCTCGGGAGAATTTGGACTTATGTGGCAGCACACCCTATCATAAATAATTAAATTCATCAGGAGAAGCCAGATGCTTTACTGGTTTGTCTGCACAGCAGGAAACTGTGGAAAAAGGTCAGGGATTGAGTGTCTGGAGTTTAGAGTATTCAGCCGATCAACAAGACAAACTTATACCCAATTAGCCTCCGCCTCGACATCTGTATGGTAGAATATATACTGACAAAAGAGGAAGTCTACCGGCGTACAACAATAGAATATTTGCTCTGACAAAGAAGGGAGAACATGCTTTTATTTCATAGTGAAAAGGAGTAATTGCTTTTTGAGTATAAGCTTGCATCTTATTAAGAGATTGCTGAAATGTTCTCTCTCTTTATCTTCCTCTCACCACATCCCTTACAGTATCTTCATTTTCATGCAACATGGTGCCAAAATTATGTATTTTATTATAAAATATAATACCATCTGCGACGTCAGGGTTGAACTCGTATTTCAAGGTTGTTCTGGTTTATTCCTCTTTGGCATGTTTGGAGGTAGATCTTACGAGCAGGAGAGGGGGCAGAATTGAGGTAGTACAACCAATTAGACAAAACACATATTTTTTCTTTTCATTATCACTATTGCACTGCACAAAAGAATAACTAAAAATAGATATTTGAGACAGTTACCCATTAAGCTCTGTTGCTTTTCTATTTTCAGAGGAAAGTATGATTTCCCTAGTTTAATACCCTTATAGTACAGTAAAGGTGTTTTCTAGCGAGTACAGAAATTGCTATTTATGGCACCTTGAAACTTACAATCTCAACACAGATAGAGACATATGCATGATTTTTTTTGTGAGGGCAAGTCCTTACAAATCACTTTCAGTGTCTGTGCAGCAGCAATCCCAACTGATGCTTCAGGAAACTGTCTAGGGCTTTGTTTACCACTATCCTCCCTCACCCTCAACATTTTGAATCAGTAACAGCTTTACATCTCTACCCTTTCTCCCTAGTGAAATTATGCCAGCGTCCACCCTTGAAATCATCCCTGCAGGGTTTTTACTGTTCCATGCTGGGCTCGGGGAGGCCCAAGGGAGAAGGGGCCATAAATGTACTTCCCTTGCTCATTTGGAAAGTGTAACTGGTTGCTCACAGCATCTGCTCAAATCATCACATATATCTGCCAAAAATGTTCTTTAAAGCTAAATGGAAACTTGAAATTGTGAATCTGTAACTGGATAAGTGGACGTTCACTCCTATATGTCACTTTGCATTCATTTTTGTATGTTTATTTTCTCCCTCAAACACTTGATTCTGCCAAGCGGCTTGCTGTTTGCCTTTGTAGATTGGGAAAGTTTCCAGAAATGGCAAACTGATCCCTCTTGGCGTCACCTTTTGATGTGTAAAATCCATCTATGTTTGCTTTCAATCTGAACCGCTTAGCACACATTACCTGAAATCGTTTCATGACCATTCCCCCAGGGCTTACACTGCTTGATCTGTGTGGTAAAATAGCTGTGGGATTTATACATACACAAAGTACTAGTATTGACCTCCCCCTCATCTTTTGAAACATTTGAACATTATGTAGACATTTGGCTTTGGCATCAATTTACCATAATGAGGCAAAATCAAAAAAGGCAGCTATAGAATTACACCAGTTCAACAGCAGTGTTTCTTATGTTTTATCCTTGGGTCAACATTGCAGCATTCATTTTAAAGAACCGAAAGTTGGAAAGTGCTTTTGTTTGGAAATGGCGAAACTATAAAGCGCTGAGACAGACTTCTCGTACAAATGGGCACGTTGAATGTGGCTTCATTAAGATGTTTAAATGATCCATAGTGTGAATAAAAAGGGTTTTTTGTTACTCACCAGTTATAAATAAGTTCCATTTGTGGCAGCTCCTAGGCAACAGCAGTAGGCTTGGAGCTCAGCTCAAAGGGATGCCACTAAGATGGAAATATAAAATGCAGAACATGCTGGAGTTGTCAGTGGAGTGGCTCTACAGCAGCGAGTAAAGCAGCTCAACACAATGTTTGGTAACACTTTATTTGATAGTCCATAGTTGACACTCTATAAGTCATCAGTAGACATTTAGTAGCATGTCAACAGTGCATCAGTTGACATGTATCAGTTGACATTCAACAGCACCGTTCAAACAGACAAGTAACATGTTTTTTGCAACAGGTTATTAACCGATATTCAACCTTACTATCTGTAGATTGTGTCAGCCTCTTCAAAATTGACAATCAACTACTCAAAATCAATCTGTCAGTTGAAAGTCAACAGGGTCATGTCGACTATCTGTTGATAATCTGTTGAGAGTCAAGATGTCAACTAAAGGTTACATTAAGCATTAGTTGATGATCAACAGATAAGCAACTAAAGTTTAGTTGACTATCTGTTGATCGTCAACTAATCTAGAGTTGACTATCAGCATACTTTTAGTAGGCATTCTCCACTAAGCGTTTGTAGGCATGTGTTAGGACTATCCAATTAAAGTGAAAAACTGTTGAGAACAGTAGAAAGTCTATAACCTATCAACAGAACACATACATTCATCCACTAATTATATGCAACAGACATGGGAATAAAGCGAAATGTTTTGCACAACTGATCACGAACACTGGATAACTGAAGTCAACACCATCTTGAAGCATGTCAACTTGCAAAATATGGTCAACTTACAACATGATGAAATTAGCAAGAGCCAAAAGTAACGTCAGAGAGTTTTTTTGTTACCGTAACATATCTGGCCAATCAAGGCAGGTTATATTACAGAATATGCTTTTGCAATTGACCATTGCAGATTGACCATAAATCCATGCCACCATAAATTATGATAACAGCATGTGCTGTAGTGCAAATGTACTCCATATACTCAAATGCACTCTACACATAGGCTACTGTAATCTATCAAATACTGTAATAAGATAATACCTTTGCATTGCTTACCTATGGATGTACTTCATCCATGCGAATAAACTGCAGTGTGATTGTGAGAAAAGTTACTTTGTCCTAACACTTCTCCTCAAACGTCCACATCTTTTACGTCGGCAATTGCAGGACATCAAATTGTATGATAAACTGAACATTTTCTATGTGTGTGTTACGCACACATACACACACTAAGTTGGATATATATGAAATATGAAATAAATATGTTGTAACATTAGCTAGCTGGCTACTTGTCTAAATTGTATCTTGCCTCCATGCACTGTAAAAACAGTTCCGATGGTGAAGTCAACAAAACTCAATTTTTTAATGTAATTGACTTGCCCTAAATTACTTTTTTTTCAATGTGCGTTTAAATAAGTAACACTTAAAGGTGGGGTAGGTAAGTTTGAGAAACCGGCTCGAGATACACTTTTTGTTATATTCCATGGAATGCTCTTAACATCCCGATAGCAATGAATATCTTAAGTGCTTTGACAAAAAATCCATTAAAAAATGTCATCTGTGGAAGCCGTAGTACTGTAAAAAGCACGACCAATCATTTTAGCCGGCCCGGCTAAAATAACTGGATGGCCTACCTGCCTGTCAGCCTTCCATCTGTGCACAAACTTATCTCGTGCCCTCATTGGTCATGTGCGCGTTCGTGTGTGTTGGAGGAGGGGCTCTGTAAGGAAGTGGCAGATTTTTTCCGGCTGTGTATTTTCAAATTCTAGCGCACTCGAGCTGGTTTCTCCAAAATTACCTACCCCACCTTTAAGCAACAATGAGAACATGTTTTAAGAACTCATTAATTTGTAAATTAATATCACATTTTCTGAACTTTCTTATAAATACGTTTTGGAAAACTTCATGAAAATACTTTTGTCAATGCCACGGTCATGCCACGCCCTCAAACGAGAATCCCGCGGTGTGAGACTTCCTGTTCCTCTTTGCAGCGATTCTTCAGCAGTTGGACACGTGTTGGATTCTCTTCAAATCATCGTAAAACAAGTAAGCATACCACCTGAGTTATTAATTACTGCTTTTTAACTTGCATGTGTTATTTACTTTTCTTGTATTCACTGTTTTGAACGGAACATCGACATGCCAGCGCCGTTACTGCTGTTAAAGTTAGACTCAGCCCTGTGTGCTCATGTAGTCTATTTTTTCGCGCAAATGGTGTTGGGCAAAGTTTGCATCAAGTGCCTACCGACACAATTCTGTGGTTAAGTTTAAGAGCACGTATTAAGAATCAACTCCGCAAACTGTTCCCCTGTGCCGCGTTGTCCAGGCACCGTTATGCGGCCGCGGGGCTCAGAGGCTCTGCTGCATGTTGTGCGGTAAAATACCTCCGCTAAAACTATTCCCTACTACTTTATAACCCAGCGGTTATGTAAGAGTAAGTCACTAATGCGCCTATTTTATATTAATGCCTTTGTATGTATTTCGCCGTTTGTTTTACTGTGAGCAATGAATTATCTTTCTACAATCTAGATGTGTACCCAATTTAAACTCATCGTCTGCAGTTACAGCATCAAGTTGTTATTATACAAAATTAAGTCCAAACTATATTTTTCATGCTTATGCAACGCTATAGATGCAAGTCCATGTTGAATCTGCAGGAGAGTTAACGTTAGCTCTCTTCAGTTAAGGTGCATTCAGGCGCAATTCAGTAAAATTGTGTATTGGGTGAAGATGGATATATAACGTCAGCAAGATGTGTTCAATGTAGTACAGTAAAATGCAGTGTTTAGCGAGAAATATCAATAAGTACAGTTGTATTAAGGAGATGTTTTACTACAACGTAAAATAGATATTAGACAGTATGCAAACGAGATAAAGGAGTGTTTATTGAAGTAATTAGGATCCGCTTTGTAGAGAATCATCAAATTTTACTGGTATCTACCATAGACTGTATATATAAAGGTATCAACCAATACCATCCTTAATAAATGCCATCCTTATAAATGTATATGAATACAATACCTTTTTAAATGATACTTATATTTTAATTATGTTTGATTCCATTAATTGAAGTAAAGATGTTTTAATGAATTCTACTGAAATGATTGTTACATTGTCATCATGTAACTATTTTGTTCTTTTATTTGCCTCCCCAGAAAACAGTCACACCTCCTCCCGAAGACATTTTGCCTCCTGCTATCGACTTCAGGTTCACATCAGGTAAGCCCTTGAGTGTGTCAGACTAAAGTTGTTGTTTCAGAGGTTAATTCAAGACGTGTTATGTTTACATTCTAATATAATGAGCATCAGGTAAACGAACCCATTTCTATTTTTTGAATCACAGATGGGATGGAGATGTAAACTATGCAGCACTAGTGACACCACTCAAAGTGATATTTTAAAACATTATCGACTCCATCATGGAACCTTTGGACAGAAACGTGCCTTGCCCTGCATTCATGTAGACTGGCCTGCGCTCTCACTTATCAAGATAACAGTTGAAATAATCGTCTGCTCTTATTTATTCTACGACCCATGTGCCACTTTATATAAATCTCTGAGCATGAGGTGGGGTTAAAAATAAGTAGTTGGACATTTTATGAACTATATCAATATCATGACTATGTGGTTCATTTTCTTGCAAACCAGCCTTTTTTTTGATGGCTTAAACCCCTTGTAACGCATGTGAATAGCACCTCTGTTACCGTCTGTTAACAGCTAATGTAAACTGGCTCGTTATGTTTTCAAGACAGATGTGATTTTTGTTGTTGAGGAAAACACATGGTGTGTCCTGATTTGTACTCAATTGATGTTTCGTTTGTATATACAGGGAACAGCAGAGGTCGAAGTGCAACAGAGGCTCGTGATGCACAGCATGAAGTTATACGTTGCCCACGAGCCAGATGCAGTTGGAATAACCATCAAGTAATAACCATGTGTCTCCATGTATGTTAATGTGTTGTGCTTTTAAACAAAGTTGTTACTGTTTTATGAAAACTGTTTTTGAAATAATCACATTTTAATAAAATGTATTAACATGTCCATAACGTTCCCTTTTTTTAATCTATTTGTTTAATCTGCAATTACGTTTAGATGTCCTTTAGTAGGAATGAATGTGGTTTGGGGGGGGGGGTCTAATTTAATGTTCTTCTGTTAGTATATTCTTAAAATAAAAAAGCTTTCTTTCTCTGATATGCTGTATATAGTGTTTGTTTTACTGTGCTTTATAGCCTGGTGTTGACTTCAGTTATCCAGTGCTCGTGATCAGTTGTGCAAAACATTTCGCTTTATTCCCATGTCTGTTGCATATAATAAGTGGATGAATGTATGTGTTCTGTTGATAGGTTATAGACTTTCTACTGTTCTCAACAGTTTTTCACTTTAATTGGATAGTCCTAACACATGCCTACAAACGCTTAGTGGAGAATGCCTACTAAAAGTATGCTGATAGTCAACTCTAGATTAGTTGACGATCAACAGATAGTCAACTAAACTTTAGTTGCTTATCTGTTGATCATCAACTAATGCTTAATGTAACCTTTAGTTGACATCTTGACTCTCAACAGATTATCAACAGATAGTCGACATGACCCTGTTGACTTTCAACTGACAGATTGATTTTGAGTAGTTGATTGTCAATTTTGAAGAGGCTGACACAATCTACAGATAGTAAGGTTGAATATCGGTTAATAACCTGTTGCAAAAAAACATGTTGACAGTCAACAGACACTTTTTGTAAAATCTATAGATCAACACTTGAGATGTACCTTATATTCTACTGGCAGTTAGTTAAATGCATGTTACTTGTCTGTTGAAACAGTGTTGTTGAATGTCAACTGATGACTTATAGACAGGGCTGCAAACTTGTCACCTTTCGGCGAAATTCGCCGTTTTAAAACCAAAATAGGTCGTTTGTGTGGTTCGTGTAGATCTGCAATAAAAATATTTGGGGGGGGGGGGGTCATCTGCGACTGCGAGTTTGGGTCTTGAGATGGATTGAGATTAATAACAGCTCCCGGGCGCAGATGACACTCCTCCCGGGAGCTGTCATCTCAATCCATCATGACAGCTAGCGCGCGAGCTGAGCTGTGCGCGCGAGTCTTCCTGTCGGCTTTCTAGGAACTACGCTTCTCGGACTTCACTGCGCCGGAGTCGATAGCCGTATAACCTAGCTACAGGAAGCTACCTACTGTACGAGCCTACATTCCTGTCGCAGAACGTGGAACACGCTCTCAAGGTAAGCTATCTGTTATTACAGTTATTATGAGTTAGTTAAGGTTAGCTGCTGATGTGTTTTTTAGCTTACCAAGGGAGCTAGCGAAGCTATTGTTAGCCAAGGGCTTATTGACTACACCTGTAGCTACCAGATGGGAACATATTTTCTTTCGTTCTTTTTTAATTAAAAAAAAAAAAATCCATCTTGAAATAACATCATATAATATATCAAAAATGTATATATTATATATGTACATAATATAAGATATTTTCGCGCCATAGGTAAAGTAAAATATTTTCTTTTGTTCTTTTTTAATTAAAAAATAAATGTTCCATCTTCAAATAACATAATATAATATCAACAGGGAACTGCTGCTAACAAATTGTTTCTATTTTCCCTTTAGAAATCATCTCGATGAAAAAGGAAGGGGTGCAGCAAGAAGTGTCAGAGTCACTGTCTTCTGCCTTTCTCTTTACTTTTACCTTTACAGAATAGTAAAACTGTCTTTACCCTTGAAATGAGAACTACGTGTGAAGAAGTGAATGTTACCGAGACATTTTGACCCAGACAGAGGGAAATTATTATTGTGTTGCTGCAAGCTGTGAAGGGCACAGTAGCATCGGTCACATTTCAGTCCCAATCCAACATGTGCAAGGCCTGTTTTTCTATTATTTCATGAAGCAACGATTCAACAAGTATGATTGTGCAGTCACGTTAATGCTGATTCCTCTCAGAGAGGACATGGAACTCTTTCGAAGTAGAGCACAAGCAGTAAAGTGTGCTGCTGATGTTCTCTGTAAAATTGGCTAAATTAGACAATTATAGTGTTGAAAAAAGGCTACCGCTAACTGAGTTTACACCATCCAATGATATTTTCTGCAACACATTGAATTATTCCTCCTGACACACTCATTGCAAGACCACTTTGTCTTCTCACTCTTAATATTGTTGTGTTTCAGTGCAGAGGTTTAAAATGCTCCCCTTTCTTAAATGAAAAAGTGAATTCTTGGCAGAAAGAAGAATTTCCCTTTCTGTTTGTGGCGCTAAAAAAGTTAGCACCTGTGATATGACTCAACTCTATAGTTGCAAATTGTGTTAGATAGTGGTACGGCTCTACAAAATAAATGCATTGTTATATTACAAATGGAAATTCTGTGTTTTTCTTATTATTACCACTGCTTGTTTTGTTGTTCTGATTGCTAAAATTGCCTGTAAATCCACATTTTAAAGCTGATAATTCAAAAAAATCTTCAGGGGGAGCTGACCCCCGGACCCCCCTAGGGGGTTCGAACCTTGTCACCTTTTTTATCCATGATGAGTTTGCACCCCTGTATAGAGTGTCAACTATGGACTATCAAAATAAAGTGTTACCCAATGTTTTAGTGAAGATCACCCGAAGCCTCTGCCCCACATGTCGTTATCCACTCTTCTTACTTTGTGTCTCTGCATGTCTAGGGAGTAGGTCCATTTTCCCACGTTATCTTCAACTTTATCAACCCAGAATCTCAATGTATGTGTATGTCATCAAAGCTCAGAGCATTGTTTTTGTGTTGTGTATAAATCTGCTCCCACGTGTGAGTAAATCCGACTGCACACACTTCATCTTTATGTGTGCACAAATGTGTGTGGGTAGGTGTCCACTCACGTCTAAGAGGACTGAGTTTGAAGTTTGTTTAGGTCTGTGTGTTTTTGTGAGCATCCTCATGTTGGTGACGGTGCATGTGTGGGCTAATGTGTCCATGGTTGTATCTCCACGGAGAGCAGGGCATCTCTATTTCAGGTTCTCACGTTGACAAAACAGTAGGCTGCTGAAAAACTGTGCTCCCTTCAGCTTGGGTATGTACGTGCATGGTTGCGGATGTCTGTGGGCGTGAAGGATTGTGTGCGTTTTAGAGGAGAGACAGTGATAAAGATTGTGTGTGTGCTCTGAACTTATATGAACTAAGCCTAAAGGGAAATAAAAGCTCTATCAGGGCAAATAGCATTGAATTAAGTGGAATAATAATGGATAATAGATCAACTATTATATTGTAATGCAGAGAAATAAAAAGTGTTATAGTGTTGAGAAAAGCACACTGGTGTAAAATGGCTCACTCGTTCTATCAATCTGCCGAACAATCTACAGACAAGAAGGCAATCTTTGCTCTGGATTGTCCCAGCGGCGCACCTCATATCTCAACCGTGAGATTGAGATTTGTATTATTGCAGGACTTTGGTGATATGAGGAAGGAATCTCAGAGGCTTGTGAGCTCGGTGTTGGTGCTTGGTTGTGTGGAATAAAACAGTACCTTTAATCCATAAACTACTCATTCAACAAAGGTGAAGTGCAGTTCAATATTAAAGAATAAATTATGTTTTCCTTTTTGTCTGCATCTCAAAACAATGAATTGACCCCGCAAACAAGCGCTGCCTGTGCAGCGAAAGCCTGATATAGCATATTGCTTTGTGCCTTATTGCTGTTCTGTTGTTGTTCAAAAATGCTTGAAACACATTAGTGAGCCTCAGAGCACTGGCTGATTCTTCCCTTTATTACTTTACAATAAAGATTGGACACTGCTCATTTTGAGTCATCCCATGTACACCATCCTGCTTCTGTAAATACTCACCAGAGCAGTGAATCTGCAGCTGAAACTAGTCCCAAACACATGCATTATTTACTCATGCCTGAGTTAGATTTGCTAGAAATGATAGTGTCCAGCTGTTAAAAACGAATTACTCTTTGGTAAGATGAAAGTGTCTATCCATGACATACATTTAAAATGAAATACATACATACAGATGGGTTTGGGCCAGATTGCCACAGGGAAGTGGGTAAGTATTGAGAATTGGTTGGAGATTGGTTTTGGTCTTTTTAAGTAATTTGGTAGCACTAACCAATAAACTGCCAGCCTTCTTTAAACAGCTAATAAGTGTAATACTTAATGCAAGGTGTAGGATTGCTCTATACAGCTTTTACACCTTTAAGAGTTTCCGCACAACCATTAATCTGTATGCACATCAGTCCGCACAAACCGACAAGGCATCACTCTCTGAAATGTCTTGCTCCCTCCAACCCCGCCCGGAGGTAAGCATCATGTGCTTTGAATACTTGAAGTTTTCTTCCTTTTATGCATGATGATGACCAGTTAAAATAATACTATCTCTCCTAAAAATTATTCAGCCCTTTGGTTAATTCAATGTTGTAAAAATTACAATTATAGAGCCAACAGTTCTTCTCCCTCTGGTACAATGCAGCAACTGCAACATTCAATTATATGCTAATGAAAAAAGGTCAATTTAACAGCTGAGCTAGCGCACTTGAGGGTGAAGCACTGAATAGACTGAATTAACTAATTTACTACTGTGTTGGAACAAAACCTGGCAGTGGTTATCCACCATGAATGATTGTACAGTTAAAACAGCAATCTTTCAGCCAAAAAAGACACACAGTTGTTGCAAATAACATTTAACTATAAACCTATAAAGAACCTGTTTAGTACTGTGGTTATTCTTTCATCAGTTTGTTATAAGGAGTTTTGAGAATGTAGAAATCAGATGTAAAATTGGATAATCAAGCTAATTTGTTGTTGGTATGCGTTTGTATTCTGCTTTAAGTCATAACTTGGCAGATCACAGCTGTCTCTGTCCCGAAGCCTCATTTTATGTCGATGTCGAGGTTTTTCTTCTCCTCACTTAGAACTGAATGGACAAAATGTAGAATTTATTATTACGATTATGGATCAAACCATGTTTCTGCTCTGACTGCCTGGAATTTTAGTGTCATTCATAAAAGTTGTGCTATTATATCTACCACCTGATCCTGCAGGTTTACGCTCTACATCATCTATCAAACCAAATGAATCCACTGCAAGCACTCCGCAGGGCTCCAAGCCTCGGTATCCCTACTTCAATTTCCTTGTAGACGGCCCATGAAGCACTTTCTTCAGGACCCACAACTCATCCCAAACACTGCAGCCTATCTTGTCTCGAAACTCCTCGAATTCCTTCATGTTAGCTCTGCCCCACACTCCCTCCTCCAGCTCCCTGCGGCTGCTCATATGTCTTTCAAATCCCAGTTGGCACTCATGGCTGTGTGAAGGGATCCGCAGCTCTGTACCTCTGGGCAACGGTTAGACACACAAGTCCGTGCTCTGTATTCTGTCACGATTGGCTGCCTGGCTCCAATTTCGCTGCACCAGGCTGGTCACCGCCACACCCGAAACCCAAATCCTGTGGTATAATAATGTTCCTGCTCGAGTCAGATTAACCGAGTCACTCCACATATTCTGTCATCCTCCACTGAATTTGCACTCCACTGATTTCTCAAGCAAAAAGTCCTTCTATTTCATTAACTATATTCCTTTTCTTAATGCTAACCTCAGTCCTTTTCCAGATTCCTCTTTAATCACAGGTGTTACACCCTTGAAACTGAAACTCTTTTTTTTGTAAATTTAGTCATCCAAGTCCTTCCAGATAAATCCTTGGCTGCTTGAGAAAGTTATTGAACTGAAACTTCAGGTAATGTGTGCAATAATCGCTCGCATAAATGAATAGTTCACCCAACAAATGTAGCATTAACCTTCAAGTAACTGACAGTCAGACATCTGGGCCTGCTGTTCAAGCGATGAGATCTTCCTTATAACTCATAGAAAGCTATTTCAGCAGATTGTTGCTAGGGCAGCCCGTGGATATAGAGACACTATGCCTTGCATTTGTATTCATTAAAAATGATAACTGTAATGACTGCCACCTGTGTTTTTAGGAATATCAAGGCACTTACATGTAACAATAACCTGTTTACAATAAGAGATGGCAATCAAATTACTTAGCATTGAAGAAATAGTCATTAGGCATGTCTTTATAATTTAACAAAACTATGCAATCCAAACAGATACAAACACAGCCTACGAGGAACAGTTTCTAAAATGCTGTAACCTTTCACCCAGATCTTACTGCCCATGTTGTTTCTACAAGTTTTCTCCCTGTCAGTTAAATATTGCAAAACATTTTCAGGATGTTGTGCAATGCCCTTCACTTAAAACAGAGGTGGTGTGTCATAAAATGTACAGTTTCTTCCAGTATGAATTGGCCAGCGCTCAATGTACACCTACATTTCTTATCATCGTCATCATGAGATGCCCCAGGCAGAATACATACTAGAATGAGTGTGAGCTGCTGCTGAAGAATGCATCACGGCCTTTTTGACATTACAGATGCAAATCAAACAAACAAGTGTGAACTGATTTGTAACAGTTGAATTGTACAATCCTGAATGTATGCTTGGATTAAATCCAGGCATCCAATAGTAGTTTACATATGCATACATGCCAACCTTTCCAAATCCAAAAGAGGTAGGTTTGCGCGTGGCAAATGTGCACGCCCAAATTAGGTAATCAGAAGAAATGGAACCACAGTAATTACAGGTATATACCATGTATTTCATATATTGCATCACTTTTTGCATTTTTCACAAAAATTGGTCATACAATGTTCAGTCACTTTAGTGCTTGGTATGTAGCAGACTTGGCTTCAGACAGACCTTCATGTGCTTCTCTCCTCTCAGCGATACCTTGATAAACTCGTGATCTGCTGTCCACTTGGCTTTAAACACATTGTCCCACCGCTTGGTGGGCTTCTTCTCTCGGTGGTTCTATTCATCGCGGAATTTCCATATCAAAACCTGTAGCTGTGTGTATTGTTGAACATCTCTGATGTGAATAAACAACACTGGGGCGCCAAGACCGAACACTAATCACATAATATATATATATGAATATACAATCACACACAAATACCTCCTAAAATGTAATTTTACAGTTTCCATTACGTTTTTTTATAAAGTGCTGAATATGTCTGTATTATCTGTCAGGGTGTTTTCGTGTGATTTCTGCCCCGGAGCTCAAACCTCAGTTGTTTGTTAATGTGAAACCTGTCTGCATGATAGAGCCCCTTATCTATGAGCAAATAATAAAACAAACAAATTCATGTGCATCTACTGGGTGTTTACTGTTTGCTATCAATAGCTTTTTTATAGGAAATATGTCAACACAGTCCAGTTGCAACATGGTAGACAAAATGATGTTATACTGCATCATTCCTTTTTTCCTAAAATTGATCCTGGAATTTAATCAGTTTTTTATCTGTAGTCATTATTTTACTATTCATATATATATATTATTTTATAGCGAACAGCCATGGCATAGTTGGTTGTTTGTGATCTACAAAGGGAGGATAAAGGAATTGTAATTTTAGATATGTACAGTCTAAAATAAATGGCTGAAAATGTAGAAGTACAATTAAGTTGCAATATGTAATAAAATGTGAGATTTGTCAATATGATAACTTTTGTGCATAATTTGATATTTAGTGTTACTGTAAGGTAAAGTGCGGCTATGTGCTTGATGGGAGTCTTTGATGCTTCATAATCCTTTTTTTGAATAACTAGAGCAATACCTGCCTATTATGGGGGTCAGTTGGTGTTTGCGTAACTAATATAAGTCATTAAGGTTTTTGGACACGCCCTGCAGATTGTTAATTATTTCCTATGCAGTGATTTAACTTTGTACAAGACTTTAAAGACTGGAGCAAACAAAGAAAACTCTCCTTTTAATGTGAAATTGAATGAATGTTTGTTGTTGATGTTGAATTGGTTTTTTTAACTACAGGAGAAGATATAAGACAGCTGTGGTTCATTTTCTAAACACTAGATGACAGTAATACATTTCAGAGAATGAAAAAAAGGGAAGTGAAAGGCAGCCAGCAGAAAAGTAGGGACGGAGGTGGTAGATATGTGGGAGGAAAGAAGGGGAGAAAGGGGGTGAGGCAGAAGGATAAGTTACACAGGGGGAAAAAAGACGGATGGGAGGGAGAGGACTGAGAAGGAGCGGGAGAAACTGAGAATAAAAGGGGCCATATAAGAGATGGATACAAAAACAAGTTTAATAGATGGGGAAGTGTGTTAAAAGCAAAGAAATGGAACAAGTAAAAAGTGCGTCAGAGATGGAAAAAGGAGTGGGTGGGAGACGACTATCTGCGTGGGATGTAAGAGAAAGAGGATGAAGAATTTGAGCGGGGGGAAATTGAGTAGACAAGGAGAAAGATTGGGAGAAAAATGGATGTCGACAGAGACAAGAGGGGATCTAGATTGCGAGGGCAGAGAAGGAAGAGATCTCAGATACGCTAATATTTTAAGTCAGATACTGGGTGTCCTGCTGTCATCAAAGAAAGAATTGAACTTCAATTCTCCACTGTCTGTTTTATCTTATCTCCTGCTCACTGTCCCTTCCTGCCCATCTCTCTGCCACTCCCACTCTGGTCCTATCTCCATTTTCTGTCCCCATCTGTCATCCCCTCCCACAATAAGGATTTTTAGGAATCCTTATCATACAAAAAAGTTGCTCATAAATCTAAGTGACATTTACAGAGTTAAGAATGATAAAACAAGTAAAAGTCTTTATAGCCGGTTGTAAAGCATCCGCAAAGACATCTGCAGCCTTTGATGCCACACTGTCACACCAGAGCTCTGAAGTGGCAGCAACTGAAGCGGACACTTGGGCACTTTGTCAATCCTTTAACACAGAATGACATGTGATGCAGCGCCAGGGGGTGTGTCCAGTCACAGATGGTTGAGCCTTGATGCAATAAAACTGGACAACGCCTGGAAGATGTGCAGGATGCAATGACATGAATCAAATTTGTATTGTTTGAGGGTCTACTTGTAATATGCTCTCTGTTCCATTTTATTAAGGGGAATGAAGCAGCAAAACACATCTGACAAACAATTAGTGTCCCTTCTGCTTATCAGATTTCAATAGAGGCAGATACAGTATCTCTATGCATTATATGGTAGATATGCCTTTTTCGCTGTGTTTTAGTTGAGATTAAGTCATGTCTGTCTGTGCAATATGAAGCAGGCTAAGTGTAGGAAATGTACACAGGGAAAAAGCCAGCTCTGTCCTAAATGTATACAAATCCATCTTGCTCCTTAAGCTGAGAAGTGTACTTTTTGTTTAATTCCTTCAAAAAGCGAAGTCCATAAATGTCTATTTGTCCCTTTAACTTCCTGGTAAGTCCTGTTATCACCATGTGGTTCAAAATAATGGACAAGTCATAGTGAACAGTAACTTCTCCAGGCAAATAAATAGTCCAGCACGTGACTCCTTCGAAACACCAGATTTATATCATTTAGACAAAGCCTGGCTAGCTGTTTCCCCATGTTTCCACTTTTCCTGCTTAGCTAAGCTGAGCTAAAGTGATGAATATGACAGCTTTATTGTTGTTGTTTTCTAACTTCCTTCAAGAAATGAAAGGCTCATTCCAAGATATTATAGTTATACTTAAAACAAATCTTTCTCATTTTCAACTTTTGGCTACGTACCTCCTTTGGACACTTCACATCCCTTAGGAACGTTTGACACTTGTTTTTTTCCTTTTTTCCCTTTGCATTACTTAATTCAAATGGTGTTTTACATGCCCTTAAAATATCCTGTGTACATAAACACTCTTTCAATCCCAAAATGCCATAAGCCAGTCTTATTTTGGCATCCTTTTTTTTCCTCAGG
Organism: Dissostichus eleginoides; assembly: GCA_031216635.1. Taxonomy (NCBI): domain Eukaryota; kingdom Metazoa; phylum Chordata; class Actinopteri; order Perciformes; family Nototheniidae; genus Dissostichus; species Dissostichus eleginoides. The sequence goes on along the minus strand of CM062268.1, from coordinate 22,586,759 downwards.
TGATTAACCAATTTGTCATTCCTTTCAAAGATGACATGCTATACTTCTATAAATATAATGAAATGTGTTGTACGTCTGTCTGATCTGGTTTTGTTACAGTGTTTGCTCAAGTAAAAAAAAGCATCTCTCTGATTTGATTTGATTTGCTTCCAATCTTGTCAGGAAGTCTCACTGCATGGATGGTTTGAATACTGTGGGGGGTTTCCTGTTCATGCCAATGTTATTTTGACACTCAGGATGAAAATGTGTGTTTAATGACAAAAATGCTCTACTGAAAATCACTACTGGAATCAGGACAAATTGTCCGTTGTTATAGTGGAACCGATGGGCTGGGCTGCTCATCGTGGTGATAGTCAGGCATCCGTCCATGTATCATTTCAGCTCTGAAATGGATAATAGGCTGTTTGGGGATGTTATCCGCAAAATGGAACAATTTAGGGTCCAAGCCTCCAAGAGCTTCCAATTTAGAGCTTTAGAAAAGAGGATTCATCATCATAATTAGCGGTGGAACAAAGTGTAAGTACTTCATATTTTACTAAAGTAAAAGTAGTAATACCACAGAATAGAAACTCTCTGTTACAAATGTCGTACGTTCAATATGTTACATAGCTGAGAGTACAAAAGTGTTATCAAAATGCACCAAATGTGTTACGGCCTAGAGATATTGGACCACAAAGCAAAAGACTTAGAGAGAGAGATGGTCAAAAACAAAAAGTTTATTTTAAGCAGAGGCACAGAAAACGGCAGTGGAGGCAGGAAGCTGGCTGGCACGGAGACGTCAGGAACAGGAGGCAAAAATCCAGGCAAAGAGATCACAGGGAGGAGGAGAGCAGCGAGACACACCGGAGGGTCGAACACAAAGGAATTATCTGGCAGGGAAGTGGCAAGAGGACCGGGCTTTTATATCAACAGGTGAAGAGGTGAGTGGAAACAGGTGTGCCTCGTCTGCTGCTGGGAGGAGCCAGCCAACTCCCTGTCACACCAGCCCTGCAGAGGAAAACAGAGAAGGGAGGGGGAGACAGAAGGAAACACAAAAAAAGCACAAAACAAAACCAAAACTAAACAGAATCGTCACAAAAGGTACAAAAAGCAACATTTATCATTCTGAACAATAGAAAGAGAATTCAGAAAAAAGGTATTTAATAATGTTGTGATTTTAAATGCATTAAGGTGTTTATTACTTGTTTCAGCTTGTAAAGAATTGCTTATTTTTTACTATATATTTCTGGTAGCTAATGCATTTTATAATGGGATCAATACATTTTGTTTCTTAACGTTTTACAATACATGATACATTATCATGTGCTATGGTATACTTGTCATTTTTCTTTGTGCTATTATTCTAAAATCTTAATCGTCAAAGAAACTTCAATCATTTTTTTATGTAGTGATTATATGGCTATGAATTGTAGTAAAGCATGAAGTAGCAGTACATGAAACATGCTCAATTAAAGCACAAGTACCTCATAATTGTGCTGACGTACAGTACTTATAATAAGATCAAATTAATTCATTTACTAAGTGACTGTCCAACACTGATCACAAGTGCCATGAAAGCCTTGTCAATCTTTGAGTGAGTGTTTCCGAAAGAGGTTTTCTGTAGGAACATTATCACATCTGTTTTGAAAATAATGTTGATATGCTACTGCAAGCAGCTTAGCATGAGATCCCGGCGTAGTAAAACCTACTGGCATCTGCTGTCAGCGCTCATCATATTTGTGTTGAGTAAATACTACGCTGCTGCTCTGGTTAACCTCCAGCATCACAACCCCGCTGATCACTTCACCATCAAGTGCTGATGGGATGATTGAGCCTGCTGATAGTCGTCTAATAGTCTGGCTCTCTGTCAAATAGTGTGAGAAACTGTGTGTGAGTGTGTATGTGTTTACGTGGGAAGCTTAAATTGACTCCTGGTTCGGAATATTTCATATGGTGGAAATTCCTAAAGAGCCTGGTATACATTAAGATCTAGTATCTACACAGGAGAACGTGGCTATGGTCAGCTTCAATTTTATAAAGTGTATTCGAATACAAAGTATTTTCAATTGGCAGGAATATCTACCATGAAAATGTCCAATGAGGTTTCCTTGCAATTTATTAGTTTTGCCAAAAAGAAGAAGAAGAAGATATACTTTATTAATCCCTTACAGGGAAATGTCTTTCCCCACTCTGTTGTGTTTACACATATTACACACACAGGGGAGGATATACATGCACAAACACAGAGGATATATACATGCACACACACAACCACATGCAGAGGAAAGGTGGCAGAGCAGAGAGGCTGCCAGGTACCTGGCACCAAGGGAGCAGTTTCAAGGTTAGGTGCCTTGCTCAAGGGCACCTTGGCAGTGGCCTTGGAGGTGAACTGGCACCTCTCCAGCTACCAGATCACTCCATTTTTTTTTGTTGGTCCGATCGGGACATGAACCGGCGACCCTTCGGTTCCAAGCCCAAGTCCCTACAGACTGAGCCACTGCCGCCCGAAAAAAGTAGTTAAGTTTAGTCTTTTGATACAACATACAATAAGGACTTCACACTCATTTGGGAAACAATTTAGATAAAAGGCCTGGCTTTATATTTTCCTCATGGCTAGAAAAAATACTACAGGTAATTTGTGACTGATAGACAATCTGGGGAGAACTTTGTGTGAAGCATTAAGCTTAGGCTATAGACTTGTGGGGATGATGTGAATGACAGCTTACTTTCAGCTGTGTAACATGACATCTGGAGTGTAAAACCTGAGCAACACTTCAAACAAATGTGATATCTCCTCGAAGACTATAGCATGAATTAAGGTGCTGTATGCTCAGTCATGGTGAGTCCATTTCCAACACAACAACATTAATTTCCCCCTGGGGAAACCCAAGTGGGGGATCCACTCCATACACCTATTTTTCATCAGGAAAGTGGGTCACTTTTAAACTTATTTTATTGGTCGTGCCTGTAACCAGGTTTCATCACTTCTGATCATGTGTTCCTCCTAATCCCACCCTATTACAGCTGCACGATGGGCTTCTGGCTTCATAATGACCAAACGTCAGTCGGTGAAATGGAGTTGCGTGTGAGTGCATTAATATCCCTACATCAGGCATATGGCTCTGTGTTGGTCTGTGTGTGTGTAGGTGTGTTTCTGTTTATGTGGTCTGAATTGAAATGAGGAATAATGATTCATAAGACACACATGTAACTCACATTTTCTTTTTGTATCTTAATTTGTATGTATGCAGCATCAGGTGTCTTTCAAAACAATGATCATTGAACTTGCTTATCAAAAGTGAATAGGTTAAAACCGAGTAAAGGTTAAATAATGTAGTTACACGGTCACCCTTCTACAGCAGTGATTTATCCTACTTTGACATTCAACCTCTCTGACAGCTTTCATCTATTTTCATTTCAATCATTCTGATGCACTTGCAGAGCCATTACGCCTATCAAGTGATCTATTAATAACTGACACACACACACACACACACACTCACATGATCAAAGACTTTCTGCTTGCGGGTTGTATGCTGTTACATGGAAGATGGAAAAAAAACGTTGACTGCCATTTTTTTGTTTTAACATGCTGTATGCACACAGTGGATATAGATAGATAGATACAAAGGGATGTTGAATGGTAAACAGTGGCTTACCTTGATGATATCAAGAGTTATCATCAATTAAATATTTATCATCTATATCAATATTATATTATATGTCACAGTGAAGTGGTTGTCAGCATTTATTAAAAAGCATTCTTTATGGAAAACGGCCTCAACGCTTCAAGCTCTCAGTTAATGAGCACGGGTCTTATTTGCCTAAGTGCAACTTCAAATGCAAAGCAGGAGATTTTTTTTGCACATGGAACATAGGATGTACTGGTTGATACATTTGCTACCTGTTCTGACCTCGGAAACAGCTTTACTAATCACAGTGTGCATGACGACATCAGCAACCAATGAAGCGATGTCATTAACAACTTTGCCTTTGAATGTTAGCATGCTGACTTTAGCATTTAGCGCAAGGCACCGCTGTGCCAAAGAACATATGGTTGTGACTCTTAGTCTTGTTACTTTTGAACGAGGAGCGGTTTTACTAACTAGAATCTGTTAATTAACAGCACAATTCTTTGATTGACACACATTCAAACTTTTTTTGCAACAAAATTGCTACTAACATGGTACAACAGTCCTTGCCAAGATGTATTTCCCAAAGTATAAATTATTAAATTATTGGGTTCAATAATTAAGCCATGATACAAAAAGAACACCCAGTACTTGTATTGTTTTCTCTAAATTTAAAGGATTATCTGCATTTCATTGGTGGTATGTATGTTCATACCTCACCCTGTCTGTGGGTGGCTGCATGGCACAATAAGCCACAGACAATAAAAGAAAAAAAATAGCTATCCGCGGAATGTGCTGTACATCACTAATCTGCTCTGACGACTGTCCTGGTGTGGGCTTTTCATAGAAATAAATTGAATGGATCTGTGCACCAGGACAAAAGCCAAATTGAGGTATAGACGGACAAAGAGTGCCAAAGAAAAGTCCCATACTGTAAAAGAGAAACTGCTTGTTTTGGGAGAAAATCCAAGTGAAAATGAAACAGAAGATAAAGGAGAAGGAGGGCAGAGTGAGGCGATGTGGGAGAGAAAAATGGAGAGCATCGAGTTAATGAAAACACAGGAGAAAAGACAACAACAAACAAAGATAAAAAATGGCAAAGAAGGAAGGTACATGTGTTTGTGTGGGAGCATCTCTAGCAACACGTGTCCTTTTGTTTATGTAATACAGGATGTGCCTGAAGAACTCCTCCAGTCTTTTAACTGATTACTCCCCTTTCACAGGTTCTCCACCCTGACTCCCAAATGTAGTAAAATTATAGTGAGTTTGAAGCAATTTAAGATTTCTCGGGGCATTTCTACTCATCTTTCTCTTGTCCTCCTCTCCATTGTGCACGCTGTAATACATGTGTTTCATCCACTTTTCTCAACCTTTGTCATCCTTTCCACTCCAGCTTATTTTGCTGAAATACTCCGTTATATGTGTCTTTACTCAATCTCCTCCCGGTATTCCTCCTGCATTCAATTCCTTGCAGTCTGTTGTGTTGTTCCCTTCTGTTTTTACTCTCCTTTTATATGTTTATTTTCTCTACATTGCTCTTCATGTGTCCCCCATCAGATGACCTCCTGCCATCTTCTCTCTTTGTTGTTCTGGTTCTTGTCTCCCTCTTTGCCCTGCTCCGTGCTCTTTGTGCCGGCTCCCTTCAGGCAGATCATTCCCCGCCTGACCTTGAACATGCCGCACAGTCTGCTGACACACTACACTCCCTCTCGTCCCTCTTGAATTGCAGCCGCTCCCTTTTAGCGTGCTATCTCTTCTCTCCCTCTTTCTTTTTCGTGATCGTATCATTTAGGTCATTTCTTAGAAATCACATGCATCACGAGCAACTATACATTCTTTATAGGTGTGCCCAAGTCGTCCAAGTGGACACCAACACTAGTCATTTTATCTTCCTTCTGAATCTTGATAGCTCTCCAGAATCCTCTTTCCAGTAACTCATGCATCAATAAATATCAATCAAGCCAGACCTCACGTTAATCTCATTCTCGCCCACGTTTACACACTAAAACACAAATCTATTTCACACAGAAACACTCACACACCTTTGAATTAAATATGTTAACATCAATAAATCCGAAGACACAATTAAATTGCATCAACTCTATAATTCATGACCCCCCCCCTTTGGAAGGTTTTCACCTGTCATCCCGATTTGCCAAAGAAAAGCATCTTGCACTGCACCACATGTCACTGCCCTGCATGAAAAAAGACATACAAAGACAGAACACTTCCTGCCGCCTGTCTGATGAGTTGTTTGTGTGATGCCCCCCCGCTGCCAAGGAGCTTTTATTACTGCTTCAGTGATTGTGACCGGCACAACCACACCCTTGGAAACTCATTTGGAATCTGGCAATCAAATTATGGAAACAAAAGGCATGGGTCTTAAATCAAGAGCTAAAATAGTTGTTGCTGCTATCATTTTTGAGTGAAGTAGGTTTAAATATAAAGAAGTAAATCTTATGAAGTCTCAAATGGGTTTGATCATTACCTAATTTGACATTTCTGAGGCTTTTGTACACAACAAAAGCAACAACGCCCTCGAGAAATGTGTTTTATTTTCAGGACAAACCATCTGTAATTCCAATCAAATGAAGACATGTCATTTATGGATTCACAAAGGGGTGATTTTGTTTGATAATATTATGTATACTGATCACATTTACATAAGACATTTACATATTTGAATGTCTGCAGGTGCGAGAAATAAAAAATGAACAATGACAGCCTGGGATGGTAGGAGAAATATAAGTAATGAGGGTATTTCTGTTAAAATTGGGCTTATTGGATAAAAAAAAACTCTACACAGCAGATTAAATACCATGAGACAGTTCCTCAACTCTGGTTGGCTTTTTTGTGAATGATGTATTATTATATACATTGTAAAAATATAAATAGTCAGGAACTGCTTTTACATCCTTTAGACAAATAAAATGTGTGGATAATTTCGCAAGGGGATGACGATAAGCATTTCTACTGTCCTGTTGTTGGATCACACGTTTTCTTTTTAATAATAAAGAGGACACATTATTTTCCAAGTATGTTCACAACATGCTGATTCATGTCATTGCCGTGCTACGGGGAGTAAAGCATATTTCTGAGAGCTCTCAAGTCACTGAAATCTATGGTTAATCTATTTCAGTTGGTTCTGGATTGGTTCAGCATTACAATTTTCACATCAGTCCATTTTCCTTCCTTTAAACTTGCTGGTAATGTTGTTTTTCATTTTAAATGCAGCATTTACAGTAATCTAGTGATATAAACTTATTTTGAGAGAAACCACAGGAACAGGTCTATTCTGTAAGGTAAAATGGGCCACCTGGGTCTCAACACTGACATCTGCTTTCAGAACATATCTGTTAACAATTTAGAAAAACTGAATTCTACACAAAAATATGTAAAATATTTCGGATGACATCACTTTATAGACACATTTGTACTAAACAGAGCTTAGATTACATCGGTGTGGCCTGAAAGGATAATCGTCTTTCTTATTTCTTGCTTTATGTAATATAATTCATTATGCTAAACTGCTTTGACCCAAGACAGATGAATTGAATGTTTAAGAGAATTATGTGATATTCGCCTTTAACTGAAGCTACTTAATCTTCAGTTTGCTATTTATCTTCATTGGGCTCGCTCAGCCTCTCCCCTGGGCTCTGTGGCTGCTATCAGGTTATACAGTAAATCGTGAGTGTGGTTTTAAATCCTCGCAATGGACCCTGCAGCGCACGGCGGAGTGAAACCAGCATGCTGCAGTCTCTTAAGGACCCATATCAGCTCCCACCAAAACACTGTAATGGCACTCTAATGCGGCCATAAAACAGCAACAGCTCTCAAATATTATTTAAGCAAATGTTTTTTATTATTATGACGCTACAAACAGTCTCAACAACAGTCAACATTGCAGAGTAGCAACATCAACCGAAGCATTACATTAAGAAATGAAATAACTTAATGCAGAAAGTAATCTGCATTGTGTGCTGCCTCAACAAGCTAAACAAGAGTGTTATCATCTTATTTTAATTGAACATTACCCTTAAAAGTGATTGTTTGGTGCATTTCTAAAAAGGTTTATAGACCTAAACATTAAACTCTGAAATAAAATACCAGTTTCTTTTTAAAGACCCACTGAAGTGTGCGACGGTGCATGATCTTTTATGCTAATACGTATAGTAATGACCAAAATTGTCCATTGGAACCCATATCAAAGATGTTGGAATAGCAACGAATTTGACGAGTTTGAATTTTCCGCTGGGAAATTCGCAGTCGACCTCCGCCTTCGTGGGCGTGGCTTGCGATCTACTGCGTGACGTCAGAAGATGGGCCAAGCCGAAGTGTTTACATTCACCACCATTCATTTTGTCTCTATTTCAAAGTCGAATTTACCAACGTTTTTGAGCGAGTATTTGATTGGAAAGTGTTTCGCAGTCGACTGGAAGTGATTGCCAATCGAGGAAACCTGACAATGGAGGCGACAGTGAAGAAAAAGGGAGGAAAAACACACGGGAAGCGATGCATTGCCGCTGGCTGTGGTAATGTCAATTCTGCCGAAGTGGCGATGTTTCTGTTCCCAAAAGATGAAGGTGAGTGGCTGGTGTATTGTTTCGTAGATTCGTAGATTGTTTATGAAAAATAAAGGCCACTGTGTTTGTGTCTATTAACAAGACTATCATGGCGGCGGCAGAGCTCAAGTCGAGTTTCTCCGCCTGGAGATATTCTCACTATTTCACTTTTGTCGAGCACAAAGAAAAGAACGTTTTAGTTAAATGTAAGTTGTGTCTTGGCGGGTCAAAGATCCTATCGACTGCCCAAAACAGCAATTAAAATCTGTTGAAACATCTGCAGAAACAACATGCTGGGACGAAGCTAGTAGCTAAGACCACAGACCCAGACTCATCCGACGCCACTCCACCTCCACCTAAGCAACAGCGGCTGGATTGGCACTTTGAAACATATCTTTGTGTTGTGTTTGTATAGACCACATTGCTTAGCAGAGTTCAGTGATGCAAATGCATGTCAAGTTGATCAACAGGTTGTATTATTCTCCGATGCAATAACAGTACTGAAATGAAGGCTACAGTATAAGGGCATTAATGGGTGCCCTTTTTTAAGTAACTAAAAAGTTACTTTTCACAGTAACGCATTACTTTTTGGTGTAAGTAGTGAAGTAACTAGTAATTGTAACTAGTTACTGGTTTTCAGTAACTAGCACAACACTGCATGTGAACATGAATGTTGCATCATGCTATGAACAGATGAATGTATGATCAGGTGATGGCCAATCCTGTGTGTAGATCTACTCTAGATCTATGACAAAATATTGTCCTCAACTAAATTGACTTCCATGGCCACTTTCCTCATCTATCCTGTCCGAAAAGCTGTCAAATCACTCATTTCTCTCGCACCAGTATCACTTTCCGAAGGCTCCGCCATGTTTACAATCACAACTGGGCCCATCTTGTGACGTCACAGCCGCTATCGTCTGCAGCAGCGGTAGGCTCAGACTCTGAAAAATTTGCGATGTTTATCTCGTCCCTCGCACTTCCTAAAAAATTATTTTAGCCATGAACAGGTACAATTATATGTAAGAAATGAAACTGCCATTTCACTTTGGCGCAAAAAAATGCACTTCACTGGCACTTTAATGTACCTAATTCACTCTACTGCTTTATTTCCTGATATAAATAAGCAAATAAAGCAGTAGAGTGAACCCAAAGAGTCCCAGTGAATTATACACTTTGGAATTGTTTGTGGTTATGTTTGGTTGTTTGGTCAAATTCATCACAGTCCACGTCAACTTTATCATGAAACTCCTAGTCATAAATATTTAGAATACTTCCAATAGTTTGAGGAGACGCAGAATAAAACAGTCGTATCTGGAAAAGCTCTACCTTTTCCTGCTCCACAAATAAAACATTATAAATCATCTTTATCTAAAAAATAGGCATTTATTTTGAAAGTGCTTGACTTTAACACATTTTGAGCCTCACCTGTTGCTTAACACTTAATAGTGAAAATAACTTTTAAAACTGTTGTAATTATTTCCCTCTGGACTGCTATTGATGTATTTTGTGCATGTTTCTTTGTCTTTAGGTACAGTATTGACTGTATGGACTGATTAAATGTAGCTTTTAGGTATTGTACAATCTTAACGTATAGAAGTAGTGAATAACGTTTTTGACCAGCCCTAAAATTATTTATTTTTCATACAAGGGGTAAATGTTGTGTCTTCTAATTAGTAGTTTTAGTGATTGTACATGTATGACAACATTTACAATACAAATGCTCAAACTGGTTCTGGTCAAGAGGCTTTGATATAGTGAGTGTGAACAATTATTTAAATAAATTCCTCAATTAAGTGCAACGTTGTCTTTGTTATTCAATGTATCATACTTCATGTGTTCTTACTCGTGTCATGTGTTTTATCCTCCAGTTACACATTACTGTTTTGCATGTGGGTGCAGGTTTTCCTCTGTTCTCAGTGGAGATGTCAGGCGCACGGACAGCTCTTACCTGCTTCTTACCGATGGCAAGTATTCCAGCCCCTGCTGTAGTCCAAAATAAACACCAGAGGTGAATGAGCCTTTGCCCAATGTGTTTGTGTTGCTTTCCCAGAAGATACCAAACAAGACATTTTGTATGGCTCTGTTACTCTATCTTCCTGCCCCTTGGCTTGCCCACCAGCTAAAGGAAACTACAGTCTGCTCCGAGACACATGCATTTTAGGTATTCTGTTCAAGTAGGTCTGTTGTAAATGCTTAAAGATGTGTACAAATGTTGGCCTATTGCTGTACTGCCCAGTTCCACAACTTGACAGCCATTACAGTGTTAATATTAATGGTCACGTTGGTCCCAGTTATGTGCGCCATGACATGCATTATCATGATTGAAAGATTGTTCACACAAGTTCATGCTCTGACTCTACCAGTCAACCCCAGGGTCTATTTATGCATCTTATATTATGACCGGCTTCATCCTTTGGTGTTAGGAGAATGATTGCTTCATGAAGGCTGACAAGGCTGCAGCACTTCTCCTCCTTCAATTGAAGCAGTAAAAATACAACACTTTGTCCAAATTTAGAGGATGAAACCACAAATGGTGAAGTCACACAATCCTTGTTAATCTTTGTTGGACAATATCCATGACTGTGACTTATATTATTTAATATTTACTGTTAGTCAAGTGGTAACTGCATCACTTTAAATAGATCAAGGCCATAACCTCATATTGGGTTTTTTTGCTGTCTGAATACACCATTAACCATGGGACATTACAGATAAATGTAAGTGTCAAGGTACAGTAGTATGTTCCATTAACTTGGTGCATTTTTTTTCCCAAGTGTCATTTAATGTGTCAGGTAAAATATCACACTTACTGTACGCTCCATTGATCATCAACTCTCAAGTTTTATACTGATACATTTTGTCTGCAGATTCAAGGAAACCAAGAAAATAACTTGGGCTGTGTCCTCTAAAGCAGGGGTTTTCAAAGTGTGGGAAGGTGAGCCTCCCCTCAGAGAACATAAGAACATCCGCGCCCCCCCTCCCAATTATTATTGCTATTATTATTATTGTTGTTGTTGTTGTGATAATGCAGGGGTATTCAATTGCATTTCAAAGAGGTCCAGAAAGAGAAAATGTCATTAAATGCTCTGTTAGCGCCACCTCCTTAAAACATTAAACAATAACCTTTTTAAACCTTCTCATCTTTATGTTTTAAACATATTGTATAAAACTCCCCCACTACTTGGACTATTCCTTGCACCCCTCTAGAATAAGCCTGAATGGTCTCAACCATATTGCATCAGCAGTGGCGGCACCAGAGATTTTCTCTAGGGGGTGCTGTGGGGTAGCTTGACGTGTCATAGAGGGTGCTCAAACATTTAGGGTTTCCCATTAATGCACTGGCCCTACAGTGGAATTTTCTACTGCAACACTCCCCACAATTGGTGCACTTTGAGAGCAACATTAAGCGGTCTCTGCGTTGTGTTTTGCGTTGTTCATGGATGGATGAGACCCGAGCCAGCATACAGTTTGGACGATTTCCTTTTAATCACTGACAAGCTGACAACAGATATAACAAATCAGTATAACATTTTGTATCCCTCACAGTGACTCCTCTCATGTGGAAACATTTACAAAAACAAAAAGGGAAGAGGAAACGTGAGGGACACAATATAAAGGGGGGTGTACCCACAAAAAGAATCTTCTGAGTACAGTGACTACATTTCAGAAGTTCCGCCCACTGATCTCCGACCTTGTCAGGTATTGAACATAAATAAACGAAGAACACATAATTAGTGTGATTATACTAATTTAAATGATGTACAAAGAAACACCACTGCATATTTACAACTGTTACAGCGGGTAAGGTCCACAAGCCTAACACACCTCTGGCTCTGAACATAAAATTAAACACAAGTAGGCCACATAGAAATAACTATAAACAGTCAGAATGTTTGCCTCAACCATCAATGCATTACATTTATAATAGGCAACAGAGGGGGTGCATCATCATGCACTTACCATTAGACGTCTTCATAACAAAACAATGCGTCTGTTGTTGTGGTTGAGGGCAAACGCATCAATGATTTTGTCGCTGTCCAGGGCCTTTGTTCTCACGGTGTTTATAGCCAACAGTGCCAGGTTACTGGTTCGAGAGTCCCCACTGGTGTTCCTCAGGTAGTTTTTCAAACGACGCAGACAAGAAAAACTGCGCTCACAGCTCACTGAGGTCACGGGAAGTGTCAGAGATATGCATATCAGTTTGTACAAGTCTATAAATGCATCTCTGTATGGCCTCATGAGGGATAGAAACTCCTTGGTGCTGGTGATAGTATGTCCCTGTTCTTCTTTTCTTTGCAACAGCCGGCGAACTTGGTAAAGCTCTGCAGACAGGTTTTCCTCACTGATTCGATAGTGGCGGGCCATGGGCAGTATCATTTTTTTGTCCAGAAATGATGTGTGTTTGGGGCTCAGGGCGGACACACCTCTCAGTACTTCATTGGTTTCTGTTGAAAAGCGACGTTTCATCTCCATTAACAACCTGTCTATAACAGGATAGAACGAGTGTGTTCTCAGGTCATCTGTGTCCAAGCGTGCTCTTTCTAACGGGGCTTCCACTACAAACCCCTCAAGATGTCGAGATGTTTGAGCCCGCCTTCTCTCACGTTGCGTCTGTGGTGCAATTCCTGCGTTCACGCACAGACTTTCTGCTTCATTTCGGATTTCCCTCCACTTGTCCTCTGTCCGCTTTTCAGATATGGCAGTGGTAACAGACTGGGCCAGATCATCTGCCGCTTCAAGATCAAAAGTGGCGGACTGAAGCTGATCCGACATGAACTTGGTTGTTCTGAATACATCCTCGAAAATAATGAGATGTGAAACAAATGTCTCGTCCATTATTGCACTGAGAGCTCTCGCCTCTGTCCTCCGGTGTGGATTTGACAGGCCGATGATGTCACGCAGGGTAGCCAGGATTGCTGGGAGAGTTGCATTATATGCATTATATTGGCATGCCCAGCGAGTATCACTCAGCTTCTTGAGTTCTACGCACTGTGCTGTTGGCTCGATTTCCTTTTGTTTTTTCATGAACAGATCGTGCACCACTGACCCAGAGAAAAACTTGTAGAGCATTTGTAGTGTCTCAAAAAACTCTGCTGCAGCATTGACATTATGCACACAGTCCACCAGCACCAAGTTGAGCCTATGAGCATGGCAATGTATATAAATTGCCTGTGGCACTTCTTTCCTGAACTTTTCCTGCACTCCATTGTTACATCCTGACATTACAGATGCTCCGTCATAGCACTGGCCAACACAACCATTAATGTCTATATTACACTGACTGAGTGTAAGCTTTATGCTGTTTAGTAGTGAGTCTGCGTCTAACCCATCTGCTGGGGTGAAATGCAAGAATTCCTCATGCCGCACGATCACTGAAATCTGTTCCTTCTTACGAATGTCTTTCTTTCATCCACCAAAACAGCAAAGTACTCTGCCTCCCCCACCTCATCACTTATTTATTTTCGTATCATATCAGCCATTATATCAAATAATTCGTTCTGTATGTCATGGTGAGTGTATTTTGCATTTGATGGATTGCTTGCCAATTTTTTATCCACTGTAACATCAAACATTTTGATGAGGTGCAAAAGCTCGAGAAAATTACCCCTATTAGAGGAATCCCCACCCTCGCTGTGACCTCGCTGTGCGATTCCCTGACAAGCGGTATAGCGAAGGCTTTCAACCATGGCCTGCATGTACTTTCGGTTCTCCATAACCAAAGCTGAATGTCCCTTGTAAATCATGTTTGCTATTTTTGAGCCACTTGTCTGTTTTTGTTTAAACTCACTCCATGTTTCCATAGCAAACTTGTGCGCTGCACTTTCATGATGAGTGTTCAGAGTCGCCGATGCTTTTCGCCAGTTGTTGAACCCGTTGCAGATGAATGCTGGTTGTACTCCGTGCACTCGTTTTGAAAAGTGCCGACAAGCAAAGCAAAATGCTGCGTCTTTGGACACGCTGTATTCTAACCATACATGTTGATCCATCCAGCCTTTATAGAAACATCTCTGCTGATTTCCAAATGGCCGTGTGGGGTATTTTTGAAGAATTGGCCATCTTGGGCCCTCTTGGGGAGTGTTACTTATGTTGTTGTCGTCGTCGTCGTCGTCGTCCTCCTCCTCCTCCTCCTCCTCCTCCTCCTCCTCCTCCTCCTCCCTCCGGTGCAGCCACGGGACCGGGCATTTCCGCGCCTTCCTCCTCATCTCCATCCTCCCACGGCTTTTCTTGGTCCTCCTCCTGGTCAGTGACCGTGACACCTTCAGCCTCTGCCTCACGAGGCCTATTATGTGCAGAATCCCTCTCGCTTTCAGGTGGTTGTGATTGAGTGTCCACACGTGGAGGTTTAAGGACTAAAAAACGATCAATTTTTCACTTTGCTCAACATCCACGTTAGCAAATAATTTGGCGCTCTAGCTAACAGGAAGTCACTCAAGTGTCACAAAGTAATTTAGCCTATGGGTAGGTCAAAAATCTAATGGGTGCTGGCCATTGGCCTAATCATATCACCTGTGTTGGCTTTATGTTTTTGGTCAAAAATTTGTTTGTTTTGCATTGATGTAATCAATAATTTTTCTAATTTAATTTAATAAAAATAATAATAATAATTTAAAAAAACACCAAAAAAAAAACACATATTTCTTGGGGGTGCTTAGGGGGGTGCTGAAGCACCCCCCAGGATTGCCCCCTGGCGCCGCCCCTGTGCATCAGTAACGTGCACTTGTTGTTTTAACAAGATCGCAAGGACACTGGTAGCGATCGGACAATTGAGTGTTGTTCACTTTGTGTGTTGTGGAACATGCATGTCCGTGCATGAAAATATACCACACACCCAATTACAATTGCATGTTCAATTCACTACCCTGGAAGTTAATAAAGTTGTTAAAGTTGGAACAGCCTATGGACAGCCGTTCTTCCTTGTATGTCAGTCGCCGACACCTTCTTACAGAGAGGACAGGCAAATCTAGCTGCAGCACGACCCGTATATTTTCGCACGGCGTGTTCTCAACACATATTTTTTTTTAACATTTTCAACATCATGGATACCATCCTTATATGCTCCCGGCAACACACTGAACGTCAACTTTGCCTCCTTATTACACTCACCCCTACTTTAGTGGGAACAATGAGTCTACATCTTTGATGCACACAGGAATAAACGCAGATCATCCTCTGGCTGCAGCCTTGACCGGCACTTGCTTTTGATCAAAGTCAATACGGAAAACCCGCACTCACACAGGTAGGTGGAGGTGAAGGGAATGAGCACTTTTACAGCCTTTTTGGCGAGGTGGGGGAACTCGATCTCCACAGACTGCCAAAAGTGTGCAAGTGTCACTTTACTCATCTTTTTCTCGTTATTTTTTTCTCACGCCACGCCTCCCCTGAAGCTCTCTGGCGCCCCCCAGGGGAGGCGCGCCTCACACTTTGAAAACCGCTGCTCTAAAGAATGCATTTCCTGATTCAAAATGTAATTTAGCCTCATAAAAGTTGGAAACGTTTTAAGGCAAAGGATTCCATGGAATCTGCATGCGTTTGTACATCATTGGACTATTACTGTTGTTTCCTGGTTTTCAAAGTCATGACTACCAACATACAGAAAAGAATATGCACAGATTCCACTATTTCTATGTATGTGTAAACGTATACAGCTGTTGAATGTGTCTGTTTTATCTTTGCGCAGCAGCAATCTAATGCAGTTCCAGCCGTGATACTAGCATTTGAGAAACGCTCTGCGGTTATTTAATGTAGGCACGGGGAGGCATCATGCATTTTAAGTTCCTCCCTACAGGGACAAACTCACAACCTGTGGATTAGTAACACAAACAGCAACACATGCAGCTTGGCACGCATGAATGCCTACAGAGGGAGGGGCATCTAAACGTCCATACACTCTTAAATCCCAACACACATTGGCATATAATCCAGATAACACATGGTGCTGATACAGAGCATATGGAACATGGAACACAGACCTCCAGGGAAACCATAGCAACCACTGATTAAATAATCTGTGTGCTTAATTGAGCAGCTGTTTTCCCCACAACTCACTGCCCTGTCAAATATTGAATATGATAAGCCAGCCCCAATATGGTGTCTAGCCAGCTCAAAAATATAGTAATGCAGTGAAACTAATTTAGTTTTTCCTGGGTTGTACTGGTCTGCTGCCCATAGCAAAGGACATATCTCCAAACCGAGCTGCTGTGGTGCTAAATTAGTTCTGCTGCAGTGTTAACTTTACTATCAGATGGGGAGTCCAGTTTGGTCCATAGATTTTCACACAGAAAACTTCTATAAATTATCATTGACACCAGGCTTGCTTGATATAAATCAGCTTTACTGCAGCACTAAAAACAAACTAGGCGCAGGTGGCAGGGCTATGGAAATGAACTCAGATTGATATAACCAGTGTGGCAGCCATTCAGTGTCAGGTTCTCGACAAAAACTGATGAACCCAAATGCACGACCCAGAGACAAAGTCGTGAATGTAAAAAAATGTAATTTTAATTTCACAGATCAGGTAATCCCTCTTAACAGAGTAGGTACTGGAAATAACAAAAGGAGCTCACAAGGAGGAAAAAACTAGGCATAACAAAAAGAGAATTTAAGAAAAACTTAAGCCTACAAAATCAACACAGTGTTACGGTTAAGTGAAGCAGGCAGGACCCAAATGCAGATTTCAAAGAAAATCCTTTATTTCAAGGCAAGCTGGCAAAAAACAGAACACTACCCCGTGACACAGTCTAAGACAAACAATGAACGACAGGGGAACACAGGGAAAGACAAGACTAAATACAGGAAGGGGTAATCACGAGACGAGAAACAGCCGGGCAGGGGAGGAGAAACACAAGGGCAACAGGTGAACACAATCAGACACACCAGGGAAACTAACGACGGAGGAAAACACAGGGAGAAGGACCAGACAAGAGACAAGGAGAACAGAACAGCAAAATAAACCCCAAAACCTAACACACAAAACCCAAATCATGACATAATCCCCCCCTCAAGGGACGGATTCCAGACGTCCCTACTGAAAATCCAACATTTCCAAACAGGGTGGGTGGACGGGGTCCGGAGGACGGGCTTGGGCTGACAGCCCGGAGCCACGGCAGAGGACCAGGAAGGGGTCTCGGGCGGACGACCCGGGGGCAAGGCAGAGTAACAGGAGGTGGTCTCGGGCGGACGGCCCGGGGGCAAGGCAGAGGTCAAAAAGGGGCGAAGGCCACAGCGGGCGAACTCAGGGGGCCGGGCATGAGGGGGAAGGCAGCGGCTGGAAGAGTCAGGGGGCCGGGCCCGAGGGCGAAGGCCGCGGCTGGAAGAGTCAGGGGGCCGGGCCCGAGGGCGAAGGCCGCGGCTGGGGGACTCAGGGGGCCGGGCTCGAGGGAAAACAAGAAGGTGGTGACGGGACAGCTCCGGAGGACGGGCAGGAAGGCGCTGCCGGGACAGCTCAGGAGGCCGGGCAGGACCCGGTGTCGGCCGGACAGGAACCGGAGCCGACGGGACAGGCGTAGACGGGATCCTGGACATGACATGGGCTGGTGTCAATGGGACCCCGGATGGAGCAAGGGCTGGTGTCGACTGGACCCCCAACGGAACAGGACACAGAGTTGGCAGGACCCCCAGTGGAACAGGTGTCGGCGGGACCTCCAACAGGACAGGACACAGAGTTGGCAGGACCCCCGGTGGAACAGGTGCTGGCGGAACCTCCAACAGGATCAGGTGTTGGCAGGAAATCCGGTGGAACCCCCAACGAAACAGGACATGGAGTTGGCAGGACCCTCAGCGGAACCCCCAACGACACAGGACATGGAGTTGGCAGGACCCTCAGCGGAACCCCCAACGACACAGGACAAGGAGTTGGCAGGACCCCCAACGATACTGGACGTGGAGTCGGCAGGACCCTCAGTGGAACCCCCGACGCCACAGGACATGGAGTTGGCAGGACCCCCGGCAGAACAGTAGTCGGCGGGACCTCCAACGGCACAGGACATAGGGTTGGCAGGACCCCCGGCAGAAGAGTAGTCGGCGGGCCTCCACGGCACAGGACATAGGGTTGGCAGGACCCCCGGCAGAAGAGTAGTCGGCGGGACCTCCAACGGCACAGGACATAGGGTTGGCAGGACCCCCGGCAGAAGAGTAGTCGGCGGACCTCCAACGGCACAGGACATAGGGTTGGCAGGACCCCCGGCAGAAGAGTAGTCGGCGGGACCTCCAACGGCACAGGACATAGGGTTGGCAGGACCCCCGGCAGAAGAGTAGTCGGCGGGACCTCCAACGGCACAGGACATAGGGTTCGCAGGACCCCCGGCAGAAGAGTAGTCGGCGGGACCCCCAACGGGACAGGACATGGAGTTGGCAGAACCCTCAGCGGAACCCCCAACGACACAGGACAAGGAGTTGGCAGGACCCACAACGATACTGGACGTGGAGTCGGCAGGACCCTCAGCGGAGCCCCCGACGCCACAGGACATGGAGTTGGCAGGACCCCCGGCAGAACAGTAGTCGGCGGGACCTCCAACGGCACAGGACATAGGGTTGGCAGGACCCCCGGCAGAAGAGTAGTCGGCGGGGCCTCCCACGGCAAAGGAGATAGGGTTGGCAGGACCCCCGGCAGAGGAGTAGTCGGCGGGACCTCCAACGGCACAGGACATAGGGTTTGCAGGACCCCCGGCAGAAGAGTAGTCGGCGGGACCCCAACAGGACAGGACATGGAGTTGGCAGGACCCCCGGCAGAACAGTAGTCAGCGGGACCCCCAACAGAACAGGACATGGAGTTGGCAGGACCTCCGACGAAACAGGTGTCGGCTGGACCCCCAACGGCAGAGGACATAGGGTAGGGACTTGAGAGGGGACTCGAGAGGTGACTTGAAAGGGGACTTGAGACGGAACTCGAGAGGAAACTCGAGAGGGAACTCGAGAGGAGACTTGAGAGGGAACTCGAGAGGAGACTCGAGAGGGGACTGGAGAAGGAACTCGAGAAGGGACTCGAGAAGGGACTTGGAAAGGGACACGAGAGGAGACTTGAGAAGGGACTTGGAAAGGGACTCGAGAGGGGACTCGAGAGGGGGCTTGAGAGAGGACTCGAGAGGGGGCTTGAGAGGGGACTCGAGAGGGAACTTGAGAGGGGACTTGGAAAGGGACTCGAGAGGTGACTTGAGAGGTGACTTGAGAGGGAACTCGAGAGGGGACTCGAGAAGGGACTTGAGAGGTGACTTGAGAGGGAACTCGAGAGGGGACTCGAGAAGGGACTTGAGTCTTGAGTCGGCGGCACCCCCGAGTCGGCGGGGCCCCCGATGAAGAAGTGACTTGAGTCGGCGGGACCCCCGACTGTGAAGGAGCTTGAGTCGGGACCATGGCTGCTGGGTCGGGTACTTGAGCCGGAACCATGGCCGCTTGGGCCGAAACTGGGGCCGGAACCATGGCCGCTGGGGCCAGAACCATGGCCGCTGGGGCCGGAACCATGGCCGCTGGGGCCAGAACAGAGGCCTGGATCGGTTCTGGAGCCGGAACTATGGCTGCTGGGCACGGAACTGGGGCCGGAACCATGGCTGCTGGGGCCGGAACTGGGGCCGGAACCGGGGCCGGAACCATGGCTGCTGGGGCCGGAACTGGGGCCGGAACCATGGCTGCTGGGGTTGGTACTGGAATCCTGGCCTTGCATCTTCCAAAAAACTTCTGGAGGATCCGCGGACCTCCCAAGGCCAGGCCAGACCCCAGGAAAGGGTTAGAGGCTTGCGACAAGCTTTCAGGGCTGCTCGTGAACGTTTTTAGCCACTCCGGCAGCAAACTCCTGAGCCAGGGCTTGCGAGCAACCTCCTGGCGTGCCTCCTTCAACGCAGCCTCCTTACCCCGTCTAGATGAGGCTTCCAACCAGGTATAAAAAAATGTACTCTAGAGCAGTGGTTCTCAACCTGTGGTATGCGTACCACTGGTGGTACGCCAGCTCCCGCTAGTGGTACGCGGAGGAATCTGAAATCTAAAAAATATTTTTTAAAGGGCCCATGTCATGGCCATTTCCACTGATCATAATTCCATTGTTGAGGTATACTAAAATAGATTTATTCTGTGCATTTTTCCAAACTCACATTGGTTTCGCATACAGCATCTCTGTAAAGTATGTGTATTCAGCAGTATTCACTCTGTCCACTAAACGGCTCATTGCAGCTCTTGTCCCCCCCCTGCCTGTGAGCACAGTGTGCTCTGATTGGTCGGGACGTTGTGAATCACGCTGAGCTCCATGGAGGTGTGGTTTCCTTGTTTAGCGATACACAGCGAAACACAGCCAAACTCATCCTGAGCACACACAAACTCACAGCCGAAGTAAAAACAATAAGTGTGGCTTGATATTGAGTAAGAAAAAGGTTGATAAACGCTGTGAGAATGGGTCTGCAGAGAGAATTTCGCCGCGATCCCAACTGTCTGTTATCAACCTGCAGCCAGGGATGAGAAATCAGCAGAGCTGCCTGCACTGAGTGTGTGTGTGAGGAAGTCCGTGGATTGGTCATTTTGGACCAATCAGCAGAGGCTTAACGTAACGGCTCCGCGGACGTAACGTAACGGCTCCACGGATTGGTCCATTTGGTTCCGGGTACGAGCTGACGTCAGCTCGTACCCGGAACCAAACGGACCCATCCGTGGAGCAAAGAAAGAAACTGAGAAATCTCCAACAGGCGTTTTGGGGAGGAATTTTCTATGTTAGAGTTTTACTCGCTACAGGGTGTACTTTGAGGGTTTGTGACTCTGCAGACCGTTTACATGCATAAAAACCTACATAACACACAAGGTGACGGGTAATAACCAGAAAAGCATGACACCTCTCCTTTAAAGAATTTTTTTTTTTTTTACATTTTATTTAACCAGATGAAAACATTGAGACAAAATCTCATTTACAATGCTGACCTGGCCAAGAAGGCAGCAACGGTTCTTACACATAACAGACATAAAAATACAGAAAACACTAAGTAAACAAAAAGACGAAAAGCAGTCACTACATTGTGCACATTTGGGACAGTAAGAAAGGTACACTACTTATTACTGCAAGAGCAGCTGGTGGTAAGGACCTCAGACAACTTCAATTTAAAACAGACTATAGGGACAAGTGCCATCAGTTTGAGGCTTGATTGAATAACATTAATTAAAAAATAAATCATACTATCAAAATACTACAACAAATGAAAATAAGCTTGAGATAATTGAAACTGTGGTTTAAATAAGTTCTAATAGGCTATGGTTGTTTTTAGATTTAGAAACAATTTTTTTTTTTATTTCTGGCGTTGCTAATGACGACCATACTACCCGCGAACGATTAGCGAACGTTGCAAGCAAGCTAAAGAAAGAAGGAAGCTGAATGATGTTAAAAACGTGGCTCAAAACGGGAGGTATTCAGAAGAGAGGTACAGAGGAGAATATTACCAGCTAAGTACAAATGAATGAGGAGGAGGACAGTCATCAACCGAGCACAAGCGCAGGCTCCGCCAGCAACGCAAAAGTGATATGCACAGCCACAACGCTGTGATGAGAAGTGACTCAGGAAGAAGGCATTTGAGCAAAGAATGGAGAGAAGGCTGTGACCGAGGTCAAAAGTTGAAAAAGTACACACTTGTCCTTAATTGTGATCTTTTTTGCCACCACAGAAATGGCAATAGCAAACATCAGCAGACTGAAGATGAGCTATTAGCCCTTAGGCTCATCTGCCCCTGGAGGCTTTCATTATTATTGTGGAACTGAATTCCCAATAGGACATTTTGTGTAACAATGTAGGTTGTTGCAGGAGGCCTACATTCAAACTTTGGTACAGGAAATGACATGTATGTACAGTTCTCACTTGTAGTGAGTGGAGAGAGAGCGAGAGAGCGACTGCCCTTTGTACATGTAGCTGACTATAAATAATGTTATTATGAATACATTTGCCTCCGAGTCCTGCATGAACTGTGCATTGACTGTATTTTAACATTGGTCATATGGTGGTACTTGGAGAGCCAACTATTTTCTCAGGTGGTACTTGGTGTAAAAAAGGTTGAGAACCACTGCTCTAGAGAGTACCCGAGACATTCCGCCTGGAGAGCCAACGAAGAAGAAACTGCTGAGTCCATTATGGTCGGTTCATTCTGTTACGGTTAAGTGAAGCAGGCAGGACCCAAATGCAGATTTCAAAGAAAATCCTTTATTTCAAGGCAAGCTGGCAAAAAACAGAACACTACCCCGTGACACAGTCTAAGACAAACAATGAACCGACAGGGGAACACAGGCTAAGACAAGACTAAATACAGGAAGGGGTAATCACGAGACGAGAAACAGCCGGGCAGGGGAGGAGAAACACAAGGGCAACAGGTGAACACAATCAGACACACCAGGGAAACTAACGACAGGGAGGAAAACACAGGGAGAAGGACCAGACAAGAGACAGGGAGAACAGAACAGTAAAATAGACCCCAAAACCTAACACACAAAACCCAAATCATGACACACAGTCTCACTCCCTGAACGTCCAGGAGCGACGCTTGGTCAGGGTCCTATGGTGTGCAGTTGTGACGCGCCGAGTCTCCTTCAGCTTCATAAACGGACGCAAAGAGCTTTCAACTGATTGCAATGCATTCCCATCGGCGGTGGTATTTTGACGATCAGGGAAGCACCGCATCAGTCCATGTCGGCGGCATTTAAAGGCAATGTGAGCATCCATTCCCATTGGATAACGGAGGATTTTACTCCAACATCCAATCACAGAGCTTGAGGACTAATCACGGGGTTTGTGAAGCAAAGCACATGTTGTAGTCCCAAACGATAGCTGAGGATTCTGGGTAGTGTAGTGTCTTCTGCCATCCTAAACTCCGAAAGAATATTTGTTTCTCCGAATCGAAGGGGAAAAATACAAAAGCATTGTACACAATTTAAACCAATCAATGTTGTGTAATTAACAAGGATAATCTGGTGTTTTTGAGTTGATGAGTAGTGCAGATATCACTGTAAAATCAATTGACAGTAAAGAGAATACTTACTTCCGGGTGTAAAATCCTCCGTTATCCAATGGGAATGGACGCTCACATTGCCTTTAAGTGCCGCCGACACGGACCGATGCGTTGCTTCCCTGATCGTCAAATACCACCGCCGATGGGAATACATTGCAATCAGTTGAAAGATCTTTGCGTCCGTTTATGAAGCTGAAGGAGACTCGGCGCGTCACAACTGCACACCATAGGACCCTGACCAAGCGTCGCTCCTGGACGTTCAGGGAGTGAGACTGTTGACAAAAGAAACAAAACCTGACATGAGCGAAAGCGATCCTTTCTGAGCTGAGGCTTGGCACGACCATTCGGAGAAACAAACAAGACGAACTGACACAGGACAGGGGAGAGACAGGACTATTTAAACATGAGGTGAGTGGAAACAATCAGGGGCGGGGCAGACACTGATGATGGCGGGAAAAACACACAAGGGGAGGAAGAAACAGGGCCTGAAATGAAAGACAAGAGGTAAGTACCAAATAAAACAGGAAATGGAAAACGAGACATGACAATAAACACAGAGACTGACTAGAGATGAAGAACCTAAATAAACAGACATGACCAGATGTGAAAAAACATGAAAATGACAGACATAATACATAAACATAAGTAACACATTTGACGAGACACAACATTCAGGTAGGAGTTTGCAACCATACAGGAAACCCCTTTTATACCTTTTTTTCAAATCACTGCATTTCCTGCAAGATCCAGTAGCATATTTAACTTATATGACTCTGTATATACCCAAGTGCCTTAAACATGGGTTGTTGTTGTTGTTATTATAGTCTACGGGTGTAAAACATTGCAGAGCTCCTTCCGGGATATGAGTGCAGTGACTTTCGGTTTCTGCATAAGCTGCTGGAGAAGTCACATCATTATTCCTCTACCTGGCATTCAATGAGAGTGCGACACAAAGCGCACATCACACTAACCACATCTGATGTTTTAAACGTGTGCTGTGTTGTCATTCTGGATGCTGGCACTGTCGTAGCATCATCTGTTCCCCTTGTACAGTTTCGCTGTCGTCATGTTTTGGTTGGTTGTTGTTATTGATCATCAATGATTGTATCCTTCCCTATAATTTTTCCAATTCTTGAACGTTTTTTTAAGAAGGAAGTCCTTTTGTAGCCTGTCTAATGCCAACGTTTGTAAATGGATAGGTTTTTTGTTCAACGTAACTGAAAAGCATTAGAAAATGTAAAAAAAATCAAATACAAAGCAAAGAGATAAAGATCACAGCGAATGTTAATAACAATTGCATAACATTTGAAGAATAATTTACAAGATAAAATTGACTTTACTGCAATTATGGAGTTATTTCTGAACCCAGAACCGTGATGGCAAAAACCTTTTGACAATAGGTTTTATGTTTGGAATAGCTAATAGGTAGAAAGCCGAGCACTGCATGGTACAATTTAGCACATATAGCATAGTGGTGTTAATCTTGGTGCAATATCCATCCAGTTCTTAAAATGATAGTAAATATTTTAAAAGGTATTAAGATATTCTTTCCCTACACCTTCAAGACTGCATTTAGACATGAAATGATTGAAATGGAAAACGAAGTATTCAGTAATGCACTGATATGAAGGTTCACAAGCAAATCAAAGATGAGTGTGTTGTATTCTTTTGAAGATTGTGCCAAACAAGTTTTGGCTAAACTTTTCTGAATGCTGTGATGAGGTTTTGTCTTGAAAACAGACAAAAGAGCCCTGAAACACACTCAATTCTCTAGGTGCAAGCTATTGAATTCCTCAGTCATGATTTGTGTTGTTCTTTCCAGACTGAGAAACATTGCTGAATGCTTTCATGCCCATGGAATCTTAAACATACCATATGGAAAAACATAGACAAAGGTGCTATTTCATTCTCCACAAGCTATACACTGGCATTTAACAAACACCAGCCATGTACAGACATGAAATAATGCAAACGTTGACAAACACTTGGCAAAGCAGCATTTCCACATTTACAATTCCGTCGTCCCGGACCAAATGCACTGTAGAATCAAAAAGGCGCTTTGAATCAGCTTGAAAGGTTTCTTTCTGGCACAAGCAAATGTAAATGTTGAATAATTACCTTTTCAATGAGTTGACAACGATTATAACACTGTAAACACTCTTATGTAACCAAGAGAAGGAGGTGATTTATTTGTAGGATTGGTGGCACTTGAAACACATATGCAGTTGTGAAAGGCAACTTGTTGCCCTAGTTCTGTCTCCCACCTCCCCAGTAGTACAACACATGTTGACAGAACAACCACAGAATGACATGCTAACTTACACACTGGGCAACCCTGCCCATTCCTTCACATTTTAATTTTAATTTCCATTAAAGTATTTCATGAGGCCTTCTAAAATGTTTTTAAATATAACTAGGGTTCTAGTTGAAGAGTTTGTAAATTAACATGAACCCAAGCTGTTGCCTGGCAACGCAATCGCACAACGCTGTCATTTGAATGGCGATCAAGCCTGAAGCCACAGAGCTCTTCTTTTACTGTCCTTTTTTCTTAGAGGTAGTACAGAAAAACGTAACTCTGGATTTGTTTTTATGTTTGAGGTGCAATAAACGACACAGCAGCTTTTTGGCATGATAAAACTATTATTTTCTGCCTCGCTCATGAGAGTAAAGGCCCGGACACACCAATCTGACAACAAAGTACTGACACAGACGGACCCCGACTGTTGCGTCGCCTCGCGTCTCTGAGTTTTGGCCATGTGTCGCGCTGGAACACACCGCAACGACTTCAGCCGACGGCCAAGAAGCACGTACGAACTGCGCATGCGTGAGTGGCAATAACTCTCCTTACCAGCAGGCGGCGGTAGTGTGTATTCGTCATTCAAAAGAGGCAACAACCGGAAGACAGACTGCGTGATATAAACAAACAACAAATAGCGTGTGCGTTCCATTTTCACTCTACAACGAGAAGCTCATGGGGCTTTCCCGAACCTGTGTCGAGAGCTGGAGTTAAATGAAATCTCAGATTTGCCTTCTTAGTAGTTTGTTTGGGTCCCTCACTTCCGTTTCGCTTCTCATGCACTGATTCGCTAGCTGAACAGCCAATCAGAGTGATTTCTTTTGCCGACTGCCTTTGGCTTTGGCTTTGGTTTTCGGCCGAAAAGGCGTCGGCCCGGCTGAAAAGACCCGACGGTGCGGGACACACCAATCTGAGTAGGGCGTGTCGACGCTCATCGTCGGCCTGACGCCCACCGACGCCAATAATCGGCCTGGTGTGTCCGTGCCTTAACAGCTGGCGAAATTACAGCCTCGCCTACTGATTTTAATTTAACCATATATCGAGCCCGATTGTCGATTTCAAATGTGTGCTCTAAAATTATATTTATAAATTACTATTATCATTATTATAAGCAAGACAATAAATGGCAAAGATATGTAGAAACTAAACGTATTTAAGATACGTTCATAACAAACGTAACGTGGGAGAAAATATGTTTCTAGAAGATATGTAGAAAATAAACGTAGGCCTATTTGAGATACGTTCATTACAAACGTAACGTGGGAGAAAATACGTTTCTATCTAAACGTAATTGAGAATGCAGTTTAGTTCTGTGGGAACGTAATTTTTAGGACGCAGGGTAGCACTGGGGGCGATGAACTGTGCAAGCGCACTGTGGTTAGACCAACCAAGGTTTGAGGTTTGGGGAATAGGGTAGCATGATGTTGGGATACTGAATTTAAATAAGTGCTGACATAAGTTAATCAAGTCCTTTGGTGGCAAATAATTTTGTTTAATTGGAATAAGCTACTTGTACAAAAAAATTACAGTACTTATATAAACATATAATGCTAGGGAGCTCACTATGATTATACATCTGGAACAATCTTTGATGATCAATATGGTGAAAAACACAAAAGAAGTAGCAAAGATGAACCATTTCTGTTGGCAAGCCTCGGAGGATTCCTGGAAGGAACTTTAATTAAAAGTTAAAAGTAATCGCAGAGCTTCAGTCGGCAGACTACAAAGTAACTCATAAAGCTAGAAATCTTGGTGTAGTGATGGACTCAGACCTGAATTTTAACAGTCACATTACAACAGTTATTAGGTCTGCATACTATCACCTGAAGAACATATCTAGGATTAAAAAACTAATGTCACAACAGGACTTAGAAAAGCTTGTCCATGCTTTCATCTTCAGTAGACTCGACTACTGCAATAGTGTATTCACAGGGCTCACAAAAAAATCTATCAGAAAGCTGCAGCTGATTCAGAACGCCGCTGCTCGAGTCCTCACAAACACTAAAAGAGTGGATCACATCAGTCCGGTTCTGAAGTCTTTACACTGGCTTCCAGTCGACCAAAGAATTGATTTTAAAATACTATTGCTAGTTTTTAAATCACTAAATGGCTTAGGACCGAGGTATATAAACGATCTCCTGCATAACTATGAACCATCCAGGAGTCTCAGGTCCTCTGGGTCGGGTCTGCTCTCTGTTCCAAGAATAAGAACTAAACATGGAAAAGCAGCGTTTAGCTATTATGCCCCGACAATCTGGAACAAACTTCCCGAATCATGCACGTCCGCTGAAACACTTCCCATTTTCAAATCCAGACTAAAAACATATCTCTTTGCCGCTGCTTTTAATTGAGCTGTTCATACTCACACTGCAGTATGCCTTTTATTCATGTATTCTGTACCTGCTGTGTTTATTTATTTATGTATTTATTTCATTATCTTTGCTTTTTTATGCCTGTTTTTAAATGCCATTTAATAATGTGTTTATGCTGTATTTATTCTTAAATGTCTTCTGTTTTTATTTTGTAAAGCACTTTGAATTGTCGCGTGCTGAAAGGTGCTATATAAATAAAATTGCCTTGTCTTGCCTTGCCTTGCCTTGCCTTGCCTTGCCTTGCCTTGCCTTGCCTTGCCTTGCCTTGCCTTGCCTTGCCTTGCCTTGCCTTGCCTTGCCTTGCCTTGCCTTGCCTTGCCTTGCCTTGCCTTGCCTTGCCTTGCCTTGCCTTGCCTTGCCTTGCCTTGCCTTGCCTTGCCTTGCCTTGCCTTGCCTTGCTTGCCTTGCCTTGCCTTGCCTTGCCTTGCCTTGCCTTGCCTTGCCTTGCCTTGCCTTGCCTTGCTTGCCTTGCCTTGCCTTGCCTTGCCTTGCCTTGCCTTGCCTTGCCTTGCCTTGCCTTGCCTTGCCTTGCCTTGCCTTGCCTTGCCTTGCCTTGCCTTGCCTTGCCTTGCCTTGCCTTGCCTTGCCTTGCCTTGCCTTGCCTTGCCTTGCCTTGCCTTGCCTTGCCTTGCCTTGCCTTGCCTTGCCTTGCCTAATATTCTTCTGTTCTTATGTGACAAAACACAGTGGAATACTTTTCATAGAAACTACAGAACGTATACAAACAAAACATAACCCACTTTTTACTACTTATGCAACTGAATCACCAGCATCTTAAAGGATCTTAAAGGGGTGGGCGAGGCCATTTTTACAATGTTGACTGGTGCTTTTTATGTATTTAAAGACCATATCAGTGCAGTTTCCATGGCAATTTTACCTGCTTAGAAAAGAATATCATCAGGAGACTGTCGACGCTGGGGATAAGCCCAAACATAGCTCACCAACTCTTTTATTCTCTGTAATATACTCCTGATGATTGTATTTTTTCTGTATCTTTCCTCTGAGGTCTACTGGCCGACTGTAAAATACATTTGAAAAAGAAAACTGAATAAAAATCCCAGGACACCAGTAGATATAAATGTACAATATTTTTTAGCAGGTTTGTATTATCACCGTCATGTCAAAATCTAAACTAAAATCCTGGAATTCTACATTTATAAAAGAAGTGTGTCTTTTTAATTATTTATTTTAACAACAATCTCAACCATAATTAGAGAGAAATCAACAGGTACATGTGTTGGGTCTGTGCGGTAACTCAAACGTTCCTGTGTCCTTCGGGAAATATCAGTTAATCATTTGGTAGGGGAGATGTTTGATCTGATTATTGATTAAAAGAAAAGTAATTTTTAAAAGTTTGAAATGTATTTCCAAATGTATTTATGCATATTGTGCTCAACATCACTACACTACAAACTGTATAGATTGTAGCTTTATCGTTTGCCAATCACCAGTCAGTAGTACACCTGTGGTGATTGGCTATGAGTAAAACCATGCACATACTGACTTTCTCCTAACGTACAAATTGAATGCATGTATGGATTGACGTGATAATTGTTAATATTAGTTTTTACTGGTTTATTTCAAAACCAAATTCCCATATTGATGAACTCGAGTAAAAGCTGTGGCTCTTGTGCCAGGTAGAGTGCTCAAACTGCCTCGAAAAATCTACTGTAAACTATTTTGTTGATCTGTCTGTTAGAAGACTCTGATAGACAGTGATGCAGGGTAGTTATTTATTGTGAAAGTGAGATTGTATCCCAATCTATCTTTAAAATTACATTTAAAGCCTCCACTCTGTTCCAATCTTCCCATCTATTGTCTCAGTTTCCTCCGCACGAGCCCCCACATTCTAATTAAGGATTTCCATTTTTAGATGTAATTAAATAGATATAAATAATAAATAAAAGAAGCCTCTGTTTTCTTCTTGGAATCAATCCTCAGTATTTTTTTCTGCAGGATTCACCAGAGACAGCAGTTCTTTATTCCTCTTCAAAGATTATGACAACAGGGATACCTCATCAAAATCAACTTCCCAGTCAACCTTATTTTTTCTACGCTGATGAAGACACTGGACAGATAATTCGAAGTGTCGGCTTTGGGATTTATCACAATGAGCAGTTATTTTATGCTCAGCTCGCGGATAACATTGTTTTTCCCTCATGTGCCAAACAATGTTTTTAATTTGATGTTGCTGTCAACATGATTTACCTGGTTACACTAACACAACTCACACACACCTTAGCGAGAA
This sequence comes from Dissostichus eleginoides, assembly GCA_031216635.1. Taxonomy (NCBI): domain Eukaryota; kingdom Metazoa; phylum Chordata; class Actinopteri; order Perciformes; family Nototheniidae; genus Dissostichus; species Dissostichus eleginoides. The sequence continues at coordinate 22,556,707 of CM062268.1, read as the reverse complement.
CACAACGCACAGATATCCTCTACAATCCTCCTTGGCTTGGTAATGAACAATCTGTTTGTATATTACTTCTTTGTTTGGATGTTTGTTTTCCGGCTGTTTCCTCGTGTTTGTCTGCAAAGAAGGCATTGGCGTTTAGTGGAGAATACTGAGAAGGAAGTACGATGTGTGTCAGTCTCGCTGCAGATCAGCACACTCATGTCATTGCGAATGTTTTGACATGTCACTGCAGATGTTCAGGAGAGCACAGGATATTAATGGAGTGTTGTCTCTCCACCTCAATTCATCTGATGAAAATCAACAAATATCATAGACAAAAAAGGGAAGAAAGAAGGTAAATGGAAACAGGGTAGAGCAGGGGGGAGGAGAGATAATAGGTATACAGAGGAAATAGAAAATACGTATATTTTCGCAGTGACTAAGAGCAGGATGCAATTTTATACTCTCAATAAAAATGATGCAGATGGATAATTCTTCAGTGAGGAAATAGTCCTCGAGAAACATTCACATTCAATCTTGAAACGTTGGCGCTGCGTGATCCCTTTCATCACGCAATGTTCCATAAATTATGAGGAATGCATGTCAGTGCTTCAATTAAACATTGTATTATTGCCAAGGACAAACAGAAAGGAAGCTTTATTTAAGCACAATGATGCACACTGATAGATGGGATATCTCACTCATCATCAGTTTGCTGCTGGGGGACTCAGCATAGGGTTCTTCTGCATTATATTTTAATTCTCCGGATGCATCAATATTTAATTTTTTTCCCCAACAACAACCAACAAAGCAGACAAAAGAAGACAGCGATACATGCCTAAACACAACGCTTTGATGCGCCGTTTGCTGCCAGGTCCATCCAAAGCAGCGCTCACAAGAAGACACTTTTATGTGTTTCCACCAAGCCGAGGCGTTTGAAACTAGCAATATCAGGTATGCACACACATTGTGTAATATTTAGCTTGTTCAACTGTTCTGGAAAAAGCAGTTTGTGGGATTAGTTTTCTGTACAACAAACTGGATATTAAATGAATCTCGATAAATTGTGGAGAAGTGACATTATCAATTCATGACAGTAATGGGTTGTAAGCCACCATGTGTAATTGCTGTGCCCTGAAGCCCTCACTCCGCTAGATTAACCCCAAACACATACCAGCTCATATCTCCACACACAACCTACTTGACAGTCATAATGATTTAATTTATGCTGCACAAACATCAGTTAGTGAATTGATCAGTGACTGTCTCTACGGCTTAGTCACAGCAGTCTTCTAGGGCATCATGCTGTCCCTAACTGCTAAAACATTTACTATATTCAACCAAATGACAGCATACAAAGAGCAGCACTGGTCACCTTGAGCAAATATTGATAGATGTATTCCCCAAAGTGTTTTGCATGAGGAATCTCATAATTCTGGACTTTCCTTTTGTCAAAGATATAAGATAAACAAACAATATCCTGTTGCTGTGTCTGTAATACTTGGCCCTGACATTTGTGCATGACAATGTCGTTTCTCACATAAACTAAACCAGAGTTTATTGCTTCAAATCAACTTTTGAGTAATCAAAGAGAAAATCACAGGAAACAGCTGGCGCAGCATCAATTTGAACGTGGAAAATACGTACTCTAATCAAATGTTTAGTTTGACTTAAAGGTAAAATTAAATAATTAAAAATATATAATACAAAAGTGGTCACTCCTAATGAAGATCCTACATTTAGAAAAGCAGTCAACTCTCCTTTTAGCAGCATTTTAGTGTCGTCAATGTCCTATTTTGGTTATAAGACATGCTACTTTACTGTTTTCTCTCTCATCCATCTTGTTTTCAAGGACAGCTGGCATTTGTTTAACAGTGAAAATGCTCTAATAATGTCACAACTCCTCTCCAAATGTAACATTGTGTCATGTTTCTCTCTTTGTTTCCTCTTCTTTTCATGCCCTTCTGGTGAACTTGGATCTTAGTTTTGCTTACAGTTATGTTCTGCCTGTCCTCTGGAAAGTGTGCCGCCTTGCCAAAACATTCCCAACACACAGTCTCTCTGGTGTCTCACACGCGCACATCAATATGTCTCTTTCTCCTTGTTCTCTCTCTGTTGTCTGTCACCCAGCCACCCCTCTGGCGGCCGCTCAGTTTTTGTTCAGCAGGAGTGTGCTTCTGGCCTTTGTTGTGTCAAAGTGTTGCCAACTGTCTCCTCTCTCTCCAGGCCGCTGGCTATCTTTTCCATGTGTCCACCCACAGTGTCCCCTCTCTGCTCTTATTGTCTTCCTCTCATTTTTGTTATCCTTTCTATTTTCCTCTCTCATGTTCATGCATCTTTTCTATCATCTCATTTCCTCCACTGTACTTGGCTTTTTCAAGTGCTGTACTGTCATTTGTTCTTTCCTCTCATCTTTTTTCTTAATCCTCTATGCTTCCTCTTCTGCCTGACAGGAACAGAAACATGCTCTAACACAAATGCATAATAATATTGAAGGACAGACTGTAAATTGCATTGGGTTTACATTGAGGTGTGGGTGGAAGCGGGAGTATTTTGAATTATTTATCATTTTTATTTGTAGTAAACTCGTCTGGAAATAACGCTTGACAGATATAAAGATCACAGCCCATCAAAGCGAGAGTGACATTTAATGAGACATAAATAGACAATGAAGGAAGCATAAAATAAACATGATTTAATCAGTAAAGGGCCATTATCTGGGGTTGATAGGTGTGTCTTACCCTCGATAAAATTGAAATGATTCGCAGTGCCTCAGCCATTGAGACCTTTGTGTCACTAATACGTAGCATTACATTTGGTGTCAAATTTGTAGCCTAGTAACCACACATTTCTGTCTTCAAGATGACAGTTTTTAAAAATTGGTTGTCAAGCTGTGCAGGTTGTTTTGGCATTAAGGAAAGGTCAATGTATGTGGAAAATTCAGAAACGTCAGAGTTGTTGATGCTTATTGTTACGCTTCTCGATCCAGTAATCTGAAAGCTGTCTGCCATGTAAAAAAATGTTCACCATAACCATAAAGATATGTCAAATATAATTGGCAGATGGTTTCCCCTGTAAACCAGTTTGGTGCACACACAGAAGAATACGCATGCGTGTTCCTTTGATTCCTGTGAAAGTCATAATTCAATAGCATAAATAATTTCCAAGATACTAAGAAATTAACCAACAAAACTCACAACTGGTTGTCATAATGAACTTGAGAATTAATTCGCTCTATTCTTTGCTGTGTCATTCTAGGCACAGTATTACTGTCATCACACTCGTACCCTCCGCCTGTTAGTCAATAATCCCCTCCTGTCTTCCTTCACAGTCTTTTAGTTGTGAAAGTCTGAGTCAATACAGCCGAAAATCAACGATTCAGTGTGCAGACATAACCATATATTGTCAAATAACTGCCATTTTAGGTGACAACCTCCACTCATTCAGGATTCCTGCATTTCTGTGGCGCTCTACTGTTTCCACCGACTGTGTCTGCCAGTGGGACTGATTGTATTGCCTGCACTCTGCTGCGCCCCACCATACTGTTCAGACTCCATTTTAGCTGTAGGGCCCACTGTACTTGAACTGGAAGCTTTTGTCACTTAAAGTACCACTTGTTTTGATCCCTGAGGGAGGGAATTCAAGTGTTACAGCAGGGCAGAGTCTTATTTCCATTCACTGTTACTGTACAGGCTCATACAGTAAGGCCAGGATCAACGTGAAACCACCTGGAAAATCATGATTGACACTAAGAAATGTATTACGTATTATGTAAATGGTCCTACAGAATGAAAATAATGACTTTCTACCACCTTTTAAATAAGATGGAAATGTTATTGCAGTTTAGTTATTTGGAGACAATAGATAATATTAATTTTCTTCATATTGCAGCATTATTACATTTAAATTACAGCTATAGTGCAGGCCTACTTTATACATCATTTAGTCATAGAAAGAACTTTTAAACCAAGCAAAAATAATCAGATCCTTCTGGTCAGGGTCAATTTGCAGTGTAACATTAGTTCAAGGATATAAATATAATTTCCAAGTACAATTTTACAGGGTGTCGTTAAAAAAACTCAAAAAATGGATTCGACCTAAAATAAAATCACTCTGACTCTGAGCCAATGCAATGCTAGGCTTGTACATTGACACATTTTCCATCAAGAATGTGTTATATTTATATACATTTTTATCTATCTCCATTACGAATAAAAACTGAATCAATTAAATATTTACCTTTGACATATATGTAATATTTTTCCAGCAGTATTTGACAACACAGTTCACTGGAAGTTTTCCTCTAAAGTAAATAGCTACTTTCAGTTTCAGCAAAGTATGAAGGAAGCTGAATTATTGAGTTCCATCTCGTCTTTTCTGCCTCTTGTTCTTGCCAACCTTTATTCTCTGTTGAGCAAGCTATAAGAAACCTCAGCAGGCTTATAACACATAATATACACAGACGCAGGAAAGTGGTTCACCCAGATTCTAGGTTTGATTGAACAAGACTGGGAAATACACATGCATTATCTTCAAGGCAGATGAGAAGAATGAGAGTAAGGGGAAAGTGTGTGTGGAGATCAAACACTCACATACATGTATACTGCATGTGATGTGCACATATGTGAGCATTAGTTAATGTCCCCTGCTGTAATTAGGCTTACTGCTAAATATAGAGTTGGGCATGAAAACATACTACTGTATAAAACCATTTTTTCCTGAGCTCCTGCCTCTGTCATGATGTCTTTTTTTATAATATTTAAAAAAAAAAAATCTGAACAATTATACATAAACCACATAGATACAGTAAAACCTTTTCTGCAAAGTACAAAAATAATGATAGTACATTTGCATAACAACAAAACATAATAACAACGTCCTTCAACAACAGCTTTTATTTTTGCCTTTGTGTTAAATGTATCATACCCAGCCATTAAAAACACAAATATACGCTCTTAAAATATCTAAATTGAATATGTGTTGTAATATGGGACAGATTTCTTTATATTTCTTTATACCTGTTACACACCCCTCTCCTTTTTTGTCTTTCCTGTTCTGTTATTCATCCAATTACCTCCTTTATTCTCTCATCCCTTTGTTTCTTCTTTTTATCTCACCCCCTCTTTCCTCCTTTCTCTCTCACTCATTATTGTCCACTCTTGTTTCCTCTCTCACTCTCTTCACCCCCTGCGGCTAAATCCAAGTGCCAGTATGCATTTGTATGTCCTAATTTGTGTGTGGTTTGCATACTCACATGCAGGGTTTGACCTTGTGCAACCAACCGTATCAGGGCTTCTCATCATTTTCCCACAGGTGGGTAGTGTATGAGCATGTGTGTGTGTGTGTGTGTCTGTTTGTGTGTTTTTGTGTGTATAGATTCATGTATATGTGTGCCCTCTGTCCTTGTGCATTCAAGCTTATCAGTAGTTTTCATATTTGTTCACAAGTGTGCATGTATGTCTTTGTTCATGATGTGCCCATGTGGATGTGTGTGTCTGTGTGTTTATTTTTAAGCCAACAGTTTACCTGCAGGTGCAGTCTATTCAATTTAGCAGGATTCGGAGAAGAGCAGGTCACCAGTCAGACATTGTTCCATCAAATCACACCATGTTATACAGATGCACACACACACACACACCAAAATACAAACAGTAAATTCAGCGGCTTCACTCTTTTGGTTGGATTTCTCCTCTGCGGGAAAGGCCAACTAGCCCGCACTTTGTTAAAAAAAATATTTGTTATGTCACTGTCATTCTCACCGGGATACCTGAATAAAGCGGAGCGACCATTAAAGGTAAACAGCAGCAAAAAACGGTGATATTCATGTTCTTTAATTATCCAGTTGGGTCAGTTATATAATAATGTATTTCAATTATATCTTTCTTTAGAACCCCCTGCTTCATAAATGCTAACTTCTTTCAAGTCAAATGTCCCTGGTTTGTTATGCAGGCTTAAAGGAACATTCTTATATACAATCAGAAATGGACTCTCACCTGAGAAAGATCTCTCCAGAGCCCAAGAAGACAGCTGTTTCTGACAGGTACGACAAGTAAACTGAGCTTTGTGTTTTAAAAGGGTAGAATTTCACACAGACCACGCTCATAATCTGCCAAAAAATTTAAGATAACTTTTTACTGCAGTGTCCTTGCATGTTTTTCCATATGCTGCTGAGCTATCCATAAGAAAGACCCACATCGTTCAAGGAGCAATGACTGCATTGAAAATACTATTTCCCTTTATGGTCAATTCGAGTCAAACTATCACATCAGATGATGCTTCTACTATAGCTGTGGAATCCATGTGCATCTTTTGATGTGCTATTACTTTTGATTGGAGGTAGGCGTGAAGCTGTCTGCAAGGCCATTCTAGTGAATATGAGTTTAAACGAAGTAAAGCGAAAAGTGAAAGCTTAGGAAATATGCTTGTGATTGAGTGTGTGTGATTGAATGTATGTGTATGTGTGTGTGTGTGTGTGTGTTATACATGTAACACTTTATTGTTTGTTTTTTAATTTATAAATGATTTAAAATGCATTGCCTTGTAAGGGATAGCTCCATAAACAAACTGGACTTGTCAAAAAAATTAAAATCATTGTATTTAATAGCTCCCTAGTTTCTGTCAAGTGTTCACATCCAGTGTTTTATTGCAGGGATGAACAGTCTGATAGAGAAAGAGAGAGAGAGCAGTAGAGACCAAGAATCAAAGAAACAAAGAAATGGAAAGAAAATTAGAGACAAGAGGGGGAGGAAAGAGTCAAGTGCTGCTCTCTTTTCTGTGCTGTATTGTTCTCCCCAGAAAATCCTGAGAGAGGGCATGTATCTTGCTTTTAGATTAATGAATCTGCATCCAAATCTCCCAGGGAAAGCTCTAAAAAAAACAATTCTACAATTACTTCTCTCCTCCCTTCTATCTTTTTCAGTGAAGCGAGGACAATCATACACACACACACACACACACGCACGCACGCACGCACGCACGCACGCACGCACGCACGCACGCACGCACGCACGCACGCACGCACGCACGCACGCACGCACGCACGCACGCACACACACACACACACGCACATGCACACACACAAAGACACTCATTTATTGACCATGTTCACCTTGTCTTTTCCTGCTGCTCTCTCTTCAACTTTTGCTCGCTCATGCAGAACACCAGCAGAACCCAAGAGGTGTAGGCTACTGCCGGGGAGAAGCCTTGCAGGAAGACAAAGATAGTACCGGCTGCTTCTGCCACAGGGGGACGTGTATCTAAATGTAATTTGTCACACAGTTTCAGGTCAACCTCTTTAATCTATCACTCTGTTTGGATGCACAAGAGAAACCAGGGACTTAAGGTTAACAAAGGTCATCTGAGAATGTGTAGAACATACTCTCTTCTCATACTGGCTTCTACACTTTTTTGGGAGACAGCAGAACTTTTAGCAGCAGTTTACAACACTCCTTTATGTGCATGCACTGTAAACACTCTTTATTTCTTCTCTCTTGAAGAAAACAAAGCGATCACTAAAATATTTCTTTGTGGCAGTTTTTATCCTTTCGCTATTTTTTCTCACACGTTTTATGTCATTCTTCTTTCCTTTTTAGACTTGCGTTTCCTTCACTCTGTTCCCTTTTAAAGACTCTCACACTCTTTGCTCACAGCCCTCAGGGTGTGGAGGACTAAAATGGTGATTGAGAAGTTGAAGAAGACAATCAAAGAGAAAATGAAATGCATTTGGTTCTGTGAAGGTGCTATCCACTGAATGTAAATAAGTAGTCTTGATATTGATTCAATCACAAGTTTTAAACACTAAACATTCTTAATTTTTTGATAAATACACATTTAAGCGTTATAACTCTTACCTTGATTTATATAATCAGTATATGAAAACATATGTGGCCCGGCATTTGTTGTACATCACTATGTCATTAAGTGTGTGCCTCTGGAAATGTACCTAACTATAATGTGTATTTGTCTGCATGGTGAGGATGGTTCATGACATCTGGCCGTCATCTCACTTTACCCTGCAGATACATTTGTTACAGCGTCAACATGTTACATTTTGGTTATTGTTTTAGTGTTTGTCAGTCTGTGTAGCAACAGCTAAAAGCTTAAAGAATCAATCTAAGGATGTGTGTTCTGGTACTTTTTATCAGACTAAACTGCCATTAATGCCATGTGTCTTTACTTTTCTTCATCATATTTGCTTACCTGTCAGGCAGCATCATATCCTCAAGACTTACCTGTGAATAGGGAATACATCTTACCTTCCTCCCTGTTTTGCTGACTCACTGTTGTTCTCTGTTGTTCAAAAATCTATTTAACACTCTAGTCTGCAGCCTCAGAATTTATTGTTTTGGTGCAATCATTTGTATTGTCGTTTTCAAAACAATGCAGGTCTTACATCACATTGAGGAGCCAAGAATGCACATGACAGTATTATTGTTATAATATACATGTATGATGTGATAGATATATTAACATGTTTAAGTAAACAGTTTATACAAGTAATAATTGTCTAAGAGTCATAACATGCCTGCATGAAAAAAAAGGTTCAGTGTAGTGAAATAATAAATAATTAGTATTTTAAGTACTTAGTAGTTCCAACTTTACAGCCTTCTAACAAGCACTCTGATCTTGATACATCCATTGTTTAATGGAAACCCTGCAGAGTCTTTTAACATGAGGCTAATTCATTCAGCGTTCTATGATATTTTAATGCCATTATTTGCACACTTGAGGTGAGTGTTCATACACCTACACATACTGGGTTGAATTTGTGAGTTTATTCAGTGCAGTGGGCTACAGTCCTCAGTGTATTTATATGAAAATGGACAGCATTATGTATTGAAATTAAATTCAGGGAACAATACCCATAGAGGAAGTTGAAGACAGTTGGCAAGTGTCTCGGGTGGGAATGTCAACAGAGAAAACATCACATTGGACATAATGGGCTTTAAGGGAAAAACATCATGAAAAAATTATGCCGGACATGATCTCTGAAAGTTCCCCTCTATTCACAAGCAAACGTGACATGACTCAAGATTTGTCCTTCTTTTTTACCTTTACATAAAACACGCTTTTTCAATTTTTTTTATCCCGTTGATAAAGATAGTATGGGCAAAATATAGGAAACCCCTGCAATTTTTAAAACCTGTTGACATGCTTCTGCAACAAAACAATTTCCCATTTTTAATCATAAAGTAAAACTAATCTAATAAAATATAATCTTTACAAACATATTCAACGCATTCCCCCCTGGATCTGAATCAGCCTCTACGGACTGAGCTTGCTCATATATTGCCATTAAAAACAGTAATGACAGTAATTACATAACAACGGCTTGCACTTGCACCATGGGTCATTAAGGCAAGCAGTCACAGTAGATAACTCGTGATAATACATTTTGGAAGAAGTCCTGCACTGTAATTAGCATTGCATACAGATTCTGGCTATTTTGGATTACTCCAGTCCTCACTGGTTAGATTCCTGGAGAGATTAGCTTTGCTAATCAGTCTATGTCATGTCTGGGTGATGTCATTTAGATAACAGTGAAAGCAAACAGAATAATCTACACAGCCAAATTCATGACAGTCCATCAGTTTTCCAAACAAACAACACCATTACTGTCATGAAGTAAACTCTGTGCACCCGGGGGTGTCAAACCAACACAGTAAGGTCCAGCAGCACAGAAGTCTGAAAATGTGACGCTTCCATCTTTCTTTTTTCTCTTTAAATGAACATTAACAAGTTGGTTCTAATAAAGGAGACATAAATGATTGTCCCAATAGTACAATTAAGTACTGTCACATTTATTTATTATATATTTTGGTTGAAATACCCAGGAAGCTGTCTGAATCTGCATTAATGAGAAAAAACTGTATGAAAGTCAGCCGAATGCTTAGCTTACTGAATATATATATAAACATGACGGTTACTGGGGGAAAAATACAATTCCTTGTACTTATATTATGTAACACAGCCCCTAAGCTATAGAGATATGTCCTATAATGTTAACACATCATAGAATTTGCACATGTTTTCACCGCAACCTCTTGGCATTTGTGTGCGCTTATTTACAATCACATTATAATTCTAAGCAACTCTAGTCCAAACTGCTGATGACGCTGTGTGTGTCAGCTTATTATCCGTTCCAACTCAACAAGCTTATGACAACTTTTTCCATCCACAAAGCAACAATATCACTTTCTAAATGGATCCCTTGGGGCTCACACACAACGCGCACCATTGCAGAGTGTGATTACTCTTCATGATAGCTCTAATGAAGCTCCTCTGCTGATGCGCAGTTTTCAGGGTCAGGGTGATGTGTGTGTTTGTGTGTGTGCACATGTGTGTTTGGCTGCGTCTGTGAATCCTGTGATATTAAAAAGAGTGCCATGATCTGGACAGCCAATTAAAACAATCCGCCGCAGAGACCACATAGAATACATTAACTTCATGCATTATAGAGACAATAATGTTTTTTTCGGATTTTAAAAAGAGGATTCCACTGAGGCTTGAGTCTCCATTCCAAAACAGCCTTGTGTGAGAATAACTGAATAAAAAGTAGTCTCAATGAAAAAAAGTCACACAAATAGAACTATTTAACAAGAGCAGTAAGAATAATGTTTGCTCTTTATGTAAAATGACATGTTAACCTACTGGTTAAAGCACGTTATTACACGTTTAGAGTAATTGCAATGCAGGTAGATTGTGTTGCTTTTTAATGACTGTTTAAAATGCCTTTTTCTTAATGTCTTTCATTTTTGTAAAGCACTTTTGAATGTGTTATATTTTATGAAAACATTTAAATATTAAGAGTAGGCCTACATACAAAATAGGAGGAAAGTAGAAGGTCAATGATAGAAATATAGAATAGAAAATATCAAGAAGATACTGTAAATGATATCTAGAATAAAACAGTTTAGTGCCGGATGTACAAAGATATTAATAGGAGGATGTGCAAAACAGACAAACTAATTAGGCTTTATTTAAACATTAAATAATACTTTAGGTTAAGGTCTTCTTTTAAATACATGTAAGCAAAAAGCTTTGGGGGTATCTGATAAATATTAAGCCTGACAAAGTACTTAACGTTTAATATAATGCATGGTTTGTTTTTGGACTTGACAATCAACATTCCTGCAATGTTAACTATGTTGAAGCACTTATTTTAACCGATATTATACATATTTATTATACTCTTATAAGATGTATGTAGATAGAATAAGAAATGTGCAGAATATGACAGTTTAATGGTGGAGGTACACACATATTGATAAATGTTTTGTTGAGGAACCTATGACCCAAGTTTGTCATCATTGCATAACCACACCGTAGTTGTGTATACAACCACCAGATTCAGGGACAGCTTCATCCCACAGGCCATAAGACTATTAAACACCTGAACTTTGAAACAACATCCATAACATTCATCTGGCTGCTACTTAGAAATTATTTGTCAAATATATCATATTCCAATCACTTGTATAGACTCTTATTGCACTATTTCACTTTTTACTATTTTTCTTTTTGTATTTACTTGCACTATTTTTCTGTGTATCTGTTTTATTGTGTTGCACTGTTGGAGGAGCCTGTGACCTGGGGGGGGGGGGGGTAGGACACGTTCGATTCCTGTTTTGGTTAGTGTGCCGTCGATGGGAATCATTCCATTTCAAAGTGCTCTTTGACGCTCCGTGTAAACTTCGCGCACTGCCACTCCAACATCCAATCACAGAGCTTGAGGACTAATCACGGGGTTTGTGAAGCAAAGCACATGTTGTAGTCCCAAACAAAAGCTGAGGATTCTGGGTAGTGTAGTGTCTTCTGCCATCCTAAACTCCCGAAAAAATATTTGTTTCTCCGAATCGAAGGGGAAAAATACAAAAGCATTGTACACAATTTAAACCAATCAATGTTGTGTAATTAACAAGGATAATCTGGTGTTTTTGAGTTGATGAGTAGTGCAGATATCACTGTAAAATCAATCGACAGTAAAGAGAATACTTACTTCCGGGTGTAAAATCCTCCGTTATCCAATGGGAATGGACGCTCACATTGCCTTTAAATGCCGCCGACATGGACCGATGCGGTGCTTCCCTGAGCGTCAAATACCACCGCCGATGGGAATACATTGCAATCAGTTGAAAGCTCTTTGCGTCCGTTTATGAAGCTGAAGGAGACTCGGCGCGTCACAACTGCACGCCATAGGACCCTGACCAAGCGTCGCTCCTGGACGTTCAGGGAGTGAGACTGTGTTGCTCAGTAGGATAAGCACAGTGGAAAATAATACATTCTACCTTATCTGATTTCCATTTAGCTGCTGTGGTTGCATTTTGGATATTTGAATGGAAGATAATCAATGTTAGCGTTATAACTAATAACTCTGCGCTTTCTGTTTAATCAAAGGCAACATATTACATTGCTTTAGGCCATATTCTAACTTAGTATTGAATTGTCCCCTCTATTATCTGGAGAAACAGACAGGTGGAACATTCATATATTTGCAAAGGTCATAAATATAGCTTCCGCACTTGCCCCAATAGCAAGTGAGAATATCTGGATTTTGCCACATGACCAATTTCTTTCTCTAAAAAGACACCTTCATAAACGTGCCTCTGTTTCACTGTTTTCTGATTACCTCTATCTTTGTTATTGTATTTCCCCTCTCTTCCTGTCTTTAATATGTACCTTACTCTGTTTCTCTGTCTCTCTTCCGTTCTCTCTCTGTCTCTCTCACTTATGACCTAGATTTCCAGTCACCATGTTCTGCTGCAGTCCCTCTTCCCTGACACACACATTCATACACAGGAACCCACACCCCTACCTACTATACATGTTTTATTAATCGCTGCAGCTGTGTTTAGGTTGCTGCGAAACAGCAAACGGACCTATGAACGCAGACAATAACACAAAAACACACAGAAACACACACAACCACACATGAAAAATTGAAACTTAGAAACACTTTTAGCACATACAGCTCCACATGCACCACATGCACCACACTAGAATATTAGTGTCTTAAATCTGTTAAAAACGTCTCTTAGCAGCTGTCATACAGCACGTCTGCTGTTGTTCCACTATTGGCACATTTCACTAATTGCTATAACTGCTGTAGATCATATCTTTATGTGGGTGTGCGGTGGTTCCCACAGATCTGAAATATACTTGGGGGGGTGGTGGTAGCGCGGGGGGGGGTAGCGCGGGGGGGGGGTGTTGAAGTGCCTGCCTTTGTGATGTGCAACAACATTAACATTAACCTTTCTGTTGGTCGCTTTTAGCAGACCCTTCACGCGATGGCAGAGCGAACAGGTACAGGCAGGGCCCATAGTGATAGCCCTATAGTTTAAATCTACTACCCACAAATAAACATATGGACATGGGTTACTATTTAAAAAAAAATGGTAAATGTATTTAGGAACCTATTCATGTGATTTTAAGTGGGGGTGGACCTCAAATCCTCTAGGGGGGTCCAGGGGCATGCTCCCCCGGTAAGATTTTTTTTTAAATGATGGAGTTAAATGCATCAATCTGGTGCACTTTGAGGGGAAAATAAAGAGACTAGATCTATGGAAACACCTATATGAAACAGAACTGTATACATTTCAATAATCATAAAATCATGGCCATATACCAATAACATACCATTTCCAACATGAAAAAACACTGAAACTTGTTTATTTATTTATTTTTGGTTCATTTATAGTTCTGAGTGTGTCTGGGCTCCTGAATCAGCCTCACCTGTCTCTCTCCTCTCCTCCCTTCTCCTCTTTGAGGCAGCAGCAAAGACTAGTTTTAGCTCTCAACAAGTTTTAAAAGTGTATCTTACCTTTTTTCACCTAGTTAACTTTTTTATTTTTTATTCATGCATATGGAACATGGAAATATGTGTTTACATAAATGGTGACCAAACCGTTTGAGACCCACTGAGAACTTGGACTAATAAGTTAACTATCTAAACACTCCAGTGGCGAGCCGTCAGGGCCCTCTAGCCCTCTCTGAGGGCCTAAGATATTCTAAAAAATAATATTTGAAAACATAAAAAAACAAACCATTTTTTTAAATATATTTTTTTAAATATTTATTTTAGCTATATTTTTCATTAGTTTTACCTAAATACTTGATTTAATTGTATTTAAAATAACATTTCCAAAGAAATAAATCCTTCGAATCTGCCTGTTCAGTTTCTGTTGGAATGTGAATGGTTAAATGCCGTCTCTGCGAGTTATGTGAAGACGGGAGAGCTTGTTGGTCCCTCTGTACTTTCACAGAGGGCCCGCTATAGTAACTGAAACGAGAGAGTAATGTCAAATGACAGTACAATTGACCAATCATATCTTCCCTCTAAATGGGTGGGCTTTATTTTCGCGGACTTTATGACAAGTTCCGCCCGCTGTGAAGTCTATGCAAGTGGTGCAGTGACGCGTCCTAAAACCAGGAAGTAAGCTGCGCTCGTGTTCCCTCGACACAAAAACAATGGATTTCTCCATAGGATTTTCGAAAATAGCTCGAAATAAGGTCTGTGGAAAACGAACCTGTTAGATAAATGCACGTTTTGTTCAGCCGGATAATATCCACATGTCTACCCTACTTTTATAATTTTCGAATCATAAATCTAATCGATAGATTTCTGATTAGCATAAATTCGTTCATGATGGCTCACGTCAGTGATAGTGATGACATCGTTGCGAAATTATTAACCGAGTCATTTTCAAGATTGAGTTGAGAGATTGAGAATGATAAATTGGATTGGCAAAGGATCCGACCATCAAGTGCTTCATCCAAAAGGACAGGAGGATGGATTTTGTGTTTAAGTGATTTGATCATCAAAGGTAGGCCTAAGTCATTTTCAATGTGGGCTGCCGTGCCGACTTAATTCATTTCTAATTGTTACTCTGCTGTGGGTGCCCTGTCATGATAGGTGTTTATATAAATGGTGCACTGTTGTTTTGTGTGGTAGAGGGTCGCTGTCATTGATGCGTTTTGCACCCCGGGCCGTTGTTTTGATATTCTGCTGAAGTATACGCTGTGACATAATAGCTCTTCTTTTTTTTCGAGGGAAGGGGGGGGTCAGAGGGCCTAGGTATAAAACTCACGGCTCGCCACTGAAACACTCAGAGAGTCCTTTACCTCACCTGAGCTGAGGTTATCCCGAGCTTGAATGACACACAGAGACCAATCAAGGGCTTTGATTTATGATCTGTGTGACAGTGGCCATGTCAGCAGGCCACATCATGTAGACAGCCAGTCACCCTGTGTGAGGGAGGCCACTTAACAGGCCAGGCCATCGGGAAACCCCCCGGTCCTCCCGATGGCCAGTCCGGGACTAGAGTAGTAGAGCGAGGATCATTGTCCACAAGTTAATCGATCGCAGATGGCGTCGTGGTCGCGGACGAAAAAAAAAAAAAAAAGATTATTTAAAAAAAACTAAAAAAAACAAAAACTAAATGGGTCGCGAAATATACTTGGGTGGCCGTTGATATACCTGGGCGGCCCGCCCAAGTAAAGTCTATGTGTGGGAAACCCTGGGTGTGTGTGTGTGTGTGCATGCATGGGCTAACCTGCCAGTGTATTATATTTCGGTACCACTTTACAATAAGACTACCCTTATAAAGGATTCATAAAGGGTTTATAATTAGGTTATGAATTAGGTTGTAAACACTTTATTAATCATTAAGAACCATTTATAAACCAGTTCTAACATAGTTTTCATACATCAACACAGGCTCACTATTTGGCAAGAGGACTAAGCCTTACATTGGCTACTTAGCGAGAATCAACTCAGTGAACAACAGACACCAAGGGTGCTGGCTGATGAAGAAGACGAAGTAAGCTAGGTAGCCAATATAAGGCTTAGCAGTACAGATAAATGGGAGCTCACTATTTGGCAAGCAACCGGTCACAGTTGCCCTGTTTATCTCATGTTTTAAAAGCTTATTAATGATTTATAAAGTGTTCACAACCTAATTAATAAATTAATTACAAACTATTCGTAAACCCTTTATATGGGTAGTCTTATTGTAAAGTGGTACCGCAAAAGCTTTGGTTAATTCATTTGCAATGAGATAATGGGTAATTGGTTTTGAGTAACATTGTTTGAGAAGGCCTACAAATTCTCGCATCTATAGAGTGGTGCAGTGACGCGTCCTAAAACCCGGAAGTATGCTGCTTACTATAATTTTCGAATCATAAATCTAATCGATAGATTTATGATTCGAAAATTATAAAAGTAGGGTAGACATGTGGAAATTATCCGACTGAACAAAACGTGATCTGTCTCTTAAATGTGTGTCAACCACAGACCTTATGTCGAGCTATTTTCCAAAATCCTATGGAGAAATTGCATTGCTTTTTTGTCGAGGGAACCGGAAGCAGCTTACTTCCGGGTTTTAGGACGCGTCACTGCACCACTCTATTGAGGAGCAGTGTAAATATAGGGCAATTAAGTTTCTCTACACATTTTCAGCGAGTCACCAGCCATATGTAATGATTACTAAATGTGTATGTATGTATGTGAATCTGGGTCTTACTTTAATGAAAGAAAACGTTGCAGAAAACTAATTTATTTATTTTCATTACAATTTACTTATACGGTACCACTCTCAATTTCACACAAGCCACAACTTCCTCACTATCCAAAGTATTCAAAAAATATTTAGGATTGTTCAAAGGGAAAAAATCTATATATTTACATAGGAGCCACAGTGTAGTAATTTGTGCCGCAAATCATAATCCATTCTCCTCAAATTAATTAAAGTGTTCCTATGCTAATTTGCGCGCAGGAGATTCCCTGGAGCCTACAACTGGAGTGATGTTGCGCACTGTCAAGCCAATTATGCACAGAAGATCCGCATTTGACATGTTGTGCAATGAGCATCCACCGAACCCCATGCTTATCTGCAAATCAAATGCATCATCGATTCCTGTCAGTCTGTTACCCAGTGTTTGCATTCTTAACAAAGGGTAATGTCCGCACGTGTCATCCTTTTATTTTTTTTAATGAGGATTGCAAAATGTTGCCTGGGGCTCCACATGTTTTATTATAATAGCCGACAGGCTGATGTGTGGCTGTGATGAGCAACATAATGTGATAGAGATAGATCATACCCAGAAAGCAACATTCGATATCCGTCAGTGTGTCATAATAAGGGTTGCTCTGTAATTTAAGGGGTTAAAAGTAGTGCATGTGATAGACCATGTTTGACAAAGCCACCGAAGTGTGCTGTGCCACGAATACATCCAAACGTGTGAAAGATTTTGAACTCACATTTATTTCTTGTGCGCAGAAATGAATCAAAATGTAAGAACTATTGAAACACAATAACAATAAATATTGTTCTCACAAATTTGTATATTTGGGCAATGTTTATTTTCCAAAACATAACAATCACAAAACAGATATTTATTTTATTGTTTTTCTACTAACTCTTACCCCAGTTTTGATTGAGTTTTTGTGAGTGCAATAGCGCCCCTCTGGTTAGAAAGAGCGTTGCACCCTGGAGTCGAGGCAATGGCTCACCTGTGGAGAGTGCGCAGGTGAAGTTAGCGTCTAATTAAGTATCACACAATTAGCTTCATGCTATCAGTGTCACACTACTGCAATGGACAAATATCTGAAAGAACAAACCCTTAAGAAAATCGTGAGGCCAGTCACAGTTTGGACCAATCTGAAGTTAGCAGCAGCAGGTGTTTTAAAAGAAACCATGGGGAGTTATCTTGTTTTGCATTGCTACTTATGATTCCTCACTTGGAGATAAGTCAGCAGAGAATGGACTTGGACGCCAAATAAGGTAGGCCTAGGTTAATACACTGCTCTCTGTCTCTGCTCATGTTCTGTCTTTGCTGGCTGGTTTCTTTCCTGATTCTAAATGTCCTGCCGTGGCGTGCTATGTGGGTTTAACTGCAGTGTTTATGAATGTCATGTTGCTTTTTGGTCAAACTGTTAGCAATCTGTCTAAATACACACAGTGGCAGGAATAAAATCCTAGAGGGTTTGTGAATGGGCCTGTGCTGAAGGCCTGCTGGTTGCTTGTTGGACTGTCTTCATCCTTGTGTTGTTTTGAAGCTGTTTCTTATACTGATTAATTAAGCTTGTCTATCTACAATGTTGTTTAAGGCTATGTTTAGTAGGACAAATGTGTGGATACACATTTCTTTCCATGTATTTGATTCACATTAACACCTTTTTGTATGTGAACATGCACATTTAGATATGTGGCTGTTATTTTCAATCTTCGGTATTCTAATTGTGAAAACTAAAAAGAGTAATGTATTAAATGTGTAATTTAGTTCCCCTGTCTTTTAAAGGGGCTAATGTGTGTTCACTCCACTGGCTAATCCTATTGTGCAGATGTCTATTTAATCTTGTAATTCTGCTGCTTCAGGCTATGTTAGCTTTGTGAATGTGTGGTTATTTATGTCTGTGTTATGTGCTTGCAGCTGTTTGTGCATTTATGTGTATCTTCTTATGTGAATGTATGAAGCATGGACAGATCATCCAGCTTTTGAAGAGATAAATGATGCACTTTACACGCGAGGTAATGGGCCTCATGCAGACATTGGGCATCTATTGGTAAAAGCAACATGTAAACGGTGTTTTTGAGCATTTTATCACATTTTTGCTCTAGCAAATAAATAATAGGGAAAATTACACATTTAAAGTGCGTCAATCGGTAGCGATGTGCAAACATTTAAGTAAAAAATCAACAAGTCCTCCAACTCATACGACCAAATAGGTCGATTGTTCAAGCGCTTATTACGACCTATAATCACATTAGTTTTCGACCTCTAGTGCTCCCGTTGAATGCAAACGCTACGCAGGGTCGTATATTCACAAATAACCCTCTCTGGAAAATCCTAAATTGTAGGATAATTTGGCCATTACATGCTTTTTGATTAGATTTGTAGCGAGAAGTGTATATTGTACTTTCAGAATCCACGTCCAGTGGATGTGTAGGATCTATAGTTTGATAGATATTACGAAGATGATTTGAGATCTTGCCAGGAGAACGTGTTTATGCGGCAGCCTCCATGTAAAGTTAGCGTCAACACTCACGGGGTGAAAAGAGTATTTCCGTTTTCATAATAAAACCGTATTCCCCCCACTGTCAAATGATTTTAAAGCCATATCTGCAGTACTCATCCACTAAAAACATCAGTTTATCCTTGTTAATTATACAACATTAATTGGTTTAAATTGTTTACGATGCTTTTGTGTTTTTCCCATTCTATTCTGAGACACATTTCTTTTTTCAGAGGTTTTGATAAACCATCGAACTTGAAGTGTGGTGATCGGATGTTTTAGCCGCAATGCACGTTGGGATATGGTGTTTATGCGATATGAAATCCGAAAACATTTAAAAAAAAAAAAATAATACTTTATTCCGAGTGTGCTTGCTTTTCTCTTTGGAAGTGATCACATAACGGCATTGTAATACACGGTTCGGCTGCATTAAATATTACACATCTGCCTTAGTTCTCTATTTATAGAGCCCTGATTAGAAGACTTCTAGACAAACTGGAAGAAATGCCGCCGAAACTGAATACGTGATGTGGATCATAAATATATCAGCAATTAAACAACATCTTCCATTTCTTTTCACACAATACGTCTCCTTGCAGTATCAACACTAATTCGGCTGACTTTTATATTTGATCCAATTGGTAGATAGGTTATATTTACACCATAACGGTGCACAGCTGATATAAAAGGACTTGTAGTTTTTAAAGATATTACTGATTTTCTTTGAATATAAGAATCTTCTCTATAAGAAAGAAAGAAACACATCTATGGAATCACAATTTCAATAGCTTACCATTAAATGACGGATATACCTTTCTGTTTGTGATGTTTTACAAATCAGATATTAATACACATTAATATCTGATATATGACATTATATATATCATATATATATATATATATATATTTATTATCAGCTATAATATTTCACATATTGTAGTTCTATAGAACTACAATATGTGAAATATTATAGCAATATCCTGTACAATTATGTGAAAACATGAATAAAACTACACATCTTCAGATGTTATACATACATAAGTGTCCTACACTAATAATACAAAGTTATTAGGGCATTGTATGCTGTGTGTTATTTGTAACATCTTCAGAAACACCTTTCCAACTCCTCATGCAGTTGACTGTTACAGGTCTATACAGGTTCATGGTACAATGCATAAGCTTCAAATCGAGAGACTGAAACTGTTTTACCGTTCTGTTTTAATTTCACAATAAAGTTAACAGTAATATTATGTTTGATATTATTATGTTTTATTAACTAGACCACTGTTTTTTAACCCGCATCGCCTAGTGGTTAAAGCACGTTATTGAATTTAGTTGTTGAATAAGTTATATTTGATGAAAACATTTAAATATTAAGAGTAGCCTACATACCAAATTGGGGGAAAGTAGAAGGTCAATGATAGAAATATAGAATAGAAGATACTGTAGTGAACTCTACAATAAAACAGCTAGTGGAGGACGTCCAAAGATATTAACAGGAGGATGTGCAAAACAGACAAACTAATAAGGCTTTATTTAAACATTAAAGAATACTTTAAGTTAAGGTCTTCTTTTGAATAAGAAAAAAACTTTGGGGGTATCAACAGATAAATAGGGGGACCTGGGTTGGATCCGTTCGAGTCCAGTTTTGGATAGTCTGCCGTGGTTACATTCCATTTCAAAGAGCTGTTGGACGCTCGGCGTAACCTTGTCGCACTGCCACTCCAATATCCAATCACAGAGCTTGAGGACTAATCACGGGGTTTGTAAAGCAAAGCGGATGTTGTAGTCCCAAACGATAGCTGAGGATTCTGGGTAGTGTAGTGTCTTCGGAAACTCTGTAGTGTCTAAACTCCGAAAAAACTATTTGTTTCTCCGAATCGAAGGTTAAAAACACAAAAGCAATGTACACAATTTAAACCAATCAATATTGTGTAATTAACAAGGATAAACTGATGTTTTTTAGTGGATGAGTAATGCAGATATCACTGTGTAATCATTTGACAGTGAGGGGAATACTTCCGGTTTTATTATGAAAACTTCGAGACCGGAAATACTGTTTTCACCCCGTGAGGGTTGGCCAACTTTACATGGACGCTGCGTAAAGACGTATACGTTCTCCTGGCGAGACCTCAAATCATCTTCGTAATATCTATCAAACTATAGATCCTACACATCCACTGGACGTGGATTCTAAAAGTACAATATACACTTCTCGCTAGAAATCTAATCAAAAAGCATTTTAATGGCCAAACTATTCCACAATTTAGGATTTTCCAGAGAGGGTTATTTGTGAATAAACGACCCTTAGGAGCGTTTGCAATCAACGGGAGCATGTTTTTTCTTACACGACCACTAGAGGTGCTACACTTTAAAACGTGACTATGGGTCGTAATAAGCTGCTGAACAATCGACCTATTTGGTCGTTTTTTGTAGGAGGACAGGCTGTAAAAAATACATGGAAGAAAATGTCAAAAAATACGAGAAAGCAAATTAATCTGAAAAAAAGACCATAGTATTCTTCCTCTCTTTTTGCTACAATTAAGTATTTGGGTGTTGGGTTCTGTAAATGGGAATAGAGTTGTAGTTCATTACCATCAGTGTAACTCGTCCAATTATAGATGCAATGCCCTCATCTGAGCCTCTTTGGTTGATTCCTGTCCTGCTTCATCAGGCACTACAAGCATTATATTATGTTGAAAAGGTCAAGTATCCAAACTGCTTTTGATCATTTTAACCATCTGCATGAAAGGTTATTACATCCTTTGAACATCATGGGGATGTCAGTGACCGTAATGGTTAGGGACTTTTGTAATGCCATGGCAAAACACTTTGTGAAAGCTGCTTCAAGTTATTGAGGTTGCTATTTTCTGCACTAAAAGGACTAGTTCTTGTACATATTTGTTATCAACTTTTAACGTTAAGATACATTTATATTAACACAAACCCTTTATATTTGCATTTTTGTTCATACCAGTGCATTCCTTGTCAAGTGATGTTACACACTGTAAAGCAACAACTACATGCTGCAAATCTGCAGGTTCATTTCAGTGCAACCAGCGGAAAACTAGTTGCAAACTAAAAACAGAAACGTTTGTGCCTAGGCCCTATTTTGAATTTTTTTTTAAAATGCTGCTGGTTATAATGCAAAGATAACCGACATAACTTAGATTCATGTGTCTTGATATTTTCTTTCGATTCAAGACAATCAAAGGAACTTATTACATTATGTTAGTTTGAGAATTAGCAAGTGTATATTCTCATATTTTTCCATAATAATAATCTTGGTGTGTCTATTATAGGAACAGCGTGACACTCAGGTCTAGGAAATTAATTTGATCTCTCCTTTATCTCTCTCTACCTGAGACTAAGACTTTTGGTAAGTTACATGCCCACTAGTTCATGACGACCCATCCCCCACATTGTATAATTTTAAGAGGTGTATGAAGCACTTTTCTATTTGCCATAAGGATCAAGACGTAAGACATTGAGCTGCACTGGCTGACACATCTGTTTTACCTCTGTGATAAAAAAACTTTGCCTACAGCAGATCTTCAGCTTTGAAATATTACTTTCAGCATGTTTTTGAGCTGACATTTGTCTTGGAACTGGGTTGGAAAAAAGTAAGTGATAAGTATTTTTTTCTAGCGTGTGTTAAACTCTTTGAACTTGTGAAAAGCTCTGCCTTAAAAGCAACAAGAAACAGAAGGCACGTTTTGTAAAGAGGTGTCCCTCGTGGACACTGCAGCTGGGGAGCCCTTTGACATCTTGGGAGCATCTGTAGAACACTGTGTCATCTCTACTGAGCCAAAACGGATGCCGAGATAAAATAGCTACGAGAGATCAAAGCAAAGAGCCTGTCAGCTCTGCTCTCTTAAAGGTCACATCAAACATCAGTGCATAATAGAATAAGATATGTTGGGTAGTGCAAAGTGAGTAATAGTGAAATAAAAGAGAGGGCGGTGCAAAAGAGATCTGGTGAGATGAGAGGAAGAAGATTGAAAAGAACTGGGTGACATAATCTGTGAACATATTCTCAGGATTTATGCTTCAGGCATAAAACCAGGATTTAAAGAGGCGACAGAACTGCTACATTTTTCATGATCTGACTGTTGTCAAAGAATCCCTTCTTTCTTCAGGCCTGACTTTTGACAAAATGTATTCTTTTAAACTATTAAGCAAACCAAAGATGATATGGTGAAACAAACCCTTTTTGATGTAGTAGACAACAGGGCTGTGGTCGCATACATTTATGTTGGGCTGTTCTGTTACAAGATAATCTGCAACACAAAATGACATTTCTATTACATGTATGAAAAGGATGTGTGTTACAGATGAAAGTTGGTAGTGTTTGGTTAGAAAAAATAGACCACAGGCTTGAAAAGAAAGGACTAGCATCAAGTCCAGCTGCCTGACTATCCCGGGGATCCTTCAGCAATGGATGCAATCGCTGCTTGTCGGATCCGACACACAAACCAATGCCAGGTCAGGCTGACATTGGCTTGTAATTTCCCTGGCTAACGGAGTCTGGCTCTCTGTTTCTTATCATTCAGGCTGACAATATAACTGCATAGATTACTGGCTTATCCTGGTGAAAATATTATATTCTGGACAAACGGAAAATAGCAAAAAAAAAACTGTAATAAAATGTGGTGTCTTGTCTCCTGAAATCCAATCCATTTTATGTGTTCATCACTGTTAACCAAGAACTCAATGTGTGCCGGTGGATAACAAATCACCTTCATTGTCCCTGGTTAAGAGCACACAATAATTCATCCTTGGGCAAAAGATCCCTTGCCAGAACCATTTAAGTCTGGATCTCTAGACCGGATGAGATAGAAGGGGAAGGGCACTGCACGAAGCTGTGAAAAGGCTTATTAAATTAAGCTAATAGCTGAGGATAAAAAAAGTTAGTCGTACAACTAAAGACACTGTCATGCCAATGAGACAGTAACTTCTGATCTGTACTGCAGTCTTCAGGCATAGTGATCAGAGTCTTCTCAGTTTAATCCAGGTTATACATTCAAAGGATAGTGAGTTATTTCACTGCTAATTTTAA
Source organism: Dissostichus eleginoides (assembly GCA_031216635.1). Classification (NCBI taxonomy): domain Eukaryota; kingdom Metazoa; phylum Chordata; class Actinopteri; order Perciformes; family Nototheniidae; genus Dissostichus; species Dissostichus eleginoides. The sequence goes on along the minus strand of CM062268.1, from coordinate 22,532,660 downwards.
TCCATTTTCTCAATAGGATTTCTCAAAGAAAAGAACATGAAAGACACGACAAGTTGAAGAAGACTGCCAAGTTATTTAAGTGTTAGTGCCTATACAGAGAAAATACTCCATGCAGGTGCTAAACTGTCTTCCTCTGGATTTGTCACATGCTTTGTTCTCTATAACTTTTCTGGGACACAACTGCATGGAAAAAAAAGTTTCAAGACTTGTCACTATGTATTTCACTTTGGTGGGAAAAAGCTCCCTGGAGATTATTATGCTTGTCTCTTATGATCATTAAAAATACATCATGTGGGCTTTCCTTAATGAAACTCTTGACGAACTTTGTGACAAATTCACTGTGGATAACACGTCTTTAGGCAAATATGATATTCCTGGCTCTTTGCTAAATGAAACTAATTAAACAAGTAATTGGGAACAGTTGCAGAGATTTGAAAAAAATGTTTCCCCTAGACTTGACCACTTGCCTTATGGACATATTTTTGCTGCATTAAAACTGTTGTGTTGAATACAATTTATTGTATGTTCAGAAAAATGTGCCCTACACTCTTGGGCTTGATCCCAAGGGAATACAGTCCTTGACCTTAAAAATTCTATATGTACATGTTTATGTCAAGGCAGCTACAGAACCACCATGTCTGGGTCTCATTAAAACCTGTTGAACCCCATCCCCCCGGTACCGGGGGGAAAAAAGCATCATCTGCAGGAAACAGCGTCTGAGGCAGGGACGTGCACAGACATTTGGAGGGTCTATTGCTCTAAACTAGAAAAAGGGCCCTGCCCCCCCCGAAAAAAACATAAGACCTTTTGAATTTTTTCTAAATGAAATCCAGGGACATTTTTTGTTTTGCGGTCCATATCTCATTAAAATATCTAATGTTACTAACTATTAAAGAAACAATGGGGACAATTCTGTTTTAATGTAGGCTAGTTTGACCATTGTAACTTCCGGGCAGACATAGTAATAAAATAGGGCTTCTAAGTAATTTTCTTAAATAAACTCACTAATTAATTAAACCAGTTCAATACGCATTATTCTTATTCTTATCATTCTTTATGAGCGCAGTAACGGTAAGGTATCTAATTACTTATTTATTTAGTATTCTATAACTTAATAAAGGGGTTGTTGAACTAAAGTGGTAGAGACATGGCAGAAATCCTACAATAAAGCGGGACCGTGAAGTGTTCTCCGTGAGAGGGCGATCAAGAAAAGAGCGAGCTGCCCCGTTGAGGGAGTTTACGGAGCAGATGAAAAGACACAGAAAGACAGAAGCACAATAACAAGTATAGCCTATTTAGATTTTTTGGTGTAAATAACCGACGGTGTCAAGAGGAAGTAAAGTCCCCTTGTTTGTCCCCTACTCTAACTGCCATGAGAAAACTCAAAATCAATTTAAGCATATTTTAGTAGCAGAGCTCAAAACGGCTCCTTTCCCCTCTGAATTCCTGCCCTTATGTCTCGTAAAACATATCAAATCCTGCATTAACTTTTTTAATTGTAATTTTCAGGCAAGATTAAGCATAAATGTAGAAAAAAAACAAAACTGCAAGTTGCTCTTTAAAAACGGGGACATTTCCGGGGATTTGCCACCAAAGCCAGGCGGGCATTTGGTATGATCACCATAGCCATATGAGGCCGGAGGGGTTTCCTTTACTTTCAGCTGTCAGATTGTAAACAAAGTCTCGTTACTGGGGGCAGATGACAGCGCTGACGAGGTGTGTTTTTATTTTAGACGCTACAATACTAATTGTGGGCTTATTGTGTTTATTCGGCCACAACAGAAAAAACATAAACCTCTTGCTCTCTCCAGAGGGGCAGGTCAGCCAAAAATGGCAAAAGGGCCGTTGCCCGGGCAACATTAGCCCGTACCTGTGCACGTCCCTGGTCTGAGGGCTTCTTAATATTTAATAAACTATGAATGTTTTATATCCATGTAACGGGAAGAAACTCAGCTAACTGATGATATGAACCATTTTTAGCAAAAAAAAACACAAGACTAACGCTGATCCTCTGAATCTGCCCTGAGCGAAAAAATCTTAATGCCGTTATTACAGAACTCTAGCTATACCGATCGATATACTTATTGGATCTGCACAAACAAGCCTAGCTAACATCCTGAGATTCCACAGATTATAGAAATATAAGGATCATCACTGAGCGATCAGAACTCGTGACAGGGGAAGCAAATACAGACAACACACGATGTAGCTTTAGGTAGCAAAACACGGAGATATGCTCACTTTAGCTGTTATTCTGATCAAAAGTCGTGTTCAATGGCATTAAAACGAGAAAAAACGCGGCTGAAGGTTAATCCATAGGTTCATCCAATGTGTCTGTCACTTTGAAAAAATTATTGATAATCCATAATTCCATTTTTATGCAAAAATCGGAGAAGAAAAATTAGCTGCTAATGGTAGCCACCAGAGGTTAGCGCAGCTTCCGGTTTTTCTACGCGTCACTCTCACTCCTTATTTGGTAACCTGTGAGTGTATGTGGAACTTTCCCTCGATTCCATTGGCTCTGACGGTTAAAAAGAGATGTCAATCATCAAAATCGACCAAATCCACCCCAATGACCCCAGAAGTGTTTTTTTTTTGCTAAATCTCTCTAAAAAGGTCAAATTTCACTTGTTTTGCATCAATCTTGATACAGGGTACTTATTATATGTTGTACTTTGGATTCCTAAAGCTTTTAGTCTACCATACCATCATCCAAGGGTAGTTTTCACTATAAGTAAAAAATAATTTTTGGACGGACACTATAATTTACAGTTTTTTACTATGTTCAATCTGAATTTTCTTTAAAATAAAAAACATCTATATTGATTCTGACTTTTCTACATCCAACTCACAGATTTATCATTACTTTGAGAAAAAAGATTATTAATTTTCCCCTTTTTAGAAGTGTAGTTATTGTCATTTGTTCTGGAAATGTCATTTTCGAGCCTGAGACCTGGAAAACAGGCTCGGGGTTGAACAGGTTTTAACAGCTACATATCTCTGTTTTCTAGTCATAATAGAGGGATGGATACGGAGATAAATACTGACAGAGAAGTTTTTGGTAATGAGACCAGGTAAAGGACAAAGGGGAAAAACAATGGGGAAAAAAAGAGTAGAAAGGAGTATTGCCTTGAGGCGAGAGCAGCAGAGGATTCTGGCAGCTAAAAAGGAAGTGTCCAATCAAATAAGCTGCTAGTCTGAAATACTTTACTGACTGACCGGCTTCTTCAGACTCCAGCTGCATGTGTTGATTCTGTCATGAAGTCTTTCTGTCTGAAGGAGATGCAAGCTGAAAGCTGCTTGCTAAAAGTCTGAGATGTGATACACCAACAACCACTAGCTGGTCTGAGTCCAGGTTTACCTGTGTCAGCAGACACAGGTGCTGCAAGCCTCTGGTGCAGGACCACATTATTTTTTAATGAGGATAAGAATTTACAGCGATGCCAGCAGATTTTGTGATGCTGAGGAAAATTGGTGCTTTGAGTGTATTACTAATGATCCCAGTGACAATGCTTACATGCTGCTATTTTACAGAATTAACAGTTATTGTGTTCACTAATTTGGTTTACTGTGTTTGCACGCTTACATTTGATTATAAGAACTCAAAGTACAGGTCAGGTTGATGGGAAGTTTATATTGCAGGTATTTAGTCATTACACAAGGTATTGGAATGTTTTATGATAATAGCACTAGAAGAAAGTGAAGGGATCGTCAACATGATCATAACAACATGTAATGGCAATTGAACCTATAGTTAACAAATTTCACCTAAAACCTACATATTTTGTTAACATAAGAAATCTTTTTGAAGAGATGGCATGGGATGGGGATCAGGGGAAGCAGTAACGTTTAGTCTAACAGTACCACAACACGTAGCATTTAATGTTTACTGGCATAGTTGCCAAACATACATCCATAATCTATACATTTTCCCAAAAGATGTTGCTTGTTAGCCCACCAAACTAATGTAGGACTATGCTATCCAATCTCACTGGCACAATAGTGATATGTTCTCTCATTCAGAAAGCCACACAATTCTGTAAATACATGCAGTTAGTGTTATTATATAGCCCACACAGTATTTCTCAATATTGTTGAATTTGTCTATTTCTCTGTTTACACTGTGTATGCACCACGACAAGAAATTGATCTTAAACTCTAAAATCGGTTTAAATGTCATTTACTTTAAGGTCAGCGTTGTCCTTTCTGCACATGCCACGATGTGTCACAGTGTGCGATGTGGCTTGGTGTGTAGCCTCATTACTGTGAGCTGCGGTAGCCTCCCACTCCCTAAAGATCTAGTGGTCTGTGTCTGGTAACCCTGGCTAGCTAAGGAGATAATAGGCCAGTCGAGACAGAACAAAGGAAATGGTTTAATACCAGGGGGTCTATAGTTGCACGTCAATGGATTGTTTGTGTGCATCTTTCTGGCTTTTGGCATGTTCAGCAATGTGATACGGCAAGCTGTGGTCTGAACTTGAAATTAGCAGTAAGCTAAAAGCAAACATAACTTGTTATTTTTATGGTTACGGTTCTCTGATGTAGTTTCTGTATACTAATGAGGGATTGATGTTTTGTGAGATATATCTTATATATTTATATAAATTCCTGCATATTATGCCTTAAATCAATTATTGACGTATTGTCAGTAAGAGTGTCGTGCCACTCCGTTATAGATTGTTGGAAACTGAGCAATCTGGTTCCACTAAATGTTTTTAAAGCTCGGTTGGATGCTATACAATCGGATGCTGTTGGTACCTGTACATGTCGATAGGTATGTAAATTGTAATCCCTGTAACTTTGCTGTATGATGTCCTTTTTGTTGTTCTGTTGTTTTCTGTTTTTATGTCTTCATGTGGAACCTACTTGCAGCAGGTCTCCCTTGAAAAAGAGATCAATGATCTCAATGGGATTCACCTGCATAAATAAAGGTTTGAATTGAATTGAATTGTAGGCTGTCTTTCATTAAATACCAGATAATAACTCGATTTTATCTTGTGATTGAATCACCTGAACTTCTAATCAGGCCAGGGGCTTAAAGTTCCCCTTCTCCTATTCCCCTATACATTCAACAACAACCATCTCTAAAATCCGCCTTCATCTTAATCCCAAACAAACAACTGTAAGGTTTTCTGACTGCATCTTGTATGGTTGCCACACTATCAAAATGCTGGAGACAGAAATATAAGCACTAGGTCTCCAGGTGCACAAACATAAGTACTTTTACCATTTTTGTTCTGAAAGGTTACAAGCTAAAACATTTGACCTGAAAACACAGCAAATACTGTTGGTTATTATCGCTGCAAGTGCGACCAGACTGCTGTGTAAAGGTGCCATTTCTGCCTTTTGTTATTGTACAAGTAGAGCTGATTTATGAGTTGATTTCACTCCGCGGGTTCTGTGGTTTCCTCCAAGTCAGACAAATGTTAGGTTATGACTACTTGGTACTAGAGCCTATTAATGTCAACACTGCGCTCCGTAATCAGGTCATTAATCAGCTTTGCTTTGGTTGACACTGTTCTATTGATCAGTCCTGTACGCTCTATACTTCCAGATTTACTGGATATATTTATAGCTGTATCGGTTGGTATAATTGCAATCAAGCAGCTATAATTTGTCAGGTAGACAACCACACACTGTTATTTGCCTGTGAGTGCAGTGAAGCAGACATACTGCTCTACAGTTTTTAATTCAGAAAATGTTGCTATCACTTACTAATCAACCATTTGTTTTTGGGGTGTAGATGCATATTAGTAAGATAATTACAGTCTCCATGTGATGTAGTGTAACTTACAAAGTACATGTTTTCAGCAGATTTATGCTTAGCAGGGTTTTTAAAAGAACAAACCGCCTGATACAGAGTGTTAGACATTTGTCATGCTGGACTTTAACATACTATATCCACATTTTAGACAGACAAATGCATCTGACCCTACATTGTTTCAGTATCTTGTCAGATGATTATTACATTATAAGGCATCTTTGTTAAAAAGTCTGTGTCACTGTTCAGAATATGATATAAGATCTTAAAATACTCCCAAGCTGATGCAGACAAAGAGAGCTGCGGATGCCATGGATACTTAGAAGTTCTGTTTATACTACTTTTTTTATGGAGTATTTTCCACTAGAGTGAGGATGACAAACATTTTCAACAAAATAACTACTGTATTGAAAAGTCATTACGCATCACATCTTTAATGGTTTACTTGATTCTTTTGCATCTGATTGTTTGAACTTTATTATACTGCCTTGTGAGCAGGTAGACAGTGAATCTTTAATGTCTGCAATCTTAAACATTCTATACTTGCAATTTTATTTTCAAGGAAATTAACAATTATCATGGTAAAAATAACGGCCACTTGAATCAACAATCATTCAATCATCAAGTGGCTAATGGAAATGACGCATACAAAGTAATGCAGAGTTTGACTGCATCATAATGTTACCATGTTGACTAACGACTAATAGCTAATGTTCACGAGCTCTACTCCTGCTGTTTTAACACAGAGTTGATTTTTTAATGTAGCGTTATCATGGGAAAAAAGGATGCGTCTCCTGGGGGCGTCAAAGTGAGTTTACTGCAACATTTTCTGTAGTCCCTGGGAAAACTGAACACTGTAAGACTCAAGCCGTGACTGAGGATAGAGAGCGGCTCAGTGCCTTGTCAGCTGTAACACCTGTTTCAGGTTGTTTCAATTTGCTCAGGACAGAATAAAGCATGGCTACTCATTCGCACAGCGACACGGAGAGAAGGATAAAGGGAAAGTGACAGTGCTGCTCTCGGGGGTTGTCCAGCCGACGTGTTAATGAGCAGACCTGTGTTCTGTTAAACTGTCAGACACGTTTTTTTTGGAATCAGCTAGTCAGCAGGGTCAGTCTGGAGCCTCTGCGCCCCATGCTGTGACAGGGTGGACCCCCATTTATTTGCATCCTGTACTCATGACCTTGTCTGAGAGATCCAGATTGATATCAAGCTGTTTGATTTGTTTTGCCAAGCACTTCAAATGATCCGACAGCTTAACTATCACTCAATGTAGAGGAACATCATGTTGCCCCCTTTTTTATTTTCTTACCAATTTCCCAATTTACGATGTGAAACAATTTAATGAAATCTGCTTTTATATTTTTAAATAACTAATTATTCTCAGGAGGTGAGTAATATTGCAGCTGTAACTGACTCACCAATTTGCTCATTAGACTACTCATCCATAATTCATTTCAGTGTACTAATATTTTTGTGAAATACATAACTAGATCTTTTCATGTACGAGAAACAAGGGCTTAAAACATTTGTTTTCAGCTTTTTACCGACAAAAAGCAGCCTAAATAACTTGCAGTTGGGGATCATTTGCTCGCTGACATTATAGTTTAAAGTACGTAAATATGTCTCGAATATTTGCTGTGGCATTTTATGTTTGTTCAAGTTCAAGCTACTTATACAGTGACATCATGGGGTGGATTTTGAATTATGTAACGGAAATCAGACCTTAGATGGTGAGCTGATCTTATTTGGACTTTTTATCCAGTTATCCGTTATCCAGCCTCATATGTAAGTGCATCACGTATTAGTACTTCTCACAAATTAAACTTCCATGTACTGCTCTGTCAGCCTGTATTTTTGCATTTAATTCAAAGCTGTCAATAATGACATTGTTAAGTCGTTAATCTAAATCCTTTTCTCTTTTAGCCACGTCTCATCTGTCTTTCAAAATTGTCTGTGTCTTGTTTACTTGTCTTTAAGCCATCTGTCGCTTTTCCTATTTAATCTGCCTTTCTGTCTGACAGTTTCCCATCTTGAATAAATCATCAGGTTAGACAGGTCAGAGGTGTCAGGGTTAAGTGTGGTAATAATATTACTGCATGGCTGATTCACCTCACACTGCTAGGAGTTCATCAATATTAAAGCGTGTGGGCTGTGTCCTGTGAACCACCTTTTATAGTACAGCCATGTTATATCACTTCCACAGTCACCCTGTCATACAGTATCTGCTTCTCTGCTAAGGTTATGGAAATCATGTGGTGTAGAATGATCAAGTACAAAGTCAGATCCGGAGCTAACTGCTTTATGCTGGCTTGGATGTGAGAACTGAGATGAAGAAAATATGCCACAGCAGAATTGTTTATATGCACCTTTGCTGACAGATAAAATTGCAATTACCATCTTTTTCTTTCTCTTATTTTGACACTTTACTCATTCTTCACAAAGAAACAAAACCCCACTGAACCCATCTCAATATACTCCTCTCATCCTTTTTATTTGCAGCCTTTAAGTGTTTATTCTTTGTGCTTAAATGTCTGCTCTACAAATGCCGTATCAACTCTATTGTTGTTTGAGAAATCAGTTTGAGATTCAGTGGAAGCCAGCCCACAGTCTGCACCCGCCTCAGCGCGTCAGTGTGAGCGTAAAAACACAGGCTCTTTCGTACTGGAGAATGGTGTGTTTCTGATGTCCTGTCTAGTTCAGTTCCCTTATAGTAGACTGGGTTGGCAGCTTGGATGCTGTTATAGTTTGCACGCCGCAGTTAAACCTGGCTATAGCCCACCACTACACACTCTTTGTCTTACTGCTCTGACAGAAAGGGAAGCTTTTATACACACCCCTTTCTTCTCTGAATACACAACTAAAGAACAGATTCACAGAGGTACATGTAGGCACACAAGACGGCACCCAGATGTCCGAGTTTGCACCATTAATTCTGAAAATTGCGCTCGACCTCCTATGTTTTTTTTGAAAAACAATCAAATACACACAAACAAACAAACGCTTGCATGCTGTTCCAAAAGGAAACTAATGTTAATATAGTTGGTACATGTCACACGGGTTATCCATTTTGATGCCTTTTTTAAATATACTAACAATTTACATGTATTAGGCGTGTATGGTATAATAAAAACAATGCATCAAAGTGTGAACAGATTGTAACATCGCTTAAAAACTCAAGCCTTACCAAGCTTTCTGGATTTGCTGGGAATTGATATTCATGTAAAGGACTTGACACCGTTTTGCGCATATGTATCCAAAGTGTATGTATGATAGTAATATTATGTCACAGCACTTTTATGAGTACTCCCAAAATGTTGATGTGAAGATCGGGCTACCTTAATTGTCTGTAATATAATTCTGTAAAATAATTAAGAAACTAAATCCAGTGTCAGGCAGCTTTCTTGTAATATGTTGGCCGTCATATACCAGTCCATAGGAGTAAATTGACAAAACTAGTACACTGTTAAATACAATCTATTGGCCATTCCGGCCCGATTACACCCCTGTACAAATTATATTGATTTCTTACTCTTGCTTCCTCTCTACTTTCTACTTTCTTACTCTCTACTCTCCATGTTTTCACAGGCTGTCTTTCACTCTTATTAATGCACATAATCACACAGTGACATTCAAATTTCTAGCTTTATTCAAACGGTCAATTTTTGGGGGTGTCAATTTTAAGGAGCTCTGATTTGCTGCGGAAAAAACAAACGCCCTTATAACTGCAAGTGTAAAGAGAGACTTGAGTGAGGGAGGCAGAAAAGGAAAGTAAAGGGAAGAGAAATTAGGGCAGTGATTTGAAATTCCATTTATGAATAAAAAGGAGTTTAGAAAGTTGTTCTCCGGCAATAAACATTCTAAGTGTGTGGGTTTTTGGCAGAGTTGCGTCACTAAGTGAATGTTACAGCAATTTTGCATTTGTTTATTTAAGTTTGTGGCTTTTGCCTGTGTGTGCGTGTGCGTGTGCGTGTGTCTCCCCGTGTAACATAGATCTCAGATAATAACAATGAACTTAATTTGTATAGCACTTTGTGAAAAACAGTTACAAAGTTTATTACAGAACAAGATAATAAAAAAAAAAACAGAGTTTATATTAAAAACAGGTCAAGTCAAAGTGGCTCAAAAGAAGGTACTGAGTTTCCTCAGCTAAATCGATCAGGTTGGATAATCTCTAACGGAAACACCACAGGTATCAACTCAAAAGTGAAGGTCAGGGACTTTTACTCTCACAGGATTTTATTGATGTACTCCACTTTTTCTCTTCAGGCCAATACTTTATTTGTTGTGTAGCGACTGCAAAGTGATTTTTCTTTGTTTTTCCTCGAGCAATAGTCCAAGTGTTGCCAGCGTCTGCCAGCTAGGAGGGTAATGAAGGGGTTGGATGCTAGCTTTCAAAGTTGCAGCAGTTTATATTTGCATAAAAAACAATTTTTTCATAAATGTTCTACAAATATATCACATTAGCAACTGTTTTTGTGAATCAACGGTACAGGTATATTTCCATTTCTAAGGATGCAGATTATATTGAATCACCCAAACACATGCACTGCCTGGAGTGCACCTACCTTTCTCCTCTATAATGTGTGCACTCTTCATCTTAGAGCCATGAAAAATACTCTCTCTGGAGAGAGAAGTTTAAATAGTAGGCAAACCAAGTTGCTTTATCTAAAAAAAAAAAACTTTTACATTTTCATGCATATTTAATGTGTGCTTTTGTTTAAATGTCATTGTTATTTCTGTCCTGTCATCTTAAGTTACATAGACCGCTTGAGCACAACATAAGTTGATCCAACCAATCTGTATCTTATTTGATTGTCAACATGTTGTTCTATTATAAGCTGCCAATATTAGCTTATTTTCTCCTCATAGGAACATTGTCCCGCCATTTTTGGGCTGGTTACTCTCTGCATATACATGATCTCCTCAGTTTCCAATATATAGTTTATATGTGAATGATGTGTGTTCTTGCCTGATCATTATAGTACTTGCAAGCTGCAGATTCATAGTGCTACGAGTCTATGAGGCTAGATACAACTGTGTAACAGTTATCCTTTTAGTGAATGTTCATGACAGAAGAATCATGTCTTTCTTATATTTTCCTACAGAAATATATTCTCACTGTAGGCACCTAACTTACAACCCATGACATTTTGTTCATTGTCTTATATTTGACCTACAGCTTCTGTGAGTTTTCTGTTTTAGTGTAATGACTCCATATGCAACAGTAACTGGATATGAGATTGAAAGACATATGGCAAAGAAACTAGAAATAAACACTCGCACAGAAACACACACACTCACACACTGACTCCGTGAATCATAGGATACGAAAAAAGCTTAAAACAGTTATCAAACCGAGCAGGCATGTCTATCCAATTATATTATCCCTTTCAGCTCACCCTTAACCCGGTTCACTGCCTCCTCAAAAACCTTTTTAGGAATGTGTAGATGCTTAGGAATGGCAACATTGCTTGTAGGATGGCTTTCATGTTGTGACGGTGGTGGGATAAACACTGATCACACAGATCACCCGAAAAACAAACAAGCTATTAAAGACATTTTGGCACCTACGAGGAGCAGTTTTAATGGCATGAAAGCTGTATTACACAAGAAATATAACACACGCTGACTACTTACCATTAACTATACATGTTACCAAAGGGATGGAGGGCAAACGCACAAGTCTGTTACTTAGTGCCCATTTTGTTAAAGCTCGGTGTCATTTATCAGAAAGATTAATCTGACAGGATAGTCCGAGCTAAGATGTTCAAGGTAGATATAATTACTTGTGAAAAGCAAGCATCATTGCAACTTTTTGATACCCAGAACAACAACCCTAATCATTTATTTAAGATAACTTTGTATGCGTATGGTTACACTAAATTTAACTGATAATCATTGTTCTTATTATTAAATGCTCTTTAATTATTGCATAAGCACTGACAAAAACCTATTTGCACAAAAGTATCATCAATGGAATTATTATCAGCCAGTTGGAGGATGTTTAAAATGTACAAATGATAGTTGAATAAACCGCAAGTCAGTGTAAATGTAACTATAAACATACTGTACATTCAGATTTATTATATATCATGTCATACCGTTGAAATCTTTATGAACTTGGTGATTGTCATTTATTAGTATATTGAAATGACAAGTCACTCTCAGTTTCACACAAATTCCACAGTATAAACTTCAACAATTAAAGCAGAGACTGAATATAAATTGTGTACTGGTGATGTTGTCTCATGAGAAATAATTAACTGCTTCAGGGATGTAAAAAGAAAATACCCTATACTGAACTGTCCCACAAACATCTTTGTCAATGTTTTTCATACAGTATATAAGACTAAATATTTCATCAATGTGTCAAGAGACACAGGTAAGTTACTCAGTTCATGCCTTTACTCATGCAACAACAAACCCATTTCCTCATATTCATGAAAGGAAATTACGTTTTTCCTTTTCCCTAAAGGGTCTCTCGGGTAAGGCTCTCATTTCGTCATGTGTGGCATGTACAGTGAGTGCAAGACAACATACATATTTAACTAGGAGTATACAGGTACATCTGTAACATCCTTGCTCTCCGCACACACAAGCACTTCCACACATTCCGTGAATGTTAATGTTGTGGCTTCGTCTGAGACTGCCCGCCTCAAGGGAGCATCAACATGCAATGCAGCAGTCACAGGTACAGACAGCGCTGTACACGCAGTAGTAGGGAGAAGCATTGATGCACTTCATGTGTAGGAGTTCTATCCGCTTTTCCGCCCTCTCAAAAATGTGTGTGTTCAGTTCCATGCATTGTTAAGCTTGCTTATGTAACATATGGTGACTGGAGAGATTTTAAGAATGATTTTTAAATGTATTTCTTTGTCGCAGTTTGGACACGTACCATGAGAATATCCGATTTAGAATTCTGCGGAAAGGGGGAGATGAAAGGGAAGGGGAAGGGAAGAATGGAGAGGAAGGGATAAGAGAGAAAGCTAAAACTTGAAGGAGAGGAGAAGACAGGGTAGGTCAGGAGAGGACAGCTTGAAGAGGAAGACAGGAGAAGAAACAGTCAGTGGGGGGAAGAAAAATTAGGAGAGACAACTTGAAAGGCGAAAAGGAAAAGGAGCAAAGGGAGTAACTAGAGTGTAAATGTTTGCCTTATCAACAGAAGCTCTTATCTAACACTGCCAATACACAAACAAACATATTTTCTCTCTTTAGTGTTAGATAATACAACAGAATAATCAGCAGGTGTCTGCCTCCTCTCACTGGCCTCTGGATGAGAATAAAACAATGCATGACATACTGTTCCTCCTCCATCCTTCCCACTGTTGTTCCCCCCTCCCTGCTCCTTCTCTCTATACTCCCACCATCCTTCTATCATTCCTCCATCTTCCCTGCATCCCACCCACTCCTGCCTCCTTTCTCCCTCCTACTGTACCTATCTTCTATCATCTATCATCCCTCTATCACTCACCCTGCCCTCCCATTACACTCTGTACCTCACCTCCGTCACTGTCTCCCTCCTTTTATTCTTCCTCCATGACTCCGATCTCTCTACCGTCCAACTACGCTTATTTATCTTCAGATTTCAAATATCATTGCATCATTTACACACATACACTCACTTACAGTGCAACCGAGCGGAAGAGAAAACAAAACATCTACCCACAGATGATTCTATGTTATATAAATGTTTTGCCGGATTTCTTGACATTTGCTTTTGTTTTTCATCATTGTTCTGCTATGCACCGCACGAGGTTGACGTGAACCGAATCAACCTGCATTTTTTTTTAGCTTCATGAAATAATTAGTTTTTCTTATCAAGGAAATCTGTGTTTAGAATGTTTAGAAAGATAATGGCTGATGTTGCAATTGATATTTCTACACTTGAATCATTATACAAATGTATTCATTTAATGAGGACTAGGGTAAAGGCATTTATTCAGTGTTTTAGGGACCATGGAACCCACAGAGAAGTGATGAGTTACACCAATGTGGCCCAACAGTACCAGCATGCATATCATATGAAATGATGCTATTTTGTATTTGCCTTAACTCGATTATTTTAAATCTAATGATCCTAAGCGTGCATAGACATCCATGCTTGCATGGATGAACATGCATAACTATTATTGAATCTCATACTTTGAATATGCAACAAGTAATGCCTTGTGGGGTTGAAGCTTTATGTAGTTTAAAGCCTTTATTCAAAAAAAAAAAAAGATGACGAGATGAAAGTTTTTGTATTCCCGGGGAAGTCATTGAACAAGTTGCAGACAAACACACACATGAACAGTTTTTTGAATTCAAACTTTTATAGAAGAGATTAAAAATGTATGGTATGTAGCCCTTTTTTTACATTTCTTATCAAGGCATATTTGTGTGTGTGTGTGTGTGTGTGTTTTGTAAAGGCAGGGAGCTGATGTTTTTATCCATCAAATGATTGAGGGGATATGACTCAGTTTTGTTCTTTATTTTGTCCCTCCAACCAAAGAAAGCTTTTGTTGACCAGGGCAAACAGATTCAGGGCAAACAGAGACAAATCATAAGAAATCTGACTCTGAAAAATGTAAATCTGACATAGTCAAGCATTGTAAATCTTCAGACAGGAAACAACTTAATCAAAAGATCACTTTTTATCCTCGGGGCCCAGAAGAAAATCCTTTGAATACTGTGTTGGCTGATTTATGCAACCCACATTTACAATACACCATGTTGCAGTGATTCGGGATTGCATGCATGCAATATGTCTTTTACAACTGTACCAATTTATTTTGGTCCGTCCATCTCATTGTTATGAATGATCTTCTGAACGCCTTGAGGGAATTTAGCACAAATGTCCTCTTGAAATTATAGATTGCTGGTACGGATAATGACTGTTGGCAAAATGATTCTATAGTAGTTTAGCTGTTGGATTCATACTACAATCACATATTTACCATCAAAAAATGTTGTTGTGGTCAGCTTTGTTTTCTCCCCTCAAATGAACTGCACCAGAGTTCAGTCGAGTTGTTTTTAGTTTGCACTAGGGTTTGATTTACAGTTCTTCACCAGTCTAAACAAAGGAAACCAGACAGGAAAACACATCAGATCTAGTTTGAACCATACCTACAGTATTAGGTTGAATGTGAAAGTACTCAAAAAATAATAAAAAATAATCCCTTAGGTCACTTATAGCCAAGGGCTAAACACTGCCTGAAATAGCTGCTTCCAGACTGTTCCATAACAGACAATGTTCAGTAATAACACACAATGTAATACATCTTAAAGCAAAGATGTAACGCATGTTAAAATGCTGAATTCTAATAAAAACTGATACCAAGTCCACCAGAGCATTTGTCAGTGGCAGTGATACAGACAGACACAGTATTTCTAGTGAGGAGATTTAGAAACACAGAGCTTTAGGACAGAAACTGCTCAATGGATGAGATGGGAGCCAACCTGTTAATTGAAAGTAGCTGCTGTCTGCCTTTAGTTGGCCAATAGAAATGTATATTCACAGTGGATCCATTTAATGTAAGTTTTTGGGATAAACATTATCATTTTGGTATGGTTGCAGTGTCTTGTAATCTTGAAGTGGTTCTGTCCTTAACAGTCAGTTCAGGAAGACAGTCCTACTTTGTGATCACAAAATAAAAAAATGTCTAAACCATTGAGCCAACGCTGCCACCAGCAAGTGATCCAGCAAAGCCCAAAGTCCCTGAGCTCAGGGGTTTATAGTTGGGACACTGTTTTAGCCTCTTTGTCCTCTGTCCTGCTAACACTCCATTGAGTGGTTTACCACGCGCACACTCACACGCACACACCCCATTCATCATCAATTGGATGCTTGTCAGAGTACTCAGCTTCTCGGTGCCCTGGCAGATTACTTCCTGTAGCTGATTGTGGTTTTTGTTTTTATAGCTATCTTTCCATCCTCTTACAACGGCTCTGCGGTTTCATAACCAACAGGGCATGGGAAAAGTGTGTTTTATATTGCCCATTTCTTTCCTGGTGCTAGAGATCATTACATGTACAAATTGTTCACTGGCTTCTTCAAATTGCACAACACACGGTATAAATGAAGCCAGTGTTTTTGATAATGGCCTGCTGTGGAATAACGGCACATGTATCTCTTTGGTATAACATTAACTTCATGCTGCTGTATCTCTTTGGTATAACATTAACTTCATGTTGCTTCGACACTTACAGCTCTGGCTTTATGGACACTTACTTTGTTTACATGTCCAAAATGATGAGACAGCACTTCAGCAGAGTTGTTACACTTGTTTACTATCTGCTACAAATCTCCCCAACAACCAATTCATTAAAGCAGGGTCCCAATAATCCATGGCCCCATATTGTTCATGTCCCTGTGCACTTTGCTTAGTGTTGTAAATTCAGTTTAAAACACTGCAGCTGAAACACAGGTCCATTGCAGTATCAGTTTACACATTGATTTTTTTAATGTACTGAAGCATAAAGTATCTGCCCAATGGCCTCTTACTGTGTAGACCATAGACCAGACAATTAAGAATTTGTTTTCAGATGGACATAAAACGGGCTGCTCTTTACCTACAGTATGGTATGGTGGTAACTCCTTGAAGCAATGTTTCTACACTTTTTTTTGAAATACCTGCCGATAAAGTCCTTCAGAGTTAATTGAAATGTAATTGTAAATGGGTTTGTACACCGTCTGCTGAAAAGCCATTCCTGAATGCATTTAATATTAAATGTCTGTTTGCCCTTGAATGAAAATCCTATTCTCTTCTACAGTCAGCTGCTTACAAAACTGAGGCACGAATCTGCAGTGGGTGCATTTCATTCTGACTCAAAATTTGATTTTATAACAACCAATGGACTATAGAAATGTTATTGCTGAAAATCAATCAGTGGAGCGCAGCACCACGTGGTCTGGACACCCATGAGACCATTACATTGTCAGAAGCATTTGTTTTAGCTCCTTACAAACAGGGACATAATTTCTTAGTGTTTCTGTTTTCGCTGCACTTAAAAATTGGATTTTATGGCGAGGGCTGTTGGCTGCTAAAATCGGAGAACATTAAATGACAAATGTGTGTGTGTTTACTAGGCTTGTGCCGATTGGATCATATATCGAGAATTAAAGGGACGGTTGGATTCCCTAAGCCGGTATTAAGGGGATTTTAACTAAATTACAATCAGAACTAAGCTGTTATAAAAAATGATTATGAGAATATGGACCCTACAATGTATTTAGAGAGTCGACCCGCACGATCTGAGGAAAATCTATGTTTGTGTCCATTGTGATGACAAAAGGACATTCGATTATTAAAAAAATAATTAAACATTGCATATATCCTATACTGAGCTATTAATATCCTTTTACAGCCAAGTTGTTTTTACATTCAGAAAAGGATTAGAGTTGAATAGATTGAAGGATGAATGTCGTTTTTACAGCATGCTGTTTTATAGATCAGCAAAACAATTGGGTTCTCTTTGCTTACTCCCTCAAATCAAAAATAATTATGCTGCAACCCGTAGAGCTTCAAATTAAATCAAGCATCAATAAAGTAAATTTACATTCACCCACGTGAGAAGAACAACACAGCAGTATTTACAATGTTAACAGGTAAATAGACTCTACAGCTGCTGGTGAAAGTTGGACAGGATGCTAATATAAGTATAGCAGAACCCTTTGCTGTAATAATGCTAATTGTAGCTCATGAATTGAACTTGTCATTTGCTAGAGAGTGCAACCATATGAACTCACTTTATTCTGTGTTTAAAACAACACTTGTTTCCATTCTGATAGTTGAGGACAACTACATCCACAGTATAAATACATGTAACAAAAAAAACCCTGCTAATAGCATGGTTAGACATTAGAAATGTCAAAGTGAGATCTGTGATTTTAAGTTCCCAGCAGCTGTGCCAGAAAAAGTGTAACTTTTTGAACTGCTGTCTGACTCAAACAGCAGCCAGGTGGAGTTGAAAGATGCAACCTTAGCGCGACCCTCCAAATCAAGGCTTTAGGGAGCTTCAGAGATTGTTACATCTTCACTAATGATGGGTGAAATGTTTCATCTCTTCATCACATCCTATCCACCAAACTCTGTCTGTCTATCAATCTGTTTTGTGTTGTTTTTCTGCCTCTATTGAACTTTCTGTCACTACCCCATAGTCTCTTCGTCTCCATATCTCACATGCTGTCCTCTTTTTCCTTATCTCTCACCTTATTTTCCATGCGGTCTACTTTCATTCTCTATCTGCAGTAATTTAATGACCTAGTGCTGCAGGTAGAAAGTAAGGGGCTCTGACTCTGCTTCTTAATCATCTGCTACACAAGGGAGGAGTCTAACCTACGAGTGGATGCTCTACGTTAAGAGAGGATGTGTGTGTAGGGGGACATAGAGCTGGTTGATCTATCGAGTGTGACATGGTGAGAGAGGAGACGTTCTGCAACGGTGTGTGTGTGTGGCTGTGTGCTTGTTTGGATGGATATTGCTGACAGGCATACTGCAGGATATGTTGAAATGAGAACAACATGCGGTAATGAAAGGCAGGATACACAAAATATTCAATTGCTTTTATTTGAAAGTGTACATTCTGTATTTGCAAGCATGCTTTTGCAGTCGTGCACAAACATCTTTACATACAGTGTGGCTGCATGCAAGTTTTCCCAAGCTCTCTTTCTTCTGGCAGACTTTGAGTCATGAGCCATTGGTTAGCATGCTGTCACATAATTGGGTGATGAATGGGCCCGCTGTTCTATGTTCTGCAGTGTGATTGGGTGATTTAATACCAGCTGCTTCACAGGCTACTGTGTTGTACATTGATCCAGATTACTCGGTGTGGCTCATTGAGTGTGTATATATAGTATAGGGTGACCAAACGTCCTCTTTTGCCCGGACATGTCCTCTTTTCACGCCCTGTCCGGGTCGTCCGGGGGGGGTTTATAAATTCATGAAAATGTCCGGGTTTCGCGGACCGTTTGCATGTACTTAAATTGACTGGCGCATTGCACAGAATACTACGGTACTCTGTTGCGTGTGTGACGTAATCCCTGAGTCTGAAGCTTTGTGGGCGGCTCTACAACTACGCTGACACACAAACAGAGGAAGGGGACAGAGCGGACCGCAGCTCACATTCACAATGCCAAAGCGCAAATGTACTTTTACAGATGAATTGCAGAAGGAATTCCAAATGTACCGACCCGGTCGGAACAAATGGGAGGCGGAGTGCACCGTGTGCAAAGCTTGCACATACGTGTGTGTGTCCAATAAAGGTGCAGGCGATCTTAAAGCGCACATGGACACAGACAAACATAGGAAAGCTGTGCAAGGTGAGAGTTTGTCGGCAAAGTTGACAGACTTCTTTGTTAGACCAGGCAAAACAGAGGATGCTGTAAATGCAGCGGAGGGTGCGTTTGCATTTCACACTGTGAAACATCACAACAGCTACAGATCTATGGATTGCACAAGTGCCTTGCTAAAAAAAGCATTTCCAGACTCTGACACTGCCAAAAAATTCAGTAGTGCGCGCACTAAAACCGAAGCCATTGTCAATGGTGTTATAGCGCCCCACTCGATTGATGTCGCACATGAAGCACTCAAAGAAATCCAGTACTGTGGTGTTTCTACAGACGGGAGTAACCACGGAGCAGTGAAAATATTCCCAATCATAATCCAGTACTTTGACTGGAAGAGGGGGGTGGCATGCAAACAAAATTAATCGAGGTTAAAGACACACCAAATGAGACAGCAGAAACCATTGCACAATATCTCATTGAAACATTGGCAAAAAACAATTTGTCTGAAAAATGCATTGCATTTACTGGCGACAATTGCAACACAAACTTTGGAGGAATCCGACGTGATGAAGGGGGAAAGAATGTGTTTGCAAATTTGAAGAGGTTGCTGCAGAAGAACACTGATCGGTGTGGGTTGCCCAGCACACATATTGAATAATTGTGTTCATCATGGGGCAGACACAATAGATATTGACCTTGAGAATATCATGTTCAAAATCTACCAGTACTTCCACATTTACACTGTGCGCACTGAGAGCCTGAAGGAGTACTGTGATTTTGTTGACATTGAATACAGAAGGATGCTTTCTCACAGCAAGACAAGGTGGCTGTCATTGTTCCCAGGCATTGAGAGGATGATACAGATGTTTCCAGCCTTAAAGGCATTCTTTCTGTCTCAGCAAAAACCACCCATAGTGATCAAGAAGTTTTTTGAAAACGAATTCAGTGAGATCTACCTCTGGCACATGCACTCACTCATGTCTGCGTTCCACACCCACATTCAAGACATGGAAAAGGAGAAGAACTCCATTATGGAGGTAAAGAAAATAATGAACAGCATCCACACCATTCTTCTTGAACGCAAGAGCAACAACTTCATGTCCCTTAAAGTTAAGGGACTACTGGCACAAAAGCGTAGTGATGGACTTGGTAAGGAATATGACCAGTTCTGTGCTGATGTGCAAGGCCTGTACAGTACATGTCTGGAGTATCTGGAGAAGTGGATGACTCCCATGGAAGAGTTCTCCACATTCACGTGGATGGATCTGAGTGAGCCACCAGAGTGGAATGATGTGGAGGCCTGCATCAAGTTCCTAGGAGAGAAGGGGGTGGTAATTGATGATGTCAAGTGTTTTGACCAGGTCACCAATCTGAAGAGATTCACAGAAAGGTGCAACCGTGATGAGGAGTTCAGTGGCCTGCAGGTGCACCAGAAGTGGACCAAATATTTTGAGAAGGCCAAAAGCATTGCATGTTACTCAGAACTACTGAAGATTGCACAGTTTGTCTTTGCACTTTCCTCTCACAATGCAAATGTTGAGAGGGTTTTCTCACTGATGCAGAGCCAGTGGACCAAGGAGAGGAACCAGCTGTCGGTTGAGTCACTGAAGGGGATTCTATTTGTGCAATACAATTTGAAAGACATGTCTTGCAAAGACTTTCATGCTTATTTGTTGAGCAAACCAACCGAAAACTGCTGGGAAAGATCAGCTCCACAGCTAAATATCGATGGGCAGACAAGGAGGATGAAGAAGAAAAGCAGGATGAAGAAGATTGAAGTATGCAGCTATGCAGAGAGAGAAAGCTATGTAGCTGTGGGAGAGAAACTTTAAACTTTTAATTTTAAATTGGGACCCTAGAAAACTGTTTGAAGCTAGAAATATGTGAAAAGTTGTCGTTTCACTGTGGTTGTTTACAATGACAGGGCCTGGAATTGTGTTTACAAACATTTAAAGTAGGCTTATATTTGGTTCATGGTGCCTCAAAATGTGTTTGGTTTGATTTAGGTAATCAAATGTTATGTTATGTTATGTTCACTAATGGCAAATGTGAAATCCAAAACTGCATAGTGCACGTCTAAAATAATTAGATTAGTATCTTTGTGAGGTTACTGTTTTATTGTTTACATTGACAAGATACAAAGAGATTATTTGTTAAAGCTGGATTTTCTATTTTCTACTATTTCATATATTTTGTTATTTATTTTTGTCCAGTAAGACTTGAAAAGAGAGCTATTATTTTGTTGCAGGTTGATGTTTAAGTTATTCTTGTGCATTTGAGATTTGTCAGAGATAATTCTAGGCATAATAAAGCATGTTGATTGTTGAGTAACCTTGGTTTGGTGTGTCTTTGGTTATAGAGAGATATTATTGTGTTATATACAGTAAAATAATATAAATAATAATTTTATATCCATACAGAGGAGGCATACTTTAAAACAATAAGGCATCTTTGAGTCAACGTTGAGTATCATTAAGTATCTCGAGGCTGGGGGCAGCATGTCCTCTTTTTTGGAAATCAAAATATGGTCACCCTAATATAGTATATACAGTATATATATATTGTTTGTGTGCATGTAAAACATTTTTTTTGTGAGTGATAAGTACAAAAGATCACATAAAAGCTACCATAACAAATGTTATACTTTAATGGATAACATTCCTGTGTGGCTAAAACCAGATAAATGTTTATGATGCTTCGTTGCTTCTGGATGGGTAAACAGCACATTTGAAGTCAATGTGGCATACAGCTATATCAACTTTAAAGTTGATGTGTCAATATGTTTATATTTTTTTTCCACTGCGCCATAGTAGAGTCATTATATTCATTGTTGATGTATCTTGTACTTTTAGGCCCTTAATGTTTTTTTCTGAGACATTTTTGAGGTAATAATGCATCAGTACTGAAGGTTTTTGTGTCAGCCCCTTTAACAAATCAAAAAGCAATAGCCAACTGTAATGCATAAATCATTCTAAAAGGGGAATATATATTTGGCATGAAGCACAGACACCAGTTTCACCAGAGACATTTGCCTCAATAGATCATGATGTAATGCACCCTAAAACATGCTGTGTTCTGAGTAAAGGGCAATGCTCTCATTTTTCCCTGGCAGGAAAGTTCTTGTTCACTTGGCGAGAGAGGGAGAACATTGGTACATGATTTAATAACATCATTTAATAACACATCCATCCATCCATCTTCTCCTGCTTATCCGTGGTCGGGTCGCGGGGGTAGCAGTTCCAGCAGAGAGCCCCAAACTTTCTTTTCCCTGGCCACATCAACCAGCTCTGACTGCAGGAAAGTTCTTGTTCACTTGGCGAGAGAGGGAGAACATTGGTACATCATTTAATAACATCATTTAATAACACACAATGTGATAATGTTCCTGAACTACGTTGAATACCACCGACTCATGATGACATTGTAACAGTATGTTGGAGCTTTCTGGCTCTGTTTTTATTCTAATAATGCATCTAAAATGAACCAGAGAGAGAGAGAGAAAACAAAGAATATGTTTTCAAAATGAAAGACAAGTTAATTATACATATACCTTTTATTCTCCTGAACCCTTACTTTTATCTGCTGCTAGAAGCCTTTATTTATCAATCATTTGCGAGTGCATTAATTCCTGAATCTGTATATGAATGTATTGACCACAGAGAAAATAAGACCAAAGCTTTTCAAGCCTACAGTGAATAAATAGCAGTCAGCAGTGCACCGTTATCACTGTTACTCATAATCTTCAAATCCCTGTTGGGCCTGGTAGATCTACAGGTCTATGCGTCATTCCCCTCCTTAGGCTAAAGTATACTTTCCTCTGAGGACGTCCCCTTCACATCGACACTCGCCTCCCATTACAGAAGCTGTTGACAGCACAGACAAGTCTGCATGTGTTTTAGCACTTCAGGGGCTGAAAGCTTAAAACTTTGCAGTTAAAAATGGAAACCATGGTGGCCTCCAAGAGCAGGTCTTGGTCACTTCTTGCTAAAAATAAATAAGGTTATTGGTGGACACGGGTCCATGGGGTTTATATTCAAGCCAGTGGCTTCTTGCCTGTTGGGAGGTGTATTAGTCATACCTGCTTTGTCTAATCTCTGCATCAATTGCATCTCCTTTAGGGCTATTATATAATTCTCTTCTGAGTATCTGCTTGTCCCCGCTGTAATGCATTCTCCTAGCCTGTAGTCAGTAGTTCTGCCAGAAACTTGCAATGTTAGCATTATTACATTACTCATCATCTCTTTAACAATATTCCGTACATTATGAAAAATTCAGTGGTGTCCTTTTTTTGCTAGTGCACTATATGGTGCTGAACTAGCAGACTACAGCAAACTCAACCACTTATATTTAAACTGTAAAGCCAATTCAAATGATAAGGCTGTATTTGGTCGAAAAAATTATGAACTCTCCAAGCCCAGAAATGTCAAAACAAATGTTATTTTAACTCGGGCAAATGATAACATCACCGAGCACAAAATACATTATACTCTAAACTCCAATATCAAATATGTATTATCATGCTGAAAATATTTAATGGTGGAGTTATCAGTCCACTTTGTATCTATAAAATACGAGGTGAGAGCTGCAGGCTTATTTGCAACATTTATATTCACATGAGCAACTAGGTTAGTAGGTGAGGGCCGGCTGAGGGAAGTGGACAACATGCTTCCATGACCTGCAATAACCTGAGTATTCTGCGACCTGCAGGTATCCTCTTCCCTGTGTTCTCTAGGTACAATACTGTCCTTTCATGGTACAATGAAGTCATAGTATTAGGTTTAAAGTTTCTTCTTACCTGCATTTGTCTGAATGTAGTCTATAATCAAGGTTTTTAAACTGACTCAATTTCAGTTTTAGCCTTGATTTAATTATTTGGGACATGAGGACCCTTCTGATGTCTGCCACCATCAGACTGCTCTCATAGTGTTGTGTACTTTATCACGGGACAAGTAACCATGCATATCCAATGTGTTTGTAATAATCCCTTAACTTTTAAGAAGCGGTATTGTTTATTATTTAAATTGTAGCATCTGTAGCTCATGAATGGCTCAGATGACACGCTCATGTTTATTTCTTGCCTTGTGTAATATCAGAGTAAGCACAGATTTTACAGATCATTTCTTTATTCTTCATCAGTAGTTCCACCGAAAAAACACATTATTAGCTTCTGTCACTGACATTGGCAGTCAAAACAAGAGGAAAGAAAATATGTCATCTGAAAAGCAAAAGCACAGGATCTTAACATCAAATCATCGCTGGGTCCGTTTGAGAAAAGGAGACAGTGAAAAGTCCCAAAGGCTTTTGCAAGTGGTGCAGTATTCACTGTTTTTCCTCATTTCCAAGTAAGGTGAACTGCATTCTATCAAAGACTAGCCTCCCTCTGATATGTTGTCTGGAGTTCTCATGTTGTTTCAGTGATCGGCAACACTGTGACAGTGCATGAAATTCATGAAGGTGAGAATGCACTATGCACATTTTGTTTCCCTCCAGGAGACGGGTAGATACACCCTGCAGGTTTTGGCCTGTTGTGAAAGTAGTCGCGCTTCATCGCTACATTAGCTTTTTTAAAAGCAACACAGTTGGAGGAAAAACAACTCAACATAAAATGACATTAGTTACAGCACACGGACAAATGTGCCTCATGCTATTTGTCATCAGATTTTAGAATTTGCCTTAACCCCACCTGTACCTGCTTCAAGGAGACTCCCTATAAATGATTCTTCAATCCGTTTCAGACCAGGGCTTCCTACCCGTGGTGCTTCAGCACATGACAAGACTACCAATGTGCTTATAATATTTACATTACCTTTTAGCCTGAGTCTCTGGATGAGAGCTCCAGAAAGCTCCCAAGGGTTGTGGGTTGAAGTGTAATAAGAACATACAAATTGAAGCCAACATTTTCCAAGTACATCCATCAAAAATTATCCCGACCTGACAACCCATGAAATAATCCTGGCAAGCATCCACGGCTTCAAGGATTAGACATTTTTTGATGACTTTTTCCTCAATTATAGGGATTTATACGTACACAGAGATTAATCAGACAAAAAATAATTTAGAATATTTCCATTTTCAATATGTGCTTATCCAAAGCAGCAGAATGTTGCACTATAATTAATTTGTGGCAAATGTTTTCCTTTTCAGTTGAGGAACAATTAACGCACAATCATATTTTAAAAGTTTGGTTTGCAACTATTCATTTAGCTAGAACAGCAAAAAGCCTTTGTTAAGAAATATCATTAGTCTACAGTTAGTCTAGGGGTGTAACGGTTCACAGAATTCACGGTTCGGTACGTACCTCGGTTTGGGGGTCACGGTTCGGTACGGGTTCGGTACAACGAGAAAAAGCAAAAAAAAAGTCCCAAATGCATAATTCCAGGTTTGTTGTTATTTATTTTGAACAGTAGTGCAAGTTTCAGTATAAAAATAAGGAACTCTAACATTTTGAATAATTAACTGTATTACGCAGTTAAAAACAAACCACAAACAGTACCACACACACTCAGATGGCCATATTATCTATAATGGCTGATGTCAAACAAAAAGGTTTCATCAAGCTGTAAAACTAAAAACAATGTCTTGAAAATATTACAAAATAAATAATAAGAAAGTGTTTCAAGGGCGCATAGCCGTTGAAATCAATATGCCAATAGCTTCCGTTATTTCTTTTGGTCTCTCGGCTTTCATGTCTATTGGCTTCTTAAAAACAATATATATGCATATACAGTAGAAAGGACACGATGAATATTATAACATTTAATGTAGCCTTACTATGAAGGCTGACCTAAATACGTTTCTTTTCTACAGATTACCTTACCACTGCACTGGTAAGGTAAAACTAGGCCGATTAATAAGATGTGAAGTGCTTTGTAACTTTGACCCGCTTGACTGAATACACAAAAAACAATGAAGAAAGAGTTATCTCTGGGCTGCTTCGCTGCCAGCTGCTCCCCCCGGGACCCGAAAGTGGCGTATAGCGGTACTTCAACATCAATGCATACGAATGTGCTCGATATATGCTGTATTGAACCAATAAACTAACACAAACTAACTGTATCACTATAACATGATGATGATGGTGATAAAGAATGCAACTAACGTTCCGCTGTTCATTATAATACAAAAAACAGAGTATTAAACAAACCATCGTGCTCTTACTTTGAAATCATGCGGATTTGTCGTCATCAGCAGGCCATCGGTGGTTTCCGAAAATAACCGAGTGACACGAGTAGATTTTAGCCGAGACCGGCGGAAAGTATGTCTCAAAATTCCGTGTGTGTTTAAAAAGACGATCCACAAGCAGAGATTTGAGATCCGCATGCGCATTTTTGGTTGACAAATACAAAATGGATTCACAAATGCCTGATCGAAAGTTGTCAATGTTAAAGAGATATTCACAGATCTTTTTTTTATTTGTGAAAATATTTAGCGTATTTGCAGATCCGTTTTACATTTGCAAATGTATTTGTGAGTTTGCAAATCTTTTAAATGCATTTGTGGATGGTGTTTTACATTTACAAATCACATATTTACACACAAATTATTTTTCTGTTCACACAAATAATTGAGACATATCTATGCCCATACTTCTGATATGATTTAGCATGTTTGGCGTGTGTTACCATTAGCTGTCGAACAACACCGACACACCGTCCTCGTCCGATCCACCATTCGCACTCCATCGTTATTGTAGTCCACAGGGAACCGGAAATGTTCCCACACAGCTGATTTAAAAGAAGCAGGTGGGTTCTAGCTCCTGATTGTTATCTGAAATCGCCATACTAACTTTTCTTCTCCTTGTATTTTGTTCGTTTTGTTGTGTTTTCTTCTTGTTCTTCATTTGTTGTTTAAGGGCGGCTGGCAAACAGCTTTTAGGCGCAATACCGCCCCCTGGATTATATATAGTGTAATGGATACTGCCCTTCATAAAAAAAAGGCGTATTCGTCGTGTGACTGCATGTTCCGAACCGTGACGTACGGATATCGTTACATCCCTAGTCTACACCAGTGTTGGGTGTAACGTGTTACAAAAGTAACAAGGAGTTACAGTAATATATTACTTTTTGCTGTAACGAAGTAATGTAACGCATTACTAATGAAATTTGGGTGATATATTACCCGTTACAATGCTCAGTAACGCAGTTACAACACATTTTAACCCGAAATTAAATGGTTTTGTTTTTTAAGAATGTACTAACATAGCGAGACATTCCGACACCAGAGTAAAATTGTGCGGGTAGATTAGTAAACCTGGTGTTTACCCTTCAGGCTTCGCGTCGGGATCTTCGGGGTGCACAGGCATGCATTGCACTATGGAGCTATTTCAGGGTCATAAGTTTTGATCATTCAAAAAAATACAATTTATTCGAAAGTTCAAGTTTTTATCCTGAACTTTGAAAAATACAATGATTTATTCAAACCAAAAATAAGTATTTGAAATCATTTTTCAGGTTGAATATTATTTTTGATTCAGTTCAGCAATTTTTTTGAATAAAATATTTATTTTCATATTTCACTTTTATACATATTTTGATATTTGAATCCTTATTTTTTTCAGTTGCAGATTTTACGTTTTCAGATTCAAAACAATAATTTTTTCAGTTTCAAATCTTGTTTTTTCAGGTTTCACATTGCTTTTCCCCTTCAGATCGTTTTTCACTTTCAGATCTTTTTTTTTCGTTTTCAGATCTTTTTTTTCGCTTTCAAACTTTTGGCCCTGATGTTGCGTGGGGGGCGGGGCTTACCAAAGAGTAGTTTGGGATCCTGAGTGACAGGCCTCCCTCTGTCATGTTGCCTTCATGGATGTTAGGTAGCGCGAGAAATATAACTCAACACTTTCTATACACACTACTCCCGTGATTGGTGGTAAAAAAAACTGATACCAGCGTCAAAGTTCCGTTAAGTGAGCTGTTGAGCATCGTAGTTGGCGACAATCGCGGTATAAGAGCAATAAACTGTGCTAGAATGTGAAATTACGTATCCGCAATCAAGCGTTGTCCTTGCCCACTTCCACGTAGCTCCATGAACGCAGCATAGCATTGGCTTGGTTTTTGCAATCAGAATCAGAATACCTTTATTAGTCAGTTCTGCGGATTTAGCAGCCAGGTATATATTGCACAGTTTTTAACAGCATATATATCAGCGACGTGCAGTCAGGGGAGGCAGGGGAGGCAGAGCCTCACCTGTCATACTCCAATGTAATGAAAAAACAACTAAAGAAATACTAAATAGTAATAATAATAAAATGTTTCCACTGATCTGTGTTGTAAATGTGATTTCTGTATGATTCCAATCGCTTTTTATAGTCAAAATCGGCAAATTTGCCGAGCTCCGCTACAACTACATGGGAGCAATGAGAAGTGAGGCAGGGACGAGCTCTGCCTCACGTAAGCCCACAGTAACTGGCTGGAGCGCGGGCACTAATTTTGCGCGGGCACTTATTTTGTGAGCGCGCTCAAGCCAGTTACTGTTAGGTGAGGCACAGATGAGGTCTGCCTCACCTCATAATGCGTCACCCCACAGAAACTGGCTGGAGCGCGGGCCCTAAGCGCATGCCTGTTACCATCTCACTGTAGGTCACAAATGTAATGTTTGTAGATCCCTTTATTACATTTATCCTCACCATCCATAGTCTCTAAATAACTTATTTCACGTATATATGATATTATTTAGGCTCGCTGGTCTCATCATACAACGGCAATGAAAAAAGCACCAGGGGAGGCAGCCATAACCTCTGCCGCACTGAAGGGGGCGCACGTGAGCCCACAGGTTCTTGTTGCTACTGTTATTCTACGCAGAGACGGTAGACGCAAACAACAAACTAGACATTTGAAACTAGAGGAAGATAAGGAGGACTTTTACAAAAAAGTAATAGAGATTGTTGTCCAGAAGGATAGCATGGACTTCATCTTCAAGTCAAGGTAAGACCACAATTGTAATGAAAATGGGATCTTACTAAGAAAGAACAATCCAATATTTAGATTTTGGGTATCCTTTTGTTGAACGGTCTGTTTAAAATGAATCGAAGCATCAGACTAAAAAAGCTTTTAAAAATATCCGAATATTTCGATTAAGGTCAAAATATGCGGATACGTAATTTCACATTCTAGCACAGTTTATTGCTCTTATACCTTGATTGTTGCCAACTACGATGCTCAACAGCTCACTTAACAGAACTTTGACGCTTGTATCAGTTTTGTTTACCACCAATCACGGGAGTATTGTGTATAGAAAGTGTCGAGTTATATTTCTCGCGCTACCTAACATCCATGAAGGCAACATGACAGAGGGAGGCCTGTCACTCAGGATGCCAAACTACTCTTTGGTAAGCCCCGCCCCCCCAAGCAACATCAGGGCCAAAAGTTTGAAAGCGAAAAAAAAAGATCTGAAAGCGAAAAAAAAAGATCTGAAAGTGAAAAACGATCTGAAGGTGAAAAGCAATGTGAAACCTGAAAAAACAAGATTTGAAACTGAAAAAATAATTGTTTTGAATCTGAAAACGTAAAATCTGCAACTGAAAAAAATAAGGATTCAAATATCAAAATATGTATAAAAGTGAAATATGAAAATAAATATTTTATTCAAAAAATTTGCTGAACTGAATCAAAATAATATTCAACCTTAAAAATGATTTCAAATACTTATTTTTGGTTTGAATAAATCATTGTATTTTTCAAAGTTCAGGATAAAAACTTGAACTTTCAAATAAATTGTATTTTTTTGAATGATCAAAACTTATGACCCTGAAATAGCTCCATATTGCACCCCCAGTTGAATGTTATGCACCCTCTATTCAAAAAAGAGAACGGAGCGAAAAATAAAAACAACAAATTGTGTCAGGTGCGCGTGACCTGCTCCGCTGCGCGTGCATCATTTCCAAAGTGCTTCCACAGCAGTGGGCACACATCTGTGGATAATCATTTATACGAAAATGGTTAAAGCAACCATCACTAAACGCCAGCAACACTGCATCTACTGCAGACAATAGCAACAGGTCAGAAGGGGACATCACGTTACCCTCCGTCGTGGACACTAGCTTACTCCCGCCTGATTCGCCGCCCTCGCCCCCGGAGCATCAGTCTTCGTCACCCGAAACTACGGGTTTCCCTTCTGCGGCCCGCAGGTGCCAGGATACCACGGCAAAACAGAGCCTGCCCAGGTATATCTAAACAAGTACCCGCCTGCACAGTGGGGTAAGGCGGTCATCTTGCAGCTCGTGGTATAAAAATAGACAATGGCTAGAATATTCATGTGAAAATAGTGCCATATTCTGCCATGCCTGTAGAAATGTTGGGTCAAAAAGTAATGCATACAATAGCACAGATGCCTTCACCACGAATGGCTACAAAAAGATCTCATATCCCAAGCTTATCAACAAGCTAATGTTGCAGCTGAAATGTTCTCCAGGTCGCAAAGTCAACCTCACATGATGATGTGATACCAGTTTTCAAGCACAGTAAATATTCTCTTCCCAGAGTATATGATGACCAAGGTGATGATGTAGTACATGGTTTTAATAATACTTTTGCTTTTCAATGTTTGCCATTTCAAACCATGAGCTGGTTCAAATAATATTTGCCTTGGTTTACAATATGTTCTCTTTTGTTTTATCAGTACAGTTTTGAAGCTTTTGTGCTTTTCCTTGCCATAGTCCACTTTGGACTATATGAAATATTTCAGGATTGCACTTTTAACTTGAAATGTTCTCACTTGCTTGGTTTCAAAACATAACAAATGCCATAATCTGTTCATTGGGGACCATCACATCAATGCTATTTTTCATTGCTGTTGCCGGCTACTATTGCTCATGTAAACCTACTAGTGCTGCAACCCTGTAATCTCAGAGGCACCCCAAGTCATTTTGTTCTGGAACCGGGCCTGTACAGTACATGGCCATATACTAAACAAAATACAGAGCCCATTCCGTGTTCCTGTTATTGTTTACTTCCTCTCTGCCTTCTTCTGGTGATTTATCTGACATCCAGCGCTCCGTCTTTTAACCTCTTTTCCTTTCTCTTTCTGATCCTCCTTAGCAACCTTCATTATAGTCCTTGACAGTGGTCTGTACTGTATTAACAACGTGTCACATGTTAAGAATTTACAATCAGAATCGAGAATTCAACTAAGCCGTATAATAAAAGTTGTTAGTAGCCTTAAAGTGCCAGTGAAGTGCATTTTTTTGCGCCAAAATGAAATGGCAGTTTCATTTCTTACATATAATTGTACCTGTTCATGGCTAAAATAATTTTTTAGGAAGTGCGAGGGACGAGATAAACATCGCAAATTTTTCATCCCGTGAACGGCCGTCTGAGCCTACCGCTGCTGCAGACGATAGCGGCTGTGACGTCACAAGATGGGCCCAGTTGTGATTGTAAACATGGCGGAGACTTCGGAAAGTGATACTGGTGCGAGAGAAATGAGTGATTTTGACAGCTTTTCGGACAGGATAGATGAGGAAAGTGGCCATGGAAGTCAATTTAGTTGAGGACAATATTTTGTCATAGATCTAGAGTAGATCTACACACAGGATTGGCCATCACCTGATCATACATTCATCTGTTCATAGCATGATGCAACATTCATGTTCACATGCAGTGTTGTGCTAGTTACTGAAAACCAGTAACTAGTTACAATTACTAGTTACTTCACTACTTACACCAAAAAGTAATGCGTTACTGTGAAAAGTAACTTTTTAGTTACTTAAAAAAGGGCACCCATTAATGCCCTTATACTGTAGCCTTCATTTCAGTACTGTTATTGCATCGGAGAATAATACAACCTGTTGATCAACTTGACATGCATTTGCATCACTGAACTCTGCTAAGCAATGTGGTCTATACAAACACAAACACAAAGATATGTTTCAAAGTGCCAATCCAGCCGCTGTTGCTTAGGTGGAGGTGGAGTGGCGTCGGATGAGTCTGGGTCTGTGGTCTTAGCTACTAGCTTCGTCCCAGCATGTTGTTTCTGCAGATGTTTCAACAGATTTTAATTGCTGTTTTGGGCAGTCGATAGGATCTTTGACCCGCCAAGACACAACTTACATTTAACTAAAACGTTCTTTTCTTTGTGCTCGACAAAAGTGAAATAGTGAGAATATCTCCAGGCGGAGAAACTCGACTTGAGCTCTGCCGCCGCCATGATAGTCTTGTTAGTAAACACAAACACAGTGGCCTTTATTTTTCATAAACAATCTACGAATCTACGAAACAATGACACCAGCCACTCACCTTCATCTTTTGGGAACAGAAACATCGCCACTTCGGCAGAATTGACATTACCACAGCCAGCGGCAATGCATCGCTTCCCGTGTGTTTTTCCTCCCTTTTTTCTTCACTGTCGCCTCCATTGTCAGGTTTCCTCGATTGGCAATCACTTCCAGTCGACTGCGAAACACTTTCCAATAAAATACTCGCTCAAAAACGTTGGTAAATTCCACTTTGAAACAGAGACAAAATTAACGGTGGTGAATGTAAACACTTCGGCTGAGCCCATCTTCTGACGTCACGCAGTAGATCGCAAGCCACGCCCACGAAGGCGGAGGTCGACTGCGGATTTCCCAGCGGAAAATTCCAACTCGTCAAATTCGTTGCTACTCCAACATCTTTGATATGGGTTCCAATGGACAATTTTGGTCATTACTATACGTATTAGCATAACAGATCATGCACCGGCGCACACTTCACTGGGTCTTTAATGGCCTACACAGTTGTTATGCTATACAACATTGCCCTTCACTGGATTTATAATGAGCTGCACTAAACTACATTTTAGCATTTAAAATACCTAGCCATTCTGTTGCGGTTATTTTGGTGAAAGTAACTAAAAAGTAGTGTCACTCATTACATTTCAGAGACAGTAATATTGTAATGTAACTTATTACTTTAAAAAGACAGTAATAAGTCATATGTAATATATTACATTTTGGAAGTAACTTTCCCAACACTGGTCTACACTCAGTACAATTTTAACTTTAGTTATTTACTTTTAAAATATAATTATTGTCATAATTCATTATTTTTCCTTTACTACATGTTTTACAATATTTTCCGAACTTGAATGTAGATATTTAATATGTGCCATGATCAGAACAGTTTAAGTGTTATCCAGCAACATTTCCAGTGGATTTTTTTTTCCAATTAATGCTTTTCTAGGAGCATTTTGAGACAAGTAGGAGTTCCCCCTGTATTTGAGTTTTCATGTCTTGTTTAAATTCTTGTTCATATCACAAGAGCTAATATTCTCTTTGCCCAGATTTGAGGCCAACTCGAGACAAAAAAGTTTTTTCAACATGCTTGGGTAGAATTCATTTTTCCAACTAATATCCAACACACTCTCTTGAGGGGAATACTGATAAGAATACCTAATAAAATCAAAACCTTGTCTATGTGACTAGTCAGGTGCTTCTGAATATTGACAGCTCAAACAAAGCTGCTAGCAGGCAGTGACAGCTACTGCAGATATTTATTGAGGATCACAAAGATAATCTCCCTTCAAGTTTAAAACCCAGAGGAGAAAGTCATCACATTAATTCTATCCTGCGACACAGAACATTATGGATGTCATTCTCGGATTCCAGATTATAGCTACAATCCTATACCCGCACAAACATACAGCTGCATTTTGGGGCATGGTTCATTTGTCAATAGCCGGTTTGTAACAGTTGTTGGGATTAGAGAACAACTGCACTCTAACCAAAGACAGTGGCAAATATCCAGTGATTTTTGGCCTTTTGAATAGTGAAAAAACTCTGTTCCAAACCTAATTTTACTGTCTTGAAATTGTAGACTACATTAAAGCAGCTCATCCGACTTCTCTAGAATCTAGAGAAGTCGTTAGTAGTTATCTAGAGTCTATAACATGGTTAGGGTCAGCATTGAATTCTTCTTCAGATCTAAAGTCTCTTGTGACCTCTTTTCTGACATCAGATATTTCCTATTTTTTCTTACTATGACGTGATATTTCTTTCTTCCTCCCTTGTCTCTTGTTTTTTTATTCCTTTTGTTTTATAAAAGAGTGTAAAAGCGATTCAGAGTTGTTTTAAGTACTAGCGTTGTAAGAGGTAACAAGAGTAGGAGCACTTTAGGAGGTGCTGCATTATTTATCCCGGCTGTCATACACTATACAAGTGGAGTCCGAGAGTTTTAAAAAGCTGGGCGGGGTTTTTGGGGGAAATAATATCAACCATCAACCAAGGCCAATCGTATCATACAGATTTAGCAGGGAGTTATCTATGTCGAAACTAAAAGTTCCCCTCTAATATTGTGCAGTCGGCACAAAATTCTATTTCGGGACGTGAATCAGTAAGTGACCCAAACTGTTGTCGACTACCGCTAGAGTTATTAATGCCAAGTCTAAAAATAAGACACTTTTCTCCAGCAAAATGCGTAGCTATTACCTGGAGAAAATATCTATGGACTGAGAATATTTTATCAAACAACACAGCAGTCGGTGTAGAAACATGATGCAATACTCTGCAGTAAAGTGTATGAATAGGAGGATTTCAGACTTCAAGAAGGGCCATTTAAAACCTAAATTCAAATGTAATTATCAAGTACAACATCAAGACCTCTACATAAGTTATTCACAGCCGTTTTGTCTAATAAACCTACACAGTACTTTATCGGAACCACCTTTCATACATGAGAGTAACACATGCGTCACTTCCGGGCAAAAATTACTGCTCCGCCCACTTTTGGGGGAAAACAAAGCTGTCATTTGAATGGCGTTCAATACAAATTCTGAAGTTTTTGCCAATCCGATCAGAAATTTAAGAAAACCGTGGATTTTTTGTTCTTCAAAGAGCCCGATTACAATGGCCAGACAGGCAAACAATTACATTAAATCATTGGAAATCGGCGATCGGGCTCGATATATGGCTAAATATAGCAGTTTGTTTTTGTAACCAAATTAAGAATTCTGTTTTTTAATATACATTTTACAAAAAGCACCACAAAATCTTCACGTCCCCCCTGGCAAATGCAAAATGATTGAATCACTGCTCTAAATATAATACGTCAATATTATTTCCAAATCCTACATAAAACGTTTGTCAAAGAATAATATATCACCCAATGTTTTCAATTTTAAAAGTATAAAAACATTTCTTTATATTTTTTTCATATAGTAATTTTACTTTAAATAACACATTGTGCCTGTTCACACCGTCTAAAATGTTCTAATTCTCATGCTCTCCTTATTCACTCTTGTCTCTTCTGGTATTTCAAACAAGTCCTCCAACTCATACGACCAAATAGGTCGATTGTTCAGCAGCTTATTACGACCTATAGTCACGTTTTAAAGTTTAGCACCTCTAGTGGTCGTGTAAGAAACAACAATTTGCGGCAATTGCAAACGCTCCGGAGGGTCGTATATTCACAAATAACCCTCTCTGGAAAATCCTAAATTGTAGAATAGTTTGGCCATTAAAATGCTTTTTAATTCGATTTCGAGAAGTGTATATTGTGCTTTTAGAATCCACGTCCAGTGGATGTGTAGGATCTATAGTTTGATAGATATTACGAAGATTATTTGAGGTCTCGCCAGGAGAACGTGTATGTCTTTCCCCCTATGTAAAGTTAGCGTCAACCCTCACCGGGTGAAAACAGTATTTCCGGTCTCGAAGTTTTCATAATAAAACCGTATTCCCCTCACTGTCAAATTATTTCACAGTGATATCTGCCGTACTCATCCACTAAAACCTAAAACACATCAGTTTATCCTTGGTAATTACACAACATTAATTGGTTTAAATTATGTACACTGCTTTTGTGTTTTTCCCATAGATTTTTCCCTTTCGATTCTGAGAGACACATTTATTTTTTCAGAGGTTTTGATTTTGGCACCCCTGCTAAAACAGGGGTGCCCAATACATCGATCGCGATCGACCGGTCGATCGCAAAGGTAGTGTGGGTAGATCGCATGGCATTGAAAAAAAAAAAAAAAATAAAATTTATTTTGGGCTTGGTCATTTCAAAAGTAGCTCCCAAGCTGAAAAAGTGTGGGCACCCCTGGGCTAAAACATCAAACTACCCATAATCCCGTTCGAGTCCAGTTTTGGATAGTCTGCCGTGGTTTCATTCCATTTCATAGAGCTGTTTGACGCGCGGCGTAACCTTGGCGCACTACCACTCCAACATCCAATCACAGAGCTTGAGGACTAATCACGGGGTTTGTCAAGCAAAGCGGATGTTGTAGTCCCAAACGATATCTGAGGATTATGGGTAGTGTAGTGTCTTCGGCCATCCTAAACTCCCAAAAAACTATTTGTTTCTCCGAATCGAAGGTTAAAAACACAAAAGCATTGTACACAATTTAAACCAATCAATGTTGTGTAATTACCAAGGATAAACTGATGTTTTTTAGTGGATGAGTACTGCAGATATATCACTGTGAAATCATTTGACAGTGAGGGGAATACTTCCAGTTTTATTATGAAAACTTCGAGACCGGAAATACTGTTTTCACCCTGTGAGGGTTGACGCCAACTTAACATGGACGCTGTGGGGAAAGACGTAGTATATTAACGTTCTCCTGACGAGACCTCAAATCATCTTCGTAATATCTATCAAACTATCCTACACATCCACTGGACGTGGATTCTAAAAGTACAATATACACTTCTCGCTAGAAATCAAATCAAAAAGCATTTTAATGGCCAAACTATTCTACAATTTAGGATTTTTCAGAGAGGGTTATTTGTGAATATATGACCCTCCGGAGCGTTTGCAATCAACGGGAGCATATGCCGCAAATTGTTGTTTCTTACACGACCACTAGAGGTGCTAAACTTTAAAACGTGACTAGGTCGTAATAAGCTGCTGAACAATCGACCTATTTGGTCGTTTTTTGGAGGAGGACAGGCTGGGTATTTCTCATATTATCCCATCTCTGTCCTCTGTGCATGCCTCCATTTTAATCGGTCATTTACTCACAACTCCTGAACAATTTTTAATCATCCCACCCTCCTGTTTTTCCATGTCTTTTTGAAACTGAAGATGCGAGATGGATGGACACAATGGTTCATTTTTCTTTAAACTTTTCCGTTTATTCCTCCTCCTCCTCCTCCTCCTCCTCCTCCTCCTCCTCCTCCTCCTCCTCCTCCTCCTCCTCCTCCTCCTTCTCCAAACCTACCCCTGCTTTACTCTCTCCATGGGGAGTCTAGAAGATGTCTTCCATTAATTTGTTTTCTTCCCTTTGTGCAGCTGCTGACACACACACACACACACACATACGCACACGCACACCAATAGATGAGTCATGAGACAGATAGCCTACTTACATCCTCCTCCCATGGGTTTATTTCGGTAAAGGCAGTGACAGCAGCAGAGCGAGTTGTATTGTGGTGAGTTCCACTGAGAATAGAAGTTACATCTCAATTACTGAAGGAATAGCCTTAAGATAAAGTAAATCAAGACAAATACAACTACACTAACACTAAGGAAGAAGTGGGATTAAAAGTGGAAAAGGCTGAGATATGAAGCAATAGAAACAGAAGGACGGGGAGCAGCAGATGGCCAGAAAGACAGAGGACAGTAAAAGCTTTGATAAATAAATGGTTGCCAGCAGGAAAATGGACAGAACCGTTCAACCATCAGGGCGGTCTGAGGCTCTGAAGTGGAGCTTATGAGTGTGAAGACCTTGGTCATTTACTTTGAATCGAGTTCAAAACCAACGAGTTGACGGCATCAAGCTCAGGCATGGGTGATGGAAATTGCAACGACTGAAATCTGATAATCTTTGCAAGTTCAAATATTTTTTAATATAAAAATAAATAAGAATTTAGCAGCAAGAAAACGGACTAGTAATAATTGTTTTAGTCAGTTTGACTCGTTTTTAAATGATGGATAAGGATAATGCTGGAATAATTATTTTGTATAGATAATAAGCATAAAAAAAGGAATTTAAGTGAGCCTTTTTTGGCATTCAAATATGCAACCTTTCTAACATAAAAGCAATTATCCACTTGAGTCTGTACTAAAGTGTTTTTAGAATAACTAACAGGGTTTTATATTGCACAGCCAACAGTCATAGCTGTTCAATCACTGTAAAATATCCTCTTGTGGTTTATTTAAAAAAAAAAGAAGAAATCAGCTTGCTCTTTGAAACACTCAATGTACCACTCTGATTCTGTGAATGTCAATTTGCAAATGCATTTGTGATGTGTGAAAAGGTATGCCGTTGTCAAATGAGTAATCTCAGTACTTTAAGTAAATATACAGTAAGCTGCTTTATTTATTCTCAGAACAATTGCTTCCTCTCAAAAACCACGGCGATAAAGCGACAAAAATCAACAGTTTGGTTTGAAAAAGAGAATTTAAACCCAGGAGAGGAAGTCTCGACCCTTGAGCGGCAGGGCCACTAATGTAGTTCCAGAGGAAGGAAGGGTTTGAACTCTGAGACCAAATCGTTTTTCAGACACATTTTGAAACCACAATTTAAACAAGTACAGCGCAGAGTCAAAAGCTAGAGCAGGTTCTGTGAGAACAGGTTTAGAGTGACTGCACTCAATAGTTGATATCTTTCTTCCCCGAAAGACCTGCAAGCTAAGGAAATAGACAGAAACGGAAAAGAGAGGCAACAAATCTCAGCAGTTATAAACAAACATAGAAATAAAAAAAAGCTGAGTGCTGTTATTACTGTCACCTTTTTACACGCATATCCCTGAATGTGTGTGACAGCAGCAAAATCAAATTCAGCCGCATCATCATGGAGTATTCTTGGAGGTTAGCAGTATTTACAGTCTTGTTAAGCACTATCAAGTATGAATCTTTTCTGATACATTAAACAGCAAAAGGAGAAATCAAGGAAATGTAATTGAAGCTTGTTTTTGTGTGTGTGTGTGTGTGTGTGTGAGATTCTTCAACTCCTTTCAATTATCTGGAACTTAAAGTGTTCTGATGCTGAAAACACGTTCTGCACAAGCTTCCAACACATGTTCCTCGAGGTGTGTGTTTACTCAACATGTGTGCTGTGTTTTATGGAAAGCGCTGAGTTTTTTTTCTGTGTGTTTGTCTTGGGATGTTGTTAGTGCATAATGTTTATTTTTTGCACATTTGCATACAGTAAGTCATATATGGTGGAGCCTTAAGGGGAAATCTAAACATGTTTGTGTGTTTGTAGATAAAAGGAGTTTTACCTCAAGGAATTTCAACTGCCCGTATTTATAAAGTAAACAATTCCATCCTGTGCTCTGATATCTGTAAAATATTTACATAGAAATCCTTGAGTTATATAAAGGATTATTGAAATACCCATCGTGATATTCCTAGAAAACATTTTGATAATAAATGGGTAAAAAAAAACAAGGACATTCACTGAGAAGAGTTTTTATGTTGCGTAGGAAGCCCAAAATCAAAGTTATTGAAGTACATCAGTTAAGATAGCCTGCTTACATACTTAAAGTACATACATTACTGAACTAGGTAACAAAGGAGTTACAAGAAGGCAGAGGAACATAATATGAAGTTCAGAATCAGAATACCTTTATTCGTCCCACAGAGGGGAAATGTACATTTGTTACAGCAGAAAAGAGCCAAAGACAGCTTAATGTAACAAAGAAGTATGCATAAAAACAAAACAAATATTAAAGATAAAAAATGTTTTAAAAAAAAATAATTACACAATTTACAAAATAAACAGTTGAAGATGTAGCAGCCATATTGCACAGTTATTCACGGCATATATATATTGCACATGGTTGGTATTTAACAACAAGGGGTGTTAGTGTGTGTGTGTGTGTGTGTGTGTGTGTGTGTGTGTGTGTGTGTGTGTGTGTGTGTGTGTGTGTGTGTGTGTGTGTGTGTGTGTGTGTGTGTGTGTGTGTGTGTGTGTGTGTGTGTGTGTGTGTGTGTGTGTGTGTGTGTGTGTGTGTGTGTGTGTGTGTGTGTGTGTGTGTGTGTGTGTGTGTGTGTGTGTGTGTGTGTGTGGTCTACTAGGGGCCGTGGTGGTTATATAGTCCGACCGTCGTTGGTATAAAAGCAGCAAAATGTGTCTGAAGTGAGAAGAGAAGAAAATAGCGGTGAAGTTACCTTTTTCCAAACTTTGCCCTCTTAAATATACACCTATGTGAAAGCCTGGAGTGTTTTTTGTGTATTTCTGTGCTAGGCAGGGGGAAGTCAGAGATAGTGTACCACCTGGTTTCTAGCAACTACCTGCATGTCTTTGCTTTTAACTGCATGACCGGCTCCGAAGAAGCAGAGGAAAGGAAATAAGGAGATGGGTGACGTAGAGGCAAGAGAAGATAGAGGGTACAAATAATGGAGCAGTTTGATAGACGAAAGAGGGAGGAGCAAAGGAGTTGAAGGATTAGAGATGGGGACAGGTTTCTTGTCAGCCGCATGACTGGACACAGATACGAGACAGCAGAGAGAGAAGATGGAGGAGGGAGAGATCACCAAATGGAACATACACACATAGTAGAAGAGGGGGAAGGAAGTAAGCAATACGGTTAACATCATTACTATAGACTGATAGAGAGGACTGGCTGGAAAAGATGAACGAGGAG
Organism: Dissostichus eleginoides; assembly: GCA_031216635.1. Classification (NCBI taxonomy): domain Eukaryota; kingdom Metazoa; phylum Chordata; class Actinopteri; order Perciformes; family Nototheniidae; genus Dissostichus; species Dissostichus eleginoides. Next base: position 22,492,124 of record CM062268.1, on the reverse strand, counting down.
AAAGAAAAGTAGAGCAGACAGGTGTGCTTCAGTCCCTGAGCCCATTTCCACAGAGTGACTGGCGAAGGTGCAGTCATGCATGATTTAAGATGAGATGTTTTTAGAAAGAGGTTAGAAGTTTGAAAGGGACAGGACACTAGACAGGGGCAGACAATACTGCATTTACTGTAGGCTCCTTGCACCTCATAAAATTCACCTCATGAAAAACACATTTGTTGCAGTGAGACTTGAATGCAGAGAAGGGAAAAGGTCACAAAAGAGGTCAGACCGATGCCATAAATGGCCATATTAAGAGTTGGAGACTTAAGTTGGCCACCCGAGTTTAAAAATGAAGTGAAAAGAAGTGCAATAAAGTTGTCTTTTGTTACATTAGGGCTGTGTGTGTTGGGTTCCCAGTGAGAGTTTGTTTCTGCCTGTGCGTTTGCTTACTGGCCCATGTCTAGTTTAGTGATGTTAAATTGATTTAATGTACAGGGAAAGCAATATATCCTGAAAATACTATGTGTGTAATTCAATAATTCAGCGCTCCACTCAGAAACCTCAGTTATATTCCAGTATTTCTTTAAAGTTTATCTTTTGGCCTAATAATACATCTTGGACACCAATTTTCTCTATCATAGCTTATAATGTCAACAATATAATGATGCTTTATGAAGTCTTTAATTTTGACTTCATCTCACTATAAGAGCTAGAAATCCCCCAGACAAATTAACCACACTGAGATGCTTCACATGTCCTCAGAGAGGAACTCTCAGATGTGATATAAATAAAATACAATTTTATTTTTTTGTCTTCTTTTGTGCCAAACAAGTGACAGTTGACTGTGAATTTCATTATATAGTTGTCTGTTGTGTGCATGTGCCCCCAAAGGGATTAATCATTGATAAGATCAAGGATGGTTTGCTGGTCAAAGCAAAGTCTGTGAATGCACTTTTGATCCATAAGCAACACGACATCTTGGGCCCCTAAGGAATAGAAGAAAATCAGCAGCCGGCTGCATGTTGGATCTGAGTTATTAAAATTAAAACATGTGTAGAAATGTCAAATTTTCTCCTATATGTCTGTGGTCTGGTTGTCCGACATTTATTAGACATCTTCATTATTCAATATGTATCTTCTTAACATCCCCTATTACTTCATTGACTACATGTGAATTACAGTGTGTGATCAAGAGTTGTGTGTATATTATTGACATATCTCATGCACTGGTGCCGTGAATATATGTCAACATGTATTGGCAATGGTGTAACTTTGGTTTGAGAAGTGGGGGGGACACAAAACAGGGGGTCTTCCACAATGAAAACATTTCTCGATATAATTCCATTTCCTGCCTTTCTACAAATATATTAGGGACTATAATGTAAAAAAGTCCAAGAAAAATGTGTAGTGTATATAATGAGTTTGCAGATTTATCTAGTATCCTCTCCATGTGAACCTGTTTTATTTGTTGGTGGACCTAACCTCCTCTAGGGGGTCCGGGGCCCGGGGAAGATTGTTTTCTTTAAAGTAGACCTTCATGCTATATTTGAATAATATATTGTAGGGCCATACCTATATAAAACATGTCTGTGAAGTTTTTTTTTCAAAATACCAAACAGATCATGCATCTTAGCCATGCCTCATTTCCAGCGACGTGCAGTCAGGGGAGGCAGAGCCTCACCTGTCATACTCCAATGTAACGGAAAAACAACTAAAGAAAAACTAAATAGTAATAATAATAAAATGTTTCCACTGATCTGTGTTGTAAGTGTGATTTATGTATGATTCCGATCGCTTTTTATAGTCAAAATCAGCAAATTTGCCGAGCTCCGCTACAACTACATGGGAGCGATGAGAAGTGAGGCAGGGACGAGCTCTGCCTCTCGTAAACCCACACTAACTTGCTGGAGCGCGGGCACTAATTTTGCGCGGGCACTTATTTTGTGAGCGCGCACAAGCCAGTTACTGTGGGGTGAGGTGAGGCACAGATGAGGTCTGCCTCACCTCAGAATGCGTCACCCCACAGAAACTGGCTGGAGCGCGGGCCCTAAGTGCATGCCTGTTACCATCTCACTGTAGGTCACCAATGTGATGTTTGTAGATCCCTTTATTACATTTATCCTCGCCATCCATAGTCTCTAAATAATTATTATAACTTATTTCACATAGATATGATATTTAGGCTCGCTGGTCTCATCGTACAACGGCAATGAAAAAAGCACCAGGAGAGGCAGCCATAACCTCTGCCGCACTGAAGGGGCGCACGTGAGCCCACAGGTTCTTGTTGCTACTGTTATATACGCAGAGACGGTAGACGCAAACAACAAACTAGACTTTTGAAACTAGAGGAAGATAAGGAGGACTTTTACAAAAAAGTAATAGAGATGGTTGTCCAGAAGGATAGCATGGACTTCATCTTCAAGTCAAGGTAAGACCACAATTGTAATGAAAATGAGATCTTACTAAGAGAGAACAATCCAATATTTAGATTTTGGGTATCCTTTTGTTGAACGGTCTGTTTAAAATGAATCGAAGCATCAGACTAAAAATGCTTTTGAAAGTATCCGAATATTTCGATTAAGGTCAAAATATAATATTTGTAAATCTGACTCTGAAAGAGACAGTGCCTCACCAGCCATGGACCTCACCGCACGTCACTGCTCATTTCGCTCTATTTGCTCTTTTTTGCTCTATTTGCTCTTTTTTAGCCCTGTTTTTGCAAGGGCTGATTCGGAGAGAAGTCTTCTTCGCTGCTTTTGTGGCAGACTACAGCGCCACTTACAGGCCTGGCATATGTACTACAGCGTCTCCAGCGCTTTCGAGCGGCAATGGCCGTGGCTGTCTCCTCCTGATAGGTGGAGAGTTGCCCATATAGGCGGAGCTCCCCATTTCTGACGTCAGAACAATTTCAAATCTGTATCAGTCTGTATCAGCTCCGTTGCAGCCCCGTTTTTAGAGATTTGGGTATGGAGGAAAAGAGAGAGGGTTGTGTTCTTTGACACTTGGTGAGTTCGCTGACACACCGGGGACACATATTCATGTATAAAAGATGTACAAAAGTGCATTTTGCATGATAGGTCCCCTTTAAATTGAAGTTAAATGCATCAATCTGGTGCACTTTGAGGGCAAAATTTAAAGATTTATGGATACAGCTCTCAACACTCATGAAACAGAACTGTATATATTTAAATAATCAAAAAACCATTAGAATATGATCACAACCAATAACAAATATTTGATAAACTCCTCTCTCCTATCTTTATCTTACCTAGTCTGCATTCTTTATTTTTATTTATGCATATTTTACTAATCACTCCCCTTTTAAACTGTGTTTTTTATTTTTTACTGACCTATATTGGAATGATTTCTTAACTTATTTTTTACAACTATATTAAATAGATGGACATATTTGTTTACAAAGATGACCAAACCGTTTGAGACCCACTGAGATAACTTGGACTAAAGTTTACAATCTAATCACTCAGAGAGTCCTTTACCTCACTGAGCTGATGTTATCTCAGCCTCTCAGTCCGACAGGAGAGAGCTCTCCTCTCCTTATTGTTGAAACAGCTTCTAATCTCCGTTAGCTCCGAGCTAGCACCAGATGCTAACAACAACCCCCGTAACTGGTGCGCTGTCTCTCTCTCTCTCTCTCTCTCTCTCTGTCTCTGTCTCTCTCGATCTCCCTCTCTCTCGCTCGCACACTCACACAAAATGCGCTCGTGCCACACACACACACATACACACACACACACACACACACACACAGACACTGTGTGCTCCTCCGTGACGATGACCGCTTGCGTAAAAAAAAAAAGAATAAACACTTTTGAAAAGTGGGGGGGGCACAAATGGGATTCCCCAGTGGAAATGACGCCCATGTGTATTGGATTGCACAACATTTTTTAAATGTACTTTTAAATTGACCTGATTTGAAGTTAAAATATCTTCCCTTTGGGGCAATTTGTGCATCCCTTCTGAATTACTTTTAAACTACAGTGTAGTGTTTATTTGTCTTGCCACAGTAATGTTAATTGTTTTTATTATTTTTTGAGATAATAAGAAATCCTTCAATTTATACCTTTTTGTTGTGTAGATTCCCTGCTAAATAAAGCAACAATGTGTTTAATTTTGATAATAATTTTTTCGGAAATCAGTGTACAAAATGATTATCTTGTAATTACCACAATAACAACAAAATTACCATTTGTCTTTTTTATTTTATAAAAAAATGAAAATATAAAGTCAAGATTAAAACAGGGTTGGATGATTGTAAACAATCACAACCTCAGCCACTTTCAGCTTTGTATTTTTGTACATGGGTAAAATGGAAACATTTAGAGCACGCAAGGCACTGTTTGCCAAAGTGCATGCTGCATTGCGTGCTCTTAATTTTTCCATTTGGTTCTTCCTTTGAAGTGTTATGATTTCAAGTGGCTTTTAAAGATCAGGCCAATGTACAAAAGAGTTTAATGAATGAAACCAAGGTTTTAAGAGGGAAGCTTATTAAAATGTTTGACCCCAACACTCAATGCAATTTGTTCTGGTTTCGGCACATAAACAAATATGAATTTGTATTAGTTTAACAATGCTATGAGAAATTATAGAGTTGTATTTGGTTAATGCAAAAAAAACTGAGGTTAAGCTACAAACCAAAGTTATGTCTGCATGCTGTTTGATGCTCTTGTAATGAATGTCCACACACACACAAACACAGGGATGGAAACGAAGGACGGAAGAGAAGAAAGGGGGAACCACTCATAGTGCTCCACAGGCATAGCATCTCCTGGCTCACCTGCATTGGTTACAAGAATGATTTTAAAATCTTAAAAATGTAAAGCCTTGAATGGATGAGCTCTACAATACATTACTATCTTCTAAGTGCATATTCTGCCCTCATGTCACTCGGGTCATCTTCACTACATATCCTCTCAATGCCTCTCTCATGCCTCAAAATCCCAGTTTCCTTTTATGTGTAACCCGTCTGCCTCCTCTGGAAATCCCTCTGGATCAACACTTGTTGTTTTTAAGTGTGTAATAAAACTAAACAAGCTTGACTTCAATAATGGAGTTCTGCAGAGTCATAAATCTCTGGTCCCCTAATTGACTTCCTGTCATCTGCATATCATTTACATACTGTTACCCTGGGCGACTAGGTGCTAGAGAGGCTGCAGTTTGTGTCTATATGTGTGTGTGTGTGTGTGTGTGTGTGTGTGTGTGTGTGTGTGTGCTCCTGTGTGTAGTTAAGTGGAGATGAGTGCAGTGTAAACGCTTTTAGATAGACCCATTAATCATGTGCTTAACCTCATCAGGAACTACATAGTCACGCACACACACATACACACACACACATGTGCACACAGACACAAACAAGCAAAGTGACAGATGCTGTTGTAGGAAGAAAGATAAAGAAGGAAAGTATATCGAAAAAGTAAGAGGAAAAGGGTTTTCCATCATTTTTAAACAAAAAAGACAGTAATAAGAACATTTGCAGGCACTGCACTCACAATTGAAAATGTTGAATATTAAAAACACTGAACATTTAAAAAATATTAAGCCCAATTGAAAATAGTTTTTGTATCAATGCAACATTCAGGTAATACAACTTCATATCTGATATCTCATATCTGAATCTTCTTATCTAAAAGTGAAAAGTAAGATGATTACACTACTCAAAATTGCTCATGGCAACATGGCCTTAAACTTCTGATACAACACAAATATTCAAAATGTACAATTATCCTGTGAAGATATTAAGATAACTGCTGATGAAAAATGAACTTAGATGAAATCTTCTCAAACAGCCTGTGTTCTCCAATTAAATCAGATGTAAATGGAATTTCCAGAGCATACTCTAACCCTAATAAAACTTTGGTTGATTAAAACAAAAACAAATGTCTTTTGTTTTTACACAACACTTAAACTCTGTATTGATCCTACTGGCTCTAAGAGATAATGATAGAAACTTGGGATTTTGAAGCCATAGGAACAGTGTTTTGGCTACACAACAATTCGATTATGTAAGTGTTTTTCTGTATTTGGATCTCGTGAAATCTACTGTTTTTGTTTTTTGGAGAACAAATAAATCACTCATGTTTCTCCTCATGGTTAGTATAATTACATACCGTATCTGTCTGTCTGTTTCAGCTTAGATCAATACAAACAGCAATGAATGAATCTGCTTTTGTCCCATCTTAAATTATCTTTTTAATCAGTAACAACAAAGGCGAGTTGAAATATGGAGGTGTTGATGAATATTGAGAAACATGGACGTAAAAAAGAGCCCTCATCAGGGAGCAATGGAGAGGAGAGAGGTAGAAGAGACATAAAAGGAGGTTGAAGTGAGGTAAGTGATGCCAAATTACAGTTTAAGTGAGGAACCTGTTCTCTGTATCCTAAAGAGGAAACTAAATCCAGCCTGATCCAATTCCTGTGTTAAGCTGCCAACAAAGCCAGGATGATGGAGAGAATAATGAGATTAACGAACAAAAAGACACAGTACACCCTGTTTCTCAGCTGGTGGGCCGAAATAAATAACTTGGTATTGAGACATCTGCAGTCGATCAACACCATGGATAATACTATCAGCGTGGTCCCAAAAAAGGTATTGCAAAAAACAATACTGCACAGAATGGAAAATGCTTAAAATATGTGTTTTATACACAGAGATGCGATTTAAAAAATAATGTTGAACAATAATCACTACTCAAAATGTTGATTTAACAAGAACGAAAGATATTGATGTATGTATGTAGTGCATGTATGGCACTCAGCTCATAGGCCTGTAATTGTATCCATAGCTGTGTCTTGAAATACCATGGAAACTATGTACATGTCTGACATGTCAGATACCCTCTTCCTCTGACAACCTCTGCTGTCACTCTGTGCACTCCGCTGACACACACTTGGAAGCACACAGACAGCACAATGACAAATGGTAGTGAGCTGGGAAACCGTCGTTTTCGCTGCAGGAGCTATGTTCAATCCCGTGTGACAGCGGCCATCCATCCTGCTCAATGTCCTTCAGCAAACACCAAATGCCTGAAGTCAGCCCTTTTTTGCATCCTTTGGAACTACAGACGAACCAAAAATCCACTAATTTCCTGTGTGTGTGTGTGTACTCGACTGATGTATTTACAAGTGCGTTGGTCCAAAGAAGTGATCACGTAAATCGACCATGTCAGGTGTAAGTCAGCTTGTGTGTATGTGTTGTATATGTTGGATGCTAATGTATACACACACACAGCATGGGGTGATATGCTGTGTTCACATCTCATCTAGTAAAAAGTTTTTTTTAGTGTGTAATGACAAGATTGCTAAGCAAGGGCACAGCAGGAGGTTAAGATCCAGAAAGAGGGAAGCTTAAGAGAGCGAGAGAGAGCGTGTGGGCTGATCTTGTGGGAGATGAGTGGGGAGGCAAACACAGAAGAGATGAAAGACAAAGTGGGGAAAAGATGGAAGTACTTGGATATGGAGCTAGAACGAGAAGCTTGAACGAAGAGATGGAAACATAGAGCAAGAGAGGGGGAAAGTGCCCAAAGTGCTCTAATAAAAGAAACACTAATTGGGAGATAATAGAAAAAAAGATCACAGAAAGAAATCGGGGACTAGAATACAACTGGTGTTATATCTGCTCACTTTGGATAAAAGGCATCTAAATAAATATAATGAATGCACCTTCTGTTTGCAAAATAAGAAAGTAAAGGGATCTGCAAAGTCAGCGGTGTTATGCCTCTGGGGGCTATTCATTTATGTACACACTTTTAAAAGTATGCCCATTGAATTGTAACCATGCACTGCATTCAGCAGCACACTCTTCTATCACAGGTGCAGATCATTGGCCTGCATCGACCCTTTATGCATGCACAGTGCATTAGTCCATTTTGTAATTACATTTTATATATTTGTTATCTCAGATAACCAGCAGATAGTAGCCGCAAGCTAAATGAAAAGTAAAGCTGGGCGATATGTTCAAATTTTCCAGCAGGACACAGTCAGCCCAGCAAAAGGTGTTTTTGTGTGTGCCACGCATATCCTTACATTACTTTTCACCGTTATTAAAATTGGTTGCTAGGTATCTCACACCATGGTGCATTTGTTCCCAAAGGTAGCTTGTTGTTGAGTGTTATTACATTTGGAGGTGGTTAACTCGATGGGTGCGTTGCTTTAGGCCATTCATTATTGTACGATGATGATTCAGGACACTTTAATGTTCATCATTCGCTAAAGTGACATTGGACCTGGCTTGACTGTGCTTGCAGAATGTATATTTTCAACATAAATACAACACCTATATTTAAAAGAACAAAAAAGGAGATGGGAATAGTAATTTTTCAAGTTGATTAGTATTATGTTTTCTTCCAATTTAAAGTGTTATCGGACTTTCAAAGTTCCATTTCAACAGCCCTTGTACAGTTAGTAGCATTTTGCCAAAGAGTCAGGGTTGATTTGACGTGTTTAAATGAACATACATGTTTAGGCAATGGCACTTTTAAAAGGGAAAGACCAATCTGGTTTCTCTGTAGAAAAGAAAACATACAGCAAGTGAAGTGAGTGAAGCTTATTAAGTGCCTTCATATCAAAAAGCCCATAATGCTCACATCACACTGTCTAAGGACAGGCTTTGTAACTTTTCTCTGTGCAGTAAATAAATAAAACTGACCCTCAATCAGGAACATGTATTGCTTACCTTCATTGGAACAAGCAGTCACAGACATACACTACACAAACTACAGGAAGCCTATACAGCAAGCACAAAAAACCTCCTCTATTAATCCTGTGTAAATGAATAGCTTTCGACACGCAGAAGAAAGCAAGACAGAGTCTGTCATTCACCTCACTGATTCTCCATAACCACTAAAGGAATATTGCACATTACTGACAGGTCAAATCACACAGCACTTTGGTCATGAGAGAGCAGAGAAGAGTGATGCTAGACCGACCATCTGCTGTGCTGTGGAGCTTTGATTTTACTACAGTGTATTGCATCACCTGAGGGCTGTTGTGTCAAGGTTATTACCATCACTGCTAAAAAAAGTATGGAAAAATACCCACAAAAGGATGTATGGATAACAAAATGGCATTAAGAGTTGATTATATATTAGATTTAATATTTATTTTTGCTTACTAATTTGGTCATTACCCATAGGACAGTTTTGTTTGTGGCAGAATTGAAATTAAGGTATCTGACTGATAACCATTTGTATCCTCTCGAGGAAAACTAAACTGAAAACTGACAAATACTCTAACAAAATCATTTGTACTAGAGGACAGCAAACTCTAGCTATTTCTATCTTTGGCTGACAAAATATGCAGCAATGAGCTACTACATAGTCCTACTTAGGCACTGAATCCGATAGCCCAAGCTCACCAGATCGGTGGTCTAACCCCTAGATTCCACCGGGAGCGTCTGCGCTGCGTTACGGCTACGCCACGCCACGCTGCGACCTCCTCCTGCGTCATAACCCACCGGGCGCGTTTCAAAACGTTGCGGAAGCGGAGCGTCGTGTGTGCAGGCTCGCAGTTGTTGTTGATTTGGGCATATTTCCTGGACATTTATTTGGGGGATGGGCCTGGGCCGGATGAACATTCCACTTCCTGCCTGCGCTACGGCTGCGCCGCGCTGCGCCGCGTCAAAAATAGGATTCATCCTATATTTTAGAAATTCCTTGCGCCGAGGCGCTTCTGGGACGCTTCAAGCCGCCGCGCAGCGTGGCGCAGCGGGTCTGGTGGAATAGCACCCATTGACTAGAGTGGCCGCGATCGCTAAAAACGCCGTGGCGTGGCGTAGCCGTAACGCAGCGCAGACGCTCCCGGTGGAATCTAGGGGTAAGACAAAACTATCTTGGACCACCCATCAAAACCCATTATGTCACCCACTGTACATTTCTACTGTCTTCAATAATCCGTTTTTTTTAAATATTAAAATATGCCAGAAGACACATAAAGCAATGTATTCCTTTGTTATCCTGTCTTAACAACTTTGAATTTCAAACAGGAGCCTCACTCTTCCTTCTCTGTTGTAACCTATAATCATAAAGAACAGATTCTGCTACGAGAGGAAGAGAATAGGTTGACTGACATAGAGCTGAACTAATCACAAACTTGCTCTAACGGCTCCGTCCATCTGTCAATGAGCCCATCAGACTGCTGCACCCAGCTGTCAATACAACACGCATCAATCAAAGGACCACAACTGTAAACACTCTCAAATATCCAGAGACAGCAACACCATCTCACACACCTATACTGGTTTCTACATAGTCACGCAAAAACGCACATACACACAGAGGGGCGGTAAACACTCTAATTGGTGCAGTAACAAGCATCCTGTCAATCAAAACCCTCCTCAGTTTACTTCGGTATTCTGTTCATTCTGGTCCAACTCTGCGGAACTTTAATCAGCCACAACTGGGACTATAATTTAATTGACTGACTATCTTTGGTACGTTTATCTGAGTGCATGTTTCGGAAAAGTTAGGTTTATTTAGTACATCTTCTTTCGCAAAGCAACATCACAAAGTGCTTCACAAGAAAACATAATTGGTTAAAAGTAAGATCATAAAATGGAAGAAAAAACTACTTACAACTTACATAAACAAACTCAAAATAATACAAACACGAGAGCACTGGGCCGTACAGATTGATTGACAGTAAATAAAGGATGAAGGGTTTGAATTTGCCTACTTGATTTTGCAATGTCATGACAGGGAGGCTATTCAAAATCACCCACACGCAGTAGGAATGCATTTACCACTAAAGTAGCTGCCTGACTCCTTATCCTCGAGCCACATCAGTCACAAAATGTTTCCTAAATTATTATAATTTGCTCAGAAGGTACCATTTGGACACAATTGAGCTTGCGTTGAATGCACAACAGAAAAACGCAGCAGGCTTGTCCTCTAGGGTCAGTTTGCTTGACGGGGAGCGTGTACTAGAAAGCTGATTACCAATTCAAGTGGCTGACATCAGACTGGCCTCAGTGCAGTTTTACTCTAGGCAAGGTCAGAGATTAATAGACTCGCTCTTGAAACCGCCACTTATCATGCACTCACATTTGCAGGCATTATTTAATAAAAGAAAGAGAAAATAGTTATGGGGTTAGTCATTACTCTCCTAGGCGATCTGCAGCTCCCTGTTTGTTGTTTTTTAAGGTTTAATCAGTTTTAGTTTAGGGGAAGGGTGACAGTTTTTTTTGCTTGTTTTCTAATATAATTGTAATTACTCACAACAAGCCTACTTGTTATAGGATTATGTGCTATTGCCTGTCATGATATTAACGGTTTTGCACAATATTTGAATAATAAGTATTTTAAATGCATTGTTGTTCTTTGGATTATTGCCTCATAAATCATTTAATTTAAGTATTCATCTACGTTTCCTTTTCTGGTTGGGCAAATACAGTTTGTATATTGAACCCATGGTTTTCTTTTGTTTGGAAACAGACTCTTTATCAGGCTGCCAGAGTGGTATTATAGGCTTTACTGACAGTGCAAATTCAGTTAATGCAACATGCCGCCATGTATTAAGTTGATAAATATAGTTTGTTGTGAAATCCTCGTTTTTTTCCGTCATTAACTTTCAACACAAATGTTTTACTCCATAAAATAAATGTTTCGGATTAAAGCCCTTTTTTCTACAGCTAAAGTAACTATAGGTTACTAACGTAACCCCAGTACTCAGAGTAACATGATGTGAGATGTCTCACTATGGGATGCGCCTCAACACGTATGCACCAGAAGCATCAATCTCATTACGCCAATCCTGATTGGCTGGTGATCTTGACGACTACGTCAGGGAATCCACCCACCCTTTAAGTAGCTTGCGCTACGTCGCAGCGTCATTCAAAATAAGCACCTCTTCTCGCTTCGCCTCAGCAAGAAGGGCCGTCTGGTGAAACATCTCACTTCATGTTACTCTGAGAACTGGGGTTACGTTAGTAACCTATAGTTCTCATTCATAACACTCCGTTCGATGTCTCACTATGGGATATTGAGACTCCCTCCATAGGAGGCATGCGGAGCAAGCCGAGTTTCTCCATGCCCTCAAAGTCCAGAGAGGAGGCTCCCTGGATTGGGGCCTTGCTGCTGAAAGGGCGGTCTCCAGGAGACTGACACCTCGTCCAGCAGCTCTGGAAACACCGGGAGAAGTTGCCTTGTCAGCCTCGCGGCTTGGGGCAAGTTCTTTCCCTCGTAGCGAGACCTGGAGGTCTCCTTGGCCACTTCCGGCCAAGGGATGTCCAGTCTGGACGCAGCGCGTTGACACACGGCCTGCAGGTCCATGCTGAGGCGGGGGAGCGGTGGCTCGCCTTCGCCTGGGGGAGCGGACATGGCCCCTGGCTTGGCAGCCTGAGCAGACGAGACGAAGATGTCATCTTCGCCCTCGTCCGAGTCGGATAGAAGGAACTCAGAGGTGTACTCTTCGTCCTCCTCCCCATAGTCCAGCTCCAGGACATCCTCCGCGGGTGAGACCATGGTGAGGTCCAGTTGGGAGCCCCAGCTTGACACAGCGCGGGGCCCCCTCACAGCCCCCGAAACTCCGTCTCCTCTGGTGTGAGGGAGAGAGGAATCCATCCTCGCAAGCCGGGGTGTCAGCGTGGAGGGGACAAACTAGCAACAGGTGTGTTGCCGTTTGCGGGAAAAAATCAAAAAACCTTATCGTTATTTGTGGGAAAAAAAACGGCAGGGCAGATTTCGATATTAACTGGTGTGTTAATATAGGAAAACTCCCGTGCGAAGCAAAAGTAGCCGGCAAGCGTCCGGCGACCGAAGGTTAGCTTTCGTGGTTCAGTCTGTGGACCGTTAAGCTAGCTTGGCTACTGATCTTCCTAGAGATGTGCTCCGAAGCGAGAAGAGGTGTTTTTTGAATGACGCTGCGACGTAGCGCAAGCTACTTAAAGGGTGGGTGGATTCCCTGACGTAGTCGTCAAGATCACCAGCCAATCAGGATTGGCGTAATGAGATTGATGCTTCTGGTGCATACGCGTTGAGGCGCATCCCATAGTGAGACATCGAACGGAGTTATGAATGAGAACTACGCCTGTACTCAAATCAATGCATTCAGCAGTCAAAATATGATAATAAAGATGCAGTAATCATTAAAAATGAAGTTATTTCTTCAAAGCAGGTGTGTAGCTATAGTGAATTGAGGTAGTATTTCAAGAGGGCAAATTATGCTTCTTGCATTTTCTACATTGAAAACAAACATGTATTAATTTATAAGATGCAACTTTGAACATACTATGATAAAGAACATGACATATAAACAAAATTACCAAATCGTTTTATCCTCTGTCAGTCCTCTATTGATTTTACATTTGTTACCTTTCTTTATAAACGTAATCTCCTCACACCTTTCTCTTCGCATTTTAAAATCAGATTGCATTGGCTCCCTATTTAGAAGATAGCCACAAGTAGATCAGAAAGGTCTGAGTGCACTAATGATGAGGGGAGGGGGGCATTTACGCCAGTTTAAATCATGATTTAGGAACTTTGGCTGGCTGCCACACAACTGTCTGAAATTAGGAGGCTTCACTAATGTAAGCCTTTGTTATATTCTAAGTGAGTTCAATGATGTGAGGATAATATGCAAAGGCTGATTCTTATGAAAGAGGCATACTGCAAGCTGACTGGCCAGCTGTATTAGGAAATTAAGGCTTCGAATCTGCAGTTTTAGGGATATTGCTGTATCTGAATTGCTCATGATTGCAATGATAGGATGATCCTATCTGTGTCTCGAGCATCCAGTGTAGGCAGAATGCCAGCGACCTACCCAGATGGAGAGCTGGAATGACAGAATAGTTGCAGCGCTGCTCTTCATTTGTATTCAGTTCTCAAATGTACCTCCTTTCTCTGATATTGTTCTGTCTCCAAAGTCCAGTTTAGAAAAAGTCCTTGAAACAGTTTAAAAAAAAAAGAGTAATGAATGTATTTCCCTAGAACAAGGCAAACATATCACCAACTACTTCATACATTTTATAGCTTTAAATACACTTAGACAAAGCAGACTGAAAAACAATTATTGTATAATTACACAGTATCACTTAATAATAACCTAATCAATTGTAAATGGATAATTAAATACACTTTAGTTAACTGGGTTTTTTTGTGTTTGCTGTTTAAAAAACTGATTATAATTAAGATTTTGATACAGTATACTCTTTAAGTATTTGTTAATTACTACCAAAGGATTATTTTTTTTAATTTGCAACTGATAATTATCATTTCTTAATTCTCTGTCTATATATGTCATGTTATTGATCACTTTGTAATCATTAACAAACACTTGATCATATATATAATGTTATATATGAAACTGTAAACTGATTATAAAAAGTTGACTTACCTGTCTGTCTATCTGACATGTGAACCCTATCCTTCATGTACTTATCAGCCATCACGGGGTTTCAGATGGTGTTCACACACACATTTTTCCTGATATTAACATTTACTTATACTTAACTTCTTAACACTGCTTTCTAACATACCTCAATGTGTGCATTTCCTTTGAACATGATATAAGTGTGCATGTGAAGAAGGGATATCATAAGAACTAATAGTTTAATTCAATGCCAAATCTGAACATGCAACGCATTTGTGCAGCATTGTGGTGCATTGAAGCTTAATTTAGTGAATATAAATATGGGGCTTTGTAATATCCCTAATGTTAACAATATTGTTTTCCCTCTCCCTATTCACAATTAACTGTTTAGACTCTCTACCACTTTATGTCTTTCTTTTTTCTCCACCAAAAGGAAGCAAAGATGAACATGATGGATAGTGAGCCATAGCAGAAGAAAGGAAGGATTTTTTTTGTCCCTTATGTCTCTGTTCAGCCTTTTGAGGGAAGAACTGGGATGCAGGCCAGCCAAAGACTATCAAAGAATACACACCACACTAAAAGTGTAACACGCGCACACACACACACCACACTGAAAGTGGCGCACGCACCACACACACACAAACTACTTGCAAGTTGGTTGAAGGAAAAAAGAGAGGAAGCAAGTGAGTTACGAGAAAGCAAATGAATAAGAAAGAGGTGGTGAAATTGAGGAAAGGAAGCAGGGTTAGAAAAAAGCAGAAGATGAGTCGTAGTGGAATAATAGCAGCCTAAACACTATGGGGGAGGGGGATGTTAATGTCACCATTACTTCTTACCCTTACTTTCTGCACCCTTGCTTAGACCACACCCATCTTTAAACTCTGACTTGATTTTGATTCATCAACACATCAGTAAAGTTTAGGGACTCTATCTTGCACAGTTGCATGCTATCATACATTCTGTCCACAGACTGACAGAAAAACACCGACTAGTAAAGTACTCACCATCTCTTGGTAGTTCCCACTGCTGTAGGTTTCTCCAGGAGCATATTTTGCAATGACATCCCTCACAAAGAGTCACCAGGTGAACACATTACCAGTGTTTCTGTCCCGGTTGGTAATGCAGGAGAGAAAGGGTGGAGGCGATAGGGTGGGAAGTAAAGCTGAGATGGTGGACAAAGGACAAATGGAAGCAGGAAAGGGATGAATTTGCTTACACTTTGTCCTTAACAGTTAATAAGACACACGCGGTCAGAAAGACAGAGCTAAAAGAAAGAGATACCCAGTGACAGATATGGATGGAGCTATAAAGACACACAGCAAACAAGTATGCAGCGGGTATATTAATGGACAAAAAGATTAGATATGTTAGAGATATGAGGGAGAATAGAAGAGCAAAAAGTCACAGACCCTTAGCCACGTGCTCCATCATTACAACGTGTGTGTGTGTGTGTGTGTGTGTGGCAGTTCAAGTAAAGACACTGTCATCTGATTATCATTTTCTCCTCCATCATTTCTTTACCTCTTTCATCTCCAGTGCATTTCACCTTTTAAGGTCACGATGGAAAGTTTAATGTGAAACTTACTGTATTGAAGTAATGCAAATTGCCTCATTTACTACAACATGGGCTTTGAAAACAGTTCTTTAGTATATATATTATTAACTGATCTCTTCTGTTGTTTTTGCTAAACATACCGGAAAAAGAACATTTGCTAACGGGTAAAAATAATGGATAGGTGTATCTTAAACAAACATTTACTGTCATTATCTCTACTCATAGTTGCTCTATGCATCCTTTTGTTGTTTCTTTTTAAGTAATAAGAAATGTTGTCTTTTAACACACTTTTTTCCACAGGGCCATTTGGGTCTTTTTTTTAATTGAAAATGTTATCTACTGTACAATAAAATGTGATTATTTTTTTCCTCACCCCACAATTTAAAAGTTTGACTAAGAGGGGACTATTGATAAGTTAATTAGTCAAATGTGAACTATCAGTCCCATTGGTGCATCACAGATCACTTTAAACAATTGTAAAAATCAGTAAGAATATCTGTCTGCCATCTTTACATTTTAATATACTGTATACTTTATACAGAGAGATGTTTCTACCATTTAGCCTTTCCTTGATGATACATGGAGAGGGACAATCAGATTATCAAAAAGTCTGTAAGAAACAGCAACAATGTAAAGTCAACTTTCTGCGTTAACTAACACCTAAATGTGGCTGTCTCTCAACATTGACAATAGTGAGAATACCCAAGTAAGAATAGCAACAGCTTAAACACCAGAGGACTTACTATTTATGAGTTCAACAAGCAATCCTTTACAGATGCCTCATCACCACAGACCCTTTTTATAATTTTCTCCCACACCTTCTGAAGGCGTTGTTTCTGCATGTATACCTGAAGTCATGAGTCATCTAAAATCAACATTGTCGTGCCGACCTGACTTATTACTTTATTATTCTGCAATCCCTGTATCAACTTCTTGCATAAATTCATACATTTCAGGCATTTTTTGTATTCACAAGCATGGGAGCAGCTCCAAGGATTATGCAGCAAGGATTACATATTTCATTTATTTTTTATTTAGTTTTTATGGCCCTCCTGAATCAGTCAGAACTGCAGAATCACCCTGGTGATTCTCGAAACACTTGAAGGAATACTTACCATACCCGACCTTGAATCACAATTCTCTCCCGAATGCAATATATTTCATATTATTCTCATTAGTATTTTTCTTTTACCTTAACTTTTTTACCGGCCTGCATAATCAAAGGCATGTTGTAGTGTTGGTTTTCAGTGCAGTAGTTCTCTCGCCCTGACACTCATGTTTGTAGGAATTGTATTCATGTTGTTCCACGTAATCTTACTCAGTACTCAGCCTTACATACACATATCATTCACTGTAGTGGAGGATTATATATATAGTTCAGTGTTGGCACTAGTTGTCTGTTTATCACTAGATTCACCCAGGAGTGTCGGCCAGAACACCACTTAAAGTGCCAGTGAAGTGCATTTTTTTGCGCCAAAATGAAATGGCAGTTTCATTTCTTACATATAATTGTACCTGTTGATGGCTAAAATAATTTTTTAGGAAGTGCGAGGGACGAGATAAACATCGCAAATTGTTCAGAGTCTGAGCCTACCGCTGCTGCAGACGATAGCGGCTGTGACGTCACAAGATGGGCCCAGTTGTGATTGTAAACATGGCGGAGACTTCGGAAAGTGATACTGGTGCGAGAGAAATGACTGATTTTGACAGCTTTTCGGACAGGATAGATGAGGAAAGTGGCCATGGAAGTCAATTTAGTTGAGGACAATATTTTGTCATAGATCTAGAGTAGATCTACACACAGGATTGGCCATCACCGATCATACATTCATCTGTTCATAGCATGATGCAACTTATCAATGTTCACATGCAGTGTTGTGCTAGTTACTGAAAACCAGTAACTAGTTACAATTACTAGTTACTTCACTACTTACACCAAAAAGTAATGCGTTACTGTGAAAAGTAACTTTTTAGTTACTTAAAAAAGGGCACCCATTAATGCCCTTATACTGTAGCCTTCATTTCAGTACTGTTATTGCATCGGAGAATAATACAACCTGTTGATCAACTTGACATGCATTTGCATCACTGAACTCTGCTAAGCAATGTGGTCTATACAAACACAAACACAAAGATATGTTTCAAAGTGCCAATCCAGCCGCTGTTGCTTAGGTGGAGGTGGAGTGGCGTCGGATGAGTCTGGGTCTGTGGTCTTAGCTACTAGCTTCGTCCCAGCATGTTGTTTCTGCAGATGTTTCAACAGATTTTAATTGCTGTTTTGGGCAGTCGATAGGATCTTTGACCCGCCAAGACACAACTTACATTTAACTAAAACGTTCTTTTCTTTGTGCTCGACAAAAGTGAAATAGTGAGAATATCTCCAGGCGGAGAAACTCGACTTGAGCTCTGCCGCCGCCATGATAGTCTTGTTAGTAAACACAAACACAGTGGCCTTTATTTTTCATAAACAATCTACGAATCTACGAAACAATAACCAGCCACTCACCTTCATCTTTTGGTAACAGAAACATCGCCACTTCGGCAGAATTGACATTACCACAGCCAGCGGCAATGCATCGCTTCCCGTGTGTTTTTCCTCCCTTTTTCTTCACTGTCGCCTCCATTGTCAGGTTTCCTCGATTGGCAATCACTTCCAGTCGACTGCGAAACACTCTCCAATAAAATACTCGCTCAAAAACGTTGGTAAATTCCACTTTGAAACAGAGACAAAATGAACGGTGGTGAATGTAAACACTTCGGCTGAGCCCATCTTCTGACGTCACGCAGTAGATCGCGAGCCACGCCCACGAAGGCGGAGGTTTCCCAGCGGAAAATTCCAACTCGTCAAATTCGTTGCTATTCCAACATCTTTTATATGGGTTCCAATGGACAATTTTGGTCATTACTATACGTATTAGCATAACAGATCATGCACCGGCGCACACTTCACTGGGTCTTTAAGGCCAAAGGTCCAGAATAGTGAGTGAGAATGAGGAGCTGAGATGACGTTTGACTTCTTCTTTAATTAAGACACAGACATTTGAGTGTGTGATTGTGGTTTTTTCTATAAAGGAAATAAACAAAATACAATCAATACAAGCTACAAGACAACATATCTCCCTTCACCCATTATAATAATAAACACATCTGGCGTAATGTCAAACGCTCATAACAGGGACACACGGAGATTCGGAGTTAAGCTACCGCTAGTGCTAACCTTCCACTTCCGGTCTGTGGAAGGCGGCAACCGATGCTATTGTTGTGCGAAGCTACAGACATGCTACTTCCGGTAGCCGATCGGCGGAGCACTAAATGAACTACAAATGCACAATATCTAACCTTTAACGCCACATAAACATATATCCACCTAAACTACATCTTATTACAGCAATAATATATCTGTGCCACTCAACACGGTATATATCCCGGACTTTGAGACGGGAGTGCCGACTCACTTGACGAGTGACGTAATGACCCGTCATAATATATACGTACACAGATCACAAGAGCACAGAGACTCTACATTAAGTCACATCGGCACAGAAGTTATCACAACATTAATAATAGAGTGTAGAACATAACGGGCAGCACTGTGGACAAATGCTCACCTTCATTTACGCACACAATATGAACACTTAAGACGGTATAACTTTTTGGTGCAACTGCTGAAGCACCCTCTGCTATATGACGTCAGCCAAAACAAGTGGGTTAGCCCCTCCCCACTATGAAGACATCATTTATTTTAACAGGTATCAACTCTGTATAATAAACTAATATATATATATATATATGAATGACTATAACTTTGGGGGCCTTTCCTACATTCACTGTTTTGTTTGGCCATGGTTATCTGTACCAGAGGAGTGTTTTAATCACCAAGGCAACATAGAAAGAATATAGCTTTATGTTCTATTCTCTTCTATTAAATCTTGGTAACACTGAACACAGCTGGCTTGAAATCTTCAATAATAGTTAAGGCGTCTGGTCCATTTTCTCCTCTTGCCCCAAGCGTTCTGGTAGGAAGACATATTGACAATCTATTATATAGTATAAAAATGATATATTATATATATTTTATATATGATCTCATGTCATAAATTATTAAATATGCAACCAAGGCTTGATAGTTCTCCCGATTTGTATCCCCGACCTTATGTACGAAGCAGTCCGACAGACAGAGAGAAAAGAGCAGGTGGGTCTGTTGTTTTTGGATCGATGAAAAATAAAACACAGATCAGGAAGTCTAGTGAGAGTAACATCCGACGAAAGACTTTTCAGATCCCAAAACTCATGAACCGATCAGTTTATCTCATAGACAGGATTTTTAAAACCGTGGAAAGGGATCAAAACAGCAACTATTTCATCTTTCATCTCAGATAAATGCCAGACGTACTGTTAAAGGTTTGTCCAGAGACCCTGAAGTGTTATTCCTCATGTGTTGGCCCCCCCCTTATCTGTCAGCGGTCGGCTAATCTTTTATGCCCAGCCAAAGTTGATATAAAAATGGCCAGAGTATCACAAAATAAGCCCCTCTTGCCAAGTCCATGAATGCATCTCATCGATGTGTAGCTCACGTGTCACAGGGTGTATAGCCATTGGAGGAGCTGGATCCCTTTTGCCAATAATTCAGTTTAAATAATGGTTAAATTCATATTTGGTATCCCCGAAAAAATAGACCATATAGCCCCTTTTTTAAACAAGTGAACAAACAGTGTGGTGATATTTTACTTGCCTTAATCACAAAAGGCTGAAGGGCAGTTTTAGAATAATATTTAAATGCAGCATCAATTCCTTAGGTAACCATTAGCCCTGGATGTTGTTAAAGGTTTTACAAACCTATTAAATGTTAGGGGAGCAGTCAGATTTGTGCAATTCTACTTTAAATGGCCTTTGAGAAAATGAAAATGACATGATGGACTGACATCAAACAGATAAAAGAAAGGGGGAAAAAAACCGATGAGTGCAAGCTGCTCCTGGCACCATGAGGCAGCTGACCCAGACAGCAGATGCTCAGATCGGAGCAGGTGGAAAATGTCACTGAATTGGCTGATGTCCCTCTGGAATTCATAGGTAACTTCAGCTAAATGCACACTACAAATGTCTTATCAGACAGGACAATCAGCATAGTGCAGCAGCTCAGTATACAGATAATGTATTTTACACAGCCCCAACTTTCTCTTTCCTCTCTTTGATGTTAGAAACAGGTCAGACTGTGGTCATTTATACTGTCCTTTATTTGTTCAAATGATGTACAGCTCCAATGGGCTAATTCCATTAGTGAAGTATATGGAAAAAAAAGTATCAATCTTTCTGCTTTAAATTGTAGTGTCTTTGTGGAGAAGCTCTTACAGACCTTGCCAGTATTAAGTCACCTGTTTAAAAAGGTATACTTTTTATTTTTGGGAAAGAACAATATAAACACTGTTTTGGAAAATTGGATGAAGCAAATTTGCAACAAAAGCAACACAGGTGACACAGTTGTATTCAAAACTAAAATCCTATTCTACTTTAAATACATTGGATCCACTGGTGATATGATCCGTTTTCAGAGCGCTTTGTAATTCCAATACTGAACGTAAGGGTCAGAGATATGGATGACAGATTTAGCTTGAAAAGATCAGGAGATGAAGAGGACTTGCAACAAGAATGGAAAGCAATTCAGAAAAACTCCTTATTCTTGACTTGGAGCAATACATTCAACATATGTGTCAAAAATGTGTATTTAAGTAGGTTATATTGGGATTTAACCTGAACTTTAAAGAAGTCACAGCTTACTGCAGGATCATAGATGGATTTTGAAAAGGTCTCGTAATAAAGGTTACTTACCACCACGGGTAAATAGGCAAAGCAATGGCAGAATAGATCAAAAGGCCCATTCACGTCTCTGCTACAGCTTAAAATCCTTCAAGGAAAGTTTATATAACTTCATCCAATTTGGTTCTGGTATGAGTGAGTGCTTTCAACCAATGTTTATCTTAATACGATACAAAAAATGTGCATACCAAAGACTAGTTTTTGGTACGCAGCAGCCAATCAGCTGCGAGGGAATTCTTCACTTGAGCGAAGGGCAACGGCCCAGAAAATCAAGGGCGAGACAAATGTGTGAAAATCCGCAATTGTTAAATGACATTGCTAAAGGAAATAATGGGGGAAGGTGCTGCTTGTCAAAGGAATTATTCATGCAGCTCAGTAAATGCAGTTGTCCGTGACACACAGCACTCAAATTAAGTATATTACTCATATTACTGTACAGTGCACACTTCACAGAGGGCAGTGCAATTTTCTAATTTTGAACAGCTGGTAGCCACAAAATAAGGATTGGTTAAAGGATTCATTGGTCCAGGGAAATTATTCACATATTGAGGGGGCTCTGGCTTTAGAAATGTGTCACTAAACTCTCTGCTATAGGACTGAACCAGGTGTGTTTCGGTTGAATGCAGATAATTAGGGAGTGTGTTGCTAAGCATTTGCAAAGTAAATGTCAATGTGAATTCATTAAAGGTCCCATGTCATGGCCATTTCTACTGATCATATTTCCATTGTTGAGGTCTACTAGAATAGATTTATACCGTGCAATTTTCCAAAATCACATTGGTTTCTCATACAGCATCTCTGTAAAGTATGTGTATTCACCAGGTATTCACTCTCTGTCCTAAACGGCTTGTTGCTTCATGGGACGTTGCGAGGCTCGCTGCGAGGAGCGGACAGGTTTCCGGGTCGGCGATACAGCGAGACACAGCGAAACTCATCCTGAGCACACACAAACACTCACAGTCGAAGTAAAAACAATAAGTGTGGCTTGATATTGAGTAAGAAAAAGGTTTATAACGCTGTGAGAATGGGTCTGCGGAGAGCATTTCTCCGCGATCCCAACTCGTCTATTACCAGCGTTCAGGGAGCTCTATGCAAGTCAATGGGGACTCCCTGTTAGTTAGCCAAGGGATCCTGGTGTGTGAGGTACTCCGCGGATTGGTCCATTTGGACCAATCCGGTCATTTGTTGTTGATTTGGGTGTTCACACGTCACAGAACCCAGGAAGAAAACAATGGAAAATGAGAAATCTCCAGCGAGGCGTTTTGGGGCAGCATAGACAGGTCTTTTCTGTGTTAGAGTTTTACTTGCTACAGGGTGTACTTTGAGGGTTTTTGACTCTGCAGACCGTTTACATGCATAAAAACCTTCATAACACACAAGGGGACGGGTAATAACCGGAAAAGCATGACATGGGCCCTTTAAGAGGTTACAACAAGCTATAACAATTCAAGTCAGTATTTGAACAAGTAAAACAAAGAATGACTAACATGGATCTGGAATGATTGGGTTTCCTTCAAATCTGAATTATGTGTTACTAAAGAAAAGCACTTTAATATTTTCTATCCATTTAATGTAGAGAAGAGGGAGGGCAGGAGTTTGTTTGTGCACATCATGCGGTATGTATGTAGCACAAGATCAACATTCAGGAACTTTTAGTTTACTTTGGGAATAGTGATTTCATTTGATTACTAATTTAGCATGTGCACATTCAGTTCAGGGTCGGCTCCTCTGCTGCGCTGACACATAACAGCTAATTGAGTGGGAGTGGAGAATAACCCCTGCAGTTTTTACCAAGCATCTGTTCAGACACTTCAAACAATTTAACTTTCAGAGATTTTTAAAGTAAGAGATGCATCACTGCAGGGAAGCTCATTTCTATTTCTATTTACAGTAGAAGTTGGAAATTACAGATACTTAAAAACACTTGAAAATGATTTGAACTTTATACTTTTTGAAGTTTGTAATACAAACAATTCGTTAAAGAGATATAAATACATTTAAAAGAGCAGGATCCCAGCATATCTAATTCCAAAATCCACATTCAAGTTTTCTCTTTGTAAACTTTTCAGCTGCCCCTCCAGCAACAGTTCAACCTATTTTGTACTTGAGTTGAAGCCTATGTGCTTCTCGATAATAGGCGTGTGCTGATAGAACATGAATCTGACCTTCAAAGGAAAAACTTTCAGCCACAATTCAACAACTTATTGAAACTAATTATTATTAAATAAAATACATTTCCCTAAAATTAGGAATTACTTCTCAGACTTTCTTCAAGGTCTAAAATCCTGTGAAGTGTTGAGATTGATATCCGGATGGCCAACCGTAGATATGGTCTCCTTTTTTAAAGACACAAAGATCAGGGAGTGTGGTGATGGCAGATAAGAAATAAAGGACACACACACGCACACGCACACGCACACGCACACACACATTGTCAAATGATAACACTGGATTTTCACCCATGTTAGTTCCAGTGTCTACATGTTGACAAATGCTTTTACTCTGCCTTAACATTGAATGTCCATTTCTGTGTTATCCTTTTTCAAATAGTACATCAAAGGTAAATGTGATTAAATAACGTGGGCTGTAGATGTTTTCTATCAGAGCAGCCAAGCTGCTGCCATGGCCATCCCTAGAGTTAAAGTGGATGAAGTGCTCTTCATGAAGTGTAATCAGCTGCTGATTTGGCTGGGTCTGATCCACAGAGATGCAACTGACAGAGAAAGACTCTGTGGACATAAATAAATAAAACACACACACACACACACACACACACACACACACACACACACACATCTGGGGCCTCATTTATAAAGCCTTGCGTAGGATTCATGTGGGAAGGTTGCTTACGTAGGACAAAGCAAATAAATACGCAAAGACATTTTCCGATTTATAAAACACTGTGTACCGGCGTACGCAAACAGGCGTTTGTTTAATCATTTTAAGATTGGCTTCAATCAATTTTTGCAAATTAATTCTTCATGTATGATACATGAGAGGTAACATTATATTTATGGTATTATTTTCACATATTTCTCTCCATTCTTCCTTCTGCCAACGGTGTCGCAGTTTCTCGTCTCTCCCGTGTTTGTGCGTACAGATGGGTCAGAGTTTGCGTGGAGGACCGCACATTTTCCCGTCAAGTTTGTTTTTTATAAATCGCAAACATTCTTAGAAACTGGCGTACGCCATCTTTTGAGCATACGCACCGTTTATAAATGAGGCCCCAGGTCTCTCCACTGAGGCTAATCTCTGCTCTGATTGGCTGACCGGATTGTTTATCTTTGATGGGATCATTACGATAAAGCTGTCCTCTAACTAAACTCTGATGATCACTCGCTGCTCTGTTTTTTGGTTTTCTCATGTCTTTCATACAAGAACTGTTGGCACAGCTCGTAGCCAGGTTAGAACTGCATGGAGCACATAGAAATCTGAGAAGACCATTAATGAATCAGTTCAGCTTTCAACTCGATGCATGTTCAATAGCTATTGAACAAACACTCGAATTACAAACACCCAAACAGATAAAATAACTGTCATTTTATTGCTTCATTTTCATTCTCTCCATGCTCAAACATAAATCTCTTTTTAAAGCCCTGGCCTCTTATTTTCCCTCCCACTCTTTTGGTCTCTCCATTAAGAATAAAGCAGAGCCCTGCTGTCAAAAACCACTATGATTGAAACCGAACATAAGTATAACTTTGTCTAACTTCCTGTCCGTCTTCTCTCGATAATTTTTCCTGCTGACTCTTGACAGAATTCCAAGACCAGTCTTTGTCAGTCTCTGAGTCATACGATATTTCTCTACTTCCTGCAAATTGCATCAATATAATAACTGTTAACCCACACCACTTAAGGTCATTTCTTTTTTGTGTCATAGTCTGTCAGCATGTAGAAACAGCATGTGAGAAGAAATACTTAAATGCGTTATTTAAGTAATAATGATTAGTCGGTGAACATTTATCTGGTGAGATTTATGTTTTTTTTTTTTTTTTTTTTTAAATGTGCTGCTAGTTATATCTTAACACACAGTACTGTATGCAAAGTAGGAATGACATTTTATTTCATTCTGTAGATTTAAAATTGTAGCAATTTCAAAATCCCTACCAGTGTGCAATATGCAAAACTAAGACACATTGTGAAAAGACTGGTTCATTTTCAGATATTCACATATGTGCAATTTTGAGCCTTCTGTTTACTCTTTCTGCGTCGAACAGTGAGGAGATACAGCAACAGCCAGCAAAAACCTTCATCTTCACCAATATTATGCAGCAAAATGAATTACAGACAGCTGCTAAAGATACATAAATCCAATAACCTTCTTTTATTTCTTATGCACAACAATTATGTACATTACATATTAATGAAGTTGTTGTGTGATGCCAGGTCCTGTTGTGCAGGTGTGGTATATCAGATGTAATATGTCCCAGCACAATGAGGCAGGCTTCCACAATGATGTGACACCGATCAGCATGTGGCACGGGTTGGACAGATTTCCCTGTTGTTCCTTCAGATCAACATTCAGATCGCCTTAGCCCCCATGCTACTTCCTGCCAACTGTGGACAAACGCTACTTGCTTTTGACAAGATTTAGCCCCATCATGATTTCCCTTTGTGACTTCTTCACAGCCGTTCCCTCATCTGGGAAATTTGGGCTGGGAGAGGACGGTAACGTTTAATTAGTTGAACTAAACTTGATGAGATTTTTTGGTGTGCATCCAACCTAATATAAATCCAGGGGAGAGCAGATTTTCTAGTGATCTCTCACTGTGAGTTGTCCTCATTAAAACACATCTGATGGTTGTCTGCAGAAGATTATAACGAAAAACGCCATGAGGTGCCGTTATTATAAATACTAAGCTCGGCTGATTACAAACAATTGCCTTAATTACCCCCGCTCCCTTTGCTTAGCATGTAGCTTGTCCATTCAGCTGCCTTGTAAGTGATGAGGGATATTATACATATGTGTTTGTTGTGGATGGAGAATTAAAGTAGCACCAGTTCAGCTATCATCTCTACTTTTTGGATGAAAAGTTGTATAGTCTAAGAGACAGATAATTAGGTGGCCATTAATTGCTTGGCAGCCTATATAATACAGTTTGTGTCATGTGGAGGTAACACACAAGTGTCATCATAATGTATTCAAAATATAGTCGCACTTACCACTTGCTGCAATCTGTGTTCATCTCAAGTGTCGGAAAGGGACGATTGTTTTTCAGAAAAAAATCAAGGCTTTTTAGAGATTTTTGTTGGTAACAGACTGAATGCATTCATCATACTTCAGGTAAGAAATAGTTTTGCCTTGTTTGAATTAGAAAGCAAATACACATTCAAAAAACATTCAAAGTGGATTCAAATCTGAGTTTTAGATTTAAATGTTAAATATATCTAAATGCCTCAGTCTTTCCAAGGTGCATACCTAATCTTTACTCCTGACAAATGTAATCACATCATTGACCAAGTTTGTGGAAGTAGCCTCCAGAGGGTCGGTCCAGTCAGTTCCCTGTGATAATGGTAGTTCAAGCTACACAGAAATTACACTGCAGTTGAAGTCGCTGATTTTCTGCTCCAGCAATGTCTGCACCAAAAAGCCCACTGAGCTGTTGTTTTGTACATGACGATTCTGAGTTTGACCGTATCTGGTTGTGTGAGCTGTGTGAGTAAGCAATAATTCATCCATGTGTTGGTGGTAGGTTATAAACAGTTTTAACACGGATAGAGCCACCACACAAGTTTATATTTGAAGATACTTTTCCATTTTCCATCCCTCAAAACCACTTCACACCTTGAAAATTGCAAGACATTCAAATGTTGGCCAGTCTCCACCTGAGTATAAGGCAGACCTCAAAGGGATAACACATCTGGGTTTAGCGGTGGACTCCCCCGAGGTTGTATGAAGAGGGAACGATAAACACTTGCAAATAAGGTTCAGTTAAACATCCTGGGTTTAGACCTTTAGGGTTCATCTCCTAACCAATTAAAATGAAGATATTTATTTTTCTCGTCCTTTCAAGGCTTTGTGTTAGTAAGCAGTTGAACGAAATATTCATCATTCCATAAACAGCCAAGGACACTGTGGCAAACGTTCTTGTGCTGTGTTTTGCATTTCTTTTAAATACGCTCATGCTGACATCTGTCTGTGCTGAGACCTTTTTGTTCGTAAATGCTAACCCGAGAACAGTACATGACAGGAATTCAATACCTACAAGAAGAGTTTCCCCTGTAGAAAAGATGGTCTGATTACATTTGCGGCACCTTACTGCATAGATTTACATATTATTGAGCAAAAAAACATATTACTGAAACTAATGTATCTTCTCATTGCTTTAAGTTCATATTAATGCCATGCAAAGTTTGTTTAAGTAAATAGTGGGCTTAATTAATGCATTCAGTAGCATGTCTGAACATTTTAATACAGTATCACAGTGATTATGATTGGATCTTGTCAGCATAAATGCCTTAGTTTATTCATACCCTTGGAAGAAAACTTTTAGGCGAAGGTGACTGAAATAATTAATTCCCAATCAAAACAATGCCTCATCAGCATGTGTTCAACATGGTTTTTTCTAGTATGCTGTTTTGATTTCCAGGTATAATCATGTTCACTGCTGGTATAGCGCTCAAAGAGTGAATAATAAATCACATTTTAATATTAGCGACCCTTTTTTTAAATGAGACCCCAGGTGCTACATTTTCTGCATCTGCTGATATCTCATGGCATGACTGTTCATCCTTTTTTCATTTCTTATTCATCTCTCATGGTGCTGTGGTAATATTAGAGCAGTCATTCCCTTTTTCTTCCTCTGTTAGGAAAGATAAGTTTTAATATTCAATATCCCTCATCCATTTTTATTATTTCTGCTTAATGTGTGGGTATAAAGAAAAGGAAGGAAGAGGGAATAGAGTTCACAGGTGGTGAAGAGAAGAGATAGAAATGGTGGGGATGTGATCTGGCGCTGGCCTCTTGCCAGAAACTAAGAAGCAGAAAACCGAGGCATGGAGTTGATCGGGGGAGCCGAATGGAGTTGTGTAGAGCAGATTGGGTATTAAAGTTGAGAGGAAAAACAGAGCGGGAAAGACAGATTGAGAGAGGGGATTGGAGGTTAAGAGAAGACAGAATGAGGGAGAAAGGCAGAGGGGGATACATGAAGGGAGGAGCAAAGTGATATGAGGAGATAATAGGAGTGGAGGGAGGGAGTAAGCAGACACATTTAGAAGAAGAATTAGAAGAGATGAAACCCTCTTTTAATGGTCACACATGCAGAGCACACAGTGACATTTGTTCTCTGCTTTTAACCCATCCTAGTACCAGGAGTCTAGTACTAGGAGCAGTGGGCAGCTATTGTACAGCGCCCGGGGAGCAATGGGAGTGAGGGGGGAAGGGGGTGTCCGGTACCTTGCTCAAGGGCACCACGGCAGGGCAGGAGGTGAACTGGGACCTCTCCAAGTAGAAGTCCACACTCCATATTTAGGTCTGGTCGGGGACTTGAACCAGCGACCCTACGGCTCACAGTCCAAGCCCCTACTGACTGAGCCACTGCCGGATTTAGGTTATGTTCAAAGGAAGCATCGACACTGAGGAGGAGGGAACAATTGCAATATAATTTCCTTAAAAAGGTACTACTGCTCAATGTGAACAGGGCTATTCATAAAGCCAGTATCTGTTATGACAGCCAATATAAAATGTATGCATCCATGGAACACTCACTAAACACAAACCAATGTTAGTGAATATCTGAGGACAAATCTGGCAGTATTCACAGGACAGATGTACTGATTTTCCAGTTCGACAGTCACAATCAAAGGCCCATTTAGCAATGTATTCATCCAGTCATGTGCAGAATTGTTTCATTTTTATTTTCCAGCAAAGGAGAGAAGAAACATCTGTCATCAGTAAGAACCAGTTAATGACTCTGATCATCCGAGTCCTTTTGGTCTATGATCTGAAGCCACCAGCACGATGATCCTTATCCAAGAAACTCTATTTCGCTCATCACTCTTTTGTCTTTTTTACATTGCTTAAAGGTCACCTATCATGCTATTTTTAGGCAATAGCATAGGTCTCAGATATATAAAAATATATAAAAAACATGTCTATGAAGTGTTTTGCTCAAAATACCAAACAGATCACCCATTCTAGCCATGCCTCATATCCCTCTATTTCACTTCCTGTTTCAAAAGTGCTGATTTGGGGTATAAAGCTTTAAAAAAAAAAAATATTCTACCGGCAGATACTGCGGTGATGAAACGCCATATCATGGGTTATCAAGGATTATTTCTGAAACAGTATGGAGCTCAAAGGCTTTCTCTCTTGCCGGTTATACCACAAGGTGAGTTCCTTTTTATTTCCTGCTTCTTCACACACATGCTGTCCAGTACAGGTTAGCTCTGAGTGTTAGCGATGCTAATGTAAACATGCACCGACCATATTACGTCCAAAACAGTCGGGCATTGTTTCTGATAGCAAGGTTTCTGATAGGGCCGTGGGTGTAAAGCCAGCCTACATTTCCGATATTACGTCATATCGGACGCAAATCTGGATCAGCTCCGTTGTAGCCCCGTTTTTAGAGATTTGGGTACGTAGGAAAAGAGAGAGGGTTTTATTTTCTGACGCTGCGTGAGTTCCCTGACACACCGGGGACACATATTTATGTATAAAAGACCTCAAAAAGTGCATTTAGCATGATAGGTCCCCTTTAACATTTGTTTGATATTAACAAACAATTAAGCATTGAATCTGCATGTACTGAAATAAACATCAACATTTATTTCGAGCTCTGAATCTGTCCACATGATGATGAATGTAAGTCCAATATTCCCTCTCTTTTCATCTCTCCTCTGGTCTCCACCAGCTCCAGAGGGAAATATCTGGCTCTTAGCTGCTTAATGCTCCACCATGTTTGATCCATTGTTAATATAGTAGATTCAGATTATTGCAGCTTTAACTAGAATTGTACATATGGCAGTAATGAGATCTCATAATTAACTTATTATGGCACATAGTGAAAGTCTGAAATGCACCCAATTTGACATACTGCATGGTTGTTTCTGTGGAAAAACGTTTTACAGTCAGTTAAACCAACTAAACATTTAGTTGACTAAATTAAAATGACTAGTATGCATTTACCTCCACCCAAATCACATACCTTCATAACATCAACCAACACATTTCCTAGTTGAAATGTTCTCCCATTTAAGTATTTGAGGTGGGGAAACAAACAAATACTCAATTGCTTTTTTGATTACTGTGTCCAATGTTTATCATCACTTGCACTGAACCTTGTGAACATTGTTTACGTCTTGAAAAGTATACCTTTTTTAAACAGCACGACTAAACATTGATATAGTGTTAGACACATAGGAAAATGGAAACAATTCAGCCAGTCTAGGAGAAAAGTGGTCCATTTTTGTTTTATTTTATTAAAAAATTCCACACACCATAAAAATTACATGTACAAAACTATAAGATTTGAAATTGCTTTATGTACACATACAAAAGGTAAAGCCCAAAGAAAAAGTGAGGAGAGCACAGAAGGGGGAAAAGTGAAGACGTTTTTTTTTTATCTGCTTTTTTTGGGATGTCTTCTGAGATGGGTCAAACGGTTTTCGAGGTTCTCTGTCTATTGGCTCTTCTACCAACGTACATCTCTGCAAGGAACTGTAACAATCATGATGAGAATGATAACAACCTGTGCACACACATCTGGAAAAACACATATCTGAGATGGCATCTGTGTACCACAGACCCCATTTACAATAACCAGCGTGATATCAGAGCCAAAGCATGACAATCATGACAGAGATGCTATTATAGAGCACATGTTTTGTTCTGATGATTATCATAAAAGGATTCGTCAGACACATACGAAGATGTCACTCTTTCCAAAATAACATGAAGTGAGATGTGTTATGCGTCATGCTGTGTGCACATAGCCGCGCTCCATGGTGATGAAGAGGATTGTGATTATGAAGATGTGCAGAAGGCCTGGATGACTACTACCATGATGTTAACAATGCAGTTCATATACAGTCATACAGCATTTTTCTTCTTGATAAAGTAGGCTGATTCGATTTTCAATGTAGATCTCTAGACTAGGCATAGCCCGGTATAAAAAAAATTCAAACCGGTTTGATATAAGCCAATCGCTGAACAGATTGATTTGTTCTTTCTAATGGGCGTTCCACTTTACTCAGCGGCTCCTAATGACTCCTCCAACCCATAATGAAACTACAATTTGATCTCCTTCTTGTTGCCGGCTTTCTCAGCTATGCAGTTAATTGAGAACTGTCCGTCAGACAGTAGCTCTTTGTCAAACATACACAATATTATTTTAATCACACTTTCATATTGCTTATTACTAATGCAAATTGGATTTACACTCTGGCGCTGATGAAGCGCCGTGGCTTATTTATGAATTTGCCAGAACATGTCATAATACAAATGCAGGCTCATCCAGTTGGCATCAAATCAAACTGGTTTAAGCTTGTAGACCGGACCAGCTAAACCAAATTAAACCTACTCTGGATCTGTAAACGTATTTATTGACGATGAAGTTTAATGATGATGAAATCGGAAATTCACACAATTTGGCTAACTGATTCCCCCGCTACTTTATTATTTTTTATCTCTTATCTGTTCATCCGTTTCCGTTTTGTCTTCAGACATGTGGCTTTCCTCCTGATCACTGGGTCTGAAAGAAAGAATGAGGAAAGACGCATTAATATAAAAATAAAAATAAATCGCTTGCATTTTACTGTAGACAAAGTCAAAACATTTCAAGCACTTGTTTTTCTTAGTTGAACAAAAAAATGTCACCATCAAAAAATGGGCAAGTCATGGCTAAAGTTGTTTGAGGTTTAAACCCAAAATGTATTTAAAACCTGATATATATATATATATATATATATATATATATATATATAATGTGATCTTTAAATTCTAAAATGAGTTTCTGGATAACATTTCTGCTATACATGTCACGGTCAATGCTGCTAGTTTATTTGGTGTGTGTGTGTGTGTTTTATTTTATTTTTTATTTCTAAACATGTCCACAGAGTCTTCCTCTGTCAGTTGCATCTCTGTGGATCAGACCCGGCCAAATCAGCAGCTGATTACACTTCATGAAGAGCACTTCATCCACTTTAACTCTAGGGATGGCCATGGCAGCAGCTTGGCTGCTCTGATAGAAAACATCGACAGCCCACGTTATTTAATCACATTTAGCTTTGATGTACTATTTGAAAAAGGATAACACAGAAATGGACATTCGACGTTAAGGCAGACTAATAGCATTTGTCAACATGTAGACACTGGAACTAACATGGGTGAAAATCCAGTGTTAT
Source organism: Dissostichus eleginoides (assembly GCA_031216635.1). Lineage (NCBI taxonomy): Eukaryota > Metazoa > Chordata > Actinopteri > Perciformes > Nototheniidae > Dissostichus > Dissostichus eleginoides. The sequence goes on along the minus strand of CM062268.1, from coordinate 22,459,114 downwards.
CATTTGACAAAAACAACAAGATATTCTCGAAATTCTGTTCAACTTTAGGCAATTTCATGTATCTGCTTTTTAATTAGCAACCAAATCAGTTAAAACTGTACAATAAAAATAATTATAGAAACAAGCATCCATGTCAGAAAATACATACATCAAGTAATACCATTAGAACAAAATCAATTTCCCTGATGAATAAATCCTGCTAAGTGACTATGGATTCATAGTGTGGTGGAGGGAAATTGCCCAACCCACCAACCTTCATGTTAAACTCGAACAAATCTCCCAATGCTGACCTCATTAGTAGAGTAATGTAAGCATGCTAAAATGATTAGCTGTCACATTGTTACTCCTCTAGGGTGGGGGGGAACCTGGGGCTATCAAATTGATCAGAGTGCTTAGCAGAAACATATAGGTTAACATGACAAATAAATGGAATACGTCACCTGACAATTATCTTAATCAAACTACTTATGCATCTAATTCTATCTGATCCTACTTTATTGGTACTCGTCTGCGACTGAATTCTCCAGGGTACATAACAAAAATAAAACAATATTCAGCACTTTACTGTATGGAGGAATCTGCTGCATATTTATTTCAAGGTGCTCTAACATTATTAAAAAAATACTAGAAACATTTAAGCCATTTAACAAGTAATACTCAAATCCAGAGCTTCGTTCAGCATGACATTTTAATGTGATCTAACAAATGTAAAAGGGCAAATATTAATCATCTATACTGTTTATATTGCTTGTAATTGGGATGAAGTAAACATATGTTGAGTATTTTAACATAAAATAGTTTGATTGTGTTGAATTGAAACCCAAAAAGGCAGCGGGTCCACCAGACCCACGAACACTTGCTGAATAACAAAAATATGAAAACCACACAAGGTTTAAAACAAAAGCTTGTCCCTCAATACTAAACATCACCTACAATTCATTGCTCAAGCTTTGAATCTGCCATAACCAACAGACCACTACAAAGGGCTTTTTCTACATGTATTTCTAACACCTCATAGATTCCAATCTCCAAATTCAACCGTCTTGAATCTCACCACCGTTTCATTGTAACTGCCCAATTCAAAAAACTGCATCAGCGTTTTGGTGAAAAGCTGCCGATATAACAACCAAAAAGCCAATCTAAAGCTCAAACCTTCAACCTGCACAAGATTTTAATCCAACAACGGTCCCATTTTCTTTCCTGCCTGCAGAAGCAAATGGCTTTCTGCCAGGAAAGATAAATGGAAGGGTGCTAACTCAAAGGCCCTGTAGTCAATAGACGTGTGAGTGCTTGCTGTGCGGTTGATTTAACGGGTATTTCATTATCACTTTATATCATTTTTCACTTGTAAGGCAAACTTAGACATGGAAAGCACATTGGGACTAAAAAAAACAGCATACATTTTCACCTAAAAAAAAAGAAGGGCTATGCTTGAAATTAAAACTAAACTAAGTGAATGAATGTCATATTGAATTACAATGCAATACTATATTTTGAAGTTGGTGTAAATAATAGATAGATGGATGGAGATAGATACTATATCGATGCCAAGGTGGAAATTATTTAGTCACAGCAGCAATGAGTATATTCTCAGCTTTCTAAACATAATCCACTCTGAAAATTGGACTCCTGCTGACAGTAAAGTGAAAATGTTCATCCCTAAATTAGACTTTACTGTCAGCTAGTAAAAAACACAGCTGCCAACCTTTGCATGTAATTGACCGAAAGTGTTTTCTCTTTAACTATCATTTTGTAGCCCATTGAATCGTGCAACCATATGTTGTTGTTTGTTTTCCTATTTATCCTGAAGGTGCGCCATGCATCAAACAGTTTCAGTTGTGTGCAACTGATGAGATGCAGGTAAAGCTGCATGGTGTACTGGATGAAGATGAGAGATGGAGAGGAAGGGAGGTTTGAATATAAATATAAATGGACGTTCATTTCACATACACACTCACTGAATTGCAACACAACTGACTTTGTCCTTGTATCAGTACATGTCAGACAGTTGCGGTTGCTTTCGTGTTTAATTTGTAAAATGGCTATAAATATAATCACTGCTCCCTCATTGGCATAACAGGCTCACAGTGCCAATTAAAGATTATTCTGCTGTCCCGACCGAGAAGTTTAAATCACTTTCAGTGCCTCAGTATGCATATGTCTGACTGATGTGCTGTAATGGAAGAAAAACAACTAAAACATGCTTTCAGCCAAATAAAACCATCTTACAGATTCAGCACTGTTTTATCTTTAAAATGTTGTTTTCCTTTTTTAGAAAAAGGTGCAAATATATTGAGATCAGAGTAAGTGCATTCTTTAGGGAGGGAGTAATGCGAAAAAAAATCACTGTTGATATTTTTGGCTTTAAAATTCATCTTCTGAAATCTATTTGATGGGATAATGGTGATGGGCTTTAGACTTTTTAGTGAATACCCAAATTGACAGCAGTGCTTTCAAACGGCTTAATATGATGCTGCTGATCTTCGCTGGAACACTGAGTGCTGGATCTTTTGAGGAACAAATCCCAGCGGTCCTCACATTTAAGAGCCGAACACGGCCCAGAAATCTTTTTTTTTTTTAGGGTACTTCGTGGCAGTTTAGTAATCACAGCTTTCTACATGCTGTTCCTGGGTGGGCAACTGAAATGTCAACTTTGCAGTGTGACTGACACATTCATCCATCCACCAAATAACTCAGGGACACACTGACTCATCATGAAGTATTAACACATGCTCAGTTTATATTGTTCTCACAAAATATCTTTACGCGTGTCTTTTGACTCAGTATGCGTCCGCGTGGGGACGTATTTGCTCAGCTGAGAGCATCATCTGCCCCACTGCAGATCTTTTATATAGCCATTTAGTTGGGGGAAAGGAGTCACACAATACAGCACAAAAATAAACGTGCATTGTGTTAATGTGTGATCTATTATTTATACTACCATGTTTTCTTTTCGAGGGACCAAACAAACCTCACTGCACAATACAGCCAGAGCTCAATGCACACTTGAGTAATCCTCCACACATCCCACTCGCTCTTCTCCCTTTGCTTTCCCCCCTCTGTTCCTTTTCTTACGTCTCCTTCTTAAATCTTGCCAGTCGTCTTCACAGCTCCTTCCCTCATTCTCCTCCTCCTCCTTTTTAACAGTCCTTGTCTTTTCCAATTCTCCTTTATCTCCTCTTATTCATAAAGCTGCTTATCTTGTGCAGCCTCTCTACCCTATTTCACTCTTCCCCTGACAGTGGAATTTAAGAAGCAACACTTGCATGATAAGATCACTGATGGAGCATCTGTAGACACCAGAAGACCTTGTCAATATACACTGAACGAGCATGTGTACGCATAGTTTCAAATTATCCTACCCGTTCTCTCCCTTGTATAAGTTGCCTAAAATTTATATTCTGTCATTTCGTCCCTTGTCCTCGCTCTCAATTCATCCGAAACTAACCCATCCATCGATCTTTCCATCTCTGTTTTCTCCTATTCTGCCCGCTTCCTGCCCCCTTTCTGCACTTCCTTCTCTTTCTCCCCTCCATTTTTTTTTTCTTCCTCTTTCCCTCTATCCTGCAAGGCAATGTTCACCTTGCCATGCTCTTGTAGGACACTCTTCTTACATCACCACAGGTACACACACACACACACACACACACACACACACACACACACACACACACACACACACACACACTCTCGCGCGCGTTCCCCCCTTTTCCTTTTGTGAATGCTTTTCACTCACGCAGCTGGAAAGTCCTATTTAAAGAGGGCAGAATCGAGCAGTGATGTTGTGAGCCCAGGGTCATTTTAAGATATGTGTGTGTGTGTGAGAGAGAGAGATGTCAGGCAGTTTTATAAAAATGTGATTATGTATGCATGGCCACGTCTATATCAGCACCACATCGGCCACCAGATGTGACACGCTTCTTAAATTGAAGTCATTGCAGGGCCCCGACAGCCCACATAAAGGGAGCACATTGCATCCCCTCTACACCAAGTCTGTAATAACAACTCCAGTCTGTGTGTTTCTAGCAGTACAGATAAAGCCTCTGCAAATGAAATAAACTGAATGGTTGCTAGGAGGGACTTGTTAGTGCTGCTGCAAAACGGCCTACAGATGGAAGCTGCCACATCAAGTGCACCATGCTGTGGTCTACATGCAATGCTTTAACTGATGAGACGTGATGCAACGAAACACACGTCTTTGGTTTAAATCATCAGCTCATTAACTTATTTGACAGGTTGAAAGACATCAAAATATCTGTTCTGTCCTGTGGCAGAGCAAATGTAACACACATATGGTGAACAGGGACGTTTTAAGGAATATTCTTATTCTCCCTCCCTCTATTTTACTCTCTTAAATGTAGAGAAACATAGCAGAGCACTGGAGCTTAGCATATAGACTGAACAGTAGGGAAACAGTCAGTTTGTCAGTGACTTCCTGTAGACTGCTAATTGTCCTGCACCTATTTCCCTCCCTACAGAGTACAAAATAATCACACTAATTGAGACCTTCGTGAAAGTTTAATTGGTGCACATATGGCCTCCTAACAGATATATAACCATATGAGATGGACATATTTCAGCCTTAAGCTTTTAATGTGCCTCTGTGACCTCGGTCATCTAGGTGTCTCTGGAGCATCTGGTCAACCTCATTCCCTTTTAAGAAAAAGTAAGGGAGATACATCCTTGATTTACCCTCCACTTGTTTCTGTTGCAAAGAGACCTTGCTGTAAACTTGACATATTTTTCTCATGTTGCCACACATGAGTCAAAACATGTTAGAAGCAATGCTGTGTCGCAGTGACATGCTCTTTTAAGGCAGCACCACAGATCTTGTTGATGTTGAAATTTAGCCTCGAGATAGATCTGTCACACAAGAGGAACAAAGGAGGGCTGCAGTCTATTAAAAAATCTGCTAACACGTGCTCTGTAATGACATGCAAATAACCATTGTTTTTAGTACAACAGAAGCACATGTCCCAGGGACAGTGTTTAACTGTGCCAGATTGACTAAAAATCTAAAACGTTCTATAAAAGTTGGAAGGAAATTAAAACATTTATCCTTGGTATGACAGCCATATTGATCCTTTGTACTTGTTCTCCCATTGCCAACTCTCCCTCCGGTGCAACAAAATATATCATTACTTTGTGATGATGAGTTAGATACTGTAAATAGTTTAAAGCAATAATCAATTCACTCCATCAAATTACCTACCCAACAGCAATAACATTGTCACTCCGGAAAAAGATTAAGTATGCAGTATACGATCTGTCCAAACTTTTTATGTGTATGACAACAACTACTGCCGCCAGAGACCTGTACTCTCCTACAGTAACCTTGGAAAACAACTGAAGGCACTTTATAAGGTGTACTTCACAGTGCTATCTCTATTTTTATACCATGCTTTTAGTTTGTGTGTTTTGTCTAATGTTGTCTCTTTTTTGTGTGTGTTTTGCTGCAGATGTGTGTGTCTATTTGTTTTTGCACGTGTAAGGAATGGTCATGATGGTTTAATAAATTACCAGACATGAAATGTTTGTTTGTGTAAACAGCTTCTGGTATCTGACATCTGCAATTATAATCATACTGTTAATGTTGTCCCAAGAGGACTCACACACTCACAGACAGTTATAGTTGAACGTGAAAAGATAACTATCATAAGTCAGTGCCCTTGATAGCCACTCTGGTACTCACATCTGTGATTCGGGACCAGAACGACTGATTAAGTGACTCATTGCTATAGTTACTGAACAAAGAACTGTTATTGTCACTTTGTTATTAACCCTCCTGTTGTCTTCGGGTCAAATCTGACCGATTTACTACTTTCATCAATCATAACTTTTTTGTTTTAGATTCGATTGCATTAAGGCTTTATGATATCCTTCACAGTAGACATTTGAACATATACAATAGCTGATCACCACTTTCATTGAATTGTGGATGATTTAGTCAACTTTGTAACACCCATGGTGTTCCCGGTCAAAAATGACCACCGAAAAGGAATTAGTAACCATCCGGATCAGATAAAACACACACACACACACACACACACACACACACACACACACACACACACACACACACACACACACACACACACACACACACACACACACACACACACACACACACACACACATACATACTCTAGATGTGTGTCCCCCCTTATGTGCCCAATCCCCCCATGTGAATCACACCTGGCACTCACACACACACACACACACACACACACACACACACACACACACACACACACACACACACACACACACACACACACACACACACACACGTACACACACAGAACATTTTGACACATTACCCGCTCTTATGTGCCCATCCCCCCACATGGATCACACCTGGCACATGCAATACATGTTCAGTGTCTATTCTTTGTACATTTACTGCAGTTTTTCATGTATACCAGTAGTCAGATACAATATTTACAGTTTGAAAGGGTGTTAAATGAAATTTGGTGATGATTAATGGTTTTTGTGTTAATGTAATAGCAGTTAAAACAGGACCGGTCAAATTTGACCGCGAACACCAAGGTAAGGGGGGGAAAACGAAGACAATAGGAGGGTTACAATCTGAATAAAAACTGACAAAATGTTGTATGACTATTAGTCCCTGCAAAATACATTAACCATTACTAACAGAAGAAGAAAATAGCATCCCTGGTTGGCTGTTTGTTTAAAAGACAAGAACAGATCAAAGTAATGTGTATTCCTAGTATTCTGCATGCCATTTGAACAAAACATACTTTATATTAGCATAATAGGGAATTGTGCATGAGCCTACTGATGGCTGATATCATAAAGAAAATGTCAAACAAACAAAGAAGATAAATCAACAAGTTAGTGCCTCATCTCAAGATGTTGTTCGTAAGTCTTTTGCTCTCCCTCTGGGTATTTTCTCTTGCATTTTGTTTATGTGGGTTTGTATTAATGGGGGCCAGGCAGAATAAATTATCTTTAAGTGAAGTTACTTGGAATTGAAAAATAAAGTAATAATGGGAATAAAAGAAATAACTACATGTTGTCAGTTATTCATCTTCATTGCACCAACATTGAATCGGAAGAACAGAACTGCAGGCAGAGCAAACATATCTGTACCCAATGTAAGTAAATCATTCTAATTGTATTTGATGGTAATTACTTTATGCGTAGCGTGAAAAGATTATTACATATATAACTAATGTGGTTCCATTACTTCAGATAAGTCTAATGGATACAATTCAGTTTGTAGGACCATAGAGCTTTGTTTAGCAAATTGTCTGACCAATGTTTCAGTTTCAGTGTAGAGTAGAGAGCACTGTTGCTGCTGTGCATTTGTAACATTTCATGATAATGGCTGATATAAAAGTGTTATGGGCACTATACAATTACTGGTGTGTTTTTTGTTTACTCACACAAGCAGGTATATTGGAATAATATTTTTCCTTGAGGGTAAATAGGGTTATTACTTGGCATTCCCCATCAGTTGTGAGCTAAATGTGTGTAATGTAATTTAACCGATTATGCTATTGATTCCCTCTAATAAATGTGTTCCTCCATTTTGACAATGAAAATCTCTCCATTCTGGGGAATAGATGAGTTATTCAGCAGCATCAAACATCAGCCTCTGTCCGTGACTAAAGAGATATTGCTGACCCCCTTTGTAGAGGCTAAATCCCTCCCTGAGGCTGAGGTGTTGGCTCATAACCATATCCTCCCAGTGTATTATATTCTCCACCAGTATTCGATCACTGCCTCAGGCTGGTGGGAGGAAAAAAACTAAACAAAAGACATCTGATGAGAGGGGAAGAGAGGAGCATGAGATAGGGAGCAACCCTGACATTAAAGGAGCAAGAAACAAACAGGAGGGGGGGGTGCATTTACTGTTGCATTTTGTGATATCGTCAGTGGAGACTAGTAACGAACCAGATCGTTTAGCCAGGGAGGCTTTCTCTAATTGTCTGGATCACAGCAATTAGAAGACACTCGTTAAAGTGTTGCCCTCATTAGGTAACACAGTACTTGCGGCAGGAGGAGACACTGCAAAGTCTAAGTGAGCCTTAAACGATAGGGCAGGGCCGCAAAATGGTGGACGGTCAAGGTGACTGCCAGTGGGTCACCATATGTTTCACTGCTGAATGAGACTAGGTCATTGGGTGAGATAACTCTACATTTGGCTGCTTGTTCTGTTAGGTTAAGAGGTTAATCAGCAGATTACTCACCTGTGTAAATGGGCCTGGAGAGACGTTAGAAAGGCTGGTCAAGTTCCACAAGGTCCTCACCTGTCACTTCCAGTGGATAGCGGCAGACATTAGAACAGAGCAGTAGAATACACAGACTAGACTAATAGATAACAGGCCAGTCTAGTCAAGTTTTTTTCTGCTGCAGATCAATGCACAGTCCAAATCCTTGACCAGTGTACATTTCTAGATCTGGGTCCACTTCAGTTCAGGTTTTTGTTATATACTGATTTCCAGAAACAGACTTCTGATTGATAACAGGATTTAGTCAAGGTTCAAATCCAGCTCCAGTTCAGTGTAGTTCAGATCAGCCCAGCACAGTTCAGTTTTCATTATTCCATTATTTCACATGGAATACAAAAGTTGAGCCATCTACAGCCAGCCATGCTGGGAGTTCCTTATGTGCAGAAAGAGTGCGCTGATATTGTTTTAATGTTCATATCCAAAACAGGATCCATTTGTGTGATATTAATTGCGTTCTGTTTGTGCAGTCTAACATATTGTATATCCAGGTTGTGTGCGATTATCTATGCATCCAACTTTTACTGTTTAGCCATACATTCTCAGTCTGTTTTTACCATCTGTTGGGTGTCTGTCCGTGCATGTTGATGCTGCTCCAGATGGGGAGAAGTTCATTCATATTTTCCGTCCATAATCATGTCAAAACACGCGTCTTTTTTTTGTTTTCTTTTGAAATTATCTACGCCCATTGTATCCACTTTCACACTGATACAAATGATTCAAGTGGAAAATTCAGCATTCAGTGCGTGCCGTTCCATTAAAAACTGATTAATGATGATCACACTGTCAGCCGGATCCTGTAGCAAGAGACCAATCAGCAGGCAAACAGACAGTGGGCCTTGATACGATCGTCCAATCCAGACATGAGAACCAAAATCAGCAAAAAGTAAACCAGACAGTACAGGTCTATGACCCCATGGTACTTATGGAAACAAAGTAATGGGCACAGTAAACAGGAGATACGGGAGGGGGGCTATAGGGCCTTTTTTTCTTCTGTTTTCACCAGCTTCTCCCTGGTGGTGACGTTCTCCAATTCTGCCACTCAGAACAACATCATCAGGGTTCTAGAAAACAGGAGAGAAAGAACATAACGGTTTGAAAACAATCTTAAGCTATAAGGAAAAGGACAATAATGGAAGGATTGCACTGTACTGTTCTAAAGAGTAGGATTTAGATCAAAGAGGTTAAAAGGGACAATTAAAACAGCAGCGATGTGGAATAGGACATCAGGTCTTGACAAAAGGATAGAAAAACAAGGTACTTGGAATATTTTACTGAAAACAGCACAGGGTCTAGTAGACACAATGAAGCACCTGTGAGATCTGTAATACACCAATTAGAATAGTGATTAACAATGACCATTAAGACGTTGACTGCCTTCAACATGTGGTGGGGAAGCCCAATTTAACTTTAAGTGGCTTTCACTTCTGCTGTTCGGTGTCCCTGGTTGAACCGGACTTGATCTTACCCAAAGGCCCGATTTATAACATTCTCAGAGGAGATTGTTTCATTGGTTTTTATAACTTTTGCAAGAACTTAGAACTTTCAGAAAAGCTAATATTCACAGAGAAGACTTGTATTTGTTGTGAGTTTATTACCTCCTGAGGGGAACGGAAGAAATTATAAGAATATGACACCGGAGGAACACAAAGGTTCACGTCATGTTTTTCTCAGACTTAATGGTAACATCAGACTTAGGGGAAAACGGACACTCCTAACATTTGAGTATATTTTTTTGTAATGTATAAATCACATGTTTGACATAATATCCATATACTTCCTATATAGCAAAACTTTTTCTTGTGTTCCTTGAAACATTCAATCGAAACACTTTCTCTCTTCTTAGGATCTGTTAGTTATCTTTTGTGAAAGCAGTGTCAGAGTGTAAGTGCTGTGCAGTCAGGAGATACAAATGCCTGCACAAACAAAGTCTGCTGACAGGGGAAAGCAAAGAGGTGCGATAGCTTGGAGATGGATGAAGCTGTAATTGCTTTGGTGGTATATTGCTGCAGCTGTTATTTGTTATATGTATGTTTGTAAAGAGAGCATTTCTTAACTGTATGTGTCAGGAGGAATATTTCCTAACTGCATTTATGTACAGCCTGGGCTGATTGTGTTATTTAAAAAATGAGGCAGAGTCTTTTTAATGCCTCAGTCTGTTTTCATCCATCTCAACCACAGCACATCACCACTTTCTTCTCATCCATCATCCTCCATTGCTCTCCCGTCTTCTCTCCATCACCCTTTGCAACACGCATATTGATGAAGGAGATGGGGTGAGACAGAGAGGAGGAGGCAGTACGCAAAGACGATAATGCAGTGCGAGTGGTGAGATGGATAGAAAGGGACACAAGGAATAAAATATAACTACGAAGACAACGGTGTTTTGAATTGAAAACAGACAAGGGCAAGGACCGGATTAAACCAGCTGGTGCAAACAGAGCATTATAGAGAAAGGGCTGTGCCAGCAGAAATGAGGCAAATGGAGGTAAGGGAAGAGATATTGAGTACTGAAAAAGGATACAATTAAGAGAATCAAAGAGAAAAGAAGGGGGAAAAAAACAATTGTAAGGTTGGATGAGAAGAAACACAAAGGGAGGTATCATTAACAAGAAAAAAAACAAAGGAGGAATGGTAAAGGGAAGGAGGATAAAATAAACGTAGGGCAAATTAAATAAAGAACCTGAAACCTAAGACACGATCAATAGAAATTGAAAGAAGGTTAACAGGGAAGTGAAAAAAAAGATAGACAGTTTAAGAAAGAGGGATAATTTAAAGAAAAACGAAGGAAACTATCGGTTCACCCAAATTACAAAACAAAAACACTTTCTCTTTCTCCTAGTGTCATCTGGCCATCACGTGGGTTTAATATGCCAAATTCTGAGATGCTAGTCCTTGATATTTCTGTACCCATCACCTTAAATTTAAGCTGAAAATAATATTTTTTGTTGCAGATAGTTTAGATAATTACCATACAAAATAATATTGTCAAATTGTGTGTATGTGCATTTCTACTAATATATAGAAATATAGTAGAATCTCTCAATATCCCAATGTAATGAATAATTGTTGTAGTAATCCTTAAAATACATTTCATTGGATTCTGTTGTAATGAACACAGATGAAATTCCCTCTTGGATGTAGGCTGTACTCTCAAAGATGGATATCTCAAAACATCAACACACAAATCCACTAGAGGAAAGTCACAAAATGTGTTTTTTGTTATTTGTGTGAACTGACCAGACCAGAAAACAAAAGTCCCCCAAAGGAAGTGTCAGATGGCAGCATTCTACACAGGAGTGAGACTGAGATAGGGACAGACAGGGTGAGAGACGGGGAGAAACTGTAGGAAACTGTAGGAAAACTATAGGGCATTTTTTTGTGGTAGTTATTACTCTTTTTTTGTAGTGTTGGTGCACTCTCTTTGTGAGACCGAGAGACCTTCAGATCTTAAAGTCTCTCCATACGACACTATGAGGCCGCCTGTCGTCTGCTGTTGGAGGCATCCAGAAGATAGAGAGACAGAAAGAGAGGGGGGAAATAGGGCCAAAAGATGCAAAATAGTGAGAGAGAGACATGGAGTGAAACATTTAGAATCAGAAAAAACACTGATACGGATGCAGAAAGAAAAGATAAATAAGGGGTGGAAAGGAAGCAAAGATGTCAGGATAGAAAGCTGGTGAGGAATAGAGAAGAGAGAAGGTGACAGAGAGAGCTCTTAAAACACAAAGTGATGGGGAGAGAGAGAGAGAGAGGGAGAGGAGGAGATTCCGAAGGACAGACGGCAGTGAATAATGAGGCCGGGCATACGGGATGACTGAAGGAAGTGATGATAGATTAAAATACATGGAGGACAGACAGGCTACAGGGTCATGGATGGGCCATGGGGAGAACACACACTTGCACTTCACACAGACTCACACACATCCTTGTGTTTACTGGGCGACTTTTCCATCTGGCTTAACCTTGTGGGAGCATTTGCATTGGCTTAAGGCGGTTAAACCTTGTACGGCACAACACACAAATACATGCACCAACCTGCAGGGATTTGGTTGCCGAGCTTACAAGCACACTAACACTTGTTTTCTTCACTGTGAGGATATTGTATTGATTAACATTCAATACCTAAAGGCTTGCCCTAAAACGAACCTAAAAGAACTTTGAATGAATAGTTTACACTGTGGATTTTTGTCTCTAACACACACATTCAATATTTGGTTGCCTGTTCTTGAACTAATAGCACTTTGCTTGACATAATCATATGTGTGTGTTAAGCATATAATTACTGATAATTCCCCACTCAGTATTCAGGTTAAGGAGCTACTTCTGATGCTGAATCCACATGCAGCAACACAAGCTAGATCTCAAGCTCTGAGGGGGAAACTAAAACCATCACTTTTTTTGTATCTGTATTCGGTTCATTTATTTATTTTTCTAACTTAATGGATAGGTCCAGAATGCAACACTCATATACCCATACGTGTCACAAAATCACAAACAAGACTCATGAGGATACTCACTGGATTTTTCTAACTTAGACTTCTGAATATGTCATCTTGATATTACCTTTAAATCAGTATGGAAATCACTAACTGTCTCTTTATGAACATGACTTGGCAATATTCATAAACATATTTGAGGCAGACTCATTTCCTATCATGCAACCTGTTTTCCCTGCAAAAACTGCACTCGGAACAAATACAATATTTAACAAATGTATGTATCCAGTTCCTACATCTTATACTGTGAACAAAAAGTCTCTGAAAACAAACAAACTATCACCCACAATGTGTCTATTTTTTCATGTTGTGTTACATATTTGACAACTGTAGGCCTTTAATGGGGCCTCTCTGTGTATCTGTCAGTTGCTCTGTTCCTCAGGCGCTCTGACTCACTGCGGCTCTCTCTCTGATCAGATCAATGTTGCCTTTCTCTGCAATGCAGCAACCAGAGAAACACATCACAGACACAGCTACACCCTGAGAAACCCCGACAACCTTTGTACAAACACATGGGTATTATCCCCCATTGTAGGTCGCCCTCCGTGTGCAAACTTTCCCGAAATCAAAGAAATAGCAGAAATACCAGCTGTAACGTATCTCTCCGGGGTGAAGTGTCAAAAATGAAAACTATAATAATTGCTTTGTTGGTCGGTCTCATTGGATTCTGTGATGCTTGTTGGAGCTCCTTTGAGTGACACACTTCAGTCAGTTAAGGTTGAGATAAGGTTAAAGCTGTTAATTAGGCCTGGAGGGAAAATGTTTGTGTTTGTTCACATGGTGGCATCTCAACACCACAACAAAGGAAACTTCAAGGAACATTCTAGCCTGTTACAGCACTAATGCAAACTCCTCAACTGATCTGCTTTGTAACCCCAATTTAGTTGTCAACCTCACAGAGCAGCCTTGCCTTCATATCATATTGGAGGCGAGAAAAACAACTAGAAAACAACTTGTTCTACTTTGATATCTTAAGCCAGTAATGTAGCCAATGAGTTTGTACGGCATTTGAAACCATCGGAAAATCTACAGAAATCTTCTTTTAAACAGTAATTATATTACATTACATTACATGTTACTTGTTAGACGCTTTTATCCAAAGCAACTTACATACTCATTACTGGGGCCAATCCCCACAGGAGCAATTTGGGGTGAAGTGTCTTGCCCAGGGACACAACGACATGCTGACTGCAGTGGGGTTTGAACCTGTGCTCCCCTGATCCGAACATCAACGCACTAACCCACTGTGCCACAGCCTCCCATATACTTTGATGTGAACAGTTTAATTTGTTTTAAATGTCCAACCTACTCCCGATTCAGCAGACTTCACAAAGGTGAAAACTTTCCCTGAACTTGCTGGCTAAGCTGCTGCGCTCTGCACAGATCTCTCGCCTCCCCCCGTATCAACGTGAGGCTCGATGACACCTCATTTCAACCCATTCACTGAGGCCAATTGAATGACATATCAGCAGCAGATAAAGTATTTCAACTCAGCAGTTTAAGCCACTCATGTGAAATAGTGTCTCCATTTATTCGTTTTAATGAAATCCACATTTTCTGAGTGGATTAGTGTTAAAGGGGAAGTTCACTAGAGTGGGCTTATTACAGGGAAAATCTTCCCGAAAAGAAAATTCCAATGCCCTTGTGGATTTCTATTATATTAGCACTATTAATTTTTAAGGTGACCTTTGAGCATACTGTATGCAAGTCATGCAAGAGAACAGGGGCTCGATTACATATACACTTGATATAATTTAATAGCATTTGTTGCCATTAACACAAAGTAATTTTCCATCAGTATCTTAAAAATGTAGGATTAACTGTAATTACGCCATCATGTTTTTAGCATCACTCAAATAGTACTGACACATTTAAATAAATAATTCTTATTTTATTCAAAGACAAAATGCGTCTGAAATCTCTTTCTATTTCTTACCAACTGTTCACCAGCTTTCTGGCAGCTTTTTAGTGCCAGTACGCCAGCAGCCACTACAACAGAATCTAAAAGCATGTTATTCCAGCTGGCAGAAGAGGTCAGTCCATGTGCAGACAAGAGAAGCGAGCGATCAAGAGACAGCTGAAAGCTCAACCAGTACTAATAGTTTGGAAGCAGGAAATTAACCAACTTCAGTTCAGCAAATTGGATTGTGACTGCGCTCAACTGAAGCCTGTCATTTACAATCACTACACATCTTCAGAAAGTATTTTTTGGTACCAGCACAGCCTTGAGGTCGGTTTAATTCCTTGAGAGGTTTTTAACGTGAAACTTGGCAATTTTTTCTAAGGACATCTGGGCTTCTTCCATTTATATTGAATCATAGATTGTATTTATCTTACCTATCTTTTGTGCATATTTTGTTTATATTTTGAATCATAGTGAAGAGCTTTGTACATGCACTTTATGAATAACTCTTATGACACTTGCTGAGTGCTTGTACCGTTTACTGCCATTACTGGTATGCCTTTTAACGACAAATGCACTGCTTTTACTGGTTGTGCTCATATGTCCCCTTCTTTCATTATATTATTGCAAAGTATACACATTAATAATAGTTGTGGTTGCATCAGTTACCTTTTGCATTATGTATGCTATATTCCATCTAAATTACTGTTTATGTGTTTGCCAGATTATGCTTTCCTACCCCTGGAGGAGTTTTATGACTCTACCGCTGAAACCTAATTTACGTGGCTTGGATTCATATAGAGAATACCTTGGGGCACACATTTGAACTGAATGACTGCAGCTGTCTAAAAACATATATACTGTAGTGTATTAGAGCTTACAGTGGTTTCAAGATGTACTATTTTACATTTTATTTTTAAATTGTTCATAAATTATGTAGTTTTTATTAAAAAAAAAAAAGTATAAAATATAATATTCACACATAGTCAGTTAAAGAGAATTTTGGCTAACGAGTGATCCATGTTGCTTTTAATGAACCCCTGTATGTTACATTGTTTTAAATATTCGGTTATACGAAGGAAGGCACACAGATGTGATAAATAAAAGTTGTGTAACTCTCACATATTGATGTTTTTGAACAGGGTAAATTAGGGTTTAGGATTTCTTTCACTATAGCATTGAACTTCAGTCAACCTTCTATAGCCTTTCTTTTTTAATTGTAGTAACAACTCTGGTTGTGTGTTTCCTAATGGTAAACAAGCCTCCTCAGAGTCTAATCGTTTGTTGCACCCTAATGAAGGACAAACAAAGAATGCCAACCTGAAGAAAGTGATTTATGGTGCAGTGGATGACCACACTTGTATTACAGAATCCCACTTTTTAAATGTATTTTGACTCTTAGTCTCATTAAGAAGGCCCAACATTTTTTTTTACTAAAAAGTCACAGCATCAGGACAATTTCACTCGGGCAAATTAAACAAAGTAAGTCGTTTCTTACATTTCTTAACAGGTTTGTATTACCATCTACCTACCACGTATCAGAAATGACGCTTGGTAATTGGCAAGAGCAGAAAGCTCAAAGCAATGAGCTTGGCGGGCGTGAGGTTATAAGCTACTTTCACTATACAGTAGGGGAGTAATCCAAGATTGTTGTATCATGTAAAAAAAGGAGTGAAAGACAGCTTCATCTGATTTCTCAACAACCATCGAGCATGGACTTAAATAGGATTTCCGATGCTACTTCAGCTCAGAGAGAGATCATGTGTTCCCCCTCTGGCTCTACTAGTATCTTCCCATTACACAAGGATGGTATCTCTTATTCATTCTCTCGTTCATACGTCGGTTTCCTACTCATCCACTCCGTCATTATCTTGCTCACTTTCACATTTTCAATTTTTACATTATCCATTTCTCATCCTCCAGTTCTTTCTGTTGAACTGTATTATTTTTCTTTGATTTAGAAATTCCTGGTCCTTTCTCTATCATGTTTTGCTTATTTATCTTCAAACCTCTATGAAATGCATGCTCCCAACTCTGCTGCTTGCCTCCTATATGTCTATCTCCCTATATGTCTCTCTACTACCTGCAGGTTCCTTGGGGGAGGTGGGCTCTTTGGCGACAGATGGCGGCCTGCTTTTCATCTCAATGGCGACCCTGGAGGAGAAGCGGGACTTGGTGGGCGAGAGCAACTCGTCATTGGCCAAGGAGTCAGTCCTTGTCATTATGCTCCGTCCACTGCTCGCCTCCTCGACCAATGCCACAGTGTCTCTAAGAGTGTTGCTAGGCGACATGGCCCTGGAGGGCGCCATCGCTTGGTCGTCCTGACTGTCAAGCATTTTTGAGGCAGAGTGAGGGAGGACTTGGACCTGTGCGCCTCCTCCTTGTCCATTGCTCTGCGGTCTTGGCGCAGTCGCTGCGATGGCTGCTTTTCCGGGGCCTGCCCCTTGGTTGCTGTAAACCTTGTATCTTATCATTAAGATGATAATAAAAACCAGCACAGATGCAACAATAATCCCTCCAATGATGATGATCATAGTGCCACCCAGGAAGTGGCTGTGCAATGCTTGGCACTGGCTGAACTCTGTGTCCGTGGTGAACGAAAGACAGCCCAAAGGACGCGTTGCAGTCAGTGATGTGACGACATCCTCAAACACGGACAGGACACAGAGATCGTAGTTGCGTCCGGGGGCGAGGTCCCGAACCAGGAAGTCGTTGCTGCTGGATGGAATCATCCTGCAAAGATAAAAGAAACAAATGTTTTATGTCAGGCAATTAAAAACAAACTGATAAACATCTATCAGAACAAACTTCATGTCACAGGTATCTAAGTTTTAACCAAATTCCTAATTGTTTCCAAGGAGGATTATTATTTGGTAGTGTATATATAGAGAATTCTAATTCATTAACCCACAATTGGTACCATTATCTACAGCATAGTACTTTTGTCATTGTAATGTAGATCAGCTGTGTAAGCAAACTAATTTAAATTCGTCGACAGGCAAGCATACATTTAAACATATATGGAGAAATAATAAATGAAAATCTTTGGCTTTCAATTGAAGTAACACAGTAATTAACAATAACCTTCTTACACAATTACAAACAAATACTGAAGACCTTATTAAAACATGAATTCTTAGGAGCAAAGATGACAAAGGATTATAACACATATTACCTGAAGTGAAATAGATATTCATTACCAAATAACTGATGAATACAAATTATAATCATTCTTGAAGATAACGATAGTGTGTTACTGCCCTCTCTGTTTGAATCCAACATTGATTTAATTTGGGTCCTCTATTCTACTTTACTTCACTGCAGCTTGTCAGAAGTTAATACCCAGGAGGTCAGCCTAGACCATAGTTCCGGGAGATGTTAAGTGAGTCTTTAAAGAAGTCCATATTGTGTAAGGATGAAATAGCAGTGTGTCCATTATGTTACCTGCCAAATTATGTCACAATATGCCCCAATGCTCTCAATGACATTGCACCGCGGAGCTGCTGTCATATAGGCCAGATTTAACAACTCCCATTGGAAAAACCAAATTACCTGCCAACACAAACCCTCTCTGTCCAAATCAGTCTGTCAGTTCCCCACCACACTGTACCAATCAAACAAGCAAGAGTCGTATAACAAAAGAAAATCCTTTCCTAAAATGACTTATGATTACATCTGCTTGTATTGCCTCCCTGTATTCTGTTTAATCTATTATATCAAAGCTGCAGCAGCGACACATGCACCATCATCATATATTTCCATTTGGTGCCGCCTGTGGCACAGCAGCCACCTCATCGTTCTTATTTCCCAACAGTTAGAATTCATAAGCTTACGATCTGACAAACACTCACACAGATCTATCCCCCACAGCTGCAGAAATCCTCATCCTGTGATTAAACGCAGTCCCGATTCTTACCATTGTCAACTTCTATCTTGCTCGTTCCCGAGGTAAATACTATAGCTGTAGTTCTTATTTGACAGCATGCTTTCCTGGGGGAAATCCAGGGGGGAGAAAAATCACCCAAGTAAACAGGAGCGATGCTTTTTCCATGTTTATCTCTTTCCTAACTTTCTCTCGGGGTGTTCAGTGTAACTAGTGAAATTGTCAAACTCCCATATGTCATTGCTACATTTTATCTAAATCATATTCCCTACTGCTTCATTCACATGTTCCCCTATGCACTGTAAGTATTTCTGCCTGTACCTTCCCTATAAATGCATTTCCAACTCTGCATGAGACAGACAGGCTTCGTAATATTGTCTGAGAGAAACAGAAGTGATGGGAGGCTAGTGTGTGAGTGTGTGTGTGTGAGTGTGTGTGAAAGCCAGTGGGCAGCAGGGTATTGGCTGGCCTAGTCTCAGTGCCAAGCTCATCGATGGCATTGAACCACCACCAGGAAGTGTATCTTGGCAGTTAGCTGTGTGTGTATTTTGTGTGTGTACTGTGTGGCTGTAATGTCTGGTGTGAAAGGTTTCCCGGACTGAGCTCTTAATAGAAATCACTCCAGAAAACTCTAACTGCCCTGATGTCTTGCCCAAATTAACAGCATGATTTGAGAGCAAGGCTGAACTGGGGTTCCCGCAAGAAATCTTCAAAGGGGTGTTGAAAGAAAAACTAAAATATCTTTATAAAGAAACAGCGCCTCTGTCTACGTTATTAAACTTAAAAAAACAACAGACTGGGAGGTCTCTTAACTGCGTTTGAACAAAATGACCACATGGCTGTTTGTCTCTCTTCTCATTTTCGCAGTGAGACAAACTAAATCATAGTTTATTAGAGGGAGAAACTTCAGGGAAATCAGTTCGAGACAAGAGCTGTCCTTCAGAGACATCCACAAAGCGCATGTGGGCTACTAATCCGTTATCTGCAGTGTGGCACGTTGTTTGCCAAGGAACTTATTGCTGACATTAAGACTGTTTGTGAAAACTGTGGTTGTCACGATGCAAAGTCAGGTGTGTAAAAGTGTCCTTTAGTGCTTAATCATCTGGCTCGAACGCTGTGTGAAAGTCGTGACTGATTCTAATTAAATCGTCATGGAGACAGAGAGAGCAACCTTTTACACCTGACTGTATCAGCTCCGGTACTAACTGTACAGTCATCCTCGCAGGTGAAATTGACAATTCTTTTTTAACTAAATGGAAATGTTTGAATAGGTATCTTCTGCTCAAAGTTTTGTGTTTTGGTGCAATTCCTTGAAAAGCACAAATTAAGGGATCTCACTTTTTCACAAGTGAGAATCCGCCAGATGGGAAAGTGTGAGGTAATGTTTTGCCAATATATTGCAACAGAAGAACTAATAAAAGACCTCCAGGGTGTATTGCACTATATTCTTTGTCAGTCCTTGAAATGTTCAACTGTTTCAAGATTTGCTATCAATTGGCTTCTTCTCATTTAGCTCTTTGTCTTGTGACTTGTTTTATTATATCTTAAAATGATTAGAATAAAGAAACACAACGCTTACATTGGACCTGGGAACTAGGTCCGTGTTGGAAACCCTATGTCCTGTCTAAGGATACATCATTTAAGGTGTATCTGTTTTCAATCAATCCACAAATTAATATGATGGCTTATAACAAATCTGAAATAACTTCATAGATAAATTATTATACAAAGATCTGGCCTAGTAAGATGTTACTGACGACTAAACACACAATGTTAGGGTTAGCTGGTGCGTCATTTTCTTTTGATATAACACAGTTTTGCAAAAATCTTATTTTCAACAAGTATTCATCATCAGTTATGGGCATGCACAATTGTCAAGAGGGGCAAAATGTGGAATGGAAATCATTATTCAAAATCCCCCAGTGTGCCCCTCAGCCTGTAAGTGCTCTGATCTTAATACAAATCAAAATGGGGAACTTCCACTGGCCCGAGGCTTCGCTGAAAGGCAGCTACGCATGAACCGAGAAGTGTGTTGGGAACAAGGGAATTCTAGGGAGGAGGATGTTATACGACCTCCACTTGCCTTGTTTAACATGAAGATTACATGTTCTGAACAGAATAAAATGCTTTATTGCCAACTCTTTCATTGGTGTTCAAGCACATAAGGTATTTTTCTCTCTTTTTTTATCACCACAATTACTTAAAAAAAGAAACGGCCTTGGAGCAGTGAAGGATTGAATGTCTTGTTCAAGGACACTTCGACAGCCGAGTGTTTGCTGACAGAGGAGAATCAACCACTCGAAGGATGGCTTTCTTCTTCACCCCACCTACGCGGGTGCTGGTTTTTGCCAAAAATGATTGCAATAACTTCAATTATATCTAATGAAATCAGCATATGGCGATTCATATGCTCCATGGCCAGCATCTGTTTGTGTTGTGTGCATTCAGTTATACAGATGTGTGAGGATTGATGTGACATTTCCAATTGATTAATAATTAACTGTGACTGGGAGTTTTGGGTTTTGTGCTAGTGTGTCATGACTTAGGACAAATAAAGAAAAAAGACCAGGACTGCTGGGCAAAGCAAAAACGGTTCAGCAAGCCCATTTGACACTGCAATCATACTGGATGATTTATTCAGTTAATAGGGTTCAACTATGGTCACACACTCACACACACTCAGGCAGAGTTAAACAGCTTAATGGATGCCTTTCCTCCACCATTCAGATTCAGACAGAGGGAGATACAGAGCAGATCTGAAGTTTTGTTCGACTGCCGCACGCTCACACACACCACACAGATCAACAGTCAGTTATGTTTTGTCACTCCTTGGTTTATCTTCACACCCACAGGCACACATGCGCACACACAGGGAAATGCGCCCACACACTGCTAAAAAGACTGCAAGACTCATTCAAATACGCAAACAGATATCTATACCACTGTTTGAATTGAACAGATTAGCACACACTGTGATCTGGCTCTTTGTACACATGCTTAACAATACTGCAAGCATGACAAAAGCCTGATTAATGTTTTTAAATGTTTGCATAAGCTGACAATACCTCAAAATAATCCCCTCCGGTCGTTTATTTATTTCATTAACAAGGCTATTGATCACTAATACAAGCTTTAATTAGTACGAGCCAATGATTTTCTATAGAGAACCATCACATTGAACCTTTAGGTGCGCTCCTTTGGGCAAAGCACACTCCTCAGATGTTACTCCTTTCTGCTGCAGTGAAAGTGCAAATGATTTAAAATGTATCCCCATTTGCTCCTGACCTTTTAAAGTAAGCTATGTTAAATCATATTATGCTGACCAAGATGCGTACACAAATTGTTCTTGTCACAACTAAGTTTAACAGTTCCAGCCATAAATCTGCAATATCACATACATTTCATGATCAAACACTGGTAATAGAATATTCAAACAGTCCTTAGACGGCCTCAACTACAAACCGAAAATATTCTTCAAATGTATTTATTTAAAATAAAAATGCATGTTGTATGAAATATGAATTGGATAAGAGTTAACACTTCTATGATTAGGACTGGATAGGACTGAGAGCTGAAGATGGAGAATGAAACGGTTCTCAGGACAGCTATAGGAGTTAAGAGTCTTTACAAAGCCTGACCATTATTCAATACATCCACTACAAAGTTTATTAATCTTCTCCTATGTCTCAAACAATGTGACCAAAGCAGAGTGGGTTTCTCTTATGACTGCACATGAGCTTGAACAATTGTTTATGTTGTTTATAATAATGTTCACATTGTTTTTTATAGCTCATCTCACTTATCCAACCTTTCTGCTGGTGCATCCCTCTCCATTATTTTATTCATTCCATTTCAACCTAACTTTTCATGAATGACTTTCAAAGACTTACTTTACTGAAAGATACTGACATTTGTCTTTTCTTTGCACAGTTTACTCTTTGAATAATGATGTTTAGTATGCCTATTAACATAAATAGCACCCTCATTTAAACTATGACTATTTTAAGTCTCCACAGAGAGCCCAATGACATTTCAATGTGACCAGTTGGGACTGGGGAGCAAGGCGTCCTCCCCCTGTGCGGTGACAGAGACCAATCTGTCACGGCACATGTGTCATCCTGAATACTGAATAGCTATGGTAATGTTGCCATCTCGACAAATCTTTCGAGTGTGATTTAGAGAAAATTGTTCCTGCCAGTCTCACTGTTTTGTAACCATCATGTCATCGGGCATTTTCTCATATATGTACGTCTATATCTTAACAAAGAATACAGTATATGTTGACATGCTTCCCCCTTCATCATCGCTACTTTACTGGCTTTTCATCTCTGCTTTCAACACCACTGCAATTGAAACCAGTAATCACTTCCCGGATTGCTGTCATTACCCCAGTTTATTCCTCGGCTGTTTTCCTCAATGCACAACTGAAGTTCGCTTTTCAACATCTAACCGCTTGATAACTGCACTGAAATGTAATATATCTAAATGTCCATTCTTCCTTCTACAACAAGACTGGTCAAACCACATCATAATCTAGACTGAAGCGATGGAAATTAACATTTTCTTTAAATCACATTGGCTGGTAGAGCTACATTCTACTATTTTGTAATCTCAATAATGAATTTACAATTTTCCAATAGAACATATTCATTTAACGTTCATTATTCATCATGGTTATGCAGTTCAATTATCACACACACACATGTCCCCATTTTGAAATTGAGTAGGTAATGTATATATAAGCAAGTAAAATGCAATGTAACCTAACATTTCACATTATTAAAGGCATACAAATAAAGATGGATCAGGTATTCATGCACAATGGCACAAGAGCTGCCAACGTGTCAGTACAGCAGGGGGGAAATCAGTCCGAGGCTTAGGAAGGTCTTGGTGTGTGTTGCCCGTCGGCATTAATAGATGCTAATTGACCTGTTATCAGCTGCTCTACTGTGTTAGCATGTCATTAAGCATGTCTTGTCTCAGGCGAGAACAGCGGCAGGTTTTGTTACTTGTTACAGCGGCAGACGGACAAGGAGCGCTGCCCGCTCAGCTCTTTGTTTGCACGAGTGAGTGTTTGCACCCTGAGTGGGACGGACATTTCCATACCCAGTGCGGATATTTATACTCACGTGCACATCTCTGTCTGTGCATGAGCCTGACATTTTCATGCTGTCTGCATTCAGTTATGTTGACTGACGGGAATACGCTTTTGTTTGTAAATACTGTCCATCAATCAGCCCTTGGGCACTCAAAATGCATATCCATAGACACACACACACTCACACACACATTTGAGATGTCATGAAGTCCCATCCAGAGCCCTGGGTTCTGACTGTTGATCTAAACAAAACGTCAAGTGAATATTTATGATAATGTGCCCTGGCTGTTATAAATATTTTAAAGTGCCAATTATTCCTCCAGTGCAGGCAGTTCAGAGCAGAGGAGGGCAAAGGGTTGACAGGCAGGTCCTTGCAGCACACCCGCACTGTCGGGCCTACGAGGCACAATGCGAAAAATGACACACGATGTGTCATTGAACTGGTAGTATGTGTGCAGCTACATTAAACTTCAAATCACAAAACAGGATTTCTAAAACCAACAAGAGCATCTGTAGAACAGAAAATCCATTATGTATTCACAGGACCCAGGGGACAAAATCTGATGTTACAAGCTCTAATTATGAAAATAAGTGGCACATAATTAACAATTCTGTGTTGACGTCTCCTTTGGGACCTCATGAGCTGAGGGCCCGGTACTGTTGCCCCCTTCTAGGGAGGTGAGCCATTGCCCTTTATCTTTCACTGGGGAACTGAGTCAGTATTTTGTAAGGTTCCCCTTAGCAACTGGATATGTTGGATTTCCACTTAATCAGTGTTTTGACACAGTCCAGTCCCTCTCCCTTGTAAGCCTCCCTGTCCTGATCTCTATTCATGTCTCTCCGCCCTCTCCTGCTTAACCTCCCCTAACATCTCCGGTTGCTCTGCCTCTCTGTATAATTGTCTTTAATTGTCTTTTACTCACACACACATGTTCAGACAGACTCAGAGTTGTGAGAGTACCTTGTGAGCTGCAACTTTCATTTCCATAACATTATTTCTTTCAAGCTTTAGAGTTTTTTCTAATGAAATATCACATAAAACACATTAAGAGTGGGGTCAATATTAACAGCTCTCAATGAAAGTTCAGAAATGTATGTAGCAAGAAGTAGGAAAGGTGTATGTTAGGTTAAAAACACACTTTTACTCTCTAGCGTTTGACTCCTCCATATCTGGCTGATTGTGCCTGTGCCTATGTTTGTTGTCATATGACCTTTCTGTATGCATGTTTATGTCGTTGTTCCTTTTTTATTTTTACTTACTTATCTATTTATCTAAAGGTCGTGTCAGCTACCTGCTCTGTTCTGTACAGCACTTTGGTCAACGTGGGTTGTTTTTAAATGTGCTTTATAAATAAATGCGATTGATTGATATGTTGCTGTTATCAATCTTTCTGAATGGACTTTATAGCAGGCAATACCTTTCAGTGTTGCTGTCTAATAATGGATCTGTCTCGCTCCTTAACAATTTACCCTATTACTTATGGCCTATTTTTTATAAATACACCAGATTGCACTCTAAGTTGGTGATCAGCTAGGGGTCATTATTCAGCCTGTTAAGTTGACAGCCTGACTAATAGATGGTTGTAATTTGATATATATTTATAAGTCCACATCCTTTATTATTAAGCGAGAAAGTATTACCCTGGCTATAAAACAAAAGTCTCATTCCTCAATTCTTGACAGCATACAAGGTGAAACACTTATCCAAGTTCAGCGCCTGTCCAATCAGAAGAATGATTGGCGAATATATACTGGGCCCACAGCACTATATCCTGGGATAAGAAAACCAGAGACAATTACTATCATTGCTTCATGGCCGAGGAAACGCCTTACTGTGAAAGACTGTTAAAATAGTTTGTCATATTCCAGGCTCCTTTTTCTTTGGCAGAAAAGAAAGTGTATCAGATACGTGGTTATATATATGGTTGCAGCCCAGGTTGCAGGGTGCAGATGTGCTTATATTTCTTTTTGAAGCCTTTGAAACATGTAACATATTTCAAGAAGTGACCTTACCTACGTAGATTCATCTGCTTTTGTAGCCAGATCATTGGAATTGAATGGCACTACACATTCTCTTTAGTAGTTGTCAGTGGGAAAACTTATGCTGTACAAGGTTACTTGGATATATCCTTGCTCCTGTGTTCAGCCTTACAGATACTGCAAGTGCTTGCCTCGTCATCCTTAATAGAACACTTTGTTCCCTTTCATTTCACACCCTTAAACTGTTCTCATGTACCTCCTACATGTTCTTATTTTGCTTCGCCTCCCTATATCTTTGTCCTACATGGTCATAACGGCAAGTTAATACTACAAGGCCATCAATGTCTTTATGAACGTTCTGCCCTGGAATTCTATTGAAGTAACAGAACATTTGCACATAAATATTACATCTGCAAGAAACATTTAAGAGGCTAAGGTCCCTTAACAGACATATCCTATACAAATATTTCTTATCTATAGTATTATACAGAGTTTTGCTTTGTGCAATCAGTCTATGGTAAAGTTATGTCTCTGTTCTTTTCAAAGTGAGACTGGCTAGACTGCTAAAGGTCTGCAAAAAAAGTGTCCAGTGCTTGAGTTTGCAAAATGCATAGACTAAATAATGCTGTTTCTGGCTGGTAGTATAACATCTTTGCACTCTCCCTTTCCATTTGAAGAGTATCATCTGTTGCCATCACACAGATTATTTCAATTCCCACCGGTTATATTGAACATGTTCAAAGCTCTTTATTACCCAGTCTTTCAAACTACTAAATCAAAGTTTTTGTTCTTAGTATGCCTCTGTGTTACTGAGTTAAACAATGAATACGAGGGGGCAAGTAAATGTCTGATGTGATACATGTTTGTAAGGTTTTGTTGTTTGGTTAAATGATAAAACCACAGGTACAGTCTTAGTTAATTTAAAGGAATGATTGCGTTGCTGGGGCACAGGGCAACCTCCAAACAAAAGAACTACAGTATATTGCAATACATTTAAGCTATAATTTCTGCATCGATGAGCATGAACTGCAGCTGTCCCCTGCCTTCACTAAACCCATAGAGAGTGAGACAAGATGGATCCATAATGAAAAGCATATAGTGATGAAAATAATATCCAAATTATAGATCTATATAGTGGAATCTACTTTCCTATTTGTGTTACACTCCACATGGCCTTTCAGGATCAATTTAGTATTTTATGTATGGTTTTAGAAGAGGAGTTTTATTGATTTAGTCAGGGTTAATGGAAAATAATGCAGCATTGTTCAAAAGATCCTTCTTTTGCAAATGACTTTGTATCCAGTGTGGATTTCACATTATATGTGTTATAGCTTATGAATTCATTATGGAAATACAGTTTCAAAGACTTTTTCAACATATAAATATTGGTATATTGCGTATATAAACTGCCACTTTGTTTGGAAATCTGATATTAAGTGATTTGCTTTTTTTTTCTGTATGCTGTAGCTAACCAAATGGCTGAGGAGCTTACTCTGAATAAAATAGTTTTGAATAACTTTTTATAATCTTTCATCTGCTTTTTTATATTCCATTATCTTTTGTTCTACTATTCTGCCCTGATCACACCATTGGATTGTAATCCATCTGTTCCTATCCATCTGACACAAAGTGTATCCTTTAACCAGCCGTTCCAATTTCTCATCATAAACTTAACACTTGGATATCGTTTCCAATCCTGATACATTAGTCAATGCAGTCGCTCCCACCAGATATTATATGAGGGAGACAATTGAGTGGGAAGCTAGCATCTAAATGTGCGAATATCAGACAATACCTATTATATATTTACTGTTATATGTTCTATAAATACATTTTTTTTTTTATATTCCTTACACAGAAACAGGACACAATGATGTTATCTGGGATAATAGAGAAGTAGCCTGCTCTTTAAAGTGAAATGCAGCAAGTAATCCCCATTATTAGTTTTGATCAAACTTGCTACTGTACTGTACATGTCCTGATTATGATTAAGAGGCTTACATGCTTTGTCCACTAAACACAAGCCAAAGTGACATTTTATTATGCATAACTACAGTAGTGGTCTCATGAGAAGCAGCAAGAGAGATCTAATCCTTTTACTGTTATGAGATGGCTACAGAATGCCTGTAATCATGTTAATTTGTTCCCCTCTCTTCAGTTTAAAAACCCATTACAATTGAGATTTCTCTTTTGTGACTTACTACAAACACACTGGAAACCAATTTACACTATCTTTTATGAAGACTTTGATGGAAATGTTTTTTATCTCACTGGACACCAAACGAGTTGAAGCGATATAGAATGAAAAGATATATATATATATTTATTTGTATATATAGTATTATTATTTTGTACTGTGTGCACTGGACAAGGATGGGGAATCAAATGTTAACTCTGATTCTGAGAGTCCAGTTCTGTGACATTAGATGACATTTCAGTTTACAAATAGTGTCCTCCCTCTGCCTAACAGACTGTTATTTCCTCTGTGCAGAGGAGCGTTTTGCTGCTGAAATTTAGACTGTATCAGTAAATCTTTATTTACCGATCAGTTTTTATTTTGACCTTCACCTAAGAGCTTTGGGTAGTGACCAAAGGAATACGATTACTGAAGTCAAGCAGCCAAAGTGAGGTTTATCCACATGCTGACTGTGCTCAGTATGCGTGGCACAGTGAGGAGCCAGGCATCCCAGAGTGCCTCCAGTGAAGCTCCTGCTCCTCTGCATTCAGAGAAGCCAGCTGAGGTTATTTGGCACCTGGTAGGGATGCCAGCCCCTCATGTGCGTCCCTTTTTGAATGTATACCTACCACGGTCGACTGCGTGGACAGCCCCGGGCAGGCGTGTGGAGGCATGCTGGAGGGTCTTCCAGCTGGCATGAGAGAGCGCTGGGATACCCCCAAAAAGGAGCAGTTGCTGTATTAAAGGTGTGTGCACTGTTGCTCGTCCTGTTGCCACCTCCATCATGGAGTAAAGTAAGAAAATGAATAACACTTTTCCTTATTACTCTGATTAGCAAATTCATTTCAATAAACTAGTTTGTATCTGATCATTAAATTCAATGTTAATAGTTCACCTGCGATATACTCTGCTTTTTAGCTATCAAACTTGAACTTGAATGAAATTGAAATAGAAAGAAAATCCTCAGGCATTGTGTTTTACACTATGAAAATGACTGTATGCTCAGTCAGAAACGTATTGCCAAGAAAGGCAGATATATTTATTTATATACATTTATTGTTCAATGGTTAAATAATTAATACGTTGTGGTTGATGCTTCCAGATGACTCTCTTGTCCCAACTGAGATGGCTGCTATATATTTTTAACAACATTGTCACAGCAAAAAGCAGTTCATTTTTCATTGAGTATGAACAGTTCCGCCCAAATCAACATTTGCAAAGCCAAAAAGAGTAAGCTAAATGTTTTAAATTATCCAAATGAAATACCCAGACAAACATATCATTATTGAATGATTGGACTTATTCCAGTGCTGCTACAATTGTATCTATTTTTGGTCAGAGTATTGATTGTTATTGGCCTTCAAAGAGTATTTCAATAACCATTTCCCAAAATGTTTTTAAAATACATCACAAAGCATAAATTATTCTTCATGCTTAAATACCGACTTCCATTCAAAACTCTTAATGTTAATATAAATATTCCTTTATTTTTTTTTCATATGAAAGGTCACAGTTACTTTATCCAATGTATTTGCACAATACCAGAAAAACATGGTAAAGAGTGAGAATAATTCATGATACCACACTCAGATATAAGCAGAGCTATTTTTACTTCTTCACTTGAATTTGACTGCATGTACAGTTTGTCTTGACTGAGATATGCAGCAAAGCAAAATGAGCCCCGCTTAGAAGTAGGTCAGTTGATATAACGTTCTCTACACCTTAAGTTCAATGTATTCTCCAAAAGCTGCCTGCACATTCTTTGATATACGACTGCAATGCGCGCATTTGTTGTGACTGGTATTTTATAGCTTGAACAAAGCTAAGCTTCACTATTGACACTGTGCCCTTAAAGATAGAATAAATCAAAAAATAATCTCTTGTAGAAACATAATCAGTTCAAAGACATGCATGACCTTTACTCTCATTGAGTCAAAGGGGAGAAGATAACCTATATGAGATACAGATGTAGGTAATGACCAGTGTTACTTTTTTTTAGTTTTACTAAGCTTACACAATAACACTTCCTACAGTATATGTCTGCGTCCTTTGTTAGCAGACTTCCTGTGCAAGATAAATATAGTAATCTGTTGTAATAATGCAGACATATAGGATTTACCTACAGCTTAATCCTGTGATAGAATAGAAATAATTCCTTTAGGTAAAATACAAAAGTAATTTACTGAGTTATACTTAGGAATGACCTTTGGATTATATTAAAACACATTGCATAGAGATTAATGCACGTGAGGTTGAATGTGAGGAAAGCTCTGTTTCATCCCCACTTTTCTTACATCTTATGGATTTTGAGATCTATTTCATTGTTTAATTCCTTTGTGTACATATTTTCACTCGTACACATGTTGTATGTTACATGTAATATTGAAGCTTCACATACCCTGTATTGTACAGTCTCCACTACACTGCTCTTTAAATCACCGCATTGACTGATCATAGTGAAACGTGTTATTGATCTTCTGTAGGGAAATTGCTTCTCAACATGTCTTCCCACCATGCAGAGATCAGAGTTCACTGTCAGCTGTAAGCCTGGTGGGATGTTTTTTTAATAAAGGACACCTCAGCAGGGATGTAAACACAAAAGGTCCGGTGGTAGTTCTCTTGCTGCGCCCATAAAAAGAAACTGGAATAGAAGCTGTAGTCACAAGAAAAATACTGTAATGTATTCTGAAGCCAGTGAAACATTTCCTAACCCTTTTGTTTGAATATATAATTGAATAACCCATGTGATGAGAGTAATCTCCTCTTCTCGTCTACTGTAATGATCGTTGACTTAATACCGTGACCTTACCCCCCCATTCAATGACAATGAATGACCTTTATGGGATAAATACATGACATCATGTCATCTTTTATATTAATACTGTTCTTTAGTAATGGCCTGTGTTGTAACTAAACACTAAACCTGTTGACCCAGAGCATGTTATAATACTGACCCGTAGTGCAGGGAAACAGTGGTTGTATGTGTTAAATCGGATATTGGCATTTACTTGACTGATGCTAAACATGTTGACATTAATGTTTCTAACATAACCGTTTCATTAATGACAACACATATATATGTATTCATTAATCATTTATCATTGAAACAATGCTTTACTGTGGTGAACCAAATTGTATTAAAATAAAAATAAATGAATTCATGAAAAAAATGATGAGTACTTTAATAAAATATAATTAATATATTTCTAACAAATTGGAGAACAACATTGAAAATGATTTGAATCTCTTCTTTTCACCTCCGTTGGACATTTTCATTTGGTGTGACCTGGATAATTTCACATTCAATATGCAAATTGAATTTGATCGGACATTGCGAGATGTATTACTCAGCCAATCACACATCTGGAAAGATTTATAAGTGTTTTAATTGTCTCCCCATGGTTTGCATATTGAAGGTAAAATAAATGCGGCCACAGCCCCAAGGAAAATCCTGACATGTAATTACTTGGAATTAATTTACACTTCATGCATCCATTTCTCCGTGTCTTGACATTTCACTCATTTATTCTGTTTTATAATTATTTTAAGACCATTCAGCTTTGGCTCTGGATATGTCTTGGTAATGTCAAAGTTCAGAATTTAAATAAAGTACATTTATTTTGCAATAAAAAATTATGATTCAGTGAAAAGCTTTAATAAGATCGAAGAAGCAACATCTCTAGATAACTCTGTTGCAATAGACTCACACTCGTGTTAGACACAATGACTCAGTAAATGCAGCGTAAAAATGATAACCTTTTCTATTATAGCAAGCTGCACCACTCTTTCTAAAATGGTGACTCTGACGCAGCAAAATGAGCCAATATGATGATGTCTTCATCAAAGTGAAATACCCATAACACTCTTGAAGCTTCCATTGTTTCATAATAAATGTCTTTATGAATGGGAGATGTTATTGACCCGATAACTCTAATCTCTCTTTATCACGCTTTTCCTCTATCCCTCTGTGCTGCCTCCCTTTCCAACCAAAGAGATAATCTGGGCAGAGATTAATGTGAGATTAGTTGTGTCTACTGTATGTTGGGTGTATTTACTCCGTGGTGTGCCTAGGTTCTGGCTAGAATGAATCCAGAAAATTGACCCGATGTGAATAAAGAGACAGGTGGGCAGATTCAATCCCAGAACGAATGTCAGCCTGACAGAAACATATAAAAATAAATAGACAGAAAGGCAAACAGTGATATGTGGCCCTGCCTGAATAAGGCTGAGAGGTTGTCATATTGGGTGACTATCATTTAAACATAAATGTTTTCCTTCCAAGCAACCAGGTTGGTTATATACGATTCGCGCTATGACCATTACCATTCACTTTGTCAATGCTTTTAGAGTCACTTACTCACCATCAAGTGCCGATGCATGATGCTCACTGACACTAGGTCATGCTATTTCCTGTTTGTTTGTATTTGTTTAGAAGGCACAAACCATACAGTAAATATGTTGAATATTTTCTAAAGCTTCGTGTTTTACTGTAGCATACATTTGTTAATAATGCTACAACAGTGTAGGCTGTCCCTAATTTCACCACCCACACAGAAATCCCCCAAATAATCACTTTCTCAAACATTGAAGGCTGACAGAGGAGGTGTCAAAATGATATGTGTGCCAATAGTAACCCTTTTAGGCAGAACGGGTATCAGCCGTAATCTGATCTACATGAAATACAGTTTCTTAGTCAATTTCAGTATAAAGGATTGTGTTTCTGCTATCAGTTACAATCATTGAGTGATAAGACTTTGCCATTTTCTGAGTGCTGCAGCAATCTCTGGCCTCATGTCTTCCATCCAAGTTCAACACAGTGAGGTTTATGGAGAGACTTCATATCAAACGGAGCCTTTCCCTGGGAACAGAACTCGGTATCAGCAGACACCCTGAGTTCTGTTTTCAGAATCGGTATCACACAAGATAAAGTTGGATCAGTGCACTCCTAGCTAACAAGTGAAGTATCCCGTTTTTCTGTCTTAAATACTGGGACAGTTTGGCTGAAATAATCCGGGTCCTTGGTTAAAGTGAAAATTGATTGCTTTTAAAGTGATTGCTTTTTACTTCATTTTCCGAAATACTCGACCTTGAACGGATATATTTCTGTTTTCTCTGTGACAGAGATGAAGAAATACTTTTGTTTCTCGACAAAAATGTGCAGCATTCTTAAACCCAGCAACAGTCAGACATACAATTTTAGGTTGCATATTGGTAAAACAATTGTGTTTTCTCTCTCTCCGTGTATATATATGCAGGTAGGTATGTGTGTGGTCTTCACTAACATCTCACATCATTTGAAAGGGCCGCAAACCTCAGATTTTCTGAAGTGAATGCAATAAATCAATTGCTGACGTGTAATGAAATACAAATGAAGTAGTTGCTGTAGACCCTTTGATGAAATGCTCCTTAATCATATACAGCCACACAAAGTTGGCAAACAAAAACATGCCTTTATACTTGCATGTTGTCCTTTCCCAATGTATGTTTTGTTTATTTTTAAGCTCGCAGCTGGATAAACAAAGCTAGCATGAACATTTTCAACACAATCAACACTTAGTTCAGAATTAAAACATTTCATTGATCAACATTTAAGCATGGAATGTTCAAAATGTCTTCATGAATTGTTAACAATGAATAAGCAACTGAGTTTCAAAAGCACTGCCTCCTCACCTCAATTGACAAATCACTGCTAAGCACTGTCTTTGAGCTATTGAATATATTTAGATTAGTGGGGCTAAATAATACATAACACTGTGTGATCATTTGTCTGGTTTACTTAATATAATTTATTAACATACGACTGCACTATGCTTAAGTACTGCATCTGTTAGAACTGAGTAATTTAAAAGCCTAGGTCACATTTTTTTAAATAAACAATATGATTAAAAAGTGATAAGGAACACACACACACACGGCCATCTGGTCTGCACTGTTCTTCCAAAATGGTGATGTGCTTAAATCACATCAATAGGCTATAAACTCAAACAAGTTCCTGTAGCTCTAACTAAATAATGTACAAGAACACGCACGCACGCACGCACGCACGCACGCACGCACGCACGCACGCACGCACGCACGCACGCACGCACGCACGCACGCACGCACGCACGCACGCACGCACGCACGCACGCACACACACACACACACACACACACACACACACACACACACATACAAACATACACAGTCACTCACAATGTGACAGTCATAACCAAGCAGGGGGAAATGTCAGTGTCTTTGTCAAGCAGAAGAGCCTGACAGAATCAATTAGCAGGCTGGGAGAATGGAGAATACTGGATTCAATTAAACTGACAGCTTTCCCCATAGGCACACCACTCACTGGGCCATTATTCAACCAATGTGTGTGTTGTTGTGTATGTGAAAGGGAGAGTGAAAGGGAAAGATAGACTAAGGTGTGTGTGTGTGTGTGTGTGTGTGTGTGTGTGTGTGTGTGTGTGTGTGTGTGTGTGTGTGTGTGTGTGTGTGTGTGTGTGTGTGTGTGTGTGTGTGTGTGTGTGTGTGTGTGTGTGTGTGTGTGTGTGTGTGTGTGTGTGTGTGTGTGTGTGTGTGTGTGTGTGTGTGTGTGTGTGTGTGTGTAAAATTCTATCTTTCTTTGTGTGTGTTTATCTTGAGGATGAACTAATTTCTCTCCGTCCGCCCAGAGGTGAGTCTGCTGTGTGATGGATTTAGAACCACACAAACACAGTCAAAACATAATCCTCTCCCAGCAAGCAAGCCCATAGTTCAAAGAGCAGCTTTGGTATCAATACAGTCGACACATAGGCAACATTAGCATGAGTATGAAGCTGGATATCAGACACTGGCCTCAGACATAGCTCAAGCAAGAGGATGTCAATTTATCAGTCTTAATTTTTTTCGAATGTATAATCACTGGCAGGTATGTTAAAAGGGTTTCAGAGCAGCAGCAGAGGCAGTTAAAAAGCTAAAGTGAGAAAGTCCAGGGGCATTCACCACGGGAGAAGAAAAAAACATTTAAAAATCAATAAGGTGAAAGCTGCTGTGAATATACATAATGCATGCATAAAGGAAATAGCACAATAGCCGAGTCTGCTGGGGTGTCTGGAGGTTGCACTAGATTGTTGGTGTTATTATTGTACTCTGAACACTTTGTTCAATCCATCTGTAATGTGGGGTGCCTTTGCGAGCGTTGTTGTTAGTTATTTACAGTAATTTAGCTGTAATGTGAGAGTTTCTGAGTCGCTGTTAATGTGTGTTTTTGTCCTTCGATTTCCATAAGCACTAAGTCAATTTCTGAAAGGACTACGAGCAGTCTGTACAGACCTGCAGTGGATTATGGTTTGCAGGAAGGCTTATCGGTCCCTCTCCCTGCACTGAATTATGAACAGAACCTCTACTCGTATCTCTATTCATCTCTGTCCTGGTCTCGTCTGTCATGTCACAGATAAATAGAAAGAAAGAAAGAGAGAAATAATGTATAAAACACAATGTTTAGAATGCAAACAATTTAGCTGTCAATTTATTTCATGTCTTTTCTGACTGAATACCTACTTCACTTTTGCCTTTCTGTCTAATAAATTGTCTTTTTGTGTACCAACAAAACATTGTCGATGTGGAACATAGCCGAACGCCCAATACAACTTTAAAATGGCTACATCTTAAGTGTGTAAGTTTGAGGAACATTTAGGATGATGAACAGGTGGCAGTCCAGAGAGAGAAAAGCATCTCCCAACTGTATCTTCTGAATAATACCGACCAATTGTTTACAAATGTTTTTGCAGAAATAAAATATGTCAGAAATATACACCACTAAACATATTGATTTTGTGTAACTAAATAACTAGAAGTCTTACATTTTCTTACATATACAATGTCAACTAAAATATTCTCTGATGCTTGAAAATGCATCTATTAATAGTTTCTTTCTTAACCATTCCACCAACATTTCTAAATAACTAACAGTGCCTACTTTGTCGAATTGCCCATGCTGAATTCTGTTCAATATCACATATTGATCTTGAGCCTTACTTTAAAAGCTGTCCTGCTGCGCTCCCCTTTGGACCCCAATGTGTCACCACTTTTAATTCAAAGGCTTTATCACCAAATGGTGGACTTTGTTTTGTTTAGATTTGAAACTGGATATATTTACAATACTATTGTACTGATCATTAGGAATCGGTACTGATAGGGTATATTAGACTAATACTGCTTTACAAATACAGATAATTCTCAATAGCAGAGATAAGGATGTTTGACAATTTGCCACTGGAAGAAAACTGAGTTGTATTAGTACAAGAGTTGTTTTTGTACTGTAACTATGGCAGAATAATTGAAAAATACAGATACAGCATTGTTTATCGATAATAATATGTTATAAAACTAACCAGAAGCTCATTGTTGTGGTATGTTTGAATTGTGCGTTTGCATTGAAGTTAATAAAGACAACAATTTATTTCCACCACTCTCAAACACCAAAAAATAATTATATATCCTAATAAAGCAATCGTTCTCATATAAATTGCCCTCTTATTACACATAATTGCAACTTGCAACTAAATTAAGACAATGTTGGTTTTCTGTCGCAACTTTCTATCCTTTCTGTCTCTCCCTCTGCATGTCCAATTCACTTTGCAAGCTCTTTTTTCACACTGTCACAAGCAGCCCTGTAACACGTAGCTATTTGTGTGACCTTGAAACGCACAAGATTGAGGAACAAAATGGGAGTTGCATGCAAATAAGGTAGCTTGTGGCGGGGTGCAGGTATTTTTTGTGAAGCAATTCCACGAATCACATCCCTCATCTTTTATAATTTGGTGATTTTGCCTGCTGGCGAGAAAGGAATGCATTCAAGAAATGAGCAGCAGTGACACAATAATGCTAAATAATGTGAATAGATAAGAGTGGTAACAGTAATTTGAATACAGAATAGCCTCTCTGTACTGCTGGACTGTGACCACAGGGCATTAGTATCCACTGCGTATTGTATCTCTCAAACAGCTTACAGCTAAACAACCAGTAATACCGCCTGTCTGCTTCTCTTCCTGTCTGTGTCTGCTTATCTGTAAGTAATGTTTGCAAATACACGCACGCACACACATGGACACTTAACCAGTTAGCTCCTAAACCTGCTGTAATAGCTAAGATTTTCAAGCCAAAGCCAGATTTCCTTCCATTTATCAAAACAATCGATCCACAAACCACCCGTGGCCCATCAACCACAGAGAGAGAGAAAGAGGGCAACAGAGAGAAACAGATACAAAGGCGGCGAGACAGAGAGAGAGGAGATTGAATTCATTTAAAGTGCTGTGTTACAGTGGGGTCTATGTACTAAATTTAGAACATCTACCATAGACGCAATACAGAAAGGCAGCAAATAAATAATAAAAATACAAGAGAAGAAGTTAAGAGAAACTAGGGAGGAAACGTTTAGAAGAGAGAGAGAGAGAGATAAATGACATTATATGAGCAGTGTTGAAACTGGGAGCATGTATTTAGTTCAGCTGGTGGATTACATTTTACATCCATCTAAGTGGGCCATAGGGGGAGAGAGTGGGGTGAGGCTGGTGCGTGTGAATGGCTTTAGAGTCTTGTAAGGGCTGGGATAGACTTTTGAGTTCAATGACAAATTGTACTTGATACACGCCGGAGGTTTTGGGGGATCGATAAAACCTGTTTTCAGTTCAATACAGTCAAGCAGAAGATCCAGCCTACTAAACCCTTCAGTTTTAATGTAGTCTACTGCTAAACCAAAACTGCATTACTCGCAATTTTAATCATGTTTTACTTACTCACAATTTAATTGAATGCATTGTGTTATGTTCTGAGTCAGGTCCCTGAACTGAGGCTCACTCAAAATCCGAAACACATCCATTTAGATACCCATATACTGTAAATTGTGATAAGCTGTGGCATTAAACATGCATATTTGCAATGCATAAGCTATCGAGGCAGGGACAAGATTAAGCTTTGCTCTTACTATATATCAGTGTTGCCAGATGGGAAATGTTCTACTCTGTACTATCATACCAGAGGCTAAAAATGAGGAAAATGATTCAACCCCAGTTGTTGGGATGTAAATTAAAAAAAAATAAAAAAACATCTTATCTTTTTTTTTCAAGAAAGCTTACTCAAGGTAGCTCTGATGCATGAAAGTGGGTGGGATGTGTCAATACATCCATTGGTCTGACCAAGATGTTTAAACTCAATTTCTAATATTTCTCCACATGGATGCAGCTATTTTGCTAACTTTTGAAGCTTACACCAATCATGATCAGATGGAAAGGGGTGTCATCAAAAGGAAATTTGGAAATGAAATACAATTCGACAGTGCAGTCCCAAAACCAACTACTATTTGTAAGTGTCATAAAAAGTTCCAATTATTGTACATTATTGCTATTTTTTATTGTACGTTGTATGGAGATACAAATTATCTCAAAAGCGGGGTGTTTAAAGGAAGGGTCCACTCATTAGATAATTAATAAAAACTTCAGTATTTAGTGAAACATTATGTTTAAACCATACCCTGAAGAAATCAGCGATATTCCCCGGTAAATAATGATTTTATAGCTCTTTTTTATCAAAACCTGTATATTCCGTCAGGCAGCTGCCATTTTGGTCATTTTCAGTAGTCACATGATCCAAAAAACTAGGTCGTGACGTCATCTATGCGTTCACTTTGTAAACACACGAACAGCTTGTTCGACGAAAACATGGCGGAGTATTTGAGTTCGGACTCGTCAGCCGAGGAAGAAGTTTTGAGCAATGTGGAGAGATTGGATGGGGGAATTCAGCCATATAGGTTCGAGCCAAGTGGCCAGAACTGTCAGGAATCCAGTGACGATGAGGATGAACAGCGCGGTGATCTTGCTGGAGACGATCCCTTTACTCGTGCAATTGATTTCGGGGGGCGAGTAGGGAGACCTGTACATGAATGGTGTACTTGCAGTCGGTGTGTAGCCATGGACAATCCTCTGATGAACATATGTTGTCATGAGCTTGAAGAGCTTGAAATAAACTGGTCACGACGACTTGGATTGCATATGTTTACACAGGGAATTCGGCACTGTGGTGTTAGAAGAAGCTGTATTGAGAACAGCACTGGTTGCCATGAAGGATGTGAAACGCACCTCTTAGGTTGAACCAATAAATGAAAGGTGGGTACATTTGACGGGTACAGCCCTTTCTTCTTAGCATTATATACTTTACAATTAAAATTAACATATGCACAATATTTTTAAATTGTAGTGCCGATTGTCAAGCATGTCAAAAATACAATGCCAAAAGAAAAGGCCTGATGATGATGATGATGATAAATCAATCGTGAATATTAAATAAGAAAAGCGTTCATTTCAGGCCAAACATCTTATTTGTTTAATTCATCATTAAAAAGTAATAATTTCATACATATTTCCTTAGATATACCGATATTTCACAGTGTAAATAATATACATATATTGCTACCACAGATTAATTATTATGGTGGCATGATGTTGACATTGACTATGAAATTAAATGTATTAACCAAAACACGAGGACGTGTATCAGGCAACATAAATCACTAAAGAGATATATACAGCCAAAAAAATCTGAATAAATATATACATGAAGTGGACATTTTTCTCAATGAACAGGTGAAAACAATCAAAATGCCCTAGAAGCACTCAGCTAGCTGTGAGTATTTTGACAGAACTGAGACTGGCTGTTAAAAAGTCAAACTGAAACTTAGCTTATCTTGAAATATAATTTGTGATAGGAACACCTGTTCATTACGATAAAAAATATATCCTATTTGCAACGAAATACAATGAGGCATATTTCAATGGAATTGTGAGAACAATGGAGAGTAACTAGAGTCATTTTGTCCGAACGCATAGTTCACGTCACGTCCGGTAAAATAAGTCATGTGACTCGTCAAAATGGCGCCGCCCACAGGGTTGATGTTATTTCGGTAATTAATCAGCTTAAAATCACTGATAACGTCATCAGATTAAAAAAAATAAATAAAGACTGGCAGAGACTGGTCTGTTTTATCGTAGGATAATTATTTAAAAATGCGTGTCATGAGCATTCCCTCCCTTTAAAGAAAAAGTTAAGTTTCAAAGCCCTCCGTAGAACCAAGGGAAAATATGAAGTTCTTCTTTGTATAATCTGCCCTGCCCTGATTTGTAATGCATTTAAAGTGGGAATCATTCAAAGGCATTACCTTCTTGTAAGTATGCAGAGTAAAAACTGAGAAAGAACAGATGGGCAGTTAAATGGGGGAAACGGAGTATGAAGGGAAATGGAAAGAGAAAAGGAGACTCGGTTTAATCGCTGGTGGAATATTTCAAACAGGAAAAGATAATGTAGTAATAGTGGTGTTCTGCACTGAAGGGAGCAGGCTTGCTTACCTGTTTACACCCTCACACATACATACACTTTCAATGATCAACTCAGCCTATGCAAATGCAGTGTCAGCAGATGCAAAAACACTATTTAACTGAACCGTATCCACACAGACAACAACAAAGACCTCTGCACACGCACACACACACGCACACACTTCAAACATCGCACATGCATGCAAACACCAGCCTTTACATAATTAATAAATATTTCACTCAGCATTATGTGATCTCATAAATAAACAGGCACCCTTGCATACATGTACACAGACTATGAGCTAGATCAGCCGTTATTGGGCTGCATACTGATCTGTGCGTTCAGCACATGCTGACAGTAATGAACACACACATACACATCTGCAAATGTGAATTTTGTGCACGCTAGCGCATTAGGAAGTTAGTAGGCCATTATTATTCTGCTCTGCAGACTAATGCCTTTCCATCAATCCCTCTCTCACCTCGTTCCTGTGCTTGCTCTCTCCTTGTTTATGAACTTCACACATTTTCTATGTGTGTCTCGATGGCAGTGATTTGAGGTCTCATTGTTTATGTGTTTGTGTGGTGATTTTGAAGAGCTGGTCATTACTGTGGCTTCCTGCTGTGTAAAAGCAAAGAGATCGAGATAATACGGCAATGAGAGAGGAGGAAGAGGGAGTGTTACAGACAAAGAAGAAGAGAGAGGGCAATGCAAGGAGGAACAGACATGAAGGACAGTGAGGGGGGAATACGTATTATTGGCCTCAGTAATTAATGAAAGATCACACACGTGCATGGCATGGATGGAGTAATAAAGTATGTGTGGACACACGCCCACACTTGAATGGGCCAATTAAAAGAGGCCGCTACTGAGACATCAGCC
This sequence comes from Dissostichus eleginoides, assembly GCA_031216635.1. NCBI lineage: Eukaryota > Metazoa > Chordata > Actinopteri > Perciformes > Nototheniidae > Dissostichus > Dissostichus eleginoides. Next base: position 22,418,099 of record CM062268.1, on the reverse strand, counting down.
TATTAGCAGTGACAGGACGCTGTTTTCAACAATTAGCAGTGATTGCTCAGTGCCCATGTGAGGACATGAGTTCAGGACACGAGAGAGGCATAAAACGCTTAGCTTTGAAACAGCACAATCAAATTCTACTTGCCTCCCACTAGAGCTGGGTGATAGAGATCAATCTACTACCGCACTATCAATATTTCAAAATAATTTTAGAAATAACTTTTGGTGCTTTACAAATATTGACTCTATGCCCTTTTTTCCGGGAATAATCTCATTTCAATTGTTGATTTGTATTTAGATGTATTGCATTCACTTTAATTGTGTCACCCTCGGATCGAATAATTAAGAAAATAAAAGCTGTACTTTCTTTTCTTCAACGACTTACGCATAGCTGGCTGGTTATTTTCTGTAATTTGGATAGCTAGCTCTGACCCGGACTTGACATTGCATGCTCATAAGATATTTATTCTTTAAAAAAGAGATGAGCGTTTCTTTTGTCCATGTTGCCATGTAGGAAAACAAACCATACCTAACATATTTTCAGGCACAGAAGAGTTGTTGGACCCCCAGACAGCACACCGTCTGGGCCTCACTCCAAACTGAGCGAGCCAGTTCAGTGATGGGCCCTTCCTTACAAACATTCAGACCTATTCTTCGTTAAGTTTCACTGGAAGAAAGACGTTTTTCTTTTGTTTATTTTGCTGACACTGATCCCTTAAAACGACATATCATCACATATCTTAAGCACTAAAACAGACAAGACAAGGATACACAGAAAACACTGAGATGCAAGTGCTGAGGAACACTTTTCTAATTTCCCACTGGCAGCACTCTTTCCAGGTGTGTGTCCTTAAAAGTCCTTGTGTTTGTGTGTGTCTATGTGCAGAGCATCTCTTGTTTTCTTCAGTGATTCGTCTTGAGTTTGTTCCCCCTGCCTCCCTACTCTGTATGAATAAGAGATGGTGGCAGTAGGTTGGTGATTCAGTTGTGTTTTAAAGCCCCTTCAGCCGGACCCCTGACAGCAGGTCCTCTGTGTGTTGCTGAGGCAAGGGACCTCACTCCTAATGAGGCCTAATTTCCTCCTTCCATCCCCCCACTTTCTCTCCTTTGCTCCTTTATTTCATATTTCTTTTATCTCCCACTCTCCTTCCAACCTTTGCCATCCTTTACCTTTCTCCTCATCTTCCTCCAAGTTACTTTTTCTACCCACCTTCTCCACTCTCCGTCTCTTTCATCTGTCCTCAACTCTATCTCCTCCTCTCTTACTCCCTCTTCCCTCCGCCCTGCTTTCCCTACTCTGCCTTGCATCTCAATAACATTGAAATTAATGAATGAAAGTGAAATGAAAATGAATGTATGCACCTCTTTGAAGTTATTGTAAGTCAGAACGGATAAGAGCATCAGGGGGATACTTAAAAAATGTTTATGAAAACGTGGATCAAAGAACAGCCAAAATCTATATTTGTATGCCGGATGTCATTTGAAATGAAGGAGGGGGATGTTTTCAGAGATATAGCTAAAAAATGATGTCCAAATGTGTGGCAAGCGTTGACATTAGAAACAATACAACACATGTTTTACATTATCAGCAAGTCAGGAATGGAAGTAATTGAAAAACATATTTCCTTTCTTTTTTTGTGTGTTTTTCCGTCATAGGTTGCGCAGCTAATATTATTACTATTACTGGATTTTATGGGAGAATTGTCAAACTGGATTTTGAATGTAATAACTGATGTATGTGAAGGGCAGAACATTTACAATTATCACAGTAGATTTAACAAATTAACAAAGGCCATAATTCAAATGTATGGCAGCAGGAATGGGACATTTTATGTTTGTAATAAGTCGCTAATTAAACATGAAGCACCACAACAAAATTGCCTGGTTGTAGTTGTTTTAATTAAACTTTCACACACTGACATATGAGCTAATATCTTCTGAAACAGATAAGCTGACACGGGTAGCAAACTGAGAATCCATGAACCATGCCGAAGATCTTCAGCAACACCACCCTTCTTTTTGATTTATTAAGTGTAAAGGATTCTGCTTGGGTAAACACTCACCGCCTATATGGCAACATTAATCTCAATGTTTAGGCAGATGTGACGAATATCTGATTAGTGCTCTGAAATACAGTGCAGTTAATATTCAGTTATACTGATGCATCCTTGATATCAAGGTAGTCAGGTGCTCTTTTGTTGAAGAGTTTCTTAACACTTTTTTGTCCTTATGGGAATGAATCATTTAACAATTGAATTAAAAATGGTCTGCTTCACTTAAAAGACGGTAATTTGAGGAGACAAAAATGTAAGATCTGATTTGATCAATGCCAAATCAAACCATGATCAAACATAAATGCCATATTTCTGTCATATCTTCTACGTTGTTGTACACAATCTTCTTCTCGTTTATTGGCAACCAACTTAGCAAAATTAGCTCTAACAATTGCTAATTTGGATGAATCAACCCCTAATATTAGCTACATATAACTATAAAGAATGGAAATGTGCTGACTTTTTTCTAAATAATCAAAACAAAATGTGTGCTACCTTTTTGAATAGTACTTTTTGGATTGTATCCACAGCCAGTTTTTTTTTTTTCCTGGGTTCGAATGTCTGTGGAATGATGAGGATAAGGAACTCATTATACATACTGTGACTCCATGTGAGCTTCAACACCCATAACCAATACATTATTAAATAGGCTAAAGGGTTTGATTCAGACATTTTTAGGGGTCAGACCTATTTCAAATTAATATATTCAGATCTAATGAAACATAATCATTACATCTTGAATAAACAGATTGGTCCACAGTGAGTTCCCAAAAATGCCCCTATAGTATCACAAGGTCAGACTATTCAATATCCACAGCTAATTACGTTGTTTGTGATAGTGTGAAGTAAAAAAATAGCAATTATACAAATCAAACCCTCAGTATACATATGTACTGCAGCTTAACCTCTAAGGGGTTCAGCATTACAACAATGGAGTCTTAATGAGGTCAAACAGATTACAAAAGCAATAGATAGAGATGGATAAATAATCAAATATGTAAAGAGAAAAGGGGCTGGCTGTTGACAATAGCTGCTAACGGCCAATAATGCAGATCGATGTAACAGCATGCACCATTTTAAAAATAGAAAAGTATGACCCGATACATGATAATACCGCATGACTATATGCGCATGTGTGGAGGCATGTGTCTATTTATTTATAGAGGGAATCTTGGATTAGAAGATGAAAAAATAAATGTGGAAGACACCGGAGAAAGGAGCAAGAGGACCGGGGTATGAATAATGGAGTGATCAAACACGATAATGACAGGGAGAGAGAATAAGAGGCCAGAGAGGCATCAGTGTTGTGTTTCAAGTCTATACCAGGAAAATAATGTATTTTACTATGATATTCAACACATGCATAGGGCATAACATCAATGCCTCTGTTATTATCATGTTTCACAGCACCTGCAAACAGGCATGTTCTAATTATTTGTACATATTTTTACATATGCTCTATATATCAACACAATCACATGCACAACACTCATTTGAATTGGGGTTGTTTTTTTACTCTTATAGATTTGAAGACCTAATTTAGCAAGAGGAAGGAGGTTTTGTGAGAGGGATTAGAGATTCAAGGTTGGACGGATTACGTACTGCACATGAGAAAATGACTACAACTACACAATAGAAAATAAAGGAATTTTCAGAGAGAAAAGACAATAAATGAAAGATTTGTTTCAAAATGTACTATTCATAACAGCTATTAAAGCATGCAAAGTTGGAAAAGAAGGTAAACAAAGGTGTTTATGTTGTTATTTTGTAATTAAGATATATTTCATTTCCCTGGATCGTGTCCCTAATCCCAAACAAAACCACTAATAACCCTTAACCCTTACTCGGAAAAGACAGGATGACCATAATTAATGTCAATAGAATTACACCCCAAGAGAGAAATGGTAACCAAATAATGAAAATTAAACTTGCTGTATATTAACATTTAATATGCACAAGCATTGAGTGAGTTGCAAAGCAGTTGCAAATAGGACAAGGACAAAACTTCCTTAATACTTAGTTAATCTCATCCTGGCTTACTGCTGAAATAAATTGGACTGCAGTACGCTCGATATATTGGATTGGGATTCACTGATTGGGATTGGTTTGACTTGTCTTGTTTACTTGATGCTTATCTTGATGCTTTCAGGCTGTTTTGATTTTTCTTTTTTATCCAAGTGGGAGACTAAATGTAAGAAGATATCAAGATTGACACATATTTTAACGGAGTACTATGTTTTACTTTGTATCAATCCTTTTTTTTTTGCATTCCAACCATTCTTTTTTTCTATTAATTCTGCCTATTCTGTTTCAAATAAAGTATAATAGTTTAATGAAAAATGTGCAAGAACAATATGGCCTAGAATGACTTCAAATTAAAGGACAATGTTCTCGAATGATATAATAAATTAAATGGATGTGACCTGAGTCCAGATAAGTGGCAAAATCTAGACGGATAGAATAACCAGATTAAAATAACTTCTTCATTCTTCAAGAAGGTTGAGTAATATATACTGTATTTCTACATAATGACGATCACATGCAGAACAAAAAAACTCTGGTCCTGTCCAAGGGCTTTAAAAATACTACATTATATGTAAAAGGGAAATGTATAGTTATTTTTTTAAGTGACCTGCATCTGATTTGCATGTTTGTACTGTGTGAGGAAACTCAAGAGGAAAGTGTGGAGTTACTCACAGACGTAGTGCGAAAATTAAATATTTTATCGAGCGGTTTTTGTAGTCACCAAAACAATGTGCACTTTGTAGCTTAACAGCCGGCGTTTATAAATGTCAAAAGTGTTTTGTGCCCTTCAGTGATGCACAGCCCTCCCCTCACCTCTCCATCAGAGCACAGAGTGGTGACTTTTTATGCGTGAGCTAAGACCTGAACCTTTGTTGTGAATTGCACCCATCATCACAGGAAATGGCCCAAAACTGTGCTTAGAAGAGTATCATAAAGTTCTGGTGTCAATACGTGCCATTAAAAAAATAAAGCATTTGAAAAATATCGATATTTTTTTTTTATGGATGCTACTTTAAGTTGTGATGTTACCACCTCTCACATCTGTTATCACATAAGAGGGTCTAAGTTCAACATTACCAGGAAGCTTAAAACATAGATCAAACTGGATTGAATATTAAGCTCCTGCAATCACATGATGCAAACTCAATCATTAAGAGTTTATTTACTCAAAATCTATCGAGTGTTACAGGATGCAATCCATCCACCATCTTTCATCTTTTGTATCCCTACTTAGCATCCCATCCCCTCTTCTGCTTTCCCCTCATCCTCTCATGTTTCTCTTTGCTCTGCTCCTCCCCCATCCTGCCCTACTCTCCCCCTCCTAACCCACTGCCCCCTTCTTAGCTCCATCTTCTCCTCTAATTCACTTCCCTTCTCGCCCTCCCACCTCACTCTCCTTTTTCAACAGTGTGTTTATTTAAATGTCTTCTCCCTCCATCCATGAAAAGCAAAATGCCTGATGTTGTGGGGCAGCAGAGAGACAGAAGTAGTGGACGGCGGATAAGAAGAAGTGTAGGGAACTGGTGGGGGTGGGGGGCATGTCATAGGATAATTAAACATCGATCTGGGACAATGTTGAGAACCGCAACAAGACACCAAACACAGAGATTATGGGTTGGGAAGCCGGCGGCATTTTGCTGAGCTCTGCAAATATTCAAAAGAGGAGAGGAAAGGGAGAAAGATGGAGGGATATAGAAGAAGGGAGGGTAAGAATGCAAGATAAAGAGGAGGCAGTGTGAAGATGAGGTAAAATAAGCACAATGAAAGACTGACAAGCAAAAGGACATACAAGAAGATCAGAAGAACATGGAGTAAATATGGGGAATGAGCGAAGTATAGTTGGAATGAGGCGGCAAATTATCGGATAGATGAAAGACAGAGAGAACATGGGGTATAGGAAAGTAATACAAGCTAAAGGTGAGGAAAATCATAAAAAATAGGACGAGAAAAATACTTAATGGAAAAGGCAAGAGAATAAGACTGCAGACGTGAAAGGAAAAAAGTAGCAGACAAGACTAAATAGATGTTTTTAGTGTCTTTGAACTAACCTCTGCTCAGTCTCATTAGTTCTGGATTAAATTGGCGAATATACAGCAGGTACCAGCTATGGCTGTCTGTGTTTGTGTATGTGTGTGCGTTTACGTGCTTGTGTGCGTGTGTGGCAAGTCATTCATCATTAGGCCCTTAAGCTCATTAGAACATTTCAGTGAATCATTCAATTAAATAACAATGACCTACAGCAAGCTGACTGCTCATCGCCGCCATCGGTGTGTGGATGTGCACACGAGCGTGCGATAATCAGGCAGATATCAGTTTGGTGAAATTGTATGTTTTGCTGGTATGAGCCTGCATGTCTTTTTTGTGGAGTTGTGCATGTCATATATAACGTGCAACCAGAAATCAATAAAGCCTTTAAACAGCAGCATTGTTGAATAGCTAAAACATGCCAAGAATTTTTATCATGATGGACAAACTAACATATTTAATGAACATGTAAACATTAAGTTATCTCCTTTAACAATACTGGTTTGCTTAGAAAACAACAACAAATGCAAGAGGAGCTGTAACATGGTTTATTAAAAGCAGGCTTACTGATTGAAATGTGTGAAATGGACATAAGGGAGAAAAAAGACTGACGTAGGATAATTAGCACATCAGCCTTAAAAAGGTTTTGTTTATGTTGTTGTTTTCTTTAACAAATCCACATGCTTGTTGTCTATGAACTGTACACATGCATATTAAACATGTTTATAATGCACAGATGCATAACACACATCACAAACGTATTCACACATGAATAAGCTTTTTTGTGCTTCATATACTGTGAATGTAAAACAAAGATATGCTCCTGCTCAAACACGTACACAGAGACACACACATACACGCACCCACATTATCCCTCTCTTTACCTCTCTCCCCCATCCTACTCAACACACAGTCACCTACAGTACTTGCAGACCCACCACAGCCCACCTAGCTAAGCTCCAGAAGCTCCCATCACCTGCTCCTATGCTGTTACCTCCAAACACCCTTTAACAACACATATGCACACTCACATATTAACAATGCATACTCTGGCATCAGTTCATTTATATTTCAGTTTAATGATGCTTGAAAATGTACTATTAATATCATACAAAACACTCTAATGGGTTGTGGCTCTTTATACAACATGCATAAGGGAACTGAAGATAGAGAATGAACAACTGACAATATTGATGGTCTAACCCATTTCCTGCCAGTGTGAGAAAGTAGCCCTGTCTTAGAGAGCGAAAATAGATCTGGTGATTGAATTTGACAAATAATAACACCTCAAGCTTGTTATCACCACTGATAAGGTACAACACGAACATTTGCATTTGATTATGTCTCATAATGTGTACAGCATCTCTTAAAGCACATTACTGCTAAACAGGCACAAGAGCAGCTATCTCCTGCAGTGATCTGGTAGTTATTAATGCATGCATCCAGTCACTATATCCTGACGCTGCGGTTCTGAGAAAAATGAATGTGTCTGTGAGTCCATTATCCGAAGAACCACAAACCTTCAAATGCAGAAAAGCTAGAGAGACTTCAAGAGAGTTAGGTCACAACATGTGCTCTGCTGTCTCCGTTGTTTGTGTGTTTGTGGGTGTATGTGTGTGTGTCTGTGTGATTTGAAAAAGGTTCACATTGACCTATTTCTGCCCTTGCATTGTGAGAAAAATGTGAGGTGAATACAATTCTTAAGATCAACCTGGACACACAGAAACACACACCCAAACATACACACACTCAAAAATCGTATTCCACACCATTCGATGATGTACTCACTCGCATGTTATCGAGACGGACACCACGGGGTGAATTTGAGAGAAGAATCAAAGGCTTAAGCTTAAAAGTGGGGTTTGAAGAGATATCTATGTGTGTGGGGATGTTTGTTTATGCGTGTGTGATGGTGCTTTGCATCGATGCCACAAGGTTAATGTAGCATGAATACATCTTTAAATCCCTGTCATGCTCCCACACCAGAATTCAAATGTGTGCTTTATAGATTGGGCACCTAAGGTATGAAGTCTGACGCAACACAGTGCAAAAAAAGTGTTTTTAATCATTTACTAAATCAAACCAAACCCTCTGCAACTACAGTATGTTGATAACATTTTACCTAATTCAACGCTGATAAGCTTTATTTTTAAGATTGATCTGTTTGTATTTGAGACACGCTTGCTCTTTTTTATGATATATATCATTGACCAAAGGTGGTATGCATACTATTAAGGGTAGCTACAGCTAAGGTGCAAATGACATTTCCACTTCAATTTTAATCCTCAAACAGTATGCTCAGATTGGCATATCGCAACACTGCAGAGTCAGATTGTGCTCACATTGCAAAATGATGAGCCAGACCAAATCCATTAGGTGGTCAAGTCTGCATTATGATTTGGAAACTGCAAACCTTTGATATGCCCTAGTTAGAAGTACGCACACTAGCTCCTAATATCCGCATCTGAAGGTCGTTGCCCCACTTCAATTGAAAAGTAAAGCTTAAACAAATTAAGCTATCAAATTAAGAAATAAACACACCTACAGGTTTGGTTGATCAATGAAGCCTTAGACATGTATTCTGACAAGTAAAATAATTATCTTTTTATTCTTTGCTTGAGGGGTGTTTCAGAGAGGCTGGGGAAAGAGACTTGCTATACTATAGCATTCATATAAAAGTGCATTGGCCTGTAATAAGCATAGCCATTGTAACAGGTGACATTGACTCAAATTGCCTGTACTCAGTTCCCTTCCTTTTTGCGTAATAATTACAACCGATTTTGAGATTCAATCTCAGTAGGAAATACAGCTGTCATTTCCAAAAACTGACAGAATGAGTGCTGTCAATAATATAGGCAGAGATGGGAAATGGAAGGCGGACAAAATGATTTCCAAATGTGGACACCCAGCAATACATCACCTAGAATCCTTCTGACAGGACAGATAAATCATTTAAAAATGAAAAGTGTAGTTTAGGCAAATATATCTCTGGGTTGGGCTTACCTGTTCAGTCCCAGAGTGCAAGCCAAGTTAATGCCTGGCTTGTTTGCCTAGATGATGTGCTATCCCTGGTGAGGCCGGGGTGGAATCCAAGCTATTGATCCTTCTAGACATCTGACTGATCACAGCTCAGTTTGTTTTATTCAGAATGTACAATTCTCCCAAAAGCTCATCCAGCAGAATAAATCAACATGCAGCAACACAAGCCAATGTCAGCAGGTGCAAAGCACTGTGACGCCACACCTGACTCCACACTTAACACCTCTGCCTTTTGATGCAATTTTTTTGGAAGGCTTTATTTATCCAGAGAGAGAAATCTAAAATTAGAGTTGAACAATTTGTCTTTAATATTTCAAGTGAATGTGGTTGTTTTTGTCAAATTTTTATATGAATATAGCTTCAGTACTCTAATTGTCATAAAAAACATGTTTATAAGAAAACTTTACAGCTTTCAAAATAACTTCTGCATTTCTCATTGACACCTTATCACATACAACATTTAAACAAAAAAAAGAAATGTTGCACCTGCCAGCATCAGCTTGACTAAGCCCTGCACTGATATGCCATATAAGAAGCAACGGTCTCACAACTGCCTCTACACATAACTAGAAATGTGCTATTTTCTAAGTGTTAGTCGAAGTGTCAGACATTGCCTCTACACATGTTTAAATTAATTTAGTTACACAGGTTGAGGTGTTGGTATATGTGATGAAACACACTTCGCCCACACCACACATGCATGATACCTGTGTCACGTCACGCACTGATGTGGCGTTTAGAGTACTGCTGTGCATGACTTTTGATATTCTTCACCCCTCACATTCACACAAACGCACACATTATTTTAATGAAACTAGGTTAAACAGCAACCTAGTGCTGTACTTGAAAGGCAAATCATGAATAAAAAATGTATTGTTTGTATTTTTCAATCACTCTTATCAGGCTCCCAGTTTGACAGTTTTCCTTTACTTAATCAACATTACTTGTGTAGCTTAAGGGGAAAATAAAAAAAGGAATAATCTATTGCAATCAGGTCATTATTATGTTCCTTCTATAAAGTTGTCAGCCCAGTTAGACTAAAAGCAAAGGCGCTGTCCCTCCTGAAAAGGCCCATTAACTATGAAACACAGTACATTCAATAAAACTGACACCTCCTTGAAATCCAGGAATAAACCAATCAGCACACACATTTGAAGAACATTATGAGATACGCTGGGAAATGCAGATAACTCAGTGGGGAAATAATGAAGGCATGTAATGTGTTGGAAATGAAAACAAAGAAAAACAAAACTTAAAAAGGAAGCTCATACTGTAAAGTTTGTCACATGTTTAGAAGAAAATATGTGTATATGTATCTCATTCATCCACTTTGTCAAATTTTTTGTCAAAATGTAGTTTACTTTTCATTATTTTCACTGTATAATGTTTAGATAATACAACATACAAATAAACTATTGGTCAAACTAAATAAACTTTAACTTTCCTGGATGGATGTTATAACATGAACTGTCCATTGCTTTTTTCATTACCTGTGTTTTTAGCTGCTCACATTTTAAAAGAAAGCTGACAAGTAGTAGCTTTCGAGCAGATACATCACAATTTCATCTGAACACACCACCAGCCAGTAGATCTAAAAGCTTAGTTTATGTTTGAGTCAAGGCATTGAAGGAAAAAGGAACATATTGACACTCCTGCAGAAGTCTGCTGCCATTGTTGGCACTTAAACTGACATAAGGGTTTTGGCTAATACACAGCTGCTATCTGACCCAGTGTGCACATGAATACACACACATTGCAGGTGTACACACACACACACACACACACACACACACACACATGAATAGGCATTGATTATTTTAGACATGGGGCCGGTAGAGCATGTCTCAGACACATGGTTAACTAATGCACTTGGCCAATGGTTGTCTATGGACACATGCAGACACACACACCATCACACACAAACTCTCTACTCTAATGGCATTAATCGTAAGTAGTCGGGGTTTTAAGACTGTGTTTTGAGAGCCCTCTCTATGCTCCGAGCTCCTCAGGAATTCTCTTGACGATTGGTGATCTTTCTGAAGTGGAAGTAGAAATTCAGCTGCCTGCTTAGATACAAGTTAAATATAAATCAGACCAGGGCGGTGTCTAGATCACAGTATGCTATGATCTGGATGTTCTGTCTCAAATAATTGACTCAGTGGGAGGCGGGAAATCAAGAAATGAGTGAGTAAATACATAAAATAAGAAAACATATTTAATGTTTTTATCTAATAGACATGTTGAGGTTATCATCACTGTGTCTATCGCAAACCAATCGTTCCAGCCTTTGGTTAAAAAGTAAGGAGACTCTTTGATTTTGTCCTGTGATGTAATGCATTACAAATGTATCCTTAATGCCCTCTACTCTGTTATTTGTCCATGGCTAGGTTAACCTGCATTAATATATTCATACATCTGATAAGATTTTGTTTTTGTCAAACTTTTTTGTTATCAATAAGAAAAGATTATGCTGGATGATATGCATGCATAGTTTTCATGAAAATCTCTTTATATTTTAAAGGGCTAGGAATGGAAATGTATATTAGTCATGCTTCAAATGTAAATCATTTTGTTTATCTAATGAATGCTGGCCTGTTGTGTCTAATTTCACAAAGGTGTTTGAGAATGGTGTGAGCCTCAGGTGTTATTCCATTTAAGTTCGGAGTTGCACAATACAATTAATATGCAATTAGTGATGTAAAAATGCAGAGAATCAACAGGAAGTTTAGATGTTCTCACTAATTGCATCCCACCTTGAATAGGCTGGTGCATATGGGAGGTTGCTATGCAGGAGATTGGTTGCCATGCTTAGTATTGTAAGAGGTGGCTTGTCTATCCTAGTTCATTGAACTGTCTGAATATCAAGTGTCCTCTCAAGCTTAGAAATAACATCATAATCACTTTTCAGAGAGGACCACCATTTCTAGATCACACAAATGCCGATTTCTCACAAATTAAGAGGGTCAGAATCCCCATGTAATGTGGATGGATTTAACATATTATATCACAAGTTCTTCTTTTGAAAATAGTTTTTCCCAAGAGACAATTTCAGCGGTTGATCAAGAGTAAAAGGACAAGCAGAGCTGAATTGGTTTCAGATAATTCTGCAGGGCAGCGAAGGCTGATTGATTTACTTCTGTAATCACAGAAAACAGTCATAGACATTGACATATTTATAACAGTCAGCAGCACTTGTGTGGTATTATTAAAGCCAGATGTCACTCATAGCAAGATCTGGGATACTTTCCCAATCTGTTGCCATGACAACTCCACAACATATGAAAACTCTTCAGAACTGAAAATAAATATGGCTTCACTAGGCTTTACGAGATATTCGGGCAATATTGTTGCCATTGATATACCTTGAACTGCTCTTAAAATCCTTTTGATATGCTATTGATACCAATAGTTCACTTCCTATTTGTTTAGATGGGATGTTGCATGCTGTATGAAGTAGCATGTTGTGCACGGCAGAAAAAAGTAACTGTTTGTTTTAGGGATCTTTTACATTATCCATTTAGTCTATATTGAAACATTTAAATTCCTGGAAACATTGTAGCAGTTCACTGGTCATTAGTTCAATGTGTTGGCATTAAGTTAAATCTGTCAAAGTAATGACAAAGATCATCAAATGTCTAAGTCGAGTCAAACCAAGGATAATATGGAAAGATGGCATATTTATAAAGTCATGATGTAAATATCAGCAATGAAACAATGCAGCAACAAGGTCAACCCATCAGTGCAGCACATAAGGAAACTGACAGACACGCATTTAAAAGCCCTACTCCCCACATTTGGCAAAGGCCCATTGAACCCTGCAATGGCACTGTTCCACTACAGACATCTTTATCATTACAGTTGATTAGACTTTTACAACTGGATGACTGGCTTATATCCATTTGTATCATCCATCATCTGCTCTCACCCTCATAGCAGCAGCTGATGCCTTCTGAATAACTTACACACAGCTGCAGACACACACACAAATGCTCACACAACAAACACATGTAGGGAAATATATATATTTTTTCTTACCAATACTCCTTTAAGAATAAAAAGTCAAAACAGCTGATGTAATATAAAAGAAAAGAAAGACACACACAGATAGACAGATCTAAAATGAGAGTGTAGATAGACATACCTGTAAACAAGTGTGTCATCTCCAGAGCTGTTGTACTGGACCTGGAACATCCTGACTCCAGCTGTAGGCGTCTGACTGCTCCATCTAATGAGGGCAGAGTTTCCTGTCAGTTCCACCAATGAGACCCTCCGGTCGGCCCCTCGTGTCTCGTTGTTAGGCAGGGCAACCTTAGAGGAGGTTAGGATGTCAGACGGGGCCGGTTCAGAGGACGGGTCTCGGCTGCGGCTCGTGCTGTTTGCCAGATGGGGCACTGCCGTCACAACAAGCTCCACCCTGCCCGTTGATTCACCTGCTGCGTTTGAGGCAATGCAGGTGAAGTTACCTGAATCCTTTAGGACTGTTACATTAATCTCCAGGCTTCCATTAGGGAAAACCAACGTTCTGAAAAAAAGTGAGATGTATCATAAAGTTAATAATAATAATTAAATATGACATTCATAAAATGTAAATATACCAGTGTTGGGAAAATACTGAATGTACTCTTTGAATATCAGAGTAGCACATGTGTACGTAACCGGATGTATGATTACATGGATGACGCTCATGAGACACTGTGTTTTACATACGATAGCTATGTTCCTACGATTAACATGATGACACAGCCCCTAAGGAGATAGGCATATGACTGTCATGTTTATTGCTTACGCAGGCCTTAGCTAATCTGAACTAAGGCTCAGAATACTGCTTTGAACTGGTATACATGTATCTTGTGACTGAATAACACCCTCTCTTGTATATAAGCATGTGAAGGACACTGATCTCGGAACAATTTTGTCCCATGCAGCTCTGTATGTGATGACTACTTCCATTCTTGCAAGGATAATAAATGCATGTATCCTGATATTGAAGTTCAAGCCGGTGACAGGGGATAACAACCAGCAAAGTAAATATACCAACAAAGTAAAAAGCATTTAATGTAGAAACTGCAGGCCTTTGGCATAGTCAAACCATTATAAAATGGGCAAGGTTCTTTTGCTCTTTATTCCTGACAAAAGGAGCAAGAAACTTTCACCTTTTGATTGTACAATCATTCACTTTTAATCTCCTCATACCAGTTAGAGGCAAATTATGTCTGGTCAACTCTTATCACTCACGTAAACCAACTTCTCTGTCACCCACACATGAGCCAATGGCTAATCACTGTTCAAGCATCCATTCACACTCTATCCAGAATCAAAGTAATTTCTGCCAGGCTGGGGGGCTATGTTGTTGACTCGTTGTAGGCTTCTTCCACATGAATATGATAATTAACTAAAATTATATTTGTCAAGATACAAGATTGCGTCACTTCCGTAAACTGGCCTTTTCCTATCAAAATATTTAAAGATGCAAACGCAAAACCAAAGAGTGCTCAAGCAAGGAATTATAGGACTGTCACATGTTTTTTTAATACTATCAATCTTCAATAACAGATGTTGTATATGCAAAACCATAACTATAAATGCACATCTCTGACATGTGTGCGAAGAAGTAGGTTACCAGATAGAAATGTGAGAAAGGTGGGACCTCAACAACTACCTTCTGATCCTGATTCACCTTTTTCCCCACACGAGTAGTGTGCCTACGCCCTAATACTACAGCCAAGACAAAAATGAAGTGAGACACACTGTCTGACTTTCTAACTTGGTTGCACCTTGGCAGAGAACACTAAGCCTGAGCGGTACATGGAGAAATATTTGAAGAGCCCCTCTCTTGCCCCTGCCATCTTGTTTGCCAGGTTTCTGACATCATTACATATGGTGAAGTGCTCTTAGGTGAAAAGTCGCATGCCATAAATAAACACCTTGCCTTTTAAATTTGAGAAACTATTGAGAAAATAAATTCATTGCAGATTTAACAAGACTGTATGGAAACAAAGTTAGTACCTGGTGCCATTAGATATGAGTCGCCCTTCAGGGCTGATCCAGTGAACTTCAGGCTCTGGATCACCATTCGCTTTGCACTTTAAACTTGCATGTTGGCCTTCCATAGACATTGTATGTGGCGACTTACGGGTCAAAACTGGTGGGTCACAAATAAACTCCTACGGCAAAAAGAAAGTTTTGATTATTTAAATGACTATTATTTAAATGAGTAATATATGTTAGTTTCAAGATGTTTTCAATATTTGTATTAGTTTTCTTAAAGTTAAAACTGCACCTCTTCAGGAATGGTCCAGAAGTACTTGGCACTGAGGTCAGGGGGAGAAGCGCATGTCTCAAGGTCGTCTTCTCTGGTCAGTCTTCTCAACCACAGAAGTTCACAGTTACAGTGAAGGGGGTTGCCACCAAAACTTAACACCAGGGAGGTGAGGGGGGAGCCTTTGGACTTAGCATAAACTGGAATTCTCAGGAACAAAGGGTCTGGGGGAATTTTCTTCAGCTTGTTGGATGTCATGTCTAGCCTGTGAAAGGACCGAATAGGGAGAAGATGAAATAGGATAAAAGAGAGAGGAAGAAAGAGGGGAACTTGTTCTTTATCCCTAGATCAACAGCAATTGATCCAGTTGATCAGTAAAACATCCTTTGCATTTATACATTCTTTATCATTTGCTCCTTAATTATTTACCTGGCTAGCTTGTGTAGGTTTGTGAATACACCTTGGGGAACATGTTCTATGAGGTTGTGATCCATATTTAGGGTATTGACATTGGTGAGGCGCCCGATCATGTCCCAAGGTGTCTCGGCAAGATTATTGTAGCTGAGGTCGAGATCCTCCAGTGTGGACAGGAAGTCATCAAAGGCATGAGCAGATATGGAGTGAATCTGGTTGCTGGCGAGGATCAGGTGACGGAGGTTGGTCAGGCCTTTGAAATGGTCATCCTGGTTTGTGAAAAAGCAAAACTGCTTTGAAAGGCATCAGAGTAAGAGCATTACATATCTATACTCTATTGTTCAGTGAATGTTTTAACCACCCATCTTTAGTTCTTTAAAGTTATTTCCTATTTAATCAACAGTGAATTATACATCTGATTATTAATATCGTCAATCAATTAAGTTATCTATCCATTAGTCTCACCTTGATAACAGTTAATCTGTTAGAGTCTAGATGGAGTGCCCTCAGTCGTCGCAAGTCACTGAAAGCTGAAGGGAGGATCTGACTGATGGTGTTTCTCGACAGGGTTAGATGTAGCAGGCTGGTCATGTTGGCAAAGTCCTTTCTTCGGACAGCTGGGAGTAAACAAAATTAACACAAAGAGACGCTCCATCAACTGCATCCCAAGTGGCCAGATTACATACAGTATTATGAAATCAAAATATATGGATATCTTCGCCCAGACATCCTCTTCCTATATCCACATTCTGATTAGCAAATTGAAACCCAAGAATGGAGTTGGAGTTGAGAGACAATGTTTATGGCCAAATTGTTTATCTGGATATCTGTTTACAGAGATTAAAAAAAACAAAATTATTATGCGAGCATAGCCCATTGGATCCGAGATTGCATTTTGGTATTTGTGTTTCTTCTTTCTCGCAACCAAAGCCTGCAAAATGTGATTGGTAAATGCTACTCAGACTACAAAAAGGAAAACACTTGATACTAGAATATCATGCTCTTCCTTACTTATTCTGCATTCATATGCAGATATCTGTTTATAGAGATGATATCTAAATTGATAAAGACATGCCTACTCAGCTCAAAAGTTCATATCCTGAACCCTGTGACACCCAGATTATCCGGTATCCCCCAAAATAAGATACTGAATGTTTCGTTTTGCTAAACTGAAATTGATTTGGATGTGACTTGTATAACTATGCGGCTGTGTGATACTGTTAACAGTGCATCAAATTATCTCCCTTTGGAACCTGTGAAAGCAGTCTTTATTTTTAGCCTGTGTGTCTTCAGTTTTGGCAAATAACATTTCTTTCAAATCAGCTTGGGAATATTATGTAGCTGTCTTGGTAAAATAAAAGGATAAAGCAACACTGAGTCCTTAAAAATTACGTATGGTTCAATGTATCCAATAAAAGTATTTCTCATCAAGAGAAGATGAATCATGAATGAGATTTGCTTGGCTGAAATGTATTCAAAAGTACACATTTTCAAAAGTAATACCACCATTTTTTTTTTGTAACTTTAGCCAGCATTTGGGGGCTTTCAATCGTGTGACATACTCTGCTCACTGCATCCAATGTGACCTTTGAATATTAGAGGTATCTTTAAACCTGCGAATACATAACGCCTGCTGTCGCTTAATATTATTGCAGTAGGTTCACACTTGAAGAAATCATTGCAGTCGATGAAGATAAGGAACAGACAGGATCATGCAAAGTGTCTTAATACACTGC
This sequence comes from Dissostichus eleginoides, assembly GCA_031216635.1. Classification (NCBI taxonomy): domain Eukaryota; kingdom Metazoa; phylum Chordata; class Actinopteri; order Perciformes; family Nototheniidae; genus Dissostichus; species Dissostichus eleginoides. Next base: position 22,400,559 of record CM062268.1, on the reverse strand, counting down.
GTTGATTGATGGTAAAATGGACTACAGGACGGACTGGAAGGTACGTTACCTGTAATAAAGTTTTCTTGGAGCCGTAGCTCCACGGTGCGCCGGTCAATAGCAGCAGGAACAAACAGCAGGCCTGTCTTGGAGCAGAGGATAGCGAGTGATGGAGAAAGGCTCTGGCACATACAGCGTTTCGGACACGGCTGTCCCCTGCATGCTGCTGCCAGCAACAGCAAAGAGAACCACAGCCGTTCCATTATCCTCCACTGGGAGCAGGGCAACTGGAAGACAGAAGGAAATAAGCAATGAGTTGATACAGATACAAAGACATCTGGTAGCACTTCTCTGGCCTGCAGAGAAACTGCAGTATCTTGGTCATTTGGCTAGTCTGCTTACCGCAGCAATCCTAGCTTTTCCATAGCCCTGTGGCTGAAGTGACCCACAGCTGGCAGAGCTCTATAGCATCTTCAATTCAGTCTCGATACAAGGACATTAAATAAGTAATGTGAGCTGGTCTAAAACTGTCCTTAACATACAGTTCTAAGTGCTCTTTTTACTACTAGGCCAAGTTTACTGCAAGAAAAAAAAAGATGAGTAATGGAAAAACCTGGGTGTGGTCTTACCATTATTTTCACATAGTTTGTCTTTCACGCTGAACCATATTGAAATAATTAATATCTGTGGCTGTGCCCTGAACATATAATCACAGTTTACTTTTACCAAACAAAGAAACGAAATAAACCAAAACCATGGGCAGAATGTGCTTCTAGGCTTAAATAGTTGACTCACAGTAAATACGATATTTCACAGTCAAACTTCTATTGAGAACAATGCTACAATAAAGTCACAATAAAGCAAAATGACAAGTACCAAGGCTTAGAAGCTAGCTATATTACACAATGATGTGGGCTCATAATGGGATTTATCAGTGCGGTTGCATAGTTAACTGAAATCTTTTTAAACTGAAGATCTTTTCGTGATCAGTGCTTGTGTGATTTTTGGCAAGATGTAATATAAATGTGGATATTCAAAAAGGAGGTGTATAGATACAACAGTATTACATGGCTAATCCAAAATAGCTTCATGAATTTGTGATCCTATCCACATCAAAGGTCTAAGTATTGTGGACTAGTGCTTTAGTCTCATGTGCTTTAGTCTCATGAATGCAGTTCTTCTTAACAGTGCTGGCATGATGACACTCTAGGACTCGGGGGACTCACACAAAATGTAACACAGTTCTATCCAACATTGTCAGACTGATTTCTCTCTTTCCAGTTTACACCACATTAATCCCCCCGGGGCCATCCTTTCCTCACTCAATACCGGTTTCCAACAACACCTGTCTGTCTAACAGGTGTGGCACAAGTTTCCCCAGACAAGTCACATTTACAACTGCAATAGATGTCGACCTGTATCTGGGATGACATGATGTGGTAGAACAGAACCGTGTCTTCTCACACTCTTTTTCCATAGTTCCTCCCCTGGCCTTGAACCACTGTATCATAGCATAATCATACACCATGATTCAAAACTTAAAATAAAAAGTACTTCACTATCTTATGTTAAAGAATGTCATGGTGTGTATTCGACAACCTGATTAAAAAGGGTTTGCACCAAAACCCTGCTTTGGTTGTGTGCTTACATTGAACCTTTCTTATGATAATCACATGTCTCAGGGAAAAATAAAGTCCTTGGCTATATGAATGAATTCTAATTGTATACACATAAAGAGAGGGTCACCTTTCGGTTGCAGTTTAGTTAGTATTTATGCCATATGCTAACAGTGTGGCAAGAGTCTTCAAGGACCATCACATTCTACCTGTCAGATTTATAAAAAGAAAGGTAAATATGGATCCATTTCTACTTTCTAACCCTGAAGACACGACTCAAAACCCATGGTGTGATATGTGTGTGTACCATTGGGCAGCAGTATATTAGCCTGCCCAGCTTGACTACCAGGCTAATCAATAGCATTGAATTTGTCATCAGTGGGAGTTCCTGTGTATAGTACACCCCTCTTTTCTTCTCCTCTCTTGGTACTTAAAACCCCCAGCAGAACATTTGTATCCATGGATGTCCAAGTACTTCCGCATCAGACGACACCAGGCTTTTCTATATGCTTTTTTTCTCTTAGATTTACCTGTTTATTATCTTCCATATGTAATGTTATGACACTCCTTAAACAAAATTATGCTCTTACTTTGAACTTGCATGTTTTCTGTTCTTAAACAATGAGAAAAATAGAAAGAAACAATGATAAATTGTAAGGTACATACACAAAGACACTTCAGTGTTTCCGTTTTTTCCATCTCAAACCTTTTCTTTGAAAAAACAATAGCTCTCTCCATTACTCTTGATTATTCCCCCAGTATATCTCCCCATCCTCATCCCAATCATACACCACATTATTCAGCTGATGTTCCCTCAATAATACTATTATACTATGTGTTCCCTCTTTACTCACTCCATCATCCCTAATTTTACCCATGTGTATACGTCATACTAGACAAACAATATAAAGTAATTTGCTAGCGATATCTCAGTCTTGCCATTATTTGTATCACTTGAACCTCCTTCATGAGACATGAGCTCCCATTCTGGGACACTAATGTTGAGAGCAAAAATTTGGGGCTTGCATTACATTTATTGTTGATTAAAATATTTGTATTTGAGATCCTTAAACAATCCTGAAAAGAATGAATCCGAACGTGAGTGAAAGGGGTAATGTTGATTTACATTTGTGATACACATTTCTCAACCAGTGTTACCATAACATTAGGATTGATATTTCTACTCTTTTGAGTGGAAACAAGTTAACATTACCATGAAACCATTGATCACGAATGAAATATTGATTGAATAATACATTGTATCATTACATGCACTTGTGGCTGAGGGATCAAAGTGTCTGAATATATTTAATACACCATTTGTTATAAAGAATATGATAGGAGTTGAGGTTAAACTTCAAAAAATGTAAAAGAATAACGAACACCCCTTCAGATATAATTGTATATTGATTTTCAGAGCCAATATGATGGGCATATTGCAGATCAAGTATATAGTGTGCTATTTTAAACATAATATTGGTCTCATCTCTCATGGCTCCGTTCCTTTTTAACCTTTGTTAATTAAGCATGGTTTCCAAAGAGGGTATCATTTTCCTTCTAATCAAGCACTCCACAAAATTTGCTTTCATATTTACTGCCTTTTTTAATAATCACCTATTTCACAGGCTTCATAACTAATAATTCTCTTTTCTCAGACTCTTCATGCTCTTTTCCTCTCTAATTATCTCCCTGTGTTGCTTACTGTTATGATAGCATTATATTTATGTATCTTTAATGTGGTAATGTTGCAGAAAATGGTGCCAATGGTGAGTTTGAATGCACATATCCCTCCCTTGGTTCACCCACTCAACCTGCTCACATTCATACAGCGTAAATGTACAGTATAATTACAGTTATATTTTAAACATTTAGACACACCTCATTTAGTTCTCCCACACATCAGACTATGTGTGTTTTTTATGCTTTTCAATTACGGACGTATGGGTTTTTCTGTGAAATTTAGTGAGGGTGATGGCGATCAGTCAACCACCATTACGCACTCCCCTGCTCATTCAGCTGGGGAGAGTTAATAACACAAGAGAAAACAGATCGGAGCTGTATGCACTTGTTATCAGTTAGTGCCATTTACAATTGGTTGCAATGGTTTCAATGACAATCTAATGTTCTGCCAAAGCTAACTATTGAGATATCTTCATTGGAGGGTATAACTTGACATCTGTGTTTAGATCAATGAAAGTCCAGTTGGTTTAAATCAGCTGTGATAGTGACGGGCTGTCGTATACACCCTCATACTAAAAGTCTTGTACTGCAATAAAGTCTGAATAATGTTCACAGGCCTGCTTACTGAATCATTGTATTTTCTCAGGCTGTCCATGCTTGTTTAATTTCTTCCTCATCCATCATTCACCTGGTCCCACTCACTTTAAATGTCAATAAAATGGCACAAATATACACATTTTAAATAAGTATTTACAAAGGGTCGCTTTATGCTGCACACATTGGAAGCATACTGTCATGTTAGGCTAATATCAGAATTGTAACACTTGTTAATAATAATACTTCACAGGGATGTGGTGACCACATCTTTGGCCAACTTCTAACCCAAAGTGGCCATGTTGGGCCAAGACATGGTATTATTATATTATTATTGTACTGGTGGCCTTACAATGAGCCAAAAGAGAATGCACCCTTTTGGGAAAATCTGGGTGCAACCCCTTGACAACTTAGTAACCGCCAATTAATCAGCAACATGTTTAAACCAGTTGGCATTTACATGGAACACTTCTGACTGGGGATAGGGTTGTGCTGTGATGGTTGACAGCCATTTTAAAAGAACAGCCCTTTCAGCTTCATCAACATGTGCTGCAGTTCATTAAAATACATTAAACCATGCTGACAGACCATGACACTCCAATCATATGCAAAAGAGTAACTCCAGGGGTTTGAATCAGAATAAAATGCTCTTTAGCATGCTGTATTCATGCCTCTTTTTGATTTCAATTAAGAAGACTAATCACAAAGAATGATGTGTGAATCTTCACTAAGCTCGTAAGTGTGCATTATAGATAAAAACAGTGTAGCAACATCAACATTAACTGGTAAATCAGACTACACATTACACTAGCCACCAAATCCCAGTCATTGTTTATTATTATGTCAGGTCATTAAAATTAGGTATAGCATACCATTTTCTTTATGTCTGAAGATTAATGTAATAAACAAAACGCAATCCAGCATCAATTTGTTGTAATTACACTGGAGAGGTCTGCATTGATATTCATTTTTCACAAGTGGCAATACGAGCTGCCAGAATGTTGGTGATGTCTCCAGCAATGACAAATGTTAATGTTTTTATGGTTTCACAAAGTAAGGCACAAACACACACTGACAGTCTCTTTGTTTTGCCTGACAGTATGATCTGCGGTTTGCATTTGTGAATCAATCAGCTTTTTCCAGGCAGAGTATTCTTCAATCTGTTTAGGGCAGATATAGTGACAAACTTGGATGCTACAGTGCTATGTAAGTTGTATATGCTAGAATATGAATGTGCGCTTTTCAAGAGCATGCTCATTAGTTACGGGAACAAAATGCAAGAGATACATAAAGGACTTAAAACACAGCTACAGTATAGGTTCCATTGCTATGGAGAAAATAAAAACAGCAGCATTGTTTAGAGTTTGTTTACACTTCAGTTTTCAGGGTATTGAAGAAAGCAGTAATTAGCAACACACACTGCAAAAACACCCTGTCCGTCTTTTCTAAAGGAAAACATCGCCTCCATCTTCTATCGACTCTACCTGTGAAGATTAAAGAAAGCTCCTTAAGCTCCTTTCTCAGTGTATTTTTCTCTACCTTTTTGCACCTAATCAATGGAAACAAGGAGATGTCTTTACTAATGTGTTTATTGTAAATATAGCAGACTGGAAAGCTACACTGTTGCATGTAAGAAGGAGGCAAAAGCTTGAGGCTCCTTTTGATTACAGAGGACTGTCTTCTGATTAAGTATGTGCTCTTCAGTCAGGATGAAACAAAATGTGATTCTCTGTGAAGTGCCCTAAAGCAAGTTAGAACCCCTTTATTTTATTGCATACATAATGCAATTACAGAATAATGGAAACCAAAAGAATACAACCGCAATGTGAAAATGGTTCACATTAAAGAAGATCCAAAAGCAGAATTAAGCAGTGGTCAGAAAAAAAGATTAGAACAACTCAAACTGTCAGATCTTAAAAAAAACAATGTCATTACACCCCTGTCTAAAGCGGTTTGGAACGCTTATCAATACACACACACATAAATACGTTTATGAAAGGGATGGAGAAATATGTAGCATAAAATATTTTAGAGAATTTATCACGGAAAATATTTCAAGTCTGAAGACATAAGGTTGCAGTGAGTAAGAGGGGGAGTGAGAAGATGACGGACAATTGACTAGAGTTTGTGATTTTGTGTTTAAAGACGGAAATACTTTAGTCTTATTCAAGGCTTGGCTATAATTGTGTTCTGGTATGTTCCCTCTGTGTTTCTTATACTTATCGTTTTTTTAAAGAGCATTTGAGTTTGGTACAGCACTTTGGTAAGATTAGGCTGTGTTTAAAGGTTCTCCAGAAATAAACTTTACCTACCAATGTAAGTTTCTCCACAGAGTTCACTTCAGTAAAGCTTAACAGTCAAAAACATTTTCAGAAATAACTTACTTCCATGGAAGACACTCTAGGTCATCTGGTTCCCTGACCTACATGCTCTGCTAATACCCCAGAGTGATGGGATTATGGGAATCATTTTTCAAAATGATATCTGAAGTTCCAGAAACTAGTTCAGATGCTGCCCCCGGAGTTTCGCTATCTCTCACTTTACAAGGTGAGGCATGATTGTAATCTCTGAGCAGGCCAATTCCTTCTCATTATATTCATTAATTGAATTGATCTCAAAGTCAGGGCTTACTCCCACTACAATACATTTAAAATTGCATTACAACGACATACTGTATGCAAAAACAACACAGAAAACCACTCAACCTGTTTTCTGTAATGTTCTTATTTTAGGATATGATTTAGGATGATTGTTTGTTTACCCAACGAACCATGTATAAACCGAGAATAATGCCTTGGAAACCTTTTACAAGAGACATTTGGAAACTCAAAGTCGGTTTGCATCTGTCAGAGACGGTGACAAGTATTTGCATATGAAAGCAGATCAAATCGTGAGTGATAATTACTTTTGCTGAAGTGTGATCTTTAGGCTCACCAGGGGGTTTCCATGCGAACAAAATCGGAATACTTCAGGGATGCAAACACTTTTAAAACCAGCAATCAACAACAAGATTTGCTTTTAAAATCTCAATTGATGTCATAATAATTCAGATGTATGATCCATACAAATAGAAGTAGTGATTTTTGTTCTCAGTCATAGGTGATGCATTACGGTACCTTTATGATATAGTATGCGTATATTACCTGCTATATCACCATAAGCCTGCTTATGTCTACTATTATTCATTAAATTCAAATTGGGTGTGTGTGTGTGTGTGTGTGTGTGTGTGTGTGTGTGTGTGTGTGTGTGTGTGTGTGTGTGTGTGGTGTGTGTGTGTGTGTGTGTGGTGTGTGTGTGTGTGTGTGTGTGTCAAGCCAGCGTGAGTGTGTGTGTCCAGCCTGTACAATGGAGATGGATCACCCTGTCAGCTTCCTTGCAGAACCACTGCACAGTGTGTTTTGTATAATTTACTGTATCTGTGCATGAGCTTGTTCATGTGCTTACTGAGTGTTTATCATATGTGCTTCTTACTTATGCAACCATGTCTACGCACATACCCTAAAACATATTTATATATGTTTCCTACATAATTTAATCTGTGACCAGAAGCATTAACATGTACAATACTTATATCTTTACTCTATGGAATTGTGTGTCTTTAAGGGGCTTGTTCGCTGGTGTGTGTGTGTGTGTGTGTGTTCCATCCTTTTGTTTTCAAAGTCTACCGAAGCGAGAACACTGAGTTATTAACGACCACAAAAGCAGCATCATCCATCTGCTACCCACACACACACACACTCTCAAGGTTCACTTAAATCAGACAACATACAGTACATGCATGTTCCCATAAGCGAACAAATCTCTGCTGCAGCTTAATCTCTGTGAAATGCAGCTGTGATTAATGATGAAACAAATATGTGCAGTTTCCGTTCTACCATTAACAATATGTCCACTGCTATTGAAGCAAAACTACACCTGATCTACGCTCTGTGTCTCCAACTTCCTGAATAATTATACTTCATTATTTTCTGGTCCTCGAATGTATGGGAGGGAAAGAAAAAGGTGAGAAAAAGTGAGATTGGGAGCAAATTGAAATCAAAGCATGAAAAGGCAAGTGAATGGATACTGTGACCATGGCAAGGCACGGCAATGAAAAGAGATAAAGCAAAAACAAAGTGCTCCTACAGAATGGGGTATTCGTCAAAACCAGTGGTGAAGGCAAAGCTTTTATTGGCCACAGAAAAAAACTTGGTGGGGGCCTGTAACTTAGCAACAGCCAATGACACATGGATGGTAACAGTGAGGAGGTGGGAAGTATGTGTGTGTGTGTTGTGGTTGTGGGGGTGTAGTGAGTGTCTGTATGGGGGCTGTGAGAAAGTGCAAGATTGGTCTGGAGAGCTCACAAGTAATGAATCTGGAGTGTTGCCGTCAATGCGGGTGAATATGGGAGAGAGAGAGTCATATAGAGATAGAGATTGTGTTTGTGTTGCATAAAGGGTTAGTTGTACACTATTTATTTTTGTTTAAACCACATTGCAGCAAAGTCTCCTCATCATCATAAAACAAACATACTGTGTTGCTTTTACAAGTGCAAAGAGGGAGAACTGTTATGGGTTCATTAAAAATAACTATATTAAAATAATTATAGGCATTTGTTTAATTTGAACTTAAATCATAATTTGGGGGGAAACCCAAAACCCCAAAGAGCTCTCTCTATAGTCCCTCGTCACATGGGTAAAAGCTTTTTCTCATTATTTTTCATTCCAAAACCTAACGTGGGAATTAACTAGCAGGCAGTTAGAAGCAATCATTAAAACATTAATGTGATTAAAGTAAAGTGTGGGAGGCGAAGTTCAACCACCTCTAGACCAAAGCAAAACCATTTGCAGTGAATCAGTGCAATAGCTGACTGAAACGCAGTAGCCAGGCCTCATTTTAACTACCACATACTTTCTGTAGGTAAAATAAGCATGTTTCTCTAGTGTGAGCCAATGTAATGTAAGCAAATAACCACAATATACACATTTGATGGAGTAATTACTTTTGGACAAAGATAATTCCTAAGCATGGTGTTGATAATAGTGAAAATAGTACTTTTACAAAATAATATATATATTTTGAATGATGTCGCCTTTGAAAGATGCATGCTATCAACCATTTATATGTATACCGACATGATATATGGTCAAAACTTATTCAGATATGTTTCACCAATGAAATGAGGACACTCCTGTTTACCTTTCTAATGCTTTAGGTTTTTTTTTCTGCTTGTGTTTCTTCCATGTTAACGTCTAGACATTGAGGCCGGTCAAAATAAATGTATCTGTAGAAACTCACCATAAATCTTTGATAATTCTCTTTTGATCTAACCGATAGACTACCTGTTCAAGGTTCAGACACAACACACTTAGACTAGTCTTCCGCTGGAGGAGAGGGGTAAAAAAAAAAAAACCTTCTGCCAGCAGGGATCCCTCCCAGCCAAAGTTTCCTCAAACAAGAAACCAAATCCCTCTTGGCTCCAGTGGTGCTGTTCTGTAGCTGACCCTGACCTTCCAGTGGGCAGTACAAGAGAGCAGAGACTCTCTCTGCAGGGATCACTATTTTTAAAGCCTATGAAGTGTGGTTTTCATCTTATGAAATCAATGGGACAAGTAAATGCTAGTTCCACTTTGTACCAGGGCAGCAGCTGCCTCAGCCACATCTTTACTCACTTTATTCCAATTTAATTTAATTGTATGATTCCTTATAAAACGATTTGAAACTGGAATTTACCGTGGTTGCTTTAGTTGACTTATTTTAGAAAGATGAAATGCATGTTAAACAAAGAAATGCAAATTCAAAGACTGTATGCTAAGGTTTTCATTTTAAAATGAGGAAAGGAAAGTAATCACGCCTCTCTTATATTAACAGTTTTAGTTTTTAAGACATTCTCTTGCCTTCAGACTCCAGACTCAAACACAGCTTTTGCTGTGAGTTGACATTTCCCCATGTAGGACAAAAATGATTCATACATTTCATTCAGGTAGGAGTGAATATGTCAGTATTCATTGTTCAACCTACAACTGCAAATGTGTTTTCAGCATGGGTTAAATACAGTTCTGTCACAGCGCTGCAGTGGTAAGGAAAGTTTAACATATGTCTACAGTATAACACAATGACTATAGTCACTATAACACTTATTTTGCTTCATTTTAATTGGATGTGACATATAGCCCGTTAGACGGTACTTCTGCTTTACTCAGTTGTAGAGACAGCATGAATGAATGCAAGTAGTTTAACTTTTCACAAGTAGACCAAGTAGCGAAATCCTGTGCAGTTAAACACATCTGGTCCCATGGTACACATGCAAGAGCAAGCCAACTATGAGCCTTGAGGAGAACAGAGAAAAAAGGAGCCACCCAAGACTTGTATTTCCCACATAACAGAAACTATGCAACAAAAAAAGATGAATGGATTAAAAAAAGTTGATAATTTCACAACCATACACAACCCTCTGTGTTTTCAATTCAAATTTGAGGGAAGAGATGCTCAAGTGTCACACTGTCAGCCAGAAAAAAGGATTTTGGAAAGCGATAAAAGTAAACAGCATAGATCATCTCATTTTTTCAAGAGATGGGCACAGGTGCTGATGCACACAGTTGCCCAGACAAACCCTCAACCCCAATTTGGAACTGATACACCATTGGGATCTCAGCCACACACACACACACACACACACACACACACACACACACACACACACACACACACACACACACACACACACACACACACACACACACACACACACACACACACACACACACACACACACACACACTATATTTCACAGATCTAAGCAGGGGAGAGAAACAGACATTTGCTAATGGATCTTTTGTTACATGACTCTTTCAGTCTCCTCTCCTATCTCTATTTACTTCTCTTCTTTCTGTTTAAGACTCTGTCTCCAACTATGTTTCTTTCAGTCTATATTAATCTCACTCTCCTTTTGTGTTATTGTCATCCATTTTTTCTGTTTTTGTTCAGATTATCTGTCCCCAAATGTATCTTCTTTCGAACGCTAAGCCCTCTCCCTGTCAGTACAGTAGATAATGAGGCTATTGCTGCTGCTAGCGAAGTGCATCAATGCTTGTCGCGCTGCATGTCAGCATACAATTTACTCCAGCCTCTGTTATACTGTCATGCTAACCACGCAGACACACACACACTCACACTGCTGCTCTCTCGTCTCCATGATACCGATCATCTATTTTGTCTCCTCTTGTCCTCTTCTAGTTCAACATGAAATGTAATACATAAATCTATCAGTTCCTCTTTCCGCCCTGCTATATAACAAACTGTTCATCTTCTTCATCATCCCCATGTCTAATTGGGGCCGCTCTGGTTCAAGATCCTTGTTTTTCTGCTCGGATAGACGGATGCAGTAACTTTACGTTACCCGTCTTCTGACCCTCCTGCGGAACTAACAGCTTCCATCTCACTCTCAGCAGAGCTGTATGATACGATTTTCAGCTCCAAACATCAATAATTCTATTTTTATACCTGTGTAACATAAAGCCCTGCATGTCGCTGCCTAGTTCCAACCAGTCTTGTTTTTAACTGCCAAATGGTTTGTGAGAAGTATTTACCTTTTAATTTTTATATCATTAGATTTTATAACTATGTTCTGTCTGTAGATATTTATTAATGTAAAGGTAGACATTATAGTTATTGAGAATTTGGCAAATTTGAATAAGTTAATGTTGCCAAGTCAATGGTTCTGCTTGATCATTGCAGAGACTTTTGGTGGTCTCAAACTGGGGATGCTGTTGTGTAAATCTGTGACATCTTCCACTTTTTTTGGTTTTTCACTTATTGTGAGAATATGCAAGGCATGACTTCTTGTTTTGCAGTAGAAGAAGCAGAAGCAGGGACCAACACCTTACATTGTTTTACCAGTTGTATTGTTTTCCATCTTAGCCTGCATACATGTTTTTATTTATATATATTTCTGCTTGTTTCTAAAATAGCTGGCATTTATGCTCAAGTTGAAAATGTGAAACCTTATTTGAAAATCTTCTGTCTCATCACTCTCTGTGTACTACTTTACTTTTCAATCTTTTCTACTCCTATCCCACTGATTGTAGTGTCAGGACTACTATCAAAGAGGTAATCATAACATAGAAAAACTCCAACCTAGTGACAAAAACTGCAAAAGTATCAACAAGCAATGGAAGAGCAGCCAGGGCAGTCAAGGGAATATGAAGACCTAGAAGCTGTTTGATCATCAGCTGTTTGATATGCTGGAACAAGCACAGCCAAAGTCAACCTTGAAAAATGAAAAACTTTAAAGAGCTAACGTTAATATGTAGATAATAATAAAGGCAGGATAATTGGAAAAGCGATAACCACAACCCAGTGGTCCGATGGGGTGTTTTCACCTTTATTTACATGTGGCCTTCGGGCTCACAAACCAAGGGACCATGAAGCAATACATGGTTTTCTCTCAAGCATCCCTCCATCTTTGTTGCACTCACACACAAATACATGCATGTACACTGCCACACACACACATTTTGTCTGTAGAGCAAGAGTTCTCAAAATACTCACTACTGTAGCTAATTGAGCTCTGACATCAAACGACTCATAATCTGAAACACTGCTAAATATATACCCCTTGCTTTTCACCAGGTTTCCACACATCCTTACTCTCGTTGCCCTCCATTATGGTGTTTTTTTTAATCCCCTTTTATTCTTCCTACAATGTATCATTGTTCTTTCTTTTCCCTTTCCCTTCATTGACTCATTCCTATGCTTTCTTCCACCCTTCCCTGCCTTCCTTCCCCTCTTTATTCTGCTCTTATTCAATGTTTAATAGAGGTTGTAGATGTGACAGATGCGTCTCATTTTGCAGAGAGCAGAAGCAAGCAGTTCTGATTCGGTGATTATGGTGATTGGGGAGTAATAATATTATAGAAAAAAGAAAAGGAGATGTAGAACTGAGAGGGGGGAGATGAGAAGAAAGAGGGTAGGATAGTATAGGCCAACAGGAACATGGGGAAATAAGAAGCAGATCACAAGAGGGAAATAAAGGAAAAGATAAGGGAAAGTACAAAGTAAGAGAAATGAGAGGAAAATAGAGGTTGGAGAGACGTGTGTGCCACTTGGTAGTCATCACAGAGAAGCTTTCTCCATTCAGGAACTCGGCGTGCAGCTGTCGCTTCAGGGAACTGATCGCACACACACACACACGCACACACACACGCACACACGCACGCACATACGCACATATGCACTTGTGCTTTGGGCTGTGCTTTAAAATGATCCCTGCCACTGGAGAGGCACACACAGTGAGCTGGCTGATAATAATATTATCCTATGGCCTTCATATGGTATTATGGCTTTATTGCTATGAAGAAATATTAATATTATGGCGTTCAGGGGCAGCTTAGGAAATGACATGGCTGCCATGGTCCTCAGCTTCAATAGAATGTTAAAATTCCCTATTTATCTAGGGTCTCTGTGTGGGCAATCTATTACGTTATTTACCTTTGCATTGATATGATCTGGCATGTTGTATAATCACACATATGAGATGATGAGAGGCACAAGACATGCTTTGAGATGCCAATGAGTGGGGGTGAAGGTCACGGCTCAGTGGGGTAGACTGGCGTACATCTGGACAGAGAGGGTTGTGTTATAGGCTCTGCCGTGACGCAGCAAAATAAACACACAGCATGGTGGAAAAAGAACAGACTCAGACATTTTTCTTGCATGTTGTATGGTTAAGATTGTGTTGTGTACAACAGCAAATCAGAACCTGGTATATGAGTGTAAAGTTTGAATTGTAATCAAATGGCATGCTAATTTGATATCGACTCCATATATGTGGGTCTAACCCCTTTAACTCCCGTTTTCTCATTTCACGTTTCATAAGTATGAATACATCCTTATTGAGCCTATTTCAGACATTGTTTTGTCCATTATTCTCTGTCCTGGAGCTCTTACTGTCAGGACCAAGGTGATGCATATGTGGCTGTAAAGGTCAATCCCCAACATTTTAATACCAGTGTGCAGGAACCTCTCTTTGGTGGACTGATGGTCGATGGTTTACCTCCACTGATCAGCCTATTTGGCTGCCAACAAAACCCCCCTTTACTACAGTTTTTACAGCCTCATTAAGATAATGACTCACTAATTTACTTTCCTTAATTTAAGTGTGGCATTTCAGTTAATGTTTATCTACATACTGTAGGAGTAGTTTTCTCTTTTGTTTTTAACACATCCAATTAAGGAATGTGTCAGAAATGACCAATTTAGTGTGTTTTCTGTAGGTCCACTGAAGTGGCATTTCTCCAAAGTGACTTCTCCTTCCCTCACGAGATAAAATAAATACTCATCAATCCTCCAGTAATGATATCCATTCTTCAAGAAATTGCCTGTTAACCAGCTGAGATCAAGAGTATCCAGCTGCAGATGCACTCTGCCTTAGGGGGAAAACCGGTCCAATAAAGTCATTGACAAATGTACTTACAAGAGAACAGTTGAAATCATAGGATATGAATGGCATTCTTATTTACTAGACTATATATATATAAATATACCTGTGTGTGGGTTATTTGTTGCCACATAGAGCTCACTAAGGAAAAACTTGTAGTCATTATTCGTACTATTAGACTGCAAATTGACTGCATGTTATGCATAATGACTATCTAACCAAGGTAGAGACAGTAATGATTTGGGGCTGATTACTGTGGGATTGCTGTCGCACACTTTTTAGTGGGCTTAATGAACTGTCAAAGTAAAGGGAGTTCAATACAAGCAGGGCAATATTAACAGCTTTTGACTTATTAATTAGGGTTTGATTGACAGCTTCTACTTCTACCAAAATGTATTACACTAAGCTGGTAAACAGGCCAGAGATGGCTTTAAACAAACCAAACAGGGTAGCTTTGAAAGACCCTTTACACAGCCAACATTGCACATCTGTTCTTTAGATGATCTGAACAGCAGCACTTCTTTAACATAATTTGATACAAAACAGTGCCAATCTTTTTCTGAATATAATAACAACAGATTTTCTATTTGTTTACATATAGATTGCACAGACATGTATACCCACAGTTGCAAATGCCTTTATGTATGCATACCCACAGACCATCTAGTGAATACATTTGTGTGAGTTTGACGACAGATCATTTCCATTCAATCATCTGGAATAGGATAAGACATCAGAGAGAGGATTCAGTGGTTGCAGAGTAAATAAAACAAGGTCCTTGAATATACTTAAAGCTATTGAGAGCTTTATAAGTATCAGGGTGAGATAAGTGATGTCCTTGAAATGTCAAAAACAGCACAAATGGTTGTTTCACTGACAATCAAAGTTGTTATTTATGATGGGAGAAACCCTGTTATCAAATATGTTTAGACATGTTATTTCAAGTATTTCTGTGATTGTAATGGTCAAACATCTTGACTTATTCTGACATTTGCATATGACTAAATTGTGGCAAAAAATATTTTTTAAAACATGTATGTGTTTCTCCTATAGAAACAAATTATTGATGATTAATGAGCAACAGCATCATCTTATAATGCCTACAGCGTGTAAGTGTGTCAGGCTGAAAGACTCCACAATATCGCTGGGCCACAAGACTGGACAGCAGAGATGTTTGAATTTGAAAACATATTACACATCATAGAGTATCTAAGAAACAGCATGCATTTTTACTGACATATTATCTTTGAATTCGCCCACTGTGATAAAAAAAAAAACATGCATGTTTGACACATTTGGTACATCTTAAATATATCAGCCACACATATGCAATAGCCTTCATCAGTGATGTGCAGTGTTTATGACATAAGACCTGCGTCTGGTCAATTGACGTCACCAATTGATGGTGTACGATTTCCATAATTGGACAGCTCTGTAAGGCCAGCTGCATACTCCAAACTAAATTGAATCTGGCATGTTTTCACAAACAAAATGACATGTTGTGAATGAAAAATGGCACCACATTTGGCATATTACCATGCACAGGCTGACAAAGCAAACTCGAAAAATGCTCAATGCTTTGTTCACTACTTATTGATACATTGTCTCCTAAGACTAGTCAAGAGCCTCTTAAGTTTATCTCTTGGCTTGACAAATTACCTTATCCTCTTAAGACTACCAAGCTCTTCCAATTGTACAAGATATTAAATATCTAGACCCAAGTATTCAATATTTATGTTGACATCTAACAGTGCCCATAGTTGCAAGAAATCTGAATCTTCCTGACACATTTAAGATCAACCTGCAGTATCCCAACATAAATGGCTATGAATCAGAATAAGTGGATATGCATTGTTTTACACAAGTAAGATGTCAACCTGTAACTTTAAATTAGAGATGCTTGACTTTTTATTGACTTGAGCGCTTTTTTAACTGTGAATACAAACATAAAAAAAGGTTAAATACTGCTGATTGAAGAGCATAAAACCCATATGTATGTATCCATTTGAACTCTATATATGCATGACGTACACATACACTGCACTTACAGTATAATAAGATAGCAATTAAAACCACATACGCACATACGCACACACGCACATACGCACACACACACACACACACACACACACACACACACACACACACACACACACACACACACACACACAGAATCAGTGTGACCTATTCCAGTCTTTCTATACTTGTGAATTTATGCATCTTAAACTCTAGAGATGTAGACTTCAAATATCCGATTTTCCCACATCAATCCCCTTCAATTTCCAAGATAACTGATCTTAGATAAGTGGAAACTTCTTTGATAGCATGCTGCCTACTTTATTCTAATCTATAATATATATAATATTTCACAAGGGGATAAAGAAATAGAAATATGCTGTATTGTGACAGATACCAGATAGTTCAAATGAGAAATGTTGAGTTATCTTTGAAATTAAAAAGCAGATAAGAAGATTGTTGTTTGACTCGATGTCTCATTGAAAACGATGTAAAAAGTTATTTGAATGTCAAAAACGAATCATTTGAAGTCGCATCAGTGTTGGATGAGTATATCTTTTTTATTTCTCTGCAAGGTTGAAACTACTTTACTGAAATATAAAATATCTTGGATGTTTTGCCGTTTAGCTCACTCTAATAAACTGCTCAGGGCATATGTTTTACTTGGGTTTTTGCAGAAAATAATACATAGCCAGAAAGGAAGGGAAGGCTGCAAGCAGGAGGGGAAAAAATACAATGGTGGTGCAAATTGTACCGCAACCTCTGAAATATTCTATGTATAAAATGATGTGTAACCCAGTAAATATACTCTGATACGTTAGCTGTAGAGAGAGTGTGTAGCAGTCATAGGACCTTTTTTGACTTGTCTTCAACTTAGATGCAGTTCAACCTCAGTGAAACTACCCATAGCCACATTTACTCTGATTGAAACAAGCATTTATGTCCTTGTTTATTGTTTTTTAAATGTTTCTTGAACTTTAACTAAAATGTACAGTTGCATTTGAACGTGATCAATATGCCATAGTAGCTGTTTTTATAGACAAAGGAACATTATGAGAGCTTCATTCTCATAATGTCTATAAACAATGAAAATGCTGACTCGTAATGAATAAAACACTTATTTATGTTACAAAAACAACAGTTAGCTGACTGTGTAAAACTGAGAAAAATATAAAAAAGTACTTGCCCTTAAAGTTTGACTTTAAAGTTAAATATCAGATAAAGGATGATCTTAAGAGAAGCTTTTATATTTTTTCTTTAAGATTTGAAGTTATTTGATGCTTTTATGTTAACTATATAAGTATAAATACAATCTCCTTATCCTCCACGTACAGCCAATGTGTGTTTTGTTGAACTAGGATGAAGTTAGATAGGATCCCAAAGTTTGCACATGCAATGCATACAACTATTAAAAAAAAGGGGGGATTTAAAGCAATAACAGAATATATCGTTGGGAGAAATTGCTCACCTCCACTGCCAAAAGATGTTTGGAGAACTGTTATGGCTTTAACTGATTGTCTGACTAGTCTTTATGACCGCTTTTTGAATGGCTGCCAGAAGTCCCAAATGTATGGGATTTTGAACAGAAAGAAAGGTCAATAAAAGGAAGTTGTAACCTTCTGCTCACCTGAAAAGCCAGCCAGTAGAAACTAAAGAGATGAGAGCATCTGGGGTAGAGGTTTTTCTTGTTGTATAGTGACAACTATACATATATATACTATCCAATCAATTCATATCTTGATGTTTCAATGTACAGAGAATCAGTGCATATCTGCAGTTTATCTTTCAAGCTTTATAGATCATGTTGGTTTCAGTATCTGAAATATGTAGTTGTATGTGACCTCTGTTCCAACTGGTCTAAAGGGTGAAGCCACTGCGGGAAAAAAATAATCTCCACTGTCTACAATCTGTTCCTGTGACAACCCAGCAGGTTTATAAACATCACAGCCTATGCTACACTACATATTTGTAAGAAAGCAACATGTGTAGTCCAATAGATGAATGACTAGATTACATTTTCAAAGTATTTATTTTGCATCTATATATCTAGCAACAATATTAAAGCTGAATAATAAGATTAGTCTAATATTGCTTCAGCCAGCACTGAGGTCTCCCTTCTATGGCAAGTGTGAATATCCTACTAAGATACTTTGTTATAGTATTTGAGACGACAGCAGGGAGGTTTGACAATTGATGATCTGTAAGTTATGTAAATATTTTGATGAAATCAGCTTCAACAAAGGTTTTGAGTGTACTGGATGTATAGGGTTTTACTCCCTCTTTGATTAACATCCATCCAAATATCCTGTATCAATTCCACCATCTGTGCTCTGCTGAGCTGCCTCGGTGCAAACCTGTCTGGCCTCCGTACTTTCACAGCCCTGCTAATTTGTCTCTGACAGAAGCAGAGGACCGCAGCGCTGCTCTTATCAGACATACACACAGCCACAGCGAGACAGCATACACACATGGAGAGATTTACAAACACATGGCAATAAGTACACTCAACCTCTTATTAGTATGGAACATCGGGGAGGCAACTGCATACATTATAAACCCATTTACTTTCACACATACTGTACACATGCATACAGTATGAAGGATGTTTAACAAACTCATGCCTAAGTACTTAAGGGCAAAGCAACCATAATACAAAACACATACATGACTATATTCCAAAAGTAAATCAGGAACTGGCACGTCAAAACTAAAACTAATATTTCTAGTTTGTTAGTGTTAGGAAAGTATATTATTAAGTATTTTAACTGTATACATCACAACATTAGTAAATACCCTATACTTATCTTACTTCCCAAAACAAACCATTAACATTTTATCAGTTAATGTTGCATCGCTCCATTGGAACATTTCAAAAATGCATACAGGGCAATAAGCAGAGTAAAACTGTTAGTGAGTCCTTGCTTACCTCTATGTGGTCTGCTGTGATTTATTAGGACTCAACATGAAGATACATGGTTGTGACTGGTAGATGCACTGAAAAGATGGCCCGGGGATATAGATCCAAAGACCTGAGGAAAGAACACAGAAAAACAAGACATGGGTTGATTGTTTATAGGAAAGTCTAAAAGCCACACTTGCGGCTCTGTGAGGCTACTTTAGAGGATCAGTGCTTTGAGCTAAATGCTGACATTAGCTTGCCAAAATACTCATGATGACAATCTTAATATGGTCATATCAGATATAGCAGATATAATGTTGACCTTGTTTGCCTTCTTAGTTAAGCATATTAGCAAGATAACACTTGTCATTCTAAACCTGATGATAATGTTGGATAATAATCTAGGGGATTACTAAGTGAATGTGTGTACACTATATTTGCAATCCATCCAATAGTTGTACAAATATTTCAGTAAGGACTAAAGTCGTAAACCATGTGACATTTGGGCCGATTTGTTCACACGTAAAAATAAGCTGTCCAACTAATGTCCAAGCCTTCCTGCCACCAAAGTTTAAGGCTGACACTTCTTCTTCCTCCATTTATACAAAACACAGAAGTAGCTTGGCTCACTTATCTGCACAAATATCGGAACACCCCAGCTTGATGCTCATCGTCCAAACTCCTATAAGATGGGGTTGCGTGGCTTTCAACCCTATTCCCTGCCACACAATGTCTCAACTCGATAGTATATATATTTGTATTTATATTGCAATAAATCTATACTACAAGCTGTCTAAAATAAGACGTGAAGACCCCAGTTAGAATCATGACAACGGGAAACCTAGAAGTCAGAGCACAATATCAATGTTCAATGACTGAACTGAAGAATGTGGACACTGATGCAAAAGTGATGTCAGTTTTTAACAATTCATCCCAATAAGAATCAAAGTACTATCAAATTGAAACTGACAGTTTGCTTCAATAAAGGGCAGTACATAGCTAAACACAGACACACAGACACACACACACACGTACACACACACTCATAGACACAGACACATCGAACAGGTTGCAGACACGTTGGCAGTCAGTATTTCAGCTGAGCTACAACACGCCGCTGCAGGTTATTAGAAAAATCATTACTCCCATCAGAGCCCTAAAGTCGTTTCATCACTAAGACATGAAACAGCAATGTGACACAATAGTAGGGTAGCTGATTGTTTGTAGACATCCACGGTGCCATGCAAATAAGTTGTCCACCAACGTCTAATAATGAAAATCGTAAGGATGATATTACATGTTCTTTCTCACTAACTTCCTTACAACATGTCTCAATGAGCAGTGACCCGAGCAGCACTATGGACAATCTTTGTGACATGCTTGTTCGGGTTGCCAGGTGTAATTGTTGTAATTCATATGACATATTCAAATGCTGATTTTTACTTAAAATATGTTAATTATCTTCACAAGAGACATCCCCACTTTCCCTTCAAAAAACAAAAACATGTACAACACACATGCACACACACACACACACTTTTCAGCTCCACACTTTATTCTGCCTCTTACCATCAAAACAATTATCCACATGGGGATACTCTGTGGTATGATATGCTGATGCTGCAGCCATGTGTAAGTCCTTTATGGCAGGTGCTGCTAGCTTCAATGAGATACTTTAAATGATAGCAAACCTCAGAAGAGTGTCTTTTATAAACCACCAGGCTCCATCTTAAAATACTATATTGCCAATTGTTATCTATTAAGCCTTGTAGGTCTTGAGGGAGGTAAAGTAATTTGTAATGATACTAATTTGTTACCTTGTATTCAGAATTTTTAACCTGGAATTACTTAATTAATCTCCTTAACTTAATTAACTGTGGGAACATTTTGTGCCCAGTGAATTGCAAAATTATGCTCATGTTCAATTATTTGATTTGCCTCCTCCTTTCTCTTTTGATCAGGAGCACATCTTCCCTCCTTAAACCCAAGCTGTATTCATTTGAGGTGCTTTTTTCATTTTGTTTTAATGTGAATAGATGTCTTACCTTTTAAAATATGAATACATTGTTCACACAGTGTTTTGTTTACTACCCAAAGTCCAACATAAACACACATACTGTAGATCAGCCGGATATCAGAATGCTGTATGAAATGCTGTATGAAATCCATACAGTTAATTTAGACTGTATATTTTATGAAAATGCAATGTCTATTTTGCAAAAAAAATCCTAAACAAGCCAGCAAAAAGTAAACAATGACAAAACAATACTGAATGCAGCATTACAACGGAATTATCAAGACTGTATTACATTTTTAATGTTTTCGTCGACTTTGCTAAAGCAAAATTCCAATTAAATCCAACTTCTCAAAAATCACTTTTGCTTAGATTTATTTTAATCCTTTCATTAAACACCTTTAGGTCTTTCCCTGTCATTTTAAAACAATGCCTTATCGCCAGCATCACACTGCTCGTCTGTATGATCTTGAAAGTCGTATTCTCCTCAGTTTGCCTCTATATTTAGCATCTGTTCTCTCCACTCAGCTATTTTAGATTGTGGTGAAATGACCTGTCAGTGAGCCCGGTGTGTGCGTATATGCATGTGCATGAATACCAAATAAAAGAGGGCCAAAGGGAAAGTGTCTGTTTAAGTACAAAGCAGAAGGTGTGTGAGTGTGTGCATGTGTGTGACATCTCGCTGATACTTTAGCTTTGAACATAAAAGTAAAAGAAGAAACAAAGACTAATGTGAAAAAAGCAGCGTCAGAGGTCTAAATGATTATTGGCAGAACAGCCAGAGTGAAGCACACACCCTACTGCTTCCTAAACACAAACTCACCTACTAGAGTGTTTGAACTTTTGGCTTTTCTTTTTTTTTTCTTTTTAAGAATGCAGCAAACTACTCTTTTTTTTTCCCGCAATAAATATATTTTCTTACTTTCCTCATGCTCTCATATTAACTATAACTTGGCATCCTCTCTTTGATACACTTGTTGTTTTCCATTGTATCTTTTCTTATTATTATTTTGTTTAAAACCCAAGCTCACCTTTCAGCTGCCAAGTAGCCTAGAGCTGCAGAGTTGTGAATAAATGCTAACTTGGACTTATCAGTATTTTATTTAGATGGCAAAGTGTTAACTACAATACTGCATGTTCTCCTTTATGGTTAGGTGAATAAAGATACATATACACAGGTTTTTTCATATGAAATACAGTCAATTTTCAATTTTTTTCAATTTTCCAACACCTGTATAAAACCTAAACCATAGACCACACCAAGCATGTCCAAAACATTAGCATCATATCCCCGAGAACAGATTGCCCGATAAAAGCAAGTTGAATTTGTAAATCTAAACTGATTGAAACCATCTGCTGAAAAATGCTCTTGTCTCACACACTGTCATGCTTGGAGTTAACATCACGGTATACTGTTGCAAGAGAGACCTGTTATTTAACATTTAACAACAGCAGGTGTGAATTATACCTAAAAATGTAGTGTTCAATACTGTCACTGACACTCAGGGCCATTAAATGATTTCACTTCTTAAAGTCCTACAGTTATCCTATGGTAGATGTCATGTTGGATTGAAAAGCAGTAAAACAATTTAGACATTTTTAAGGGTTGCTTTTATGCGTGTTAATTAATTACTTATGTGTATTACACATTTCAAGGCTAAGGCCTTTCACCTGAAATAAGTTGCTCAAAGATGTTACTGCTTATCACTACTCTAAGCAAATATTACAGTACGGCTGAATAGATATAGATAGATAATACATAGATCAGGTATGATTGGCACATATAGTAAGTTTCTTAGTCATTAGTCATAAGCATTTATAAAAAAGGAATTCTAAAACATGCCCAAAATATTTCAAATATAGATGCTGTTTAAGTCTTTTATCTACAACAGAATATGTCAGCATTAAAATGAGATGTGCTTTCTTATGGCTACCTTTTAAAATTGTTCAACTTAGAGTGTACATATTTCAGTATAAGATATGTTGTTGTCTTTGGGCACCTTGCTCTCATCTTTCCCTTCTCTGCTCCCCTTCTCTTCCATTTCCCATGACACACTGAATAGGGCTCATCTTAACCTCTCTTTGTGTACATGTACTCCTCTTTCTGTCATCCATTCCACTCTCTTCTTAATCTTTTTTAAAACACCACTGCCACACTCCCTGCGCCTTCCTCTCTATTTCAGATGCAGTATAATTATCCGGTCATCATTATCAGAATCATTCTGTTTCCTCATTATAAACCCATCTGCTCTGCACTGCTCTGCAAACCAACCAACATGACATTGACACAGCCGCACACGCACGCACGCACGCACGCACGCACACAGACATACTCATCTCCCTTTCTATCTCTCCATGTCCCTTACTGTCTCATCACAGGAGCCACTTTAGAAACTCAACACATCAGTGTAACTGGCGTGAGGTAATTATGTTGAGAGTGAGGTGAAGATGTTCAAATAATCTACTGAGATACATCAAGTAAAATGACTCCTAAACACTTTCTTTTAAAAAATAAATGTCGCTTTAAATGATATCTTGAATCGATTTACTTCTAAAGTTTTCATCCATTGGCCTTCAGTTTTAACCATCTCATTTAAACACCTGAGAAATGAAGGGGGTCACCCATGTTGTTCATTTCAATGTTTGGACACCAGACGACTATACACATGAGTAGACTCTGTCAACCACAATCAAACCCAACCAATACTCTATAACCCATTACTTTCAGATTTGCTGTCAAGACAGTGTAATATATGAAATATGTAATATTATAGGAAAACATCTATACGAAATAATGTGTTAGTGTGAGTGCATATAAGCTGAATGTCCTTGTGTTACAACAAATATCATAATCAGAAATCCTGTATTTGGCCCGCAACGGGGTAATTTACATTATTAAAAATAGCAGATAGTGCACTGCAGATTAAGTGAGGAAAGAATTGCTAAGTATGCACACGTTATTAATAACACATAAGTAAAAAACTGAAAAGCAGATATGTACATCATGGTAATAAACGTGAAATTGCAGGAGGTTATGTTGCACTTGCATGTATATTGCACAAATGATGCCTTCCTACCCTACTTGTCCGGCTTAGCACGGGTCAATTTGAGTGTCGAAGGCAGTTCTTATAGACGATAAAGGTCCAATAATGAGAGAGGATTCACTTGAGACTTGTACCTAAAGGACAAATGCAGAATACGACACACAAAGAGGAACTGTTACCATGGCTACCACCAGTTTGCTAATCATAGAGTCCATTTAATCAACAAATCAAAGCTGCTTTTCTCTCAAGAAATGAATGTCAACATTCAAAATGACCTCATTACACCTGCCGTAGAGTTTTTCAAGAATAAATTGGATTAGAAATGTTAATCTCATTGATGAGATCATTTATGTTTTAATAGGATACACAGGTCTATTAGTTTTCTTTTTTTCATTTTAATAAAGCAAAAGTTAAGAGGGCAGGTTGAGCAAGGAAAATGTTGGATATAAGTAAGCAACATATGACTTTAAATACAAGCCGTAGCATCTAACTATAGAAGCACAATGCAATATATAGTAAAGGATGGCAGTCACATAACACATTACTGAAAGCAGCAGAAATAATGCATGAATATCAAAGAAATATTTGAGTGTAGTCCATTCGTCAAACACATAGAGTGCCAAATGCAACACATATGAAATAATCTAATAAACTGGAAATGATTAGGTACGGTATATTAGTGAGGTGAAAACATGTCTACCAGAAAGCATTGTGGATGGTTAAATGTTGATGTCATGACGTCTGAAAGCTCCCAGCTGCCAGCCAAGCCTTTTAGCACTACACGCACAACTTCACAGTGGCAGAGTGAAAAATCACACAGTATGTCCGGGAAGCATGTGTGTGTGTGAGTGTATACACCAAGGGCACGCAGTGATCTGGTCACAGTGCTACATGTGATATCCAGCTCTGATGTTGTGCGATCGTCCATGCTCACACATATGTGCCCAGTGCACTTAAGAACACTAAAGCTTGTAACAACAAGCACACACGGACATACTGAACACACAGTGTCCTAAATATGGAAACTGGCACTCTCACATACAGACACACTCAAAGGTTAGAGTAAGTTCAAAATATGTCTCACCAAATATGAATGAAATGACTTGATTATTGATAAGTGAACTGTGTGAAATACAGACTTATAAGCAGCAGTCACATAAAATGTAAGATTGTTGGGCCCACGCATCAACATGTTTAAAATAATTGAATGACACCATATAGAAAAACCCTTATATCACAACAAATGCACAATTAATGTCTTTAGAGGAAGAAAGTGTGTTGTATTTGTCTATTTTCTAAAACAGCAAACGCACTGGCAACTGTATTAAAAATAAGAGCTGACTCCATCAAGCTCTGCCGAACATACATTTGTTGTTTGTGTATGTGTGAATGTTTGTTCATTTGATTTTGATATATATTTTTGATATACTGTATTTGTGGAAATGTTCATTACTAAAAATTACTTTTGCAAGTCTTGGTTATTGTTCTGAATCAGATTAAGCCAAAGTAATACATTGATATGAATACAGTTGATGGGTTGACAATGTAGTCACTTTATACAATTACATGTCTTTAATCTCGTCAGAGGTAGGGAATAAGTCATCTATGCAGTAAGTAGGACAGCACATTTGACAAAATATTGTTAAAAACTCGACTTCACTGTTTGAATACCCCTCAGTCACACAGACACACACAGAGGGTCACAGACAGAGACATATCCGCATGCAAATGAAACTCTCAAACACAGATATGAAGCTTAACATGCAGACACACTTACACACAAAACACACACACACACACACACACACACACACACACCACACACACATAGAGCCCCAGCTGGGCAAGGGATTAGAGATTAGGCGGGAGGAAGCGGATGAATCTATCATACACAATAGCAATGACACAACAGTCAATGACATTAGTACAAAGATACATCTCCAAACATTCATCCTACACATCAGCAGAGATAAGTAAGTTTAAGGTTGTGCACACTAATGTTCACATTATCAGTCTTGTACTGTGTTCCGGCACATACAGTAAGGTCCTCACATCTCTGATAAACAATTGCAACTCCAAGCGGTGTATTAGCCTGCTTATAGCATGAGCCCTGTTTTGCTGAAACAGTACCTTCAATCAGATATATGTGTTGGCTTATTTTATTATTTCTTATTTCATTTGTTATCGTACTTCCCTTTCGTAGCTATCGCTTAAATAAAGCCACTTTGCAAAAGAGTAGGATTAGTTGGTCTGTCTGATGTTTGAATTCACTCTGCCATTTCTGAATCTGAGGCAGAAGCATTTGAGTTAATTCAAGGGGAATAAAAAGTAGAATAACAACAGAAGGAGACATTATTATTTCTGATGTAAAGCACAAGTTTCGGTGGAAATTAAACCCTTGGTAACTATGATATCTGTGTTTTGACTGCAGAAGGATTTAACATTTGGATGGGATAGCTGTGATTAAACCATGATAGTAATTTTATTTTAATAATGAATAAAGGGGAATGACTAATTCATGTAATGAGTCCTCGCTGTCAGCAACCATGCAGCTTCTACTGGTTGGACTGTGAAATATAAAGAACAAATATATTCATTTAGTTCAAAGTGATGACTGGTAGAGAGGACGACATACAAAAATAGAAGGGTAAGTGAGAAATGGAGGGTAAAAAAGAGGAATGAGGAAGCTAATAAACAGACATGGAGAACCCATTACAAGTAAACACTGTGGAGAAGAACAACACTGTGAACAAGAAAATTAATATTACGTTACCTATACATCTTGAGCCCCTCTCACCCTAAATCAAACAAAGGTTTCGGTAAAAGCCCTTGGTGACACAGATAATTTGTGCAGGTGACCAGTAAAAGCATTATCTCTATTCCCCGCCTCCAGGCCAACTTTCCACATGACTGACGATGATTGACAGCTGCCTTTGCTGTCCCTTATCGTCCTCTCTCATTCCTGTCTGCCTCCTCTTTCTCCACTTAAAGCCTTAACAGTCAGTTTGTATTTTTGAATAACTCTGGAAAATATGGTGGTTATGCAAGTATAAAGTATCATATCAAAAGAGAACATACTTAAAAAACATACCCAATAGTAGTGGTGTAACCTCACCAATCATCTGATAGTCATGGGGATTACTACTAAGACTGTGACGGTTAAATTATGCTGTGGCTGTGGAGCTTTGTCAGGTCTATGAAATGCCCCTGATTGTTGGTTGGAGACTGCTTAAAAGATAGCTTGTGCTAGAAACTGAGGATGTGGAGTTGGTATTTACCAGGGATTGCCTGATAAGCATTATAGCATGAAGGGAACTGTAGGATAAAATGTTGTAAAAATGACCCGTGGTACGAACTTAAAGTCAGGACATCTCAGTCAATTCTGCATCCGCGTTTAACATTTATTGACGTTTGTCAGAAATGAACATAATTTCCTGTATTACAAACAAAGAGATATTTAGTCTGTTCTGGCACAATAAGTAAAACAGGCAACACAAAAGTGTCCCTTTCCTTGAACTGCACAGTAATGTGACGATTAAAGGTCCTTT
The DNA here is from genome assembly GCA_031216635.1 of Dissostichus eleginoides. Classification (NCBI taxonomy): domain Eukaryota; kingdom Metazoa; phylum Chordata; class Actinopteri; order Perciformes; family Nototheniidae; genus Dissostichus; species Dissostichus eleginoides. The sequence goes on along the minus strand of CM062268.1, from coordinate 22,372,752 downwards.
TAACAAATGGTGACATACTGGGCTTAACTGTGCAATTAGAGGTCTTTGATCCCCACAATGTAGTCAATAACACATCCGTAATGTTGTTTTTGACACTGTGCATGAACTTTTGAAGTCAGAATGGCTTAGTGGTAGCGAGTCTGTGACCTTGACCAAATCAGCCTCACAAGCAAAGCGTGGGCAGGTTGTAGACCATACACAAAATAATGGTGCAGTACCCTTTCTCTCAAATGGATTCCATCTCCCCTCTAAAAAGCACAAAGGCACCCATGTACAAAATTACACACACACCCATCAACACACACTACACACACACACATACGCACTGAGTCTGATCTTGCACCAGCCTCTCTCATCTGAAACAATTTGATCTCCCCCTCTCCCCCTCTCTCCATCTCCCAACCACTTACAGCACTACTATTTCTCTCTATTTAACCTGTCCACATCGACGGGGAGGTACTACATTGTGTGTGTATGAGTGTGTGTGTGTGTTTCACTGGAGTGAGTTGATAGGTTGTGATAGGTCTCAGGGAGAAAGCCAGACCACAGCAGTTAACACTGACCTCTCCATTGCATTCTCCCCACCTCCCACACAACACCGCCACCAGTCTCTCTCTCCCTCTTTCATGTCTGTCTATTGCCTCTTCTTGCCTGTTGGTATAGTATATCACACTCTTTGTTTCTGTCTACTGCTTCTCCTTTCAATTTCCTTGTTTTCCTTTAAACCCTGCGCCCTATCTTTCATTTTACCATCATCCCTGGCCCTTTTTTCCTACATTTTCTTGGGAGTGTCCGCCAGATAACAAAGTTTGTTTTATATCCCAAGCTCTGCACTCTCCTACCCTCCATTGCCCCCTCTCCATTGTACTTTTCTTCCCTCCTTTCACCTCTTTTCTTTCACCTAAAAACCCCCTCTCGCTGTTCAACAACAGCAATCTTACAGGTTCATTGCTTGTCACACTGCAAGATGGATCCTATAAAATGATTTGTTCACAAACTAAACCTCCAAGACTTTGCAGTATGACTTTTGTTTTACTTTTGTGACATCCCATCATTAACATTGTCAATTATATCTAGTACATTTTAATCAAAATCAGTCATCATGACCTTGAGATGATAAGCGTCCTAGATGCTTACATCACACTCACATATCATTGCCTTCTTCCTCCATTTTGTCAACCCCTCAATTCAAAATCCTAACACTCTCCCCATTTGGTCATCTCTTCCTCCATCTGTTTCCCCTCCTCTACATTTGTCAGCCTCTCACTCCATTTCCCTCATTTGATCACTGCCTCCTCAAATTGCCTGCCCTCCAATGCTCCGCTCCCTTCTGTATTCATTACCTCCTAATTTGTACATTCCACACTTTATTATCTATATGAATTCATCCTACAATTACTGTGTATATTTAAACTTATTTTTAATAGGATGCATTCACCCTCTTTCAATGTCTTCTTCATTGCCATCTTTTGAAAACGTTTTATTTGTCTGTCCTCCCTTTATGACACGACTGTAATTTGTCCTTCCTCCCACCATTATATCTGCTTGCCTCCCCTCACCCTCCTCACTCCCCCCCTCCCACCTGCCCCTTGTTGCATCCATTCACTGGGCAGTGATCATTTACAGAACTTCATCTGTTTATCCACCCCTTGTGTGTGTGTGTGTGTGTGTGTTTGTGTGTGTGTGTTTGTGACTGTCTATGCAGTTATCATGAGGGGGCTGGCTGATCTAAACTTTGCAATATAACCCAATCAACCAGTAGTAATATATTTTTAAAATCCATTTACACACACATATTGCTGCAATGAGCCATGGTCACTGTGACACACGGTATCCTGTGGTCCATTCCCAACACTTTGTTTCTCCCGGACCTCATTACTGTGCAATTTAACAGGCGAATTTGGTCTTTCAGTGTTGCATCTTGTCTCCAGCTCGTTTTTTGAGCCACCCCCTCTTCACACCCTTTCTTTTTTATCCTTGTCAACTCAGCTTGTTGGTCTCTGTTCTTTCTCGTTCTCAACCCTCTGTATATTTTACATTTTAAAGACACCAACTGGAACTCTTGGTTTTTAGAATTGCCCAAAATACTGCAATAGCTGACAATAAAATATGAATATATTTGTTGAATTGTTGAAGGGTTATTTGCAATTGTTGTGGTGTAACACAATTGTTGAGACTCTGAATACACCTGCTTGTTGTTTCTTGTTGCTTCTCAGACAAATGTAATTCTCTGTCAAACCCTCTTCTACATGTCTACTTTTATGGCAGCCTGTCTGTATCTCAATTTTTCTGTCACTCTCTTTCTCTACGGCTCTTTCAACTTTTAATTAATTTACTGAATGCTTTCTGGCGTGATGTGCAGATCCTCATATTTTTCCGGAGTATAGAAATATAAGTGCATTCACTAATGCTCACATTCAGGGTTGCGATAACCTAATAGAGAATTATATGCAACATTTTTGGTGTTAGCATTGAGGCAGAAATCCTCATGAGACACCTTTGCTACATGCTGTGAGTAGTTTCTCAAAAGAGTCCCATTTAACGAAAAATCTCCAGTATTTACTACATGACGTCTACTTAGGGGACACAAATGGCCTAAGGACAGCAGCCATTGTGCCATTGTGATTATACTCCTATTCAATAGCCAGCTATAAAGACAACAATGTAATTGAATTTATCCCCACTGATATTACATTCAGCACAGGCAACCTCTCAAGCCTCAAGCCATTTTCAAATTAGAACAGTGGATAATGTGACATTGTGTTAGCCTATATGGATAATGAAGAACAGTGATGATGAGGCCACTGTATATAAAGAAACCCAGTTGTTATTTTAGGCTGACTCGATGCATCTCTTTATACCTTATATCTCTTTACCTTAAAGCGCTTTGAGAACCAGGAAAAGCACTATATAAATATAGCTAATGTATAATTATTATTATTATATCTTTACAAAGCCAAATCTGATATTGCCAGGAAACATAAAACTACTTATACTAGATGCTTGGCAACTACAGACTTGGATAAGGTAAATATGGTCTGATTTAAATATGCTAAAATGCAACATCACAAATCAAAGCTTCAAGGCAGATAGGGAATGATCTCTCTAACCAAGTTTTCATATCAGCTAAAAGTCAAATGCTTTAAACATGGACCAATTATGAACTGAATCGAAACAATTGTATGGTTTATTCATCAATTACCACCACACATTGTTTGTCTGGATGTAAGGGCAATCTTGTGTTATCATAGACAAAAATGTAAAATGTTAACTGGAAAAGGGATGGTCAGATAAAGGGGAGGAGTCTTTATTTTTTAAATGTATTTTAGCCCAATGGAGGGGTGGTCTGAATTATTAGAAAAACATTGAGGCTTTAGCAAATATGGTATCACATGTGTCACAAAAATGTTCATATTTGGATGGAAATAAAATATTATGGTGCTCAAATGTCTCACCATCAACAATTACCTTTTTATTTTAAAGCCTATATTAGTAAAGAATATAACAGTTTTCCTTAAGCAGCATGTTACAGTCTATTTGAACAACGTGTAACACATATTCATAATGGGTATACATTACAGTAAATAGCAAACATACTCTTATTATTTTCCAAAGTAACTTCAAAATGTTCACTTATTTAAAACACTGACATTTCAGAGAGAAGAAAAAGTGAGAAGTGATTAAGAAAGCCTTATTACACTTTAATATGCATCAATGCATTCTTGAATAATATTAAGGATACAATGTTCGGCCTATATACTTAATGCGCTTCAGTGGTTTAATGCATTCACAGTCGTGCAGTTGCACAAACCTTATTGCTAAACTTCATATAAAGCAACTCTTCACTGGAGAGCTGAAGAAACTCAAGCATGGCAAAGCCTTCTTTGTAAAAGTTATATTTAGCACTAGGTTCCTCTGGAACTTAAGCATTTGAATAAAAATAATAAAAGAGTTGGATGTGCGAGGCTGCTTAATGGCCTGTAAGTTTTTCTTGATTTCAGCTCATGCATATCAACAGTCTTTTTCAGCCTTCCAGCTTTACCCCTTATTTTACTTATTTTTCAAATGTAAAAAAAGTCAAATGAAAGAGACTGAAGTGACTTTGGAAATCTCTGCCTGTTGGATGGTGGTCTGCCACCGACTGCGCCCCGAGGGCTTAGTCAAGAATCCAAGAAGAGAATTCTGAATTGCTTAAATCTATCCCGTCCGCGTTTAAGACACAGATTGAGCAGACTGAAATCCTCCTGTAGGGAACATAAGTGAGAACTGATTTATGTGAAAGTATGAGAAGTGTCTCTTTAATGTGCTACAGTCTGGAGCTATATCATATCTATATATTCATGTGTCCCTTCACTGAAATGAGTTTGCAGCTCAGTGTCCTATTTCGAGAAGTTGGATTTTCTAATAGCCACTACTCTGTTAAGAGATTTGTTTCTAAGTCCAGTTTTATACCACAGGTTTTTTACTGTTTGTGAGTGACTGCAAAGAGTTGATGTTCTTCTCAACTTTTTACAGCGAGTGATAAGTGGTTGTACCGTGCCCTTCGTAAATGACTGCCTGTCATTTTTGCTTTCATAATATTTTGTGCTCCACAGCTTTCATTCATTTTTTATTTAATTTTACCAGCGGAATAGGTCAGATTATTTCATATAGAATTGCAATTTAGTTTAACAATGTTAACTTTGATTGTATTGGTGGTTGGTTAAGACATTGTTGTTATGGGTCCACTTTTTTCGAAACATTTTCTGTTGGTGTGGGAATGAGCATTTTCATAGTAAGATACAAGATGTTTGTATTATATCTGATAAAGCAGTTAGGCATATTTTTTTAGATTTTGTCTCAATCCCACAGCTGCAGGGTTGTTGCACTTCTGCTGACCTCTGGCAAAGTTATAGTGGATGTAATTCACTTAAGCCATAATGTCTTTGGTGTGAAAGAATCCAGCAGTCCCTCAAAGTAACACGATCCTTAATATATTTATACGCTCTTCCCCAGATTTCTACTTTACAGCGGCAAACTAAACTTCTCAAGTTTCACTCTGTTTTTCTTTCCTACTCTAGCTGCTGCTTCCTGAGCTCCTGTGACTTAAAGAGAAGGATGATTATAAGGACACAAAATTACACGTTAAAAATCACAGAGAACCGGAACTTTCCAGATACGGCTTTATCAGGACAGAGCTAACTTCCTTGATGTTAAAAAATCACACAAAAGCTATAGTGAGGTCAATCTGGAATAGTCTGAAATAGTCTGAAATATGTTTGATATGTCTGTAAAATGTCTACATTATCTCATGCTAGATCATTGTGTTATATCCTCAGTCAAGCAAGAATTAGTGACATATTCCCTTATCGATCAATGATTTTGCCAAGTAGTCTTTCTATTGTTATTTATGTCATTACTGATGCTCTGCTATTTAACATTGTAGTTGGTGTAGTATTTGTGAGATCAACTGGCTAAAGTCTGTTACCTTTGGGATAATGATTAATATAATAAAATGCCCTTTAAAAAAAAAAAGATCTAATCACCCACAAGCTGTACTTTGATACTTCCCACTGCCTTTTAATACAACAGGGCTCTGCTTCCTGTTTCTCACTAATAACAGATCATACAAAAATCACATGATTTACCTTTCATTAATAATTCCACAGCCTACATTATGCTAAGGATCTATAGAGTGCCACAGTGACGCGTCCTAAAACCCGGAAGTAAGTTCGCATTTTACCACTTCCGGTTCCTTCGACAAAAAAGCGATGCAATCTCTCCATAGGATTTTGGAAAATAGCTCGAAAATAAGGTCTGTGGTTGACACACATTTAAGAGACGGATCACGTTTTGTTGTACGACATTAAATACATCAGCAGTGACCCCACTGGGGATTTTTGAAGAGTTTACGTGTCTGAAAAACGATGGTTGTTAACAAGTGGCTGAATAGGACTACAGAAGTTGTCAAGGCCGTTTTACGTCATTACACCAAACACGTAAACAGTAACACTCCTGCTAAGTTTGTTTTTCCCCATGTTCTGCTTGAAAGCAAGTACCTGCCTCTTGCAAACTGTTAAAACAAACGCTTCAACTTGTACAATTTTGAATCTGTAGTTTTGAATCTTAAATGTGTGTCAACCACAGACCTTATTTCGAGCTATTTTCCAAAATCCTACGGAGAAATTGCATTGCGTTTTTGTCGAAGGAACCGGAAGGAGTTTACTTCCGGGTTTTAGGACGCGTCACTGTGGCACTCTATTGTAGCGCTTCTTAAACAGTGTTTTGCCTATTAACAGTTGAAAAAATGAGTGTGCACTGAGTAAACTCTCCAAGCGCTAGCCACAGACAGTCAAGTGACCACTTTCAGGTGTAAGAGTTCACGTATGAGTGGAGTGGAGTGGTTGGTGGATGGAGATTTAACTAGTCAGTTAAGCTGCTGCACTGAGAAACAGGCTTTAAAAGTACCACCAGTCACCTTTTACTTTCTGGACTAAGTGTTGCTAGGGCAAACTCAGCAAAGTAAAAACACAAAACTGCACTCGCTGACATGTTTCTCAGGTAAAACAGAAAGCAAAAACTGCTGGTTTATGACGAATCTGACAGAGTAATTGTCAACTCCTATGGAGACTACAGTTAGAATTGATGAAGGGAAACACAGACTTAAAAATAATAACACAGATTAAAAAAAAGAAAAGAGACAGGGTGGCTTCACAGACTCTGGTGTCATCCTCAGGCCTCCCTGAGGGGAAACACACAAACCACTATTCCCTTTCTGTATGTCATCATCTTCCCTTTCTCACACTGTCAACCTCCCAGTTTCTTCTTTATTACCCACATGTTTCCACCCTCACTGTTCCTACATCCTGTGTCCTCCAACCTCGCTATTATTCTTGTTTTTTTAAACATAAATTATCCCCACTTCATTACTTTAATGTGATTTATTTTCCTCTCTATCATTTGGATAATGTGACCCTGCAACCAGTGGTTACACTGTTGGCAGCTTCAAAAGTATGTAAGAGAGATAGAAACACACAGAGAGAGGAAGAGACTCTATGTGTGTGTGTTTGTGTGTGTGTATGTGTGTGCGCATGTGCGTGTTGACTAGATGCCAGTTGGCCAGTGGAGCAGCAAGCTGTCCTAATCAAGTGACTCTATGCGCCCCTCCAACCAATCTGAATTTGTTTTAAAACAGCAATCACACAGGGACCCGACACAATTAATTTACCCTCAACAGGAATTATCATGAGAATTATAAAAAATACCTTTTATCTCCTAATTAACATCTTTAACATTTGTCCCAGATTAAAAAAAATAACAATAATTAAAAACTAAATCTGGGTGGTGTCAAAATTCAACTCTTTATTGACTTGATTTGACTTCTGTTGTCGTTAGTGAATGGTTAAAGGTTTGCTTTTGAGCAGGTGTCACCACACATTGAATCATGACCTCAGTCAAAAACCTGCGCTCATTTATTTTTGTTTAAGATAACGGTTTATTTTATAATCTTGTCAGAAGTAATTTGTTAAGCAACACTAATAAGATCCCTGCAGCATCAACAGGCTAATCGAATCAGATATAGCTAATCTAATCCTTAGTGTAATCAACTGACCCCTAAATCTATACCACTACTCAGAAAGAGAGGTTTGGTTAATTGCATTATTGAAAACAGATGTCAGCTATGCCAACTGCCTTATAGTTGTACATGTTTTTACTACCAGTTCAAGCTATATTTCTGGCCTGGCTCTGGCAGTGTATGTCTGTCGATCCTCTACTTTGGTCAATTAAGAAATAATGCTTCTATTATTTAGTGGTGATTGCAATGAATTGTGTTGAATAACCGCTGTGCCAATGTATAATGACTTTGCTGATATTTGCCCACCTCCCTTGCTTGTATTCGTTTGTGAAATGCGTCGTTTAAATTGATTGGCAAGAATTCAGGCATTGTTGATCCTTTAACCTCTGCTCTATTAACAAGGTTTGGCTGCAGAATAAAAACAGCTGCTTCTTGTAAGTTCAGACCAGCACTTCAGCTTTCTAGAGTAATTTCACTACGGTTAGCCATATGCCGTACATTGCTGCTGCTTTTGTTTTTGGCGTAAACTCAAAAAACTGCTGCGCCTGAGAACAGCCTCACAGAGCTGCTAGCATGGCAGTAGATGCTCAGTCTTCTCAAGACTTAAAGGGAATAACTTATATTATCTCTGTTCTGGCTCGTAGGTGGCGGCCTTTCCCTTCCAATAAACTTTAAGAAGTTACAAATCTAAACAAAATGAATCTTTTTGGGCGGCTGTGGCTAAGTGGATACAGTGCTGGACTTCGAATCAGGGGGTAGCAAGTTCGAGTCCCACTGTAGTCAGCATGTCGTTGTGTCCCTGGGAAAGACACTTCACCCCAAATTGCTCCTGTGGGGATTGTCCACAGTACTGAATGTATGTAAGTCGCTTTGGATAAAAGCGTCTAACAAATGACATGTCATTTAGGTATTTTGACATAAACCTTGTTAGATATGCCAACTGTTGAGTACACATTTTGTGATCAATGATCTAAAATGTCTTTACTCTCATAGTTCTTTGCAAAGTGTGCGATTAAATTGTCACAACAGGTTTCACTTTGGAGTGCAGAGCACATTTAACACATGACAGGCACATATGAGGGATTTAGCTTAGAGTATATATTTTCCACAACAACAATGTGACGGTTTTGGCAGTATCAGCTTAAATTTCAACAGCACCATAATTACAAGAAACCTTGCTGAGGAATGCTAATGTCAAGATGAGGCTTAGGACCCTTCCTGTTAGCACTCCTGATTAGCATAACACATGGTTACATGACAACCTTTAGCATTAGTGGTACTTTGGCTTTCACTAGGCCAATCATGACCATATTTAACATAATAATTCCTTGTGAAAGAGCTATACACTATATGCTTAAGAAGAAACAGTTCATTCCCTCTCCTTATTGTAAGCAAAAGGGTAGTTGTATGCAACCTTTTTATACATGAGGCTCAATATATAATATACAAATTATTTAGTTTTCAAATCAAATTGTTACACATGAACAAACATGAGGGGAGCCTACTTTCCCAAATGATTTATTATGGATATCATTATGTGGATATTCCTTTTTCCTTACCTGTTATTCTCCTTTTATGAGCAGTAAAGTCAGTGAACAGTATGGTTTAATTTTATCAGAGTGTGGATGGCTCACCACAGGTGCACAGATATCCACAGATGTTCACAGGTTTAGTCTCTGCAACAGTCGGTTGTCAGGTTTTAAAAGTGCATGTAAACAGCTTAACAGGATAAGCTTCAACCTGAGTATGGCCAACAGCTGATTTACTCAGAGCAACATTGTCAGTTAATGGCAACACCTGGCAGAGAGGGACAGAGAGGATGATAGGATAGGAAGCGGGAGAAAAGTCATTAATCAGACAGTCGGGTGACAGTACGCTGCTGAGCCTCCACAGCTACTTCTGTGTGTGTGTGTGTGTGTGTGTGTGTGTGTGTGTGTGTGTGTGTGTGTGTGTGTGTGTGTGTGTGTGTGTGTGTGTGTGTGTGTGTGTGTGTGTGTGTGTGTGTGTGTGTGTGTGTGTGTGTGTGTGTGTGTGTGTGTGTGTGTGTGTGTGTGTTGAGAGAGTGAACACAGCTGCATGTGTGAGATGAAGCATCCTTGCCACAGAAGCTTCATCTTTTGCTCTGCTCAGAAAACACAAACCATTGCTACTCTGCTTAAATAATAGATGTGCCTTCCATGATATATTCACAACACACTCTATGACAAAGTGATGCATGTTGCCTGCCATGCGTGTCATATGGCTAATGTTTACATACCACAGCCCTTTGTGCTTCCGAACACCTTACAGGAGAAAAGTCTCAATGTGTTCCAATGGTTTGGCTGCATCTTCGCCTTTATTTCACAAGCTCCACTGGTCACAAGCTTCCCCCTCCAGAACTGCACTATTGAAATATGATTCACTAAGTAATTAATTTGCTGCCCAAAAGAGTCTGCCAAAAAGGTTGCCATTGTCCTTTGACATATCCTGTGTGATTATGCTAACATGCCAAGTGTGTTTAGTGTACAGTGAGTCACAGAGTAAACACCATTTGAATACTAAGATGTCTCCCTCCTTTTCTTTGTCCTCTCATCCAGGTTGTTCTCTCGCATCTGTCTCATATGCCTTTGCCTTTCTCCATCATCTATATCACATCATCGATCTATTCATAGAGGAGAACATCAAGTATTATCAGTTTAATCTTCAAAGATTGCAAAGAAAATGACTTATTGACTAACACTTTCCTCTTGTTAGACAAACATTGTACCTATCTTGAGTCATGGCCGGCCCCACCACTTTGTCAGGCTGTAGTGAGTTATTTCTCATGACTTCTACTGCAATATTGCCAATGTACCACCTGAGTCTTTTCCCCTGCCATTACACCTACTGTGAGAGAGCCAAAAATATGCAAGCAAAGCTATCTGAGCGCTCAAGATGCATGCTGTAAAAAGGGAGGAAAGTAAATACTTTTTGACAACATTTCTCATTAAAGTGTCTGCCGCTGGAAATGTTTGCTGCAAGCAATATTTCTACTGCCCCCAAGCTCGACAAATTCCATAGCAAATGTTGCATTGAATAGACAGCAAAAACAAAGGATAGCTGATTTGCTGACTGATGCTAATAGCCCAAGGCAGAAAAGTATTAGATACAGTGACAATAATGATGAAGATGAAAAAAAATAAGGTCACAACAGTATATAGACAGTTCAATATTTGCATTATTCGGGGAATTTTGTAGGGAAACAAAATAAGAAATGATTAATGTGTACACTAACTAGCCAGTAGACTACATCATCATTGGTGCAAAAATCATATCAAATCCAATCTTTCCATAGAGCAGTGCTCATTGAGTTGTCAAGTTGCCCAGAATGGTTAATATGTATAAAAGGAATGATAAACAATTAAATCTTGAAACAATATCGTGATTAAGGCTCTGCCATCAGTGTTGGAATTGTTTAATGAGTAAATGGCATGTCATATAAAAGTGCTTTTAAGACTTAAGTTGCTATATAACTAAAAAGTTGCTATATAAATATATAAAGTCAATTTACCATTACTGTATACAGTATCATAGTAGCAAAAGAGGAATGGTTGTACCAAAAAACTAAATTTGAAGTCCAATGATTTTTATTACCTCTTATACTGTAAGTTAAGGCAAGATCTGCGAAAACATATACTGTAAGCATCTTTCACAACATATAAGTTGAAGGTCCAAAGATGACCGTTTTCATCGAGTAGTTAAAATGTTTTGTTCACTTTAGTTCAAATTTCATTTCAAACTAAATTTCTAAATAAAAAAACAAGCAATTTTTAGAGGTCAAACTGTTCTTTAAATTAAAGGACAATATAAGACAAATTAAGCTTGCAGGGTGTGTAGAAGGACAGGGATAGTTGGAGGTTGAGGAATGGAACAACCTTTAGGACAAATGTTGCCCTTCTCGTCTGTCCTGAAGCCTTGGACTTGGCTCTAAAATATGTCCAGTCTTCTCTGCCTACTTTGAATACACTTGTATAAACGTAACTTAAACTTAAGCGAATATCTAGAGTCTCACAAGAAAACATATAGAACACAATAGGCTCGTGGGATAATAGGATTATGATATATATCATAAACCTATTATCACAACAGCTAATTCTAGTTGATCTATTTGTGAAGGTTAATGTTTTTTGCATATTTAGAAAGAGTTCAATGTGCTAATTAGCCCTGTATTCTGAGCCAGAAGATGTCATACTGTAATGAATGGGAGTTTAATAGGTTATTAAAAACACTGTTGTAATCTTGGTTTTCACCAAGCCACATGAACAAAGGGAAAAGAGGGAATGGCATGAATAAAAAAGGCTTCAAAATGATCATCTTAGAGCTTTTTGTGTTCAGATGTGAATACAGTTGTTTCATCAGGGAGCTGTGCATGAACAAAAGTAATCTATTGGTTGTCAGACCTAGGAATAACTCTTGATATGGCACCCTGTCAGCGCACATGTACACAGACACACACACACACACACACACACACACACACACACACACACACACACACACACACACACACACACACACACACACACACACACACACACTTACAGAGCACATACCAAGCACTTTTCACCAATTCTCACACACCCTTTCATGACCCTACTCAGCATGCAACGTGAGTAACATCCTTGGTTGAAGGAGACACAGCTTTAATTTTAAATTGAGTGTGTGTGTTTATTTATCTATGATGTTATCTATCTCTACTGTTTCATTATGTATTAAAGTATTTGCTCAGGTGTATTATTTATAATTTAATTCTTGTAGATGTTTTTCACACATTGAGTTCAAAAAGGTACAATTTCAAGGTTAATGCTGGAGTGTCATAACAATAGATATAATGTATCCTAGTATAATTTTTAAAGCTGTTTTCACATCTGTGCTCTCCTGTACATACAGTATAAATGTAATGCCTCTTTATAATAATAAAGCATTTGAAATGTAAAAGTTTATGCTCCATTGTTCTCTTTTGAGCTCAGTCTAAGATATTTGTAAAAGTGGAGACTGTTTTGCTAATGCTATACTAATGGAGATCAGCGGAAAGAGGTGAACCGAGGGCAGATACTAGCTACCACTGCATATACACTTTGACACAAGCTGTTTAAAAGCATCCATTAAGGACATTAGTATACTTATACTGTATGGGAAACACTGTTCAACATGACATATTATCAGAGGTATTTTGTTTCTTTTGAATACCTTTATAAACATGTCTTCCTACACTATCTGTCCGATATGTATGCAAGAAGATATGGTGCATTTCATGTGTGCACAGTTTGGTATATGCTTGTGTGTTAGCATGTGTTACACTGTGCAGTTTCTATATGCCTCTCAGTTTTAGTGGCAGTAGTTAGAGCAGTGCATGAGAGCAGCCTCAGGACAAACACACACTGAGCTGCGGTGGCCACCATTTGCCACCACTCAGTTGTACAACTCGATGCTGTAGGGCACCCATTTAGCCACAAATGCAGTATAGCTTCTCACTGTTAGCAAGATGAATGCTATCACACCACTCGGTGAATATAGGGAGGGAAGAAATCACAGACTAGCGAAGGAATATGGCGAAAGAGAAGGAAGGAAAAGGAGAAATGGGATAAAATGGCGTGCTCTATAACTACATTAAATGGAATAGCAATTACAAAGAGACAGCAGAGAAACGCTCTGAAGCATCCACTCAGCATCTCTCCCGCCCTCTGTCCTTCCACCTCCTCATTTATATTCCTCATCCTCATGGTGTTGCTGATCAGTTTCCGCTTGATATCGATTACTGCCATAACTGCACAAAACTCATCACATGCCCTCTGGAGTCACTCTCTCTGTTTCTTGCTTCTCTCCCACCCCTCCCCCCCCTTTCTCTATTTATTTCCTTCTCAGCTGGTTTGAATTTCAGAGCGGACTTCTTTATTTCTATCTTGAAAAAAACAAAAACAAGGGACTATAATCCCTCAATAGTTTGTTAGACAGACAATCCCCCTGTGCTATCCTTGGGGACATCATTCCAGTAATGGCCTTGTGCTGTATATCGTTTATTATCTACTTATCAGTATTATCATTATTAGGTGCTCAGGCGGAGCACTAAGAGCCAATCTCTGTTAACTAATTTGTTTGTGCACTCATGTTTAATACTTTTTGCAGTGTGACTGGTAAGGGATGTACGGTGGCCCTATTAAAGCTGCACAGAGTTCAGGAGCTCTGTGTAAGGGGAATACAGGTCACTGTTACAACAGAAAAGTCACGTAAGGTAAAGGAGAGCTACTGCCTGATTTTCTGCAGTTCACATGGCTCCGTCTGTCTCAGAGTTTGTTTATTAATCTTTATCTCAACCTAAATATATACTGCTCTGAAAACAGTTTACAAACCACTAATCTTTCTTAAATCTCAATCTGTACATGTATGGCAGCCATTCCATTCCAGTGTCTATTGGATTCTGACACAGAGATATGTTGACAGAAGTTTAGAGAATAAAACAAATGTTTACTCAAACACATTTGTATGAATAGTAAAACCAGAGGAATTGATACTTTTGCAGTGGTCTCTTATTTTGTTCGGAGCTGTATATTTAGTCAAACTGTTTTATTTGGTAACAATGATTAAGACTCTATTTGTAATGTTTTTAATTGTACATGTTTACTTGGTGAAAAGCCATTAAAATATTATATTCTTCATAGACACTCTTTGCTAAGCAACATGTTACCCTTTGAATCAGGCTTTCAACTCGCAGTGTATTGCATTGGCGCACATGGCAACATAACACGATTTCAAAAGTAGTTTTTTACAGATTTATGAAGTATAGAGTAGGGAAAAGGGTGAGGGAAAACTTGCGAGAGAGGTGGAAGAGGAGAGGGGAGAAAGATGAAGATAAGTTGTAAGGATGGATAAGATAGATAGGAAAGAGCAAATATGACTTTCAGAGGAGAGTGTGAAAGAAGGAGGGGATTTGGGAAATTGTACAAGAACCCCCGCTGGTGGACAAACAAGTGAAATCAATGTCAGTCTGATGAAACTTGTGCCTCCCAGATGTGTGTTTGCATTGAGTATGAGGAAACCTGGTTTTGTGTGTGTATATGGGACTGTCAAGTTAATGAAATAAGTATGCGTGTGCATGCAGTTTAAACATATGTTGTTTTGTATGTTGTTTTGGTGATCTTGAAAATCATTCAATTCCTTATAAAACAAGCAGATAACTCCCCTGTTCACAACACCCACAGACACACACACACACACACACACACACACACACACACACACACACACACACACACACACACACACAGCTTGTAAAAGCAACTTTATTATGACACCACAGATGTTAAATGTATGTTGAAAAAGGACCAAAAATGGTGTAGACTTTTTTGTATGTGTTCATGCAGATTATATCTCCACATGTCTTTGAACGAGAGTGGTAGGAAATAAGTGTTTACAAGCTGATCCAAGTGAGTGTGTAATAGGAAGAGATTCAGATGAAAGAGAACGAGGGACTGTGAGAGAGCAAGAAACCGGAGAGTGTGGCGCCCGGGAGTAAGTCGTTTCTGAGGTCTATTAAATACAAACAGGAGTGCAGAGCACAAAACAGGGGTACAGGACAGGCACAGTTGTACATCTGTACAATTGTACTTGTTTTATATCAAGACTCACTACAGGAACAAGCTTCTCAATGCAGCCACACAGCAGGCTGATTGTTGCTACCTTCTCAACATGATTTTCCTAGCTGGTCTTGGGAGCGAACACCTTACAGTTCAGAAGTCGGCCCCTCTTATCTCTGAACGACTCTTGCCTTCCCTACAGTGTGTTACAGTATGTGCTCCTTATTTTCCCCTCGGATTCCACCAGTGATTGAGATATCGGGGAAATCTGCAGGGCAGTCCAGCTGCTCCTGCTCACACGGCCCCGTGGGACGCCGCTGGGCACCTCCTCCAAAAGAAAATGTATTCTGCCTCTCTGTGTGCAGCGGGCAGGGGAGTGGGGTGGGGGAGGTGTTGGCGATGGGAACATAAAACATCCTTGCACCTGGGTCCACTGCTGCCTAGCTTTGCCTGAACTGGCATTAAGCCTTGTTGGCTGCTGAAAAAGGGTCAGTTTGTACGCTGAATGATGAACGAGATCAGCTAGACGAAGCACTTAAGACACTGATCTAAGATCAGGCCTGTCGCTACCAAAAGTAGAGCTTTATAAATTGCTCTCAGACCTAAAGAAGACATTGTGAGGCTACGAATCTCAGAAAACACATGCTTGATTATGAGACTGGCCTTGCTCTACATCAAAAGAAATGGTTGCTTTGGTGGCTTTTTTTGGAGAGGTTTGTCCATTCGTTTTTATGACTACAGTGGCAAAATCAGTTGGTGCATATCAATCATTTTATCTCCAGGTTGGATCTGTGATGCAAAGCATGATTAGAGTGATTATGTTATCTTTTAAGAAACTACAAGATTTTGTGAAACTAGGAAGGACATTTTTCACTTTTGAATTGATTTGTCTGCATTGTATTAACATTTAAAGGATCAGCTCTGAGTCATCCCAGATGCTAAACCTTTATTTCCTTTTTCTCAGGCACACCAAAAAGCTGGTTTCAAAGAACAAACATGTGAAACTAAATCCTTAGATCCCATTATTCTAGAGTATCTTATAACAATTACATTGGCTCTGATTCACTAAATGTCGAAAAATGCAAACATTTGTGCGTTGGAAAGTGTGTGGTATAGGTGAGTTTATGTTTTGCTTTAAACCTATATCCACTCTCCTGTCTTAAGCACATTATGAATACACTGCAAATATGCCACACACTAGACATGTCACTTTACTGGACATATAGTTGTAGAAACAAAAACAATGTCATGTAGCATTACCAGGGTTAACAAAAGAAGAGTCCCATTGACTCATTGATGGTTGCCTAACTGCGTGCTTTGAGGATGATAGGAGGGGGTTGTTCTCGAGACCCACGGTAACTGTGTCACTGTAAAAAACATGTACCGTCACATTTTCAGAAGGTTGGCATCTGCTTGGTACTGAAGTAGGATTTCTCATGACATCCCTATGGCACATATTCATTAGCCAAATATACAAAAAATGTAAAAAAATTATCAGCTTAATACATGACCCATGCAATAACAATAATACTCTCATTACTAAGTTAAAATATAATGTATTTAGAGCTCTATGTTTCTGTCTAAAACACAGTCAACTGAAGAGGGATAATTGGAAATAACAGTCACATGCATTTTAAACACATTTGACGATATCACTGGAGACATGAGCAGATTTTTATTCGTCAATTATTAAGTCATTAAATTGTTATTCACCGAGTCCATGTTTGCGGAAGACAGAGCTACTGTAAGACAGAAATGACACTTCTGTATTGAGGGTAGCATGGTTATGAAAATAAAAAGCATTACTTTTTTCAAGATAAGATTGTATTCTGCAGGAGTGAATCACATCAATTCAACTCATGCAGATAATTTAGATGAAATCCCATTGAGTTTCTTAGAAGA
The DNA here is from genome assembly GCA_031216635.1 of Dissostichus eleginoides. NCBI lineage: Eukaryota > Metazoa > Chordata > Actinopteri > Perciformes > Nototheniidae > Dissostichus > Dissostichus eleginoides. Next base: position 22,355,703 of record CM062268.1, on the reverse strand, counting down.
AGAAAGAGCTGTGATTCAATTAACAACCTCGTTTTTTTCTAGAGAAAACAATAATCATGTGCTCCTGTCTAAAAACAAACAAGCTATCCTCCCTTTTTCACATAAAAATAATGAATTGCTGAACTCACTAAAGTCATAATTTAGGAAAAATGGGAAATAATGATTAAGCCTTCACAGCAGACCTCTTCCACATACTCACTCGGACCATATGTCCTTCTAATGGCAAGGCTTGGCATCGCTGCTTCCTTGTTAAATAAAACACTGTGCAACAGATCCATTTCTAGATCACTTGAATAGAGACATAGATGAAAATAACACTAAAACAGACACACTGTATCACATGCACAATTGCGTGTGCTGTGCTGTTAAACAGAGTACGCTTCATACACAGTAGCTCCTGTCTTTTCTTACCTGTTAGAGATCTTTTTTGTCTATTTGTGGTGGTAACTCTTGGGGTAAGGGGGGTCCCATCCCATCCATCCTTAATGATATCCTATCAATCACGTTATTCAATATTTTTGAACAGGTGTTTGTGTCTGATAGTGCCGTGTTTGACAGAAACCCCATTGATGATTATGTCTCCCCAACATATTGTGACAGGTGCATCTTTTTAGCCGCTTGATCTGATCATTAATCAACACAGCACAACTGGCAAATGGTAAATACAGGCTCAGCGTAACGGAGCTGTTGTGCTGGAGTATTCCTCTGAGGGGAAATAAGATGCCCCATATTTCGCTGCACTGCTGGAAGTGAAATTATAGACATAATTTATACCAACTGTTATTTATTTGCAGTCTTAAATGATTATGTTTTTTGTTTTCCTTCCTGCATCAGGCTATTTCATGAATATGGTGCTTGGCTGTAATTAGGCTTTTGTTGTAAATGAGTGCCCCTGTTTCCAGCGTCATAAACCGAACAGTAAATATAGAGGCTGGCCTTTTTAAGAGTTGGATTTGCATAGCTTTAAAGTTTGTTAATCACTTAATCTTGCCCTATAGGGCTTCCACTAGAGCCTATAGAATAGGATCTGTATCTAAAGAACAACAGATAGCATAGTATCATACTGTATATGTATTATTTCAATTAATTGATTGATAAGGTTTGGCAAAAGATCATAGTTTGAATTTAAAATATTCATATAAAACAACTTAAAATAACTCAATGTTGAGATTTGGTTTCACACAGGACATGTACCACTGCCTCCTGGATGAAAGTCTGTCGGGTTAACCTTGTGGTGCGTGTCATACAGACGCTAAATTGTGCGTTAGGGTTGGTATTGAAGGCAGGAGGCTGACGTTGGTTGTTGATGCACTGTAAGGAAACTAGGGACTCTGAACTGTCACATCTCTGCAGTGAGAAGCCATATTAACCCAACGGGGACATACAGTACATATGGAACATATTTAATAACCACAATTAAATCACAATGGATTTGCGATCTCTCTCCACCCACTCTCACCCTCCTGCTATCAGTGTTTCTCTCCAATTTCCTTTCTTAACATTTATTTTGTCCCTTGATATCTGTGGGCATCTTTGAGATACACGTTTCTATGGCAAAACTATTAATGAATGATGGAAACAAACACACATCTATTTTGTCTTTCTTGTTTCTTTTCCTAAACATTTTCAATTCAAAATGATTTTCACAACACCGCAGATAAACAACTCAATATGATATATAATATAAGGAGAAAACATTCAACGATAACATAGAACACACACACACACACACACACACACACACACACACACACACACACACACACACACACACACAGACTGTCTAGGGGACCGGACCATGCCAGTACATTCAGCATTGGAGCAAAGTCAGAGTATGACACCACTTACATAAGATGAGAGCTTGGTCTCCTTGTCTGCTCATCTAAGCTCCCAATGCACAAGGTCAGACTTGAACTGATGGGCCTCTCAATCATGCAGCCCGTTTTCCCCTTCATCTGTCCAAAATCTATTGAGTACATACTTAAGCCCAACTGCACACCAAGTAGGAAACATTTACTCCAGCAGAAGGGAGTGCCAGGATCATCACTCGGCTACTTGAGCTGGCCCTGCACTACCATGTTATGTGTCTTGTACATAAGATACTCCTGTATCAAAACATATAACGCCAAGTACAGTAGATTGTCAAAACTCATGAGTAGTGCTTGTACTACTTAAATATGCAAACGTCTTACTGACAAAATACTGCACTCAAACCGAAACCCTTTTTTTATTTTTTTTTTTTTAAATGCAATACAGTTTAGTATGCTAAAACTTAGACCTAATGAGTCTATAATATCTTAGCAGCTTAAATCACAATTACTCATGTAAATCAAATGGTTGTATGTAGGCATGAGAGGTAGAAAATACATTGCAATGAAACAATTACAGCGACAGTGTAATTCAGTCATCAACTGGAATAAACTGGAGAATGTAATTAATGTGTGTGTTTGCGTGTGTGTGTTTTCTTTCTAGGAAACTGTAATTGCTACATACTGCTGTTGCAGATTTGTCTCTCCTTTGATAATTTTGTAATTAAACATTAAAAAGCTTTATACTAATGGAGTGTGTACAGAGTGTGAGAAAGAGAGAGAGAGCTTAAAAGCCCACTTCAATACAACATCACTTATCAGTGCCTATGTTTTGGGCTTGTCTACAACCGTCTTGATCACTTATTAAAACCACTTACATTTACACATCAGCATAACACTGGATGTTAAAAGTGTGCAAGTGTGCGTTTGTTTGTGTGCGTCTGGTGCGTGCGTAATAGGCTCTCCACTAAGTCTTGCTAAGCCTGAGAGTAGTCAGAGCTGACATTTTTTGATAAATCACTCCAGGTCCAATATAAATGCTTAGAAATAAAAAGGCAGCCGGAGGGCATTCAGGACAACTGGATGAAATCCTCGGAGTTCAGGCCATCCTGGATAAACACATGTGAAATGAAACATTAAGAGAGCACATTACCATACATTAAATGACATTGAGATTAGCACAGAGCTTACTGCCTTCAGTTGTATAAGCTCCTAGCTGCAGTAAAGCTTTTTGAAAAGCATCACAAATCAACAACCTTTACTGGTGGTGGTATGTCATTAATTAATAGAGGTTGATAAACTGAGCTTACAGGTCATCAGTTTCATTACCTACTATAGCCAGGGTGGCAAATCTTAGCGTGCCCTTAAGCCAGCACGTCCCGTCGTAAAGAAGCAAGATAAAATCCAGAACATGATAAACCTGTCTGAGCAAATGTATCCCCTGAACTGACAATACTTTTGCGTTCTTTTTCGGAGTTCAACTTGTTACCGGGTACACACTGGTAAGTTTTGCCCCAGGAAACAACCGCATACAGTATACTTGTACTCTTTAAGTTATACACTTACCAAAGTTGATACTGTCCCGCCAACTCGTCATTTATATATATTACCAAATCAACTGCTCTTTAGAAGGTGAATACAACAAAAAATGTACCGATAGATGGAAATCTGTTTTAAGAGGACAAAGTTAACAAGAAAAATGTTTGCCTATCAATGTAGAGTTTTTGTGTAAAAACTGTGCAGCTCCCTACTTGCTTTAATACAAGTGCCGGCAGCTGCTGTGGATTGGAGTTCATATTGTTTGTACATATCTGTCTGCCTAGATGGTGCTTTATTTTAAATAGCAGCTGCTGTTTCATTTGTGTAGCTTAATGATGGCCCTCTCTCAATTACACTTTTACTGAGTTTTTCCTCATTTCTTGTGTATTCCTCGCTAAGAGTTTTTTTAAGTAACATTACTTCTATCAAGTACCATTATTTGCTTGCTTCCATAAAAGGACATACATTGTCATATTGGCAACTATTAGCAACATGTCTGTTGCCATATAAATGTGGCACATTATGAGGAATAACCTTACACAACTTGTTGTGCATTGCTGCTCATCCAAGGAGACTGTGGCAGGCTCCCCATGGACTGTGTTTTAACTTAACACTGAGCAGTGAGAGTTACTGCCAAACCACACATTTCTCTGGTGGAGAACATCTCTTGATTCTCAAAACAACATGCTGACAAGCAGCTTCAGGCTCATTCATAATGACTACAAGTCTAGACAGGCTTGCTGTCGTGCTCCTTCTCTGCTTACTTAAGCCGCTGATAGAAATGAGAAGCCTTTACAAGGGCTTCTACACAACAGCTGTTAATGCAGCCAGGGCTGGTAGAAATGACCTGTTTCCCTGCAGACATAAAGACGTATTCAGAACAAGCTCATTGCAACAACTGTCGTCCCAGTATCTTTCAAAACCATGATATAGTGCTACTGGAGAGGCTTTCAGAGAGAAAAGATGGGACAGCATGGATGGGATGAGAGATGTCAGCCACTCGCTGCTGCCAGGAAAAAGAAACCAGAAGTGGAAGAAGTGGAAGGGAAAGTAGAGAGAAGGCGGGTGGAAGTGAAGAGAGAAAGACATACAATGAGAGAGAGCAGGATAGACAGTGTGAAGAGAGAGCGGGGGGTAGTGAGGGAGGAACATAGTCGCAATGGGACGGGCTGACAGTCACAGCCTGTCATCACGCACCAGGGGACTTTAGTTTGTGCGCGTAAGTGTATTTTTGTGTGCGCGCAATTTTGGTGTGATATTTGAATATGCACTGCCAGCTGTCACATTGAGCAAAGACACATGCGACATCTCTGTCTCTCTCTCTTTCTCTCTATCACAAAGTACTCTGAGGAGCAGGAAATGTCATAGCTGCCTAGCAACCACGTGGTTGCCTGTGGGGGTATGGCAATCCAATTTTATTTCAATTTTTCGTGCCAAATTTCACACTTTCACTAAAATCAAATGCATGGCCAAACCAATATGATGGGCTAGACACAAGCTTGTGAATATCATTGTGACAGATTGTGTGTGTGTGTGTGTGTGTGTGTGTGTGTGTGTGTGTGTGTGTGTCTCTAAATGTACAAAACTGTTGTACCACTAATAATGTATTCATGCTTTGTACCACATTTTGCCAGCCTTTAGCCAAATTGCAACAAAAAAATGGTTTGCCAGTTTAAGCTTGTATTTGTGCCTCCAAGAATCATGAAAATAAACGCTCCTTGTGTGAGGTTTATCGCCGTAGGCTTGAGATCTATAAAACAAAAAAACTAGAATGTGTTTTTATTCAAACAGATTAACAACCAAATATTTTCTGAATCCCAAGATGGCAACTGAGCCAACTAAATATAAAAACAATGACAAATAAGAGTAGTTTCGTAAGAAACATTATAGATATTTAAGTCTGCGTGTCTGTTTATCTAGTTCCCTAAAATTAACATAAAATATGCAGCTTCACTCACAAGTTCTTAGCCCCTACTCAGAGTTGAGTAGGTTTTAGGAGTATTTAAATAAGTGTTCCCCTAAGGAGTTTATTCTGAGTAAGATAAGGTGATGATTTTCAGTCCAAAGTTGTCTCCATCTGCACCTACTCAATCTCTCTCTCACACACACACACACACAAACACATACACACACACACACACACACACACACACACACACAAAACACACACACACACACACACTCATCTCTGTATATACTTTATCAAGTACAACGCTCCATTTTTTCAAGAGCAGAGCTTCTCCAGACAATGACTCAAATATACATAAATAAACCACCAGTATAGAGCATGTGGACAGGGTCACATGGTTAAGTTGCTGTTCAACTGAATAGTACGTTGGTTGTTGGTGCCAGACCAACAATGGACCACTCTTGGATTTGCGTGCAACGCAGAGTGTAGAGTTTTTTAGTGTTTCAGTGTTCTGTGTATTCATGTTTAATTTAGCATGTTCAAATGCAGTTCAAGCTCTCTGACCAGCAGTGGGGAGATGAATGCTCTTCGTATGATGCACATCTCGGAAAGGACCACTCTTCAAGCCACCAAACAAAATATAAACATCAGCAGAAACTGTGCTTTCATAGTTCTCCCTTTGAGTGATTTAAATGAGTATAAAAGCTGTCTATCTGAGTATCCATCCTGGCTGTTTCCCTGTCCATGCTGAAGATAAATATCTTCCCATAAGAGCTCTTTGAACTCAGCAGTATGCCTTGGCAGCGCTCTGACTCCACATAACGTTAGACATTCCTTTATGATATCGGCAGTATGATACAATCCATTTTGTTGAAAAACAGAATGTTTGAAAAGGCGGCAACAGTTTTTCCATTTGCTTGGTGAACAAGTTGAATGATTAAATGAAATCTCGCATACAAGGGTTAGTTTGGTTAGCCTTGAATTTGTATTTGTTTTTCAAAAAACGTTCTTCATTTCGTGTTTTGATAATGGTTCTGTCGCTTTATACTCTTAAGTGTTTTTACTTGCGGTAAAATCTATTGACTGTGAAGGCCAAAGCAAATGATTCACATCATCACAACCAAGCTCTCATGCACTTTGTGGACGCACCTGTGTTCATTATGTTTATCTTCTAACAACACAATGTGGTTTGATATTCAATTCACTACATGCATGGATTTAGAGCCTTGTGTTGAAGGATATGACTTGCTGCGATGCATTGTAAAATACCAAATACTTATTCACCAGATTGCCAGGGGAATAGCTCTCCACTGTGATGAATGGAAACGCCATACCCACACCATCACTGTGCTGTTGAAATTCTTAAAGAACAACCTGATTCTTGAGTCTGAGAGTAAAAAATGATCCTCTCATCTCTGGCAGCTTGTTGAATCCATGGTTTAGGTTGTTTTGTCGGAACAAAGGGGCACCGTTGCTACAGCGTGTATTTGAAGCTAAAGAAAGGTACTGAGTTACACAATAAACAAAGAAGAACACACACACACACACATACACTACATCAACAACACTTACCCAGCTACCATGGAAGAGATTTGAGATTGAGAAACTGAACTGCTCATTTTTCACTTTTACAGAACTGATTTCTTTGTGTTTTGGAAAATGTATCTCTCACTAAGAAGAAGTTTTTCAGAACATGGTCCAATTAAGAAGTTCAGTTTGTTGGCTTTAAAACAGCTTCTCTTATTATGTTGGAAACAAGAAGGAATAGGTACATGTCCCATTTTGGATTAGGGGTGCAACAACTAATCGACTTAATCGATTAAAATCGATGACCAAATTAGTTGCCAACTAATTCAGTCGTCGATTCGTTGGTGACGTCATCACGTGTTTTACGCACCGTTAAACTCCAACGTTATCGGTCTTTTTATCGGTACTGGAGACATTTTAAAATATATGTCATATGTATTATTGCTACATAAACATTATGTCGCAGTCTTAGTGTCGCCAACTCGTTTCTAATATGCAAAAAGACAAACAAATTCGTCTATGATGTATTTTCGATCTTTCCAATCCAGACGAGATCTCTCTCTCCCCCGTCTGTGTGCGAGGGGGCGGGGCAGTTTACACACACGCGGCTGCTACATGCATGCAACACACTGCGGGGATGGCGGAGATAAGCACTCCAAGGTGTGGTTAAATGTTACCCGTCTTGAGGTGGAAAATGCTCGATGCCAATAGTGCAATAAGAGTTTAGCATGTAAGGGCGGTAACACGAGCAATTTGTCTAAACATTTAGCAAAAGTGCACCACATTCAGACGGAGAAATGCACCAGGTTCGACTGTCTTTCTAGTAGCTCTGTAGCCCCATCCACGAGTAACTTTTCCACGTCAGCAGCACACAGAGTTAACAGAATTATACAAACATGGGTTAATGATTAGAGTTAACTGAATTATTTATTTTGTTAAAGTTTCAGCTATTCTGTTTACAGTTCTGTTATCACATTATTTAATACAATTTGTACACATTACAAAAGAAACAACAATGTTTTACATTGTTGTTTCTTTTGATGTGAAATATTATTTATTTTATTTAAAATAAAAAGCAATGTTAATTTTGTTCACAATTTGTTTAGTTAATTTAATAATATTTGTATTTTTAAATCAAGTATTCATCTTTATTGTCTTCATTGTTAGTTTCCACATGCCTAAAACAACCTCAAGCTAAATCTAAAAGTTGATGGCTAAATAAGAGCGTTTGAGAAATTGTGCAAGGCATAATAGTCCGAATAGTCGATTAATCGTTTCATTAATCGATAGATTAATCGATTATCAAATTAGTCGTTTGTTGCAGCCCTATTTTGGATATCTAAAGTGGTAAAAATCCCCTGTGTGTGTGAGCTTGTGTGTGTGTGTGAGAAATTCAGGATGTTACTGTTACTTTCTTTCCTGCAGGGCTCTCAGGACATCATAAAGCATCACAGAGATACTGAGAAATAGAGCAGAACCGGCAAAATTAGATATTTCTCCAGGCTCCATAACTTGGTCCCTTCCTTGAAAGCACACATCTAAGGGAATACAGAGAATTACACAAAGCAACAAACAAAAAGTCTGACAGACAGCAAAACAGTCAGACAATATGAGACAAAGAGTGAGAACCAGTGAGTACTCACACAGACAGTTTTCTCTCATTACAAGGTCGTTTTCGTTTTCTGTTTTACACACTGTAAACATTTCGGATTAACTGGTGTTTTCTGGTCACCTAAATGACTTCTATGCAACTTCCCAAATATTGCAATTGTCATGTTACCCAGCAGCAGTCAATGTGAGTATCTAGCATGGCGAGACAGGAGATCATCATAGAATAACAGCTGGCTCCCAACCACCTTCTTTTCTGCTCGTCTTTCTCTATCTGCCGCCTCTCTCTTCCTTTCTCTTCTTTCTCCCAGGCTGTCTTCCTGTCTGCCTCTCTTCACGTCATCCTGCCCACAGCCTCTCTGTGTCTCTTTCGTTTTCTTTAACACAGTTGGTGGTGTGAAAGAGGGCCGGCAAAATAAATCTATAACCCTCCTTTGTGCTTTTCATCTTGTATTCGCCAGTTTAAACGCATGCTTATAATGCAGATCATTTCTGTTCCACTGCAATCAAAAGGAAAAGGAATACAAATGTAGCATGAAAAATGACTATTCATGAATTCAGAGCAGATTTCATTGACTCCAGTATCATGTAAATTGCATGGCCCAACCTGATACATTTTGCATTTTAAGAAAACGGTCAGGGGAATGGGCCACAGGGTTGGATGAGCTGCTGAATGAATGGAAGAATGGATGAATAGCACAGTAATCCCAACAAACACATATCCATCTTCCACACCCCTCCCCTCCATCCACTCCACCTGCCATGGCGTGTGTGTGTGTGTGTGTGTGTGTGTGTGTGTGTGTGTGTGTGTGTGTGTGTGTGTGTGTGTGTGTGTGTGTTGTGTGTGTGTGTGTGTTGTGTGTGTGGTGTGTGTGTGTGTGTGTGTGTGGTGTGTGTGTGTGTGTGTGTGTGTGTGTGTGTGTGTGTGTGTGTGTGTGTGTGTGTGTGTGTGCGTGCGTGCGTGCGTGCGTGCGTGCGTGCGTGCGTGCGTGCGTGCGTGCGCAATAATCCTGTGTTAATCACATTCTCTGACACACTAACCTCAGTCCTTCCGTAGCATTGACTAATCCAGATGATGCCTCATAACACGTTTGCATATGAAATAACCTCTATGGATATCAATTTGATCATTCTAATCACATGTTTTTCTTTTAAAGAAGGGAAGTACAGAATGTTTTCCAGCTCACTGTTACAAATACTGATTTGAAATGGGAGAATATATGCAACGGGTTTAGTGAGGTAGTGCCTGTAAATCATGCACATTATTGTTACAGCTGATTTTCTATTCACCAACCTTGCTGTAATTACATTACCAGCGTCAAAATCCTAAAAACTGTTTTACTCTAGAGCAGCAGTTCTCAACTGGTTAAATAACGGACAATTCAAGGTTCGTGCAGGGCATCAAGGCAATGTTTGGACAAAAGAACTGTGGTAGGTGCTGTGTGCTGCTAGCAGTGCAGTGGAGCATCCTGAATACTATATGTGCCAACTGGCTTGACTCTATTACCACTTTACAGAGGCCACAGTAATATGGTGTCTGAGCCAACAGGCTGACAGAGCTCACAGCTCTCACACTGACTACCACATACAGAGGTGAGCAATCTGTGTGGAGCCAGATGGTGACACAGAGCAGCTATTTATAGCCTTATTTGAGAGAAAAAACAGTGCAAAAACATTGAAAGAAAGGAGAGAAGAGCAATAAGTGCAGCGCCTCACAGCAAGTGGCATTGATGGCTGCATCTATGACATCTCGTCATCCACAATAGTCACACACTGATGTAAAATGCTCAGTTTGAAACCTGTGGAAAGACGGAAAATTTGCAGCTATTGGATCTCTCTCATATTCGGGTTGCTGCAGTCAAACATGTATCACCTGTACTGTGACAAAGGCAATTTTCTGCAGATGAAAAGTATCAAAAAAGAATGTAAATGTTCCCTTAAAAGGCTCAATATTTGTGTTCATTCTGACTTCAAATTCAATAGACCATTTTTTTCATTGTCCCCTATTTCAGGGTTCCAAAGGGATTAAGATAATCTTTTATTTATTTTGTGATTAGAAATTCTGGCCATGCAGTGACTCATCTCAAATCCATTAACAGAATACATTTGGTCATATTTGTTTTTTTCCTGGTTTACTCCCTCCTTTTTGCATTTCCATGTATTTAAAAATATATATATATATATTTGTTAAACTAAAATAAATAGATTCAAAATGTTTTCTAATTACTTATGGGATTCACCATGTGTGTATTGCCCAATCTAACATGTTGCAATTCCAAGTATACCATTGAAAAAGTACATACACATTTGTTTTGTACCTTTGACTCATTGTTAGGGCCTTAAAGAGATATTCCCACACTGGGAAACATTTGTCATGGAAATATCTTTCACAGAGTACAGCGGATGGTATACCCTGTGCAAACAATATCTATTTTTCAAACGAACCACCTACAAACACATTTCTTAGAAAAAGTAATCCACTGAATATGTAACTTGACTAGAGGCAGTGGGCAGAGTTTGCTCACGGATGCCAGCTATATTTCATTATTTACAACCATAATATCCAACTTTCATATTAACATAAAAATCAATACATGACGAAGAGTGACACAATCAATTGTCTGAGACCCTCCAAGTTCCCATTTGTACCCTACAATGATTTCTCGATGATGCTTAAGACATTTCTGGAGTACAATAGTTGCTGCAGGTACAGCCAGTAGTGAGCCATGACTGAGTCACTAGGAACAAAACAATGGTGCAAAGCAATGTCAAGTGAAAGAACAGCGAGGCGTAATGTGTGAAGGACAAGCGCTGCTCAGAAGCAGATGTCCTCTTATCATTTGCTATGAAGCACAAGTGTTGCCTAGGCTGGCTTGTCATTTCACATTACAAATACTTCAGCAGGCATCGTCTTCTTAAGGTCCTTACACACCAAGCCGTGTTTGGCCGTCGATAGATGTCGATATATGTCTGGCCGTCGATGAGCGTCCTGTCGCCCTACTCAGATTGGTGTGTCCCGCCCCGTTGTGTCTTTTCGGCCGTGCCGACACCTTCCGCCGCCGATTCAACATGCTGAATCGGTAGGCTGTCGGTAAAAGGCCGTTGGCTAAAGAATTATTATTATTGCCACTCACGCATGTGCAGTTCGTACGTGCTACTTGGCCGTCGGCTGAAGTCTTTGCGGTGTGTTCCAGTGCGACTGTTGGCCAAGACGCAGGAGACGTGAGGCGACACAACAGTCGGGTCCGTCGGGACATGTTCTTTGGTGTCAGATTGGGGTGTAGGGGCCTTTAGTCAAACTGCTTTCAGGTCGCCATTGCCGTGACTATTTGTTACTTTAACAAGCTGCATAGGGACCCTAGTCTTGCTCTCTCTAGAATCTTTGATCAAACTAAACACTCTCAGCTACCAAAGTACCTCTTTGATTGATGTTGAGTTGATACTTGACAGTACTGACATAATTTGGTTGGTTCCCCTTAAAAGTAAGAAATGTGGTGCCCAATCACCAGGTAGCCTCTTCAATAACACATGAATTGCAATTTTGGCAGTTTGTTTTTAACACAATGTGGTGTTTCTTGAGGTTAAAAATGTTTGATCATGACAAAGACTAATAAACAGAATGGCTATAATGTTTACTGTGAGATTAACATTTGTACATTTTGTGGCATACAGTAGTCATGTTGCAGCATATTCAAATATTGTTGTTCAAGGCTTTTAAATTCAACGGTCTGTACATGGACATATTGTTTGGGGAAGTCTTGATGCTGCTTGTCATTGTTTCATCACTGCAAATCCAGATGCCTTTGCTGTACTCTTGGGTTCATTGCTGACTTGCTAGCTGTCGAGTTTATGCCTTTTTCTTTTACGTTAGTGAGGTGGTTTCATTAATTCACAGACACACCAGGCAATAAGTATTGTACTAGGAAATAAATGAAAGGGTGTTTAAATGTCAGTCTAATCAATTAAGGCATACTTTAAAATGCTAATTATGTGTTATTAATAATTATAAGTATGTTCTTTTCTAAGTCTAAATTAACTTTAGAACAAGATGTGCCTTGCTAAAAAAAACTCAGCCTGGCAATATTATGTGAGCCCTTCATCACTTGGCCTTTCGCTCGGCTCCAGCTGGAGATCACAGGCTGCTCTCCAGTCTGTTCAATTGTTAGCAGTGCTTCACCACATGAGGTTACGGCTGTGCCCCTGGTATTCTTAATTGAAAAACCAATTGTTACAGACTTGATTTGCATAAGAGGAATTAATTAATCAGACGTTAAACTTGTGATAGCTGCCGAGATTGGTTGCCGCATTAAATTCACCTTTTATTAAAGGTCCCATGTCATGCTTTTCCGGTTATTACCCGTCCCCTTGTGTGTTATGTAGCTTTTTATGCATGTAAATGGTCTGCAAAGTCACAAACCCTCAAAGTACACCCTGTAGCGAGTAAAACTCTAAAGGTCTCTACACACCAACCTGAGACCAAAGAACGCGTACCGAAGGCGTCCCGACTTTTACGTCAGCTACGTCGGGCTTCGTTGGCTTCGTCGGATAAAGCCGCCCGCCTACGAACACACCGCAAATACTTCAGCCGACGAGTGGCATAACTCTCCTTACCAGCAGGCGGCGGTAGTGTGTATTCGTCATTCAAAAGAGGCAACAACCGGAAGACAGACTGCGTTTTATACACCGAGAGAAGAAGAACAGACTTAGTAATATAAGCAGTTGATCAGTTGGTCTTCACTTTCTTCATTCCATGCCGTCATGATAAAAAAGAAACTCTTGCGTCCGGGTGAGATGAAAATGAGGAAGATTAGCCGTCTGTGTGTGCCTTCTTATCGTTTGTTTTGGTCCCTCACTTCCGCTTCACTTCTGATGCACTGATTCGCTAGGCTGAACAGCCAATCAGAGTGATTGATTTGTCCCGACGTTCTTTGGCCTCCCGCGGCCGATTCAACATGTTGAATCGGCGGCGGGAGGAGGCGGGAGGAGGCGGGAGGGTTGAAAATGTGCCGTAAAGAGACGACACACCAACCTGAGTAGTGCGACGCGAATGCCCGACTGCCTCTGACGGCTTCGGACGGCCTCTGACTCCCAAAGTCGGGCCGGTGTGTAGAGGCCTTAACACAGAAAAGACCTGTCTATGCTGCCCCAGAACGCCTCGTTGGAGATTTTTCTTTTTCCATTTTTTTCTTCCTGGGTACAGTGACGTAACGTGTATAGTGACGTAACGTGTATAGTGACGTAACGGGTATAGTGACGTAATGTGTATAGTGACGTAATGTGTATAGTGACGTAACGGGTATAGTGACATAATGGCTCCTCACACACCAGGATCCCTTGGCGTCACTATCAAACGCAGTGGGGGCCCTTTAGCGTCAATTTCCAACTAGCAGGGAGTCCCATTGACTTGCATAGAGCTCCCTGAACGTTGGTAATAGACGAGTTGGGATCGCGGAGAAATGCTCTCAGCAGACCCATTCTCACAGCGTTTATCAACCTTTTTCTTACTCAATATCAAGCCACACTTATTGTTTTTACTTCGGCTGTGAGTGTGTGTGTGTGTGTGTGTGTGTGTGTGTGTGTGTGTGTGCTCAGGCTGAGTTCAGGCTGAGTTTCGCTGTGTCTCGCTGTCTCGCAGACCCCCCACAGCAACCAGGAAACGACACCAGTAAGCCAGCTCACACTGCAAAGGGCGCAGCAGCGAGCCCCGCAACGTCCCGCCAACACGGCATCCAGGCCCCACGCAGCATTCTCATCTGTTTGAAGGCGTATTCGTCGTGTGACTGCATGTGCCCGAACCGTGACGTCCGAACCGTGACGTCCGAACCGTGACGGTTCGGGACGAATACGGATACCGCTACATCCCTAATAATCACTGATGTTCTGCTGTAACGGTGGTGGACTCATCAGAACAGAGTGGGCGAGCTGACCAATCAGAGCACAGTGGGCTCATAGGAAGGGGGGGGGCAGGAGATCCAAAAAGCCGTTTATGACAGAGAGTGAATACACATACTATACAGAGATGCTGTATGAGAAACCAATGTGATTTTGGAACATTGAACAATGTAAATCTATTCTAGTAGACCTCAACAATGGAATTATGATCAGTAGAAATGGCCATGTCATGGGACCTTTAAATAGTGTCTATCATCTTTGTTTCGGTATCCAGTAGAAAATGTACCAAAGCATCATCACTGACAGCTCGGCTATGGTGCATGATTTTAGTGCCACAGCAGCATCCAAAGACCTCAAAGATTTGTAATGTAGCATAATCTGTCTCTGTCCAGCAGCCGGCTCAAAGCAAAGTGCCTTTTAGCATCCTAAGAGTGTAGATGGTTAGCCTAAGGTGAGCTAGACTATGACCAATAAAATATCACATCAGCACCACTTAAATGTATTGTACAGACCCAATTACTACCAACTATAGGAGACAAAAGAAATTAAGACAAGAGTGAGGAAAAAAGACAAAGAACGAACAAGACCGAAGGACAAGAACAGAAAAAGAAGAAAGAAAGAGGAGAAAGATGAGTTGTTTATGAGCTGCCCAAGGAGAGGTCAGCTGTGGCCGATAGACACTCATTAATCTGTCATTACTCTATTCAGGCCTCCCGGCACCGCCATGCTAGTGCTTGGCGCTCATGTGTGAGGGCATCGAGTCTGATTGGGATTCTGTTCGCTGGCCGGGGAGAAGCTGAGTCACCATGGCGACCTGGAACCAAGGAGGAGAGCAAGAGGATAGAGGAGCTTAGCAAGTAGAGGAGATGGCGGGATTAGATCAGAGGAGAGGAAGTAAAGAGGAGGCAAGAAAGGAGGGTACAGAGTAATGAAAAAGTAACTCCCTTGGTGTTAAGGCCATTGTGTTCTGTTCAGTTGTCATGTGAGCAAGTTGTACAAAGACAGTGTCTTTGTTTAAAAGAATGGAAGCCTCATAATGAGAACAAGTAGGTTTTTCTTGCACCTTGTTCTGCAGTTTATCATCCCTTGTTTCTCGGAAAATGTAATATCGTCTCTCATGTCTATACCTCCAACTTTTCCGATGGTTTTCCTTCCAACCTTTTGAACACAATAAGTAAAATGGACATTTCAACAAGAAAGAAAAGTAAATATATATATTTAGAAATAGTCCTAGCATCCCTTTTTAACCGGAGCATTTCATGTTGATGGACACATTTTTAACATTGTTTAGCATTTTCCTGAATTTCCACAGAGTATTTCATTATTTCTGATCATCATGTTTTATCTTGATTCTACTACAATTGATATTTACAGACATTAGGATGTTTATAAGTTATTAATTGAACACATCTTTCAATGGCAACATGTGTCATCATCTTGACATGATATATGTTTTTACACTAACTTTCCTGACATGCAAAATATGTGTTCACCCATCCTAAGTTACAAACACATTGTAGCATTTCAGGCACTTAATAGTAATTCATTATTGTATGAATAGCTACCAACAAATAAAGCAAATAATTAACTGACTATCTGTTTCTACCTTCAATCAAGCCTTGATGTACTCCTTCTAATGCACTAAAATGCAGTCAATGTGTTAATTAAAAGTAAAGATTAATAAAAGCTGTTTGTATTGTTTTGCACAGGTCTCTGCACCTCTAGTTGTGAATTAGGACACGTTTTAGTATACCTCAGGCCATTCCAAATATCTTAAAACTTGGAGAGACAAGGAAAAACACTTTGCCCTGAGTAATTTGTTCCTAAAGAAAATTAGCTTTGGGGTTTGGGGCCAACACAAAAGGTTCTGTTGAGTAATGACATTCAAAACTATTTTCAGCAAAGCTAAAAATAATGCAGGTTTTTAGTCTTATTGGCAACAGTCAGAGATAAGAGCCTTTCTAGTACCATGATGCCAACATTAAGAACAAAAGCCATTATCGTTTCACAGCAGAACACAAAAGCACAAGGAGACGACTTCCTGGATTTTAATTATAATACATCTTGGGCCTATTCTGAAAATGGTAGCAGCATACAGTATAAAGATGTTTCAACCATAACATTTAAATTCCTCAGCTAACCAATCAGAGCAGACTGGGCTCTTGTTTTAAGAACAGAGGGTTTAAAAAGTGCTGCAGCACAGGCAGTATTTGAAAGATAAAGAGTTTAGATCATAAATGAATGCTTCTGTGATCACACAGTCGCAGGTGTTTGACTTACGTAGCAAAAATTACCACTTACCTGAGCCTGAAAAGGTTTTTTTTTTGTTTACTATATCTGAGAGACATTTAAGACACACGATCAGTCAAGGAGATGGACACACTTACATAGCTCTGGACATCTGAAAAACATGTCACGGCTGCAGACATTGACATGCCAGTCACTGGCTATAATTGATTTTCTTTTAAGGTGCAAAAAAGGTTTCAAAACCCCAGTATTGATGTTCCCTTTTTCTAACAAGAGGAGAGAGTCTGTGAATGTGCATGTGTTAAAGAGACAAAAACGGGGAGAGACACAATGAGTGAAAAGAAGTGTCTGTGAGTGAAAGAGAAAAACTGACAATTATGTGAATACATGTAGAGAGACATGCAGCCCTTTCCAGTATAATAATGGGAGTTGATGGGGATCAATTGGTAAATTACAAGCTGCACTGATTATCAATCTATGAAGTGCTTGCTCTTACACACAGCTACATTTAGAGGACCACATGTGTGCGCACACACACACACACACACACACACACACACACACACACACACATACACACACACACACAAACTTGTGTATATGTGTCACAAGGACCGATACAGGAAAACATTCCTGCCCACTGCAATAACACTGTACAATAAATCACCTCTGGCTGGAAGAGAACTCTCTGCTCCATAGTTTCTCTTGTAATAAAACCACGTTGTACATTTTACACATATATAATCTGTTCAATATTTTATATTCCATATGTCATATATTTATGTATATATATATATTTGTATATATAATATCTACATGTATATTTTCTATTTCAACATGTATATTTTCTACTTTCTTTTCTTTTCTTTCCATTCTTGTTTATTTGTAGTTTTGTTTTATTGTAAAATGCCTTGTCTTTTATGCTGCTGCAACAAAAACAATTTCCCAAATTGGGATCAATAAAGTACCATCTTATCTTATCTTATCTTAAAAACACAAAGCACAATGACAAATGACTCTGTGTGTATTGCACTGTCAGCAATGCTAAAAAAGAAGACAAGCAGACCCTTACATGCTGAAATGCAATACCTGAATTGGAAATAGGTGTTCTACATTTTCTCTGCTATTCATCAACCCATTCATTTAGTCTGGACTTAATTGAATTTATGGAAGGGTTCCTGAGGCATATCACATCTGTTACGGGGATGTTTTTTTTGTGGTGAACCCTTTGTGCTTTTCTTAATTTGGCACATTTGTTATCTAACGACTGATGCACGATACATACACTGGAAATATACGTTCTTTACCAAATGACTGTAGCTTTAGGGATTTCCATTAAGATGTCAGCCGGGGTTGACAAGGCATGGTAAAAACTCACGTGAAATGTCACCATTTCGACAGATAACAAATACACAGAATCTGAAGTAACCTCTGAGCTTTGATGTTTTTTCATGCATTGTGTATCTTTTTGAAATGATTAAGTTGTAGTACATAGATAGCCCATTGTGTTTAAAGTAGATGCAAATATTCCTCTCAATAACGTTTTGTTAAGTTCTAATATAAATGGATAGCGTTAGTAAAGAAATGGAAGTATTAATCAGTATTTCAGTATTGATCAATGGTGTTTTTCAGAGCAAGACCAACGCTTCAAAGCTAAAATGTTGAATACAGATTTTTTTTATCAGTTTTTTCTCAAGCTAGTGGTCACTTATTACACTTCAGAAGGTTTAACATTTAATTATCTTCTGCTGATAAACACTGATTAGCTCATGAATGAAAGTCTATTACTCATTTCATAAATGATAGATGATTAATCAAAGCATTATCTTAAAAGTGTAGACTCCAGATCATTAATTACACATTATAAACAACTGTCAACGTACCTGGAAGATTACAAGTTGTCTTATTAATAATATATGTGATGATAACAGTAGGGATTATGAATCATTTGCTTTGTGACGGCAGTAAGTAGATGCATCCACCGTGTGTGAGCCTTTGCACAAAAGCACACACATACCCTTGCCAACTCATTGATAGTCTACTGAACATCACTTTATCTTTTTACTGCTATAAAATAATCATCATCTGGTGCTGGAGATAAACCTTTCCCTCAACTCCACATTGGTCTGTTTATTTTTCTAATGTCTTACCTGAAGCAACGTTTTGGACTTTACTTCAATTTTAACACAAGAACACAGAAACACAAACTAAATAGGGTTAAAAACGCAATCCCAAATGTGTTTGCAGGTAAAATATCATTAAAAGAAAATACATGTACAGTGATGTGTGCTATTTACCTTGGACCTCAGCTGAATTTTGATATCAAAAGACAACATGAAAAATCCATCTTATCTGTATTCAAGTAATGCATTTATGTCCGAACAACTGCAGCCAATCGATGTCAAGCTACAGGCTTGGTTAAGGTGGCAAAGAGCTACATTTATGCTGCCACCAACGTGTATCTGATTGGTTGAAGTCAGCTTGTGATAGAAGGTGATTCATGGTGATTCACCTAATTCCCTGCCAAGACTTTTTTGTGCCTACCCTTTTCCAAATAGTTTTTTCCGATGGTTCTGTGTAACAAACCATCTGGCAAGTCAGGTTAGTCCACTATCCCAATGTCTCAGGATATAAATCAGAGTGTATGTAAACAAAGCTTAATATAGGCCTAAAAAACAATATACAGTTAGAGATTAGTCGAGAGAACAATTTGAAAGTTAAATGCCTCAAAATTCTTTAGATAACAGATTGGAGATACAAATTCATTTTTCTTCCTTGAAGAAAACATACTCCAGTAAAAAAAGGAAAATAAAAAAGATCTCTTCCGCACTTACTTTGCACATTATATTTTATTCAATCAATGATGTATCCCTAGTTGAATTCAATGTTTACTGAAATAGACAGGAAGTGAAGGGTAAACAGGATTATGTGTACCGATGCCTTGTTCAAATGCAAATATTTTGTGTCCATGAAGAGAAATTCAAGAGGAAGAAAATAAAATATGTAAACTATGGTTCAAAGTTACAATACATATCTGTGACAACTCAAAACACTGGGGACACAGCATCAGTAAAAACATCATGAAGAGGATTTCACAACAATATTCTTCAAAGATCCAACACACACCAGATAGAAGGGACTGTCAGGCAAAATTACAATGTTAATAACCTTTAAATCTGAGCTTAAACATCACTATATTCATGAAAAAGAAGAATGAAGTCTTTACAACTGGCCAGTGCTTTTAAGGAACTTCTCTGTATTCAGACTGCCCTTGAGCTATTTGAGTAAAGTGTGAGCTCATCAATGACAACCCCCA
This sequence comes from Dissostichus eleginoides, assembly GCA_031216635.1. Classification (NCBI taxonomy): domain Eukaryota; kingdom Metazoa; phylum Chordata; class Actinopteri; order Perciformes; family Nototheniidae; genus Dissostichus; species Dissostichus eleginoides. The sequence goes on along the minus strand of CM062268.1, from coordinate 22,335,857 downwards.
ACCAAATCCAATTATTTAACTGTTGTTAACAATAGACCATTACAATTAAGTCAGTTAAAGTTATTGTCCTTAATTCTTTCATCACATCAAAACCCATTTCCGATCGGTCCCATATTCATCTTCATTGTAATTACTTATGGTGGTTTTAATTCAAATTCCATCATTAAAATTGCGTACCAACAAAGGATGAGAAGGAAACCAAAAAAAGGTGCAAATTGTGTGCACTGAAGTGGAAGAGAAAAGGAGTGTGCATGTGTGCATTTCATGACTTCCATATTACAGTGTGTGTTGGACCACTTAAAGATATGTGAATAATTGCTTGATTGGTTGACCTTTGTCATGTTCGCAGGTTGCCATTGGATATTTTTTGATTGGTTGCAATGCAGGAATTACTTAATTTAAACCTGCTAGAGAGCAGAATCCGTAGCTGTAGATAGAAATGCGATATATTGCTGGCTATCTTACATTTCCTACATGTTTCTTCAGCCAGTAAATAAAACCTTAAGAGAGTATAAATACAGTATGTTGTATTGCTTTTTTAACAAACATCCAAACAAAGCAGCCTCCAGTGGTCGATATGTGTGTGATTTCTCACTGAAATCAGGGAGCTATAAATAAACCAAGACATCTTAAAGATAGTATTTAAATCCATGAAAAAAGACCCGTTCACATTGGGATATGTATAAGCCGGTTATATCAAAATGAAAAAAATAAAATAAATAAAAAGCACTTATATACTAACTAAGCACTTATATACTAACAAAGGACTGGCTTATCTAAAGCCAGTTGAGTAGCACTTAAAATGGTTTGGCTCTATGAAACCTGATGTACTTATATGATTCTGTTTTCTTCAAGTTTGTATCTTCTTGGTCGAATGCACTTATTGTGAGTCGCTTTGGATAAAAGCGTCAGCTAAATGCAATGTAATGTAATGTAATATCATGTAATTTGAATTCATAGCAGAAGACTTAATCCTATGTGAACCTGACAAACGTGTAATGGAAGAGTAAATCCACAGATCCCAGACATGTCATGCACAGGAATCTATTTGTATGACATGCAGCGTTCATTAGAGAAGAACATGCAGAAAAAGGAATAGTGTCACATGCAATGAGACATATTTATCTTGTTTTAAATAGTTTACTACTGAGATTCATACAGATTTATTATCAAAGGCCACAGTGAATTGTATTGCTTCATCCTTTGATGTCCTCATGAGGCCACATCAAGAAAAGCACACTTTTGATCACAGAGGAATGCAGACTGTATATGACTGGCTTAATAAATTATAAAACACTGTTTACCATTAGAAAAGTGCTTACACAAGGCCAACACCAATCTCGATTTGCAGTCCTAACAGGCTGCTAATGGATGGCAGCAAGTAACAAATATCAACAGCTACTTGACAGCATTTTGTCGAAGTTAAATTCAGAATGTGTCCAAAGCTGTGTTGTATTCAATTTTCTCAGTATGCTTAGAGGAACAACTTTGTATTAAAAACTTGTCATGTTTTGCTTGAGATATACAATGGATGTTGAAAAGATAGGTGTTGGGAAAATACTGAATGTACTCTTTGAATATCAGAGTAGCACATGATAACAAAGGTCTAACTGTAAATGTGTACAGTATGTAACCAGATGTATGATTGCATAGATGACGCTCATGAGAAACTATGTTTTAGGGACCGAGCCTTCGCAGCAGCTGGCCCTAGGCTCTGGAACAGTTTGCCCCTCCATGTGAGGTCGGCCCAGACCCTAGGGATTTTTAAATCATCACTGAAGACACACTTCTTCTCTCTGGCCTTCTAGTCAATGCTGAGTACGACACCTGAAATGTCCCTGTGTTTTGTTTTTTATATTCCTGTTGTAAAATGTTTTCTTTATTTGTTATTGTAGTAAAGTGTTTTTATTACATGTACAGCACTTTGTCTTGACCAAAAATCGTTTTTAAATGTGCTCTATAAATAAAACTTGATTTGATTTACATTACATTTCACTTGTTAGACGCTTTTATCCAAAGTGACTTACATACATTCAGTACTGTGGGCAATCCCCACAGGAGCAATTTGGGGTGAAGTGTCTTGCCCAGGGACACAACGACATGCTGACTGCAGTGGGACTCGAACTTGCAACCCCCTGATTCGAAGTTCAGCGCACTGAGCCACAGTCTCCCACATACGATAGCTATGTTCCTACGATTAACATGATGACACAGCCCCTAAGGAGATAGGCATATGACTGTAGAGAGACAGGCATATGACTGTCATGTTTATTGCTTACGCAGGCCTTTGAACCGGTATTCTGCATCTTGTGACGGTAACACTCTCTTGTATATAAGGCATGTCAAGGACACTATTCTGGGAACTATTTGTCCCACGCAGCTCTGTATGTGATGACTACTTCCATTCTTGCAAGGATAATAAATACATGTATCCTGATATTGAAGATCAAGCCGGTGACGAGTGATATTTTCTTAACAATAGGTGATGCAGAATTGTGTCATTTTCTTATCAGACTTCAACTGATGTTATGTAACTTGATGTAACATTCCACGGAGAATAAATGTCAAATATCATAATTACTTGTAAATATTTGCATAAGCTCTTTTGATGATTTGGTCTCATTGTAATATGAGGGCCATTTGCTATCAATGCATGACCTGCTTCAACACGTGTGAAACACATTTTGATATTAACTGCGTGTGGTTAGAAAAAAACACGTAGCTTAAAGAATTAACTAGAAATATAAAGATACATGTTTTTGTAGGAGCTCACATCTTTATTCCTCACACTTATGTTACCTGTCTCTCTTTGTCGTAAATGTGTGCATGCAACTCTGCTTTACGTTCTGATATATTATCAAATGTAACGAGAAACATTAGACTTGAAGCCTGATACAACTTCTCCAAACAACACTTTGTTTTCTGATATTGTGACCTATTTATTTGTTATATAATGTGCTCAGTTCATTACTCACTCTCCTTGGGGGGAAAAGCCAATTAAATCATTATTTCTGAGACAACAATTATCATTACAGGGTCTCATTATCACCACAGTCCTCGGACTAGCAAGGTGTACCCAACAGCAATAATAAATGTCAGGGATGAATCTGCGGAATCTGTGAGCCAAAAGGCTTGACATTTTCACAGGATTATTATAGGATGGCATGGAAACTATACACACTACAACTATATTTTAACAGCTGCCAGCTCAATGAGTTGGCAGCAAAGCACAACAGCTGGATCTCTACAGCTGCCACACAAACACATAGAGTCAAGCCAGTGAAAGCTGGACGCCATTAAATTGAAGATCTAAATGTCCTGTGGGCGCAGTTAATACAAACAATTCTTTTGAACCAACACCGAACCTGAGCCCTAAAGTGGTGAAATCCACACAAATCATACCAATCAGTGTTTGTTTGGACGCTGTAGCTTTTAATGGCGGCCATCTTGGTCATTACATCCTTCCCTATGGCTGTTTTGAGTAATTTGTGCATCACTGTAACATGATCTGTGGACTGCTTGGTACACCAGTGGCAAATAGCTCCCAGTTTTAAAGAGCTATATAAAAGAGAGAAGGCTGAGTGGGAGACCCCAGCCAGATGTCTGCCCTCATCCAGCCTAAACTTGTCCAGCGAACCAGTTGATGATCCTCGCAGTGGTTTATCATTGCCAAGATCTTTTTCATTTACTTGTTACTTTGAGATCAACCATATGAAAAAATATGTATACATATTCACTTTATCTGTTCGTTCAATCCCCAACTGACATACTTCAAGGTAATATCACATTAGATGGATACAAAATCCCGTTTTTGGTTCTTGTTTTGTTTTTTTGCAACCTCCAATAGCTTTGATTCACAACATAATATTACTATGAACTTACGATAAAATATATCAACAATTATTTTGTTTATGTTGCCTAGCTATTACTATGTACACATTTAAAATCTAAGTATGTGAACACTGTTGCAGTAAATGAAAAGTAAAAAAAAAACGTTTCACTACCTGTCTAAATGACCAATTTAATTGCATTAAACAATGTATTCTATGAATCTTTGCCAGATGTAACTTTCAAAGCAGAAGCAGTTATTGAATGAAAGATAACAGAAAAAACCTACACAAGTATTACATTATTGTCTTGTGTTCACACTTTACTAGAAATGTTTAACAGGCAAGACAAAGATTTGGTAGAACAGCTTTATAGGCTCTCTTCTCCATGACTTGCTGTTTGGTCTCCCTCACATACAGACACAACCATCTCCAATGTCAATCAAACCATCATAAAATATGCATCAGGGGCCTCACAGGCGCCTGTAGAGCAGAAAATAATTAGTGTGTATGCGTGTGTGACAGAGACCTTTAATATTAGAGTATGAGTGAAAACTTGCACATGTGCTCAAACTGTTTGTAAGAGAATAACTAATGTGTGTGTGTGTGTGTGTGTGTGTGTGTGTGTGTGCGCGTGTGCGTGTGCGTGTGCGTGTGTGTGTGTGTGTGTGAGATATATATTAAAAGAAAATATAACCCATATTCTGCTTTTGTTAAGGCTCCCTGCCCCCCATACTGACGGGAAGATTTCTGTACCCCAGGGCTTTCTTTCCAAGAACTGAAGCAAAACTAGAAAGTTGCTTGGGAGAAAATAAAATGTAATAGATGTAGAAGGGAATAAATAATTTCCTATTTTTCAGCCAGATTTTCAATGTCAGATGACAGAGTTTCCCAACATTGTTATCATATTGTTAATGAAAAATGATATTATAGATTTAAACTGTAGTTATGCCAATATATTATTCACACATGGAATAAAATGTGTTGTTTTCTCTCTTACTTACTGTGAAATTATGCAAAAAAGAGACTGTTGATTAAAGCTTAATTGACTGAAAACATATAACAGTGGGTTTTTCCACTGCAGATCATAGTTTAATATTACAAGTGCCCCAGCCACTTAAAGAGTACTGTGCCTTTGAGAGCAAGCTTCATTTGCAATTTCTGATGATTACTCTGTGCTAAACCGCTGACAAGCTTAACAGACAGCTACAGTGAGATAATGTTCCCACTGTGTCATGAGTGATACAATGACTATACTACGATGTCCAGTTGCAGAACCCCAGCGTTGTGTAGACAATTCAAAGCAAAAACACGTAAATCAGATCTATAGATTACAGCTAGGGGTCCAGATAAGAATCAATGTTAAATAGCAAACAGTTATAAACTATTATATACTTGGTTTCCAACCGTCTGCTGCACACACTGCTCCTATTGCTAAACTTTAAGAACCTAACTGCTACTTCCTGAAGAACGCCATTATCTACGGTAGATTGCCCTCTCAAGTCTAATTATTTCTCCCTACTATCTTGCAGACTATCAGACTCATAGTGTGTCAAGTGGACCATTTCAACCCAGCTGGGTCTGTGCTGTGAGCCTGTGTTAAAAAACACTCATTTGGTGAACTGCTGAGCGCGCTGCATCAAGGATGAAGGCCTGACTGTCCCTTCAGCAGCTGTTTTCAAAACCTATGACAAGGTTGGAATTCATTACTTGTAATTCTGTGAAGGTGTAGCTACAAATTAGTTCAGGGACACACACTCTCACCCGTTGCCCTTAACACATCAGACAGTACTCTAAGGAGCGCACATGACATTGTAAGTAACGGTACATTTTCTGTGACGGTAAGATCAAGACGATTGGGAAGGCTTTTAAGTGCTTAGGAAGTCTTCTATAAGAGCTGGGCTCTGTTCATTCATTAATCTGTGTGTTCACTTGCAATTCTGTTTGCAGTGTGCACTGATTAGAGGAAACAAGTCTACACTATTAAAGCATCTCAGAGCCAGTGGCGCCTCCAGAAATGTTTCATAGGGGTGGCCAAATGGGGCCACTGAAAATCTTGGGGTGGCCCACCAAAACCAAGAATTTAATTGTTGTAAAAGTATAAACTAGATGAAAACAATGGCAAAGAGAATCACCCACTGATATACTTTGGTTTTTTATTTTACATGTTCTGATACTATTCATCTGAAGTGAATATAATACGGATAGTTAACATTTGACTTCAAACAACATTTAAAAGAACCTTGTTTTGTGTAATATAATGTTAATGTGTTAATGTGTTAATAATATGTTAGGTGATTTATTGTTTTGTTTTTTATATATGCTAGTTGTTCTTTCCTTTTAAAAAGACAAATACAGCTTAATTTAAATAAGTTCCTTTATTGTAAGGCACAACATGCTCAGCATTCTCAACACATACAATACACAACAGCAACACAACATGTTCTTCAGTTATATTATGTCTTTAGGTTATAAATTGTTTTAGACTGAACAAAGCTGTTTGTGTCACACTGGGATCAAAGATGATTGACATGACTTTATTAAATCAAGTTTTAAAACATGACTATTTTATTTCAACAGGACCCAAAAACACAAGGGGTATAAAATGGTAAATAAATACTGTGATTGAACACAAAAACACCATCTATTATTGACCTTTATAGCAAATTCAAAACATTTACTATATAAATGATACAAAAAATAAGAAGAGATGTCTGTTGACTTTCTCTTCATTTTCTGCAAATTGACATTACACACAGCAGTGATTAATAGTAGCCCACGCATTACACCAGCCCAGCATACCGACATCAGCTAACGTTAGCTTAGCAAGCTAAACTAACGCTAACTAGGATAGCCGCCAAAGTGTGTTTACAGACGAATTATACCTGAAGTCAAGCCAGCCTTTACTGAGCCCCGAGCCTGTTTTCCAGGTCTTCCAGCGTTTTTTTCGTTTTAATGCCATTGAACACAATTTTTGATCAGAATAACAGCTAAAGGTAAGCATATCTCCGTTTTTTGCTACCTAAAGCTAACACACTAAAGCCTAAAGTGTTGTGATTCTCCAGAATACACAAGTGCACACCGGGATAAGTCCCGATTCTCCAAACCACATTGACAGTGGCATTTCAATTGGTGCACTAAATGTATATATTTATAAAGAAAAATCAGTTTTTCAAATTTACACCATTCGCCAACAGGGGGTGCTGCAGCACCTCCAGCACCCCTACTTCCCGCGGCTATGGCTGGCTGTGTATTTGTTGTTAAATATCAGATAAACTACTACGCGTGACTGGCGAGGCGGTGTGTGGTGGGGGGGCCAGTGGGGGGGCCAACAAATATATCAGGGTGGCCATGGCCCCCCCTGGCCCCCCCTGCTGGCGCCACTGCTCAGAGCCCCAAGAGCCCTGTGTGCATTTGTACAATAAGCAGTTCTAAAAAAGTGCATTACATTCAAACAGCAAGACAGTGTGTTACTTATATGCAGTATACTGCAGATTGTTAGAAGGAAGAGTTTTATAGGGCAACCTTGTTTTACTTAACAAAATTAACAGTTAACAAAATATTCCTTACTCAAGTTCCCCTTACTGGCTAAGCATATGCATATTATGCAATAATTAATTTATGTGTATAATTGGCTTTGAGTAATATGTTAAATGTATTAGATAAAATGGCAGTTGTCAAAACTGTTTCAAGACAAACACAAATTCACCATAGCTTAACATATACCAGTATGCACTTAAACATTAATGCATGCAACACAAAACAAACAAATGCCAAAATGTGCCTACCAAATATTTTGGCCCACTCGACCAGGCTATTAGCTGTTGGTCCTAAGTTGAGCACGGGCGACTGGAATCTGCTCTTAACACTAAGTGATGCAAGTGAGTAAATCACACCATGTATTAAAATTAAAAGCAGCAGTTTTGATTAAAGACATCAACACTGACTGCACAGAGTAAGTGAGCCACCAAAGCTTCACTGGGATAACTATTTTGTCTTGGGTAACATTTCAGAGACACTTTGCCGGTATTAAATACTGCTATTTGCCAGAGACAGCATATGAATGTTATATTAATAAAGTTGGGGATAAAAAATAAGCTGTCTTAATACCATCCAAGCCCTGTTGGCTTTGTCAATAATAATTAGATGGCACTGTACTATCTTTGGATACATTTACATATCAAAATCTGATGATCTCTTAGGTTAACTCAACCCTTCTTACATTTTGTTGTGCATTGTTCATTTAACTTAATAATTCAAACATAGGACAATCAAAAATATACAAGAAACCGCTTCTAAAAACGATGCTGACTGAATCTCACTATTCCAATATATCTTCCAAAGTGCAGATTTTCTATTTTTAATGTAGGTTTTGTTTTTGGGCCATGGGTACTGAACACTTTTTCATGTTTACTTTCAATTGAAAAGTCAACCTACTATGCCTGCAGGATTAAATATGGAGAATTGAGTGCATGCACAGTTAGCAGAGACTCATGCCTGAAAGACACAGCAGACTGATAAATGGCAACACAAATAGAATGAGAGATGACCCAGTCATTTAAAACTCTGGGTTTGTGCAGATCTTTATAACACAGACACTATCATTGAAACACATGCTACCTTCACTGTGAACATGCTATCGAAATAAGTAAAGAGAACACCTGATAGAGAAAGTTAAATGTGACAAATGATAAATGAATTATCGTCACATAACATAGAGAAAAATTACTGAAAATGGATGGAGCAAGTGACGGGAAGATGAAGAGAAACCAAGTGGAGAAAAATGAGTGAGTGAGAGCAAAACTGTGAACAGAGTGAGAGGTGGATAGAGAAAGAGAGAGGCATCCATCCATCATGGCGAGCTGCTTCTGTCAGAAACGAGTAATAGATGAGGAGAGATAGAGAAGAGAGCAGACACTCCTCTTCAATCTATCTCCACTCACTATCTGGGTTCGCTTGTCAGGTCTGCCCTGTCACCCTAGGTCTAGACCAAGACAATTACAGACTGAGTGGGTTACAGTTATACGCCAACATGGATACAAACAGAAATAATAAGCAACTGTATAACTTAAAATCAGGGAATTGATCAATAAAGTTTAAACTATACTGACATATCGCTTGACCTAAGGGTTGCCCAGATAAATAACCAATGATCAAGTAATCAGTAATGAATGAGTGTTAACTAGTGTATTGGAATAATGACAATTTCTTAGTGAGTATTTCCTGATTATCTCCGAACAAGCTGCACAGATACTTAAACTCATCATTAAATAATGGTCCAGTGATAAAGCCTCTCAATTTATTATCTAGGAACTCTTTAAAATCGACGATATAGTCGTGCAATCAGTGATTCATTAATTATGAAGATGTGTTATTAATACAAGAATACAACATAAATGTTAAAGAGAAATGATGGATTACTTAATTTCACAAACAGAAACAGAAGTTATCATCTAATTTGAATTGATCGCTAGAAAACTATAATGTATTGCCTGTTTCAGCGGCTATGCTTTTTTGGCTTTTATAGGAGAGACATTTTATTTTTAAAAAAATGAGAATGTTTCAACGTATTTATTATGCAACATTATTATCAAACTGCTGCGCTGTCTTTTGACATGCTGTAAAAGCACTGTAAACACTGGAAAGCTGCACTCACTGTAAAAGCATCTCAGTAAATAGAGAATAGAAATGTTGGCTTTTAGTGTAAAGCAACTGCACAAGTCTTCAGTAATGGTTATAGTGTTTAACTAGGGGTATCCACTCATTTCTACATTTGGAGGTTTTCTATTTTTCAGTGGATTAGTTTTACACTGTGAACCAACAGGAAGGGCCGTAGGTGCTTACTGCAGTGCTATAAAATCACCATAGACCCTAAATATGCAGTGACAGTAAGATAGCCTTTTCATGCCCCATAACATATATTAATAATGGAAAGCACCAGTGGGCCACTATGCTAATAAAATATGCTAATTTATTACTGTGACCATGTTGTAAAATGCAATATTTTATTCATATCCTAGATGTGACCAGACAACTTGATGGGGCTTCAGGAGAATTGTCGGAAGGGCGGCAGGATTGGGTTTAATGTTTTTACCCGTCATGGCCAATCAAATCATCTACTTCCATTCCCATTTATAGCAGTTTGTTCCCTAATGGCAGACTTTTAGGGTTGTCCAAGATTGAGATACACATACTGAATGAGGCACATGTTTGTTCCACCTCACTGTTAAGGTCAATTAGGGACAGAAATCACTGATGTTACCTATTGTGCAGCTGTAGATTAATGACATAGGAAGGAAACACCCCCCAAATTAATCTTTCAGAATATAATTTCCATTTAACTCCACATAACAAATAGAGCTACATACATGAACAAGTCAACATCATTTAAAAATGTAGAATTTGAGGCGAAGCATAAACAATACTTGATGTGATTAATGCTTTGCTTTGATCTACTGTGGCTTGTATTGCGCCTCATTTGTAAGTCGCTTTGGAAAAGGTGCTGCCAAACGAGTAAATGAGTAATGCAGATGACAGGTTTCTGTGTCAGAGGTTGATATACATGTACCTCTACCAGGTGAAACCAAGACTTATCGTTTCTCTGGATTTGTTACTAGTAAGAAACAAAGCATATAATTGCTGCTGCACACTGCTGTATATCCAGGACCCATGTATTTGATACAAAATATGGTAAAAATAGATCCCACCACAATGATCCTGACAATTTGAGGTTACCTCCCAGTATTTTATAGTAGACTTTAGGTTTACATTTTAAACAATGTGCTTTTTATTGAAAGACATTGCCATCATAAATGTGTGGTGCTGTTACAAAAGCAAACCAAAACAATTCTGTGTTAGAAAAGCACAGTCCAAAATCAGCCAAACGGTAAATGTTAATGTGCACAAGCAACAATAAGAAAAAAGAACATAATAAAACTGTCAAACCCAGAAATTAAGTTTGAAAACTTAAAGGACTTGGGTTTGGCTTAGCAACGCTATATCCCTCTGCCTGCCTGCGTCTAATGCCATGCTGCTTGACATTCAGCACACTGCTCTCTCCTCTCTTTCTCCTGGCAATATCCCTCCTCCTTTTCTTCACCTCTCTCTCTCCCTCTAACTCAGCAGCATCTCTCACCCGCTCTTCCCTGGTGAGACGGGATTGCGCCATTGAACCAGCATCTGCTGCCACACACATTCACACACACACATCACACACACGGACGTACTCTAACTGTGTAGACATTTAAACCCCTACCGTAGTGGACAGCATGTCGCTGTGTTGAGAACATCATGATGACATATTTTGGACATTACAACTATAAAACAGCATGCAGCCATATCACAGTCCTAACACCTACAGCTTCCTGGTGAAATATGTTCATCTTGCTTTACTTATTTTCTCAATTCTGATTCCTTCTTCATCTTTTTGTCTTCCCTCATCCTGTCCCTAATAACATGTATAATGTTGTCCTTTTCTTTCCCCCCCCCCTTCTCCTGCTCACCAACCCTTCCTCCCCCTCTATTCCCTGCTGTCCTTATCTCAGTATTTTACCCGAAAACAGAATGGGTTCTTAATTGACCCCTCTTGTTAAATAAAGGCAAGTCTTCCTAAAAGCCTTCCTATGTTCCAATTGTGTTCTTTAATCTGACTTCCTCCAGGCTTCCTATCTTGTTTTTCTGTTATCTGTCTATTTATGTAGCCTTTCCATCCTTTTACACATTTCATCATGGCAACATCACTCCGTTGTTTACTCCTCAAAACATTTAGTCATTACTGCATCCGCATAATCACATTTCTTTAAATAAAAACCTTATATTTGGGGTAGAGAACTCCATTTTCCCACATCGTCGAAACTGTATTTTCCTTCTCTTTTTAAAACTAATTGAGATTGAGTTCCATTTTATTTTCTGCTCCGTCTCTCTTGCTCATACGAACACATCAATCAATTAGACTTACACTCCTCCATAACTCACACTTCTCTCGAGCTTCATTATTCAATCTCATGTTGACAGAATGAAAGGTATTTTACATGGCCTCCAAAAGAAAGCTTTATTCTTCAAAGTTCATTTTAAAAGGTGCTTTGGTGTCATAGCCAGTCAGAAATTATGGGGGATCATGACACAAAGCTATGCCACTCAGGGCTTACAATTGTGAAATCCATTATACAAGTTAATTAACATAGTCAGTCCCAGATTATGTTCTAATAATGTACATGAACAAGTTTTATTCCATGCTTTATAAAATATAAATAACCTCCTTCAACTCAGTATCAAACATTCTGCTTGCCAGAAACTGTAAAGATGAATGCATATTCAGCTCATGTTAAGTGTTAAGGGAACCTCACTTTTCACATTGTCACATGCCCTCTCCCATCAATCTCCCACCTCTCCTGCACTTAATTAGGAGGGAGAAGAGAACGATTTGCTAATCTGAGTTATAGCCACCGGAGTAATTGGACAGCAGTATACGTACAGTATGACTTAAGAGTTCAAAATGATCAGGAGGTTTGAAAGCAGTTTTTCACACACTTTCTGGCCCCATGTATCCCTCTGGTATGTTTTCTGTAACCTTCAGATTTAATCCCAATAAACCAGAAAGATCATGAAGCGCCGCTTTCACAGCTTGTTTTCCTGCTGGAAATCAGGGTCAAATGAGTCTCTGGCCTTCCTCTCAGCTGGAATGTCTACATTTCCTTGACTTGTCTTAGAACTGGTTGTGCAGTTATATGAGTCGGCCAATCCAGGCCTTACCTTATCTATTCTGACATCTGCTGTTCAAAGGAATAGCTCTACATTTTGAGAAATATGCTTATTGGCTTTCTCGCAATGAGTTAGATTGGATTAAAGATTCAACTCTACCATCGACAAATATGTAGTTGGGGCCGGCAGCAAGTTTGAAACGAGGAAACAAGACGAGCTTTGTCCAAATACAACTAAATCAACCTACCGCCTATAAACTTAATAATTTAACAACTAAAGGTAAAAACAAATATTGTCGTTTTTAAAAGGGATTATGTACCAGACTATTCTGCTTGGCTACAGTAACTTTCTGCAGCCTTGTTGGGAATACATATAACATAAGGAGTCTGACCTTACTGCAACATCACCCAAAATGCTTAGAGCCACTGTTTTAAAAACAATACTGCTCAGTTTAAAGTTGTGTGTAGGGATGCTCCGATCGCCAATTTTGGGGCCGATCGCCGGAATCAGTATTGGCCGATACCGATCGCCGATCCGATCGAGTGGGTGGGGGCTATGGGGATCTTCCTGTGATGTTTAAAACTCAGTTAATGGGGCTCATTCACTGGCGCTTCCACAAACAACAACCAACATAATTATTACATTCAAATTAAGTACATTATTCAAGTTTACATTAACTTTGGAGAATAACACGGGAGAAATGAGCGGAAGCGCTCTCTTTTCCTCTCTCCCTCTCTCCCTCTCTCTCTCTCCTCACAGCCTGTAAGTATCCGTCTCATGCAGCTCACTGATCCAGTAATGAGTGACCCGACAGTGAAGAATAAATATATTTATAACTAGTTTAGCTTGTTCCAGAGGTAGATAAAATAGCTAAGTGTGTTATGTCTGGCTCTTAGTGTGTGTTTTGCTCCGCTCACCGGTCCGTCACAGCGGGCGGAGCTGCAGGATTTCTGCTTCACACACGTTGCATACTGCAGGGTTTCCCACACATAGACTTTACTTGGGCGGGCCGCCCAGGTATATTAACGGCCGCCCAAGTATATTTCGCGACCCATTTAGTTTTTTTTTAATCGATCGCCATCTGCGATCGATTAACTTGTGGACAATGATCCTCGCTCTACTACTCTAGTCCCGAACTGGCCATCGGGAGGACCGGGGGGTTTCCCGATGGCCAGGCCTGTTAAGTGGCCTGCCTCACACAGGGTGACTGGCTGTCTACATGATGTGGCCTGCTGACATGGCCACTGTCACACAGATCATAAATCAAAGCCCTTGATTGGTCTCTGTGTGTCATTCAAGCTCGGGATAACCTCAGCTCAGGTGAGGTTAAGGACTCTCTGAGTGTTTAGATAGTTAACTTAGTCTAAGTTCTCAGTGGGTCTCAAACGGTTTGGTCACCATTTATGTAAACACATATTTGAGGGGGGAGTGATTAGTAAAATATGCATGAATAAAAAAAAAAAAGTTAACTAGGTGAAAAAAGGTAAGATACACTTTTAAAACTTGTTGAGAGCTAAAACTAGTCTTTGCTTCTGCCTCAAAGAGGAGAAGGGGGAGGAATGAGAGGAGGGAGACAGATGAGGCTGATTCAGGAGCCCAGACACACTCACAACTATAAATGAACCAAAAATAAATAAATAAACAAGTTTCAGTGTTTTTTCATATTGGAAATGGTATGTTATTGGTTATGGCCATGATTTTATTATATTATTGAAATGTATACAGTTCTGTTTCATATAGGTGTTTCCATAGATCTATCTCTTTATTTTCCCCTCAAAGTGCACCAGATTGATGCATTTAACTCCAAAATAAAAATAAAAAATCTTACCGGGGGAGCATGCCCCCGGACCCCCTGGAGGATTTGAAGTCCACCCCCACTTAAAATCACATGAATAGGTTCCTAAATACAATTACCATTTTTTTTAAATAGTAATCCATGTCCATATGTTTATTTGTGGGTAGTAGATTTAAACTATAGGGCTATCACTATGGGCCCTGCCTGTACCTGTTCGCTCTTCCATCGCGTGAAGGAGCATCCCTAGTTGTGTGTCTTATAATTGTTTCATTTGAATCATTATGAGAAAAAATTAAATAACTGAACCTAAAAATGTCTCCTTGAGGTATTTGACCGCCTGTGTAAACTCTGTTTCCATGGCAGTGTGAGAATATTCTGTTTATCCATGTATAGTGGTAGCCTATTCATAGATAGGATATGAAGATGCATTAGCTGTGAATCTCAAATAAGAGCTTATCCAGAATATGAGCTATAACCCTGAACACTGCTCGCATGTTGGCAGCTCACTGTGACAGCAATGTAAGTAACCACGATGATTTCAAGAATTAAGGCCCAAGTCATTACAGCCCACTCTAGGGCTACGTCAATTAGTAATCGCACACAAGCATGTTTGAAATTTATTTCGAGATTGGCTGGTGAAAAAATCTGCCTGCAATCTTCTCTGGGCATATTTACCAAGTTTGAGGCTCTAAGCTCAATACATTCCCCTGTCAGTATTTGAGTTTGAGCGTGAATGTCCTGGTGCAAATCAGGTCATGATTGTAGAAACACGATGAAAGGAAGTTACTTCAAACATTTCCCATTGAAGTCCAGCCCGTTAAGATATCTTTAACTGTACACGAGGATTTCACACATTGATTGTGATCTGAAAGGAATTAATAACTGGAAATCTTTTCAAAAACACTGCCACTGTTCCAAGACACATTCAAACATGATGAGTCAATACAGGCGAGAAAGAATGACAAAATGTTATGTAGAAAGATTGTAATAGTGAAACAAGGCTTCGGTTAAGCCTCAGGTAAACACTTTTCGAGGCGGAAACAGGAAAACAAGCAAAAGAACCTTCCCCAAATCTTATTTAATCTGGCATGTGTGTTTACATGTGTTTTACGATGTCTTAGAGCCTTTGTAAAACCCCATCAAAATGCAAATGGCAGTTAGGGAAGAGGAAATGGCAGGTAAAGAGGAGCTGATGAGCTGAGACTGCAAACTAAACTGTTGGCTGTGTGCAGCTTTTTTTGGCTTCTTCTCTTTCCTTGCTGCAGCAACAACCATTACGCAGCAGTCCCTTTGACAATATACCATGAAGTACATACAGCAGCACTGATAGAGAGAGTATTCTACTCTTAGCCTCCAGCATGCGGCAGTTAGAGCTTTCTTAGGGGATCATTTGAAAAGCTAGCACCTGCTCTCCCTGTATGCTCCCTCTCTTCTATAAATTCTTGGTAATTTTCCCACTGACTGCCCCATTATCTGTTACATTTGTTTCCATCTTTCTCCTGGTTCATTCTCATTTCTCTACCCACCTCTCAAGCTGCCTTCCCTCTCACCTGCCACTATGTCTCTCTTTCTCCTGAACACCTCTCGCCTTTCACCCAGCCCATTTCCTTCTCTGTATTCCACCCCAGCTCTCTCCTCACCCTCTTCCCCTAACAACTCCTTTTAAGTCTCCCCTGTCTCAATTCTTGCCTTGTCTCTGCTCCCCTATTCCTGCTCTCCTTGCCAATTTGCCCCCCAACCCTCAATGTAATCAACTGTAACGTTCTCCTCCCTTCAGCTTTGCAATCATCCATCCTTCCCTCATTGCCCCTTCTCCTCTAAACTCTGACTCCTCTCAGCCCCTTTTCCTATGCTTTTTTTAATCCCATCTCTACTCATATCTGGACTCATCTCCTCATGTTTCACACCAATTTATTCACGTTTCCAATGCATTACAACCCCCCGAGCATGGCCCCTACTGTCTTTAATCTAGGGAAAGGATATGACCATCTCTAAATCGTATGAGAGAGAAACCCATAGTGCCATTATCTCCCCATGCATCTGCCTCCTCTCTCTCTCTCTCTCTCTCTCTCTCTCTCTCTCTCTCTCTCTCTCTCTCTCTCTCTCTCTCTCTCTTTCTCTCTTTCTCTCTCTCTCTCCCTATCTGTAATCAACTCGACCCCTTCTAAAATTACAAATCAATCTCTCAAAAGCGTCTCAAGACACAAAGAGCATAATGTGATGATTGAAGGAGCAGAGGAGGGATGAAATTGTGCGATAATAGGACAGATGAGAAAGTAGATAAAGAGACAGCCATACCTGCGTACCTCTCTCTCCTCCTCGCCGGTTAGGTACAGGCGGTTTCTCCTCCGTTCTCCCCTTCTCTTGTAAAGCCAGGTGAAGAGCTCTGGAGCAAATAATATGTTAAATCATCCTCCTCCTGGACAGATAATTTACGAACCAAATAAGTAATGATATCCACTTTTATTTTGGTTTTATACCGCGCAACGCTGGTCGCGATGCGGGGATCCTGGAGAGGTGCTGGGGCACGCGAGGCGTTTCAATTGAGTTCCTTTGGAGTTTGCCTTAAAAGCCCGATGCGGGTACACGACCGGTGGCAGCTGATAACCTACAGCAATCCGGTGTCCGCCGCTGATCCCCTGGGACGGTACTGTAAGTGTGGTAAAACGCCGTTAAACCGGCGCACAGCCGCGTTGCGCACTCATTTGGTCTCCATGTGAGCTCTCTGCGTTTCCATTAAGACTCCGTTAAACGGTGATTTGAAGAAAAACGCACAGCCGTCGGAGGTTAATATAGCTGGGAACGTGTGTCTTGAATAGAGGAAAAGCACTGAGTGTGGATAGTAAGGAAACGTCTCAGGCTAAACGGTGACACCGGGCACGGTCTTCGTTTTGGGCTACTCAGCCGGTGTAAACTCCCTTACAGATGCTCTCTGGTCCCCATTCAGCAGCTGTCATTCCTGCACCAACACATTTGGCTCATTCCCATCTCAAAATATTTGCACTTGGCTGTAGGACAGTAATCCTTTCTGGTTGCTGTGTATCCGTCTCAAGGTAAGAACATGATCAATTAGATAACAACTGGTTAAAAAATAAACTGCAGAATCAGAGAAGCTTGGTAAACGGGCGTCCCCTCCTCTCCAGCCACAGAAGTGACTTTGTCTTGACCTATCTATCTGTTCTTCTCGTGTCGGTCTATCCAAGGAGAAGCGCCGGACAAGAGTGCAAGCTGTCCGGTGGATGGAAGATATGGATAGAGGCGTTATAGGTCAGGAACAATATGATTAATCCCTCTAGGAAACCAGCATCAAATCATTCCTGTCCTTTCCCCTCTCTTGGTCGTTACAAAGCACTCTGATCTGCCGGTGAGTCTCTACGTCCCTCCTGCAGTCACTTTCACACAGTGCGTCGGTTTGTCCCGGGAGGCGATACGCCTACCAGCCCCTCTGCTGTCTGTCTCCTTCCGTCTGTGTCCGTGTCCGTGTCCTGCTTTTCCTATTGACGAGTCGCTGCTCCGGTATTACCAGCTGGTAATAACCGATGGATACGTTATGACGACTGTGCGTGATGCCATCTCCGGGGCGTTTGCCTGGGAAAAGTAGTTGATATAATTTGGGTCTGGCAGGAGACACAACACACATCAACACAGCCGGAGGTTCTCAGTGAGGGGCGAGAACCTCAAGAGGGCCGTGGGAATGCAAGTGCAACCCTTGGTAAAAGTAGTTCCCTTTTATGATTTTATGGTAGTTTTCAAGTATATCTATTTATATAGGACAAAATATTTATAAAACATACCTGATTATACAACATCTGGCTAAGCACACTGTATACCAGTGAAAATGAATGTTGTAGAGATGTAAAGAGCATAGGAAATGCGAAATTGGCCAATAGTTCTCCCTTTTAAAGCAATCGTTTGACGTGTTGTGTTATACGCTGATTTGCTTTCTTAGCTGGCTGATTAATTTGACTGTATCATTAAGGATGGTCAGCTTGTCACCAATTTGCAGCCATGTACATTTCATATGACGCATATAATTATGACTTCGAAAAAGCCCTACTTGTAATGACCACTAGAGGGTGGAGATGAGAAGATTCTCCAAACTCAAGCAAAACAATAAAATGAACGTGACATTTGACATATACCTTTCAGTTTGAGGGTCATTAATACAAACGCAAAGGTCTGACCTTCTTTTGGACACAGAAAACCAAAGCATCAAATGGCATTGTTACTCAGAAGCTGCAGTGATGAATGCTAGCATCAGACACGGGTAAAACAGCCGGCACATGAGGCAGATTGATGGGTTCACTTTACATATTCTGCAGGGTTTCATGGATTATAAAGTCACAGTGTTCTACAATTATCTGATTAGCAAGAGATGGGATAAATGATATGATGTACTGCTGGCATAACATAAAATAGTTCAAGGTTGTTTTGTGGTGGTTGGGCTGGGAGTGCAGGGGATAATAAAGAGATACAAACAATATCAGAGGAAGGCAATAACTACAAGACAAATAGATTTAGAGAGTGGGCAGAGATTAGACAGGGTCCAGGAAAATGAAAATTCTGAATGTGCGCATGTTCTATAATCTCAATCTAAGGAGAAACACCTCTGGCCTATGGCCTAAAATTCAGTCTAAGAACAGATAAATACATGTGCGTGCTTATGGATGTGAGAAAGATAAATGTTTCAATTGAGAAACAAATAGGAGTTGAGGATGTTTTGGATGAATCTTTTGTGAAACAACATGCATAAAAGTCAACGTTGGTGGCATTTGTAGGAGAATGGGATGAGATTAAAAGCAGGCTGCAGCACATTTTCAACTATTTGTCAGAACAAGAAAATGGGTCAGAGTTTCTGATGGTTCCTATCCATAGCAATGTAAGCAGAGCTGGGTGTCCCCAAAGATACTCAAAATGTGCTAATTTTGGGAGCCTTATACGAAAAAGAATTCCTAACTTGAAGTATTTTGCTGAAATAAAACAAAGGGAATTGGTATTGGACTGTTCATTGGACAAAATCAGGAATTTGATGATGTCACCTGGGACTACTGGGAATTTAAATTGTGCATTTTTCTTTATAACTATACTTACAATTATTAAAAAAACAGACAAACACATTATAGAAATGTCTTTGTTACTGAAATAGGTCATTTGTCACTCCATGCCAAACAGCCCATGTGAATCATTTCTAACCCAGTTAAGGTACATCAAAAACTTGATTAAGGGTTGAGGGCTAATGTTGAGGGTAGGAAAAATGTGGCTGGACACTTTGCTAGGAAAGAGTTACAGACACTGGTCTCCCGTGTCATGGCATGTCTCACTCAACCACTGGACTAAGAGGCTGTGTGGTGATGTAATAACTATGTCTGCCTTTGTTTCCTGGAAACGACAGACAGAAGGGTTCATAAGAGGCTTTAAGAGGTCCTTGTGAGGTAAGAGTAAACATGTTATGTTTAAGGCATTTGAATAAATTACCATAGCTGTTATTTCTTTCTGCCGAGGGCAGCCTTTTTAAGTTGCAGCCATTGTCATTGTAAACACATTACCACATTACTCTTTTTCTTAAATCCACACAAAAGCAAACGTCTTCTGATTGACTAATTTTCATATCTCATTTTATATATTCATTGTGTTTTTGTTTTTCTTTGTGGTTTTGCCTACTGTCATTTCAGTACTGAGTGTGTTGACATTGCCTTGGTGACTTGCTGTGTTTCACAACAATAAAGTGACTGTGAAGTTAAGAGAGAGAGATCGAGTAGACACAGAAAGGGCCAAAGAGATAAAGACAGACGAGGAGAGAAAATGTAAGAGAGGAAGTTAGGGAGATAAAAAGAGGCGGAAGACCCTCCAGCTGATTCAGCACCATGGACAGCGCTGCAGCGAGACTCAGCCTCACAAGGCCGGAACAAGCTTTATCCTCAGAGAGAAAAGCCAAAAGCTCTTCTCAACATGCTCTGATCTCTCTCACTCTAACTCCCTTACTCTCTCACATACTTATCTTCCATGTTGCTCTCTGCTCTCTCTCTCTCTCTCTCTCTCTCTCTCTCTCTCTCTCTCTCTCTCTCTCTCTGACACACAAACAAATTAGTCATTGCCTCCCTCATCTCCCTTGCCACCCTCCTCAACCCTCCACAGTTTGCAGTTTGTTTCTTATCATTTCTCTGCGTAACTGCTCTCTTTGTGGATCAGGAAATGACTTGACTGTGTGTGTGTGTGTGTGTGTGTGTGTGTGTGTGTGTGTGTGTGTGTGTGTGTGTGTGTGTGTGTGTGTGTGTGTGTGTGTGTGTGTGTGTGTGTGTGTGTGTGTGTGTGTGTGTGTGTGTGTGTGTGTGTGTGTGTGTGTGTGTGCACGTGCGTGTGCAAAGCCTTTTTTTGTTGTTGATTTTAATCGGCAAATTTGGTATGAGTAGAGGCAAAGTTCAAAAGGACAATGCACACTAAACCGGTTGACTGATTTCTAGACAGGACGAGTGTGTTTGGGTTTTGGAGAGTGGAGAACAAGATTAGACAATAAGGAGAGGGCAGAAATGTATTGCAGAAATAAACAAAATAAGAGAAAAACAGGGGTTTATAGAGCATGATATGAGACAGAAAGAAATAAGCACCTTACTTTGTTGCTACAAGGGAGTTTGTCTGGAAAATGTACAGAAATATGGACACCTTATACATATAAATGTTCTTCCATTGGGATGATCTGAAATGTGTAATTATCATGTTATCATTAATAAAACTGTTAGCTATTTAACTGAACTCTTAAAGGCATTGGTAGTTTTTAAGGTCAAAGCCTGATAAAGCCACTAAACTTATATTCATTTGGAGCGAGAAACATGCGGTGACTCATACTGTACATTATTTATCATACCAGAAGTTATATTTTAAAAGGTATGATCTGCCGGGTCTCTGGAGTATTTGAGTTTTACGTCACTTTGTCTACTTCTTCACTCCCATTTGGTTGCACAGTTGTTATTGGTGTCTCTCGGATGGGAGTCATGTAGTTTTCATATCCAGCTTTTTAGTACATGTGAGGGGTGACAGATGTCAATTTCTAATAATAATATAACTGATGGTAGATCATATAATCTCAATGCCTGTGTGCATGTCAACTTGTCATACACACGCTTGTTTTCAAGTGACAATCACACTTCAACACCCTGTCAACTCTCAGAGCCCCTCTGTCCTTGTCAGTTCAACATTGGCCCACCAGTCAATAAACCAATCACTCCATCTGCTGATCATGAGATCAGTGCTTCAAGCTGACGGATGATCCATCGTCCAATCAGGTAATTGATTGGAATTGATTGGTTAATGCCCCAGGTAAGTGTTGCATTAAGGAGCCCAGATGCCATACAGAGAGGATTAGGGGTGACTATTGGAAGCCAGTTTTTCGACTCTACTGGTGAAGTACGCACTTATCTTTATTATCTCTTCTATGGAGATATATTAAGCCTATTCATGTCACAACATACTCCCATTTATGAATGCAGAATGGAGCTGCAACAGAGGTGGCTCTTGTTACGGAAATGCAGACCGAGTAACCAGTAGGTGTAGAATAGACTAGGCCTTCAGACCAAAGCAGTCAAAATCTAAAATAGTTAATTCTCTGAAAAATACATTCAAAATAGATCGCCACTATAAATCACTCAGACTTGGCAACACTCAACCTGTTCCTGGTAAGATATTCTGTTTACCGAGAATTTGATTTGCTATCTGTCTCCCATGCCGTATCAAAACAAATACCCTTTCACTTCAGTCTGAACTAAGTAATGTTTCATTGGCACATTCGGTTTTCAAACAGTTATGATGGATTGTACATTCTGATTATATGACACCCCCTCTTTCCCAAAACAATCTATTGTGTCCCATATCAGAGAACAGAGGCAGCTAAAAAATGACTTAGACAAAATCCATCAGCCTCCCCATTTGACGTTGGTTTATGATGAAATAGAATACAGCAGATTGAGGTATGGCTTTACCCAGCCCTCTCTCCAGCAGTTTCACAGTAGTACATTTAGGTGAGACCAAATTGGAAGAAAGCACTGGCCCACAGAGACGACCCAAAGGAGAACCACCAAACCTCCCAACCGTAAATTAAGGTATGATAGTTGGTCTCAAAAGTTTTAGAGGGGTTTGAGCTTCATGAGCTCAGTGGTCATTTAGGAGAGCAGCTGTTCCTTCAAACCTAGAAAGAGAGTTAACTGCATGTGAATAGAAATAGTTTTTTTAGAGTGGTTGCTACCAATCTGTTGGTTGTTCGAACCCTGGCCCATGCAATCTACATGTCTAATAATTGGGCAATATACTTAACCCCAAGTATGTCCCCATCGCAGCTAATGTTGCGTGTGAGTGTCTCACTTGAACAGCAGGTTTTATGGAAGCCTTTGCTTTTGTGTGAATGTGTTTGTGAATGCCTGAATGCTTTGTAATGCTTTACTGAGTAGCAGCAATATGCCTACTTTTTATGTTAATAATTTGTTTCTAAAATGCAATAATTGCACTACACATACCTGTACTGTTCTATTCATTCGCCTTTCTTGGGACTCAGAAAGTGACTGTTTTTCTTTTGAGATCAAGACATCTGATTTACATTTCTAACTACAATAATGCCAACATAGAATGATCTAGTGAATTAGTTGAGTAACATAATCATTATGTTTTTTTTCCAGTAGCAGGGTATCTTTAGTTCCATGACTAAATCAGAGTAAGGGAAAGAGTGACAGAGATGTTATGGCATTGTCCTTCAGAGTAGCAAGGTTACAGTTTAATGGAGCCAACATGAATGCGTCTCCTGACACATCCACCCCACCATGGCCATCTATTAGTGTGGGGACAGACAGAGGGAGAGGGGGAGAGAGGGAAAGCAACATAAACTGACAGAAAGAGAGAGAAAGACTGCGAAATCATGGCTCTCTATCACACTGATGCAGAGAGGGAGATGGAGTGGGAGTGCAGCGACGGAGGGACCCTGACACCATCACAACATGGTCATCCATTACTCCTGAAAGTAGAGAGAGGGATGGAGCAGAGGCAGACTGAGAAAGTGACAGTGACTGAGGTTTTATATTACATAGGGAAGTGTGCAGTAATATATGTATAACGTGAAACATTCTGAATAATTATTCTCGCACAAAACTCTTTGGCAGTACGCCTGCATTTGAATTTGAGAATGAAGACAGGAAGGAGATGTTTGGTTGGGGGAGGGGAGGGAGTTTGATGAAGAGATACTGAAGGAAATCAGTACATGGAGGACAGGAGAGTTAGAAACAGGAGATAGAGTTGGTGAATGTCTATCTCCCCGGGCTCAGGCTGGGAAAGAGTGATGGGAAGAAGATAAGGAGAGGAAAAGTCAATAGAGAGAGCTTGACTGAGTGACAGGTGGAGAAAGGCCATTGGAGAGAGGAGGAGAGAGAGACAATACAAGTTTTATCATCCTGTATTCTGAACTCTGGAGGTTGTTCCACATACAGTAGGTCATCATGCTCTCAAACCAGGTTACTGGTTACACGTTATTGTTCTATAATACCACAGAATGTGGAGAATTAAGACTCGAGACTTATTAAACATGTCATATGGTGAATGTGCCAGGTTGCAGTGTCCTAATCATATTTGGTTTACTTTTAATTCAAGTTTGACATTTTACCAATAACATTGATTCACACTCCAGGGAACAGTACATCACGGCACACATGTCTTCTGCTTACTTTTAATGACATTTTATCATCCATTTTTTACCATGTGTTTGCTAAGAGTTAGATATGCCAAATGCATGCACAGATAGTTAAAATAAAGGAAATGAGACGAGAGAACAATCAGGAGAGAAAACATAGCACCCAGGAGAAAGAAACTCCAGATGTTTACATGTGTGTAAATGTTTAGCGTTTCTCAGCTTAATTGTGTGTGTTTGTTATTACAATGTGAAAGACAGTGCTTGTAAAGCTGTTTATTCACTCCATCGAATTACACGGTGTGTGTGTGTGTCAAGATTTTAAATCCAGAGTGTTTGTGCACTGTTTTGTGTCAAGTTTAAGGAATCAGCAAAAAACGGTATTGAAGTGTGAGAAAATATTCAACATGGACATGAGCAATCACCGGAGAGAAAAGGACAGCACAAAACTGTGTTCATTAAACACTATTAAATACAATTGTGACATTAAGGTGTGAGAGATACATTTCCAAAATACAGTGTCAGAGAGGAGAAATAATGGCAGTCTCTTCATTAAAATAATTTATTCTAGTCAATATTAGCAATAAAGTACTGCTGCCTGAGTAGAATACGTGAAGGTCAGCCGTAATTGATAATTAATCCAATAGCTTCTCTCTATTATACCACAGACTCTGCAAGGCAATTTGGCTTAATACAATATGTGCTTTTATACAAATTGGAGGTGAAAATCAGGAAAGACATAATGTTTTACACCTCATTCCCAATCCTCGTAGTCTTTTCATGTTTACTACATACTCTCATGGGAAGTAATACAGTATGGGAACACCTAAAGGACTAAAAACACACAACATCAATGTCACTGATACAGTAGATTAAGCATGTATGCCTCAGACACTCTAAAAATACCCAGAATGTCTACTCCTTTATACAATCATCCTGTGATTGCGTGCCTGTCCGCGTGTCCACAAAGGCTGTGATTCACTCAGTCTGGTTAATTAGTGGCAGATGTGTTGCTTCCCAATTTAGAAAGGGATGATTCAGTGGATGCGAACCAGCACTCTGCTGTCCTCCTAAAATCCATTAGGAGAACAAAAAGGCAAAATAAATCCTTTCATTTATTGAAACATGCCTGGACAAAATAATGTATAAAAAGTGCCTCAATGCACTTCTCTGTGATACTCAAAGCCCTGATTCGAAACAAACAAGTCAAATATCATTAGTATAACAAAACTATTATTGTCATTTAAGGGGTTAACAACAGGTAAGATGAAACAGCAGGACATACCTAAGACCTTTTTCCTAAAAATGCTTGTATTATACCTTCTCAACACTTAGCCACCGACTGTGTATTTCCAGCACTGTGTCTGGTTCACTGCATCTGACTTGCTGGTAAACAGAACTCTTAAATGCTGATGGCGGGGCTCCAAACTGCTCATCAAAGAGTTTTATGGTTGCGTTCCTTGAAACGTGTGGACCTTAACACTGCAGCAGAAATACCGACCCCAGTTCTATATTAGAGAAAGGCACTACATGGGAAATCACATATCAAGCCCAGCATGATGTGGTATACAGCATTAAAGACCATAGCGCAGTAAAACACAACCAAGCACAGCAACGGATATAGACCTGCTTTACTTCGTATTAAGTCACAAAAAAAGTGCAGTGATCTAGCACAGATCAATGGTCCATTCTGCTCTTGCTTGGATCGGCATTACTGTGTAATGCCGATCCAAGCAAGAGTAAAATGGACCATTGACTTGGCACGGCAAGAAGGCACTGGATTGCATATCAAATTAGCATAGAAGAGACAAATGAAAAATGGACACTGAACAAAATGGAAACTTTCACTTGGTGTAAATGTGACTGTAATGGAGTCTTTTATTATAATTTATCCGAGACACATCCAGACAGCAGAATAGAGAACCGCAGTGACGCGTCCTAAAACCCGGAAGTAAACTTCTTCCGGTTCCATCGTCAAAAAACAATGCAATTTCTCCATAGGGTTTTGGCTCAAAATAAGGTCTGTGGTTGAAACACATTTAAGAGAGGGATCACGTTTTGTTCAGCCAGATAATCTCCACATATCTACGCTACTTTTATAATTTTCGAATCATAAATCTAGTCGCCAGAAGCAAAATGCTAACGTTATGCTATAAAGGAACTACAAGCTAGAACGGCAGGGTCGCACTACTCAACGTCACGCCAACTTAAGATCGCCTCAACTGACTTTCGCGCTTGCATATTTTAACAAAGCTTAACAAAGCAAAAAACAAACTGCCGAGTAAAATTGGAAAACACTGGAAATTAACTATTCTATAATGTGTAAAACTACGGTGCCAAAAACGACTATTAACGACTATAAATGATGATGGTCAGATAAAGATATAGATACTAAAGATACTAAAGATACTACAGATACTTAAGATAGGCATATACTC
Organism: Dissostichus eleginoides; assembly: GCA_031216635.1. Lineage (NCBI taxonomy): Eukaryota > Metazoa > Chordata > Actinopteri > Perciformes > Nototheniidae > Dissostichus > Dissostichus eleginoides. Next base: position 22,309,436 of record CM062268.1, on the reverse strand, counting down.
TCTTTCAAGCAGAACACAGGGGGAAAGAAATTCAGCGGGAGTGTTTACGTAATCGGCGTAATGACGTACAACGGCCTCGACCATTTCTGTAGTCCACTAATGCCACTTGTTAACAACCATCGTTTTTCCGACACGTAAACTCTTCAGAAATCACCAGCGGGGTCACTGCTGATGTATTTAATGTGGTAGAACAAAACGTGATCTATCTCTTAATTTTGTGTCAAACACAGACCTTATTTGGAGCTATTTTCCAAAACCCTATGGAGAAATTGCATTGCTTTTTGACGAAGGAACCGGAAGTGGTAAAAATGCTAACTTGCTTCCGGGTTTTAGGACGCGTCACTGCGGTTCTCTATATAACCTGCCTTTAGCCCAGTTCAAGCTGGTAAAATCTCCTCCACCACCTGGAACAAGATGGGCATAACATTGATCAATTATTCAACACCCAATTTAATAATCATTTTCAACTCCGTTGAGCGGTGAAAAATGGACTGAGATTCTTCAGCCACTCTACTGCCCTGTGAGGTTAGACTGCTTTAAGCTCAATGCTTGTTCAGCATGATAACAATGCTTAACATCTTAGTTTTGCATGCTTTCCTAATGAAATATAACCTCAAATAACAGCGCCATATGCAATATTATAGGGATCAAAACTATTTTTTGCAGGCGATTCTTACAAACCATCAAATATTAGATCAAACATTTTTCTCAAAGTAAAAAGACAAGTTAAGATAAGATAAGATGAAACTTTATGTATTTCCTTGGGGAAATGCAGGCGTTAATAGCAGCAACAGTGTGAGAATGAAAAACAGGATTCACACAGGGTAAAAATGAAGATAAATACAAATGAAAATAATAATACAGCAAAAATAAACTGATAAAGTAACTATTAAAACAAAAAATCACTGTAAAAAGTTGTGCATTTGTAAAAAATGTAAACTTCATAGTGGCACTAGAAGACCATAGTGCCAACATGTGTTTAGACATCAGTCAATGTTGGAATATTGTACTGGGTAAATGGACACAGTCAGGTGTAACCACAGGAAACATTAGGGGATGCTCAGGGGTTCAACCTCTGAGGACCATGAATGTCTAAAACATTTCATGGCAATTGATCAAATAGTTGTTAACCCATTACCCTTAGTAGATTTTGTGCAGTGTGGGATCTTTTTCAACAAGAAGTGAAAATAAAACAGGTGTGTGTGTCCTTGTGTTGGAGAGAGAGAGGTAACAATATGCAGCAACAGGTGATATACTGAACTTGAACTTACAATGTGACATGTGAGTTGCCCCCCCCCCATGCTGTGCTCTATTCTGCTCGTGCTGAGGCGTTCTGTTTCATGCCAAGCAGGCTAACTACACTGTTATGCTTCGCTGGTGCAGAACGTCAACTGCATTGCTTCACTGCTCTGTCCTCGTGTGTGTGAGTGTGTGTGTTTGTGTGGGATGAAATGTGACTGACCGAAAAAAAGCTGAGAGGTGAGAAGTACAAAAAAAGAAATAAAGAAAACAAAAGATGTGAAGAACCTAAGAGTTTATAGAAAAAACTAAATGTTTGTAAAAAAATATAAAGAGCAGATGGAGTGATAAGTTAAATAACAGCTCACTGCTCAGAGCATCAATTCCAATCTGCTGTGGGGTTTTTTACTTGATAAAACCGTTACTATGTGCTTTGGAGAGATGAGACTGGGTACAATTCCCACATTTCACATAGGCCTATCTGTCATCTTACTGTCAACCATCTGTTACTGTTTGAGTTTGAAAACACATTGATTTTCTTTAGAATTGTTCAAAATTAGCACAGCTCTAACTCCTCTCCTTCCCTCTGGCTCCTTTTAGTCCACACGCTGTCTTCTGATCAACTGATGCTCTCGTGTCTCCTGTCTCTTGCATGAGCTCCATGACAGGCTGTAGTGTTGTTCCTTAGGGCTTTTGCTCTTTCTCCAGACCACCACACATCGAGTGAAACGGAGAGAAAGAGCCCTTTGAGTAGTTCTTGGGATATCATAACAATCACAATAAAGTCTTACTCTTGAAATAATATCAATGGAATGTTGTACAGATTTAGAATGAAGATAATATTAAAAAACACTCTGTCTGTGTATACAAAACATAATTGTTGATCTTGTTTTGTTGATGTTCTTCTCAGAGTAGGTCCAGCAGCATTGAAGTCACTGCCACATTCGGGTCGGTTGACTCCTGACCCTGGGTCTGTTTTTATAGGCCTTCTAATAGCTATCTAAACCTTCCTGACAGGATTTTTATGGAGGTCTGTGCAGGTTTCCTCCTGACATATCTTTGAGCAACACAGCCAGAAGACAAAGAGTGATTGAGAGAGTGAACAACAGATAGGATAACATAAAGGCTATCACAAAAAAAGACTACCAACACAATTCAGTCAAAGCTGCACTAAAACCAGTTCTATTCCTACAAAAAGTCAAATGATAGTGTGTAATGTAAAGGGGTCATGCATCGAAACCAAACCACACACTGTAAGCGCACATGGCTTTGCAGTTCCCCTTAACTCTACGGAGCATTTTAGCTTATTTCTTGGTTTGGTCTGCAGTTTTATTTCCAGTAACAGCAGAATGGTGTTTCCAATTGAAAACCTCTGATAAACCCACTGAATGCTACGTGCCAACAAGAAACAAACGAGAAAGATAACGTTGGTGCTTATCTTGTGAACATAGATGCGCAATTATTAGCTAAAGACACAAACACACACTTTTGTTCTGCCTTCTTTGTGCTTAGTACCAGCCATCCTTCTGTCTTCTCTCCTCCTGCTCACATAGAGGGACAACCCAAAGCAAGTAAGTTATATATAGGCGACTGGTTATCTATAGCGTCACATGGATGTCTACTCGTGTTTTCATCCAATGTTGAAATAATTATACATACATTACTGAGACTGTTTTTTACTGTTTTCTAAAAAATCTTATTTTTGTTTTCTCACATTCATGTTCAGCTTCCTGCCGTGTTTCTTTTTGTTATAGTCACACTGTGAACTGTGTACACAATCATATAGCAAGGTATGAGATGTAAAACATCTCCTACCAGATTCAAACTGTGAGGCTATGATAACAGGGTACAGCTATATGTGCAGTTTCAACACCAATACTTGAAAGATAAAGTTTCCTTCATTCCTGTATGTTAAAAAAAAGTGTTGTTATTTAGTTATTGAAAGGTTTGAACCCTTCAACTTCAACATTTTCCATTTGTGTTATTTTTCTTACTGCCTTGGTAAAGTCATTCTTATGTCAAGTGAATTAAGTTATATAAAGTAACATCTTGAACTATTTATCTAAAAGCTACATTCAATAACACTTGTCATGACCTTATGTTACCATGCACTTTTATTCAATACTCTAGCTGCACAGAGCACAGCAATTATCCAATGAAAATGAAAGGTCGTCTCTCCCTTTACTCAACGCGGCCTAAAGATATGGCACACATTTCTGTGTCAATTTATAAAACTGTTCACTTTTTAGACTGAGCATTTAAATATCTGCTGGTAGAGAGTCATATTTATACCTTACACATCCTCACTCATCCGTAACAAATACAGCTGGTCTCTCTCCACCTGGAGCAGATATCCACAGGGAAAAGGTTGAAAGATGAACTGTGACACACACTGCCCAAAACGCAAAAGCAAACAGACAGAAATAATAGATGTCAGTGTATCTTTGCCTTGTTTTGAATTTTTAAACACACGTCTCTTTCAATGTTTTCCCTTGAAGATAAGAATCTCAGTCCGCATTAATTGTCATTTTTTAGACGCTTTTATCCAAAGCGACTTACATACATTCAGTACTGTGGACAATCCCCACAGGAGCAATTTGGGGTGAAGTGTCTTGCCCAGGGACACAACGACATGCTGACTGCAGTGGGACTCGAACTTGCTATCCCCTGATTCGAAGTCCATCACACTATCCACTGAGCACAGCCTCCATATGTATTAATCAATAAATTGTTGATTTTATTGTCTGCCTTGTAAACAGTTAATAGCAGCTCTGACGCTACTGAAGCACTGCCTCAAGGACAGTGAGCATCACTAAATCTGATACACACGAGCATACACACACACTCACAAGCAGGTAAGCACAAGTGTAAAAATGCATTCACAGACCTCTTATGCTCAGACATCCATCCAATCACTAACACAATCATACTGCCCACACACATTAAAATTACACCCCACCCGAGCACAAACATACATGATAAAAACATGGGTTAATGATGTGATTGGTATTTTATTTTTCGTAAGTAGATAATTAACAGTTTGCACACAAGCCTTGTTGTTGTTTTTGAGTAGATTGAATGAGAAAGAAAATGATTTAAAAGGATAAGGCAGTTCAACACAGGTGGGTGTTGCGCCATGTTTGTTTCCTTGCTGCATGTGTACATACAAACACTTGTGTCTGTGCACGTACCGCTGAGCGTACACACAGTATGTGGGCCTTCCAATTGTGTTGTGTGTTTGTTTATGAATATGGACTTCAATAATAGGACATGTTATCCGTGTTAGAACAACTAAATGAAAGAGGAAAAAACTAAAAGGCAAAATGCTAATCGACACCCAGTAGCTGCAGCAAACCAGCTGCTGGCAAAACAAACACGTTATCTGGGTTAAAGTGTTTTTAAATAAGTGGACCATTTTATCTGAAATAAAGGGAATATGGATGCTATTATGTGCAACCCCTCTGCTTTGCATCACCTTTATGTGTGTGGTCGACACTCAAACATAGAGTAGGGCTATTTCTACAAATATTGATACATATTTTAAATAACAGCTTTCGGGCATCATGCATTTTCACACAGCAACCTGCATTAAAAATAAAAGAAACTATAACCTACCGGCTAAATTGTCATTTAGGCAGTAGGTAACTTTCAACAAGGAGGTAAAGTTGTTTGGTTTTCCCCCAAGATATGCCTAATAAAGATTGCTTTTCTAAAATAAGATTGTGATCTAAACAAAGAAGCAGTAGAATAAGTCTGACGACACTTCACAAACCTTTCACAGGCAATGTTAAGTTACATTCAAGTACCTAGCTCGGTTGATATTCATATTAAACAACAGGGCACAAATATGTTCCTTAGAGGATGGCACAGTCATTAAATAACTAACCTTATGAAAAGGGATGCCACCCGTTCGTCCTTAACTTTGTTTTCTAACTCTATAATTAATGATTCTGTCTTTGAATGTGATGCCATATTGGGCTGAATTAGGCCAGGAGGCTGATCCCAGGTCAGATTCATAATGTTTCAAGTCATTATAAAGGTTAGAGAAAACATTTTATCAGCAGGCTTCTATCCCTTTCTTGTTAGTTACTAATGGGCATTTATATCTTTGAGTGAGGCTAATGTGCGCTCATGTTCATATTGCAGGGATAGCTGTATGTCTCTCTTCTCTCTTAGCATAAACAATGTGTCACATACACAGCACCTTTCATCCTAATGCATTGAGCATTAACACTGGGAGGAAAACAATATGTAGCCTCCACAATAATATATGAATAGTCTGATGACAAGGGGAGAATTAATTGAGGCTGACAACCCCTTTTAGCAGAGGAATATGCTCTTAACAGAACTTGAAAGAGGCCCTTTTTTAACTTTCCAGAAACTCAGGCATTAATAACATATATTTAGATATGAGAATTGAACAGGTCAGTTTCTTGAAAAACGAAGTGACTCTTATAAATCTTGAACTAGAGGACATACACAGTAGGACCTCATCCACGGTTTTAATAAAAGTGTGCCTTCAGTGGATGAAAGGCCTTACCTTACAAGTCATTCTGATTGGACATTTTGTAAAATAAATAGTCCAACCAGTTTTATGTGAAATAGTTAATAAGCCCATGGATTCAATTTGAATCAGCTAGCTATCCATACAGTCTTTCATTACATAATAAAATAACACTGCTGTTACAAATAACAGGCAGTTATATCCCTTTCAAAGATAAGTTTGCTTTGCATGGTTTAATCCTGTTTTGATTTGCTCAGTAATGTATTACTGCTGCGCCCGGCCTGTGTGAGGCTCTCTACATGAGAGTGCTAAATCAAGTCTCAGCTAACAGACGGAGGGCATTCAGGGACAAATCAACTTCTTATCCTAAACCAATGTAGTGAAGAGAAGATCAAAGTAATGAATGTTCCCCTGGTGGCCGGAGCTCTTCCGTCTAACCCTAAACTCGTATGCTCTCTCAGGAAACTGATTGCATTTCAAGAGATCTATCAGTAGGGTCACTGAGACGATGTTTAGGCCAAAAGCATTATTAGCCTTAACCAAATGAAACGTTCTGAGGTTCTCAAATTGAATTAACTGAAACTGTGCAAGAGAAATTGGAAATCGTTATCAAGTTTAACTTTATTTTCTGGTTTATTTTTGCTAATTTTCCGTTCATTGTGAAAGACTATAACATTTGATTAAAAACTAATTTGTCTTCCTTTAGAACTGCAAATAGCCCTTTTGTTATGGTTACTAAGCATTTGAGGTTTTTCTCAAAGATAGCTTTACACTTGTTGCTAAGAGTTGGACAATTAGTTTCCCCTGAAAATATCTCAATTAGTCCAGGGAGCTGAGCAAGAAAATACCCATTTTCAAGTTTCTTACATTTACTTAAAAAATGCAAGAACAATTCCACTCTGCATTTTGTAACTTTGTAACTCCAAGAGAAGGGAGAGCAGATAAACATGAGAAAGTTAAAGAAACACACAGGGCCTATATCATGTGAAATCCTATTAAAAACCATGTGCCTATGTTAATTTCACATGTGAATTATTGTCACATATGAAACCCATGATAAATTGGCAAGGCAACATGCTATGATCTCAACTTTGTGAAAACCATATGCCCCGTGTTACTTCATCATTCTGTAAGTGAAATGTCCAAAACTCACATGTTCACAAGTTTAGTGTAGTAACACACTATTCATCACAAATAGTGAAACAAAAACGTACATTCTCATCCATTAGAACAACAGAATATAATTACATTAAACATTTAAAATAAGTTCACAATATTGTCATTGTTTCTTCGAGGACATATACGTAGTCATTCTCTTTCTTAAATCTTTTGGATACAGAACATGGTATGTTGAAAATTAATGATATGTTTTGCATGATGAACAGCGGCTTTAAATGTATAATCGGCTACAGCAATCATGATATTCTTCACATGCAAATATTATAAATTGAACATCTGATTATATTAGATCTCATATCTAGAAAATCCATTGAATAACGGTTGCTAACCCAAATGCTGTCTGACCTCCCTTTGCCTTCTGAGCAAAACGATGGTGGCTCAGGGCTTAACCCCCTTGCCACAGCTGCTATCCTTTTAACCGTGCAGCAAAAGGCTGTTGCTGTTAAGCTATGCTTTAGCCATTAGCTGTTGACAATAAGTGCTACAGCCACTGGTCTTTTATAGAACCTTCTCTGTAGAAGGCTTTTTGTTGCTTGAGCTTGGGGCAAGGTGTTAGCTGTTTAACATGCAGGCTAATGGAATTGAGGGGTATGGCTGCCGGCACTATATTAATATTGCGCATACGGCTTGCGATGCAGAGTGCTAAAGCTGCTAGCTGTGATGCCCAGGGAAATCCCTGCTGCTGACCTTTCACTGACAGGATTAAACCTGACACAGACACACACACATGGTAATGAGCGCTTGGAGGGAGAAGGGAAGAAGATGGGAGGGAGGGAAGAAGGGAATTAGAGAGGAGGATGGCGATGGGAAACACAAGAGAGGGACAGGGATAGGGGAATTAGGGAAATAAAGTAGATGGACTTGGGGAAAGAAAGGAAGAATCCAGCTCCAGAACTTGTGGTAGCTTTGGGGTAAATAAGAAAGCGAGAGAAGAGCTGGTGTGAACTGCAGGAAATGCCTATGGCAGCACTGTCTATAAAATTAACAAAAGGAGTTGTCAGCAAAGGAGACCAGGAGAGGGAAAGCTAAAATAATGATGCAATAAGATCAGAGCAAAAGAGATAAAAGGTGGGATGGGCCGAGTGACCCGAGAAGACAGATGTGCAGGTGAATGATGACAGCTGAAGAGACAAGACATGCAATGATTAAAACACAAACAGAACAGTTGCATGTGGGAAACAACAGCTGACAGACTAAGGAGACTGAGAGTGGAGAGAAAGATCTGTGAAGATAGAAGAGAAGAAGGGATGAAGGGTGAGAGGAAGAGAGGATAAAAGATAGCAGCCAGAGCACACAGCAATTCCCTCACAACAGTGTCGTTGAGGCTGTAATTTAACGCTCCGTCAGGTCGCAATCAGAGCCTGAGTGTGCATGTGTGTGTGAGAGCATGAGGGGTGGGGGGCAGTTAGATTCACACCAGAGTCGCAGGGAAGGATGAGGGAACACAAACAAATGAATAGATGAGCAGATGGGAGGGACAGGCAGGGCAGATCTCTGAGCTTCGTCAAGATTTTGTTTCTCCACATCTCTGTTTACATACCACTTTGTGATAGGCAACTTAATAAGATAGGTGAAGTTGAGAAGAAAAATGTGAGAAGAGTTGCAAGGAACCGCAAGACAAGAGAGAAAAAGAAATCAAATATTTGAGTTAAGCCGCGGGGGCATCCAGGAGTATGGAGGGGGCAGGAGGGTATTTACAGTAGGGAGAGTGCATTTTAGAGAGGAATGAAGAAATTATGAAGACCGAAGAGGGAAAAAAGCAAAGATGGGAGAAGGACATTGGGAGAGGAGGGAAGTCAAGGGGGAATGGGGATAATAAAAAGGGAGGTGACGATTGGGGAAAATAGAGGGCGAGATGGGACAGTAATGGAGAAGAGAAGAAAGGGAAAAAGAGGAAATTCAGCGAGAAGAGACGATGGGATTAGAGGAGGGAAGGGAGAGCCATGAGGGAGGGAGAGGGGACAAAAATGAGTTTCTTCTTCATCCAGAGTAGAATAATCCTCAAAAACTGAAGAGATAAAGGGAGTTCAAAGGAATAGTTAAAATGTAAAAAAAGGGAAAAGAAGCATTTTCTTGCATCTGAGCTCAGAATTCTGAGGAAAAGTGCCCATTTATCACGTCTGTATTTTGTGTCAGATTTCTGATACAGAGAGCAACAACCACCATGGGAGAGCCATGTTATCAAGCTTGTTGATTAATGAATTCTCAATGGATTTCCAAAATGAATGTATGAATTGAAATAAATCGGTTATATTCTGCATATCAAAGTAAGCTTTGGATAACAGATGATCAACATGTTAGAAAATGCAGGTCAGCTGATGCGGTACTAGGAAAGTCCTAAATAGCTTTTAGTCTGAGGAAAACACTTAGGAACTCATTCTATTCAATTTGCTTGATACACTCTACAGCAAATAAACAACATCAAAGTAAAGCTATTTGTATGAAATAATGGTTGGATATTATTGAGTTGAACGTTTAAAATAGTTAGCCAACTGGTCATGTTCCAATATCTTTTCTCTTGTTCTCTTTGAAAACCTTTGACGACATTAATTGGAAAATTGCACATCGATTGTGCCTGTATGTGTCCCTCGAACAGTTTTCTTGTTTGCGCCGGGGCTGTTCCGCTATTATTTTCAGCCTTGAGGCACACTTTGGTAGGTTACCATTGTTTTATTAATAACCAGAGGACTACAGAAACATTCGTTGAAATGCAGGTGTCAGACTCAATGGGAAGTTGATTAATATTTCAAAATCTAAATCTTCAAAAGCAACAATCTTGCCTGAACACAGATTGTTTTAATATTTGTATGGAAAGAAATGAACAGTTATGCAAATAGCATTGTAATGAATGAATGGTTAAAAGTGTCCTTGTGCTTTGAAAGCTTCGGGGCTGTCTAGAACAGTTACATGTGGTTTCTAATGTCAAGCAGAGCCTTCATCACAATATATAAATGTGTTGTGTTTTTAATAGCAGATTTGACATTGAATGACACATTCAGATGTCTGCCTCAAGCAGTAAACAGTTTGCGTCTCAGAAAGAGAGGGGGAGCATGAGAAATTGTAAGAGATAGATACTTCCGCTGCCAGTTCATCTATTACAATTTTCTCTCACAGGAACAGGTGCTATATTACCATCAGGTTTGCTGACTTCCTCTTCCTCATTACCATTCACAGAGAAAAATGGATTCATATCTACTAACTTACCATAGGATATAATTTATCATATACATCCGTTATGATGTACAGTATGTGGAGAGTGGTAAGAAAATAATAAGGATTTGAAAATCCTGTTGTATATATACTAATTTAAGGAAAATTATTGTATTATGCTGACACAAACCTACACACAAACCTACACACACACACAATCTCAAATGGCCACAACAAAAAAACAAATGTATACAAGAGCCAAGCAGCAAATTAGTCATCATGGCGTATAGCTGTGGCGTACACAGACTGCCCTGTCCCAGCTTCAAGAAGAAAGAAAGCACTGAGATATCCTCCAAGAAAAAGACAGCCTATATACCACAACGATGTGATTTATGCGTTTGTATTTTACAGACAGTGGCTTCCTTTTGATTGTCCTCATGATGAAAGGAGTTAGAATTTTGCCATTGCGTAAATATCACAGAACCGTGGTGTTTGGTCAGTAATAAGATTACTTCATTTTTTAAGTATGGCTTTCTTCATTTCACTGTGTTAGATATAAAACATGCTGCCGCCCCCCAGACTTTCTGAAAAAGTTCAGCTGTGAATCCAAATTTAAAGTTCTAGATACTTTGTTAGCTATAGTTTAAATCAGACATTGTTGTGCCACTAAGCTCACCTAACATAGGCTTTCCCAACTACCAACTCTAGCTAATTTTCTAGGTGTATGGGGTTGGGGACATGTTAAAGGATATTGTTGAAAAACTCTTTGAAGCAGCACTGTCCGGAAAGAAATCCTGCAAGATAGTGCTCCTCAACCCACTTCTTGGTGTAGAAGCAGGTATTTGAGGTGTCAGTGGGAAGAAAAAGGTTGGTCTAACAGGAGAAAGGGGAAACGCTGTATCAGGTACAGCAGCTCTAATCTGGCCGACTCTGCTGGAGCGCTTTAGTAATGAGAGCACAGCGATCCAGAGGTGAAAGCAGAGCAGAGGAGGGAGAGGTTTTGTTTATAGTTTACATTTTAGGAAGACTATAAAGTGGAACAGTGGCCAAAAGTCCAAAGATTCTGGCCCGTCTCGCTTCCCTGTCCTCCAGGTTGCTTCCCTGTCCTCACATCTGCAACCACCACCACTCTGCTCTGCTGAGGCTGGGGGAGGGGGGGCTCCTCAGACTGAAAGAGCAGAAAGGGCAGACCCCCAGGGGATTTGAAAAAAAAATTCTGACTAACTGCAAAAACACATGCTCACACACACACACACACACACACACACACACACACACACACACACACACACACACACACAGGAACAAGTAGAGTGGCAGGAGACGATAGCAATCCCAGCAGGCGACATGTTCGAAGTAGAAAGTATGAATCAATAAAAGGATGCTTTAGTGTAGTCCAAACCTGAAAAACAAAGTTATGGTCCCCAGCCAACTGTTAATCGCTGGTTAATAGAAGTCTATAAAAATGCCAGGACTAATTAATCAAACTGGACATCTGCTTGGGAGTAATGTGTCTTCGTGTGTAGGAATTACTGCAAAACGAAGCTAAGACGTTCAGTGAATACGGAAATCAATAACAAAGAGCTGGCATGAAAAGCTATAGAACTGCAGGTCTCACACTAAAACTTAAAAAGCCAGCTGACAAGGTGGAATTGCCTCTGTAAACTTGCTGCATATAAATAAGCAGAGTAGACTTCTGTAATTCACAACTGATCACATTACAAAGACAACTGCATCATAAACAGTGCTATGTAATAATGTAGTTATCTGAGAAGCTGTGTGAATGTACTTTACCTCTTAGGAAACGCTGGCTTCTGCAATGAAAAATGGAGCCCAACCTATTGCCAGAGGAAAAAAACTGCCTTCATTAAAATATCATCCTCATGTCTGAATGCAAAACCACATTTTGCAGACCAAAAATTAACGGTGCAACTCATTTTTTATGGATTCTATCCTATAGTGCACTCTTCTGTTTTGTAGTGAAAGCAATGTCACATAAAGCCAGGGAAATTACAACACAGAGATATGCAGGACGAAATCTGCATCTCCCAAGAAAATGACCCTTTTTTCCAGTCCAAGGTCATTGAGCCTGATCTGCACAGTGGACACAATCTTTCAAATCTTTCAATAAATAATTGGGCCTGTGGTGTGAGCCAGCATGCACGTTGATCAGAAAATAGCAGAACTGTCTGTCTGTCTGTCTGTCTGTCTGTCTGTCTGTCTGTCTGTCTGTCTGTCTGTCCCTCTGTCTGTCTGTCTGTCCCTCTGTCTGTCTGTCTGTCTGTCTGTCTGTCTGTCCCTCTGTCTGTCTGTCCCTCTGTCTGTCTGTCTGTCTGTCTGTCTGTCCCTCTGTCTGTCTGTCCGTCTGTCTGTCTGTCCCTCTGTCTGTCCGTCTGTCTGTCCGTCTGTCTGTCTGTCTGTCCCTCTGTCTGTCCGTCTGTCTGTCTGTCCGTCTGTCTGTCTGTCCGTCTGTCTGTCTGTCTGTCCCTCTGTCTGTCTGTCCGTCTGTCTGTCTGTCCCTCTGTCTGTCCGTCTGTCTGTCCGTCTGTCTGTCTGTCTGTCCCTCTGTCTGTCCGTCTGTCTGTCTGTCCCTCTGTCTGTCCGTCTGTCTGTCCCTCTGTCTGTCTGTCTGTCCCTCTGTCTGTCTGTCTGTCTGTCTGTCCCTCTGTCTGTCTGTCTGTCTGTCTGTCTGTCCCTCTGTCTGTCTGTCTGTCCGTCTGTCTGTCTGTCCCTCTGTCTGTCCGTCTGTCTGTCTGTCTGTCTGTCCGTCTGTCCGTCTGTCCGTCTGTCCGTCTGTCCGTCTGTCTGTCCGTCTGTCCGTCCGTCTGTGTAAGCAACTCCAATAATAATACCTTTGTAACTGCATCTATATTGCAAGTATTACTGATATAGAATTTTCCTTCTGATTTTCTTTATTTATTACAATTTATCTTACCCTGAAGTTATAATATGACAAACTCATTCATACCCATATCTTAATAAGTTGGAAAGCCTATCAGCTTGGTGAACGGCATTTGTCTAGGCAGACCCAACCCTAAGATACAATAACAATCAATGGGAGCACGCAATTGAATCAGAGAACCAGTGTAGATGCTACAGGATACCAAAGGTCAATTATACACACAAACAGGTGAATGTATATAGATTAGTTGGCGCAAATGATCAATATCAGGACAAGTGTTTAGTATTGGGAAGTATTTAAAATGAACAACCCCATGGTTGTACGGTAGCTTTACTGTTGATGATTAGGCAGGGAAATCACTGCATAAATGCCCCGCTGTTGGCAGCCATGTGGGCGGGCCAACACTCACTCTCAGTCTCCCACTGAGATTTGCTGCAGGGGGAATAATGTAAAAATATTACTTATTTGCATCCACATTGGCAAGTGCTATTAATAAATGTAGTCATATTATCGAAATCCAGAATTGGGTCCACATTCACATAATAAAAGCCTTATATATGTATATATACAGTATGAAGCAGCATATGAGTATTAAAAACAAGCATACTTCACAAGTTAATTCTTCTAGTAACAGGAGCATGATTCAAACCTGTGATATACAGGTGTCTGCCTCTTTATATAAGACATTAAGAAAATGATCCTAAATTGCACTGAGGATTTTCGTGGCTTCGATATGAAATGAGCATGACCGTGGGAAATGTGACAGGAAAGCAAAAAGGCACCGCTAATCAATCTTCGTCCACCCATTAGATATTACCCTCATAAACATCTGAATGCTCAGCAGCACTATGTGAAAGCCATCTATCTTTCTTTAGCATCCATATATCTCCATCTTCAGCCTGTACATCAGTTATAACTAGTTATTAGCAAAGAATGTGAATGGGTTCAAGGGTCTTTCCCATTAAAATCCTCTTGCTTGAATGCTCCTTTTCCAGGTAAAGCTGTCAAAGAAATGTTTTAATGCTTTTGTGGAAATCCGTGAGCTGAAATAGAGTTAGTGCTTTATACAGCACCATTAGTGTCATGAGACACACCTGGGCCCTTTGTGTTCCCATGAACAATTATATGTGGCTATTAGATTGTAGTCCATTGTGCTCTGTTCGCCAGTGAGAGTAGCTTCTGATGAATCCCTTTTGCACAACCGTATTATATTCAAATGGAAGATATGTGAACAAAAGAGTAGACCCTCCTAAATGCTCGACGTACTGACATATATTTTGGCATGCTAGCGCCATTGCTCTAATCATTGCCCCGTGATCATGTTCTGCCTGGTTCCCAGCGGAGGAATATTAATGACTTTGGTGATCTCCTAACTTTTCACACACACATCGTTACCAGCTGGCCAAAGTGTTTACTCATCCAATGAGATATCTCAATATCTACTGTATATGGATTGGCACAAGATAACTGTTGGGCAAATATTCTCCTTGGCCCATAACTTTAACCCAGTTTATAATGTTTTACTCCCCTCGCTGAGCACAGGCCTGCAACCTTGGGCTGCTCTCAATGTTTTGCCTCATTATTCCTGCCTGTTGGCATCAGCTGATAGAGGTTTTATAGTGATGTGGCTGTTTTATCTTGTTATGCAAAATGTTGATTATTCTCTCAGAACCAGCTAAATACATGGGACTGGGTGAGGAATCTTCAGAATTGGTTCGGGCAAGAGCTCTGTCACTTCGTGGCTGCAGCAAATGTCTTTGTCAATCCCCTGGCCGTAACTTCCAATAAATCTTGAGTGTTTGCCATCAAGTACCAGCTCTCCCGCGTTCTCATTGTGTTTCAACTCCATGCTCCAGAAGTTTCCATTACAGATGTGCTCCAAACATTGAAGGAATCAAGGAAGATCTGTCATTTGCCTCACACAAGTTATACACAAATATATAAAGTATAAACAAGAACAGAAAGAAAGAAAGAAAGTTCATGGTGTCCAAATAATGACATCCGTTATGATCCCCTGATCTTTACTTAAGCGCCACTATGAGGTTGACATTGGTAGTTTTGGTTCAAACATTTTTGGGATGGATTGCAGACACATTTGGTGCTATTTTCAAAGTTCCTCACAGGACGAATTGTAACAACATTGGGGATCCCTTGACATTTAATCTGTGTCCAAAAGCAGGTCAGGTTGGTATGGTGTCTAATACACTCTCTACATTTCCATTAGCTTCAGTTGTACTTTGTGTTCAGTTCAAAATACAACATGATTAAGTACAAGGTGTTGCCTTGACCTTTATCTGTACTGTGAAAATGAACAAAAAGAATGGGCCTCAAATAAATCATTACAAAGGGCTCTGACTTTTTTATTTAACTATTTAATGTAAAAAATAAACTGAACATTTAGTCTGCTAAAGTCTTACAGTAGCTATGCAAAAGGAAGAAAGGCCTTTCAGAGCAAGGTTTTATATATTGGCATATTGCCCGAAAGTGTATCAGTATAGGAACCATATAACAACTCATGTTTACAACGGCCTACAGTTTTCTTCGTATATTTTCATATGCTTTAAAAGGGATATATGCAATAGAAAAGCCCAGATCAGTGCTTTATAGAGCAATATCGAGGTAGCTATGTTCAGTGAAGCAGGAGAATAACATTTAGTGAGTAACATGGTGCTGTTAGTTCTACAAGGGGGGGTTAAAGTACTGGCTGCCTTACAGATGACATTGTACCAGTGTCATTATAGAGACATTGGTCTTATCCCGTTTTTACAAGAGGTGAGACACCTTTTTTTTAAGTATTTTTCCTGGCACATTGAAAGAGGAAATCTTGTTTCATGTTGAATGAAGTACTGTATGTGCTTGTAAATGTATTCACTTCCCAAGGACCTCCCATAGAAGCTGTACTGTGAAAATCTATTTTTTTCAATTTTGTATCGTATTGATTACTTTTCCAATTCAGCACAAGGCAATTTATATTAGAAGCCAAGGCTGCATTGTAATTTGCAATGTAAATATGGATGCATACATGCCAACACACAATCAGTTTGCCCTTGCTCTATTTTTATTGTACTGATATATTGTCCTTTATTTATTCCGGTGGTGAAACATTCATCTTTAGTGAATTCATACATGTGGCCTTCTCATTTTATTACGTATTCAACCATTATTGATCGATTACAGTTTTTCTCGATTGCTAACACACTCAAATGATACATAAAGCACAATTATTTTAACTGACACTCAAAGAGCAAAACATCAGCTCAAATCTCCAAAACTCTAAACATGTTTTCAGCTTTTCACACAATTTGCAAATCAACATGGCACTTTTTGCAAACCACTGCACACGCTTCTCCACGTAAGACACAGGAATCTGACATAAAGTCACGTGTTAGCAGGTTTAAAACACTGATATTCAAAATGCCTCACACATGGACCAATAATCAAGAAACACGTTCCACCTGACCAATCACCTGATAGCATAATTGTTGGCTCATCAATCAGGATGTTAGCACTATAAAAAGACCAAAGGTGAGTACTTTCTTACAGCAACAATGGAAGCCAACATGGAAGCAAGAGCAAGAGGAAGAGGAAGAGCTGGGCTGAGAGTGAGATGAGGTGGAAGAGATGGGGTGAGAGTGAGAGGAGGAGGAAGAGGTGGGTGAGAGTGAAAGGAGGAAGAATGAGAGGTAGAGGTAGAGCTGGAGGTAGAGGACGTGGACAAATACTAGAATACTCTCTAATGAAATGAAATGTTATCAACCATGGTTTGACGATGAGAGAGGCTGGACGGAGGGTTCAGCCTAATCTAAGCCGATTTACTGTTGCCTCTGTAATCCGGACACTTAGACTTGAAAACAGGTTAGTCACCAGTTTTTAGCTCTGCATAATTCATGATATATTAGTGCTTATATCTGTTGTGTGAAACGTATTTACTTCATTACTGTAATTGAATTGTTGACATGTTGCATACTATAACTGTACACAAATCCTGCACAATTGACTGGTAAACTTACTTTTATGCAACACAGACACTGACCAACCACTATATCTTTGTTGTTTATCTGAAGGACTGAGAAAAAAAGAGGTGCAGGTGGAAGGCTAAGGATTTCCAATGAGGCACAGGTAGCAGCAGTTACAAACTGGGTTTTGGCAAACAATGCCATCACACTTAGAGAGATCCGAAGCATAGTAACTATGTGCTGAGATGCATGTTGCACAATGTTATTTTTGAATAAAATATGATTTTTTTCAACAACTCATTTGTATTTCTTCATTTACTGTATTTCTGTATAAGCAAGCAATCTTTCTCTGCAGAAACCTCTAAGTACAGAGCATAGCCCATACAAGATGAAAGTGCTTTAGATTATGCTCAGCAGTGTGTAGTTGGGTGGTCAAACAATCTAGTATTATGAATGAAGTGTGTAATATTTGGTGCAAAAGTTTGCAGTTGGTAAGTGTTTATGTAGTTTTGAGTGCAGTTCTTCATTTAGCAGGAGAAATGAGGTGTTTTGCACTTTGGGTGTGTGGTTTTGTGAATTGTGTTTAGTTTTCTGAGAAACTGAGCAATTAAAAAAGAAATGTGTGTTAGCAATCGAAAAAAACCTGTAATGATGTTTTTTTTGTTGTTGTTCAGGGGGTAGACACAATAAAATGGACACCGGACACTTGTTAAGTTATGCAATCCACTACAATAGCCCTGAAACAAAGACTTGAAGCTTATTATGTTAAATTGTGGTTGACGTGCTGTGCCAGAGAGAAGTTGGCTCAGCTCTTTTTGTCATTTCTGAGGCTGCAGTTTTCTTTAAATTTCATTGGATTACGTTACATTTGGAGACATCCTAAGGTGTGTCTTCTTGTGTTTGTTCTGCAGCAGTCAAAAAGCTTCCTATCAAGCAAGAACGCTGGAGGTACTTTTTTAGCCAGGAATTATTGGAAATATAATATAAACAAAGGGGGGAACTATTCAAGCAGCAGTAAGACCGTCAAGGATCAGGACAGAATGGGCAGGCATAAATGAGTTGCACATCACGGCTCTGTCTCTGGAGAGCACTGGAGGCACTTCCTTCACGCCAGCTGTCGCGACAAAGCCTGGCAATCAGCGCACTCCGGGGGGTTGGCGGTCTCAATGTCAGTGCTGCATTGACTTGTTGTCACTAAACTGCTTGATAAGAAAGGATATTTGCTATTTTGCCAAAGTGGTGGTCAGACTATTTTCCAGTTACTTCTATTCTACTCTCAATATTCTTCATAAATCAAAATGACGGATGGTCCACTCAATCTAGCATCAGATTTGTCAAGGTTATTACATAATTCACAGTAAAGTGTTTCCTCATTTGTTTCTCTTGTTTGATACAGAATGGCGGTTTCATAGAAATATCTTGGTAATCTGTGATTAATCAGTGTAAGAACTCTGTTTTCATTAAACCGTGATTCCTCACATATTTATTCAGCCAAGAAGTGCTGTTGAAGCCAGGCCAAAATGTTTATAAGGAGCTCTGTTACCCAGTAGGAGAGGCTCTTCAGCTCTGATCAACATGCTAATAAACCAATCAGGTTCTCATTTGCTGCTAATCAGCCAATCAAACTATTTGTTCCTGTCTCCTATTTCATGCTGGGATAATGCCTGGCAGAAAGAGTGTGTGTGTGTGTGTGTGTGTGTGTGTGTGTGTGTGTGTGTGTGTGTGTGTGTGTGTGTGTGTGTGTGTGTGTGTGTGTGTGTGTGTGTGTGTGTGTGTGTGTGTGTGTGTGTGTGTGTGTGTGTGTGTGTGTGTGTGTGTGTGTGTGTGTGTGTGTTCATCATGATAACTTAGACAGGGAGTTGATGCTGCACTATTCCAATCAAAATGTTTGTGAAGTAGGAGAGAAAGGGACGATATCTGCGGATGATATATGAAAATGACTATGGGTAACTGCCTGTCTTTCAAGTTAACAAACCATAATCGGTGATGATAGCAGAGAAATAGGTCAAGATTCAATACATATTTATTGCAACATTATATATTCTCTGAGATCAGATTAGCCAGGATGAACTGTTGCATCACTGTGTGGTATTTTCGTAATGAAGCAAACCAACCATGAAGGCCAAACCAGGTAAATACTCTGGAAATAACAAAAGAGGGGTGTGTTTCGCCCAGCAGGTCTTTTAGGCCGCCTGCTTTGGAAAGGATATTGTAATTGTTCCACATAACGCCACTGTGCTTGACGTTTTAATAAAAGAAAGGGCATTCAAGCTGAGCAATGTTTTGATTAAGTTGTTAATCAAATACATATCAAGGATGTCTATCAGACAGGAAATAAAATGTTAAAGTCATTGTCCTCACCAATGTCCTCTATTTTAACAGAGTTTATTTCTATTTTCTATGTTGAAATGTTGAAGCCTTGACAACAAAAAAGCGCTGTGTTACTGTAAGTCTAATGTAGGCATTGTATGCCGTGCTCTGTCAAAATGAATACTGAAGGGCTTATCGTTGAAGAGAAATATTGACTCTACCAAATGCATTAGGAGGGAAGATACCCCCATCTATTTGCATCCCTATTTGCCCAGATGCACTCTTTGATTGTGCTTCCATACTCACCAGAAGAAGGTCAGAAAACAAATCTTACCAAGATGCATGGTCAAAACTGATATATATTACATGTGAAAAAGTCTCCTTTATAGTCCAAACAACCTGAACAACTGATCCATGCTGTCCTTATTTCTTCAAATATGCATAATATTTATGACACAACACATGCTGCAAAGCCAGTGTTGTCTTTTGGGATTACAGAGGGAATATAGATCTATTCTTTAACGAATGAGTGAACACACTTGGACTTTATGGCTTTTGCTTGTTTGAGAGAGACATACATTTTACATTTACAATTATTCCTTTACAGTACTTTTAAACCAAACTTATTTGAATTAGACTAGTGGGTACGTCAAGCAGTCCAAGGTTCTGTCTCTCAGGATGTGCTATTTTTGCAACTCACACAGCAGGAATTTGAAAATTGGATTGCAAATGATTGGAAAAATATCTTTGAAAGCAAAATAAATGTGACCTCTTAGTCAATCAAAGCTCAACAACTTCTAAAATATTCTGAATTGTTGGAGAACTTGTCAGCTATGTGCTTTGAAGCAGGCTTCAATTACTTTATTCTTTTGAAAATGAAATGAACTATTCCAGTCATTTTTCAACTTGAAATACATCTGCAGTCTATTCACAGCAACCCAACACCAGCAGGAAAACTGTCCTGCCAGTTAAGAGTTTTAAACTTATATATAAAATATATAATAGACATAGTTCACACTATATTGTCGACCAACATCATAAAGCAACCCTGCATAAAACCCAGTACAAAACCAACACAACTAAAGAGTTTTATATTTTCATTGTTTTGCAATTATTTGGGTACTCTTTTTATGTTGGCCACTATCTCAGACTTCCTGCTCACTTGTGTATACAGCAGCTCATTTTGAAAAGAAGCAAACAATTTCTTTAGGTATGTGGTCGGCTGATTCAATCAGATTCTGATCTCAATGTATTATACGTATCTCCACTTAAACCTGGCATAAACAGGACTTCTATGTTCAGATACAGATGGCAAGTTATTGCCAGGTGTGAATGGAGCTAAAGAGGCCAGTGTGCTGTAGTTTGTCATCTTCTCTCCTTGGAATGTGTGTTCTCACTTGTCTCTTTTATGAACCATTACGTTTAGTGGTGAAGTTTATTCAACACCTCAATGCAAAGACCAAAGATACAAAAACAAAAGAACATTTGAAAGGGTTTTGTGCATCTACCCAGGGCCGTCCCTGGCCAACATGAGGCCCCACGCAAAGTTATATGATGAGGCCCTCTGTTTTGCTAGTGGAGCCTCGCAGCGGCGAATTGCATAAGCGCATACTGTAGGTGCGCCGCATTTTCGTCTCAGTTGAGGCACCCTCCGCAAGATGAGGCCCCCTCCGCAAGGTGAGGCCCCACACAGTCTGCATGATCGGCCTGTAGGGAGGGACGACCCTGCATTACCCATATATTATTCACTGTATGTGCATCTTTGCGAGTGAGGGGTCTTCTCTCAGATGTGTCTGTGTGTGTCGAATG
Organism: Dissostichus eleginoides; assembly: GCA_031216635.1. Lineage (NCBI taxonomy): Eukaryota > Metazoa > Chordata > Actinopteri > Perciformes > Nototheniidae > Dissostichus > Dissostichus eleginoides. The sequence goes on along the minus strand of CM062268.1, from coordinate 22,288,387 downwards.
GTATTGTCCAGCCCACAGAGTCCATTAAAGGGATTATGAAGATGTGTGTAACCTTGTTGACAGTCGTTCAGCGCTGGAGTTCAGAATATTATGACTGCCATTATCAGATTGTCAAGTCAACAGGACACGTCAAATATAAGCCCACACAAACAGAATATAGTAAACACCATTTGAGTCCATGTCTCACAGAACACCACTGCCCATTAGGAGGAACATGGGCTCCTGCTAATGGACTGTCACTCATTATTAAAGTACTAAACCAAATGTCGAGAAAATATCACACATAAAGAGTCTGCCAAACACCCAACAAAACAGCACACATTAGAAAGTATAGGCCAAATACAAATGCCTTATTACTCATGAAGAAAAGTGCAAAGGACCAACAAAACATCACACAGAGTGAACAGGGCTGATATGAGTAGTGCATTAGAGCAGCTAGTACAGCAACCGAGCATCGTGCCTTGAAACTACCGCTACATGCTAATGCAACATCACAATAATTGAATAGAGCTAATGAGAGTATGGGATCACATATTAGACACAATAGACTGAATGGTATCAGAGGAAATTATGAATAAGCCTCACGGCAGTGTTCAAACGGAAAAATATTGACTAATGCTAATACACATAAAAAATACATGAAAAGTCTGACTCAAAACTTTCATTTTCAACGGTGTCTATCACACAATGATACTAGAACAGCCTGATGTGAGGACAACATAACAGAGCCTCAGGGAAACAAACAACTCACAGCACATTATGAAGCCAACATGTAATGCATTTCTGGATGGGCAATGGCCCAAACAAGGAGCTGAACTTTCTTCATGCTCCTCTTCATCACACATTATAACAGGACATTGCACATAGACATTAGAATAGCCTCATGCTAAGTGGATGTCAGAGACTATGCTAAGTTACAGCTAACATATAATGCATCATCGTATCAGAGACAATTTGCCCGCCCTGGCAGCTGTAGCTGCTGCGTGTTGGCTCATTTCTCAGAGAACAGAACATTGGACAGAGAGAGTAGCCAAGACAAAATGTCAGACACTAATGTCAGGAGAGCAGAACAACTAGAAAGTATCCTTGTCAACTGAGTTTGGGTAACAAGAGAGAGCAGAGCCTCTTAATGAGAAAGTGCCACAGTTAAAAACGTTGTTAATGTGATCCCCTACAATGCTGAACATCATTAGGACAACGTGGATGGAAACTGACACGAAAGAGGTAAATGGCTTGTATGAGAGGATCTCTATAAGAGATGGAATTACATACAATCTAAATGGATGTACTCGCAGCTCAACCAACCTGAATAGACTGCTTTGTCCCTTTTTAGCTGCTCTGGCCTTCAGCTGAGGCGAGAGAAACAGAAGCAAAGAGGAGGAGAAGAAATGAGAATAGAGGAGGAAGAGGATGGATGTGTCAATTGAATGTGGACGTGCAAAAAGGGAGATGAAGATGGAAAAGTAGAGGAGCAAGCGGAAAGACAATAAGAAAAGTTGATTAAATGGGGAGAGAGAAAAACATAGAGTGGGACTGGAGTGGTTTAATTGCTTTCCAAGTTTGTGTTTGTCTGCTTAACATTTTTAATCCATGATATAATTATTTGATTACACCTTCTAGAAATGTTATCGGACTATTGTTAGTTGCAATTGTTCTCCACACAAAAGCAAATTGAGTTAGAATGGACTTGACTTTTAGCTTGAATCATTGTCTGTAAGAGCAGATCAGGTGAAAACAGTCAAAGTAAAAAGGGGAGACAAACATAATTAAGGTTGGGGCTTTTGCCAGTGAATCAACGATTTCATGCCGCATGCCTCTGTTCCATTGCTAGCACTAACCGCCCCTCTCTTCCCTAGAAGTCAAGATGTTTTGTTCGTAACATTATGCATGTTTTGCCTAAATGAATTCATCTATACACAATGTTAAACAAGTTTCACCCGGCAGGATCTCAACCCTGGCAGCAGAACTGAAGGCATGTTCTGTTCTAACAAATACAGCGGTGAAGCCAGAGATAGAAACGTAAGTATATTCCTTGACATATTAGCATATTCTAATAACTTGAGTTAAATCATTAATTCCCATGAAAAATAGAATTTGCTCTCGCTGATAATTCCACTGATCTACAAATTAAAACAACGTATCATTCTATGAATTATTGATATGCTGCAGTGCAGTTGTTCTCTGGACGGTTAAAACTGAGACTTGTCACTCATATATCAGGCTCCCCCGACACAAACTAGAACTGAGAGCTGTTTGTGGGATTTTACTGATATGAATGAAGAAGATGTGTTTGTTTTTGGATTTCAACACATTTCACAAGCTATCAAACGGCTGTTGACCTTCTTTGAAACTTGTTAATGTTGGTTAATGCGTTAGTTGACCTGTTTGCCCATTAAGCATTGGCAGCTTTTTTTGAGTTGTTTGTGGTGATGCTAATTGTTACGTGCTCCCTGGTCTGCCCCTGGCTCCGCCTCTGCCCAGGTGTTCCAAATTCCACTCAGCCGTGTATATATAAAGAGAAGCTGGAGGAGAAGGAGGGGTCGCCTATCATAACACCGGGAGACACTCTCCTTAGAATACCTCTTTGCCATTTTAAGCTGTAGGCCATATTTTTGCAGATGTGTTTATGTTTAGCCTGGAGGACCTGGTAGTCCAGTTTTCGTGGCTTTATTTTGTTTCTCATAGGGTTTATATTTGATTTCTGGTTAGGGGAGGGGAAGCTCTGGGTCCTACGGCCCGTGGTGTGGCTGGCTCGGGTTCCCTCCTTCTGTTTGTTCCTTTTGGCCAGTCCTCCAGACCTCTTTTTGTTTCCCGTTTCGCTTGTGTGAGTAAACGGCTGAATATCAATAAATGCTCGTTACCAAGTACCGGTTATTGCGTGTATTCTTTCATGTTACGGGTCTCAGCACGAGCCACTTCCGCGGAGTAGAGCTTGGGGCCGTAACAGTAATATTCACATTAACCATTATAAAATTAAATGACTGTTAACTACGAAGTAAGTTAGTATTAACTATACTAACTTACTTAACTAACTAACTAACTAACTAACTCACTCACTCACTCACTCACTCACTCACTCACTCACTCACTCACTCACTCACTCACTCACTCACTCACTCACTCACTCACTCACTCACTCACTCACTATCTCCCTTACTATCCTGAATATGGTGTTTCAGATTATAAACTACCTAATGCTGATGGAGAAAGTGCTCCATTTTTCTTAGCGGAACTGCATCATAGCACACCGTTGTTCTAGAAAGACTAATAACCCTTTTAGACACAACGTGGTGCTCGCTGTTGGGTTCAGCACACATCACCATTGGGAATAATGGGTTTCCGAGAACAGCAGTGCCGTTATTGCGTTATGTCTGAAATAGCCATGACGCACGAGTGATTAACACTTCTCTCTGTCAACCTCTTAAACCCTAGCTAGCCCTTTCATAGAAAATATCTTAAAAACGTACTGAAATGAATCGGTAATAGCTCCTCAACCATAGGGCTTAAATTCATATTTCTGGTGTTCTTTGAAAGCCCAATACTCTGTTCTCTTAGAAGTCATCGTTATGTATATCTTAAGATGAAATCAGCTATCTAGGGCTAATGGTTTCCTGTCACAACACATCATCTCATTGACACTTAATTTAACAAAGCCTAATACAGTTTAATTATTTCAGACTTAGACCTATTGCAAAACATATCTGTACAGTTTGTTTTTAAGGATTAGTCTTAATGTCTTCCTTATTAAAACATGATTTCCACTTGTCTTTATTTTCACATGGTTTTTATTGCCTTTAGGGATTTTAATGGTGACTTTGCTATAGTTGACCAGTCTGCTCCATATGACCCGAGGGTCCTCAGGTATAGTTATTTTGTTCCTGTTGAGAGTCCGATCCCAGCGTTCGCCTTCAGGACCCCTGAGGCTCTGAAATGACCTTCCCTACAAATGTGGCCGATTCACTATAAACCTTTGATTTTTCCTTTTTCTTGACATCACTGGACAGCTTTTTCTTCTTTTTTATAAATATGTTACTTTTACCATTTGCTATACTATTGTTTTGTTTTGAATCAGATTGTTGTGACATATGTATTAGCAATAGTTCATAACGCCTTTATTTACTTCCTTCTCTAAACCACTCCTATCTTTGTAGAGTGAGAATGTTTGTCAGTTGCAAATGAAACCAACTGAGACCTTGACATCAGCTCAGAAACCCAAGGTTTATATTTAGTGAAGCAACCCCGATGTAACCCCCAACTCGCCCTGCAACCACCTACACACATGAACACACACAGTTGTTATTTTTACTATTATTTTGTGTCCACAATTGCCCCCTCAAACACACAGACTCCTCTGATATTCTGCCCACAGCCCACTGTCAGTTAATTGCTAATTAGTTCCACTAGATTTAGAAAGAACACTACTGCAAAAATACACGACATGTACATCAGCGCCTTGTCTTTCTGCACATTCTGAGTGTGTTTGTGTCTGTATATGTGTATGGGTTTGTGCGTGCGTGCGTGTATGTGTGCGTGTGTGAAAAAGACGGACAGGTTTAGTGCCGAAGGCTGTCACAGTGCTAAAACATTTATATGTCATTAACCTGAGAGAGAGATAAAGAGAAGCAGGGAGAGAGAGTGGTGGGGGTGATGTAGGACACACAGACAAAGGAAAAAGAGCTAAATAAAGATAGAAAGAGAAAAGGAGTTGTTGAGACTTATTTGATTACAGATTTTCTTCCCATTAGTGTTACTTGTAATAACTTAATTATGACTCATTTTTTTAAATCTCTCTATTTTCTATTTTGAGGTGAACTCAGTGTAACTTAATTACTGAAGCATCAAATAACAATTTCAACAACATGGCTTGGAGGCTGGAGGAAGAATAAGGTGAAAGTGTGGCTAGAATAGATTCACTTTAATGTTCAATATAATCTCATGATTTAAAAAGACAAACATTTCAACAATTTCCATTTGACTATACTGTAACAGTTGTCATGACTAAGATAAGACTAAATGCCTAGAATTGTAGCCAAATAAAACTGGAAAACTGTTTGCCAAAAGAATGAAATCTAATATATTGTAATGCTCTAAATCCCAGTAAGCTGTCTGTGAATGGAATGTATCCATCATATTTCTTTTATTTTAACTTTTCCTACAATGACATGTTAACATTTCTTAAGAATACATATTGTGCATGCTGAGTGACTGCCGCAGATGAATTAAACAGTGTAAACCTAGAAAGTCATTTTTATGTTATTATTTAGCTTTCTGAGTTGATCATACTGTATGTTTCATGAAATGTATTATCCGTCTTGTCGATGTATGGTACAAGTTTCCTGAACTGTTTAGTTCTGTATCATTATTCTATAAATGTTGGGAGGTTTTTTGTTTTATGAAATTGTATGCTTTTTGCATTTTGTTATAAAAGTGTATCATACCTGCAGTGAATGACATGGTTCATAGCCTTAGCCAAGCAAGGTATCTTTAGGGTTGGAGAAAAATCTCTTGAAGACAGTTCATAGAATACTCAAGTAGCAAATCATGTTGACCGTAGTTATAATGATACTTGCCTGCCTTTATACCTGAAGAATGACCAGTTGTGCTCCAGGTGTAAACTTGTTAATAAGCAGACATCAATGGTAGTTCATCATAAAGTTTCTTATATAAATAACGTAATATATTTTGGGGGGCTAGGAAAATAAAAACATACGGACTAACACATTATATCACCATGAATGACGACACTTCCCGTCCGCTGTATTCTATTCTTGTCTCTACTCTTTTTTTCAAACGACACAATCATCCGTGTACTCATGATTGGTGATAACGGTCTCACACGTCCATGCAACAAATAGCTTCCGAGGAGATGAGGACGAAAAGGAAATTACTGCGTATGTGGAAGACGTATGGGAAGTTGTTTGCAAGAGGTGACTTTAGAACCCACATAGAATCCAATGAGGGCACCCACTGAGAGGATATATAATGTGTGATGACACATGTTGAAGGAGAGGAAGTTTGTGCATTTCCATCAGATGTCAAATTAAAAGAAAAAAAGTGAAGTGTTCATGTCTTATAGCCATGAAATGTGAATGTTACAGTGAGGCAACAGTGTGTTTTGATTTATTTTTGTTTCCCCATCCTCTCTGGTTTAGCTACAACACTCCTGTGCAGTCTAAGACTACCCTGATTTGGATTAAGTTTAGTTGAAACAGTGTTTTTACAATTTTTAAGGTAATGCTCCACCATAATACAAGTGTAAATATCAAATACTCATTCCTGTAGCATTGAAAGGGGGCCTTTTAAAGCTTGTGACTGCGTGGGACTGCTTACTGTACATGTGTGGTTTACCAATGAAAGCAAACATAATCCTAAGTGACAAATAAAGCTAATAGTCGCAAGAACCACACCTAAACAACTAGAATTACAAGCCATAAAAAGTGGATTAAGTCATATGTTGGTATATTTAAGTGAACATATGACAAAACATGAGGAGGATTAGTGCCAGAGGAAAGCTACCAGAAAGTTACACAGCATATTTCAATTGCACATCTCACAAAGCATATAGTTCAGAACATGACTGTAAAGAAGTGTAGTTACTTGTGTGGCTTTTTCTAGCTTGTAAACAAATGTGAAGGCAGTCTGTTGCTTTGGAAACTAAGGTTTTGTTAAGTTCCTCCCCTGTGCCTGCATTTTCTAAACATGCCCTAGTGTTCAATTAAACCTTTGAAACTGTCATCTGCCTCAGTTTGTCTCTCAGCATCGGACTGCTCCCTCTTCCACTGTGCCATTAGGTCTGATGTTCAAGGACTATGGACATTAACCTCTCTTTTAAGTTAATAGTGTAGTTCCTGGTTAATTTATTAAATGCTTCTTTAAATCGTTAATAACGCAACAAGTAGATTCACTCAGATACTTAAGTAACATTTAAAAGTACTTTTTTTATTTCTTGCTATTTACTACTTAGTGCTACTTATATTTAATATTATATATTAAAAAAACTTATATATTTAAAATGCAGACATTGTACTTGGAAGCCCACGACGTAAGATAAAACTTTATTGATCCCTCGGAGAAATGTGTATGTTACCTGACAGTATATACACACATTTAAACGGCTTTACTAACGGCTAATTTAAACACTTTCAGTTGAATTTAATGTAATGTTAATACTGAAATGTAGAACTCTCAATGGTCTAAGAGATTCACACAGAGGACTGCAACCTAGTGCAACAAATTGCCATATCTACATTTAAAAAGAAGGAAAGTTAAAGGTTAAAATAAAGCACAAGTGTCTCTTGTAGAATGTAAACATGTTCACCCAAATAACACAGACACATACTCTGTAGTTCTTCCACCTTTTGGCTTACTACCTTAGAAAAGAAGGTCAGTATTTGCACCACTGCCCAAGATGTTTTATGCATCAGCCCAGTACTTTTTCTGCTGAGGTCAGTCGCACATTAAGTGTCCTTTGGCCTACATCACAACACATTTTCAATCACTAGCTGTGAATTGAATGTGATGAGATGATTGCAGGCTTTACTTCTGCACTGATGTTGGTTTTCAACTGCCAGGATGCAGGCCTGATTAAGCTGCAACATCATTGCCTTTGTCAGTTCCTATATGATTTTTGGTGACTGTTAAGCTTGCGGTGATTTTTCTGTTCCTACGTTTTCTTTCATTTCTCTAATGCTTTAAATCATCTTTAACATTATGGCAGCATGCACATAATCCAACACAATGATAACCCCAGAATATGTCTTGATGCCAAGCTCTCCATTTTGATCAGTTTCCCAGGTTGCTCTGTCTGTTATCTATAGTGTGGAGTATTTCCTTATTACTTCAGCTTGATTCGACCACTTCACAGTACAATCAGAAAACCTGGCAAACAGAATATAAACATCATTAAAAAAGATCATATACGTTTGGAGGGTTCTTAAATCAAAAAGTCTTGAAGTAAGGGTGTGTGTGTGTGTGTGTGTGTGTGTGTGTGTGTGTGTGTGTGTGTGTGTGTGTGTGTGTGTGTGTGTGTGTGTGTGTGTGTGTGTGTGTGTGTGTGTGTGTGTGTGTGTGTGTGTGTGTGTGTGTGTGTCTGCATGTAGCTGCTCATTGTAAGAGCCTTTCTATTTTTTTATTCCTTTTTGGCTCCACAATAGCTTTTCTTTCCCCAGTATATTTCACTGGGCACCTTGTGTAAAAAGTTATCGGTTAAGGAGTGAAGATGGTTGCTTTGTAGGCCTCTGTTGACTAATTAAAGAAAGTCTCAAAGATTGATAAGTATCGCTTGTGAAAGGCTACAGTATCACCATCAAGGTTGAATGTTTGCAATTCAGATAAAGCATTAAGAAACCCTGGTGGGACCTTTGTTCACTTGTTAAATGTGTTCTACAATGTATTAGTCTAATATGTCGCAGCACCAGGGTGAAAACATGGAGGTCATCACACACACTGAGGACACCTTATGTTCTCTAATAATTTTCACTTGATTCTGTTTGTAATAGTTTTCTAATCTGGCGTGGAGAAAAGGCGGAGCACTTACTTTGCTGGAGCCTCGTGCCATGCTGAAAGATTTGATTACGGCACCCACACTGAAGCATGCATAATCACACGGTGCTTTGGAGATGCAGCACATCCCTCACATTAGAGGCTGCAGACTGATGCATAGCCTATGCATACTGATACAGGGTAGTGCTGCAATTCTGCATCAAACCTAAAGTAGCGCCAATGAGCACAATTGTGTTGAGCAGCATGTCAATGTCTGAGGGAAATAGAAAGTATAGTATAAGTTTCAACTTGGGTTGCACTTAATGAGATAGATTTCACATGTAGGTTGCTGTCTTTTTCACATGAAGACATCCCGACATTATTTGGATTTCTATTGACCGGTCACTGAAAAATGTATCTTCCCCTTTGGTCTGTTAGAGTTTTCAATGCATTCATCTGATAAAGGACTTATCAGCATTAAATGCAAGTAATGGTCACTTTATATGAAAGCCACAAAGGAGCCATGTTCAAATGCCACTGTATAAAGGCCATCCACTCCCACCCCTCTTTTTCCTCTCTGCCAGAGAAACCCTCCTGACTGGCGCTAACCTTCTGGCTGTATTTTATGACTATCTCAGAAAGTTGATCTCACCTACACCTCTCTCCGTCTGGCTCGCTGTCCGTCTCTCTACGTCTCCTCTCCTGTCAGTCTAATATAGAAGATACACCTCCCTCTCTCTCGTTCTCTTCCTCCCTGTCTTTCTCTGTCTCTTCAGTATTTTATAGCTGTTGTAACAGCCACCTGACCTTTCTACTTGGTGATTACTTTATAATGAGAGCACAACTCTCCCTCCATCTCTTCCCATGCAGCCCACCTTTCTCATCCCCTCTCATCGCTGTACATGTGTCATTTCTCTTTTCAAGATTACTTCTATGACTTCTGTTATAGGAGAGGGCACAGTGGAGAGTGGCATGAAAGTGAAGAATGAAAAAAGGAAATTAGCAAAGGAAGATTTAAATGTTCTCAATATTTGATTTTTTTGTGCAAATTCTTCGGAGCTCTTCATAATTTACCTGTTTGTCTCAATCATCCAACCGAGATGTTACATTTGCAAAATACAGCTGTCATTTATTTCAGAGTGTCAGATGAATTTAACAATTAACAGGCACTTATTACATAATGGAAAACACGGGGGTCGTGCCTCAGGACTGTCATGTCCACACATTTTTTCCAACAGAATTGAAAAAGCTATCACAGTATGAACCAAATAATGCACAGAAACAAGATAGATAAGGCTATACAATGAAATGAACATGTCCATATTCATGTGCACATGGTTGCACAAAACAGGTTGTCTAATCATCAAGCTCAGTAATTGGTTTGATAATGATATACATCTAGGTCTGTCTGCTACCATGGCAACCACGCCATTAAGTACTAGGCTACCCTTTGCTAGACCTTTAACATAAGTAGCTTGGGGTTCACCTCTATTGTATTATGACATGTCCAATATGGGATTGGAGCTAGATAACAGTGTATAACCAGCACTGCTAAAATGAGCAATAGCTAATTTTCAGGGAGTGCTCTTAATGAGATAGTGGGCTCCATGCTAGCTTCCACAGTCAAAAGTAAAGTAGCTGTGAGGGATATGTGTTTTTTATCTCACAGTACATTGTTGACGCATCAGAAATGTGTTTCTAATTAAAGTCTAAGGAATTGTGTGTATTCACCAAGGACACTAGTGTCCAATGTGAAATAATGTTATACTATGATATAATGTCTTAATTTTGGGGATCAGATTTTGAAATTCACTTTACATGGACTTAAAGATAGTTATAATTCACACCGTCCAATATCGATAAGTCTAATATAGGAAGTTTAGAAAAGTTGGCACTGTGTATAATCTTTACATCACCATCATCAACATTTGTCTGGGTAGCTGGGCGTAGCTGTTGAGTGAACACAGACTGTTGCTTAGAATAAAACACTTGATGATTAAGTGCACCAAGTAGTAAAGTTCAAACTCAAAAACGTGTAGAAACAGCATGTGAATATCTTCAGGCAGGCGCACACAAAAATACAATCAGCAAACTTGTAAGGTGTCAAAATCGTTATAACACAGAGTTTTGTTTGTTTTGACGACAACTCAAAAAACTACCCATATACCCCCCCCTCCATTCCCTGAAAATCACCACCCAAGGAGAAGAAATCAGAAGAGAGCAATCAAGCAGAGAGGATATGTCTCCGCAGGAGGGACAGACAGGAAATGAAAGAGACAGGAGAGAGGAGAGGAAGAAGAGAAAGACAAACAAAAAGACAGAGCGGAGGAATAGATTAAGAGATACTGAAGCAGAAAGAGAATCTTACAGATAAATAACTTGCCAGAGGGAAGCCTGTTTTAAGTCCTGATGATATCTGAGAGAAAATTGATTATGGTTTGTTTTTGGAGAAAAAAAACAAAAACAACTGTAATATAAAAAAAACATTTAAAATCTCATTTAATTTCAAACCTTTATTCAACCAGATTGGTCCCTTGAGATCATAGATCTCTTTTTCAAGGGAGACATGCAGCAAATAGGTTCCACATGAAACATAAAACAACATAAAACAATAGAGGACATCATACAACATATTTACAAGCTACATTTACATACTTATCAACATTTGCAAATACCCATAGTTTCAATGAGCATTTCATTTAGACTTGCTTTAAAAACATTCAGAGGAATGAAATTGCTCAGTTTCAATTTTAGCTGTAGACTGTTCCAAGCAAGTGGAGCTGCGCACATAAAAGCTGTCTTACCTAAGACAGTCCGCTCTTGGCACATCTAACAAGACTACATCACAGTCAGTTTTAGATCTCTATTCATTTCAGGTTTTTTATACCTACATGTTGGTTATACAGTAGCACACATGTTCCCATTTACACCCAGATTCATTTTGGTAACGATTTATTATAGCTTGTGAAATCTCAAATGTTCCGCCATATTCTGTGTATTCATGAATTTTTTTCTTTTTTAAACAGTCAGACAATTACATATCAGGCTGCTGACAGTTCTGGGTTTGTATTGTCTCATTGCTTTGTACTTTTACTGCATTTTTTTCAAACGCACATACAGTACTAAAACTAAAAGTCAGTCACAAAATGCTGTCCCTGAGTTGCACATTGCAGGAAATCCCTGCTCACTGATTTAATAATGTCTCTCTGTGACACTTAAATATTGCACCTTATTGGACTTATCTCTAATGAATTTCCATTTAGCTTGCAGCCTTAACTCAATCAGCTGGCCTTTTGGGCAGCTGGATGGAAACAAATATGCAGTTACAGTACATGTTATTGGATAAGGCAGAGAATTTATGCAAACAACTGCATAGTTTATCATCTTAAAATCTCTCTATGTCCTATAACAACCCATCCAATCAGACAAGCTCACCTCACCCCAAAACCGTGTCAAACTTCCACAGCCGAATGGTCTAATAATGGTGTTGACAACTTGAATAAAAAGTTCTTCATCTTGTTTAAACAGAGATTCAAATTGAAAATGAAGCCCATTGCCTTGGGACACATTAACAAATGATCTTTCATCTACTAACAGGTAGAATCAGACAGATATGGAGGCTGAAAATGTTTATGTCTAATAGAATTTTGAATGTCTACTTCTTGACATGTCGATTATGTTTTGTGGTTACAAACACTTCATCCAGTAGCAAACAGGCATTGGAAAAGTATTACAGTGGAGCATGGAAACAGATAATGTAAACGGTTGTCAGATTACTTTTCAAAATCCCTGAACCTTGCCATTTTATTAACATTTGCTGACACCACTCATAAAACATCTCAATTACGAGCACAAATAATGAGCATGTATCTATCAACTAAATAAATTACAGCCTGTGATTATTTTAATTAACAACTACTCACAATATAATGACAAGAGTACACCAGAGGAAGAGAGAGGGGAAGAGAGGGGTGAAAAGTTGAAAATGATATTCAGAGGGAGGGAAAGAGAAAAGAGAGAAGTGGTGAGTAATGGAGAGAGACAGAGAAGGTTTGAGTGTAAGAGAGAATGGAATAGTAGAGGAATAAATAAACTGCATAGGGGCAATGCAAAGCAAACATATGTGCTGTGCATTGTAAAAAAGGAGAGGCCTTTCTCGCAGTGGGGGAGTATTCATATCATCTGTTAGAAAATGTAATGGATTTCCCCTTTGATGGCTTTGAAGCAATGTTATTATGTTGTCTTTTTCACAAACAAGGAGACATGGGGAATTGATTTGTATGATATGGTTAGTTTCCCTAATATGGGTTGTATGCCTATTGCAAATGGGGAGGATACAGAAGAAACAGAATGAAAGGGAAAATGACAGAGAGCGAGATGAAGAAAGAGAGCAAAGAGATCAAAAAAGGAGCAAAATTGTATAAATGTGCAAAGCTTATGCCCCAAGCTTTCAGGAAGCATTTCACCATTCATTCATACTGCAAAGACCTCTTTAAGGCTGGCTGTGAGTGCTTGCACACATTCAATTTCTTGAACGTCTGTGAAAATTGTAGCTCATTAAATATGTAAATGCCCCCGGGTACAACATCACAAAGAGTTAAACAGTTAAGAGGTGGACAGGATTTGAGTGTATTTAAGTTTAATCTCAACATTATAGGCTGGTCTGGAAAGTTTGTAACACAACTCAAAATCCCAACATCTCTTGGCACTAAGTGATCCCAAATATTTGGTCGTAAGATGACAGGAGAAGAGATGATGGTGTTAGGATGGGTGTGGTGCGGTCCAGAAAAACGTGTGGGTAAACAGACAAGCTGGAGGATACAAGGGATAGAAAAGAGCCAAGAGAGAGGATAAACTGATTCTAGAAGAAGTGAAGCACCAGAGTGGGATGAAGTAGTCAGAAAGGGATGATAGAGTGAAAAGAGTGATACAGAAAAATGAAAAAGAAAGATATCAATATGTCCTCTGGGAGTAGCGATCAACTCATGTGGAATTCTGTCTTAGTCTGGCATAACACAGTCACGACTGCCACTGCACACAATGATCACACACACACAGACACAGAAAAGAGACCTGTCTGCCCACTTGAGACCTTGAGGAACACAACAAACCCAGCAGAAAATGTCTCCTAGATGTCTCCTAGCAACAGAGAGGGAATTGTACAAGATAAAGTAAATGAGGATGATCAGTGCAACACGAAAAAGAAATGTATCAGACTCTTAGTGAATTGAGGAAATGTGTTTATTAATCATGCACTTGCAGCTATTAAATTGAATATTTCGTTATGCACTGAGTCAGTCAACCAACAGGTTATATGATGTACGATAAATGGTTAAACTGTCCTCGGAAATAGCATTCCTCGGTAATATAATTACAGACAATTGATGAATGAGTTGGCCAGCTAGATAATTAGTGGGTGAGGATGAGTAAGATTATGTGATCGGATGCTCAATTTCATCGCAAATAACATTTTTCAGGCACTAATTAAATTACATTTCTATTGTCAATTAAATTAAGTTTATATTCAAATTGTAATTCTTTGTGAGGCTGACAGCGTATTATGAGAGGAGAATAATGATGCAATTAACTATATCGGTAGGAGAGACTCGGTTGAAGTCTCATTACACAACTATTTTATTAGGAATACTAAAAAGCACTGATTTACTCTATTTACTTTGATAGAACTGCTACAGCCCTTATTATTAATGCAAATGTTCAGGCTCAAACTTAATGAGTGCACCATGTCAGGCTTTTGTAATTCACTGTCAGAAAAGCAGCTCCACAGTGTTCTTGTGTGATTTGAATATATTGTCCAACAATGATTGCCAGAAATGAAAGAAGGTATAGACAACATGCAGATTTAGTTTGAAGTTTTGACTAAGACTTCAAGGCCACACGTCCTTGGCTTCAGTTCTAGCAGATGGACCTCGTCGCTTTCCTGTTATAAAGTATATTCCCGTATAAATGACTTTTTAAATTGTTAAAGTTTGAACAAAATGAACTTACCGAGGGCCCAAAAACCAAAGGCATAAGAATGAGAATAAAAAAATTACTGTTACATAGATTTCGACTGAATAAACATTTATACAGAAAACTGAGCAGTTTGAAAATGGAAAAAAGTTAATTACACCGAGGACATTTTGTATTACTGGACAGACCCATTTCCCAGTAAACAAAAGCATCCAGCTTCAACTGCATTTCTCCAACCTTAATTACTTTTAGAAGTTTCTCCTGCAACTTGTACAAGGGAGGAAAAATTGCTCTTTAAGTGCTGCATACTGATTCGTCAATGTTCTGATAGTTCGGACCTTTCTTTACTGCTTCTCATTTACCAAACCATGTCATCTATCTTATATGCACAGTTTAATGATGACAAAGAGTCAGAGAGACATGAACTTTCATTAAGAGGCAAATGTAGTACAATGGTAATCAGTAAAATAAATGCTGTCTAAACTGTTCCAATTAATCTAGAAAATGAATATATAACCTAAAAACATCTAAATAATACCTGCACGTTGATGCTGTTGAATAATCTGCGTCTCAACTAATCCATTTGGTGAGGACTGCATGGTTGGCATATGGATGAAGTCCAGTAGATGATATTTGGGAAAGAACAATTCAAACGGTCAGGATATTGAAAACCTTTTCAGCAATTTGCTTGATAACATCGATTCAGGGCTATGTGCATATTAATATTCTGATTTATTGTTTGCATGAAATAAATAGCTCCCATTCTATCTTAGTGCTGCTGCTTAACCACCACAACTACGACATTAATTTTCCCTATTATTATTGCGATCTATATTACATGGAAAATACTTTGATTTATTGTTTAATGACAGCAAAACAGTGACTGTTTCACAATGATTTTGAATTAGTGTCTTAAAAGCAAACTATTTCTTAATGATTAAATGTCAATTAGAATGACATGGTGTCAGGGAAAAGGGCATAAACTCTGAACAACCTGTAGTAGTGAGTGAGGCCTTCGACCTATGACAGACATGGCACTGGAGGGAGAGAGGTCCAGGGTTAATGGGGAACCTGAGGGAAAGTGCATGAACATTACAAATCTGTCTCAAGGCTGCCCTGTCTTTTAGGCTAAAGTCGTACCATTTAGGTCAGTCTGTCTTTTGCCGAAAGATAAACAGGCATCATGAGAAGGAAAAAAATGCTTTGATTTACATTTGAAAAGGGCACTTTTGCACCCAAGACAGAAAGGTCAGCGATGACATGCTGTTGGCTGTGATTCCTGTGAAGCTGGATTAAAACTGCAACATGACGTTGCTCTTTGTTCTACAACCCCCAGCATCACATACAGAGAAAACTAAACATCTACTTACAGCAGCTATGGAGTTATTAATTGGCACAATATTATATTGTTTTACATATTTTTAGGCTTTTTTGTCTCTTTGTAAGCCAGATTTATGTAAGTTGTTTTAAGTGTCCAAAATATCAGATATAATTAGCTTTTCTGCAACCACTCTTCTACTTCTAATTTGGAGTAAACAATATTAGTTTGCCTTTGTTCTGTGTTTTGTAATCAACCATACCTTTACCTGTGAGCCACAAGCACCAAGAGCCAACATTATGAAAACAAGGACTTTAAAATATAGACTACAACCCAGAGAAAACATGAAGACCATAACCAAGATTTTTCAGTTTCCATGACGATGTTTTTAGACTAATTTGCCTCAGAGTCAATGGTTTCTAGAGTGCAAATCTCTTCAAATCCTTTAATGTATGTCTGTTTGGAAATGTGTTGAATTAAGAATTGCAAATGTTGGATCTGCATGGATATGTTGATTTCTTTTTGTGGAGTCAATCTTTTTGATCTCTTTTAAGAAGGATCAGGGACAAGATTGTGGGCAGATAAGCCCCTTTGACTCTTTGAACCAGAAACATACTACTTGTTTCTCAGTAGAAATGCTCACTACATTTTTGATTGCAATTTCCTGACAAGGACTTCTTGTTATTGTGTAATCATGACATCCGTCTTTCAGAACAGTATGATGTAGTTGTAGCACTACAAACCACTTGGTGATGGTCAAGGAGACTCCAGTTTTCATCATGTCTACTACCAACAGTCATCATTGGTTTCTTTTTTAATAGTGCAGATGAAGATATACAGGACAGGGGAAAAGGGTAACTATCATTAACCCTTGTGTTATGTTCACATTTCGCACCCTTTGGTAATGTTCGGGTCAAATAGACCCGGGACATATTTCAGGGTTTAAAAAAATACAGAACTAAATTCAACATGCACAATTCCTTATATATATTGTCTTTAACTCATTCCCCAACAATATAAATGAAATATATGATTAGTTTTTGAAAATACTCTTTGCTAGATCAAATTTAACAATGGAAGTGTCCATCGTTTTTTGTGATAAAAATGTAATTTATGTTTAAAAAAAATACACTGTAATAAAAACTAGGTTTACATTTTGCTCATGCTTTTCTAGGACAAATGTAAATGAAACATTTTGTCATTAATGTTTATTATTTTTAATGTGGCTGTGGGGGTCCTTGAGCGGCTGGCTGTGGGGGTCTTCTTGCGGCTGGCTGTGGGGGTCCTTCAGCGGCTGGCTGTGGGGGTCTTCCAGCAGCTGGCTCTGAGTCAAGATCATCTTCCAATTCGCTGTCAAATTCTGAGTTTACCTCCAAATTATCCTCATCTTCAGAAATGTCTTCCTGTTCCACTTCACCATGTTCTTCTAATGCATTCCACTCACTCTCATCCATTATTAGCTCCAAGGCTCTCTGAGCAGAATATCTTTTGACCATTTTGCTGGTAGATAATTGTAGTTCTGCACTATACACTGTAATGTGAGGTTATGTCTCTGTTTAGTCCCTCCTCCGGCGTGCAGGTGCGAGGGGGACAGTGCAAGAAAATGTAAAATGTTTATACATTTCTGGAAGATCTAAAATGTTTATAATGTTCTAGGATAGTTTTGTGATTCACACTACAAAGAGTAAAGATCAAGGGAAAACAGGATCAAACAGCTTCTCTATGCATACAAGTGTGTGTGTGTGTGTGTGTGTGTGTGTGTGTGTGTGTGTGTGTGTGTGTGTGTGTGTGTGTGTGTGTGTGTGTGTGTGTGTGTGTGTGTGTGTGTGTGTGTGTGTGTGTGTGTGTGTGTGTGTGTGTGTGTGTGTCTTTAGTTTGTGTGTTTCTGTGTGTTTTTCTCTGTCTGTCTGTCCTGGTATTGTATCCGGGTCAGATTGACCCGAACCTCTTATGAAGGACATAAATGCGGGTGGGCATTTTTTCACAAGTGGAAAAAAATAAAAACAATTCCACATGTCCTTCACAATAAATAAGCCCCGGCCATTGAGTTTCAGGTTGAACGAAAATATCGTTATATTTTTTTTTATTCATTGAAAATGGAAATCGGGTCAATTTGACCCGAACACCACACAAGGGCAAGGGCAAGAGCAATCCTTGGGAAACAGCTCACTCCTCTTAACTCTTAACCACGGCATCAAGTTAACGATTGGCAACCTGAATCTTGTTTATGTTTTATATTGTGTGCAACTGTTTTACAATCCAGAAGGTTTTGGATAAAACTGAAAGGGAACAAAATATGATAACAACAGGATAACAGTCACAATCTTTATGGTTTTGTTAAGATGTACATTGTCCATGTCATATATTTTAAATTTCAGTATTGTTATTGGAAGAGCCAAACCCCCAGTCTCAAGTTTACAAAAGAGAGAACACAACACTGGCACAGTGACGGCTGGCCGGCTCTCCAGAGAAGGTGGCGTCTCTCGAGCAGGTCAACTGCCCCAGGGACGCGAACACAGCTGCTGGTCCTCCCTACTTATTTTAATTTAAGGTATATCAAAGCGACATAGCATTTGGTTGTACTGCTCTAATACTTTTTCGAAAAATAACTTCCTACTGGAAATGTTTCATGATCTACTTACCCTAACACCATGCAAACAACATGTCGTTTGACAAGGACAAATGCAGGCACACAAGTCAGCACACATTTGAGATTCTGGATCAGAATAGCTCCACTATTTTGAGACACCCTCCAGTGCCTATACGCACTTCAATCAGGAGAGACGGTTTTGATGTAAGAATACATATTTATTGCAGAGATACACAAATTAATGTAATGGTGATTTTGGCAATTAGGCCCCGTTGTGCAGGAAGTATCATTCGGGAGGGTAGAACCGATCCGATGAAACCCCCCTGGGGTCTAGACACTGGTGGTGGTGAATAAATGGTTGGGGTCGGTCTGAAAAGGAGTGGCTTAGCTTGACCCTGGATTCAGAGGGACAGGAGGTGAAAAGGGGTGGAGGAGGGTTGCGTTGAGTCACCTGAAATGACAGCTGTCAGAGGGGGGAGAGCAGATTTAAAAGGTTTAGCAGAGCGCTATGATAGGCTCTTGGGAATAGAGCGAAGTGATTGGTTAAGCTGGAGAGTGACGCCCCCGATCACTTATTGAGAGGAGAGAGAGTAGTTACATGGAAATAGTAAATGAAGAGTAAAGACGGTCTTCCTGGTTGAACTTACGCTGAGTTTCATATGTCTAGCATTATTAATTACCCTGTTTGTGCTGTGTTTCAAACTAGCTGTAGCATTTACCCCTAAAATATCCGGAATTGGAATTTAGTACCACCTCTTTAACAATGTTGAAATGAATGGACCTGCCCTCAAAGCAACGGTGATGAAATATATGACATGTTGATGTATTTTCCCACTAAAATGTTTTTTTTTATTAAATTGGGTTATTAATCTTCTTTTTAGGCAGCAGAAACTAAATTCCATTCTCCTAATGAGCAATTGTAAAATGAATGTAATATTTTATTGACGACTCTTCAGATTGTTGTAATGAATGTTCTTTTCAGTGCACATACACCTTCAACATCAATGTTTAATCTCATCTTATTATTCTGGTCAGACCAGGCCTTGACCAATAAAGACATGTAATTACATTTTCTCAGCAATTAATAATAGATTGAATTCAATATGCCTTTTGAAAAATTGTGATTTTAATAGAAAGTTACAGGTCGTCACAGTGTACTGAACTTAGTTTAGAGCGGTGTTATTTTCCTCTGGCTGGGTAGCCTGGTGGTTAAAGGGACCATCCAAGTGTAACACAAGGAACAGTGTTCCCTATTTATGGGCACATCATGTTGACTCATGAAGCCTGGCCATATACTGCATTTATGAGCTGTTTTGTATCTCTTTATCTAGTTTCTGTTCAACTGTGTATACAACAATCGGGCAGCATTGGGATAGTGTTTCTACATTCACTTTATGAAGTGCTGTTCCCCTCAACTTCGTTTGTTGCATTTTATAACACAAACTTACTATGATGCAATCTTTTCATAAAATGAACTAATATCCCTCGACTTTCAACTTGCCTGCTTATGTTGGGATAATTCTGTAAGGCACATTTCACTCTTGGACTGAACTCACTTAAAGTTACTGGTGGGTTTTTTTTTATTCAGCAAAGAAAATGTATTAACTGAATCAAAAACAAGCAAATTGAGCAACACGTGTACCAATGAGACCATACGTATGCAGCATAAAACAAAGCAAAGTGAATAAAAAAGAGAAAGAGCCCTTCCATTTATTACTAGCTTTTCCATTAGTTCATCAGCTCAACATTTGACTTCATAACCTATTACTTCCATTTCTTTCCACTCTGTATAACTACATTGTAGGTTATTTCCAGCATTTACTATTGAATAACAACCTCAGGCCTCAGCACTGACTTAACAGATCAATGCACTCTCCAAACTGGGTCAAAATAAACAAAGCACTATACCCAGTATACGACCTAGACAACAGAGCGATGATCAGACAGCATAGGTTTAATTTCAACCATGTGAAACTATAGTCTGAACTCTAACTGTTGGAGGGTATACACTAATAGAACTGGAATTACCTGCAGGCAACTACTTTTCCTGTTGACTAAACAATACTAAATACCTGAAAGTATACAAGCACAGATGCTGCATCAACTTGTCAAGTACCATCTGGTGTGTTGCTGTGTGAGTTTGTGAGTTTGAGAGAGAGGACACAGAGAAGAGAAAAGAGGTCAAACAAGAGAGAAAGAGAGGGGGACAATGTGTGTGTCTGTGTGTGTTTGCATGTTTACGTCTTTGCTCAAAGCACCATAGCAGAACAAAGTTATGTAACAATTCAGCTGGAACAAAGTAGAACAAAATCAACACACACACACACGCCCGCACACACACACACACACACACACACACACATACACATACACACACACACACACACTCGCACATTGACACAAATGCGGACCTCATACAAAATGCAATTACACTCACACGCCCTCAGCCTGCCCCATCATATTGACCAGATGTTTCCTTAGGTTGTGTGGTCGTGACATGTTAATCCTCATCAGGAAAGACTCTTGACACTGACAAAAACCAACACATTCTCACTCCCAACTCGGCCTATGTTGACGTTATGTCAGGGTCCCTGTCGTCACTTTCCAACGCAAGGGGGGGCCTTTAGCGTCAATATTCAACTATCAGGGAGTCCCATTGACTTGCATAAAAAAATGTTGAGAGTGGTTTAGAAAATGCATCCTGTGATTCTGGTGATCCCGTCCTATAACCCAATTAAAATGACACATGCCTATGACTGCAATGTCAGCGTCATTTCAGGGTTAGGGTTAGCATTGTTGCATTTCATGCCTCTCTCTTCGCATGCTTCCAAGTTGAGCTGATGATTATGACGCATTCAGCCCTGCAGAGTCATTATACAAGATCAGCTGTGAAAGTGAAAAATATTTTGCTTTGTGAAATACAATTCTTTATTAGATTTTTGGCTTTTGGATTTCATATAATTTTTTAAATTGGGAGAAAAGTGGGAGTGCTAAGTGAAAAAGTACATGTTAATAAAAAGGTATGGGTGAGTTTAATTAACTAAAACTGAGCACTGATCTGTTTGCTCAGATTCTCTGATCACATAACACTATTTATTTTAACAGTGTTATGTGATCATATGTTGTGCAATTGTATTGTTGGTTACGGGCAATGGGCAAATGTCTGAGTCTAAATATCTTGGTTTTCTATTTTCTAAGGTCAAATTGTTATCTTATTGTTTTTCTTTCTCATTTATGTATTGGCATTGCATTAGACATTGAGGTAATCCAAAAGGAACGCAAGGTAATCACGTTACATTACTTTATACTATGATACTCAGGAATGAAATGGAATACATTTTTAAAGTAACCCTTCCAACCCTGGACATAGGTCATCTAGCTCAGAGCAGAGGTGGGGGAAACGTGAACTTAACTCGTGCAATGGGAAAGTATTTAACTGAAGCTCCTAATCTAAGGCCACCCATTCAACTAAAAAATATTGTATTGAGAGACATTTTGGCACAGTCTCAGACTCACAGCTGAAGCAGAAACAGATACTCGGCAGGAGAGTGTGACCTCTCCCAGTCGGGAGGCTTGTTTCATCCATTGGAAGGAGCTGAGTGATGAGAGATGAGAGATGAGCAACACATAAGAATGAGGAAAAGTGCCGGGTATGAATGGGTGAGAAACTGGCAGTTAGTGGCTGTATGGAACTAATTGAGAGGATGGAAATTGACTGCAGCATCAATAGGACTTTAACCTGAACCACACAACAGCCCAGAGCCAATATTTTTGATTTCCTCTGTCTTCTAAGATAGCTCACACAAAGCAGTAGCTAGCAAACAATCCAATTGTGGTTGTGGCATGTGTACGATTATCATTAAATATTGTGCTGCTGGAGCGCCTCAGTGATGCCGTGGACTGTGGATTGTGCAGTTTAGCAAACAAGTTAAAGCAAAACAAAAGTTCCGTTTGGCCCTGCTCTAATAACATGTAAATGATTCATTGGTTCACAGCCCCACATTCACCACAACAATGCATTAAGCAAATGGTTTACCAAACAGAGAGTGGGAGAGACTGTTGTGACCTAGAGTGCTGTTTAGGCACATGCATAAAATATTGGCTTTTGGTTATTGCAATACATTTTAATATTGGCTTTTGGCTCAGCTGAGCTTGGACTGGTCTTGTTTTTGATCACATTTTTAGGCTTCTCCAATAACTTATTGCGCCATTTTGGTTATTTTTGCCGAACCAATCCAGTGTTTCAACAATCCACACGCTTGAACAATCTTCATCTTCAATTTATTTGGAATAAGTTTACTCCAAATGTACCTATTCCAAGGACGATATTTTACAAAGTTCAAAGTTCCAAAGCAAAAACTGCAGTAAGGAAAGGAAACATGAAATGTATTACAACAGACTTTTTTTTCTATCGATCCAACCGTTCTCACTCAAGTCGATATCTGAAACCTGGGAAGAATAGAGGTCAAAAGGGGAAAGAAATCACTGACAGTCAGCAATACTATAGGCAATTTATTACATAATTCATATTTTCCCTCAGGATGGTGAACTTTGGTCTCTAAGACAAAATGTATTTGAAAGTTTCACTTTTATAGCATTTCTGTATACTCAGCAATCGCATTGTCGCCTACACAATCATTCATGTCTGATATTTGAGCACTTGAATGCTTGTATTATATATTTTATCTTTTTTAAATTATTTATATTTATTTATCCAATTCTTAGACTAAGCAAAGGAAAGCATGAATTATTGCAGTTAAGCAAATTCCTTGAATCTTTTATGACAAGTTCTGGTCATTTAATGATTTTTTACTGTAAATATATTACATATATATTGCTTTAACACACCCCAACGTATTTGAATATTTATTAAAAACTCTTCTGTGTCTTTGACAAATCTTTTACTCTACACCTTTTGACATTTACTGAGATGTATGCTAATTGGCCCTTTGCAAAGATTGCCCCTTTGACTGCTATTTTGACAAGCTCGCAGAGATAGCATGGAGACCACACTGTCACTACATGCTCTCCCTGAATAAATAATATCACATTTGAAGAAGAATGGATAAATAAGAAAGTTATTTTAAATACCATGCCTCTATAAAGTTAATTGTAATGCAAGGCAAGGCAAGTTTATTTATATAGCACCTTTCAACACAAGGCAATTCAAAGTGCTTTACAAAAATGAAAAACATTAAGAAAATGGCATTTAAAAACAGTCATTAAAAAGCAAAGATAATAAAATAAACATTAAAGGAAAAAAAAGACATGGATAAAAGTTACAGTGCAGTTTAAGAGATGAATAGTTCAATTAAAAGCAGCGGCAAAAAGAAAAGTCTTCAGCCTGGATTTAAAAGTAGTAAGAGTTGCAGCGGACCGGCAGATTTCTGGTAGTTTGTCCCAGATATTTGGAGCATATAATTGAACGCTGCTTCTCCATGTTTAGTTCTGACTCTGGAGACAGAAAGCTGACCAGTCCCAGAAGACCTGAGAGATCTGGATGGTTCATAATTTAGCAGTAGATCAGAAATGTATTTTGGGCCTAAACCATTCAAAGCTTTATAAACCAGCAGCAATATTTTGAAATCAATTATTTCAAACACAGGAAGCCAGTGTAAAGACTTCAGAACAGGAGTGATGTGATCCACTTTCTTAGTGTTGGTAAGGACTCGAGCAGCAGCGTTCTGAATTAGCTGCAGCTTTCTAATAGATTTTTTAGTGAGACCTGTGAAGACACCATTACAGTAGTCGAGTCTACTGAAGATAAAAGCATGGACAAGTTTTTCCAAATCCTGCTGTGACATTAGTCTTTTAATCCTATATATTCTTTAGGTGATATTAGGCTGATTTAGTAATTGTTTTAATGTGACTGTTGAAACTCAGGTCCGAGTCCATGACTACACCTAGATTTCTGGCTTTATCTGTTGTTTTGAACATTGCAGACTGAAGCTCAGCGCTAACTTTTATACGTTCTGCCTTGGCTCGAAAAATCATTACCTCAGTTTTATCTTTGTTTAATTGGAGAAAGTTCTGACACATCCAGTCATTGATTTGTTCAATGCACTTACTCAGTGTTTGAATTGGAGCATAGTCTCCTGGTGAAATGGTTACTTAAATGTGTGTGTCATCCGCATAGCTATGGTAGCTTATTTTGTTGTTTTTCATTATCTGAGCCAGTAGCATGTAGATGTTAAAGAGAAGAGGCCCCAAGATGGAGCCTTGAGGTAACCCACATGTCATATTTATCAACTCAGATGTGTATTTACCTATAGAAACAACGTTTTTTCTGTCCTTTAAGTAGGATTCAAACCAGTTTAGAACTGTTGCCGAAAGTCCCACCCAGTTTTCTAGTCGGTCTAGTAATATGTAGTGGTCAACAGTGTCAAACGCAGCACTGAGATCTAATAATACTAACACTGAAGTTCTGCCACTCTCTGTGTTTAAGTGGATGTCATTGAAGACCTTTACAAGAGAAGTCTCAGTGCTGTGGTTTGGACGAAAGCCTGACTGGAACACATCAAAACACTTATTTGAATGCAAGAAATTACTAAACTGTTGAAAAACAACTTTTTCAATGATTTTACCTAGAAATGGCAGGTTTGATATGGGCCTGTAGTTGTTCATTACTGAAGCATCTAGATTATTCTTTTTTTAAGAGCGGTTTAATGACTGCACTTTTCAGGGCCTGTGGAAAAACACCTGAGTGAAGAGATGTATTTACTATGTGAAGTAGATCTGAGGCCATGCAATGAAAAACATTTTTGAAAAATCCTGTTTGAATAATATCAAGGCAGCAGGAGGAGGATTTCAGATGTTGTATAATGTCCTCTAGATTTTTATCATTAATCTGATGGAATTGTGTCATGATGTCTGAATTGATTTTAGGTGGACACAGGGACAACACATTTGCTGTACCTGATGCAGAGGCACTGACTGCTTGTCTGATTGTACAACTCATGCCACATGCATTGTAATACACAACCACCATATCCTGTCTTTCTTTTTATATTTGTCTTAGGTTCTCCTACCTGCAACCTCATCTTGGCTTACCTCTTCTTTTTAACTTTCCCAACCCTCCCTTTTTTATCTTCCTGTCTCCCTTCCACCCTTCTCTTGTCCTCCTACCAACCCACACCTCTCAAACCAAACGTACATCCTTCCTTTGCCTCTATACTGCTCCCATGCTACTCTTCATCCTTTCCCCATAAGTCTATCCCTGTCTTCCTCATTCTCACTCCCCCTTGCTGTCTCCTTATGTTCCTCTCACACTTACTCCACGTCTATGTGTTACTTAACCACATGTCCTTTCCCTGTACTCTCCGTCCCACCCTCCTTCCATCTGTCCCGTCGCCATGCGGTGATATGAACTGATGTGTCAGCTGAGTTGATCATTCCCTCCAGCTGCTGTCTGCCAACCGCATCTCTCTTTTCCTCATGTGTCGCTGTGACTCTTCCTCCCTTCCCCTCTGCCTCTCCTTGACACTCTCACCACCTCTCTCCCTTCCGCCATCTTTCACTCCATCATATACTCCCCTCTCTTTTCTCCCATTCCTCCTCTCCCATCTCTGCTCCTGCCCTCTCTTTTATTTCCCTGTGAGACGAGCCTGTCAGATACATTCAGCCAGTTGTCCACAAGTAGTCTGATCTTGTTCGGTTGCATGTGTGTGTGTGCATCTGCCGCACGCTATGTTGAGAACAAAAGTGTGTTTGTGTGCGTGTTTTTTTGTAGATTTGTGTGTGACAAAGAAAGGTTGAGGGAGGGTGTGTGTGTATCCCGTAATATAAACCAGGTAGGACCGCAGCTGGGTCTTTCTCTTTGATTTAGGAAAGGTATAACATCAATAAATAGAAGCATGTATGAAAGGTACAAGAAAGGAGAAGAGATTATGTATATTTCCATCCCGCAGTGAAGCTGAACAGACAGAGGAATGTAAACTAATTTGGAGCCCAGATTGGATGAGTGAAAAAGGGATGGAGACAGAGGGAGAGTGAAGCCTTGAAAAAAACGGGTTGAGGTAAACAGATTTAGATCTCCATGCACAGATGGGAGAGGGACAGAGAGTGAGGGAGGAGATGAAGGAGAAGGGGTGGATGATAAATGGCCAGATTTAGAATCTGTGTGGAATAAGGGAAGAAAATCTATTGAAATGGCCCGAAGATTCCTGAAGAAGTGTTTAATATACCTTGACCACCCACTTTTACAGACTACTGTAGAGGGACAGATTGAGGAATGAATCTCGGGATCAAGGATGAAATGTAATCAAAAAACAGCAGTACATTCAAGTGAGACTTACACAGGTAAAATAAAGTGAATTCAGTAAACAAATGACATTGATTTAAGACAAGTTATTTGAACCTAGCGAGATGGCTAAGATGAATGTATTATAACAAGTAGATTCTGCGACGTAAACAAAATGTTTTCACTGCTTATCTAACCAGATCTAGCAAATGAATGTAAACCTTTTTTTTTTTTTTACTAAAACGTTTTTCATTAGAACAATCTTTTTGGCAATTTGCTTGCTTGTGTATAATATTTTCAGATTACCGAAATATTTTAGAACCATCTAGCTATGAAACATTTAGGAAAAATAAAATAGACCTTTACATTTTCTGCAGAAACATTTTTATAAACATTTAGGGACTTGCATGGAGACACAAGAAACAGGGTTGATTATTTTGTAAGTATAATCCCATTCATAATTACAACTTTGAGGTTGACATGAACAGAATTTCCAAATTGGAAACCAACCAGTAAATTCTGTGACTACAGCATAAGTAAGGAAAGGTTTGAATGAACAATTGAAGAGAGGCATGGCTTATGGATCACTTCATGATGGAGTACAGGTGAAAACTTTCACAGTGCATCATTAATGAGCTGCATTCCATCCAACATCACGACGACACAAGGTGACAGCAAAGACAGGAGCCTAAGAGAAGATGACATGACACAGTGCTGCTCAACTCTTGGAGCTAACACCGCCTCGGTTAAGGTTTGAAGGCTCTGCTGACAAAATATTCCACGCTGAGGTGTCACTAACAGTATAAGTGGTTAAACATGCTGCCTGTGTGCACTAATTGGTTAAAGATTGAATCCCATCAAAACGGTCTCTTGAGTGCTGTCTAGTTTGTAGCATTCCCACTCTCAATTTAAAAAAAGTTGAGTAGACTGCTAAATTTGACTTTATTTGAATCAAACTTGCAAAAAAATTCAGTGAATGCTTAAGCCCAACACACATGGCAGTAGCCTGCTTTGTCTGACAGCAGCCTGGAATATATATATTTTGAATGCAATACTTGGCACTCAGCATAATCATTTTTGCTGGCTACCTGTAGCCTCAATCCATATTAGATCGATCCACATGCACAGCGGACTATTTATGGCAACTCACGTATGAAAGCGTATTGAGACACCATGTATTTCCTGTAGATCAATGTCCTTCTTACAAATTAACATAAATCTTATACATTTTGACAGTTTCAAGAAAGCATGTTAGACAAGATGCTTTCATAAACTAAAGGCTGGAGACATCATGGATTCCAGATACATTTTTCTATCCACATGTTGATCCATGCCACAGCATATACATAATATGTTGGTAATTTATTTTCCATAAGACTCCTGTACTAAACTAATGACAAACTATATTGCTGAATGAAAAAGGGAAATGTAACTGCTTAGAACTACAACTACAGCCCTGCCATGCACACGTTGTGACTACTCAGCTACATCTGCTAAAATGATGCTGATTGAATGAGTTTCCTGCCTATGTTTCAGAGGAAATTATAAATGGGTAACCTTAAGAGGCAATAAAATTGGGCAATGATGCAGTCAGCAGGGAGCGAAATATAACGACACAGGTTGTGAAAAGAAACAGCCAGTCAAACTCAACAACAAGAAAAAGTTACCTTTCAATCATGTAATAAGTTATTTATACTTTGCCAAAGATCTTGAGATTAATCATCAGTTTTCACTATTGGTTTTAGGCTGTTTCTGATGTTACTACATTGTTTTTCTGGATACATACAACACATCTTTCAGGGGTTCCAAGATAGTAGATTGTGTATCACAGCTAAAGCAAATGAACGTCATAACCAGCCACTGTGTTGTGTGCTAGTCGGTGAACAAATGCCAGTCATCTATGATCTATAATGGGCAATGGCCAATCAACAAGCTGTGAAGTGACCAATCATGCAATCACAATGGTGTTAAATGTCAACCATCATTGGTGAATCAACCCAGGGACCAGAGAAGCCAGCTGTCAAATGAGTCATCTGAATTGCACATCAGCGTTCTCATATATGCCAATACACGTAGAAATGCTCACAAAAGGCCTGTGACACACACACACACACACACACACACACACACACACACACACACACACACACACACACACACACACACACAGCCACATATAGTACATGCCTTCATGCATGTGCCTAAACAGTGCTCTAGGTAATTATTCCTGCCATTACCATGACTGACACGGACCTAAACTAACTATGATGTGGGTAATGTCCTCACTTAAATTGCTCCTACTGTACATAAAAAAACACGCCAACTACATTAGCCACAAAACACTTTCTGAATGTGCTATCGTAATTAGATCTATATTTAAGTGCATGATAACGACTTTAAGTGTTCACACCAGAGATGAACAGCATACCTTGTCAAATGTTATGGGAACACATCTGATGGTTGTCGTCCCTTGTTGTATTCTGTTGTAACATTGTCATAAGTGATGTGTTTAATTTTGGAAAGTTGGGTTTCATAACTTCTACACCTATAGGCTCAATATTTGGACAAATGTAATAGTTAACAAATAGCTAATTCAGAGCTAATATTAAAGAGACTCATGCAATCTAATCAACCTCAAAGCCTTTCTTTCATCTGACTTTCTTAAAAAATAAGGGTGTTTCTGATGTTTACTTTCCATTTTAAATAAAAGTGTGCATGCATTGTAACGTTTTATGAGCCTGGCATGCTAAAGATTGCAGCTTCTCATACATTTTGCGTTTGTGTTTTTCGGTTTTGTGTGGGCTAATGATAAAGGACACCTATTTTCAAATTATTAAAATGCTGACGATAACAGAAGTTATGGTTAATAAGGCTTAGAGAGGACAATCACTGTTTGGGGTTTTGTTGAACAGTGAATTCAAACTTTTTTAAAAAACAGATATTTTACTGTTTCTTAAGTTCTTCCTTCCCAGAGCAGATCTTTTAGTATTTTTTTTAAACGAGTCTCTATACAGTACCCTTAGGTTTGCTACATATTCTCCATCCTGTGGGAACAAAACTAATAGATCCAGAACCAGGCTTGGCTAGTGTATTTTTTCATTAGTTTGTTACATTAAAATTGCAATAGATCTTGAGCATAGTGATGGTGTGACAATAGGGTGTGCAGATTTTACTGCAGGTGTAGGTTGAATCTTTTATTTGTTTTATTTTTACTTTTAATACAAACTTTCTACAGCCACTTTTCGAACAGGAGATGTTAAGGGAGACAAAAAGTGTGAGTGTTGTATAATCCATCACAGGTGCACATTCTGTTACAGGATTTTGAAAGTAAGCTGCATTAGTGTAGGTCTTTTTAAATACAAAGCCATGCATGCAACACCTGCGAAAAAATTATTGGTGCATCATTTGAAAAGGTTTTACATTTTGTCATTTAAAAAAATAAATAATCTAAAGATAAGTACTGTAATAATTAAAACCATATTTTGGAGATAAATTAAATTAGCACAATAAAACAATACCACAGTATAACGTGGAACCATTGATCACTCTCAGAGTGATCCAATACTTTTTTTGGTCAAAGCATAGATGGCATTTCTAAAATGTACAATATTTGTTTTTTCGAAATGCCATTTGTTCAAAAAGTTCACCTGCAATGCTGTTGTTTCGACAATAATCAATGTTTCTCTCTATGCAGGCAGCTTTGGCCTTATTCAGCCGGAAATAATTATATTTACAAATGTTTCTGAGAGTTAACACCTGAAAAAGTAGAGGATAGAGAGAAAAGGGCTTTGGCAGTTTTGTTATTGTGTATGTTACACAATCCCCCACATGGGGTCCCAAAATAAATAAAATGCCATGCTGTAGGCTGCTGCGACCTTGACTTGATAAAGTGTTGTTTTGAGCCTTCATGTTATTCTCTGCCTGCTGCAAGAGCCAGGTCATCCTATTGACATGTTTTAGTCAGACAACCATAACAAGCATTAATCTGATGTATCAGTTCCAGCAGAAATAGAAAGTCCCAAAACTTCACCATCTGAAAGGCCCTTTCTGTTCAAAATGGTTCAGATGAATTACGAAAGCATCAATATGTGAAAAATAAAACACTCATTAATAATTACAATGTCTGAATTAGTTGGTGAGCAGAAGGTTCCGACTGAAGGCAATGCCGGGAGTCAAAGAATTAAACGGTGTTGCATATTAATAAGTTGTGCCTTAATTCACAGACTGCCTCCACAATTCAACACCACATACAGTAGAACAAGTCTCAATCCCAAGGCTTCTCTGTGTGCAGTCAAGAAATCCTGCCAGTTTTCCATTATTGAACCACATTCCATGTACACTGTTTGATTTCCATAATGCATTTGAGGTCCTCTTCAACTATGAAATGGATGAAATGTAGTCTTAGTTACTAGGTTTGTTCAGGGATAATCTGTCATTCGGTGATAATGATCCATGCCATTGCCATGAATGTTCGTTTTCAGTAAACTGATATCTTGTTAATCACTTCTTAGGTTATTTTCGTTATTTACACATTCTTTTTCGCTTTCCTTTCCCATTTGTCCAAGCCTAGTTTAGTCCTATCTAGCTTCTGCCTATTCCTTTCCACACCTTTTTTCCTTTCATCTGTTCTCCACTTCACTCTTCAAATCTGTATCAGAGCTGCAATTTATTTGATACAGGGACACAAATAGTGACTTATTTACATAGAATCTTTATGTTTCTCCTTATGTTTCATAGTCTCTGACACAGACAGCCTTTTGAACAGACACGTACTACCACATAACACAGATTTTTTTACTTGTCACTATAATTGCATCATGGATCTGTGATGTAGCTTTATTCAAATGTCAGAACAGCCAACAGTGGTAAAAGCAGAAACAAAGCACATTTGACATTTCTCTGATAAGCAGACAAAGTCTGAAAACACCTCAGTAGATAGGCAGAAAGAACTTACTGTACGAACAAGCACTTTATTGGACAGTGCTACGTGATGCCGGGCAGGTATTTGTAAAACAATCTCTGAAATGCTTCTTTGATGGCGTTGTCAACCTTCATCTTATTAGCACATCTTTTAAAAGAGCTGATGATATTGACCAAGCTTGTTTAGCACACTGATAAGAAGGTTGGACGCCAGTAATCATTCTTTATGTACACAATTATTTACCAATCCATTAATCAAGAGGCGGAAACATAAAATGTGTTGCGCCTTTACTAACATTGTTGTATGGTTCAATAATGAATTACTCACGAGTTGTATTTCACTGCATTATTGAGAAGTGACCAGAATTTGTGAAAGCAATCAGTGCAAGTTTCCTTACTGTTTATTGCAGAAGTATAGCTAGTGGCATTAGAAGCTGGAAGATTTCTTTAAGAGAGTGCTTTTTTATGTGGTCTGGAGGAAAAGGGTGAGGCAAAGAGACACGAGGAGAAAGAAATGACGGACTGACAGAAATGATAGAGCATAAAAGTTATAGATGGAATAGAGGGGAGAGGAGGGACAGAATGAGGCACTGTGGGGATCTGAAAGACGGGGTAATCTTAGGTGAGTATCTCACGTAAATGCTGCTCTCACACAAAACCTCCTTCGCCCTCTTTATTTCTCTCTCTATTTCTCTCTCCTTCTCTCTGTCTCAGGGCTTTTACCCTCATATTTATCTCATGATGTCAAATACAAAGTAGATGAGTCTGCAGGAAAAGCAGCAACTTCAAACTACAAAGTAGATGAGGTTACGTTTAAAGCTCTCACTCTCACTGTCAAGATTTATTAAAATAATCTTGATTTAACAGCATTGAAAAAGACATGTTTAAGATCAAAAGCAGCAAAGACCTGTCTTCCCCATTGGATGTACACAAGTTGGTCGTATGCATGGGGGAAGGCTAAGGCCATAAGTTAAAGGAAACTCTGCAGAGGCTCCGCAGTAAAAGCTTCCTGTCAGCAGTCAGTACATGAAAACCTGCTCCGGCCTTCAGGTCCGAAAAATACATTTTAATGTATAACCAAAAACAATAACGTCCACATTTATGTGGAGTGAAGTTGACTTGTTTCTATTCTCGTCGGAGGCATACAGTAGATGAAAGATTTACATTTTTTATAAATAATGACTGTTCTTTCAAGTGAACAAGGGCATTTTTTTCTCCATATTTAGTTTTTGTCTATATAAAGATGCGGATTGCATGTGTGTGCATGTCTGTCTATATAGTCCTAAAAAGTGAACAAAAAAAAGGTGGATCCCATAACAGACAAAAACAAATACACAATCAGAAACCTGCATAATGCATAATATTTAAGCAGAGACGGCTGTCCGGGGAGTCCCTGTTTAATCTGAGCAAAGTAACAAACTCCTCTTAGTGCTGACCATGAAGAACACAGAGCCGCTGAGGCAGTAGTGACTTAAAAACTGCAGATTCTTAACTTAATTGTCATATGTAGATGCTTTATTGAAAAACAGTGTTGAGACTCCACCAATGTTTTAAGAAGTCCCTTGTGATTCAACCAAGGAGTTTGCACTAGTGGGCAACTTTTGAACAATGCACATTTTTTAGGTTTTGAATTTTATTTCAACTCTAAAAGCCTCTAGTCCACTAAAAGATGTAACCATTGGTTCAACCAGGCTATGATATTCTGGTTCATGGTTATCCCTATGTAAGCGGCGGGATGGTACCTCTACAGTCATTTCTGCATCGTTTCAAAGACTTTATACTCTTCTCCACAATGCTGAGGATGAATTTTGGTATTGTGGTCACAGAAATGTAGTTATTTTGAGTGGTAACAGGGAGGCTTTATTTCATTGTGCATGGTCATTGTTACAGGAAAAATGATATCAAAGCAGAGCCATCAACAATTTGAAACATGAAATTGTATCCGTTGCTAACATTTCCTGTTTGCTGTTATAATAGACGTGTTTAGATGTGGATCCCCAACAGCGAATGCACCTGACTGAGTCTGGAAAAGACAGGGCAGAGCCACAGTGGTAGAGTGAACCCGAAGCTGGAGCAGAACAATTTCAGAGCTCACAATCTCACTTTTATAGCGGTAGTGTCAACCGAATGCTAAAATTCTCGTTTGCCCTCCGGCTAGGATCAAAGGTCAGTGGCTGACTGTGGCCCCCATCAAGCAGCTAAGTGTTCATCGCTCTATAAACTATATGACCGACCAACATTGTGGCTAGGGGGAGGGGGGGCCTTACAAACATTACAATTATAATGTGTCCCTGATTTCTCTCTCATACTATGCCTGTAGACTTGATATTTTGGACAGAAACTGTGATATGCCAAACTCTGGAGATATTCATTTTGGCAGTGAATGTGTAAAGTTGCCTTTCCACTATGAGTCACATGTTTGCCTATTGACATTTTTCGAGTGGTTGATGGCAATAGCTGTCCTCATGTAAGCTGTTTGATATTAGCCTCGGGCGCATGTCTTGGTCTGTAGCTTCAATGACCTCAGACTAACCCTCACCTGCTACACTTCCTCACACACACACATGCACTGACTGAACCACAACCTGCCAGATCTTTGTTCAATGTGGATTTAAGAAGGACACTTGGAAATACGGACATTTCATATACCAGATTTCAGAATATGTTGTTGCTATTATTTGTTTAAACCAAAACAACAGTTGTCTGTGTTCATGCAATACTATTTTCTGTTTAATTTGAAAGGAACTAGCTGTTTGCTCCATTCGCCATGTATCTAAAAACAGAGTTGTTGCCATGCTCCACATCGAGTTAAGGGAGGTAGAGGAAAGAGGAAATGATGGGGAGGTGACCGTCATCACCACTTGTCATTTTACCCTAAAGGTGTTATCTTGCATGGGATTTACACACTTTAGGCCACTGCTGTAAATCATCTTGAATTAGCGTGTGTTAACTTATTTGTCTCGATAGGTGAGAAAGATTATATTTAATATGGAAACACATGTTATTTATATCATTATCTAAATGAACTGTCATGTGAGATGGTAGGTGTTGTTTTGCTTTAAAGAAAATAACTGGAGCAGGAATTATTTGAATTGCATCTCTGTTTTAAGATCATGTCTTTTAATCAAGGAACACAATTTCCACAGAAAACAGCTTTTGACAACTTCCTGTATTTAACTCACATTGCAAATTCACACTAATGAGTTACCATAATGATAAATGTTGTTTGGCTTTGAACTTTTGGTTCATTATAAAATGAAAGTCTGTTGTACAAACAAGTGAGGATCTGAAGGTTGTGTGTATTCTTCGTTTGTGAGGAAGTTTATTTTTTGTTTAATTCTTTGTCAGGCTCACAGTGGCCTTCCCCGGCATGTGGAAGACAGGATGGGTCGACACCGGTAAACAATAGCATTCATAGTGCACCAGTGTGTAGCAAACCAGAGGACACAGCATTATGTGTATAACACGGTGTAACAAACCTCAGACAGAATAAGCCAAAATCAGCTCATTGGCAGCTATTTGAGAATACTCAGGGTTTTTTTTTTTGAGTAACCTCATTTATTTTTAAGTCTTCTATACAAAAATGGTAGTTTCCTGAACATGGGTAAGTGATTAGGTTTAAAATGCTAAAGGAACTATCTTCTGACAAAATGTTTTTTTTGGGTCGGTTTCCAAAGGGTTTTTACTTGTGCCAATTACTTAAGGGGCCCTCCTCCAATTGTCAACATGACGTTCAGTTTAATCTTCAGCAGGAGTATTCTGCAGTCTGTTAAAAGTGTTGTGTAATGTTGCTGTCTCTAGACGAAGCTTTCTGAAGTTTTAAGAAATAATCCTGTTAACGTCTCAGTGACGCCATCACTGTTTTTTCAACTAAGGCAAGGAGACTAGAAAACAGAAACCCTGCATCACAATGAATGATGAAGATGGCATTGAATTGCATTATGGGAAATGCAAACTTCAGTATAGTGGTGTTTACCACATAATGGATGCTTGGAAGTCAGGTTATTGATGTGCTGTACACAAAACAAAATCAATCATCAAAAGGTTACACCGTTAAGACATGGAAATAAATGTTATGTAACAGCTTGAATACAATTCAAATCAAATTGCTAAAAAAAAAAATAGTATAAGTTAATCAATAAATAAATCAATCGCAAAAATATTTCCAGCATATTATTTGTAAACATGGTTGTGCATATGTGTGCCATTCTTCTG
The DNA here is from genome assembly GCA_031216635.1 of Dissostichus eleginoides. Lineage (NCBI taxonomy): Eukaryota > Metazoa > Chordata > Actinopteri > Perciformes > Nototheniidae > Dissostichus > Dissostichus eleginoides. The sequence goes on along the minus strand of CM062268.1, from coordinate 22,252,654 downwards.
TCAAAAATAGGGTACATGATATGTAAAAACCCACTGACCAGCTGAATATTAGCAAGTTTTATGGTAACCAGGTTATCACAGTTCATGTAAACGCATTCCATGAAACTGATGTCTGACTGAACTTAACATTTCTCCTAAGCAGCTGCTTTGTCAGGCTTACAGGTTATCCTCACACAATAGTGACATGGAGGAGGCAGTGACACTTCGGGAACATTAAAATAATGTGAACATACCATAATGTGTAATGAGCCGGGTAAACACCACATTGATTCAAATGATGTTATATCTGAATAAAATTTCAAAGCTTCTCCTGAATTACTGAAAAGCTGACGCTTAAGGAGATGACAGGTCTGCATGTGTGCCTCAGATGCTGCTATACTAGATGTTGTGTTGTATTCTCTCTGTCACATTAGTGTTTCATCACCCAGCTTTATGATATGAGTGCAAATCAACTTTAAAGATGACACTCAAAATATCATGTGGCGACGAAAAAAAACGCAGACCAGAACAACCACATGGGAAAATAAACATCAAACCACCGATGACAGTTGGCCCCTGCGGAGATAGAGAGGAGTTCATACATGCAGCAGGTAAGATAAAGGACAAATAGATAAAAAAGAAGAAAGGGCAGAAAGAGAAACAGGAAAATTTATTGACAACATTCAGATTAAAGCCTAATGTCTTTCTTCACAGTCTTTGGCACGCTATCTCTCTGAGGGGGAGAGGGAGGGAGAGCAGGCTTCAATGAGGAGAAGCTTCTCTTCTGGTCGCAGAGACTAAAAACACAGAGATATGAAGAGAGCGGACGTAATTAGTTTGATTCCCCTATCATGAGATTAGGATTCTATTTTAATCTACAGAATTATTTTACTTCAGAGATTCAAAGCATGAGAACCTGACGTGTCGATGAATCCCAAGCTGTTTGGGTCAGTTGCAGGTCAGGTGAATTAAAACATTTATATGAACCAGTTAAATTATAGTTTTTTAACTTAATATAACACAAACTTGAGAATTCAAGTGCTGAAAATAATAAAATAAAGGGACAGGTGCTAACATAGAGGGAGGAAATTTTTTTTTTTATAAAATGTGTTGTCAAATTATATAAACATACATAATCAAACTAATTAATTGATACTGATAACTAAATAATAATTTAAAACAAATGTATTGTATGTAACATCACATTTGTAATGATATTAAAACAACAATCTGGGCCAAAACAATCAAGTCCCTACTGTACGTACATGTTGATGTAATTAGTTCAATGAGTTCAGTGTGTGCTGTGCAGCCTACAATCATACGTACATCAGTGGTGATTTGTTTGCAACAAAATGGCTGTGCTATTTTATGTAAATAAGGAGTAGGTCATGTTTAGAATAATTACCATGCAGCATGATTTTTCTGAGGAGTATGATTGAAGATGATGATTAAAGTCTGTGGTTTATTAAACACAGGGGAGTATGATGCCTTCTCTATTGCCCATTATTTTACGAAATCATGCTCTGATTTGTCATTTTTATATTTATATTCCATCCATATCATTTACTTAGTATATTATCACTTTAGGTGTTATCAGCTGTCTTGGCTAAGCACATTATTATGTTAAATAAATCACGGTTTAAATGGTGTGGAAATACAATGTGCATTTACAGCTGGTCTCATTTTGGGACTACTAGATGTAGATACTGGTGCCATAGAAATACTGGCTTTAGATTTGTCACATGTCTAGAAACACGATTCAACAACATCACGAAAACAATGTAGCTCCATGTCGGCTGATTGTAAGTAGGAAATTACAGGTTACAGGAAAGGAGATAACTAATTCAACTTTAACAAATGAGAATAAACTATGTTAGGTTGTCATAATAACATGATAAAACAGGGTTGATGAAAACAAAGAGGGAAACATTGTCATTGTTATTATAGTACTGGAAGTTATCAACACTTCCTCAGCAGCAACAGCGACATCACAATAATAAAATCATCAATGAAACACTACATGTCAAAATCAATTATGCATTACAGTTTCTTTTTTTCAAACCACACCACAGGGTTTTTTGCACTCCAATTTTCCTTTCCCAGTTGAAGTTTGAAACTCTTTGAGCGTAAAAGCACTATACCGCACAGTTTAGTCTTGCTACTATAAATGCCTTCAGTCCATAGTCAGAGAAAGTCTTATTTTATAAAGTGGTAAAAAAACACACCTCGAAGCAAGTGAGTTCAGATGAAACTATTAACTTGAAACTACATCAGTGTCAAGACTCACAGGAAACCTTATAGAGCAAAGCTCTGTATAATGAGCGTGGATTTAGATTGACAGTGACTGGAGGAAGTGAGCAAGTGTCTGAGTTGTGGGACGAAAGAGAGATGAAATTAGAAAATTATAGAGACCAGACGTGTCTCAGTGTAATGATCTCCTAATGAAGCAGCGACGCTAATTGAATGGTGTGCCTTGGAACGCTGACACCTACTGCATACTGCGGCGTTATTAAAGAGAAGAGTGAGTGTGAACCTTTGTGCTGTAATAAGACGGATTTAAAAAAGAGCAAGTAGAAGTATGATCATGGAAAAAGATGACACTCACATATAAAATAACTCAAGCTATACAGTATGCAATTGTTGCATTATTTATACAGTGTGTACACTCAAGTCGAATTATCGATAGCAGACCAGGTGAGTAGAGGTTAATGTACAGCAGTTCAGAAAACATATTTTATTGAGTGGGAGAGGTTAGAAAGAAGGAAGGACTTTTTTTTTTACATTAGCCAGAAGAGGGTTGGTGATAGAGGAAAGGACAAACCAAGAAAGAGAGAGAAATGGGCACGCTGACATTTACAGGGGTCTCTATTCTTCAGCCAGATCCCCTCGCTTTTGAAGACTGGCCAAACATTCTGTTTACATGACTGCGTTCGCTGGCTGGAGCACACACGAGTGAAATCACAGACATGAGGTTCAGGATACTGTGGCATTAGAGTAGTGACATCTCATTAGTGGAAAAGGTAGACTCTACCTTATGCTCTACTGACTGGAGGATGATATTCCACTTGGCTTGTGAAACAAAAACACTGATAAATAGTATCCTCATTCCAAACGAGTGATTTATGACTTGTAGTTTGAGTAATAATAATTACTTCTCATCTTTGAAAAAAAGGCAGCATTTCACAGAAAAAAATGAAAAATCTACCATCAAAAAGAACAGGAAATAAAAATAGTTTGGGTCAAACTCAGAGTAGCTTCTGAAAAATCAGACTAAAACTTGATCAGTTAGACCCATCTCAGCACATTTTTTTAAGAGATGTTTTGAACTGCACAGTTTTAAGAATATATCTTCTCCTTCTGTCTTTAAAGAAGTTGAGGTTTTACATCTTCTAGGGAGACTGATTATTCCAATACACATATTAGGCCTTGTATGATGGCAACCCAAGGATGTAAATAAGGCTTATCTGAATCCAGAGTGTGCCCCCTACTCCTAATTATCTATTTGATATTTTCATTACCTTTGTCATCCCATGATTGTGTTGCTGTATGGTGGGTTTAGGGATATTTATTATTTAACAGGGTCAACCCTAAACTCCGAAGAGCTCTTTTCACGATTGTTTTTCTCTCTCGTTTAGATTATAATAATTCCAGTCTCCTCGTGATACACAGTGTGTAAACAAGAGACTTAAGTATTGGCGTGTATGTTGTACTACATGGACATTGAGTGTCCAGTAACCTTGATCTAATGGAAGAGTTTAATGGACATCTGAAAGGGTTTGCCCACTAGATGTATGCTGACTCAGACATGCAGGCACTTCTGCAAGAGAGGAGAAGTGTGCTGTTGCGCAGAAAGCATTTCCTGACAGCTCCCCCGCATCCACCTCATCTGAATTGTCATCATGGCTCAAGCCTTCCTCCTCCTCCTCCTCCTCCTCTAGGGTATCACCTCATGCTGCACAGACGTTGTGGAGGATGCAGCACGCTCCTGTCACCTCAGGGGCAGCCTCAGCCCTCAGAAATATCTTCGCCAGCAGGCTCCTCGCCATGGCATTGTGTTTGTTGTAGCACGCTTCAGTTTGGCCTGCATAATAAACATGCAGGTAGAGAATTCATTCATTTTTAACAGAATCATCGATGTATATTATACCATGTCTCCTGAGGGTAAGTGTCTGTGTGTGTGTTTTGATGGAGAATTCGTACAGTGCCTCTTACAGGCTGGTTAAGTTTGGAACATAAATAAGGTATCTGGGAGACACAGGCTTTGTTTTTACAAAGAGGACTTCCATAGAACAAGCGTGACCTGACCGGATGCTGCCATGGAAATATAAACACCCAGAAATGGACCTCAGGCAACACAGCCACCCAGCAGTAGCACCAATGGTTCACACAGCATTTGTTCTGCTCTTCTGCCCAAGGGAGAATCCTGATGTGGCACACGACTGTGGACAAGAATTCCCCAAGGCCCCCAAGGCGAGAAAAGCTTGTCACCTATCCCCTCTGGCCTGAGAAAATAAAATTCTCAGTTTGGTGGCTCCATTCACAAAGCTTTGACAGGGCAACATCAGGAACAAGATGTGGGTGCTGTTCATGGATGTGAACGCGGAAGTGAGTGCACACATGGAATTGAGTGCTGCTACAAAACCTGAGAGGTAACTGCCTCAAAACCTGACATATATCGAAAATAAACATAACAAAAGAGCAAAACTGAAAAGGGGCTTTAAAAATGGCACCCAAGAAAAATGCAAACCTCCCTGACAAGGTGGAGGAGATTAAGAAATCTCTCGATTTCTTGTCAGCCGAAATCAAAACAGTCGCGGCACAACAAAATAAAATCATGGAGCTGATGGGAGAAATACAATCTCTGAAAATACAAAACATTGAAAAGGACAAAAAGATCACTTTTCTGGAGAATCGAGTGGCCGACCTCGAACAATATACCAGGATGAACGATCTGATTATCAGCGGTCTGAAGACCAGACACCGGAGCTATGCCAGGGCGGCAGCGGCCTCAGAGGACACCGCCGCCGGGAGAGGGGGAGCCGACGCTCCGGAGGTGGACCGTGAGTCGCTGGAGCAACAGGTGCTTTGCTTTTTGGAGAGCAAGGGCTTATCTGTTGACAGCGGAGATATTGAGGCCTGTCATGCCCTGCGGAGCAAGAACACAACAGCCACACCAGCAATAATAATCCGGTTCATCAACAGGAAAAAGAAATATGCACTCATCAGACAAGGAAGGAAACTAAAAGGGACCAATGTCTACATTAACGAACACCTTACGAAGAAGAACGCGGACATCGCAAGGAGAGCACGTATACTAAAGAAACAAAACAAGATTCAAGCAACATGGTCGACAAATTGTAAAATATTTATCAAACTAAATGGATCAACAGCAGAGATGGCGAAAGTGCTCATTATCTGGGACATCACCGAGCTGGATCAGTTTGAGGAGTGAAACATCAAAATCAACATAAGGTAACTGAATAGCTACACACTGAAATGAACACACTAAGAACACCCATGATAAGCTTGGACAAAAACCACTCACCTGCTGAATATGAAAAACTGGACTTGAAATGTTTCAAATACACGGAACATAAATCACAAGACATTGAAAAGGATATTGACCCTGAAAATAATTTCTACAATAACATCCATAACCAATGTGAATACTACACAGAAGATCAACTCAAAAGAAATGGAATAATGGATGGATCAATATCAATATTACATTTTAATAGCAGAAGCCTCATTTCAAATGTATCAAAGATCAAACACTGTTTAAGGCAACTGGAGAAACAAGTTACAGCCCTAGCTATATCAGAGACCTGGCTTAGTGAGGAGCAAGCTGACATGGTTGAAATCGAGGGATACGAAATGTTTTTTACTAACAGGACTAATTCTAAAGGTGGGGGGACTGCACTTTATATTAACAAAAGTCACAAAAGTAGATCTGTCAGTAATATGTCTTTTGCTATAGACAACATTATGGAATGCATGACAGTAGAAATTGAAATGAAAAAATCTAAAAACCTTCTGATTAGCTGCGTGTATAGAAAACCAGGATCATGTATTGACACATTTGAGAAAAAGCTAGCTGAACTTTATAACTACACAAGCAGCAAGAAAATGCTCTTTGTATGTGGAGATTTTAACATTGATTTGCTGAACCCACAAGAACACAATGCAACTACTGTTAAGGTTTCGGAAAAGTTAGGACCCAAATGCAGAATACAAAAAAGGTAAAAAGGTCTATGAACAAAAAGCGAGCTTTATTCCAAAAGCTGATGAACAAAACATGGCATGAAACACACAGGTAACACAAGGTAGCATGGAGGGAGACAGGAAAGACAAACAATGAACCGACAGGGGAACACAGGGAAAGACAAGACTAAATACAGGGAGGGGTAATCACGAGACGAGAAACAGCCGGGCAGGGGAGGAGAAACACAAGGGCAACAGGTGAACACAATCTGACAATCAGACACACCAGGGAAACTAACGACAAGGAGGAAAACACAGGGAGAAGGACCAGACAAGAGACAGGGAGAACAGAACAGCAAAATAAACCCCAAAACCTAACACACAAAACCCAAATCATGACACAACCCCCCCCCTCAAGGGACGGATTCCAGACGTCCCTACACAAAGTCCAATATTTCCAAAAGGGTGGGTGGAGGGGGTCCGGAGGACGGGTTTGGGCTGACAGCCCGGAGGCACGGCAGAGGACCAGGAAGGGGTCTCGGGCAGACGACCCGGGGGCAAGGCAGAGGAACAGGAGGTGGTCTCGGGCGGACGGCCCGGGGGCAAGGCAGAGGACCAGGAAAGAGTCTCGGGCGAACGGCCCGGTGGCAAGGCAGAGGCAGAGAAGCGGCTAAGGCCGCGGCGGGCATAGTCAGGGAGCCGGGCACAAGGAAGGACCGGGTTCGTGGCCGACTGGACCACTGGCGGAATAGGAACCAGCGTTGTCCGGGCAAAGACCCCTGGACGGGACATGGGCTGGTGTCAGTGGGACCCCGGATGGAGCAAGAGCTGGTGTCAACGGGACCTCCAACATGACAGGACATGGTGTTGGCAGGAACGCCGGCGGAGCAGGTGTCGGAGGGACCCCCAACAGGACAGGATCAGGTGTTGGCAGGAAATCCGGTGGAACCCCCAACGAAACAGGACATGGAGTTGGCAGGACCCCCAACGATACTGGACGTGGAGTCGGCAGGACCCTCAGCGGAACCCCCGACGCCACAGGACATGGAGTTGGCAGGACCCCCGGCAGAACAGTAGTCGGCGGGACCTCCAACGGCACAGGACATAGGGTTGGCAGGACCCCCGGCAGAAGAGTAGTCGGCGGGACCTCCCACAGCACAGGACATAGGGTTGGCAGGACCCCCGGCAGAAGAGTAGTCGGGGGCCTCCCGGCACAGGACATAGGGTTGGCAGGACCCCCGGCAGAAGAGTAGTCGGCGGGACCTCCAACGGCACAGGACATAGGGTTGGCAGGACCCCCGGCAGAAGAGTAGTCGGCGGGACCCCCAACGGGACAGGACATGGAGTTGGGAGGACCCCCGGCAGAACAGTAGTCAGCGGGACCCCCAACAGAACAGGACATGGAGTTGGCAGGACCTCCGACGAAACAGGTGTCGGCTGACCCCCAACGGCACAGGACATAGGGTTGGCAGGACCCCCGGCAGAAGAGTAGTCGGCGGGGCCCCCAACGGGACAGGACATGGAGTTGGCAGGACCCCCAGCGGAACCTCCAACGGACCAGGACATTGGGTAGGGACTTGAGAGGGGACTCGAGAGGTGACTTGAAAGGGGACTCGAGAGGGAACTCGAGAGGAGACTTGAGAGGGAACTCGAGAGGTGACTTGAAAGGGGACTCGAGAGGGAACTTGAGAGGGGACTTGGAAGGGACTCGAGAGGACTTGAGAGGGACTCGAGAGGGGACTTGGAAAGGGACTCGAGAGGGACTTGAGAGGGGCTTGAGAGGGACTCGAGAGGGACTCGAGAGGAACTCGAGAGGGACTTGAAAGGGGACTCGAGAGGGAACTTGAGAGGGACTCGAGAGGGACTCGAGAGGGACTCGAGAGGGGACTCGAGAAGGGACTCGAGAAGGGACTTGGAAAGGGACTCGAGAGGGGACTTGAGAGGACTCGAGAGGACTTGAGAGGACTTGAGAGGGACTTGGAAAGGGACTCGAGAGGGACTTGAGAGAGGGCTTGAGAGGGACTCGAGAGGGACTCGAGAAGGGACTGGAGAGGACTTGAAAGGGACTCGAGAGGGGACTTGAGAGGACTTGAGAAGGGACTTCGAAAGGGACTCGAGAGGGGACTTGAGAGAGGGCTTGAGAGGGGACTCGAGAGGGAACTCGAGAGGTGACTCGAGAGGGAACTTGAGAGGTGACTTGAGAGGGGACTCGAGAAGGGGCTTGAGAGAGGACTTGAGAGGGCGGGACCCCCGACAGTGAAGGAGCTTGAGTCGGCAGGACCCCTGATGAAGAAGGGACTTGAGTCGGCCGGTACGCCGACAGGACACGGGGAGCTGGCGTCGGCCGGAGAGCCAACAGGTGACGAGGAACCGGAGTAGGGACCATGGCTGCTGGGTCCGGTACTGGAGCCGGATCCATGGCTGATGGGGCCGGAACTGGGGCCGGAACCATGGCTGCTGGGGCCAGGACTGAGGCTGGAACCATGGCTGGGTGGGCCGGTTCTGGAGCCGGAACCATGGCCGCTGGGGCCGGAACCATGGCTGCTGGGGCCGGAACTGGGGCCGGAACCATGGCCGCTGGGGCCGGAACTGGGGCCGGAACCATGGCTGCTGGGGCCGGAACAGAGGCCTGGATCATGGCTGTGTGGACCGGTTCTGGAGCCGGAACCATGGCTGCTGGGGACGGAACTGGGGCCGGAACCATGGCTGCTGGGGACGGAACTGGGGCCGGAACCATGGCTGCTGGGGCCGAAACTGGGGCCGGAACCATGGCTGCTGGGGCCGAAACCATGGCTGCTGGTGCCGGCACTGGAGTCGGAACCATGGCTGCTGGGGCCGGTACTGGAGTCGGAACCGCTGGAGCACGGGCTGGAATCCTGGCCTTGCATCTTCCAGAAACCTTCCGGAGGATCCGCGGACCTCCCAAGGCCAGGCCATACCCCAGGAAAGGGTTAGAGGCTTGAGACAAGTTTTCAGGGCTACTTGTAAAAAGTTGTAGCCACTCAGGCAACAAGCTCCTGAGCCAGGGCTTGCGAGCAACCTCCTGGCGTGCCTCCTTCAAAGCAGCCTCTCTACCCTGTCTAGATGAGGCGTCATACCAGGTATAAAAAATGTACTCCAGAGAGTACCCAAGACGTTCCGCCTTAGAGCCAACCAATCAGAATTTGCTGGGTCCAAATTTGGTCGGTTCATTCTGTTAGGGTTTCGGAAAAGGTAGGACCCAAATGCAGAATACAAAAAAGTAAAAAGGTCTATGAACAAAAAGCGAGCTTTATTCCAAAGCTGATGAACAAACATGGCATGAAACACACAGTTAACACAAGGTAGCATGGAGGGAGACAGGAAGACAAACAATGAACCGACAGGGAAAGACAAGACTAAATACAGGGAGGGGTAATCACGAGAAGAGAAACAGCCGGGCAGGGGAGGAGAAACACAAGGGCAACAGGTGAACACAATCAGACACACCAGGGAAACTAACGACAGGGAGGAAAACACAGGGAGAAGGACCAGACAAGAGACAGGGAGAACAGAACAGCAAAATAAACCCAAATCATGACAACTACAGAATTTATTAATTCTATGTATAGCAACAGTTTATATCCTACAATCACACGACCAACCAGAATAACATCACACAGTGCTACACTCATTGACAACATATTCACAAATGTTATGGATAGGAAAGTAATAAGTGGAATATTAATAAATGACACAAGTGATCACCTGCCAGTCTTTGCAACGATACAGAACTGTACTAGGATCAAAAAAGACACCAAAACAGTCACAATTACGAGACACAAAACACCAGAGTCTGTTAATTCTCTTAAAGAAGAATTATCTAAACAAGACTGGAACAAAGTGTATGTACCAGATGTAAATGAAGCCTATGAATCATTTCTACATATTCTATCAGGGCTGTATGAAAAACATTGTCCTCGTGTAAAGAAAATAGTGAAACAAAAATATGCTGAAAAACCATGGATCACTAAGGGAATATTAAATGCATGTAAAATGAATTATATAAAGACTTCTTAAAGAATAGATCAGTAGAGGCTGAACAAAAATACAAGACATACAAAAACAAACTAACAAAGATAATACGATGTAGCAAAATGGATCATTACAACAAATTATTGGAGGATAACAAAAATAACATTAAAAACACATGGAATGTATTAAATACCATTATTAAAAAAGGAAATGGAAAGGCACAATACCCAAACAGTTTTCTGTAAAACGATACAGTAATTTATGACATGACCTCAGTTGCTGAAGATTTCAATAAGTACTTTGTCAATGTTGGTCCTTGTCTAGCTGGGGAAATTCCAAATACTGGTAGTAGTGAAGGTGTAGAAAGTAAAGATATATATGTGAAGGAAACTATATTCTTAAGAGGGACTGATGAAAATGAAATTATTGACACTGTTAAAAAACTTAAGAGTAAAAGGTCTACAGACTGTCATGATATTGACATGTATACAGTTAGAAACATTATTGAATGTATAGCCAAACCACTAACTCACATCTGTAATCAGTCAATACAAACCGGTGTATTTCCAAATAAAATGAAAACTGCTAGTCATACCAATACACAAATCTGGAGATAAACATGTACTGTCAAACTATAGACCGATTTCATTGCTCTCACAGTTTTCTAAAATACTGGAAAAAATCTACTATACAAGACTAAATGACTTCATCACCAAACATAACATACTCTATGAACAACAATATGGTTTCAGAGCAAACAGAACCACATCATTTGCAGTTATAGAATTTATGGAACACATTACTAAGGCAATAGAAAAGAAAGAATATGCAATAGGGATATTTCTGGACCTTAAAAAAGCATTTGACACGGTTGACCATGAATTATTAATAAAAAAACTACAGAGGTATGGCATTAGAGGTGTTGCACTATCATGGCTATCCAGCTACCTACATAACAGGGAACAGTACGTTGAACTACAAAGCCATAAATCACAACTACTGCGGGTTACATGTGGGGTGCCTCAGGGCTCAGTCTTGGGGCCATTACTATTTATTCTGTATATTAACAATATATGTGAAGTATCAAAAACTATTGAAACCATTTTTTTTGCAGACGACACAAGTCTACTCTGCTGTGGGGAAAATTTAGAACAGCTATTGGTCACAATGGAAAAGGAACTGAGCAGGAAGAAGATCTGGTTTGACCAAAATAAATTAACATTGAACGCAAGCAAAACCAAACTCATAATATTTGGGAATCGATCGACCAATACAGAGAAGAAACTCACTATAAATGGCGTCCAATTAGAAAGAGTATCGGAAAAAGGAAAATGTATGCTAGAGGGGGTAGGACCAGAAAAGTTTTTTTTAAGCTTCTTCTTGCCCCTGTTGAACTATTGAGACTATTTGAGAATTATTATTGGGTTTTTTTTTGTTTTTTTTGTATTATAATTTTTTTGTACATTGTTATAATTATTATTATGAGTGAGAAGGGGAGGGGAAAAAAAAAAAGAATATATATATATTATTATTATTGTTGTATGTTTTGTTTCTGACATGTTCAATAAATTGACAAAAAAAAAAAAAAATGTTGCCTGAAGGTGAGGTGTCAGGGAGAACACAGACATAGTTTATCTGAAAACTCATTTGTTCAGAACCAGTGTATAAACATACTAACATCAATTTTAAGGTTGAGTGGCTTCACACTTAATAAACCTTTGTGACTTATTTGTCACCTATTACCATCGACTGTATCAAATCCTGCTGCCCCCAGGAATATTCATTGTTGTTGCTCGAGCTATGATCTAACTGAGTCAATGTACTGTATTTTTAGGGACAGCAATTATTTGGAATATAAAAATAATCTTGCCTAAATTAAAGGCTTGATTTGATATACTCTTCACAACTGTATATACTTGCTTGTCGCCACCAGACTTTGAGTCTGACCAGAACAATTACAGTGTTGGTCATTGTGTAAAACACAATTAAACCAACCGTTGTGCCCCCATAGTGAGTTCACTGTAAGAAGCAAAAACAACTTAAGGGCTGTGGTTACTAATGGCCCTTAATAGGCTCTCTACCATTGACAGCCAAAAGACTGGTGAAAAAAAACGGTTTCCTGCAGCTCCACTGATTGCGAGCCACTTCTCAATGCCAGCCTCAATCTCCCTCTCATTTTCATTGTTTCTTATTTCCTCAGATTGTTCTGGCTGCTCCATTTCCTTCTCCATCTGTTCTCCGTCTTTTGCTCAATGCCATTGTGCCAAGTCTATATAAGTAGCATGTAAAACGACCTGACTGGAAACAAGCCATGATAAATAATTTCTGCCCCTACCTTAATGTCAGATACATTTTCTTCGTTCCCCCCCCCATCTCTCTCTCTTCCTTTCTCTCGTACTCCCTCTTCCTCCTTTCCATTGCCTGCCTATGCCAGGCCTGCAGTGGGCAAGCATCCATGTGCGGGACACAGAGGTCCCTCTGTGGAGGCTGATAGGCAATTCCTGTCATGAAAAGAACATGAAAGAAAACAACACTCACATGGCCACTGAAACTAAACACACACACACGCAACACACACGCACACGCACACACACACACACACACACAAATGAGTGTAGACACATTATGTAAATGCATAACACAATATCATTTTCTCACTTACACTACAAGAAAATATTCACTCATTTGCACACACAGTGTTGTAAGATGCATGAATAGGTTTTTCACAGTAGACAGTGTGACTTTTCACGGCATGGAAAGCACAGGTGTTACTTATGACATCAGAAATGTCTCTTTTCAGTCTCCTGGTAAACCATCATGGTAAGCCAGCATGAAAAAAATCAGGGGTCTGAAACTAAAGCAGCTACATGGAATTCACCCATCAGTTGTTGTTTTTTACTGTGGAACTTCAAAATAACTTTGATGAGAAAGGCCTGAAGGTAAAGTCTCAACAGTTGGTATTTGTTACTTGATTTTACAACAGTATGCATTTCTCTTCTTTACAATGCTGTTAGCCAATTAAGCTAAAACCTTGGTTTGATGATTTTCTAGAGTCAAAACAAGATATGACATTGCTATCACCATTTGGGTTAATGGTACAATATTGTAAGCAAACAGTTGCCTATTTACAAATTAGCTGTAACAAAGCAACCATTCAACCATTCATTTGGAGTTGTGATTGTCTACCTGATAAATGTAATTCCAATATTTGCTCTTCCTTAGCTCTGGTCTGGTATTAACGATAACGAGGTCATGAGAAAAATATAAGGCTGCTAAATTATATATTCACCAGCTAGCCCCGAACTGTGTCTGTCAGCTGTTTGCGGCTCAGCAGGTAGCTTGTGGGTTTTAAGATCTATTTCTAAGCAGGAAAACACCGTTTTTTTCAAGTGTTTCGGTTCCAGAGCCCTGCTGCCATTCGGCATGTTTCCTCACTTGTAGGGCTTACAACTTGGAACAGAGCCTTCATCCATACTAATTTCACCTGTGCAGTTCCTGCTGTGACAACTCAAAATGTCTGCTGTGAAAAGTGCTTTTTGTAACAATACATATTTTATCCCTTCAAATATGGAATACGCTAGAGAAAAAAAACGTTTTCAATATATCCATATTGCTACACTGGATATACAAGGTTTCATAAGGTTGCAAACAAAATAAGTGACAAGTGCCTTTGGAAGTATCCCAGTCATCCAACACGACAATATGCTATGCTGTATTAACTTTCAATAGCTGGGCATTTTTATTTTGGGAGTGTGTGTGTGTATTTATCTCTGTTACTACTGATATCTCTTTCTCATTGTCTGAGTGTGTTTGTGTTGCGTCTTGCTGAGACATTAAGGACTCTGTTTAATCTCCTGAATAGTGTTTCTTTCAGTGTAGCACAACAGCCGGAGGAACTGTTTAGTTGGGTACGCACAAATGTGCATTTTCACACAAACAAACATGGACGCATAACCACAAAACAACGTGTTCACATAGACGCGCAGACACGTTTTTTGGTAATCTGCATGTGAGGTTATTGTTCTTTTTGCCTACAGCCTGAGATGAGGACTGCATTGCAGCAGAAAGTAATTCATCCACATTCGTTTCAGTGTAACATTGTTGAGCCAAATCCACCTGATGTAAATTCAGAGTTTATTTGCACTCCCCAACCAATTCCAGCAACACTATGCCCAGGATAGCCTAACAACATTTGATGATTGTGTACAGACAGTGACACTTTGGGGCAAAGGAGTTCTATATCAAGGTCTGACTAATTCCATTGTTTCTGCAATTCCAGTTCCACGCAGTCACTATTCAAGTACTCAACAACGACAACTACTTCTATAACTGTAGTCTCTTAACAAGCTCTTGTGCCCAAGTGAGGATGTTATCATAATTGTATTCTCAGATGTTGTTTGGAGACTCCTTGTACATAATTCAAAGCTCATACAGAGCATTCAAACAGCTTGTGTCACTGTCACTGTAATAACAAACTAAAATATCCTACCCTCAAACAATATGATGTTGTGTTATTTCCATTTAGTGTGACATTCGTTCTCTTTACTTAAGTGTGTGATCTTTATTCTTTAATGCCTCCCTCTGATGTGTTCCTAAGTCTAATGCTCTATCATCTTCTTGACTTTTCAACTTACACCCTCCCCTGACTTTCGCTTTCATCAAATGATGTTGATTGCTCACCACTATTCTCAGCCTTATCACCTTCTCAGTACTTTCTCTCTGCTTTATTCCCTCTTTTATCTCTGTCCTCTCCTGTTATTCTCCCAGTTTATAATTTGTCCAAATTTAACCCGCTTCGCAGACGAATATTGTTTCTCGCTTTATTGGCCCCGGACTATTGTCCTGTTACGTACAGCAACAGACCTGTTTTATAACGCAGACCAAAGGTGTGAGCTCGATATTGATTTTTCTGGCGGTAGGAGCAAAATGTTATGGACTTTCAATTGCATTTATAGATGCGATTACAGCCCTGTGTTCGTGTTTTCATTTGGCGGGGACAGGAGGTCATCCGTCACAGTACAACCTGGGAACATTTAACATTACTGTAGCTATAGACACCCTATAATGTAGCACATATTCACTCATGCTTAGCTGAGCACAAAACAGTAAAACACCTCTTAAATGTAAGAGTTTTGTTAACAAAATCTAAGATTTTTAGTCCTGTCATTAAACAAAGATCAGCCTTCACTGTTCACAATACGTATGATTTTATCCTTTTTATTTATACCAACTTTAAAGGTATTTCACTTTTTATTGACCCTTTTTGATGATACATAAAAAATGAAGTGCCTCCATATAAAAACCCACAGTGACCATGATCATTATAATAGATAGTAGAACAGTGAGAGAGAGGCCGTCTACACTACACTGTGTGTGTGTGTGCGCGCCAATAGTGTTTGTACACTTAATGCACTTGTTTATCTTCAGATCAGTGTTAATCACGAACACATTAAAGACACATAGGCAGCATTCTGCCCACTGATGAGCATCCTTATGCTATCAATAGTAAGAAAGCATTATTAACCGCAACAATTCATAATCCAGCACAGGGATGGTGCCTACATTTTCACGTATTCCATTTTTATCAAGCAGCTGCTTGATATCAAGTAAATACACATTCAAAACCTATTAATTTAAATCATGAACTTTTATTGATGTCAATGGCTAATTTAGGTTTTTTACATCTTAGTTGTTTGCAGGTTTTTTTGTTTTGTTGGAACTGTTGCAAAACTGATGCAGGATCATAATCAAACCAAAGTAAAGAAAGTCCTTCTCCTACATCCAAGCAATCTTAAAATCACAAATTACGTTGCGATCAGAGCCAGCACTTCTATGCATCTATTTCTGGGTATTTGTGTATCACTGCGGGTTATTCCGTGTGTGTGTGTTTGTGTGTGTGTGAGTCTGTCCTCAAGGTTTACAACAGCAGTGTGATAAACATCTTAATCCCTTATAATTGCATTGGATCACACACTCTACACACACACATGCACTGAGCCTCTCAGGTGGGATCCTTATACACTTCCTGGTAATTACCTCGTCGATCAAGCAAACAAACTCTGAGAGAATAAGCACGTGAAGGTTGAGAGAGAAAGAGAGAAGGAAGGGGGGGGAGAGTTGGATAGCAAGTTTGGAAGAACATGGGGGTCCGAGGAGGTTGAACTGAAGGTAGGATAAACCTTAAAGCGGTTGCAAAATAGAGTTTAAAGAAAGAAAGAGGAGAGAACAGGAGAATACAGGTATCCTGCTTCAAGCCAAACTGTCATTTCTTTTCTCCTCCCTCCTCTCTCTCAATCCTACTCCATCCAACTGTTCCAGCCCCCCTCGCTGTTTCTTCCACTCTGTGTTCCACTCATCTATTCTGCTGTCACTGTTCCTTTGACATGCTCTGCACCTGTGGTTGTCAAACATAATTCTACACCTTGCCTCTCTCTCAGCACGGCATCCTCTGAATAGCTATTATTACAACCAACACCCAAACAGTTTTCCTGTACATTTGATGTCCTCCCAAACAACCCACAACATCCGCCTCCACTGCACCTCCTTTTCTTCACTTGCTCATTTTATCAATCATCTCCATGCCTGCACTTCCCTCTTCACCTTCTCCCTTATATTTCACTTTAACAAGCTTCAGAGGTGACACAAATGGTTTCATGTCACATAAGATAAGATCCAAATCCCATGTCACCATTCTTCTTCTCTCTCTCTTTACGTTTTTATTTGATGAAGAAGATTAGTCTAGTTAATTCATTTTTGAAGGCGTTCATTACAAGGATGTCTCAAAGGACATCACCTGCACTGAACACAATACTTCACTGAACAACCATTTGATATGCAATATGTCAACAAGCAGATTGAGTTAACAGCATAAGTTTATTAACCATATCAATACATTACATATTGTTAATTTATATATTGTTTGAAGCTAAAATACATCACACAGGTCTGCCATTGCTTTTAAGCCTTTGCAGTGTCCTATGATAGAAAATGTTTTAACAATATCAGTATGTTTTTTTATTTCACTATCTCCTCTATAATTGTGGTTCTTTAAAGCTGCATTCATTGATTTTGGGGTAGAACAACTTCAAAACGATCTCACAAACCCGACACCTCATCGATTGGTAAATGCTGCATTTATATAGCGTTGTTATTCAAATCTCTTTCTCTGGAGCCACAGCCACCCGTTACTATGTTGTTATAGGCAGGGGTGCACATAACTTTGTTTGTGAGTTACTCAGATGAGTACCAGGAGACAGCGTTTGGTACTCACCCCACACGAAGCGTGGTCCTCCTCAGTGTCTCCTTCACTGTCCTCTATTTACACTTCTTGCATGCTAGATGATGAAGATGCACCTCCCTGTCTTTTAAGCCTCCGATTTGCTTTCTCCAAAACTTGTTGCCAAAACTGTGAAGTCCTTGCATTTCCTGAGGCCAAGTTGAAGGATCAAATACTAAGAAATTATCACATGACTTGAAGTCATATCTGATTTCAGATGTGGGAAGTTACTAAGTACACTTATTGAAGTACTGTACTTAATTACAATTTTGAGATATTTGTACTTTACTTGACTTTGATGCTACTTTGTACTTCTACTCCACTACAGTTCAGAGGTAAATGGTGTACTTTTAGTCCATTACATGTATTTAATACCTTTAGTTACTTTACAGATCTGGATTAATGATGTGAAATATAATCAAGTGTTAAATCAGACTTTAGTTCCACCTGGAGTAAATTAGCTACCCTACAGTATACAAAGTCATTAAAACTAGCTGCACCTCTACCAGCTGTGATAACACTTTAATGATCAATCATTATAAAACATATCATATATATTATTCTGAAATGGACCAATCTACTTTTACTTTTGGTACTTTAACTATATTTTGATAATACTTTTCTAATTTTACTAACGTAACATTTTGAATGCAGGACTTTTACTGTAAGAGAATTCCTACACAAGAGTACTTCTTCCACCTCTGTCTGATTTCAAACTCTTCCATTAACACCCTGAGTAAGTTTGCAACTGTGTGTTTTACTCCACTTTGTTGTAAATAAAACTGCAGCAGCTTGACCACAGAGCGTGAACGTTGTGATCAGCTGATTTTGCGCAGTTCTCCAGTGTGTGCGCGGGGCACAGAATGTGCACAGGGGAGTCTCCCACTGCAGCCAGTTGGCGGAGTTTTGGCACAATTCTGTTGTTCATACCGACGTTAACACTGTCTGTGCACACGGTGAACAACTCTGTCGTCCAGTGATCTGCCTCCTGTAAAGCTTGACAGGTCCGTCGGTTATGTCCTGCGCGGCTCGCCCAGCTCCAGTTCAATCAGTCATAGAAAGTCCGAAGATCTTTTGCAGGGAGCGAAACGGCAACGTAGCTGCTTAATGTCTTTGGTTTTTTTGACATGTCTAGCAGTTTACTCCATTGAGTGTTTACAAGAAACACGTGTAGACGAAATTTGTGTTTTGTTTTTGATGTTTTGAGGTACGCAAAGGCGCGTAGTGACACAAGTGACGTTACGCAATTCAGATTTGTGCCGCGCATGCGTACCTGCGTACCAGTTATGTGCACCCCTGGTTATAGGTATGTTAGCTATCAATTTCCTATTTAGAAATGTAGCAAACATGGACCATCATTGATACATTTGGAGATATCTTTTTTTCTTGCAACGACTTCTTAGAAACATACTGACGGTGCTAGATGTTCACATCTTAACCCTTTTTCTTAACCCTCCTATTGTCTTCGTGTTCCCCCCCTTACTTTGGTCTTCGCGGTCAAATTTGACCGGTCCTGTTTTAACTGCTATTACATTAACACAAAAACCATTAATCATCACCAAATGTCATTTAACACCCTTTCAAACTGTAAAGATTGTATCAGACTACTGGTATACATGACAAACTGCAGTACATATACAAAGAATAGACACTGATCATGTATTGCATGTGCCAAGTGTGATCCATGTGGGGGGATGGGCACATAAGAGTGGGAAATGTGTCAAATTATTCTGTGTGTGTGTGTGTGTGTTTGTGTGTGCCAGGTGTGATTCACATGGGGGGATGGGTACATAAGGGGGGGACACATCTTGTGTGTGTGTGGGTGTGGGTGTGGGTGTGTGTGGGTGTGGGTGTGTGTGTGTGGGTGTGTGTGTGTGGGTGTTTGTGTGTGTGTTTTATCTGATCCGGATGGTTACTAATTCCTTTTCTTTATGGCGGTCATTTTTGACCGGGAACACCATGGGTGTTACAAAGTTGACTAAATCATCCAAAATTCAATGAAAGTGGTGATCAGCAATTGTATATATTCAAATGTCTACTGTGAAGGATATCATAAAGCCTTAATGCAATCGAATGTAAAACAAAAAAGTTATGATTGATGAAAGTAGTAAATCGGTCAGATTTGACCCGAAGACAACAGGAGGGTTAATAGGCTACATCTGTGTATGTATGGCAGTAAAGTGGCACAACATACAGCCAAAACAATTAGAAAGAAGAAAAAAAAAAAACTTTGCTGCGTTTTTTTAACTTTTGTTACATTCAATCACTTATGCTTCATACACCAACTGGAATGTAGATTTGTCATTTTGCCTTACAAATGTATTTTATAAGTACCAAAGTAATGATGATTGCAAAATAATGTAATCCAACCTTGATCATGAAAGACTGACACCTTATCTGGTGTTTCTGCTCATTGTGGTTACAAACCAAAGGCCTGTACTACGAAGCCGGATTTTCGCTTAGCGAGGTAACTTCAGGGTAAACTCTGGGTTTCCGGTGTTATGCCAAATTATGCACCCCCGCCGTGAAATGCACCCCTTGTCACGGGAACGCGCATTTGAAAATGAAACGTTTACACCTTAAAACGATGCTTAAAACGAAAAGTAAACGTCCAGGGTTTTTTTAATGGTAATTTTCAGACTGTGAGTTGTTTAGTGGTAGCTCATATAGTCTTGATTCTTGTGGTTAAACTTTTCGCTCCGTATTTTGATGGTTGGGGTGTTGCAATATACGTTGGTCAGGGGGACATTATTTGTTGACGCACAGGTGGCCCGAGGGGACGGCATGAGCCGAGGGACCATGGCATGAGCGTCAGTTCTGAAGTTAGCAAGGCTAGGATGTTGCATTGTATCTTGTGGAACATTACAAGTAAAGTACGTGAGAGTAAGATAGAGTGTGTCGTTATTATCAGTATAGCACACAATACATATTGAAACATGGGGTGTCGAATCCTGGATTTTGCATTCATTCGTCACTTTTTTTTCAGTTATCTTTTGTTTAATATATGTTTTTTTAATTGTGACGTCCTGTCTGTATACACGTGCTTTCAAATGTATTTTTTAATTTTACATATTTGTCATATAATAATCAAAATATATGTTTACAAATGTTACATATATGTCTTTGTCAGCATATTTTTGCCCCTTGCTATCTTACATAATAAAAGTGTCACATTCATGAAACTTGCTCCATTTATTGGTACTAGTCCTACAACTATACCCTCAAAAATGCTTGAGGTGGGAATAATAGAAGCATCTTTTTGGGGGGGTTCCTTTTACGGCGGGGGTGCATAATTTGGCACAACTGTTGTGCCGAAATATGCACCCCCGCCGTGAAATGCACCCCCCCAAAAAAGATGCTAAAAGGGTCACATACATGAAACTTGCTCCATTTATTGGTAGCCTACTAGTCTTACAACTATACCCTAAAAATGCTTGAGGGTGGGATTAATAAAAGCATCTTTTTGGGGGGTTGCTTTTTACGGCAGGCCACGATATGCACCCCTTGCTATCTTACATAATAAAAGGGTCACATACATGAAACTTGCTCCATTTATTGGTACTAGTCTTACAACTATACCCTCAAAAATGCTTGAGGGTGGGATTAATAGAAACATATTTTTTGGGGGGGCGCATTTTACGGCAGGCCTGGTTGCCATGATATGCACCCCCTTGCTATCTCTGACAATAAACGTGTCACATACATGAAACTTGCTCCATTTATTGGTACTAGTCCTACAACTATACCCTCAAAAGTGCTTGAGGGTGGGATTAATAGAAGCATCTTTTTTGGGGGGGTGCATTTTACGGCGGGGGTGCATAATTCGGCACAACTTTTGTGCGGAAATATTTATCTTTAAATCTGGGGATAAGGCAATGATTCCAGTTATAGACCTATCAGCATCCTCCCCTGTGTCTCTAAGATAGCTGAGAAATGGGTGTCAAAACTAATCACCAAACATTTAGACAAAGGTTTCGCTCCACTCCACCCAATGCAGTTTGGTTTCCGTGCTCACCACTCCACTGAGACAGCTAAATGTGTCTTTGTGGAAAAGGTTAAATGTATGTTGGACACGAGCCCATATGTAGGGGCTGTCTTCCTTGATCTCAGGAAGGCTTTTGACACTGTTGACCACCAAGTGCTCCTTACAAAGCTGACTCATTTCAATTTTTCTGCAGTTTCTATACATTGGTTTAAGTCTTACTTATCGAACAGAAAACAGTGTGTTTTGGTCAACTGTGCCAAATCCCCCTACCTTGTCAATCCTGTTGGGGTTCCACAAGGTTCCATTCTTGGACCATTACTGTTTTCACTGTACATTAATGTCTTGCCTAATGTATGTCCTGAGTTGAATGTGCAAATGTATGCCGATGATGCGGTTATCTTTGTACACGGGAAAAAGACTGAAATAATTACATCCTGTCTCTCAAATGCATTGGAGAAGGTTCAACACTGGCTGAACAACATTTGCTTACAGTTAAACGTACAAAAAAAAACAGTATGCATGATGTTCAGTAAACAACCAGTCAAAATCGAAGGATCCAATGTGTTTTTAAACGGAGCAGAAATAGAACTAGTCTCCTAGTTCAAGTACCTTGGAGTCATATTGGACTCGAACTTGACTTTTAAGAAACATATTAAGAAAGTATCTAATACCATTAAATTCAACTTGCTAAATGTAAACAAAGTAGACCTTTGTTAACTATCAATGCTGCCATGTCATACCTCCACTGTATGATTCTATCCCACATTGAATACTGTTTGACAAACTGGTCGTTTGCTTGTGCCACAAACCTGAAACCAATAGAACAGCTGTACAAGAGAGCTATCAAGGTGTTTGACAGAAAGCCAAATTCATACCACCACTGTACCATCCTTGAAAAACACAATTTCTTGAGTTTTGACAATTTTAAATCTTTAAAAGTATGTGTTTACATGGACTGGCCCCCCCTCCCTTAGGGGAATTCATCCACAAAAAACACACTGGACGCTGCACTAGGTCAGAAACCAGAGGAGACTGTGAAGTCCACCGTAGATGGACCACTTTTGGACAAAATGTACTCTCCATTAAAGGCAGCTCTTTCTGGAATAGCCTCCCAACTGAGATACGGGATTGTCCCACTCTCAATAGTTTTAAAGGTCAACTAAAAGAATGGTTGAGAAACAAACAGATGTGCAATCACCGCTAAATACACAGGGGTATCTTCTCTTGCACTTTATTTAGCTCTTTTATCTTCTCTTTCACTTTATATGTCGTAGCTGCTACATTGTACTGCGATGTGGTAAATGCTTGTATATGCTGCTCATGCTCTTTCTGCATATCATGTATTTATTTTTGCTATGTTTATAAATGTCATGTTCTTAAATGTTGTATGTCAGGGACTACGGATGGAAATTAGCTCAAAGCTAAAATCTGGCATATTTACATTTGAAGCATTAATTGTTTAAAGTGTTCATCAATGTGCATTGTCCCTCTTCAAATAAACGATTAAATGAAATGAAATCAAAATACGGAGCGAAAAGTTTAACCACAAAATCAAGACTATATGAGCTACCACTAAACGACACACAGTCTGAAAATTACCATTAAAAAAAGGTGTAAATGTTTCATTTTCAAATGCGCGTTCCCGTGACAAGGGGTGCATTTGACGGTGGGGGTGCATAATTTGGCACAACACCGGTCCTACGACGCTGGTTCACTTCTTACCGGGGTAGATCTCCATGGTAACTTATGCTGAACGGCAATAGAGTGCCACAGTGACGCGTCCTAAAACCCGGAAGTAAACTCCTTCTGGTTCCTTCGACAAAAACCAATGCAATTTCTATCGATCATAAATCTATCGATTAGATTTATGATTCGAAAATTATAAAAGTAGGGTAGACATGTGGATATTATCTGGGAGAACAAAACGTGATCTGTCTCTTCAATTTGTGTCAACCACAGACCTTATTTCGAGCTATTTTCCAAAATCCTATGGAGAAATTGCATTGGTTTTTGTCGAAGGAACCGGAAGTGGTAAAATGCTAACTTACTTCCGGGTTTTAGGACGCGTCAATGTGGCACTCTATAGTTCCAGGATAAGAGATCAACTCAGTGAAAGCACCGCCTGCTGACCAATCAGAGCTCAGTGTGCGGAGTTTAAAGCTATCAAGTCATATTATTTACAATATAAAGGAAATACAGTTTAAACTGCCGTTGCAGGAAAGACGGCCGGCAAAAATCACCGACTGTGTGAATATGAAAATTAATAGAATATCACCTCTCATCTTCAGAGCAATCTGACTATTATAACATTAGCGTTAAGAAAGCTTACTTATATATCTGCCACAACATAAGTAACCGGATCAAAGGAACATTACATACTGTCCGCGGCACTGTGAGTGCAGACTTCGATGTGTCTCATTATCATTCATATCTCATCATCAATCACATCAAAATGTTTCATATATTTCCTTATCTGTGTCACGTTCTTGAGCCGTATCTGGCCGTGCAACACTTACAGTGTCACATACTGTATGCAGAAGTATTATTTTAAGCAATACATTAAGTTGATGAAACACTCGAGTCAAATGTAATTAAAGTCAGATCCACTCGTGTTTTAGATGGGGTGCCAGTGATATCATAAAACTGTTAATGTACGAATTCAAACACTTTTTTTTTTACCAGCTGTTCTGTATTCACCTTGCAGGTGCAACTATGTTGCTTTTATCCTGGATAAAGTGTTTACGTCATGGATGTTTAAAGTTTAACGTCTTCATATTTGTCTAATATAATAGTTTACTTTTCATTCAGGAAGTATGACGCTGCGCTGTCAGTACGCTTGTCCATGTTTTTGATTGGTCAAATGTTGTAAACCCCGCCCCTTTCACGTGAACGCGCTCTCAGCTGGACGCCGAGAAACCCTGGGTTGATTTACCAAGTTGATAACCAGCGTCGTAGGACAGCTTAGCGAGATCGCTTTTGTAAGGGTTAGTTAAGCCAGATAACTCAAACATATCCAGGGTATGTTGAACTGGATTCGTAGTACAGGCCTCAGGCCTGGCAGTGTAAAACAGAGTGTGGATAAGTCCCTATTATACCAGCTGACACAGCACCTGTCGCCAAAAAGAAAAGCGTGAATGTTACCTCCAGCAACATCGCACAGATGTCTGCTTTGGAAATGAGCCCAATGATTGAGGCCCTATCCATGTCAAAACAATCGGGGCAAAGCCAGAAAGTCAGCACATTTACATATTTGTTTGGCACTCAGTTTGTACATCACTGTTTTCTATGATAATCCCTATGAAGCTATAAAAGCAGAGACGGTACATGGGAGGATACATCGTGGGCCAAATGTTATGTGCAAACAGATATGTATGCCACTTTTGACACAGAAATGTTTTATTTCGAAATGTGCAATTATGCACTCGACCCAAAACATGACTTCAACATTACTTTGAAGCATAAACATCTGAGTAATTAGTCTTTCATTTGTCCAGTGTATGTCTATTTGCCTTTTTATTGAATGGTACGAATACGTGTTTGTAAGTTTCAGTATGTGTGCATTTGCATATGGATGTGCCTTATTTGACAGAGGAAATCATGATGGATCATTGTTATACTGACAGCAGAGCAGTTGGTCCTGTGGGGGTAAAGGATGGTGAACCTGAAATGACAGCAAACAAACTTCCCCTCAGTGATTAATTTGCTTTATATTATAAGGGCGATGTTTGCCTTTAAGTAATATCTTATTAAAACCAGGACAGCAGCACAAGAAAAAGAGAATTGGAGATAAGGCTGAGCTCACAAACATGTATCTGTCTTCCTGTTCCATTCCTCAATGTATTCCTAAGGCTGAAGTTTTTTTGCATGAACAGGAGCAACAAAACATGTCACGCCCTGCACTCCTGACAAATGTGTTTGAAAAAATAAGTTATGCAAACTGTAACCCATGGCTACTAAGCACGCTCTAAGTACCAATTATCCACTGAGCTCCATTTAAATTCAGTAGTAAGACAAATTCAACTTTTTGTCAATTTGAGATGACCAGTCTCCTGGGTAACACTTTATATATCCATCAATATTAAATGGTAAATGGACTGTACTTATATAGCGCTTTATCCAGTCTTTACGACCCCTCAAAGCGCTTTACATACTACATGTCATTCACCCATTCACACCCATTCATACAGAGCATACAATATTAAAGAGTAGATTGAGAGGTACATACTTAACCTTAACATGGGTTTTGTATTCTTCCACTTCTTGCAACATTACTAGTGGTTGTTTGTTTTTATATCAACTGCACCTCAATATATTGGGGAAATAGTGTGTGCATGTGTAATTGCATGTGTGTGCGTTTGTATGTAGATTACCCTGTTATTATTCTATATGCCCATTGTGACTGTCTTACTGCATGCAGTCTTAAGGATTCTAAAATGCAAATACACTTTTTTTCTATATATTTTATGTAGATATAGGTAAGGGAAATATTTATCATAATGATGATGATGAATGAACCCTTTTACCAGAAAGAAAAAGCAGAGAATGTATTAAAGAACAGATAGGAATAAGGAAGACCTTTTTTTTTTTGCAATAAGGAAGGATGAAGATACATGTCTCTAATATAAGTGTTTTAAAAAGTCACAACAGAGGCTGGAAAAATCCAAGCCATCTTCATGTTTGGGTGAGTAGATGATGTGTAGATGCTGACAGATTTGTTTGATTAAAATGACATTGCATTCCCTGCATTGGTTTTTCTCAAGTCCATAAAGCATCTTTGTCATGCTGCTCATGCCCAAAAAGAAAAAGGGTAACACACATAATAGACTATACTCAAGATGGGTTTCAATCCAACAGCAATTTATCACAGGGTTATTGCTTCATTCAATATTCTCATATACTGGTTATGTACTGGTTGTGTAAAATAATCAGTGTGTAGGCTGTACTTGCATAACAATATCTGAACAGAACATGCTCAGATTATTATATATATTTTAATGCTTAACACATTGCAGTAAAATGTGCCTTTCAGTTCAGTATCTTTGTTCACATTTGTGTTCAAGGCTATAACGAGAGCTTTATGCCTGAATATCCCACAGTACTTGCAAAGTACATACCATATTTTCACAGAATTAGGTAGAATAATCCTTGTCAAGGTCTCGTCTTTCTCTATGTCCCTCACTTCTCACTCGGCTAACCCCTCTCACCCACACTCCTCGTTTCACATCTCGCTCTCTTTTCCCCTTTGTGTCTAATCAAAGTTATTCAATACAAAGGGGTTGAGAAAGACCTTGAATCAGAAGACTGAAAGTTGAGGGCTGAAGTAACTAAGCATTTAGTTATACAAGTTTAGTTTGCAAAGTGTGTGTGTGTGTTACTGTGTGGGTGGTTTTCGGTCATTTCTATATAACTTAAGATGACTTGTTACGGTTAATCATCAGTAACTCCTTTTTACAAGCATGACAAATATGGAAAGGTTCCTAACTATCCTATGCACCTCACTTATTTACACTGTATGAATATATATTCTTCTTCCGACTCTTCTGTTCAAGTGACCTTCCACCAAGACCCGTTTTCTCTAGATACCATTGCTACGCCAGTGCAGCTTTCTATTCAAGCATGACAAAATAACATATACAGTTATAACACTTTCAGGTGTACAATGCTTATGCTTACTTATCAATGAAAATGTTAGATGGATATTGTGTTGCTCGTGTTCATCCCTAAATGTGTTTTCCTTTGACATCTTTGCTCCTTTTCACATGGCTTCAACATGCAAATAAATCATTCATAAATAGGCTAATGTACAGTACAGTGACGTATCTGGAATGTGCTACTTTTAACATCTTCGTCTAAACTGTAGCCTATGAAGATAGTAAGATTGTCAATTATAAACTTTATTCTCTCCATGTTCAACTCTTTTTCTTTTTCCCTCACTTAATCATTTGGTTCCACCTCCTGTGACAGATTATCCTACACAGTATACACCAATAGAACACATACAACCCACGCTTACAACACTACTCACACAAACATCTATTTGTTTATCCATATTCATCAGATAAATTATCCACAGTGTACACCAACATGAACATACATCTAAATGCATACCTCCTACGCTTACAACACACACATAGATGCAAACAAACAGGCACACACTGTAAAAACAAAATACACCCAAAATGTGTGGAAATCAAAAAGGCTCAGCATTAGAGGGATGGATACACACAGCCTCTGCCATCATGATGGGGATGATGCCTGATAGAGGTATAATCTTTATCAGTACTGCCTTTATCTGGTTCGAGGGTCAGCATTAAAATTATTTCCAGCAGATTTTGAATTTACAGATGTTTCAGGCAGTGAGAACATGCAGCTATAAGGCTGGAGGGCCACTAACTCATGGGGTTAAAGCTGTTGTGTCACATCGATGTTGGGTCTATACAAGCCCTAAAGAAAAGTGGATGCAGAAATTAAGTTGATGGCTTGATATATTCTAGGCAAACAAATACAAAATGGTGATGCATGTAAATGTAAGTGTGAAGGGGAGAATAGTCTAGCTTTAAAAGGGTGTGGTCTGCACATGCAGGTGTTGCCCATAAAAATATGCTGTGAAAAATTGTGCTGTGTTTTAGTATGTGTCCTCTGTCACGCTTCAGAAACTGTTTCCTGTTTCTTATTGCCTGGGGAACCATGGCAACATGGTGACCATGAACTGATGGATGTCATTTTTCTATGTGTATCTATTTGTGTGTGTGAGAGAGGGAGAGAAAGGAGAGGAAGGGGAAAGCCTGTGTCTGTGTGAGTGTTAGATGAAAGGCTTTTAGGGGATGTATTGAAATAGGGGCTAGTCTTTTTATTCAAAAAAAATGTATATGCCACTTTAAAAAGCAAATACGTAGACAACATATATGCGCCTATATATTGAGGAAAAACAAGACATAACCCACAGAATCAGATCAAATACAAAAAAATTGGTTGTTCTCTTTCTCTTTCACACATCTTTTCACATGTGCTCTCTCTTTATCTCACTATGTGTTGGCAGGTAAGCATGACAATGCCAAGCAACAGACCTGAAAACACAGATTTTAAATAGCACATCAACACCATCATTACCCTCGCAGCTAATGCCTCACTACATCCTGAGCCGCAGCCGAGTTGCCAATGAGGAAGCAAGGCTCCTGGACATGTAATTCACGTTGTAATTTTTAATCACTAAGGATGTTAATCAAATCCAACCACTCTCTAAAACATTTTTGGAAAAATATCAGCCAGCATTTCTGAGTAATTGGAGATGTGTTGAATCGAGACTATTGGTTTAAAAAAAATGACATTAGCATCTTATTTTCATTTTTTTGGTTGTCTCTCCTTACATCTTTTTTCTACAAAAGTGAGGGTTGTCATTCATCACCATCAGGCTTTTATCTGTTTTCTTCTTGCTTCTTGTTTAGAGCAAATTCTTTATCAGTGGCATTACTGGGCTTTTTTTCATTTCTACTGTTTTCTTTTGCTCGTTGTTGCAGTAACTTCTGCTCCAGAAGACAAAACAAGTAAAATATACAGAGGACACGTGGTTCATATTTGATAATTCAAGGCCTGAGTCATAAAAACCATCATACATTTAAAGACAGTATGGCAAGGCTAGTATCAATCAGTGGCAATCAAATGAGCCCTGACATACTGATATACAGTAATAATGTTGCCCTGTAGAGTCACATGCCAATATTCAGCAGCCAGATATGAATATAATGGCAACACATATCACTTCACTATGTTTTTTGCCCCTCTATTTATTATCATGTGTCAATGAATAAACCAACAATTCCCATAATCATCGTATTTTCTGTCCACAAATGATAGTGTATTCTTCTACCAATAATTATTACCCTGCTGCCACCCACAAGTAAATGAATCCAACACGGTTAAGATTGCTTCTATAAAGAGTCCTGGTATTGTCCTTGCACATTATATTATGAATTGTTGCCTCAGATCTCTGTTGCAATTAAATTGCAATGCTTCATGCGCTGATGATCTGATGGAAAGAGGACATGATTCCTGCAGCTGTTGCAGTCCGGTAACCGGCTATTTTAAGATGTGCACCACCAAGAGAGGATTGGTGGGAGTTGGCAGCCCTGAGGACATTCTGTGATGTAGAGAGGAGAGAACTTTAAATTACCTTGGTATTTTTCAGGGAACTGTGTGTGTATGAGTGTGTGTGTGTGGTGTGTGTGTGTGTGTGTGTGCGTGTGTGTGTGTGTGTGTGTGTGTGTGTGTGTGTGTGTGTGTGTGTGTGTGTGTGTGTGTGTGTGTGTGTGTGTGTGTGTGTGTGTGTCCAATAACTCCCTGGTTTTAGCTCTCCTGATAATCAGCACTGCATACACTGGAGAGAATGCTGAGTCCTAACCAACCAGTCAAATTTCAAGGAGAGCACAGTAGTTTCTGTGAATGATGCTGGTTGCATGACCTTTAATCATCAATGGACGTGCTGGTCTTTAGATTACAGTGCATGTCGTGTGCTTAATGTGGCTTTGACAATGCACCCCACCTGTGTGCGGACCTGGCAGCTGAAAGCAAACAGAACGGAGGGCAATCAATCTCCACACCAAACTGTGGTGTGCTGCTGGATATCCAGTGACGGATTCCTCTTCCCACTGTGCAGGTGCAGTGAGGAGGTAAACCTGACTGTTCCCAGGATAATGTCACCACACCGGCAGAAATTTCACTGTGTGCAATGAGCTCGCAAAAATAAATAAGGTCCATTCTGTCAGTTTGAATACGGTCACTTGTGAAAGCTTCAAGCCCCCTATAATGTCATCAGTCTTGATCAGCAGCACACTGTATTGAAACTAATATGGGAAATGTTTCTACAGTGTCAACATATTGGCATTTCAACGATCTGTTGAAACCTTTAAAAAATAATTGTGAAATGAATATACTAAACAATTCTCGAGGAGAGCAGTATCTTCATCAACAGAAAGATAACAATTAAAAGGACTAGTGAGCTAATTCTATTGATCAGCAAATGCAAGTAAGGAGCACTGAAAATACTTAACAATTGTGTGCCACAATTCATGGAAAATACAGATTTCATCCTTGAAACCCTTGTTAAATCAGTATATGTTGATGATCATAAACATTTAAAACCTTTAACCTGAGCCTTTTATATGGTAGTTGCACATGTATTACTAATCAAAGCAAAGAGAGATAGAAGACACTTTAACTTAGATGCATTTGTGAATTGATTGGTAAGCCTATGCTGCAAAGATGAAAGCGTTGGAAAATCAAAGAAATTAAAAGACAACACAATGTATTTTTTAATTAAATGTTTTTAACATATATTTTTTATTTACATCACAATCATTTTAGCAGAACTCAACTTCACTCCCATGAGTCTGGAATATTTGACATTACTCACTTTAATGCGAGCAGAGCTCGGTCTTTGCCCACAAATAATATGTGCCTCGGATATTAAACATGCCACCAAAGAATGAATAAAACATTCACAAGGAAACTACTTTTGAACAAAAAAATTAAAAATGCACTTGAATTAGCATATGTCTTGAACTCGAACAGAATAAGAAAAGCTGAGAGGAAGGTTCCCTTTGTGTGTGTCAAAATAAGTCTAGCTGTGAAACAGAGAGTGGGAGAGGGATCAGTGTTTCATGGTCATGTGATAATGTGCTTCAAGGCCACAGTGCTGTACACAGAGGAAGGCTTCTTAAAATGCTCTTCGTGAGCTGTGCGAAAACAGTTGTGTGTGAGTTTAGTAATGAATGCATCAATGTGTTTTTATCGAAACACTTTGGTACTAATTTTATAATTTTATAATTTTTTGTTTGCAAATGCATGTCATTTTATCTGCGTCTCTGATGCAGGCTACATTATTGCGCATTGTAAAACATTCTTCTACCCATTTGTTGATGACTACCAAATGATTTGAAACCCCTTCAGGAAATAGTTTGTAAAAACATATAGAAACACTACATAGATATATGGACCAGAAACCAATTATGAAGCATTGAAAAACTAAATAATGTTTATACATGCTTTACTACAGTAATTGATGTTTAACCATATGACAAGGTATGATATCATCAGTTGCAATTTTATAATAGATATCCAAATAATTTAAAGTTTTACAAATGTAATTGTTACATACGTTTTACAACGTATGTAACAATTAAAATAACGTACTTTTGCTGTCTCTGTGTATTGAAAATCTCAAAAATAAATCATATATAAAAAATAAATAACGTACTTTTTAAAATTGTATTAGTAGTATTTATTATTAAATATAATTTCCTTTTTTTGTTAACAGTAAGATGACAAGTCACTTAACAAAGGTCCACATGGTGGTTTCTGAAAATACAGTTACATACTGGCCTTATTGAATCAGTCCGTGTCTTAATCCTTATTCTTTCCCCCATCGACTTTCCTTTCCTTCTTTTTCAGCAGAAAACATTGTTCTTATTAGAAGTAGAGTGTTTGTTTGCTCCAATTATTTATTTTGTTCCTCACACAGTTTGTTTTCTATGTGGAAGGCTCTATAAAACAACATCTGATCGATACTAGTCTGCTGCGACTGCTGAATCCCTCCCTCCCTCTGGAACCTTGAATTTATCCTTGACCCTCAGCCAAAATCCCTGCAATAAACCCAAACACACACATACACACACACACAAACACACACACACACACACACACACACGCAAACGCACACGCAAACGCACACGCACACGCACACTCACAGTTTCCTATTATACACATGTAAATGCACTCTCACACAGTTTCCCATACATACACACACATACACACACAGGCCTGCTCTAGTTGACACACAGTGATGATATGCCAACTGGCTGATTATCGGCAGCCCTCTCTGTGCAAATATTTACCAGAACCCTGAATAACTGACAAAATAATACATAAGCAGGGAATAAATTAGGAAGAGGGGAAACACTGATCCCAACCTAAGAGAGACACCCGTTGTAAATATCTGATAAGAGTGAGGTATAGAGGAGGAGAGTAAGGTAGTCAAGAGAGTAGATCAAACCAAGGGAGGGGAAAAGGAAGAAGATGAGAGGAGATAGGGGAACCAAACTGGAGAGGAGGATAGGAGAAGAGAAGGAGGAGATTGAACGCTTTATTTTTAATGGGTTAAGCTTATCTCCGGTAGGGAAAGCCAACTGCATTTGGGAAGAAAATCAATGGCGTCTCAAGGTTTTGCACAAATTAGTTCAACTAAGATTCCTCATGCAGGGGAATGTTAACTAACAACACAAGTAAATAACAAGAAAATGAGTGGAAGCAGTGAGTTCTCAAAATGTCTCATTATGAATTTACATTTACTACATTCCTGACTACTTCTCTGTATATTCATTGTATTTTAGTATATATAT
The DNA here is from genome assembly GCA_031216635.1 of Dissostichus eleginoides. Taxonomy (NCBI): domain Eukaryota; kingdom Metazoa; phylum Chordata; class Actinopteri; order Perciformes; family Nototheniidae; genus Dissostichus; species Dissostichus eleginoides. The sequence continues at coordinate 22,219,827 of CM062268.1, read as the reverse complement.
TTAGTTATTATGCTTATAAGTGGTTCATGATAACATTTTAATATTTTGTGTATGTGTACATTATCATATATACCTTTTAAAGTATTTAAAATACATTTAAATATTCAATAAAAGCTAAATCCATCAAGTCAAGAGGTAAATGAAAATGATAACATAATACAGTGCCACAGGTTATGTGTAAATATATACAAAAACTAAATATAAATTAAGTGGTGGCTAGCTGTTGAAAATATACTGTATATAATATTGTATTAAAGTTGTTCCCAGTTTTCAAATAATGTAAGGGTCGGATTCATGTCCACGTATAACATTGCTCTGCTAATCTAAAGTCAGACCATTGTAATAAATGAAATGAGACATGAAGCAAATGAGGAGAAACAAAGTTTGACATGTGACATATGATGGACTAATGTGCAACTGAGAAGCTGACATTAAAGGACAGTTTGACATTTTAAGATCAGGCTTGAGAAGAGGGAGGTATACCTGAAATAATCTGATTCTATCGATGCCGTACGTCACACCATGTCAGATACAGTTCATTGTCAAACAGAATCAATCAGCTGTTGTTTATACCAAGGTGAATTGTGAGGAAAAAACAGTTAGGGTCACTGAGACGTTGGATGCCAAAACTTTGACTCGATGCCTGGGGTGGTGAAGGACTGGTGGGATCTTTCCTTTGACTCTTCATCAATACTGCCCCTCCTCCACTGCTTTGATACGAAGCAAGGTGACGTACATGCAATTGCAGAATGATTACTCTTAATGTGAAACACTTAACCTTTCTTTAGTTTGGATGTGAATAAGTTATAAGTGATGATGTTGAACTGGTTGGCTGCACTAAAGCAGTTATATCCACATAGCAAGATGAGAGAAATAGATCGAATGCCTTTGTCCTATTGCAGGACGATTATGTTACCTCACAGTTTTATTGTACAACTCAACACACTTAAAAAGAGCTCGTACAACTCAAGCTGTGAAACCTTTCAGTATGTGATTATGATGCACTCTAAGTGAATATAAAACAAATCTCTACGAATATAATTACTACAATTACTAGTTTTTCTGTGGTTCGCATTGAAGATGACGTCACGGCTTTAAAGTCAATGCAGTGTTTGATGGGGAGCCAGCGGAGGTCATGGAGGATAGGGGTGATGTGGTCGGAGCGTCGGGTGGAGGTGAGCAAACGGGTGAAGCTGAGTTTTGGACATATTGAAGTTTTTTTAGTATGAATGCAGGTGATCCAAAAAGTGTGCTGTTGCAGTAATCCAGTCGGGATGTTATAAAGGCATGGATCAGAGTTTCAGCAGCGGTCGATGAGAGGGAGGGTCTGATGCGGGCGATGTTCTTTAAGTGGAAGAAAGCGTTTTTTGTGACCTGGTTGACGTGAGGGAGGAAAGTGAGGATGGGGTCAAGGATGATGCCAAGGTTACGGATGTGAGTGGAGGGGTTGACAATGGAGCCGTCGATGGTAAGTGAAAAATATTGGGGTGAGCGGGTAAGTGAGTTTGGGCCGATTATAAGTTCCGATTTGTCACAGTTAAGTTTTAGAAAATTGTTTTGCATCCAAAATGTAATGTCAGTGAAGCAGGTGCTGAGCTGGGAGTGTGTGGTTGGAGAAATATATTTTGTTGAGAGGTAGAGCTTTGTGTCATCAGCATAACAGTGACTATGAATTATTTTTAGGAAAGATTCTCCAAAACAATTAAATTGATTTACCCCATTTTTACATTTCATCCGCACTTTTTAGCCTGCATTGCAGATGAATTATCGGAACAGAACAGCTATACACTCTTGCCTTGACGTTATGTCATACAAACTCTACCCCTGCCTTTACACCTCAATTCCTTTTCACAATATGTTGTGCTTATTTTTATCATTATACATTGTTCAACCTGAAATATGTAGTGTATTTCAAATACTCAAGTGAATAATTAAATAACACCTTTCTGACAAAGAACACATAGTAATTGAACAGTAAGAGCTTGACACAGTTGATGGTTTAAAGACATTATGTTGGATTGCAATACACAGTCCTTAGGTTGCAATGTCCATGCATCTAAGTATGAGTTCAGGCACAACATCAATATTCAAACAGATCTTTTACTCCATAAGGCGTGTCCCTTGAGCAATGTTCTTCCCTTAGGCCCAGGTTAAATGTGTCCACCGTCTGTAGACAAAAGAAAATTGACAGGATGTGTTTTTTTTATTTTGACCTGCTGTCAGGCCATATATCATTATCATAAAGCTTTGGGAGTCGAGAGGCAGAGGAGTGATGTAACTCACAGCTTTAGCCCCAGCTCAATGTTGTCACTGTAAAAAGAACAGAGAGAGAACAAAGGATTTCTGAAAATGGTTGTGTTGAACTGTCTCTAACATTTGGACCAAACCATGGGGAAAATAATGATGAAAGAGTGAGAGAATGTTGGCTAAGATTAAAAATAGAGTCATATCTTTAGTTTTTGGTAAAGACCTCTGGAGGAGCAGCTTTTTCTCCATTTATAGATTTTTGCCTTATTGCAATTGCTGTATTTGCATGAAATGTAAACTCATTTATTGTTTTTGGAAACCTATTCACCACAATCCGTACAACCTTTCAGTTTTCAACTCATTATAACCCCTGCATTTTAGTAATGAATCATAACATTTGTAGTGTGTATTATTTGGCCTAATAGGCAGAAATATATTCATATCAGTGACCCTATGGCTTTTCCTGAAACTACCATCTACACCCTACCCTACCTCACATGATGATTTCTCACATGCTCAGAATAGTGTTGTTGTCTAACTGTGGAGATTAGGTCTTGGACGCTTGTTTTGTGTGTTGCTGCTCAAAGATTTCTTAAACTGATTAGCCATAACAAACTTTAGATTTATTGGTGGATGATTAGTTGAATTTCATCAGATGTGTATTTTCCAGGATCAATATGCCCTTCTCCACCTACAGGCTGCTACGGTTCACGATCTGTGCTGCTGCCAATTCATATTCTGTCAGCATGGCAGCTTCAGAGAGCTGTAAAACTATGGTAAACAACGAACAAATACCCTGATCCCCGAGGTGAACAGAGCATTAGATGTATTTCGCATGGATAAGCATCTAGAGGGCTCTTAAACCATGCCCTTTACACTTATGCTGTCTAAATTGGCTTTATTTTTACACAGTTTATTTTTTAACTGTTCTTCGTTTGTTAAGGATTCTGACATTGAGTGCTGTTAATGTAGAGTAAGTAAGCATTGCTCATCTCATCTACAACCACAGGCAAATGTTTATAAGGTCTTTGAGAATTGGAGGTCGTCAACATTTTCAGGTCTTGCAGGAGATTTTCAAACTTTTCTACCTGTAAAAAAATTACGTTTTCGATCATTTCATTGTCCGTGGAGAAATAATGAAACTTTTCCAAGTATTAAAAAAGCAATAATTCAGAAAATATGCTGTGTTAGATTGGAAATACAATAAGGGAATAGGTTTTGAACATGCTCCCATTATTTTCTACCCTGCTAAACAGTGGAATTGAAATAAGTAATTCACATAAAAAAAAACGTGGCAAATTCCAGACATTTTTTTATGTTTGGGGAACTTTTCCATCCCTGTCGGACCTGTGAACAGGAAGATGATTGAATCAGTCAGTGACTGACAGCTCTTTGCCCCACTGGTGGATGATAAACTGTTGGTATAATGAGGGACTTCTCTGCCAAATATGGTTGGTGCAGTTCTGTGTTGTGTCTTGTCAGATTTGTTAGTATTATTTCTCTGTTTAGTTAATATCGTCAAGTCCGCGTCTGCTAACCCTTTTTTGTTGTCTGTCATTTCCTGTTTTACTTTGATAATCTCCTCTCTCATTTCAGGTAGTTCGACTCCTACCCATGTGTGTTAACTGACCTGATTACCTGCCCCGCCCTTATTGTTTGCACCTGTAGAGTCCCTTGTGTGTGTATTGATTCTGTGTTTTCTCTGTGCCAAGTGCCAGATCGTTTCGACCCTTATGATACTTGTCAGCCAGTTGTTATCTGAGCTACAGTGAATTTAAGTTAGTTTTTTGTAAAGTCATTGTTTGGAGTCCTTGCTTTACTTGAGTGTTTGTATTGCCTTGCTTATCACCACAAGTAAATTCCTTTTTTGAATAATCTTTTGTCTGGAGTCGTGCATTTGGGTCCTATCATTTTAGTGTGTGCCCCAGTCGTAACATTCTGGTGTGCAGGCTTTGCTTCATCTGCAACCAAAACCCCCTCACCAGTTGTTTTTAATGATTATTTTCAAGCAAGTGAGTTATATTTTGAAAATACTTATTCCTGAAAGTTTTAGGGTAAAGTGATTGGTAACAGAAATACAATTTTCAGTGTGAAGCCATTTTATTGCACTATCAGCTAAGTCTGTGTGATCAGAAATCGATCTAATCACTCCGCAAAATCCAAAGTTAATTTGATTAGTTAGTGTGATTGGTTGTACCTGCAGCCCATTTCAAGCCCCATTACCACCAGCAGTGTGCAGTGGTACAACCATTTATACCTCATGCTGGTCAACAAAAGGAATGATTTAGGCCAGGGGGCTCCAACCTTTTTTAGTCGTGAGCTACTTTTACTCCTCTTTTTTTGTTTTTTGCAGTGTATATATTTAGCACATTTTAACATTATTATATGCTTACCTTTAACCTTTGTGTGCTGTTTGGGTCTGTGGGACCCGTTTGCAGTGTTTACTAAAAGAACATGTATGTAATTTAATTATTTTAACCTGCTTTATTTCGGGGTGGACCTCACATCCCCTAGGGGGTCCGGGGGCATGCACCCCCGGGAAGATGTTTTTTTAAATGTTGAAGTTATAAGCATCAATCTGGTGCACTTTGAGCACAAAATGAATTTATGGATACAGCTCTCAACACTCAGATGAAAGGGAGCTGTATACTTTTCAATAATCCAAACATCTTTAGAATATGATCACAACCAATAACAAATCATTTAAACTTGTTTATTCTTATCTTATGTTACCTATTTAGTATTCTTTCTTTTATGCATATTTTACTAATCACTCCCCTTTTAAATACAATATAGTACACATTGGAATAATTTCATACTTTATTTGTTACAACTATATTAAATAGATTCTCTCTCTCTCTCTCTGTCTCTGTCTCTGTGTCTGTCTCGCTCACAGAGACTGTGTGCTCCTCCGTGACGATGACGGCTTGCGTTAAAAAATAATAATAAACATATTTGTAAAGTGGGGGGACACAAACGGGATTTCGAAAAGTGCGGGGGACATGTCCCCCCTGTCCCCAGTGGAAATTACGCCGTGTGTGCGTCAAGTGCAATAAATATGCAAGTTGCAACACACACAGAGTAAAACTCTGCCCCTCATTTGCTGTATAGGCTGGCATGACTAGGCTGTTCAATGGGGCTGATGTGTTGTGTAGAATCTGCCAGAAGGAAAATCACGGTCACACTCACTCCTTATGAAGTGGTGAGGGGCCGCTCCACATCGCTTTTCTTCTTTACTGCAACGCTGTTGGCAACGCTGGTCCCGCAAATCAAGCAAGAACGTGATTGGTCAATATTCATTGTGGGGGTGGGGGGAGGAGGGGTGTTAGATAGATATAGAGTTGTAGTAAGTAGATATAGTTCGCTATGATTGAGGTTTCGTTCATGCATAGGGTAGATTCTTTTAATTACATTTCCTTTTTTTTTTGTGTATTTTTTACATTTGGGATTTGCTTGGCGAGCTACTTATTGAGGGCTTGCGAGCTACCGGTAGCTCGCGATCGACGTGTTGGAGACCCCTGATTTAGGCATTCATCAAAGGCTCACACACCTTTTCTGCATTCTTACAATATTGTATTCTTCCTTACATGATTTCTGTAATTATGTTTTTATATAAACCAGATGACTGATTTATTTTAATATTTCATAATAGAGGTTGGCTTGATTCGTACAAGAATGATCCATTTGATATATATTTTCCATTTCTCTGCATTTACGGTCAGGGTTTAACACCTTCAAATCATAGAAATGTCCTATTTATGTTATATATGTTTTCTTATTCTAACACTCATTAGATGTTACAATACAAAGCCCAACACTCCAAAAACCACAGAACAAGAATAGATACGAACAAATTCCCCTTTTTAATACAAAGTACCTTGAATGGTTGATTGGTTATTTTGTGCAGTTTCTGCATTTAAAGTAAATAGTATTTGGAGTAAGCCTTCAGATGAAAAATGTATAAGAAATATTTATATTTCTTTTAAAATAAATATATGAAACTGAAAAGTAAATCTAATTTTTATGGTAAATAATTTCATAAGAAACATGTTATGTATTATTTATATTCCAGCGAAAGCAGTGATATCATTTAGTTTGTGTTTTCTCGTACCAAATTGAACCTTTGAACTATCCAACCTGCCCCAGCCCACACAGAAGCCCAAATGTCGATCATGTTAGGACAGAAGAAAGTGCATGAACTGAACTCGAGGCATTTTAAGTCATGAATAACAGATAAAGAGTTTGAATAAACGGTTGAGTTGATAATATCCGAAGACTTTCTGTTGAACCCAACTGTCAGTCAGCTCTTACGCAACCCCTAAAAAACAGGTTGCAAAATTACACTGTTAAATTATGCAATATATTCTGAATGAGAGTCAGTGGCACAATTGGGACTTGCTGAGTACAAAGAGAAGTATGTCACATCTTTGACAGGTATTGTGAAGAGATGAAGACCAGTAATTCTCCACTATCAAGTTTCATTATCTTGATGGTCTATTGTTGCTTGAATTGTTACAATCCCTGCATTTGAAGACGTCCGTTGATCCCGAGGCAATGAAGTGTGTGCTAAGTTTCATTTCATTTAACTGAAATGGTTGAGCATTCGCAAACCTACTTTTCTTTTCCCCAGTTTTTTCAACATTTTTTTAGAGTGCTGTAAAAGGTAATTTAGTAGCAGTAGTTTTAGTATAAGTAGTAGTGGTAGTGGTAGTAGTGGTCCTTTTTTTATTTATTGTATTAACACATTTTTGCACTAAGTTATTGGTTTCTCTAAATACAAAAAAAAAATGTTGGCTAATGTTTTGGCTAACATTAAGTTTGTTCTATATATAACTTGTGCTCTGCTAATATTATCCCTGTAATTTTGAAATGACCTCATAAAGACATTTACACACCTCTGTTTCCTGTCCCAGCATGACAGGACATTTATGCCCCTGCTACGCTTCATCATTAAACTCAGCTAGCTATCGATTGCATGACCTGCCCGTCAATAAGACAAAATCAATTCCATGTATTTCCCTCTAAACACTTGGTCTTTTCTGTGCTCTAGTGTAGCCTCAGTTGTGTTCGCTGAAGAAAAGAATAACATGTTGTCTCCTTTACTGACGATTACATATATTTACATATATATTTTTTAAATATCCTGAAGAGTAGGACATTTACAAAGTACTCCAGTGGTTCAGTAAGGTCGCCTTATTTTTGGACAGAGAGAAAGCTGTTATTTACTGCCGACAAGCCCGAAAAACTAAGATGTGACATTTGGTTTGCAAAAAGTACTGCAATCAAGTTAAAAAAATCAAACCCGAAAAGTAGGGGCACACAATTGAACACACTTGAAACCAGTGTTGACAATTTATCAACTTTATCACTAGATATGGTGACTTGTAACACCCCTTTAACAACATAATTTCACAAATGGGATTTGCCATAAATGCTAGTTCTTGTGCATAAAATCTTTTTTCCAATAAAGTCACAGCACAGCGTGTGTGAGTCTGCAGTGTTTCTGTGAGTCTCTGGGTTGACACCTACATTCAGTGAGCTAGAAAAAGCAGCTAATTAAGTACTGCAGCAGTCAGATTGAAACAGGTAACGGATTGCACAGCATGTGTGAAAACTGCAAGGTTTGCTTGTTCCAGTCACTCAGTATACCATCTTAATGGGTTGCACTCACAGGCAGGCAAACTAGATTTATTTAGATTTTATTTTTATAATACCATAATGTAAGACCTTGGCTTCAAATGCACAAGAACCTATCAAAGAAGATGAAAATCGACAGAATAAAGGCAAACACTGAGAAAAAGACGAAGACAGAAAAGGGGAAGAAAAACAAGAACAAATCAAGATTAAGGGAATAATTAGAACTAATCAGATAATCCGGAAAATCCATAAATCCATAAACCCATAAATCCATAAAAAGTCATTATCTTCTGGATGAAATCAGATCCATATAGGTCTGAAATAAATTCTAAGACTTCTGAAAATAGTCAAATGTAAACCATATGGTATATTTTAACTTGGTTGTTTTTAGAATGTATGTTTTAGGAAAAGGGGACTGAATGATTTGAATGATTGATGAATAGTAAAATAAGGGTCTTGATTTTACAATGGTAAAATATGGCTGAAAAGCAGACGTAGCCAAACATAGTAATTACCTTCAGACCTTTGGATTTAGTTAGAAAATACATTTAACACAAATCTGATTGAAATAGTTTTAGGGGAATTGTTCAAGAAATGGCAATACATTTAGACCAACAGCAGGTAGGCCAGGTTGGCGTTTGTCTTTTAGCCTTTTATTTATTTTTGAGAAGCTCTTGCCAATGACTTAATGCCAGTCCGATGTTGACTCTTCTATGGCAGCCTCTCACTCGTTTGTGACAGGCAGTAGAGTAGAGTCTTTATAGTAGGGTCTTAAGAAATACACAATATTCAATGCTGCCCTTGTTTGTTAAGGAGGGCCATCCCATATTTTCATATAAGATGCAATGGTGAGAAATGTATCATCTGTGATCAAGAACATCGCACTGTGAGTCAATGTGCTTCGAAGTGGAGGGAGAAGCATATCCAATTTCACAATAATCATGTGCAGACAGCGTTGTAGATTGGAGAATGGGCTTTTGGTTAGCAGTAGAGAAACTTTATAATTTATTCTATGCAAAAATCTAACTTCAACTTTGGACATTATGTGTAATTTACGCTCGGGACGCTGGGGACATGAAATGGCCAATATTCTCCCCTCTACTTTTTAAAAGTACAAGTTGTTAACAATGTTCTGATAGTGTGCACAAAGAAATGTAATAATGAAACCCTTTTAGTAAGCTTTATGTGCAAGAGAACCAGTGTTGGGCAAGTTACTTCCAAAATGTAATACAGTACATATTACTTATTACTGTCTTTTTAAAGTAATAAGTTACATTACAATATTACTGTCTCTGAAATGTAATGAGTTACACTACTTTTTAGTTACTTTCACCCAAATAACCGCAAAAGAATGGCTAGGTATTTTAAATGCTAAAATGTAGTTTAGTGCAGCTCATTATACATCCAGTGAAGGGCAATGTGGTATAGCATAACAACTGTGTAGGCCATTAAGGCTACTAACAACTGTTATTACACGGCTTAGTTGAATACTCGATTCTGATTGTAAAGGAGGATCAAGAAAGAGAAAGGAAAAGAGGTTAAAAGACGGAGCGCTGGACGTCAGATAAATCACCAGAAGAAGGTAGAGAGGAAGTAAACAATAACAGGAACACGGAATGGGCTCTGTATTTTGTTTAGTATATGGCCATGTACTGTACAGGCCCGGTTCCAGAACAAAATGACTTGGGGTGCATCTGAGATTACAGGGTGCAGCACTAGTAGGTTTACATGAGCAATAGTGGCCGGCAACAGCAATGAAAAATAGCATTGATGTTATGGTCCCCAATGAACAGATTATGGCATTTGTTATGTTTTGAAACCAAGCAAGTGAGAACATTTCAAGTGTGTTAAAAGTGCAATCCTGAAATATTTCATATAGTCCAAAGTGGACTATGGCAAGGAAAAGCACAAAAGCTTCAAAACTGTACTGATAAAACAAAAAAGAACATATTGTAAATCAAGGCAAATATTATTTGAACCAGCTCATGGTTTGAAATGGCAAACATTGAAAAGCAAAAGTATTATTAAAACCATGTACTACATCATCACCTTGGTCATCATATACTCTGGGAAGAGAATATTTACTGTGCTTGAAAACTGGTATCACATCATCATGTGAGGTTGACTTTGTGACCTGGAGAACATTTCAGCTGCAACATCAGCTTGTTGATAAGCTTGGGATATGAGATCTTTTTGTAGCCATTCGTGGTGAAGGCATCTGTGCTATTGTATGCATTATTTTTTGACCCAACATTTCTACAGGCATGGCAGAATATGGCACTATTTTCACATGAATATTCTAGCCATTGTCTATTTTTATACCACGAGCTGCAAAATGACCGCCTTACCCCACTGTGCAGGCGGGTACTTGTTTAGATATACCTGGGCAGGCTCTGTTTTGCCGTGGTATCCTGGCACCTGCGGGCCGCAGAGGGGCGGCGTAGTTTCGGGTGACGAAGACTGATGCTCCGGGGGCGAGGGCGGCGAGTCAGGCGGGAGTAAGCTAGTGTCCACAACAGAGGGTAACGTGATGTCCCCATCTGACCTGTTGCTATTGTCTGCAGTAGATGCAGTGTTGCTGGCGTTTAGTGATGGTTGCTTTAACCATTTTCGTATAAATGATTATCCACAGATGTGTGCCACTGCTGTGGAAGCACTTTGGAAATGATGCACGCGCAGCGGAGCAGGTCACGCGCACCTGACACAATTTGTTGTTTTTATTTTTCGCTCCATTCTCTTTTTTGAATAGAGGGTGCATAACATTCAACTGGGGTGCAATGCATGCCTAGATGCACCCCCGAAGATCCCGACGCGAAGCCTGAAGGGTAAACACCAGGTTTACTAATCTACCCGCACAACTTTACTCTGGTGTCGGAATGTCTCGCTATGTTAGTAGGCTACATTCTTAAAAAACAAAACACCATTTAATTTCGGGTTAAAATGTGTTGTAACTGCGTTACTGAGCATTGTAACGGGTAATATATTACCCAAATTTCATTAGTAATGCGTTACATTACTTCGTTACAGCAAAAAGTAATATATTACTGTAACTCCGTTACTTTTGTAACGCGTTACACCCAACACTGAAGAGAACATGCAAAATCTCTGTAACAGTTTGTCCGTTTACACTGTAGGTGTATTTCTGGAAACCCAAGAGCTGCAATTCGGAGATGTGACACATTTAATGTTTGTAAACTTTGAATGGAAAATAGAAAAGCAAAAATTGCTCCCACTTTGCAGCAGAAAAGGTAATAAAGCTACAAAATAATTCCCCCTTTTCGTGGTTAAAAAAACATGTATGTCACAATCAAAAACATCAAATGTTTCTTGTCACAGTTTTTTCTTGACCAAGTTTTCCACTCCCTTTCTGTGAGCATGACAAACAGCCACTCTGTTGAGTCAGGTTTGCGAATTCAAAGAGCAAAGCTAGGTCTTCAGCAGAGACTGCATATATAAAAATAGTAAGGCTTCTCTCCACCTCAGCAAATGATTAGCAAATGTTCTTCTTCTTGTGGCGTTTTTAGACCTGCATCTGCCATTGAGGCTAGCTTGGCCAACGTGTCATTGTCCATGTTGACCAGACCACGGTATCCAGAGAACTGTCCTAAATGTTATGATTAGGCTGTAGCCCATTGTAAATCATGTCTACAGGTGTTGATACAGAAATATAGGCCTACAGTATGTTACTACTGTATTGCTCACGGGTGCGCAATACACTAGTTGGTTTTGTTATTTATGCAAAAACGGTGTCCCATCACTTCTTTTTTTTAAGTGACGCCAGAGTATTTCAGAACATTCAACAGTTTTGATTTCAGAACCCTGTAAGGTTTGGATACTGGCGAGGGTGGTACAGATTAGATAGCTCATGTATATGATTAATAAAAGAGGACCCAAAATGGACCCTTAGAACCACTGGAAATTACTGCCAGAGTTATTTTCTCTCATAATGTTGCTAGGATCATGTCGTAGACTCTGCTCTAATGTGTTTCTTCTTAAAACGTCCCAATTCAGAATAACCTTTGCACTCCAGGCTGTTTGCTAATCAGGGAAATGTGAGATTGTTTGGTAGTTATTGAAGTCACCAGGATAGTGCAAGGAAAGGCGTTCGGAGCTTGCAGTGTGAATGACAGTCACCTTTTCCCCCATATTCATATACAATCTGTATCATATGATGTAAAAAAACAATACCGATGTGTGCATCCGCCTGTTCATTTGTCAACTGCAGACGTTGCGTCTCTCTGAATGCTAATGAAATGCCCCTTATCTCATTGCTACCGGTAATGTCCCCTTCGTGACCCTTATGTATAACCCACAGCTGCTGAACTTTTACCTTCCTTTGCTGTTTCACTGTCTGTGCTTTCCTCATCTGTAGGCAGGTGCTTGTCTGCTGGTACCAGGCCCGGTTCTACGGGGGTGCATAAGGGTGCATTGCACCCTCAGTTGAGTCGTTATGCGCCCTCATTTGAAAAATTAATAGTGAAAAATTAAAAAAATTAAAAGTGAAAAATATTACATATATAATAACAATAATAATAATAGTAGTAATAATAATAATAATAATAATAATAATAAGAAGAAGAAGAATATAGTTGAAATAAAATAAATTGTAATTGTGGTTAAATAACATTGTCTGCTGCATTTATTTGGTCAATTTAAATGGTAAGTAACGTTATTATGTCAGGTGCGCGTGACCTGTGCCGCTGCGCGTTCGTCATCTGCAAGGTGCTTACACAGCAGTCAATGATGGACATCAGAAATTGGTTAAAACAACCGGCCCTTATCGCCAGCAGTAACACTGCATCTACTGCAGGTAATAACAGTTCAGATCATGGGGACATTACGTTACCCGCGGCCACTGTCGTGGACACTAACGTCCTCCCGCCCGACTCGCCGGCTTTGCCCGCCTCGCCCACGGAGGCGGAGCAGCCGCAGCCATCTTCGTTGCCCCAAACACCGCCACCCCTCGGCGGCCTGCAAGTGCCAGAGGACCTCGGCAAAACAGAGCCTGCCCAGGTATATTTAAAAAAGTACCCAACTCGCCTGTACAGTGGGGTAAGGCGCTCATTTTGCTGCTGATGGTTTCAGAGGTTGGCTGGAATATTCATGGAAAAAAGATGCCATCTTCTGCTATGCATGTAGACATTTCGGTCTTAAAAGGGGAGGGATTTGTAAAATATCCATAAAGAAAAAGTAAATCTGTTTACAGTTCTGTTTCATATGGGTGTTAAGAGATGTATCCATAGATCTCTTCATTTTGCTCTCAAAGTGAACCAGATTGATGTTTTTAACTTCAATATTTAAAAAAAAAATCTTCCCGGGGGAGCATGCCCCCGGACCCCCCTAGAGGAGGTGAGGACCCCCCTAGAGGGTGTTAGGTCCACTCCCTACTTATAAAAATAGCACTTTACCACTGCACCCTCTCTAATCTCAGATGCATCCTGAGTCATTTTGTTCTGGAACCGAGCCTGGCTGGTACTGACAAGGTAATGGAGAGATTGGATGTGGGATGAATACTTAAAGGGACCTATCATGCAAAATGCACTTTGTGATGTCTTTTATACATACATATGTGTCCCCGGTGTTCCAGGGAACTCACAAAGTGTCAGAAAACACAACCCTCTCTCTTTTCCTCCATACCCAAATCTCTAAAAACGGGGCTGCAACGGATTTGATACAGGTGGATTTTTTATTTTCACCTTTTTGACGTAATGTAGGTGCACTCCGCCTGATTGGTCAACTCTCCACCAATCAGGGGAATGAGAGATTGGGCCATGTTGACTCTCCACTCGTAATCACAGCAAGCATGATAACATGACGCTCGTGCCGGGGCCGTGTCACGCCCCCTCTTCCGCATGGGAGCGTGGTCAGCTGAATCAGACCTTGCAAAGACAGAGCTGGAGTGAGGCAAAATGAGGCATGGCTAAAATGCATGATCTGTTTCGTATTTTGAAAATTAAAACGTATTAATATACCTTATATATATATATATATACCTTATATATTATTTAAATATAGCATGATAGGTCCCCTTTAACTACTGGCTACGCTGGTAAACACATACGCAAGAGATGAGAAAGAAAAAGAAAACAAAAAGAGAGTGAGAATCAAAAAGGAAAGGGAAAAGCGTAGGAAAGAAGACTTTTTGAGAGAAACATAAGATAGGAACAGCATCTCAGACAGCGAAATGGAGACTCTCTGAGGTTGACAGACAGGGAACACCACCAAGGACAATTTCAGCTTCAATAGCGAGAATCCCTTTGGGAAAACAGAGTTGTCGAGAGAGTGAGGTGGTTGATGCTTCTAATTGCTTATTTTCAGGTTTGCCGCTTAAGCATCTGCATTTCCATACAAAGTGACTGACAAGATCCAAAGCCAGGGGAAAGAAAACAAGGCCTACTTTTTTTCGCAGGGTATTCTGTTACTGTCTCGATTCTATTAAAGTGAAACTGTGAATAATTTATAATATGTTATTAAAGCACCTGTCCAGTGTGTCCAAGTAGGTCCCAAACCTTTGCCTATGGGCTCAATAACAGTCAGCAGGTGTAAGCCATTGCAATCATCCTATGAAAGAATGAGTCCTGTGAAATCAGTAAAGGCTCTGCTGTCTGTGTTACATGCTATTCACAATAAATACATAATTAAAAAGAAATCAACAGAAGCTTGAATATATATTCCTACAATCATTTTACAATAGCTTTGATTCTGTCTGCCTTTATCAAACATGTAATAAATGATGTGTTGTTATTGCCAATTGCAATCCTCCCAAGGGCCACAGATTGCATCTCTTCTTCCTCTGAAGATTCCTGAATAAACATTTTTTTATCTAGGTCTGCTCTTTTCACATGATTGAATACAATTTGTCTTTCTAAAGAGGATTGGCAAATGTGAACGACTTATTCCCGCTTCAACCCTTCATCATTCTTTATTTCCTTTAATACAGCGTCTAATGTGATATTTATATCTATTATATTGTTTTGCTTTATCTTACATAAAATAGTTGTCTAGTGCCCAAGTAACATAAACTTCGCCCAAATTGAAATCTTTGTGGCAACTTAAATGATTTTCACAGTAGTGCATTTATATTCTATCCTATATTAAGGTTAATTAAAACGGCCGACTGCTGTTTTATTCATTTTGTGCACTTCACAGTTTACTTGTGGGTCACTCACCACGAACATTATGCAGTAGAAAATAGGACATTTTGATACCTGTAGCATACCCAAAACAGGCTCATAAGAAACTACCTCAGGGTTGTGTCACTTATAGTGGTATAAAAGGCCATGAGTGTAACACTGAAAGCATAATACTGCCACAGTGCAGCAGAGTGTTATGTGATGCACATTGCACCAGAAGCACCGCTGCAACATGGCACATCAGCATATCATATATTTGTAAATGCCGTCTGCTGCCATGAATTCAGGAGTCTTGTTTGGGTTAAATAACTGTATTCCCCATATGGAAAGCCTCTCCAGCTATGGCTCACAAAGCAACGTCTTCTTTAGTATCTGATAGTGTTGGTTGCAGAGGCTTGGTTGTGTTCTACCTCAACAATGAATTTCTCTTTCTCCAAATCGTGACAGCTAGCAGAGCTCTAGAGAGCATTTCCTATCACCTGACAAGAGCAGAAGTCATGGTCCAATAACTAGGATGTGCCAAGCCAGGAAGCAAGATTCAAAAAAATGGGGTTGCTGCCTTGGTGCATATCTGAGGGCACCAGTGTGTTTTGGACTGTAGTTTGACTCGAGATGTGTTTCTGTTATCTGAATATGTGTTGCCAGTAAAAAGTTGACAGGAAATGTAAAAGGTTCTCAAATTTATATGAATACTTGCATATTTCGTCATCACGGACATACAGTAGATCTTGAATTTTGAAGAAATGATGGACATTTGTTTAAAACTCAATTTGATCTTCTTACTTGGGATCAGAGTACTAGAGAGTCCTGTTGGCTGTAGTAAATCACATTCACCTTGTCTATCAGTGGTAATTCACTTGTGATTTTATGAATGAAATATGAAGGTACTTTTATCCCCTCGATACCAAGCATGATTAACTGCTGAACCATAGATTTAGTCTGTTACCTAGAACTTACCTGAAACAAACGGCTGCTGCCTCGTTCGATATGCTGTAATATATAAAATACTAAAGAAATACTGTATGTGTTAACCAAACGTATTCTTGAGATCCATCCAAGTGCATCATTCTGTTTACTTGCTTGAACAGCAAGCTGTGTCTCAGTCTGACCCATAAAGAAGATGAATACAAATAGATAGAAAGTGCTACCGGTACACAGGGTCTAGACCTTTGCCTTAAAAAAACTAAAAGCTTAAGAGCTAAAGGCAGAGTTAGATAACACGCCAGTTGTATAAAGGGAATTTTTTAATCATAAGTATTAAACTTTAGTTACCCTGCACATCAAAAATATGCCAATGATTCCACCTAAACACAATGCAAACATAAAAACCGCTATATGTACATACACATCATACAACACCTGTTAAAAAACCTAACCACTATCAATAACTTGCTACCATCAACGATGTTCTAGACAATGTGAATTCAAATAAGTTGATTGCAATGCATCAGATAGTCATGACAGACAAGTATAGGTGTACATACCCCCAAAAAGGGACTGTGACCCATTTGGCTAAACCACCTCTGAACATGGTCAGAGTCGCATTGTGACACAAAAAAAAGCATAAATGCAATTGCTTTTTCAATCAATATTCAGAAACAAACACATAGTGCTAGGGTTTTTCTGGGTATTAGTATTGGGCTCGTTAGCATAAGGGAAGAATATAATAGAAGCTTTAGCCCGGGGAGGGATTGTGTGAAAGTGTACACATAGCGCAGGCCCTCTCCCCCATAGTAGTCTTCAGCTAAGCCCTCTCAGACAGAACGATCAGATCTCCATATGAACACAGGAGACACATACTAAAACCAGGTGTAAATGTAATCAGCTTAACCACATAAAGACAAGATCTGGACATGAGAGGCTTTGTAATGTAAGGAGTAAGCCCTGTGGATAACGCTGCGTTTGCCCTTTTACAAGCTTAAAATTCCAAAGGGAAGAGTGCATTTACACAAATAAGATGTCCTTTTCCCAAACTGTCCATTGGTAAATTCAACATGGATCTCCGACCACAAAGCAGCAATAACAGAGAATACCTAGTTTGTGAAACACAAAACAAAATATTAATTTTTTGGGATAGTTTATAAGCTCAGTTTCTTTGCGTTTGTGTTTTTTTGTCTTGTTATGCTGTTCATATCCATATAATCATTTGGGGAAGCCTGGAGCTTAAGACAAAAGAGTCACCTAACCGAGCAATTACAATGTTTCATCATACACGGTTTATTTATGACATTTGAAAATATCTCGAATCCGCTGAATGGTTGCAGTAGTCAACTGCCCAGCAATGTGTTGAAGTGTTTAACCACTTTAAGGGTCTTGTTTTTCTCTAGGGTGAGCTCTTTTGCAGAGGGTTTGTTATTGAGCATGTTGGCCCACTCCTGTAAATATTCTCTCCGTCACAGAGATTAGAAGCTTCTGCACTTGGTTGTTGATGGGCCTAAACACTGTTTTAATATTCTCGCTTTGCCTGTGTGCAGTTATAAATGGTGCAATTTAACATTATTCACACAGTGTTCCTTGCTGAGCACAGCAAGGTCACCATGCATGATCACACTGAATTCCCTTTATTCTCATCATTTTATTTATTTTGTATTTAACCTTCATTTACCAGGAGAAGTCTCCTTACAAACAAATATCTTTTAAACTAAACTCCTGGCCAAGAAGCCCAGTTAACAAATAAAAAACAAGAACAGAGAACATATCATGGTTACCATCAGAAACGTCATCAACTAAAGCATCTACAGTTACAGTTACCTGCTTCTCGGTCTTAAGGAGCACTATAAAACTGTTAAGAGAGAAAACATCCCTGAGTTTCAGCTCAAATTGCATCTGGTTTCAAACAAGTAGAGCAGCATAAGCCTTTTTCCCAGCTCAGTATGCACTTTTGGGACATTTAGTAAACACAAGTCCTCGAAGCGAAGCCAATGAGTTCACTTCTTTTCCAATAATATAAATCTGCAGTTAAGGTTAATAAACCCCATGAATAGCCTTATAAAAAGGATATGCCACATCTTTCTCAGGTCTACTTTGATATACATTGATTCTGTATTTATTCGCTCACAACTGCTAATGGGTTGCAGGGAAACTAGGACGTGAGACGCAAGTGGGTGTCCTTTTAACATTTATTCAAATGCATGCATCATGTATATTTTAAATGTATCAAAGACATAAAGAAAGCACTCTGCTCCAGGGTTGTGCTCTCTCTTTGACATTAAGGAGAGCTATTAGTAGGAATTGCATAGAGGGAGTAATTTCAGCACTGTAACCTGGGTATATGGAGATAAACGGTTTAGCAGTGACTGCCATTAATGAAGACAAGCTCATTTCAACTGAAATTATCCACGCCTCTCAAACATAGACTGTATACTCAAACCATGAAAGCTGCCTTTGTGTGTGTGTTTTATGTGTGTTTGGGGGGGTGTGTGTTTGTGTGGGTTTTTGTATACCAAATGTCCTGACTGAGGATGGAGAAGAATTGAAATATAACATTTTCCAAATCTGTGGATATTTTTTGCACATTTGCCATAATCACTGGGCATTGTATGGTTAGAGTTCAGGTTAAAGTTAGGTTTTTTTAATTTTTTTAATGAACTCAAAGCATTCCAAAAATTACCTGCCGCAACAGCACCGCTTGTTATCACTTACTACTGATATTTCCTTTATTTTCACCTAATGCATTGTTTCATACTACAACCACTTATGGAAAGCAAATGTTTCAGCGTCTTTCTTCCACCATAAAAAGTAGCATACATAAAATAGACATTATGTTGGGATAAAGTAAAACAGGCAGTATAAGTTTTCTTAAATTAAAAATAATGGATTTAAGATCCCCTCTGCATCCTTGTATTACTTGATGGCTATTGCATTATTGTCATTATTATATGAAATACAATTTGTTCTCTTTTATAACATTTGGATCTCCATTTTGCAATGTTTGTCTGGACTTGCATTGATATTCTGCAATAGATCAGTTCAACCATTCTCTGCAGTACAGCTTTAATAAGAGCTGATAAACATGTGTCTTTAAATATTAAAATGTGTGTTTACATCTTAAACGTACTGTCAGTCTTTCTGTGAGAAAAATATTATTTTTCACACTACAACTTTCACACTTTAAACCACTTTATAGTGCTTTTTCTGTTAGGATAGATAAGTGCTATGTAAGTGCAGTTCATCTACAATTTTTAACCATGTTTTATTTAAAGATTACCTTTTTTTGACTTTGCTGGCACCAGAATGGCCTATGAAAATCCATCAATTTACATTTAACAGCTTCTACTTGCAGAAGAGAAAGTGCTTTGTAGACACACAGATGTACCACTGTATGTAACAGACAAAACCCCCTGCAGATTGTCCTTGATTCTTCAGACCGACAAATATGCTGTTCCAGTTTATTGTTATATGGGGACCAAATCTGGCCTCAATATATTTGAATCTTTTTTATTTTTCATAACATTCACTTTCAGCTCTATTCATATTGCAGCTGCTTGTTCCGCCAAACTATTAAACATGCCAATAAAGCTTCAACAAGCCGGAAGCACAGGTCTAGCTGTCCAAGCATATTTAAAAGATAAAAAAGCATATTTATGGGGTGTTCAACCAACTCTTAAAATGTGTTTCAGTAACATTAATTGAAGTTAAAGAAGGTTTAACCTTGTAATACGCATTTGATTCCAAAGGGAATATAGATGAGCAGAACATTTTAATCTTTGTCGTTTATGAAACTCAAACACTACAGTAAAAAAAATAAACTACATTTGTTTTGAGAAATGCATGACTTAGAATGGTGAAATTAAATGAATGTAATAATACTTAAATTCCTTAACAGTAGGCTCTCACTGCCAACACACATCTATTTCAAGTCTTCGTTGCGGGCTCATCTATTTTCTCCATCTTGTCCAAATCTTTATGCTGTTGAAGTGGGCCTCCTTGGTACGTTTTTCATTACACTATGCTCACTGCAAGACCACAGTTCGATTTGAACCCCCGCCAGTAACAAGGACATCTTAATCCTACCAACTGCTTGGCTCCGATGGATGACAACAGGCTCTCCAAGCAGCTGTCTACACAGAATCTCTCCACCACAGCGACTTAAAAGTCAACTCACGCTCTCTGGTATGTGATGTGTTGCTGAAGGGCACAGATACACGACCAAGGGCTCCAATCTGTGGTAGAGGATAGGATATGTCACTTTTAGTTGCTGCTGATTTCCAAGTGAGGCTGAAATGGAGAGTTTTTGCCAGTTCGTATAGCAGACATCATAAAATATTTCGTACTGGTCACTGTGTGATAGTCATGGTGGGAAACAAATGTGCTTTTCTTTACCCGCAAGTCATTCACTCTGCTGTCGACATATGTGATGCATAACACTTGTGATGTATGCTCTTACAACTGATATTCATGTAATGGCCATGAAATGCCAATAAAGACAATAAACCGCACTCTCATGAGTAAAACATGAGATATTTTATTGTCAGCAGCAGGGTGAATACCATTAGATAATAGCCTTTAAATGTAAACCCTTAAAAGTGATTGAGGGGCAAGGCATTATATCTATGAAAATTGCTGTGTCAGCAGGAAAACTTAAATGAGTGAATGCAGGTTTATGCTGATAGGGCAGCAGCTGTAGCTGTAGTTTGCGTATTTGTCACTGAGAACAATTTAGTTCAAAGAGAGAAAAGGAGTGAAACAACTGCTGACTAACAGTTACACAGCTCCCTCCTCACATTGACCTGGGAAACCTGATTGAGCAGTAAAAGAGCTTAGAGATTGTGTTGGTGGAGCCGAGTGCATCGCCCAAAGACATGTTGGAAGGAGGAGATAAATGAAACACATTATTAAAACAATTACTCTGACACAAAGTGGAAAGGAAAGAGGATAAAACAATGCAGGAAGAGGGACTTGGTTTTCTTCAGCAGGCTGGTTCTGAATAGGCTCCTTGAAAATGTAATAGCAAATGATTCAACCTAATTAGCTGAATGTGTGTTTCCGAATGGTTACATTGAGAGGCTTATCAATAACTCTGCAGAAGACGAGGCCTGTTGATAAGCACTGATTATACAGACAGCTGCTTCTCAGACCGGGTGGAACATGTATTAACAGCTGCTTGGTACCTTATGGTGACATGATGTATCAGAGTGTGTGATGGTTGTGTTAGAGAAGTTTTATTGAAAACTTTTCTTCTGCACAAGAACCCTGTTTACCTTATTTTACACTTGCGATACAAACAATCCCAGAAACTTGCAGGTACAAACTTTAAAGCAACAAGCAGCATACAAGACAACAATCTACTGAATTATAGAAAAGCACAACTTTTCACTTTTGACATTGTGTTGTCCTCTGAATGTAATGCCATACAGTGGACTGCTGGGATCAGAGTGCAGCCATTGTATAGATTGAAATATGATGCGTCTGTGTCTGATTATGCCCACATAGTGTGAAGAGAGGAAATTGCCAACTAATGCTCAGCATCTGCTCCGATTTTGTCGTGTAAAAGGATGAAGAAAGGCAAGCAAGATAGTGAGGGCGGATGCACAATATTCTGAATATTTTAGGACGTTGAAGAAATGTTTGATTTGCACCCGTCATGCTTGGGCACTGAAATGGTATATCAGAGCATGTGAATGTATCTTTCATGATGCTTGATTTGAATTTGCCAGAATTGTGTCTCAGTAAGATAAGTTAAATAAAATATGCATTTAATAATATGCAAAGTCTTTTGAAATCATGGAAACCTAAAATGCTACAATATATAAATCGCAGCAGTATTAGTCTGCTTTTCCCCTTTGTTTGAGAAGAGTCTTTTGTCTCAAATGTTATAGCTCTCTTTCAACAAGCGCTTTTTAGCTCACATTTTCTCAGAGGGTTCAAGGCAAAAGGTAGACACTCAGAGTTGAAATCTTTTATTTTCTTATTTCTACCTTAAGGGTTTATCCTTATCCATTTCCTTTCTCTCATATGTCCCTGAGTTTGTTGTCTTGACAACATGCTTTCTTACTTACCTGACTTTTGCATTTGTCAAAGTTCTTTCTGCTGTGAGCCATGCAGTTGAGAGGAGATATATTCATTTTCTTTCCTGACTGATGATGTATCTGTGTACGTGGAAGTCGTCTGAGGGAGTAATTGTATTTCTGGGAACATACCGTAAGAAACGTGTTCAAGCAGTCCGTGGACTTCATAAAGTGAATAAATTCATCTCCTGGTGAGTGATGTCAAGGCATGTGCGTTTCGTGGTTCGTAGATTATCCTTAATTAGCTGGTATATTGTCAATATTAAAAACAAAATTGTCCATATATTCAGTGTTTTCTAGGAATTCTGTATATATGAGGATCTGCATTTGATATACCAAGCCAGATAACATACGAGAGCATAATGAACATTAAAGGCATTAAAATAGGTCCTGTGTACAGAAAAAGAAACATGATGGAACCGTCTCGATTATTAAGTCTTCAAGCTAAATGGTTTCCTCTTCGCACTTGCCAAATCGGCCTACTCACTATGACACACAAATGATCTCAATATGTGTGCTGGAATGTGCACTTTTACCCTGTAGCTACAGAGTCAGTGAACTCTGTAATAATTTACAACTGAAACAACTCGAGAACATTTTCACAGACACTGACAGTGTTGTAAAACTAATGCAAATTGGAAATGTAAGACTCTGGTTAAACTTCTAATCATCACTGATGTACACAACGCCAAACACACAGTGAAATGTAAACTCTGTATTAAACACATCCTAGTATTAAGGGCAGTGGGCAGCTACTATATAGTGAACAAGGAAAAGTGTTGGGAGTGCCCGAGCAGTAAACTGATAAAGGAAGATTTTAAAATGTTTGATTTAAGTGGGGATACTGTCAAGATCATTTAGACGTAGTCACTGTGTGCTGAGTAAGGTACAAATCATAGGGAAACATCCTATTTGAGTCTGGTAGACCTGAGAAAGGAAAATGGGAAATAATATGAATAGCTCTCTGACTCTGAGTGCTCTCTCTGAACTTCACTGAGTATTCTTTTTTTTCAGATTTTGTTCTAGTTCTTAAGGTGTGCAAGCATTTTCATCCATAACTGAAGCCAAACAATCACACAAAGAACAAAGTATGACAACTATCCTATTTCAAGGTTCCCTTGTTTTCCCAGAGCTCTCAACCACATATTATGTTCTTCATCAACAGCAAATATGTTCAGTTGGCATGGAGATTTTTTGTTTTTGCCCAGAAGAAACACAAAAATACAAATGGTATAGTAAATAATACTTACTGTTTTTCTTATGTTTGGCTGAGAAATGATTCTGATGCAGACAATATAAATAACCTTGTCCCAGGGGCGGACTGGGACTAAAAATCAGCCCGGGAAACTCGGGGGGGGTGCTAGTGAATTGTCCGACCGGCCCACCGGGAAAACTGCCGGTATTCCCAATGGCCAGTCCGCCCCTGCCTTGTCCTCATCTCTAATTACCTTTTTAAAACTTTATTTGCACTTTTATGCAAAACTGCAGCCCTTACCTAATACTTCTTGTTTTGGTCATAGATAGATTGCCTCTTGGGCAGTTTTATGTTTACAGTTTAGACTCCCATAACAAATTGATACACAACATGAACACAATCATTGGCGCCAAGTTAAGGTTAAACGTTTGGGTGCAAGATTAGTGACAGGCGATGGCCTAGTAGATTTTTAATGTTACCTCTGAAAGGTTGACATTTCCTGCTATAAAAAGCCTCCAATTAAGCCCATTTAAGCTGACTATGTATTCAACCACCCTGTTAAAAAATCTTAATTTTCCCATTTAGCTTCAAATTAGTATTGTTAGTTTATGCTATCAAATTATTTGCATAAATGGGTTATAGTTAGGCCTTATACAGAACATAATTTATTTACAACCAGCAGTAGGATAGTATTTTAGATTTTGAAATAAAAGGTTATACACCAGCCCAAATCAACTAACTGCGCATACAGGCCTGAGTTTTTTTTTTTTAAGTGACCCAAACTGGTTAGGTGTGATGGCACCCTTACTCTTTTGCTCTACCTTATCAGTCTATTTGCTGCCTCTACTTCTATCACTCCTCTCTCTCTCTTTTATTCCTCCTGTTTGCACATTTAAATGTCACACTTTCATTTTAAGTTGGATCATTTTTCTCTGCCAAAGGGGGTAAGAGAGAGAGGAGGAGGAAGAAGGATACGCGCATAAAGGAGAAGGTGAGGCAGAACATAGCGCCTGCAAATGTAAGAGTTCACACATATATTTCAGAAAGGAGAAGGAAAGATTTGTAAGTGAGAAGAAGGCAGGTTTCAGGTGAGAAACCTTGCCGTCTTGCCTTATCTCAATTTCAAAGCTAAACCTGACAAACGCAGCAAATTATTCAAACATATCAGTGACTCATTTTGATAGCTTTAATGTATGTTTGACAGCATGGCCGAAGCACATTGAAAGATGCAGGTAGAATAGGTGTTATTTTACTTTTCTAAACATACAGTACGCCAGTATCCCTACATTTAGTTGTGTGGCTCAGTTTCTGGAGTGTATGTGACAAAATAACAAAAGAGTGAAAAGGTGGATTTTCCCATCTCTTAAATTAACATAAACTGTATTTATCCCTGTGGGGAATTTGGGTTATTTTAGCAGCAACAAAATACAATACTATACATAATAGTACTATAAATACAACAAAACATCTACACTGTTGCGGATGATGTTTGAATTGAGTTAAGGGTTGGGCGTAGGGAGCACTCTTTCACAAAGCACCAAATTGAGAAATTCATGAGTCCTTGGGCATTATATGTAAGGCAGCGACTGCCACTGGCCTATATTTAAATTTGAGCATACTCAAACGTCTCATTTAAAGGTACAGTTCAACATTTTGGGAAATATGTATATATCTTTTTTTAAGTTAGATGACATTATTGAAAATCCACCATTGTATGTGCATTGCAGCTGCATTAATTAGGAACAATCCCTTATATGTTGTCGATCACTTGCCTTTACAAACTAAAATGATGCACTTACCATTTCCCCAGTAATAATAATGTATTTCAGTTTGCCTGCATTTTTCTTTTTTGTCCAACAGAGGGTAGATCCAAATCCAAAGTTTACAAGCCACCGTCGATAGACTGTTGATTAAACCTGCATTCATACATCGTTGGCTGCGAAACACACTGCGATACACACACAACAGACCAGAGAACATTATTATTTAAAGCCATGTTTTATGTCCTTCTAAAATGAAGGTCCAGTATTTGCTCTCTTTTCAACTCTGGATGAAAAGACTAAGAGAAATATATCTATTTAGCTTTTATGAATGACCCTCTGTGCTTTCAAATCCACCCACCTTCCTTCAAAGTGCATGCAGAAGAGAAACACTGCAGAAGAGTCGAAACTGGGGTCAACATCAAGCGCAAAAAAAGTCAATAATTTGACATAAATAATGAAAGTGTTTTTTTGTACTAACATTTCATGAGTTTTGACTTCTTCTATCATTTATTGTTGGTCGATAGGAAAACACTCACTTTATGTTACCAGAAACATGTTTGATGAGAGCAGTTCAAGTCAAGCCAAAGCAAAGTTAAACAATTAACTGAAAGAGGTTAAAAGCTCTCTTAAGGTTTTTCATAACCAGCGACCCCATTCACATTACCCATAATCATTTCTTCCACAGTTAAAAACAGATTAATTGGCACAACTTTAAACATGTTTATCCAAGCTTAGAACAAATTAAAGAATACATATACTAAAAATAACATTCTCAAGGTGGTTAACAATGTATCTTAATTGTTTAGCAGTCACACAAACAGAAACATAAAAGACAACAACTTGTGGTTTGGATAAATGGTTTTGCTTTTGGTTTGGTAAACAGCTGAGGGCACTGATAGTCCCAGTTAAAGAGGAAGATGGTGTACCTTCTTAAAGACCCAGAGCGTATGCTCACTAATCATATTGGCCTTCATTCGAGATGCTGCCAAGATATGAATTGCTCCAAAACAAACCCTTTTTGTTTTCACATTAGAAAAGGAATTTTTTCTGTGTTTTTTAGTTAAATGCTTAATGACATAAGAATTACATGTGAATTATTGTATAGAATGGCATGAGTAGATCTTTCTGAAATAGAGACAGTAACAGATGTCAGTCCTCCTCTCACTTCCTGTTGTGGTATGTGTGCGTGTCTCTGTGTAAGCACTAAAGTTGCCTGCTGCCTCTCCCCGGCTCCTGATGGCTCTCAGCCTGGCATGCCTGGGTAAGCAGTAGATTGCCTTGCTGCATGTCTGTGTCCCAAAGCATGTGTGTGCGTGCATGAGAGAGCGTGTCTGAAAAGTAAAATTGAGCAATACCATCACAAGATGCTGAGTGAATATCCCCTTCCATCTCTATTCCTCTTCCTCTCTGGCTGTTTACTTGTCTGTGTATCTGCCTATGCATTTGAGAGTTTGCTCCCCTCTCTGTTTGTTTGTGTGTCTGCCCACACAGAGGCCTGTGTATTTGCACACCTCTGATCCTGTCTGCCAAACCTCATCTGCCTGTCTCACTGTTCACACATTCGGCATTCCTGTCTCTCTTCTCTCCCTTGGTTCGACTCCCTGTCTGTCTTCTTAAGCATCCTTTGCAAATCAAAATACAATAAGGCTGATGCTAGTCTACCTGCTTACGTGTCTTTTACCTTCAAGTCTGTCTATTCTTTCGCGTCAGGTTTTTTTACTGATGAAGACTTCTAAGGCTCTTAACCATGTGTCTTAAATGTAAAACTATATTTCCGAATGTCTTTCTGCCACTATGTGTTTCTGTCAGCTTCTGCCCTTTATGTTCTATTTTCCGCTATGGTTCTGCTTGTAACTGTCTTCCTCTCAGTTTTTTCTGTCAGTCTGCATACTTGTCGGCATTTAACTTTTTTGATCCTGGTTATCCTATAAATTAATTGTCATTGTAGGCACAGCTTGATTTAAGTGTCTTCCCTGTGTCAATTCATCAGTAACCATTTTTTTGTTTTATCTTCTTCCCATTTCCTGTCTTTCATCTGGGTCTCTCCCTTTCTCTTCACTCAGCTGTTTGAAATATCCTGCTTCCTTATAAGTCAGGATCATTTTCTCAGTATGACAGCAGAAGGGGGAGGGAAGGACAAAGGTGGAGGAGAGCAGCTGCTAATCACCTGGCATGGGAGGGAAAGATGATAGGATACAGGAGCAGAGAAAAGCAGCTTCTAAACTTGAGAAGTTTCACCTGAGTTTTACAGGGAGGAAAGGATTGGGAAGAGAGAGGGAGGGCCAGGGAGGAAAGAGAGACAGAAATGGGAGACTAAGTGGATTAGAATACAGACATAAGGGAAGAGGAAGAGAGAAACATCAAAGCTTTTGAGGGGAAAATAGTGTCGAGCACTGGAGAGAGAGTAAAAGAGACGCAGAATTAGACTAAATAATAACTCTGAGTAGCCTACTATAACTTATCAGAAAGCTGACAGCAGGCTTAAGTTAGCTGTCTGACAGCCCTACCTAGAGATCTATACCAACTATAAGTCCCTGAGGTCTATTATAAAACAGCTAGGAAGCATCCTGCATTCATTTGGGCACTTAACAAAGGTTTCATCATTAACTTAGAAACCATTTTTTGCACAACAGTTCATGTGCGTGTCATGAATCACATTCCGTGATTATTTTTAAGCACACTGGAACAATTTCATATCATTCTTTGAATGCGCTGTATTAGTCATTGCCAAAGACTGGAGTTAAAGAAGAGGATTTGGCATAACAATCACTTCCACACAATAGACCACAAGGGTGTGGATTGACTAATGTGGACACGAGTTCTCCTACAAGACTGTAATATGTTGGCAATGCCACCTAAACGTTTCTTTGAGAAGGCGACTTGGCCCACATTTGCATAAACATATTTCCTGGAAACTCTAAGCTTTTCAGCAAAAATGAAAAAGTTGCACCAAACCTCTTTTGCCATAATCTGTGCAACAAATCCTTTTCCAGGTGTACATTATATCTGTAGAACTAAGAAGGACTTCCACTTATGGATTTTTCCCCCCTGAGCTAACAGACTACATGTATACATTTGCCAAGGTGGAGGATATAGTGAGTTTTCCGTATGCCCCCCTGCAGCTTCAACTGTATTTCAGCATTATGTCACCTGTGTCCCTTAAGCTTTATGATTACTCTATATGTAAAACAGTAATCTAAATTCACCCGGTTTCATTCAATCTGTCCTATTTGAGACTTTGTTTTCTCATTTTATTATGATTAAGATGATTTTCCATCTAAATCCGAGAAAAAAAGGATTGACAAAACAAAGCAACATTAACAAGACTTTCATTTAAATTAACTCAAATCAAAAAATGAACTTGTGTAACAGCTTTTTAAATGTAAATAATGCTTAAGGTCTCTCACGCGTTTGGCCTAAACACTCACTACCTCCTTATGGTTATGGTTATTGTTAAAGGACAATCAGCCTGTAGTAATTGAGTTTATGTCGGGTTGGACATTTATTTTTCTGATGGCTGTCTGATTTGAATGCTAATGGTATTGCTGATTATGGGCTCCCTAATTAGAATCAGACCTTGTTATTTTTATCAGGGTGGGTGTTATTTTTTCCCTTGTTTAATTTGTTTATTGTATGGCGTTTTACTATTGTTTCTGCAGTTGATATTGCCTTTGATTGTGTGTGTGTGTGTGTGTGTGTGTGTGTGTGTGTGTGTGTGTGTGCGTGTGTGCGTGCGTGCGTGCGTGCGTGCGTGCGTGCGTGCGTGCGTGCGTGCGTGCGTGCGTGCGTGCGTGCGTGCGTGCGTGCGTGCGTAGCTAATTTTGCCTACTTATGAACCAATCAGCTTCAATTGTTATGTGTTAATTTCATGACTGTAGGCTCAGGGATTTCTCACAGTTGCGGTGACTCACAAGTTTTGACAAAACGTATTATTTTTACCATTGTAAGCTGATGACATCACCTGTTGTTGTTTTCCGCTAGCTTCTTTCTTTGTATTTAGCTAAATAATGGTCTGCCTCACTGTTGTACAGTTGAAGTTAGCTTTTCTGTATAGCTGATAAATTATATGTATTGCTTATTGTCCCTGCTTAATCAATATTAAACCGAACAAAAAATTAATATCTTGAAAGTTAAGACATGAAACATCATTGAATATTAATGTGCAGTATGTTGACAAGTTAACATTGAGACTTTAGCCTTTATTTAAATTACCCAAACAACCATACCCTGCCGTCATGAACACACCTCTGTCTTTGTTGCCAGTCCAGTCCTGCTCACAGCACTCCTTTATCGTACTGTAGGTCAAAATGAAGTTAGGTTTGGGGTTTTTAGGAGCCAATTCTGCTCAGTCGTTCTCTCTCACATGTCTCACTATGACGTGAAGAGGGGGACCTTATGTAATACCTTATGTCTACTCTCTTTATAGTTCTGCTAGAGCATGGACTGTTTCCCCATTGCATTCTGAACAGAAGGTCTATTGGTAGTATGGGTTGCATGCCAAAGTATGAAGCACGGAGAGTAGCCTGTGACTCCATTAGCTGGGCAATTATAGGAATCCATGACCTTGGGTTGGATAGGCTGAATCTTCAAATCCCATTCTGCTCATTAAGAAATGTTCTTAACATAAAGAGAAAATGTCCATTAGATCCCTTTCTTTACCCAATCCCCTCAGAGCGATGTGGGCTGTTTGGAAACCAGGAGATGCATAAGGGTGCTTTAAGTCCCATCATGGGTTATGGTGCAGCACAAAGCGAAGTAAACCAACTTTTACTCGCTTCACATGTCTGTCTGTTTGCATGATTTGTTTTAGACACTTTAATCTCTTTGAATTTCTGTGCCAAAAGAAACAGTCCCCAATCAACGTTAATGGCCTTTCTATACCCAAGTGACCCATTTAATTTATTCAGCTCATTTAGCTTCCCTTTTCTGGAATCACAGGCTGCTATTTGGTTGGGTTCTTCCTGTGTGTTGGCCCATCTGTACCAATCACTGTGTGCTGGCCTAACTTATTTGACTATTGCTTTGTCACTCTAATCAATCATTTGTCTGCAGCAGGTCTCTTTTCATTCTGATGTGAATTATTTTGCAGGTCTCAAGATTAGTTTTGCTGCCTGTATTTCATCTTTGAAAAATAATTGTGAGCATATCTTGTGTTGTGGTATGTTCCTGGTGTGCATTGAATAAAACTGATTTCAGGAATCGAGATTGTTTCGTCTACAGCTCTGACTGTATCTTTACATCTTTTTAAATGTAGGATGACTAAGTAAGCCTTTGCTTTTGTTCAAGATTGTCAAATATCTTGACAAATTAGTTTGTGATGTTTGTCAGTTCTTTTTTTTGTCCCTTATTGTTTTCTCAAAGGCTCAGTCAGCCTGAATTTGTTTTTCATTTCAAACCTTATCAAAACTCTGATGGCCTCTGACTATCCTTTCAGAGTCCACACTATCTGTTGCATCAGATACGTTTCCAAGAGCTTTTCACACCGTCTTTCAACTATGCGAGCACAGATATTGAGCTACCTCAGAAATGTCACTTCAGGCACATGCTGGTGAAAGGTTCTGTGTACGATTTACTGTGGCAATATTAGATTAATTCAGTATGTTGCCAAGAGCTCTCTCCTCTAAAGCTGAGCTGGTCTGCTGCAGCTGTGCAGAATACTTTGATCTTGTTTAGGTGTAGACATTCCTGCTTTGCTCCCTAACGGTTCCTCACTGCCTGGCCTTCCATGAAACGCAGATCATCGCAAACCATTTGAATTGCTTCCCTATAGGACTTTTAGTTGATCCACAGACAATTTGTTTTCTGTTTAAGGTCTGCTTTACACAGCAGATGCTTGGAGATCTCCACTATATCTCATTCTAGGGTATAAAAGGGTGAACATTGTCCAGAAGATCCATCACAAAAATGCAGTTCGGAGTAGAAATCACTGCCAGAGTTTCAGTTCTTTTTCTTACTGTGGTGTATTATCTTAACTTGAGAAGTGACTTAATGGCTTAACATCACTGTAAAACAAAAACAGAAGGTCCACCAAAATTCAGCCAAAAACAACAACACAAGACATATCTTCTTCTTCTGTTACATCTAGCCGAATCCTGCTTATCTTTGTCTGTTACCACCTCTAAACAAGCGACAGTTTGTCAATATTGTGTGATAAATTTGATCCGATTGGGTGATGGATTTGTCGAGAAGCTTTTGCAGAGATCTAATCTCCGGCGGTGTAGGTATGGCACCATAGTCTTGTGACTCCAGTCCATAACGCTCCAAAACAAATTAAGTGTTTGTGATTAGCAATTAACTTTCCCATTAGAAGTCCTTGTGGTGCATAACTGTTTAGACTGCTTACATAAAGGATCTATAGTTAAAACTGAATTTTCATATTTGTTTGACCTAGTTTTCAACACCCCTCAAAACCATATGCACTGTATTAAAAAATCCAACTTACACTTGTCAAACACTTAATTAATTTCAGGAAACCAAGATAAAGTTGCTTTTTATGGGTTTGTTTAAAGGACCATCAGAGCCTAAGGTTATAAATAAAAGAAAGACGGAAGAGAAGGGCAGCTGGAAGTGAGAGAGAGGCAGATAATCATGTGTTTGACATTTTACTGTCTGGTGGAAGAGAGAGGATGGGAGAAAAGAAGATGAATAGAAAAGGGATTAGGAGTCTGAAAAGAAATACAGCTTCTCTTATGATGCTTTCCCTCTTAAATGCAAGTAGGGGGAAGTAAGATGGGGGCCTGTGGTCAGAAAGAAAGACAGAGAAAATAAGAAAGTAAAAGATGTGGGAAGAGGGGGGAAAAGGGAAAAGTGAGAGAACCCTCCTCCTACTCTCACCAGTCTGTTATTTCTAAAAACAACCCTCTCGGCACTCAGGATAGAGTGACGCATATCTGGATACCTTGGAATGACTTGTTTTCTGTCACTCACTCACACACACACACACACACACACACACACACACACACCACACACACACACACACACACACACACACACACACACACTTTATTTTTCTCTTCACAAAACTAACTTCCATTAGCTCCCACCAGGCTGTCTATTTAAACACATATTATACTGTACTATAGCCAAAGCATAATTACAATTGCTTGCAAAACTAAAGACCATTTTCAGATGGAACCGCGAGCCAAGTGTGGTGCAAGGCTCTGCTAAGACTAAACTCATCTTTTACATTGTTGTGACTTTGAGACATCCTGTTTAATTGACACACATTTGCATTCACAACATCTGTCCAACGGTGCATCCCCCTTGCTCAGACCAGGCCCATCTTGGACCTCGACATTCATTTTGATCTTAACTTAAAGTTTGTGACTTCATTTTACACGGTTGATACGCTATTGCACTCACAAAATCTATCCACAGATACACCCATCATCGAACTCAAACTTTTTTTACAGCAAAAATATTTTACCTATAATCTCATTTAAAATATTTCTGAAATGATTTGTTTGTTTCCATTTCTGTTCCCCATTCCACAAACAGAAAATATGCATAACATATCCATTAATCAGATTTAATAGAACTGTCAAAAGTGTTTCCTAATCTTTTCCATAATCTGGTTGTTGGGACATGGCCATGAAGAGTTGTGTGAAAGCCAAGATATGACACAATGAGGCTGAACGAAGATACAAAGAATTCAGATCACGATGTTCCCAAAAACTAAGGGCTTCTTTTAGATTCTGTGAACTAGATGCAGAATTATAAAGTGTTGTTCTTTCTCTCAGCCATAAAATCACTCCCTGGCTGTCTGTTACTTTCCCTTTTAACTCAGCAAGATTACCTTGCAGACACGACAGCCAACTTAACATGGCAGTTCAAAGAGTTGTGGGTTCTTCAAAGAGAAGCTCAAAAGAAAAGCCAATATCATGTCTACGTAGGGAAACAGAATATGTGAAGGTGTATCTGTTGAGTTTAAATAATATATATTATTATCAACCCTAGTCCATTTTCATTGTAATTGTAACATGCCGCTCAGTGACTCTGGTTTTGTTTTGACCTTGTGTTTGTGTGTGTCATTGCAAAATGTGCTCCCAGTGAGACATACTATAGTGGGAACCAAGCCTTTATATTTCTGTCTGTGTGTCTGTCTGTGGACAGATTTTTATCACCACCATAACGTCAGATCCATGGAAGATGCAGTTTTAGTTTCATTAAAAATGAATTTTGAGTTCAGGAAGAAAGTTTGATTAATGCTGACAAAGACAGATCTATCATTTTCAACATAACAGCAGAACCCTTAAAAGATAAGGGTTCTTATCATGTGGGTTAATTGGGACAAATTTAGATAGTTATTTATTTTTGTTATATATTTTGTTATTATAAAAGTTACTTATCTTCAGTGTTGGGTGTAACGCGTTAAAGTAACGGATGTATTACTTTTTGTTGTGACGAAGTAATGTAACGCATTACTAATGACATTTCAGTAACGTATTTACAACACATTTTAACCCGGAATTAAATTGTGTTTTATTTTTTAAGAATTCACTAACATCGCGAGACATTGCGACACCAGAGAAAAATTGTGCGGGTAGATTAGTAAGCCTGGTGTTTACCCGTCAGGCTCATCAAGATCCCTCCGCTTCGCGTTCCCTGATCAGCCTGTCGGGTGTTCTTTTCCCCATAATGACCGCCTCGCTGCACATCATCGGCTTATTACACGGCCATATAGTAAACAAACTACAGAGCCCATTCCGTGTTCCTGTTATTGTTTACTTCCCCTCTGTCTTCTGGTGATTTATCTGACGTCCAGCGCTCCGTCTTTTAACCTCTTTTCCTTTCTCTTTCTTGATCCTCCTTAGCAACCTTCATTATAGTCCTTGACAGTGGTCTGTACTGTATTAACAACGTGTCACATGTTAAGAATTTACAATCAGAATCGAGTATTCAACTAAGTCGTGTAATAAAAGTTGTTAGTAGCCTTAATGGCCTACACAGTTGTTATGCTATACCACATTGCCCTTCACTAGATGTATAATGAGCTGCACTAAACTACATTTTAGCATTTAAAATACCTAGCCATTCTTTTGCGGTTATTTTGGTAAAGTAACTCAAAAGTAATATAAAAGTAATGTAACTCATTACATTTCAGAGACAGTAATATTTTAATGTAACTTATTACTTAAAAAAGACTGTAAAGTAATATGTACTGTTTTACATTTTGGGAGTTACTTGCCCAACACTGTGTTACGGCTGGACGGCGAGGTAAGGTAAGGTAAGGTAAGTTTATTTATATAGCACATTTCAGACGCAGAGGCAATTCAAGGTTAGGGTGAGGACCCAAATGCAGCAACCAGTTGGTTGAATCAAACTCCTTTATTCATGGAAAAGGCCAGGCAAACAAAGTAAAGCAAGGCAAAACATAAACTCGTACAAACCAAAATCCATCCAACAACATCAAGAATCTCACCCAGACTGACAGAAAAACCAGAACTTATATACACACAAGACTAATCACATAAACAAGACACAGGTGAGGAGGGAGGAGAAAACACAGGGGCACAAGGTGAACACAATCGGGTAATCAGGCAGGAGGGAACACAGAGACAGGAAGCAACAGAGAAGACGGGGGGGGGGGGGGGGGGGTGAACACTTTTCAAACTAAAACAGGAAAACAAAGACAGATCTAGACAGGACAAAATAAAACATACACAGATCGTGACACACTGCTTATCTTCAATAGTATACTCCAACAGCCCCTGAATCATTTTCCTCCAAACCTTAAATCTCCTGAATGGCATCACATTAAAACATTTCAATATTGAGAGCCACTTCCAATTTGTGATTTGTGATAATTCGCTATTTGAATAAAATTGGCGCAAATGTGTGTGCCCTTAAGTCTCCTCTACGTGCAGATGGTTAGTGAGGTGAATGTGTCCCCTCAGGATTTGTAATACAATGCAAAATGAATAAAAATATAGTTAGACTACTTTTAAATCCAGGCTGAAGACTTTTCTTTTTGTCGCTGCTTTTAATTGAACTATTCATATCTTAAACTGGACTGTAACTTTTATCCATGTATTTTTTCTTTTAATTTTTCTTTTTTGCCGTTTTGGTTTCAAGACCCTGGTTCGCGGAGGACACCAAAAAAGTCCTAGAAAAGACAACTTAAACTTAACTAATGTGCATTTATAAAAAAGAGGAATAGTTTTGGCGAAAACTAAAAAGGTACCATAGGGTACAGGAATCCGTTTTGGTTTCAAGACCCTGGTTCACGGAGGACACCAAAAAAGTCCTAGAAAGACAAGGTCAACTTAACTATGTGCATTTAAAAATAAAAAAGAGGAATAGTTTCGGCAAAAACTAAAAGGTACCATGGGGTCAGATTATAATTTTCCAAAGGGGGGTTCGCTTAGCATGAAACACTTGAAATAACTCAAGGACAAGTTAAACAAGAAAGTAGAAAGAAAGGGAGGTGATAGAAAACTATTTCTGCAAAAAAGTTAGCAATGATTGAGAGTCAGACCTAAACATTTCAGATGTGTGTATCTCACACTGCACTGTAACTTTTATTATATCTTTGCTTTTAAATGAGTGTTTTTAAATGTCATTTCATAACATGTTTCTTAATGCTCTTAATGTCTTTCATTTTTGTAAAGCACTTTGAATTGCCTTGTGTTGAAATGTACGATATAATCAAACTTGCCTTGCCCTGCCTTGCCTTGCCTTAGAAAATAAATAAAAACTTAACCAGGTCTGAACATTCTGATATTGGCTGTTTTTTCTTTTAAGCTTGGCCAACAGGCTGTCATTGGTGTGAACTCACATGTGGAAAGCTTCAAGTTGCCGGACAGTTCACACTCTATATCCAGACAGTAACTTTTTGTCTTGTCACTTTCTGCGTGTCTCCTTCCTATGATGGATAAACTATTGGAGACATCTTCCTTCCACCTGCTTCAAAACTGTCAAATTGTCCAAAAAGATCTGACACATACCTGGACATGGTCTATTGCAGGGGTCGGCAACAGGCGGACCGCGGTCCGGATCCGGACCCAGACGCCGACCTATACGGACCCAGACCTATAATCAATACATTAATAGGGGAATTCAATTTTGACGGGGCGATTCTCTATTTTAACCGCCGCCGACAGGGGGCGAAAGAGACGAGTGAGCGATACAGCGAGAGAAACACAGAAGAAAAGACGAGAGAGCGGCAGAGAGAAGCGGAGAGGAAAGAGAGTGAAGAGAATAATTAGCGATACAGGGAGAGGAGAGTGAACAGGCGTGTTAGCGGCAGACTGGGAGAGACAAATAATTACACATGGCGCTCTCCAAGAAGAGGAAAGTGGACAGTGAGAACAGAGCTTTTAACCCTGAGTGGACGGACTCATTCATGTTCATCCTGCCCACTGGGAGCACAGAACCAGTGTGTCTCATTTGTTCAGAGACCGTGGCGCTCATTAAAAGTGCCAAAACGCCACTATGAGACAAAACACAAAGTGTTTGTCCAAACATTCCGTCTCAAGTCAGAACTGAGGTCACACAAAATAAGCACTCAAAGAGCCCAATATGATCAGTCCACCAGGATCAAAATTAAAACTAAATATCGTTCCAGGGCAGGCTAACCGAGGCTAACCAATGAGCACCTGCATGTGTATGAGAATGGCCCTGACACCATTTCAGCCCAGATTTAAACTCCTGGCAGGACAAGCTCAAGCTCAATTCTCGCACTGAATTAAAAAAAAGTGAGTGAGGGACTGCAATATAAGAGGGAAAGAAAGAGAAACTTTAAAACTGTTAATTGTTATGATGTGTAAAGACTGATATTGTTCTATAATCGTCTGAAACTGTTAGGTCATGATATGAAACGGTTAACAAAGAAAAAGGGAAACTCAAGCTGCTGCTACACTTTATTTTATTTATCTAAAATTAAGCACTTTTAAGATGCACATATTTTCAAAAGCTATTTTATTTATTTTCTCTATTTTATTTTTAAATGCAGCCAGAGAGGAACATTACACATATCCACAGTATTTTACTGTATATCTGTATAGTTCAATGTTAATTGACAATAAATATTGTTGTTAATGAATTGTACTTTCTTTATTTGATTGGCAGTCAGTTGTTGATTACATGCAGACGTTGATAAAGCTACAGGCTACTTCAATATATATTACATTAATTCATAAAGCAACTTAGACATTTTGACGTTCCGGACCTTTGCATGGGGAGATTTTCTCTAACCGGACCTCGTTGAATTTTAGTTGAATACCCCTGGTCTATTGGGTTTCAATTTCAATTGTTCTCGTGTAGCACTCCCTCAAATCTTGGTAGGGGATTTTCACAGGTTACCCAGACATTCAGGCTTGAACATTGTCATTTTAGAGTTCATGGAACATAATGCGTAATCACACTTTGGTTAATATGAAAACATGAATGCGAAATATTAGCATAGTAATGAGCTAACCATTTTTAAACAAATGTATGGCCGTGTCATTAGGCTGCGTACATTTTAATATGTGCATGCATTATATAATGATGAAGAACGATACTGATACAAAAAGGGCCTTTCATAAAAATATCAAATGATGTATTTTATTTTTAAAAAATATTTTTAAGAAATACATTTTCATCATTGTAAAGTGTTAAAATATACTGGTAAAACAACCATGTAAATAAAAATAACCCATTTGGTCTAATTATGAATTATTCTGTAAGCTAAGTAGACTTTGGAGATACTGAGGCATAAACATCACGTTGAAAATGTTATTGGCCTCACAAATGTGGTACTTCTTGTGAGCCTTTTGAACTGCATTGCATTATATTGTAAAGGTGTACCGAGTACTGCTTCCAGCCCCTCTATAACGGTGGCTTTAAGTCCTGGCATCTGAGGTTA
The DNA here is from genome assembly GCA_031216635.1 of Dissostichus eleginoides. Classification (NCBI taxonomy): domain Eukaryota; kingdom Metazoa; phylum Chordata; class Actinopteri; order Perciformes; family Nototheniidae; genus Dissostichus; species Dissostichus eleginoides. The sequence continues at coordinate 22,181,995 of CM062268.1, read as the reverse complement.
TCACAGGAAGTTTAGAGAGAGGGAGGGAGAGGGAATCAGAGGAGAAGCAATTCATGTCACTAGAGTAGCAGTAATAAGTCTCTGCAGTGTGTGTGTGTGTGTGTGTGTGTGTGTGTGTGTGTGTGTGTGTGTGTGTGTGTGTGTGTGTGCCACTGTGTGCTCGTGGTCAGTGTGTGTGGAATGTGTGAACGCGCTCTACAGTAATAAGCTTGTTGGTGTCTCCAGTTCATTTATCCGCCTCCATTCAGAGTGACCTTCAGCTGCAAGGCCTGCAAACAGATATTTTCCACAGTGATGCACACACTCACACACCCTCACACACACACACACACACACAGACACACACACACACACACACACACACACACACACCACCCACACACACGTCTCACACAAACCAAAAACAGTCCTAGACATCCATATGGACAATAAAACACAGACACACTTTAAGGAGCTAATGTTCCACCATTATTTTCATTCGTTTTCGGAATACACATTACACTCATTACGTGGCATTTATTCAATCTCCACTATCTGGGGTAAATTATATAAATGATCAATGTTCTGTTTGATTAAATGTGTAATCCGGAAATGTTAGTCCATCTCTTTCCCTTTGTGATTCTGAGATAATAGAGTTAATATAATATATTAGTCCCGCAACTTGAACTTGAACTGAAACGTGGTTAGAATAGAGAGAACTGATTTATAAGCGTTGCCTGATTGGTGAATAGGTTGTTCAGCAAATATAAATCATGACCTTTAGCACACAACATTAACACTAGTAGCCCTATACTAACTATAAGACGACAACATTTGCACAACCATAAATCAAAGTTACTCATACATAGAAGAACTATCCTATTTACTAAATATTATTACTTTAAGAAAAATGTAAAATCAACACTGGTAATGCGTGTTCTTTTCTTTTTTATTGGTATCAGGAGAGAAATACTGGATGTTATCCCACTGATGTCAGGTGTTCATTTAATGTGTTTTTCAGTGATGTACTCACACACTCTCCTTTCAAACTCTTGGACGCGGGTCATTCAGGGACCACGGAAAGATTTTCTCTGACTGTAGCCATATTTAATAATGTCTCGCCATCAACAAGACATCCCGTGACACCATATTTCTCAGCTGCTTGGCGGTTGGCTCTGGTCCCTTTCTGCTAAAAGATGCTTTCTAATCCTCTGGAATGTATTTCTCTGTCACATAAGCTGGCAAAAAACTCCTAAAGGGCGATCTTTTGGCCGAATGGTACTTCTACAGACAGACAGATAAAAAGCATTCATAGAACAACACTTTTTTATTGTCTGTTATTTTCTTTCTTTATAATGAAATCGTGCTAACAATAGAATTGTGATAACAGATAAATGTCGCCCCGGCCGGGGAACAACCTGAAAAATACAGTTTTCTCACCAAACCTTTTACACTTTAGATTGGTGGATTTATTCAGATATCATATAGATATCATATATGCTTTATTTTAGCTTTCATTTTAGAAGTTGTATACGTTACCATATTCAGACAACTAGTATAGCAGCAGACAACTGTTTGCTTAGTAAAGATATAGTAGAGTAATGGCTTCCTGAGTAGAGAAATAATTCACTCTGCATCTGTGTTTGTTTGTAATTTTGTCAGTGGTTTTTTCACCTCTTTTTAGGCCTATTTTCAATGTGGGCATTAATACACCTTGTGAAAACATCAACAATGTCAGGTAATCTTGAAACATTGCTAAAAACGTTTTTTATACCTGGCTTAAGTTTTTTGATTGATAAAAACAAACAGCAATGGAAACAGACTTGAAAAATAAAGGAAGCCCTTGTTTTAATTTGGGCATTAAAAACCTTGGAAACAACAAAAATGTGAGTTAATCTTGAAACGTGACAAAAAAGTTTTGTATGCCTGTCTGAAGTTTTTGGATTGATAAAAACAAAGTGAAATAGAAACAGACATTTTTGAAAGTTCAAGAGGACGTAGAAAAGTCTACTCCTAACTAAAGTGAGGAATAGTAGCAGATTACAGATTATTTATTGATCCGCAGATACCTGATGTGACCTCTCATCAATACAGTACATGTCACATTTCCATTGAGTGTTCCACATGAACTCTGACTTACGAAATAACCCCTTTAGTACCTATATTAGTGAGAAGAATGTTTAATTTGTGATATGTCTGCAGTGGTAGCCTCTATTGACCAGCAGATTTGAATTTGTGAAGTGTTTACTATAATACAGCTTGTTCAGTGCAAGTTTTCAACAACAACATATTCATTTGAGTAAACAAAGTATTTGTTTAGTTGTTGTTTTTTACAGTAATAGGCTTATGCAAAAAGGAACAAGTATTTCATATATCATTTATAGAAGTGATTTGCCAACCATTTGAGGTTATATTTGAGCCAATAAGCCAGTGTGGTTTAGATAAAGGAAGCTTTAAATTCAAAAAATGTGTTTTATGAATTATTAATTCTGATGATGACACATCTTCTCTGAACTCTTGAACTGCAGCATGAAGGAAATGATTTATTTGTATTCAGTGCCTGTTCATCATAAATTAGTTGAATTTAAAACAAAGTAACGGCACATCAAACATTCAGGGAGATTTATATTCCTGAAATATCAATCAAACCTTTCACTATACTGTGCATCCTAATGGGAATCAAAGTAAGACAAATGTGTGGGTTAATGCACTTCCATCTTAATTCACTGTGAACTCTGTTGGCTTCAGTTTTGGCATAAATACTCTATGTGAATATTTGTGTGCACCACATCCTGTTGCTATTGGTTACCTCCTACATCGTAATTTGACTTGTGGTGTATTTCCTCACTTTTTCCTGCACCAGTAAAACACTACTTACCTCATTTACCTATTTATCTAATCTTTACTTTAACTTCTGATCCTTTTTCACTTCATTTAGCAATCTTTCAATTGGCCCCTCCTGGGTTGTATTCATCCCTCTTTCTATATTTTCACTCCCAGCATAAACACTATGATGATTTATTTCTATCTTTCTCTGCCTTTAACTTATTTTCATGGCTTTATTGTGTGTTGTCTGAAATTGTTGCTCTTTAGAAACCAGCTGGGCCTCCAGGAAAGGAACAACTGACAGCCGGGGAGTAAGACAGGGAGGTGAAGGGGATGACTGACAGGAGAAGAAGATAGAGAAATCATCAATGACAGGAAAAGGAAAGGCAGTGAGAGAGGAAGAGCAGAAACACAGGGGTAAAGACAGGGACACCTTTCTGTGTGTTTTTGTATTCCTTTTTATTTTTTATTCAGTACTTTTTTTAGTGTGAAAACACTCCAAAAACAGTTTAACACTTGGTTCACTGGTTCTGAAATCCACAGGGGCATTTAGGTATGAAAGGTTTGGAAAATGTAGGATATTTCATGCCAGTTATTGATGGATCTATCGTCCAGCACCACTTTTCCCTGAATAGCTGCTGCAGCCAACAAAGCTTCATCAGTATACGCCTAAATCATGATCAGGGATTTCAAATTGTTCAAACATATGCCCTGTGGCAACATATTGTGGATCAGTGTACCGGTATGTCTGTTTGTTTGTTTGTAGCCTTTATTTAACCAGGTGAAAGCCCCTTGAGATCAAAAGATCTCTTTTTCAAGGGTGACCTGCAGCACATTGGTTACACATGTAACATAAAAACAACAGAACAACAATAAGGACGACATACAACATAAATTACAGGGTACAGTTTACAAACTCTATTTACAGTGACAGGTACCATGAGTATCAAACAGCATGTCACCCAGCCGAGTTTTAAAATGATGCAGGGGAACCAAAGTGCTCAGTTTTAAACATTTTTGCAGACTGTTCCAAGTTGGTGGAGCTGCACAACTAAAAGCTTTCTTCCCTAAGACAGTCCTACATTCAGTTTGAATGCAGCATTGTTATATAACACTTCTTCTGTCAAATGTTTGGAATTTAAGTAGCTCACTCAAAAGACTCTCAAAAGACAGGTTCAATAAGTAATGCAGAAGAGGCTGGGTTATCCGACTTTTAGTCTCCTGTTAAATTCTAACTCCAAAATCATTAGGGACTGTATTTCCTATAATGCAACTCAAGGGTGACTTTTATTTGACCCCCCCCCTCACCCCCCTCACCATAATCTCAAAGCCCTCTACTTTGTAATGCAGGGTTTCTATTTCAGGGCTATAATCGCTCTGAACGTGGCCTTAGTCGTTTTTCTGAAATGAGACGCTGGTATCCATCTTTACTTTGATGTTGTATAGCACTAAGCAAGCTACAAATGAAGGTTGTGTACTGATGTTTTTTTCCAGAAGATGATACCTTTTCTGTGAAAGGATGATCATAAACTTCACATATAATGAAACATATTACCAAGGTTTCATGATAACCTGTACCATCGTTTTGGTCTCTGGAGTGTTTATAAAGAGCTTCTTATTACAGACCTACTAGTTCATTCTTTTTGAAGGGTCCCCTCTGCTTTATAAAAGCACAGCTGCACTTCTTAGTTATCTGTTTGAAGAGTCGAATCAAATGCAAACATAAGAGTGTTTCGAGCATACATGAGGGAAACAATCTTTAAGACCTGTTTTGTTCATTCATACATTAATTAGGACTCTCCTCAAAGGATTCTGCTAAAAAGACTGTAAATAATAGTCATTTTATGATGATTGGTATATTTAATTGTTTTTCAAAATATTGTCCAAAACTATATTTTCATATATGTCTGTTCCAAATACTGTTGATGAATATATTTAGAGATCACATTTTTGTCCAAGAATAAACTGGTCCAAAATGAGTCACAATGGAAAAATAGGTCAATGTGTTAAGCATATTTAATGAAGCTTAATAACACAATTATCATAGAAAAGCTGAATATTAAATAAAATATTGAATGGTACAAAGCGGCAGATTCTGAGGCATCTTTTTAAACACTTTTTACTCAGTTTAAAATCATTCTCAAAGTAATTGCAATACCATTATCCAAAAGCACAATTGTTCTGTTGTTTGAAGAACAGGACAGAGAACATTGAAGAGCCAACAGAGTAGCACTGCGCAACAATATAATAACCAAAGACTATAAATGAAATACCGAACAGATCAAAACCAACCAAAAGATAGTTCGGAAAATACAGAGCAAAGACCGGACAAGAATAAAACCGGAAAGGACAGAACAGAGGAGAGAAGGGCAACGTGTTTTATCTGGTGCAGGGCTGGAGGGTAAATCACACCAGGGAACTCTTGTCAATAACAGCTTTAGGTGCGTGTGTGCGTGCGTGTGTGCGTGCACAGGTGCGCGTGCGTGCGTCTGAGAGCGAGAGAAAGGGAGCGAGACAGATCACTTTTAAATATGCTGATGTCCAACTGAAATCACTTGGTGCATCTCTGGCCTATAAAGTGCCAGAGAAACACTTTCTCAGCAAACTCAGCTCAGGAAATATGTGACTGGCGCTGAACACACAAACACACACACACACACACACACACACACAAACACACACACACAAACACAAACACACACACAGACACAGGTTGGGTTTTTAGTGCCAACATTCGTCTTTTTGTCAACTTTATGGATCAGATAAACATTGTTAATCTGACCCCATAATAGTACTATACTGCCAATAAGAACACTGCACCATTTCTGTCCTCCCTAATTGGTTAATTTGAATGTGATTTACTGTTTATTCATGTTCATGGGTTTAGTTGTAGAGCTGAGTCTATTCAATGCACCTTAGACCTTCGCCATGTGCCTCACAAGTTATCATGAAGTGATCATAACAAACAAGACTTTCCCAAACATCAACTGATAGTTGCCCTGGGAAACACCAGTAGTCATGTACATTTTTAAACACAGCTATGAGCGAAGTCATTATATCTTTGGGATATAAGAGTTTTTAAGTGAATGTAAATAAGCCCCACTTGAAAAGGCTTATTTCATAATCTTAGATTTGAAAAAGATGTTACATTTATGTGAGATCAGTGTTTGATTAGAATTGAATACAATGAATGTATATGATATCATTTAACTCTGATAAAACCTCTTTCTGAAATCCATGCCCATGGACATTTTAGGAAACAAGACACTAGATCAGGTCCTTTGGACTGATACAGTTTTTCTGAATAGCCTGCAGACAGTGATGGAAACTCCTTCTTGGGTGACTGACTCAAGATAATACAACGACTATATATGGGGGGGGGGGGGGGTTGTGCAGCACTTGGCCTGAAAGACAGAATGACAGATTCAGCAATGACATTTAAAGTTCAACATCCACAGGCCGATTGATTTGTTGAATACAAGAAGAAAGACGATTCGTCAGATACGGAGACACCTGGAATTTGTGATGATCTGCTTTGATGGTAAGCAGGAATGTTGAAACTGAAGTTTGATTGCAAGGGAATGTGAAAAATATATGCTAAAAAGATACAGATAGGAACATGGTAAAAATATGAAAAGGGCTTGCAATCATTTCAAGACAGGGGAAGGTCCAATGCTTTTTAAGACATGCAACATTAAACATACTGTACTTGGCCCCATCATCCGCAGATGTATCCGCACAGTAATGATATAAGGCATAAAAACAGATTATATTTTATTCCATAGCTCAAATTGAGGAGTTTCTAACAGGGCAGTTTGGCTTCTCAAATATGGCCAATAGAAGACTTAAAGAAATGTACCTGCTTTCAGATTCAATAGGCTCCTCTAGACGATGCTTCTGTTGGACCGTTGTTTCTGATACCCCTGTGATCCTTATCCAAATACATATTAGAGACAACTAACATGCCTTAACATAAAGAAAATTGATAATGTGATTGATAAAAGAAACAGAATTTGCAAGTCATGTATTAGATTATCATCATTCATGCCATTAGATACCAGTAGATATCCAACATGAGTTTGATTCTCAGATTTTCTTGAGATCAGCCATCTGCCGGCACAGCTGCTCATCATTTACTGAATGGTTACTCTGTACAAGCAGTTTCCCAGTGGCTGCACTCCATTTTGCTGTGCCAGTGTGCTTCATGTTTCAAGGGCAGGAAAACCCTTTACCGTAAACTGCAGGGGGCAAAGGAGGTGGCAAGTATGACATCAGAACTCTGAGCTAGAGAACAAACACTGGCAGGTAGTGGAGATGCTTCCTGCTGAGGATGAGGTGTGGAGGAAACACAGCATGCGTTCATCCTCTCCCATGCAACCATATAAAAAGATGGAGAAAAAGTTGGTCTGTTCACAGAAAAAAGATTACAGCAACTAAACTGAGTTGATCAAAACATTTTGAATATGGTGCTCATTAGGCACACCGGCATATCTCTTTGTTTTATAATGAGTCTGCTTATTTCCTGCCGGGATTTGCACATCCCAAATATTGTACTATGACTTGTCTATACAATACATCCAGTGTATTCTACAGCTGTCATCATGACACAACGCCATGTGAAACGGGTTTTCATATGAAGCTGAGACGCCGGAGCAATAGTCAAACTAAATGAAAAGATTTTTGCTTTAAAGCAGAGAGACAAAGAAAGGGCAAACAACATAAATAATTGGTGATGGTATTTTGTGCCATGTTGAAGGGAAAATAAGAAGATGACATTAGAAGAGAAGACAGAGGACCAGAGGTGAAGGATGGACAGGCATCAAAAGAAGATGGAAAAACAGAATGAAAACAAAAGTTAGAGAACAAATAAGGAGGAAGTGGAAACGAATACAACCTTATTATCTATTATCTAGCAGAATGATTGAATTGCCTATGAGGTCTACTAATTGTGACTTAATAGGCCATACTCTTTAACAGTTTGGATGATGATGGGTATTTAAGTGCAGTTTATTGTTGTATGTAATTGGCACCAAAGCAGGAGTTGTTATATAGTTATTTGTTATGGGTATACAGTTGTTTAATCATTTTGTTTCGTTGCTTCTCATTTCATGCGTTTTGTTGGTTTTGTTGCCAAGTTGACAAACAATGAATGAAGCACTTATGGCAAAGACTGCTATGTGAGTTGGGATTGCTGAGCACAAGCCTGGCTTTTATGAGGTGTTCAAATTCTACCACCCTGCAGACAGGAACCACAACAAACACTACAGGGATTATACAACCCTTTTAAACTCTCTTCCTGCCTTCATGTCTTTCTGTCCCACTCTGTCTTTCTTTTTCACTCTTTCTTTTTCTCTGGCTTGGTTTCCCTCTTCCTTTGTCGGGATTTCTCTCTGTCTCTCTCTGATTTAATAAAACTGGCAGCGTAAAGGATTTACACTCAAAAGGAAATCATTGAGGGAGCCAGAAAAATAGAAATAGCCTGTCTTAATCACCACATGCACACTCACTATCGCACACACGCATGCGCTGTTTCAGAAGCACCCACACAGAAAGGCATTCTCCATATATCATTATCACGGGGTTCCAGGCAGAAGATAATCCGGTAACAGTTGACATTTAGCAGCCTGTTGTTCGCAAAGACACATTCAGCAGAAACCCTGATTAAGGCTGGGCATTAACAGATTTTATGAAGGCAAGATTAACACCAACTAGCAAAAGATACATGCCCTCGAAAGCTGGTAAACAACACAGGGCATACAAGCCAAAACAATAGTGCCTTCTTAGTTTGATTTATATTATTTTTCAGGTTGTTTGAAAGGGAGAAATGGTTTCAAAGAGACAGAGGATCAGAAAAGTGTTGATATAGCATGACACTGAAAGCAAGAGTTGGATTTGAACAGATTACATTGTACGTTAAAATCGATGGGTCCTGAGGAAGTGACATTTCCAACTTGCCCAGAAAAGGGCAGGAGGGCAGTGTTTCTCATGTTTAAGCTCTTGAGTCATAAAGTTTGGTCATGGTGATTGAAATGGCACACAAACTGCTGGTGCGGAGAACTACTGAAAGAATGTTCTCGATATTAACTGCAGTCTAGGACCCCGTTTTAATAGGACGAAAAGAAATGCCCAGGATTAGAAAAACATTAAGAACAGAGTCTAGGAGGAACCCTGGTGAAAGTGAGCGGTTTGCATCCAGAAACCTTTGTTGTATGTTAATCTCTTCTTTTTTTCTGTCGCCTATCTTCTGTTGCCATCAAGTGTAACTGCCGTATATACGAAATAACAAACTTAGATTTTTCCAAAATAAATCATGTCAGGCAGTCTGTGGTTGAGTTTAACAGTATTTATTCACAATTTGTGTAGATTTCTAAATCATTCTACTTCTCAGTCGACTACCTTTTTCTTCATATATACATATATTGCCGTTGTTGGAGCTATATATCTCTTTATATTATTTAATAGTTTAACATTTATTCTCTTGCTGTTTATAGTGTTTATTGTAAATGTATTCTTAGTTAGCGTCATAAGTTAAAGTAGTTTCTATGCTTTTATTTTGAAGGCATGTTTGGGCACTGGGTGATTAGAGCACCTGGTGTAATTGTATATATTGGAGACAGGTGGTGGTGGGAGCCAGAGCACTAATAGGCAAACGGTTTTGTACCAGGGTGTTTCAAGCCACACAAAGGAAAGCCATAGGAAAGGCTAAAGGAAAAGAGATATAGGAAACCTGTTCATTGTACTTTATTATAGGAATAAAATGCACAAATGGAGGTTCTTGTCTGGACTTGGATGATCATTGCCCTGCTTAAGATCCGCTAACTAGTGCCTCAGCGGCTGTTTTAGTTCTATAGGATTTTGGCCACTACAGCTGTTATTTGATTTTTCAAATAATTATTATTATTCAGATTTTTAGGATTAACATAATGCTGGCATCGAAGGGCACAAAAAGACATGGTTTTTGGTCACATGATTTAAACATATTATTTTCCTTTCTCCTGTTTATAAGCTGTGGCTCAGTGGGGTATAGTGTGTTGATCTTCAGATCAGGGGAGAGCAAGTGTGAGTCCGACCGCAGTCAGCATGTCGTTGTATCCCTGGGCAAGACACTTAACCCCAAATTGCTCCTCTGGGGACTACTGAATGTATGTAAGTCGCTTTGGATAAAAGCGTCTAACAAGTGACATGTAATGTAATGTTTACCTGTATGCTTCCACCCATACTAGTCACTAACTGCTGGTACCAGAACAGCCAATAGTTTGTTTTGGTAAATCCTTTGTTAAAGGTAGGGTAGGTAATTCACTTCAGAAACACTTTTTGTTATATTCCATGGAATGCTCTTAACATCCCGATAGCAATGAATACATTAAATGCTTTGACAATAAATATATACAAATATTTCATCTGAAGCCGTGGCGCTGTAAAAAGCAAGTCCAATTATCTGCCCCGGCCCGGGTCAGATAATTGGATGGCCTACCTGCCTGTCAGCATTTCATCTCGTGCACAAACTTATCTCGTGCCCTCATTGGTCATGTGCACGTTCGTGTGTGTTGGAGGAGGGGCTCTGTAAGGAAGTCTGAAGGAAGGGGCAGATTTCTTTCGGAGGTGTACTTTCAAATTCTAGCTTACTCGAGCTGGTTTCTCCATTCTTACCTACCCTACCTTTAAGTTAGATATTAAGATATTACAATTGTAATATTTATCAGTTTTTAATATGGATGATGCACAAAAACTGGGTTTCTGTTGTTTCAGTCATTAACTATTTATTTATTTATTTATTTGTATCTTCTTCATTTTTCAAATATTTTATATAAGCAAAACCAGGGGATATATATAGATTGGTGGTGTTTTGTAATCCCAAGTCGATTGAGCCAAATATTTGGCATGAATACAAATATAAACTAATGATGAATGAATGTGGTAGTAATATTAAAAACGTACAGGTAGTTTCAACTGGCCAGAACTGCCATTCATCTGATTTTCTGTAAATTCCAGCAGTGGATTTTCCTCAATATCCCAGGAATCCTGTGGGCCTGTGTGTCAATGCAACAGCTCCAGGGCACATTCATCTGGCGAAGGAAATGGATGAGTCCAGCAAACTAATTACACAGCTGTAATGTACTCATCAATATGTATTTGTAATCACAGTCTTATCAGGTATAGGGCTACTGAAAAAGAAGAGAAGAGAAGATCTACGAGAAAGTACTTTCTTAAGGGTCAAAAACAATCCAACTAATGATGAACAAGGACAACTGCCTCTCAAAGTGTGATATATTGTATTATATATAATATATTAGAGTATAATGTCCATATATGGTTTGGATAAGACATCTGTGCAAAGACTGCGCATGACAGCCTGTTTCTTTTAATCTCCACTTATTTTTGTTCTTGTTTTTCCCTTTACTGGCCTTTCTTCCTCAACATATGAATCATTGTCTTTTCTCTGCATCAGTGGCTTATTTTTCTACATTCTCCGCTTCGATGCAATGAAAAGTACATCTGCACAAAGCCATCACTTTCACTCAAAAATACCCTGAGAGAGAGAGTGACATGGAGGGAAAAGATACAAAAAAGAAAGAAAGTAGAACAGAAATAAAAGCCCAGCGAGACAGAGTGATAGAGAGCAACAGAGTCAAGCATGTAATTACCCCCGTTGATTTTGTCAGTCAGACATTAAAATCCAGATTAATAGAGGAAGAGGAAGATATTGAACATCAAGACTTCTGTTATTGGCACTACAGGGTGAGTCCTGCACATCCTGGCACAAAAGGAACAGCGATACTCATATGGACACTCTAAAGCTCACTTGATCCTGGGAACACACAAGCGTGCAACCCACACTCAATCATTCACACACCTCTTCACGGATATTCGCACACACACCTGCAGGCACGCATGCACGCAAACACTCCCACACGCATTAATTCTTTGGTTTGTCATATTTCTCACTCAATCACATGACACAGAAAATAGGATAATTGAGGTACAGGACAGAAAAAAGAGGGTAGATAAAAGAAAATGGAGAAATGGCATTTGCAAACAAATACAGACAGATGGAGGAGTGACATCGTGGAGAAAGACATCCAGAAAGGATTTTTTGAATGACAGAAATAGTTTTTCCTAGAAGACTAAGGATTTGTGTTTATCCTAAATGTGATATATGGCCATAATTGATCTTGTTCATTTTAAATTCTGATGTGCAGTCTCATTTTGCTCCACTCTTCTATGAGAGAAATTGATTTTATTCCCCTTATAACTAAATTGTCACACCAGTCTGTGGGGAGTGCTTCTCCCGCTGTCAAAACAGCAAATTCCAGGTGACATGTTCTCCCAAGTGCCGATTCACATCCATGCACAAGTTGTTCTCTTACCTGTTATTATTGTCCCTTGTGTACATTTTTTATGTAGTGCTATAAAAGTTCTAGATTTGGTATTTTCTTATGGCTTTGATTTCATAGATTTCTCTTTTTATTGTAATGTCTCTCTTTATGTACTATAGTTTTTCAGGTAATAAAACAAGGAGAAGAAAATGAGTGAAGATCAGTACAGTTGTGTTGTTTATGTTTAATGAAAGATAAATCCTCAAATAATACATTTACATTTAATAAAATACGCTATATTGTTCCGGTTCAAGAGTTACTTGAGAAGATTTATTATGCTCCAATCTGTTGGTAAATATGAATCTGAAGCAGGAGATGTCTAACTTTTAGGATAAAGACTAGAAACAGCTCCTGGCTCTCCCAGAAAGTATAACAAAATACACCTAGCAGCACTCCTACAGCTCACTAAATAACATATAATATTTTGTTTATTTGATGGATACAAAATGTTACAATTCCAGCCAGCCGCAGTGATTTCCTGGAGTTCAGCACTTCCTATAACAGTTCAGTGTACAGTATACAGTGTTATTTGTATTTGTACGCTGGTAGGTGTATTTTGTTACCTTGTTCCTTCTTCAAAAAGCCAAGCTTACTTGCTGCTGGCTGTTGTCTAAATGGACAGACTCTCTGCAAGAAGCAAATGAGCATATTTCCCAACATACAGACAAATAGCTTTTTAATCATGTTTACCACTGTCTTTAACACGTTGAGCAAGAAATAACAACTCCCACTTCTGTTTCTGGTATATCTTGTTATAATACAGAATAAATGAGGATAGGTATTGAACTTTGACCTTCAATTTGCTGTCATGATGTCACGCACACACACAAACACACACACACACACACACAGACACACACAAAATTAACACTCAGTTGTAACAGGTTGCTCCCTGTGTGTTCATAAAAAACAAGGTCACTCCGCACATCTTGGTCATGTCAACACCACAGTCAACCATGCAAGTAAAGTTATTAAATGGACCATATGTCCCCACAGACACATTCACACACACGCCAGCACACCCACATCTGCCAAGCATACACAAGCATTGGTGCACACAAACCCACAAGAGGAAGGTGTTCATTTGGTTCTTTAGGGTTCAGTGGATTTTCAATTGTATCTCTTTTTTTCCCCTCTTGCATTGCATGAATACATGTGGAAACTCATGTAGCACATGTGCTATACAAGTGCATACAGATTCAAGGTTTTAACCAAAGTATTTGTCCTACGATAAACACCAACATGTTGGAGAGATATACTATAGTATGGTACGATATGTCAAATAATTTGTTCTTTGCAACATTCTAATTTGCATGATGATGGTAATGTCTAAATGAGAGTGTATGACTTGAACACGATAGCGCAGATGTAGGGTTAATGGTTCCTGCTAACAGGCAAGTTGCTGTAGCATCCAAAACTATCATGTTGCTAACATTACCCCTGGCAAGACTGATGGTTTTCTCCTTTTATTTATTTCCATGATGCTGTTAGCTTGGTGCTACATTCCTGCCGGTAGAAGCTAAAGTTGAAAGTATTTAATTTGATTTGACTACTCAGGGAAAGTTAATTTTTAGAAGTGCTAAATCCATTTTTAGACAAGACATTAAAATCCCCACGTTCCTGTTAAACCTACAATTTACATGAGTGATTCAATAATTTGTTTCGCACAGGGAGTCATCCTCCTGCACCACAAATCTGTAAATAAATTAATGCAATCACTTTGAATTTTAGTGACAATTACAAGACTGAAATCCCTCTGGCTGGATTTGATCATGAGTTAAAATTAACCTTCATTCTCTTTCCTGATCCACAGCAGCTTTAAGACAAATAAGACTCTAAATCCACCATAACGGATAACCTTGGCAAAATAAGATGATTGCAATGCTCTTTAAATCTTCATATTAAATTTAACCTTAACATTTAAATCTGCATGTTAATTTTCAATGATAAAGAGAAGGTAAAAACCATATGCTCCTATTACGCTTGGTTTCACAAAGAGCATGTAGGTACTGTAGCACAAAGGACTGTGGGATATTCTATTTGTAGATGACATTTAGCTTAGCAGCTTTAGCTTAAGCCAGTGTTCTCGGGATATCCCAAATGTTGGCTTCTTTATTATCATTACAAGTAATTATATAACAGAAAATTACCTTTTCTTCAATCCCCTTTGCGCCTTATGGCATAGCATAAACAAGACAAAATATCCTGTTGAATTGAATACATAATATTTATTCAAACTGTACCTTACCTTACCCCTAATAAAATATACTGTTGCTTTAATGATAGCATGGATACCCTTCCTTGATGAGTGGTGGAGACCAAGTGGGAAAAGAAAAACTCATGGTGAGATCTGCCAGCTGGATCTGCATGTTCAGTTGATCAGTTTTCAAGCCTGATCAGAAATTAGTCTGGATGCAGCTTGAAGGCTGGCTGGAGTGCTTAGCATGTATTTCTGCCAACCTTGAAAATCTGCCTTGTGAGTTTTTCTCAGCAACATCCAGCTCTTCACCTTCAGTGATGCAAGTAATTTGCTTGTGGATGTTTGGTTTTCCACTTTTTCATGCTTTGGAATTGTTTGCATTGTGATCATCTTGAAGAGGCGCAACATGCTTTTATCATTCATGTTGGATATTCTTTGTTATTATCTGCACAGGAGTTCAACTTAATGGATATTTTGGACCGGGAATTCTTAGTCTATATGTGAACATACATGCTTATCATTCTATTGTTGCCTCTTCCAGGTCTGTGCACAAGGCATGTTTAACTTGGCCAGGTCACTCTTGGAAACGAGATTTTAATCTGAATGAGTCTTTTACCTGGTTAAATAAAGGATATATGTAACTTTGTTTTTCATTCCAAATACTTTGGCATTTGCCACTGATTCAGTTGGCATTTAAGACATTTCTGTGATGCCACATTCCTTGCACATGTCAATTTTGGCTTTTCACAGCAAAGCAAGGAGAGACAGTTGGATTCAATCAATGAAAATAATTTCGAGGTCTTTCAAGGTTTTGACAGATCGCAAAAAACAGAAGATGACTGAGGTTCACTTTAACAAGATTCCGCTTTGCTATTTTTAAGGATAATGTAGCTAAATTATTGGAGTAAACTTAACACAATCTGAGGGGACGGTTTTTAAACATCTTCAGTTAAGATGACTAAATGTCACGATTTGGGTTTTGTGTGTTAGGTTTTGGGGTTTGTTTTGATTGTTCTGTTCTCCCTGTCTCTTGTCTGGTCCTTCTCCCTGTCGTTAGTTTCCCTGGTGTGTCTGATTGTCTGATTGTGTTCACCTGTTGCCCTTGTGTTTCTCCTCCCCTGCCCGGCTGTTTCTCGTCTCGTGATTACCCCTTCCTGTATTTAGTCTTGTCTTTCCCTGTGTTCCCCTGTCGGTTCATTGTTTGTCTTCCTGTCTCCCTCCATGCTACCGTGTGCGCTACCTGTGAGTTTTCATGCCATGTTTTGTTCTCCAGCTTTTGAAATAAAGCTCGCTTTTGGTTCATAGACCTTTTTACGTTTTTTGTTATTCTGCATTTGGGTCCTACCTTTTCCGCAACCCTAACAGAATGAACCGACCACATTTGGACTCAGCAGATGCCGATCGCTTTGCTCTACAGGAGGAATGTCTTGGGTACTCGCTGGAGTACATTTTTTACACCTGGTGTGACGCCTCATCTAGACGGGGAAGAGAGGCTGCGTTGAAGGAGGCACGCCAGGAGGTTGCTTGCCAGCCCTGGCTCAGGAGCTGGTTGACCGAGTGGCTACAACTCTTTACGAGGAGTCCTGAAAACTTGTCTCAAGCCTCTAATCCTTTCCTGGGGTATGACCTGGTCTTGGGAGGTCCGCGGATCCTCCGGAAGGTTACTGGAAGATGCAAGGCCAGGATTCCAGTACCAGCTCCAGCAGCCATAGTTCCGGCCCCATTTCCTGATCCTGTCCAGGAGCCGTTCGCGGGTACTCGTCTGGCTTTTGGAGGTCCACGGAGCCTCCAAAAAGCTCCTAAAAGAAGGAGTCGCAAGTCCAGGCTAGCAGCCCGAGCCCCAGAAGCCATGCTTTGGGCTCCAGTTCTGGCCCCGGCAGCCATGGTTCCGGCCCCAGTTCTGGCCCCAGGTCTGGCCCAAGCAGCCATGGTTCCGGCCCCAGTTCCGGCCCCAGCAGCCATGGTTCCGGCCCCAGTTCTGGCCCCAGCAGCCATGGTTCCGGCCCCAGTTCTGGCCCCAGCAGCCATGGTTCCGGCCCCAGTTCTGGCCCCAGCAGCCATGGTTCCGGCCCCAGTTCCGGCCCCAGCAGCCATGGTTCCGGCCCCAGTTCCGGCCCCAGCAGCCATGGTTCCGGCCCCAGTTTCGGCCCCAGCGGCCATGGTTCCGGCTCCAGAACCGGCCCACCCAGCCATGGTTCCAGCCTCAGTCCTGGCCCCAGCAGCCATGGTTCCGGCCCCAGTTCCGGCCCCACCAGCCATGGATCCGGCTCAAGTGCCGGACCCAGCGGCCATGGTCCCGACTCCGGCTCCTCGTCACCTGTTGGCTCTCCGGCCGACGCCAGCTCCCCGTGTCCTATCGACGTACCGGCCGACTCCAGCATCTCGTCTCCTGGCGGCGTACCGGCCGACTCCAGCTCCTCGTCTCCTGTTGGCTCTCCGGCCGACGCCAACCCCTCGTGTCCTGTCGGCATACCGGCCGACTCAAGTCTCCTCTCAAGTCCCCTCTCAAGTCCCTTTCCAAGTCCCTTTCCAAGTCCCTTCTCAAGTCCCTTCTCGAGTCCCCTCTCAAGCCCTCTCTCAAGCCCTCTCTCCAGTCCCTTCTCGAGTCCCCTCTCAAGCCCTCTCTCGAGTCCCCTCTCGAGTCCCCTCTCGAGTCCCCTCTCGAGTCCCTTCTCGAGTCCCTCTCGAGTCCCCTCTCAAGTCCCTTCTCGAGTCCCCTCTCGAGTCCCTTCTCAAGTCCCTTCTCGAGTCCCCTCTCGAGTCACCTCTCAAGTTCCCTCTCGAGTCCCCTTTCAAGTCATCTCTCGAGTTCCCTCTCGAGTCCCCTCTCAAGTCACCTCTCAAGTTCCCTCTCGAGTCCCCTTTCCGTCACCTCTCGAGTTCCCTCTCGAGTTTCCTCTCGAGTTCCCTCTCGAGTCCCCTTTCAAGTCACCTCTCGAGTTCCCTCTCGAGTCACCTCTCAAGGTTCCTCTCGAGTTCCCTCTCGAGTTTCCTCTCGAGTTCCGTCTCAAGTCCCCTTTCAAGTCACCTCTCGAGTCCCCTCTCAAGTCCCTACCCAATGTCCTGGTCCGTTGGAGGTTCCGCTGGGGGTCCTGCCAACTCCATGTCCTGTCCCGTTGGGGGTCCCGCCGACTACTCTTCTGCCGGGGGTCCCGCCGACTACTCTTCTGCCGGGGGTCCTGCCAACCCTATGTCCTGTGCCGTTGGAGGTCCCGCCGACTACTCTTCTGCCGGGGGTCCTGCCAACCCTATGTCCTGTGCCGTTGGAGGTCCCGCCGACTACTCTTCTGCCGGGGGTCCTGCCAACCCTATGTCCTGTGCTGTGGGAGGTCCCGCCGACTACTCTTCTGCCGGGGGTCCTGCCAACCCTATGTCCTGTGCCGTTGGAGGTCCGGCCGACTACTCTTCTGCTGGGGGTCCTGCCAACCCTATGTCCTGTGCCGTTGGAGGTCCGCCGACTACTCTTCTGCCGGGGGTCCTGCCAACCCTATGTCCTGTGCTGTGGGAGGTCCCGCCGACTACTCTTCTGCCGGGGGTCCTGCCAACCCTATGTCCTGTGCTGTGGGAGGTCCCGCCGACTACTCTTCTGCCGGGGGTCCTGCCAACCCTATGTCCTGTCCCGTTGGGGGTCCCGCCGACTACTCTTCTGCCGGGGGTCCTGCCAACCCTATGTCCTGTGCCGTTGGAGGTCCCGCCGACTACTGTTCTGCCGGGGGTCCTGCCAACTCCATGTCCTGTCCCGTTGGGGGTCCCGCCGACTACTCTTCTGCCGGGGGTCCTGCCAACCCTATGTCCTGTGCCGTTGGAGGTCCCGCCGACTACTGTTCTGCCGGGGGTCCTGCCAACTCCATGTCCTGTGGCGTCGGGGGTTCCGCTGAGGTCCTGCCGACTCCACGTCCAGTATCGTTGGGGTCCTGCCAACTCCTTGTCCTGTGTCGTTGGGGGTTCCGCTGAGGGTCCTGCCAACTCCATGTCCTGTTTCGTTGGGGGTTCCACCGGATTTCCTGCCAACACCTGATCCTGTCCTGTTGGGGGTCCCGCCGACACCTGCTCCACCGGCGTTCCTGCCAACACGATGTCCTGTCATGTTGGAGGTCCCGTCGACACCAGCTCTTGCTCCATCCGGGGTCCTACTGACACCAGCCCATGTCCCGTCCAGGGGTCCTGCCCGGACAACGCTGGTTCCTATTCCGCCAGTGGTCCAGTCGGCCACGAACCCGGTCCTTCCTTGTGCCCGGCTCCCTGACTATGCCCACCGCGGCCTTAGCCGCTTCTCTGCCTCTGCTTTGCCCCCGGGCCGTCCGCCCGAGACTCTTTCCTGGTCCTCTGCCTTGCCCCCGGGCCGTCCGCCCGAGACCACCTCCTGTTCCTCTGCCTTGCCCCCGGGCCGTCCGCCCGAGACCACCTCCTGTTCCTCTGCCTTGCCCCCGGGCCGTCCGCCCGAGACCACCTCCTGGTCCTCTGCCTTGCCCCCGGGCCGTCCGCCCGAGACCACCTCCTGTTCCTCTGCCTTGCCCCCGGGCCGTCCGCCCGAGTCCCATTCCTCGAACCTTGCCTTGCCCCCGGGCCGTCCGCCCGAGTCCCATTCCTCGAACTCTGCCTTGCCCCCGGGCCGTCCGCCCGAGTCCCCGTCCTCGAACTCTGCCTTGCCCCCGGGCCGTCCGCCCGAGGTACCCTCCTTGAACTCTGCCTTGCCCCCGGGCCGTCCGCCCGAGACCCCTTTCTGGTCCTCTGCCGTGCCTCCGGGCTGTCAGCCCAAACCCGTCCTCCGGACCCCCTCCACCCACCCTTTTGGAAATATGGACTTTGTGTAGGGACGTCTGGAATCCGTCCCTTGAGGGGGGGGGTTATGTCACGATTTGGGTTTTGTGTGTTAGGTTTTGGGGTTTGTTGTGATTGTTCTGTTCTCCCTGTCTCTTGTCTGGTCCTTCTCCCTGTCGTTAGTTTCCCTGGTGTGTCTGATTGTCTGATTGTGTTCACCTGTTGCCCTTGTGTGTTCCAAGCATTCCAGCGTTAAGATCATTTGTCATTGTCCTTAGTTATCGTCCATAGAGAGTTAGATTAAGTAAGTAGTTTTTGTAGGTTTTTGATAGTATAGGTTAGACAGTTTATTGAGTGTTCGTTTTGTTGCTTTATGTATTCAGTGTGTTGTTACCTGATTACATTAAAACACTTTATTTTGATACTTTGTTTGTCTCTGCATCGTGCATTTAATTCCACGCCTTTGTACAGCCTTAACACTAAATAATAAGCTGAGGGGCTCGCTCAAGGCGACAGATTGTGTGCTGGTAGAAAATCATAGGAGAATTTTGGTCTCAAGGTTTTAAAATTTTGATCCCATTTATCGCCCATAAAGTACTATATTTTATTCATTTTTCCACAGACATTGCGTATTTAGTAGACACGCTTTTACAGTATTTTGTTAATGCATAACACACTGTTGTTTGACTTGTGTAACAATCTTTGAGAATCTTGTCAAGCAGAACATCTTGCACAGAATTTTGAGGGAAAATGTGATTCTGCATAAATCTTTCCCTTGTTTTCCTCCAGGAGCAGGTAAACCCCTGGACCCACTGCATGACTGCTGCATCCACTTTGCAAATCTTCAGTGCTTTTCCAATTGCAAATTAGGCTGAAAGCTGCTGATTTGGGGAGAAAGGCTTTCAACACAGCTTTGGAAGTGGTGGTAAGTGGAGTTTTACATAAAGGTACACTGATGAAAAAAACTGAAAACGTTGACTTTAATTAAATGTATTATGTCAAAACATTTCACATTACTGTATTAGGTTCTTTGAAAGCAATAATACTTAATATTATTGCTTTCAGCTAACCGAATACATTAATGTGAAATTTGTTGACATAATACATTAAATTAAAGTCAACGTTTCAGTTATTTCAGTGTATGTTGAAATGAATTGTGTAGATGTATGTGGATGGTAAGCTGTTTGAAACCAATTTGTATTTCAAACTTGACAGGTACATAGTAAGGGTCTCATTGTCAGTCTACTTTGAAACAGCTGTTCTCATAAATCTTAGCCTCCTTACAACCGTGAAAGACATAAAATCCATCACCAAAACCTTGTGATAACTTAATTCTAACATACTCTAATGTCTAATCTGCCATGCCTTGTAGAAGCACTTGGTTTGGCCTGACCGTAAGTCTCTTGTTTCTTGAACACTTTCCTCTCAAAGAGGGAAAAAGCTGTTAGCTATCAGGTCATCATAGTGTGCTCAGGCATTAGCAGTAAATGGCTTTACATAAGCTATTAGAAACCGTCCGGCTAATTAAGTGCTGTCATGACTGTCGATATCTACCCATTCTGTCTGCCCATCTTTTTCCAGTCTTGTTCTGCATTTGTATCACTGGTGAAAATTAACTAAGGACTCTTACATTTCTTGTTTCTTTATACTTTTATAAAAAAGGGAACAATGATCCATTATTACTCAAAAGAAACTTCTACAAATGCATGAAAATAAATGTGTGTAAGCAGACATTTTGTTTCTTCTTCTTTTCTACCCCATTTATCAGCACAATGTTTCTGACAACCCAAAGGTTTATAAAGTAGATCAATTTAGCTCCAGCTTCAACAATAACATGCTGAATATAAATTGATGCATCAATATTAGGAATCTAATTATTAAGAATACAAAACAGCATCTGACTCACAAGAATCATTTTGGGACAATCTGCAGAATGAAAGTCGTTCCCAAAATGTCTACCTAATTCTTATATATTTTGACTTGTATTTTACACAGTTGTGAGAGTTCATTTTGAATGCTTTTTTCATAAACCACATCGTTAAAACAGTGGAATATGCAATACTCAGAAAAGTTTCAAAAGCACTTTTTGCTATACAGTTGAATTATGCAGCATTTGTTAATTTGTAGCTTATTAATCTTAACCTAACCATGTCTTTATTTAACAACCTGTTTTCACATCACAGTCATAAAATGTATCGAGAAGTCTCTGCCACTCTAATGCATACACAAACACACACTGCTTGTCTGCAGTGTTAGCTGTACCCCCTGGTGAGTCTACAACGTGATGTGTTTCCTCTGTGGGTGAGATTTATATCGGCTGTCAGGCAGCTGCTCTGTACCACACGTATATTATTACACCACAGCCATCTTGTTCGCTCTTCCTGCCTGCGTTATCTCATTGCTTTTTTGTGTGTTACGCTTTTGTCCCTTTTTCACAGTTCAGTGCATCCTTTAAAATGTCAGAGAATGACTTATTTGTTAATGAATTGAAGCAATTTTATAAAAGGCATTGCAAATTGTCCTAGCTAGGAGTAATAGATTAAATTTACAAAAAACTGTTTAGTCTGTATGACAAGTACCTCTTGTCCTGTCATTTTCTCCTTTTCTCTACTCTATTGATTTTCATCCCTCTTTAATATGCAGTTAAACCTGATACAGCCATTTTTCGTCTTCTCTCTTTTCTGTCTTTTTTTTTTATCCTCATCCCCCCCCCACAGTGTGGGTCTTTGAAACTCTGTCCTCGACTTGCTGTATCATCTTATGCGTTTTCAGCACTCCACTGCTTTCCA